>JADEVD010000012.1:0-1320586 GCA_019705995.1 Raphanus raphanistrum x Raphanus sativus
ATTCTTATCAAACCAGGAGGAACCGAGATGTAAGAAGCTTGATTTGAAACCATTAATCAGTGTAGAATGACCAGGAAGTTGAATAAATCTCATAGGAGTTATGAGGAAGAAGCTATCCCATTTTCTATTCAGATGATTCCATATTAGCATGTTCAGACATAAGGCAATATCTTCATGATTCTTATCAAACCAGGAGGAACCAAGATGTAAGAAGCTTGATTTGAAACAATTAGTAAGTATATAATGACCAGGAAGTTGAATAAATCTCATTGGAGTTATGAGAAAGAAGCTATCCCACTTTCTATTCAGATGATTCCAGATTAGCCTGTTCGGACATATGGCAATATCTTCATGATTCATATCAAACAATGATGAACCAAGATGTAAGAAGGTTGATTTGAAAACCATTAATCATTGTAGAATGACCAGGAAGTTGAATAAATATCATAGGAGTTATGAGGAAGAAACTATCCCACTTTCTATTCAGATGATTCCAGATTAGCATGTTTGGACATATGGCAATATCTTCATGATTCTCATAACACCAGGAGGAACCAATATGTAAGAAGATTGATTTGAAACAATTAGTAAGTATAGAATGACCAGGAAGTTGAATAAATCTCATAGGAGTTATGAGGAAGAAGCTATCCCACTTTCTATTCAGATGATTCCATATTAGCCTGTTCGGACATATGACAATATCTTCATGATTCTTATCAATCCAAGAGGAACCAAGATGTAAGAAGCTTTATTTGAAACCATTAATCAGTACAGAATGACCATTAATCAGTGTAGAATGACCAGGAAGTTGAATAAATCTCATAGGAGTTATGAGGAAGAAGATATCCCATTTTCTATTCAGATGATTCCATATTAGCCTGTTCGGACATATGGCAATATCTTCATGATTCTTATCAAACCAGGAGGAACCAAGATGTAAGAAGCTTGATTTGAAACAATTAATCAATATATAATGACCAGGAAGTTGAATAAATCTCATAGGAGTTATGAAGAAGAAGCTATCCCACTTTCTATTCAGATGATTCCAGAATAGCCTGTTCGGACATATGGTAATATCTTAATGATTCATATCAAACCAGGATGAACCAATATATAAGAAGCTTGATTTGAAACCATTAATCAGTGTAGAATGACCAGGAAGTTGAATAAATCTCATATGAGTTCTGAGGAAGAAGCTATCCCACTTTCTATTCAGATAATTCCATATTAGCCTGTTCGGACATATGGCAATATCTTCATGATTCTTATCAAACCAGGAGGAACCAAGATGAAAGAAGCTTGATTTGAAACCATTAATCAGTGTAGAATGACCAGGAAGTTGAATAAATCTCATAGGATTTATGAGAAAGAAGCTATCCCACTTTCTATTCAAATGATTCCAGATTAGCCTATTCGGACATATGGAAATATCTTCATGATTCTCATCAAACCAGGAGGAACCAAGATGTAAGAAGCTTGATTTGAAACCATTAGTAAGTATAGAATGACCAGGAAGTTGAATAAATCTCATATGATTTATGAAGAAGAAGCTATCCCACTTTATATTCAGATAATTCCAGATTAGCCTGTTCGGACATATGGCAATATCTTCATGATTCTTATCAAACCAGGAGGAACCAAGATGTAAGAAGCTTGATTTGAAACCATTAATCAGTGTAGAATGACCAGTAAGTTGAATAAATCTCATAGGAGTTATGAGGAAGAAGCTATCCCACTTTCTATTCAGATGATTCCAGATCAGCCTGTTCGGACATATGGCAATATCTTCATGATTCTTATCAAACCAGGAGGAACCGAGATGTAAGAAGCTTGATTTGAAACCATTAATCAGTGTAGAATGACCAGGAAGTTGAATAAATCTCATATGAGTTATGAGGAAGAAGCTATCCCACTTTCTATTCATATGATTCCATATTAGCCTATTTGGACATATTGCAATATCTTCATGATTCTTATCAATCCAGGAGGAACCAAGATGTAAGAAGCTTTATTTGAAACCATTAATCAGTACAGAATGATTAGGAAATTGAATAAATCTCATAGGAGTTATGAGGAATCCTACTTTCTATTCAGATGATTCCAGATTAGCCTGTTCAGACATATGGCAATATCTTCATGATTCATATCAAACCAGAAGGAACCAAGATGTAAGAAGCTTGATTTGAAACCATTAATCACTGTAGAATGACCTGGAAGTTGAATAAATGTCATAGGAGTTATGAGGAAGAAGCTATCCCACTTTCTATTCAGCTGATTCCAGATTACCATGTTCGCACATATGGCAATATCTTCATGATTCTCATCAAACCAGGCGGAACCAAGATGTAAGAAGCTTGATTTGAAACCATTAGTAAGTATAGAATGACCAGGAAGTTGAATAAATCTCATAGGAGTTATGAGGAAGAAGCTATCCCACTTTCTATTCAGATGATTCTAGATTAGCCTGTTCGGACATATGGCAATATTTTCATGATTCATATCAAACTAGGATAAACCAAGATGTAAGAAGCTTGATTTGAAACCACTAATCAGTGTAGAATGACCAGGAAGTTGAATAAATCTCATATGAGTTATGAGGAAGAAGCTATCCCACTTTCTATTCAGATGTTTCCAGATTAGCCTGTTCGGACATATGGCAATATCTTCATGATTCTTATCAAACCAGGAGGAACCAAGATGTAAGAAGCTTGATTTGAAACAATTAATCAATATATAATGACCAGGAAGTTGAATAAATCTCATAGGAGTTATGAAGAAGAAGCTATCCCACATTCTATTCAGATGATTCCAGAATAGCCTGTTCGGACATATGGTAATATCTTAATGATTCATATCAAAC
Organism: Raphanus raphanistrum x Raphanus sativus; assembly: GCA_019705995.1. NCBI lineage: Eukaryota > Viridiplantae > Streptophyta > Magnoliopsida > Brassicales > Brassicaceae > Raphanus > Raphanus raphanistrum x Raphanus sativus. The sequence goes on from JADEVD010000012.1 coordinate 2,861, forward strand.
CAGGATGAACCAATATGTAAGAAGCTTGATTTGAAACCATTAATCAGTGTAGAATGACCAGGAAGTTGAATAAATCTCATATGAGTTATGAGGAAGAAGCTATCCCACTTTCTATTCAGATAATTCCATATTTGCCTGTTCGGACATATGGCAATATCTTCATGATTCTTATCAAACCAGGAGGAACCAAGATGAAAGAAGCTTGATTTGAAACCATTAATCAGTGTAGAATGACCAGGAAGTTGAATAAATCTCATAGGATTTATGAGAAAGAAGCTATCCCACTTTCTATTCAGATGATTCCAGATTAGCCTATTCGGACATATGGAAATATCTTCATGATTCCCATCAAACCAGGAGGAACCAAGATGTAAGAAACTTGATTTGAAACCATTAGTAAGTATAGAATGACCAGGAAGTTGAATAAATCTCATATGATTTATGAAGAAGAAGCTATCCCACTTTATATTCAGATAATTCTAGATTAGCCTGTTCGGACATATGGCAATATCTTCATGATTCTTATCAAACCAGGAGGAACCGAGATGTAAGAAGCTTGATTTGAAACCATTAATCAGTGTAGAATGACCAGGAAGTTGAATAAATCTCATAGGAGTTATGAGGAATAAGCTATCCCATTTTCTATTCAGATGATTCCATATTAGCATGTTCAGACATAAGGCAATATCTTCATGATTCTCATCAAACCAGGAGAAACCAAGATGTAAGAAGCTTGATTTGAAACAATTAGTAAGTATATAATGACCAGGAAGTTGAATAAATCTCATTGGAGTTATGAGAAAGAAGCTATCCCACTTTCTATTCTGATGATTCCAGATTAGCCTGTTCGGACATATGGCAATATCTTCATGATTCATATCAAACAATGATGAACCAAGATGTAAGAAGGTTGATTTGAAAACCATTAATCATTGTAGAATGACCAGGAAGTTGAATAAATATCATAGGAGTTATGAGGAAGAAACTATCCCACTTTCTATTCAGATGATTCCAGATTAGCATGTTTGGACATATGGCAATATCTTCATGATTCTCATAACACCAGGAGGAACCAATATGTAAGAAGATTGATTTGAAACAATTAGTAAGTATAGAATGACCAGGAAGTTGAATAAATCTCATAGGAGTTATGAGGAAGAAGCTATCCCACTTTCTATTCAGATGATTCCATATTAGCCTGTTCGGACATATGACAATATCTTCATGATTCTTATCAATCCAAGAGGAACCAAGATGTAAGAAGCTTTATTTGAAACCATTAATCAGTACAGAATGACCAGGAAATTGAATAAATCTCATAGGAGTTATGAGGAAGAAGCTATCCTACTTTCTATTCAGATGATTCCGTATTAGCATGTTCGGACAAATGGCAATATGTTCATGATTCATATCAAACCAGAATGAACCAAGATGTAAGAAGATTGATTTGAAATAATTAAGCAGTATACAATGACCAGGAAGTTGAATAAATCTCATAGGAGTTATGAGGAAGAAGCTATCCCACTTTCTATTCAGATGATTCCATATTAGCATGTTCGGACATATGGCAATATCTTCATGATTCTTATCAATCCAGGAGGAACCAAGATGTAAGAAGCTTTATTTGAAACCATTAATCAGTACAGAATGTCCAGGAAATTGAATAAATCTCATAGGATTTATGAGGAAGAAGCTATCCTACAATCTATTCAGATGATTCCAGATTAGCCTGTTCGGACATATGGCAATATCTTCATGATTCATATCAAACCAGAAGGAACCAAGATGTAAGAAGCTTGAATTGAAACCATTAATCACTGTAGAATGACCTGGAAGTTGAATAAATGTCATAGGAGTTATGAGGAAGAAGCTATCCCACTTTCTATTCAGATGATTCCAGATTAGCATGTTCGCACATATGGCAATATCTTCATGATTCTCATCAAACCAGGCGGAACCAAGATGTAAGAAGCTTGATTTGAAACCATTAGTAAGTATAGAATGACCAGGAAGTTGAATAAATCTCATAGGAGTTATGAGGAAAAAGCTATCCCACTTTCTATTCAGATGATTCCAGATTAGCCTGTTCGGACATATGGCAATATCTTCATGATTCATATCAAACCAGGATAAACCAATATGTAAGAAGCTTGATTTGAAACCACTAATCAGTGTAGAATGACCAGGAAGTTGAATAAATCTCATATGAGTTATGAGGAAGAAGCTATCCCACTTTCTATGCAGATGTTTCCAGATTAGCCTGTTCGGACATATGGCAATATCTTCATGATTCTTATCAAACCAGGAGGAACCAAGATTTAAAAAGCTTGATTTGAAACAACTAATCAATATATAATGACCAGGAAGTTGAATAAATCTCATAGGAGTTATAAAGAAGTAGCTATTCCACTTTCTATTCAGATGATTCCAGAATAGCCTATTCGGACATATGGTAATATCTTAATGATTCATATCAAACCAGGATGTACCAAGATGTAAGAAGCTTGATTTGAAACCATTAATCAGTGTAGAATGACCAGGAAGTTGAATAAATCTCATATGAGTTATGAGGAAGAAGCTATCCCACTTTCTATTCAGATAATTCCATATTAGCCTGTTCGGACATATGGCAATATCTTCATGATTCTTATCAAACCAGGAGGAACCAAGATGAAAGAAGCTTGATTTGAAACCATTAATCTGTGTAGAATGACCAGGAAGTTGAATAAATCTCATAGGATTTATGAGAAAGAAGCTATCCCACTTTTTATTCAGATGATTCCAGATTAGCCTGTTCGGACATATGGCAATATCTTCATGATTCATATCAAACCATGATGAACCAAGATGTAAGAAGGTTGATTTGAAACCATTAATCATTGTAGAATGACCAGGAAGTTGAATAAATATCATAGGAGTTATGAGGAAGAAGTTATCCCACTTTCTATTCAGATGATTCCAGATTAGCATGTTCGGACATATGGCAATATCTTCATGTTTCTCATCAAACCAGGAGGAACCAATATGTAAGAAGATTGATTTGAAACAATTAGTAAGTATAGAATGACCAGGAAGTTGAATAAATCTCATAGGAGTTATGAGGAAGAAGCTATCCCACTTTCTATTCAGATGATTCTATATTAGCATGTTCGGACATATGGCAATATCTTCATGATTCTTATCAATCCAGGAGGAACCAAGATGTAAGAAGCTTTATTTGAAACCATTAATCAGTACAGAATGACCAGGAAATTGAATAAATCTCATAGGAGTTATGAGGAATCCTACTTTCTATTCAGATGATTCCAGATTAGCCTGTTCAGACATATGGCAATATCTTCATGATTCATATCAAACCAGAAGGAACCAAGATGTAAGAAGCTTGATTTGAAACCATTAATCACTGTAGAATGACCTGGAAGTTGAATAAATGTCATAGGAGTTATGAGGAAGAAGCTATCCCACTTTCTATTCAGATGATTCCAGATTAGCATGTTTGCACATATGGCAATATCTTCATGATTCTCATCAAACCAGGCGGAACCAAGATGTAAGAAGCTTGATTTGAAACCACTAGTAAGTATAGAATGACCAGGAAGTTGAATAAATCTCATAGGAGTTATGAGGAAGAAGCTATCCCACTTTCTATTCAGATGATTCCAGATTAGCCTGTTCGGACATATGGCAATATCTTCATGATTCCTATAAAACCAGGATAAACCAAGATGTAAGAAGCTTGATTTGAAACCACTAATCAGTGTAGAATGACCAGGAAGTTGAATAAATCTCATATGAGTTATGAGGAAGAAGCTATCCCACTTTCTATTCAGATGTTTCCAGATTAGCCTGTTCGAACATATGGCAATATCTTCATGATTCTTATCAAACCAGGAGGAACCAAGATGTAAGCAGCTTGATTTGAAACAACTAATCAATATATAATGACCAGGAAGTTGAATAAATCTCATAGGAGTTATGAAGAAGAAGCTATCCCACTTTCTATTCAGATGATTCCAGAATAGCCTGTTCAGACATATGGTAATATCTTAATGATTCATATCAAACCAGGATGTACCAAGATGTAAGAAGCTTGATTTGAAACCATTAATCAGTGTAGAATGACCAGGAAGTTGAATAAATCTCATATGAGTTATGAGGAAGAAGCTATCCCACTTTCTATTCAGATAATTCCATATTAGCCTTTTCGGACATATGGCAATATCTTCATGATTCTTATCAAACCAGGAGGAACCAAGATGAAAGAAGCTTGATTTGAAACCATTAATCAGTGTAGAATGACCAGGAAGTTGAATAAATCTCATAGGATTTATGAGAAAGAAGCTATCCTACTTTCTATTCAGATGATTCCAGATTAGCCTGTTCAGACATATGGCAATATCTTCATGATTCATATCAAACCATGATGAACCAAGATGTAAGAAGGTTGATTTGAAACCATTAATCATTGTAGAATGACCAGGAAGTTGAATAAATATCATAGGAGTTATGAGGAAGAAGTTATCCCACTTTCTATTCAGATGATTCCAGATTAGCATGTTCAGACATATGGCAATATTTTCATGATTCTCATCAAACCAGGAGGAACCAATATGTAAGAAGATTGATTTGAAACAATTAGTAAGTGTAGAATGACCAGGAAGTTGAATAAATCTCATAGGAGTTATGAGGAAGAAGCTATCCCACTTTCTATTCAGATGATTCTATATTAGCATGTTCGGACATATGGCAATATCTTCATGATTCTTATCAATCCAGGAGGAACCAAGATGTAAGAAGCTTTATTTGAAACCATTAATCAGTACAGAATGACCAGGAAATTGAATAAATCTCATAGGAGTTATGAGGAAGAGCTATCCTACTTTCTATTCAGATGATTCCATATTAGCCTGTTCGGACATATGGCAATATCTTCATGATTCATATCAAACCAGAATGAACCAAGATGTAAGAAGCTATCCTACTTTCTATTCAGATGATTCCAGATTAGCCTGTTCAGACATATGGCAATATCTTCATGATTCATATCAAACCATGATGAACCAAGATGTAAGAAGGTTGATTTGAAACCATTAATCATTGTAGAATGACCAGGAAGTTGAATAAATATCATAGGAGTTATGAGGAAGAAGTTATCCCACTTTCTATTCAGATGATTCCAGATTAGCATGTTCAGACATATGGCAATATTTTCATGATTCTCATCAAACCAGGAGGAACCAATATGTAAGAAGATTGATTTGAAACAATTAGTAAGTGTAGAATGACCAGGAAGTTGAATAAATCTCATAGGAGTTATGAGGAAGAAGCTATCCCACTTTCTATTCATATGATTCCATATTAGCCTGTTCGGACATATGGCAATATCTTCATGATTCTTATAAATCCAGGAGGAACAAAGATGTAAGAAGCTTTATTTGAAACCATTAATCAGTACAGAATGACCAGGAAATTGAATAAATCTCATAGGAGTTATGAGGAAGAAGCTATCCTACTTTCTATTCAGATGATTCAAGATTAGCATGTTCGGACATATGGCAATATCTTCATGATTCATATCAAACCAGAAGGAACCAAGATGTAAGAAGCTTAATTTGAAACCATTAATCACTGTAGAATGACCTGGAAGTTGAATAAATGTCATAGGAGTTATGAGGAAGAAGCTATCCCATTTTCTATTCAGATGATTCCAGATTAGCATGTTCGCACATATGGCAATATCTTCATGATTCTCATCAAACCAGGCGGAACCAAGATGTAAGAAGTTTGATTTGAAACCACTAGTAAGTATAGAATGACCAGGAAGTTGAATAAATCTCATAGGAGTTATGAGGAACAAGCTATCCCACTTTCTATTCAGATGATTCCAGATTAGCCTGTTCGGACATATGGCAATATCTTCATGATTCATATCAAACTAGGATAAACCAAGATGTAAGAAGCTTGATTTGAAACCACTAATCAGTGTAGAATGACCAGGAAGTTGAATAAATCTCATATGAGTTATGAGGAAGTAGCTATCCCACTTTCTATTCAGATGTTTCCAGATTAGCCTGTTCGGACATATGGCAATATCTTCATGATTCTTATCAAACCAGGAGGAACCAAGATGTAAGAAGCTTGATTTGAAACAACTAATCAATATATAATGACCAGGAAGTTGAATAAATCTCATAGGAGTTATGAAGAAGAAGCTATCCCACTTTCTATTCAGATGATTCCAGAATAGCCTGTTCGGACATATGGTAATATCTTAATGATTCATATCAAACCAGGATGTACCAAGATGTAAGAAGCTTGATTTGAAACCATTAATCAGTGTAGAATTACCAGGAAGTTGAATAAATCTCATATGAGTTATCAGGAAGAAGCTATCCCACTTTCTATTCAGATAATTCCATATTAGCCTGTTCGGACATATGGCAATATCTTCATGATTCTTATCAATCCAGGAGGAACAAAGATGTAAGAAGCTTTATTTGAAACCATTAATCAGTATAGAATGACCAGGAAATTGAATAAATCTCATAGGAGTTATGAGGAAGAAGCTATCCTACTTTCTATTCAGATGATTCCAGATTAGCCTGTTCGGACATATGGCAATATCTTCATGATTCATATCAAACCAGAAGGAACCAAGATGTAAGAAGCTTGATTTGAAACCATTAATCACTGTAGAATGACCTGGAAGTTGAATAAATGTCATAGGAGTTATGAGGAAGAAGCTATCCCACTTTCTATTCAGATGATTCCAGATTAGCATGTTCGCACATATGGCAATATCTTCATGATTCTCATCAAACCAGGCGGAACCAAGATGTAAGAAGCTTGATTTGAAACCATTAGTAAGTATAGAATGACCAGGAAGTTGAATAAATCTCATAGGAGTTATGAGGAAGAAGCTATCCCACTTTCTATTCAGATGATTCCAGATTAGCCTGTTCGGACATATGGCAATATCTTCATGATTCATATCAAACCAGGATAAACCAAGATGTAAGAAGCTTGATTTGAAACCACTAATCAGTGTAGAATGACCAGGAAGTTGAATAAATCTCATATGAGTTATAAGGAAGAAGCTATCCCACTTTCGAATCAGATGTTTCCAGATTAGCCTGTTCGGACATATGGCAATATCTTCATGATTCTTATCAAACCAGGAGGAACCAAGATGTAAGAAGCTTGATTTGAAACAATTAATCAATATATAATGACCAGGAAGTTGAATAAATCTCATAGGAGTTATGAAGAAGAAGATATCCCACTTTCTATTCAGATGATTCCACAATAGCCTGTTCGGACATATGGTAATATCTTAATGATTCATATCAAACCAGGATGTACCAAGATGTAAGAAGCTTGATTTGAAACCATTAATCAGTGTAGAATGACCAGGAAGTTGAATAAATCTCATATGAGTTATGAGGAAGAAGCTATCCCACTTTCTATTCAGATAATTCCATATTAGCCTGTTCGGAAATATGGCAATATCTTCATGATTCTTATCAAACCAGGAGGAGCCAAGATGAAAGAAGCTTGATTTGAAACCATTAATCAGTGTAGAATGACCAGGAAGTTGAATAAATCTCATAGGATTTATGAGAAAGAAGCTATCCCACTTTCTATTCAGATGATTCTAGATTAGCCTGTTCGGACATATGGCAATATCTTCATGATTCATATCAAACCATGATGAACCAAGATGTAAGAAGGTTTATTTGAAACCATTAATCATTGTAGAATGACCGGGAAGTTGAATAAATATCATAGGAGTTATGAGGAAGAAGTTATCCCACTTTCTATTCAGATGATTCCAGATTAGCATGTTCGGACATATGGCAATATCTTCATGATTCTCATCAAACCAGGAGGAACCAATATGTAAGAAGATTGATTTGAAACAATTAGTAAGTATAGAATGACCAGGAAGTTGAATAAATCTCATAGGAGTTATGAGGAAGAAGCTATCCCACTTTCTATTCAGATGATTCTAGATTAGCATGTTAGGACATAAGGCAATATCTTAATGATTCATATCAAACCAGGATAAACCAAGATGTAAGAAACTTGATTTGAAACCACTAATCAGTGTAGAATGACCAGGAAGTTGAATAAATCTCATATGAGTTATGAGGAAGAAGCTATCCCACTTTCTATTCAGATGTTTCCAGATTAGCCTGTTCGGACATATGGCAATATCTTCATGATTCTTATCAAACCAGGAGGAACCAAGATGTAAGAAGCTTGATTTGAAACAATTAATCAATATATAATGACCAGGAAGTTGAATAAATCTCATAGGAGTTATGAAGAAGAAGCTATCCCACTTTCTATTCAGATGATTCCAGAATAGCCTGTTCGGACATATGGTAATATCTTAATGATTCATATCAAACCAGGATGAACCAAGATGTAAGAAGCTTGATTTCAAACCATTAATCAGTGTAGAATTACCAGGAAGTTGAATATATCTCATATGAGTTATGAGTAAGAAGCTATCCCACTTTCTATTCAGATAATTCCATATTAGCCTGTTCGGACATATGGCAATATCTTCATGATTCTTATCAAACCAGGAGGAACCAAGATGAAAGAAGCTTGATTTGAAACCATTAATCAGTGTAGAATGACCAGGTAGTTGAATAAATCTCATATGAGTTATGAGGAAGAAGCTATCCCACTTTCTATTCAGATAATTCCATATTAGCCTGTTCGGAAATATGCAATATCTTCATGATTCTTATCAAACCAGGAGGAACCAAGATGAAAGAAGCTTGATTTGAAACCATTAATCAGTGTAGAATGACCAGGAAGTTGAATAAATCTCATAGGATTTATGAGAAAGAAGCTATCCCACTTTCTATTCAGATGATTCCAGATTAGCCTGTTCGGACATATGGCAATATCTTCATGATTCATATCAAACCATGATGAACCAAGATGTAAGAAGGTTTATTTGAAACCATTAATCATTGTAGAATGACCGGGAAGTTGATTAAATTTCACAGGAGTTATGAGGAAGAAGCTATCCCACTTTCTATTCAGATGATTCCAGAATAGCCTGTTCGGACATATGGTAATATCTTAATGATTCATATCAAACCAGGATGAACCAAGATGTAAGAAGCTTGATTTCAAACCATTAATCAGTGTAGAATGACCAGGAAGTTGAATAAATCTCATAGGAGTTATGAGGAAGAAGCTATCCCACTTTCTATTCAGATGATTCCAGATTAGCCTGTTCAGACATATGGCAATATCTTCATGATTCATATCAAACCAGGATAAACCAAGATGTAAGAAGCTTGATTTGAAACCACTAATCAGTGTAGAATGACCAGGAAGTTGAATAAATCTCATATGAGTTATAAGGAAGAAGCTATCCCACTTTCGATTCAGATGTTTCCAGATTAGCCTGTTCGGACATATGGCAATATCTTCATGATTCTTATCAAACCAGGAGGAACCAAGATGTAAGAAGCTTGATTTGAAACAATTAATCAATATATAATGACCAGGAAGTTGAATAAATCTCATAGGAGTTATGAAGAAGAAGATATCCCACTTTCTATTCAGATGATTCCACAATAGCATGTTCGGACATATGGTAATATCTTAATGATTCATATCAAACCAGGATGTACCAAGATGTAAGAAGCTTGATTTGAAACCATTAATCAGTGTAGAATGACCAGGAAGTTGAATAAATCTCATATGAGTTATGAGGAAGAAGCTATCCCACTTTCTATTCAGATAATTCCATATTAGCCTGTTCGGAAATATGGCAATATCTTCATGATTCTTATCAAACCAAAAGGAACCAAGATGAAAGAAGCTTGATTTGAAACCATTAATCAGTGTAGAATGACCAGGAAGTTGAATAAATCTCATAGGATTTATGAGAAAGAAGCTATCCCACTTTCTATTCAGATGATTCCAGATTAGCCTGTTCGGACATATGGCAATATCTTCATGATGCATATCAAACCATGATGAACCAAGATGTAAGAAGGTTGATTTGAAACCATTAATCATTGTAGAATGACCGGGAAGTTGAATAAATATCATAGGAGTTACGAGGAAGAAGTTATCCCACTTTCTATTCAGATGATTCCAGATTAGCATGTTCGGACATATGGCAATATCTTCATGATTCTCATCAAACTAGGAGGAACCAATATGTAAGAAGATTGATTTGAAACAATTAGTAAGTATAGAATGACCAGGAAGTTGAATAAATCTCATAGGAGTTATGAAGAAGAAGCTATCCCACTTTCTGTTCAGATGATTCCAGATTAGCCTATTCGGACATATGGAAATATCTTCATGATTTTCATCAAACCAGGAGGAACCGAGATGTAAGAAGCTTGATTTGAAACCATTAATCAGTGTAGAAAGACCAGGAAGTTGAATAAATCTCATATGAGTTATGAAGAAGAAGCTATCCCACTTTATACTCAGATAACTCCAGATTAGCCTGTTTGGACATATGGCAATATCTTCATGATTCTTATCAATCAAGGAGGAACCAAGATGTAAGAAGCTTTATTTGAAACCATTAATCAGTACAGAATGACCAGGAAATTGAATAAATCTCATAGGAGTTATGAGGAAGAAGCTATCCTACTTTCTATTCAGATGATTCCAGATTAGCCTGTTCGGACATATGGCAATATCTTCATGATTCATATCAAACCAGAAGGAACCAAGATGTAAGAAGCTTGATTTGAAACCATTAATCACTGTAGAATGACCTGGAAGTTGAATAAATGTCATAGGAGTTATGAGGAAGAAGCTATCCCACTTTCTATTCAGATGATTCCAGATTAGCATGTTCGCACATATGGCAATATCTTCATGATTCTCACCAAACCAGGCGGAACCAAGATGTAAGAAGCTTGATTTGAAACCATTTGTAAGTATAGAATGACCAGGAAGTTGAATAAATCTCATAGGAGTTATGAGGAAGAAGCTATCCCACTTTCTATTCAGATGATTCCAGATTAGCCTCTTCAGACATATGGCAATATCTTCATGATTCATATCAAACCAGGATAAACCAAGATGTAAGAAGCTTGATTTGAAACCACTAATCAGGGTAGAATGACCAGGAAGTTGAATAAATCTCATATGAGTTATAAGGAAGAAGCTATCCCACTTTCGATTCAGATGTTTCCAAATTAGCCTGTTCGGACATATGGCAATATCTTCATGATTCTTATCAAACCAGGAGGAACCAAGATGTAAGAAGCTTGATTTGAAGCAATTAATCAATATATAATGACCAGGAAGTTGAATAAATCTCATAGGAGTTATGAAGAAGAAGATATCTCACTTTCTATTCAGATGATTCCACAATAGCCTGTTCGGACATATGGTAATATCTTAATGATTCATATCAAACCAGGATGTACCAAGATGTAAGAAGCTTGATTTGAAACCATTAATCAGTTTAGAATGACCAGGAAGTTGAATAAATCTCATATGAGTTATGAGGAAGAAGCTATCCCACTTTCTATTCAGATAATTCCATATTAGCCTGTTCGGAAATATGGCAATATCTTCATGATTCTTATCAAACCAGGAGGAACCAAGATGAAAGAAGCTTGATTTAAAACTATTAATCAGTGTATAATGACCAGGAAGTTGAATAAATCTCATAGGATTTATGAGAAAGAAGCTATCCCACTTTCTATTCAGATGATTCCAGATTAGCCTGTTCGGACATATGGCAATATCTTCATGATTCATATCAAACCATGATGAACCAAGATGTAAGAAGGTTGATTTGAAACCATTAATCATTGTAGAATGACCGGGAAGTTGAATAAATATCATAGGAGTTATGAGGAAGAAGTTATCCCACTTTCTATTCAGATGATTCCAGATTAGCATGTTCGGACATATGGCAATATCTTCATGATTCTCATCAAACCAGGAGGAACCAATATGTAAGAAGATTGATTTGAAACAATTAGTAAGTATAGAATGACCAGGAAGTTGAATAAATCTCATAGGAGTTATGAAGAAGAAGCTATCCCACTTTCTGTTCAGATGATTCCAGATTAGCCTATTCGGACATATGGAAATATCTTCATGATTTTCATCAAACCAGGAGGAACCGAGATGTAAGAAGCTTGATTTGAAACCATTAATCAGTGTAGAAAGACCAGGAAGTTGAATAAATCTCATATGAGTTATGAAGAAGAAGCTATCCCACTTTATACTCAGATAACTCCAGATTAGCCTGTTTGGACATATGGCAATATCTTCATGATTCTTATCAATCAAGGAGGAACCAAGATGTAAGAAGCTTTATTTGAAACCATTAATCAGTACAGAATGACCAGGAAATTGAATAAATCTCATAGGAGTTATGAGGAAGAAGCTATCCTACTTTCTATTCAGATGATTCCAGATTAGCCTGTTCGGACATATGGCAATATCTTCATGATTCATATCAAACCAGAAGGAACCAAGATGTAAGAAGCTTGATTTGAAACCATTAATCACTGTAGAATGACCTGGAAGTTGAATAAATGTCATAGGAGTTATGAGGAAGAAGCTATCCCACTTTCTATTCAGATGATTCCAGATTAGCATGTTCGCACATATGGCAATATCTTCATGATTCTCACCAAACCAGGCGGAACCAAGATGTAAGAAGCTTGATTTGAAACCATTTGTAAGTATAGAATGACCAGGAAGTTGAATAAATCTCATAGGAGTTATGAGGAAGAAGCTATCCCACTTTCTATTCAGATGATTCCAGATTAGCCTCTTCAGACATATGGCAATATCTTCATGATTCATATCAAACCAGGATAAACCAAGATGTAAGAAGCTTGATTTGAAACCACTAATCAGGGTAGAATGACCAGGAAGTTGAATAAATCTCATATGAGTTATAAGGAAGAAGCTATCCCACTTTCGATTCAGATGTTTCCAAATTAGCCTGTTCGGACATATGGCAATATCTTCATGATTCTTATCAAACCAGGAGGAACCAAGATGTAAGAAGCTTGATTTGAAGCAATTAATCAATATATAATGACCAGGAAGTTGAATAAATCTCATAGGAGTTATGAAGAAGAAGATATCTCACTTTCTATTCAGATGATTCCACAATAGCCTGTTCGGACATATGGTAATATCTTAATGATTCATATCAAACCAGGATGTACCAAGATGTAAGAAGCTTGATTTGAAACCATTAATCAGTTTAGAATGACCAGGAAGTTGAATAAATCTCATATGAGTTATGAGGAAGAAGCTATCCCACTTTCTATTCAGATAATTCCATATTAGCCTGTTCGGAAATATGGCAATATCTTCATGATTCTTATCAAACCAGGAGGAACCAAGATGAAAGAAGCTTGATTTAAAACCATTAATCAGTGTATAATGACCAGGAAGTTGAATAAATCTCATAGGATTTATGAGAAAGAAGCTATCCCACTTTCTATTCAGATGATTCCAGATTAGCCTGTTCGGACATATGGCAATATCTTCATGATTCATATCAAACCATGATGAACCAAGATGTAAGAAGGTTGATTTGAAACCATTAATCATTGTAGAATGACCGGGAAGTTGAATAAATATCATAGGAGTTATGAGGAAGAAGTTATCCCACTTTCTATTCAGATGATTCCAGATTAGCATGTTCGGACATATGGCAATATCTTCATGATTCTCATCAAACCAGGAGGAACCAATATGTAAGAAGATTGATTTGAAACAATTAGTAAGTATAGAATGACCAGGAAGTTGAATAAATCTCATAGGAGTTATGAAGAAGAAGCTATCCCACTTTCTGTTCAGATGATTCCAGATTAGCCTATTCGGACATATGGAAATATCTTCATGATTTTCATCAAACCAGGAGGAACCGAGATGTAAGAAGCTTGATTTGAAACCATTAATCAGTGTAGAAAGACCAGGAAGTTGAATAAATCTCATATGAGTTATGAAGAAGAAGCTATCCCACTTTATACTCAGATAACTCCAGATTAGCCTGTTTGGACATATGGCAATATCTTCATGATTCTTATCAATCAAGGAGGAACCAAGATGTAAGAAGCTTTATTTGAAACCATTAATCAGTACAGAATGACCAGGAAATTGAATAAATCTCATAGGAGTTATGAGGAAGAAGCTATCCTACTTTCTATTCAGATGATTCCAGATTAGCCTGTTCGGACATATGGCAATATCTTCATGATTCATATCAAACCAGAAGGAACCAAGATGTAAGAAGCTTGATTTGAAACCATTAATCACTGTAGAATGACCTGGAAGTTGAATAAATGTCATAGGAGTTATGAGGAAGAAGCTATCCCACTTTCTATTCAGATGATTCCAGATTAGCATGTTCGCACATATGGCAATATCTTCATGATTCTCACCAAACCAGGCGGAACCAAGATGTAAGAAGCTTGATTTGAAACCATTTGTAAGTATAGAATGACCAGGAAGTTGAATAAATCTCATAGGAGTTATGAGGAAGAAGCTATCCCACTTTCTATTCAGATGATTCCATATTAGCCTCTTCAGACATATGGCAATATCTTCATGATTCATATCAAACCAGGATAAACCAAGATGTAAGAAGCTTGATTTGAAACCACTAATCAGGGTAGAATGACCAGGAAGTTGAATAAATCTCATATGAGTTATAAGGAAGAAGCTATCCCACTTTCGATTCAGATGTTTCCTAATTAGCCTGTTCGGACATATGGCAATATCTTCATGATTCTTATCAAACCAGGAGGAACCAAGATGTAAGAAGCTTGATTTGAAGCAATTAATCAATATATAATGACCAGGAAGTTGAATAAATCTCATAGGAGTTATGAAGAAGAAGATATCTCACTTTCTATTCAGATGATTCCACAATAGCCTGTTCGGACATATGGTAATATCTTAATGATTCATATCAAACCAGGATGTACCAAGATGTAAGAAGCTTGATTTGAAACCATTAATCAGTTTAGAATGACCAGGAAGTTGAATAAATCTCATATGAGTTATGAGGAAGAAGCTATCCCACTTTCTATTCAGATAATTCCATATTAGCCTGTTCGAAAATATGGCAATATCTTCATGATTCTTATCAAACCAGGAGGAACCAAGATGAAAGAAGCTTGATTTAAAACCATTAATCAGTGTATAATGACCAGGAAGTTGAATAAATCTCATAGGATTTATGAGAAAGAAGCTATCCCACTTTCTATTCAGATGATTCCAGATTAGCCTGTTCGGACATATGGCAATATCTTCATGATTCATATCAAACCATGATGAACCAAGATGTAAGAAGGTTGATTTGAAACCATTAATCATTGTAGAATGACCGGGAAGTTGAATAAATATCATAGGAGTTATGAGGAAGAAGTTATCCCACTTTCTATTCAGATGATTCCAGATTAGCATGTTCGGACATATGGCAATATCTTCATGATTCTCATCAAACCAGGAGGAACCAATATGTAAGAAGATTGATTTGAAACAATTAGTAAGTATAGAATGACCAGGAAGTTGAATAAATCTCATAGGAGTTATGAAGAAGAAGCTATCCCACTTTCTGTTCAGATGATTCCAGATTAGCCTATTCGGACATATGGAAATATCTTCATGATTTTCATCAAACCAGGAGGAACCGAGATGTAAGAAGCTTGATTTGAAACCATTAATCAGTGTAGAATGACCAGGAAGTTGAATAAATCTCATATGAGTTATGAAGAAGAAGCTATCCCACTTTATATTCAGATAACTCCAGATTAGCCTGTTTGGACATATGGCAATATCTTCATGATTCTTATCAATCAAGGAGGAACCAAGATGTAAGAAGCTTTATTTGAAACCATTAATCAGTACAGAATGACCAGGAAATTGAATAAATCTCATAGGAGTTATGAGGAGGAAGCTATCCTACTTTCTATTCAGATGATTCCAGATTAGCCTGTTCGGACATATGGCAATATCTTCATGATTCATATCAAACCAGAAGGAACCAAGATGTAAGAAGCTTGATTTGAAACCATTAATCACTGTAGAATGACCTGGAAGTTGAATAAATGTCATAGGAGTTATGAGGAAGAAGCTATCCCACTTTCTATTCAGATGATTCCAGATTAGCATGTTCGCACATATGGCAATATCTTCATGATTCTCATCAAACCAGGCGGAACCAAGATGTAAGAAGCTTGATTTGAAACCATTTGTAAGTATAAAATGACTAGGAAGTTGAATAAATCTCATAGGAGTTATGAGGAAGAAGCTATCCCACTTTCTATTCAGATGATTCCAGATTAGCATGTTCAGACATATGGCAATATCTTCATGATTCATATCAAACCAGGATAAACCAAGATGTAAGAAGCTTGATTTGAAACCACTAATCAGTGTAGAATGACCAGGAAGTTGAATAAATCTCATATGAGTTATAAGGAAGAAGCTATCCCACTTTCGATTCAGATGTTTCCAAATTAGCCTGTTCAGACATATGGCAATATCTTCATGATTCTTATCAAACCAGGAGGAACCAAGATGTAAGAAGCTTGATTTGAAACAATTAATCAATATATAATGACCAGGAAGTTGAATAAATCTCATAGGAGTTATGAAGAAGAAGATATCTCACTTCCTATTCAGATGATTCCACAATAGCCTGTTCGGACATATGGTAATATCTTAATGATTCATATCAAACCAGGATGTACCAAGATGTAAGAAGCTTGATTTGAAACCATTAATCAGTGTAGAATGACCAGGAAGTTGAATAAATCTCATATGAGTTATGAGGAAGAAGCTATCCCACTTTCTATTCAGATAATTCCATATTAGCCTGTTCGGAAATATGGCAATATCTTCATGATTCTTATCAAACCAGGAGGAACCAAGATGAAAGAAGCTTGATTTGAAACCATTAATCAGTGTAGAATGACCAGGAAGTTGAATAAATCTCATAGGATTTATGAGAAAGAAGCTATCCCACTTTCTATTCAGATGATTCCAGATTAGCCTGTTCGGACATATGGCAATATCTTCATGATTCATATCAAACCATGATGAACCAAGATGTAAGAAGGTTGATTTGAAACCATTAATCATTGTAGAATGACCGGGAAGTTGAATAAATATCATAGGAGTTATGAGGAAGAAGTTATCCCACTTTCTATTCAGATGATTCCAGATTAGCATGTTCGGACATATGGCAATATCTTCATGATTCTCATCAAACCAGGAGGAACCAATATGTAAGAAGATTGATTTAAAACAATTAGTAAGTATAGAATGACCAGGAAGTTGAATAAATCTCATAGGAGTTATGAAGAAGAAGCTATCCCACTTTCTGTTCAGATGATTCCAGATTAGCCTATTCGGACATATGGAAATATCTTCATGATTCTCATCAAACCAGGAGGAACCGAGATGTAAGAAGCTTGATTTGAAACCATTAATCAGTGTAGAATGACCATGAAGTTGAATAAATCTCATATGAGTTATGAAGAAGAAGCTATCCCACTTTATATTCAGATAACTCCAGATTAGCCTGTTTGGACATATGGTAATATCTTCATGATTCTTGTCAATCAAGGAGGAACCAAGATGTAAGAAGCTTTATTTGAAACCATCAATCAGTACAGAATGACCAGGAAATTGAATAAATCTCATAGGAGTTATGAGGAAGAAGCTATCCTACTTTATATTCAGATGATTCCAGATTAGCCTGTTCGGACATATGGCAATATCTTCATGATTCATATCAAACCAGAAGGAACCAAGATGTAAGAAGCTTGATTTGAAACCATTAATCACTGTAGAATGACCTGGAAGTTGAATAAATGTCATAGGAGTTATGAGGAAGAAGCTATCCCACTTTCTATTCAGATGATTCCAGATTAGCATGTTCGCACATATGGCAATATCTTCATAATTCTCATCAAACCAGGCGGAACCAAGATGTAAGAAGCTTGATTTGAAACCATTTGTAAGTATAGAATGACCAGGAAGTTGAATAAATCTCATAGGAGTTATGAGGAAGAAGCTATCCCACTTTCTATTCAGCTGATTCCAGATTACCATGTTCGCACATATGGCAATATCTTCATGATTCTCATCAAACCCGGCGGAACCAAGATGTAAGAAGTTTGATTTGAAACCATTAGTAAGTATAGAATGACCAGGAAGTTGAATAAATCTCATAGGAGTTATGAGGAAGAAGCTATCCCACTTTCTATTCAGATGATTCCAGATTAGCCTGTTCAGACATATGGCAATATCTTCATGATTCATATCAAACCAGGATAAACCAAGATGTAAGAAGCTTGATTTGAAACCACTAATCAGTGTAGAATGACCAGGAAGTTGAATAAATCTCATATGAGTTATAAGGAAGAAGCTATCCCACTTTCATTTCAGATGTTTCCAGATTAGCCTGTTCGGACATATGGCAATATCTTCATGATTCTTATCAAACCAGGAGGAACCAAGATGTAAGAAGCTTGATTTGAAACAATTAATCAATATATAATGACCAGGAAGTTGAATAAATCTCATAGGAGTTATGAAGAAGAAGATATCCCACTTTCTATTCAGATGATTCCAGAATAGCATGTTCGGACATATGGTAATATCTTAATGATTCATATCAAACCAGGATGTACCAAGATGTAAGAAGCTTGATTTGAAACCATTAATCAGTGTAGAATGACCAGGAAGTTGAATAAATCTCATATGAGTTATGAGGAAGAAGCTATCCCACTTTCTATTCAGATAATTCCATATTAGCCTGTTCGGAAATATGGTAATATCTTCATGATTCTTATCAAACCAGGAGGAACCAAGATGAAAGAAGCTTGATTTGAAACCATTAATCAGTGTAGAATGACCAGGAAGTTGAATAAATCTCATAGGATTTATGAGAAAGAAGCTATCCCACTTTCTATTCAGATGATTCCAGATTAGCATGTTCGGACATATGGCAATATCTTAATGATTCATATCAAACCAGGATAAACCAAGATGTAAGAAACTTGATTTGAAACCACTAATCAGTGTAGAATGACCAGGAAGTTGAATAAATCTCATATGAGTTATGAGGAAGAAGCTATCCCACTTTCTATTCAGATAATTCCATATTAGCCTGTTCGGAAATATGGTAATATCTTCATGATTCTTATCAAACCAGGAGGAACCAAGATGAAAGAAGCTTGATTTGAAACCATTAATCAGTGTAGAATGACCAGGAAGTTGAATAAATCTCATAGGATTTATGAGAAAGAAGCTATCCCACTTTCTATTCAGATGATTCCAGATTAGCCTGTTCGGACATATGGCAATATCTTCATGATTCATATCAAACCATGATGAACCAAGATGTAAGAAGGTTTATTTGAAACCATTAATCATTGTAGAATGACCGGGAAGTTGAATAAATATCATAGGAGTTATGAGGAAGAAGTTATCCCACTTTCTATTCAGATGATTCCAGATTAGCATGTTCGGACATATGGCAATATCTTCATGATCCTCATCAAACCAGGAGGAACCAATATGTAAGAAGATTGATTTGAAACAATTAGTAAGTATAGAATGACCAGGAAGTTGAATAAATCTCATAGGAGTTATGAAGAAGAAGCTATCCCACTTTCTGTTCAGATGATTCCAGATTAGCCTATTCGGACATATGGAAATATCTTCATAATTCTCATCAAACCAGGAGGAACCGAGATGTAAGAAGCTTGATTTGAAACCATTAATCAGTGTAGAATGACCAGGAAGTTGAATAAATCTCATATGAGTTATGAAGAAGAAGCTATCCCACTTTATATTCAGATAACTCCAGATTAGCCTTTTTGGACATATGGCAATATCTTCATGATTCTTATCAATCAAGGAGGAACCAAGATGTAAGAAGCTTTATTTGAAACCATTAATCAGTACAGAATGACCAGGAAATTGAATAAATCTCATACGAGTTATGAGGAAGAAGCTATCCTACTTTCTATTCAGATGATTCCAGATTAGCCTGTTCGGACATATGGCAATATCTTCATGATTCATATCAAACCAGAAGGAACCAAGATGTAAGAAGCTTGATTTGAAACCATTAATCACTGTAGAATGACCTGGAAGTTGAATAAATGTCATAGGAGTTATGAGGAAGAAGCTATCCCACTTTCTATTCAGATGATTCCAGATTAGCATGTTCGCACATATGGCAATATCTTCATGATTCTCATCAAATCAGGCGGAACCAAGATGTAAGAAGCTTGATTTGAAACCATTAGTAAGTATAGAATGACCAGAAGTTGAATAAATCTCATAGGAGTTATGAGGAAGAAGCTATCCCACTTTCTATTCAGATGATTCTAGATTAGCCTGTTCAGACATATGACAATATCTTCATGATTCATATCAAACCAGGAGGAACCAAGATGAAAGAAGCTTGATTTGATGAAGAAGAAGATATCCCACTTTCTATTCAGATGATTCCAGAATAGCATGTTCGGACATATGGTAATATCTTAATGATTCATATCAAACCAGGATGTACCAAGATGTAAGAAGCTTGATTTGAAACCATTAATCAGTGTAGAATGACCAGGAAGTTGAATAAATCTCATATGAGTTATGAGGAAGAAGCTATCCCACTTTCTATTCAGATAATTCCATATTAGCCTGTTCGGAAATATGGTAATATCTTCATGATTCTTATCAAACCAGGAGGAACCAAGATGAAAGAAGCTTGATTTGAAACCATTAATCAGTGTAGAATGACCAGGAAGTTGAATAAATCTCATAGGATTTATGAGAAAGAAGCTATCCCACTTTCTATTCAGATGATTCCAGATTAGCCTGTTCGGACATATGGCAATATCTTCATGATTCATATCAAACCATGATGAACCAAGATGTAAGAAGGTTGATTTGAAACCATTAATCATTATAGAATGACCGGGAAGTTGAATAAATATCATAGGAGTTATGAGGAAGAAGTTATCCCACTTTCTATTCAGATGATTCCAGATTAGCATGTTCGGACATATGGCAATATCTTCATGATTCTCATCAAACCAGGAGGAACCAATATGTAAGAAGATTGATTTGAAACAATTAGTAAGTATAGAATGACCAGGAAGTTGAATAAATCTCATAGGAGTTATGAAGAAAAAGCTATCCCACTTTCTGTTCAGATGATTCCAGATTAGCCTATTCGGACATATGGAAATATCTTCATGATTCTCATCAAACCAGGAGGAACCGAGATGTAAGAAGCTTGATTTGAAACCATTAATCAGTGTAGAATGACCATGAAGTTGAATAAATCTCATATGAGTTATGAAGAAGAAGCTATCCCACTTTATATTCAGATAACTCCAGATTAGCCTGTTTGGACATATGGCAATATCTTCATGATTCTTATCAATCAAGGAGAAACCAAGATGTAAGAAGCTTTATTTGAAACCATTAATCAGTACAGAATGACCAGGAAATTGAATAAATCTCATAGGAGTTATGAGGAAGAAGCTATCCTACTTTCTATTCAGATGATTCCAGATTAGCCTGTTCGGACATATGGCAATATCTTCATGATTCATATCAAACCAGAAGGAACCAAGATGTAAGAAGCTTGATTTGCAACCATTAATCACTGTAGAATGACCTGGAAGTTGAATAAATGTCATAGGAGTTATGAGGAAGAAGCTATCCCACTTTCTATTCAGATGATTCCAGATTAGCATGTTCGCACATATGGCAATATCTTCATGATTCTCATCAAACCAGGCGGAACCAAGATGTAAGAAGCTTGATTTGAAACCATTTGTAAGTATAGAATGACCAGGAAGTTGAATAAATCTCATAGGAGTTATGAGGAAGAAGCTATCCCACTTTCTATTCAGCTGATTCCAGATTACCATGTTCGCACATATGGCAATATATTCATGATTCTCATCAAACCCGGCGGAACCAAGATGTAAGAAGCTTGATTTGAAACCATTAGTAAGTATAGAATGACCAGAAGTTGAATAAATCTCATAGGAGTTATGAGGAAGAAGCTATCCCACTTTCTATTCAGATGATTCTAGATTAGCCTGTTCGGACATATGGCAATATCTTAATGATTCATATCAAACCAGGATAAACCAAGATGTAAGAAACTTGATTTGAAACCACTAGTCAGTGTAGAATGACCAGGAAGTTGAATAAATCTCATATGAGTTATGAGGAAGAAGCTATCCCACTTTCTATTCAGATGTTTCCAGATTAGCCTGTTCGGACATATGGCAATATCTTCATGATTCTCATCAAACCAGGAGGAACCAAGATGTAAGAAGCTTGATTTGAAACAATTAATCAATATATAATGACCAGGAAGTTGAATAAATCTCATAGGAGTTATGAAGAAGAAGCTATCCCACTTTCAATTCAGATGATTCCAGAATAGCCTGTTCGGACATATGGTAATATCTTAATGATTCATATCAAACCAGGATGAACCAAGATGTAAGAAGCTTGATTTCAAACCATTAATCTGTGTAGAATTATCAGGAAGTTGAATAAATCTCATATGAGTTATGAGTAAGAAGCTATCCCACTTTCTATTCAGATAATTCCATATTAGCCTGTTCGGACATATGGCAATATCTTCATGATTCTTATCAAACCAGGAGGAACCAAGATGAAAGAAGCTTGATTTGAAACCATTAATCAGTGTAGAATGACCAGGTAGTTGAATAAATCTCATAGGATTTATGAAGAAGAAGATATTCCACTTTCTATTCAGATGATTCCACAATAGCATGTTCGGACATATGGTAATATCTTAATGATTCATATCAAACCAGGATGTACCAAGATGTAAGAAGCTTGATTTGAAACCATTAATCAGTGTTGAATGACCAGGAAGTTGAATAAATCTCATATGAGTTATGAGGAAGAAGCTATCCCACTTTCTATTCAGATAATTCCATATTAGCCTGTTCGGAAATATGGCAATATCTTCATGATTCTTATCAAACCAAGAGGAACCAAGATGAAAGAAACTTGATTTGAAACCACTAATCAGTGTAGAATGACCAGGAAGTTGAATAAATCTCATATGAGTTATGAGGAAGAAGATATCCCACTTTCTATTCAGATGTTTCCAGATTAGCCTGTTCGGACATATGGCAATATCTTCATGATTCTCATCAAACCAGGAGGAACCAAGATGTAAGAAGCTTGATTTGAAACAATTAATCAATATATAATGACCAGGAAGTTGAATAAATCTCATAGGAGTTATGAAGAAGAAGCTATCCCACTTTCAATTCAGATGATTCCAGAATAGCCTGTTCGGACATATGGTAATATCTTAATGATTCATATCAAACCAGGATGAACCAAGATGTAAGAAGCTTGATTTCAAACAATTAATCAGTGTAGAATTATCAGGAAGTTGAATAAATCTCATATGAGTTATAAGGAAGAAGCTATCCCACTTTCGATTCAGATGTTTCCAGATTAGCCTGTTAGGACATATGGCAATATCTTCATGATTCTTATCAAACCAGGAGGAACCAAGATGTAAGAAGCTTGATTTGAAACAATTAATCAATATATAATGACCAGGAAGTTGAATAAATCTCATAGGAGTTATGAAGAAGAAGATATTCCACTTTCTATTCAGATGATTCCACAATAGCATGTTCGGACATATGGTAATATCTTAATGATTCATATCAAACCAGGATGTACCAAGATGTAAGAAGCTTGATTTGAAACCATTAATCAGTGTTGAATGACCAGGAAGTTGAATAAATCTCATATGAGTTATGAGGAAGAAGCTATCCCACTTTCTATTCAGATAATTCCATATTAGCCTGTTCGGAAATATGGCAATATCTTCATGATTCTTATCAAACCAAGAGGAACCAAGATGAAAGAAGCTTGATTTGAAACCATTAATCAGTGTAGAATGACCAGGAATTTGAATA
Source organism: Raphanus raphanistrum x Raphanus sativus (assembly GCA_019705995.1). Lineage (NCBI taxonomy): Eukaryota > Viridiplantae > Streptophyta > Magnoliopsida > Brassicales > Brassicaceae > Raphanus > Raphanus raphanistrum x Raphanus sativus. The sequence continues at coordinate 26,866 of JADEVD010000012.1, forward strand.
AATCTCATAGGATTTATGAGAAAGAAGCTATCCCACTTTCTATTCAGATGATTCCAGATTAGCCTGTTCGGACATATGGCAATATCTTCATGATTCATATCAAACCATGATGAACCAAGAAGTAAGAAGGTTGACTTGAAACCATTAATCATTGTAGAATGACCGGGAAGTTGAATAAATATCATAGGAGTTATGAGGAAGAAGTTATCCCACTTTCTATTCAGATGATTCCAGATTAGCATGTTCGGACATATGGCAATATCTTCATGATTCTCATCAAACCAGGAGGAACCAATATGTAAGAAGATTGATTTTGAAACAATTAGTAAGTATAGAATGACCAGGAAGTTGAATAAATCTCATAGGAGTTATGAAGAAGAAGCTATCCCACTTTCTGTTCAGATGATTCCAGATTAGCCTATTCGGACATATTGAAATATCTTCATGATTCTCATCAAACCAGGAGGAACCGAGATGTAAGAAGCTTGATTTGAAACCATTAATCAGTGTAGAATGACCATGAAGTTGAATAAATCTCATATGAGTTATGAAGAAGAAGCTATCCCACTTTATATTCAGATAACTCCAGATTAGCCTGTTTGGACATATGGCAATATCTTCATGATTCTTATCAGTCAAGGAGGAACCAAGATGTAAGAAGCTTTATTTGAAACCATTAATCAGTACAGAATGACCAGGAAATTGAATAAATCTCATAGGAGTTATGAGGAAGAAGCTATCCTACTTTCTATTCAGATGATTCCAGATTAGCCTGTTCGGACATATGGCAATATCTTTATGATTCATATCAAACCAGAAGGAACCAAGATGTAAGAAGCTTGATTTGCAACCATTAATCACTGTAGAATGACCTGGAAGTTGAATAAATGTCATAGGAGTTATGAGGAAGAAGCTATCCCACTTTCTATTCAGATGATTCCAGATTAGCATGTTCGCACATATGGCAATATCTTCATGATTCTCATCAAACCAGGTGGAACCAAGATGTAAGAAGCTTGATTTGAAACCATTTGTAAGTATAGAATGACCAGGAAGTTGAATAAATCTCATAGGAGTTATGAGGAAGAAGCTATCCCACTTTCTATTCAGCTGATTCCAGATTACCATGTTCGCACATATGGCAATATATTCATGATTCTCATCAAACCCGGCGGAACCAAGATGTAAGAAGCTTGATTTGAAACCATTAGTAAGTATAGAATGACCAGAAGTTGAATAAATCTCATAGGAGTTATGAGGAAGAAGCTATCCCACTTTCTATTCAGATGATTCTAGATTAGCCTGTTCGGACATATGGCAATATCTTAATGATTCATATCAAACCAGGATAAACCAAGATGTAAGAAACTTGATTTGAAACCACTAATCAGTGTAGAATGACCAGGAAGTTGAATAAATCTCATATGAGTTATGAGGAAGAAGCTATCCCACTTTCTATTCAGATGTTTCCAGATTAGCCTGTTCGGACATATGGCAATATCTTCATGATTCTCATCAAACCAGGAGGAACCAAGATGTAAGAAGCTTGATTTGAAACAATTAATCAATATATAATGACCAGGAAATTGAATAAATCTCATAGGAGTTATGAAGAAGAAGCTATCCCACTTTCTATTCAGATGATTCCAGAATAGCCTGTTCGGACATATGGTAATATCTTAATGATTCATATCAAACCAGGATGAACCAAGATGTAAGAAGCTTGATTTCAAACCATTAATCAGTGTAGAATTATCAGGAAGTTGAATAAATCTCATATGAGTTATGAGTAAGAAGCTATCCCACTTTCTATTCAGATAATTCCATATTAGCCTGTTCGGACATATGGCAATATCTTCATGATTCTTATCAAACCAGGAGGAACCAAGATGAAAGAAGCTTGATTTGAAACCATTAATCAGTGTAAATGACCAGGTAGTTGAATAAATCTCATAGGATTTATGAGAAAGAAGCTATCCCACATTCTATTCAGATGATTCCAGATTAGCCTATTCGGATCTTCATGATTCTCATCAAACCAGGAGGAACCAAGATGTAAGAAGCTTGATTTGAAATCATTAGTAAGTATAGAATGACCAGGAAGTTGAATAAATCTCATAGGAGTTATGAGGAAGAAGCTATCCCACTTTCTATTCAGCTGATTCCAGATTACCATGTTCGCACATATGGCAATATATTCATGATTCTCATCAAACCCGGCGGAACCAAGATGTAAGAAGCTTGATTTGAAACCATTAGTAAGTATAGAATGACCAGAAGTTGAATAAATCTCATAGGAGTTATGAGGAAGAAGCTATCCCACTTTCTATTCAGATGATTCTAGATTAGCCTGTTCGGACATATGGCAATATCTTAATGATTCATATCAAACCAGGATAAACCAAGATGTAAGAAACTTGATTTGAAACCACTAATCAGTGTAGAATGACCAGGAAGTTGAATAAATCTCATATGAGTTATGAGGAAGAAGCTATCCCACTTTCTATTCAGATGTTTCCAGATTAGCCTGTTCGGACATATGGCAATATCTTCATGATTCTCATCAAACCAGGAGGAACCAAGATGTAAGAAGCTTGATTTGAAACAATTAATCAATATATAATGACCAGGAAATTGAATAAATCTCATAGGAGTTATGAAGAAGAAGCTATCCCACTTTCTATTCAGATGATTCCAGAATAGCCTGTTCGGACATATGGTAATATCTTAATGATTCATATCAAACCAGGATGAACCAAGATGTAAGAAGCTTGATTTCAAACCATTAATCAGTGTAGAATTATCAGGAAGTTGAATAAATCTCATATGAGTTATGAGTAAGAAGCTATCCCACTTTCTATTCAGATAATTCCATATTAGCCTGTTCGGACATATGGCAATATCTTCATGATTCTTATCAAACCAGGAGGAACCAAGATGAAAGAAGCTTGATTTGAAACCATTAATCAGTGTAAATGACCAGGTAGTTGAATAAATCTCATAGGATTTATGAGAAAGAAGCTATCCCACATTCTATTCAGATGATTCCAGATTAGCCTATTCGGATCTTCATGATTCTCATCAAACCAGGAGGAACCAAGATGTAAGAAGCTTGATTTGAAATCATTAGTAAGTATAGAATGACCAGGAAGTTGAATAAATCTCATAGGAGTTATGAGGAAGAAGCTATCCCACTTTCTATTCAGATGATTCCAGATTAGCCTGTTCAGACATATGGCAATATCTTCATGATTCATATCAAACCAGGATAAACCAAGATGTAAGAAGCTTGATTTGAAACCACTAATCAGTGTAGAATGACCAGGAAGTTGAATAAATCTCATATGAGTTATAAGGAAGAAGCTATCCCACTTTCGATTCAGATGTTTCCAGATTAGCCTGTTCGGACATATGGCAATATCTTCATGATTCTTATCAAACCAGGAGGAACCAAGATGTAAGAAGCTTGATTTGAAACCACTAATCAGTGTAGAATGACCAGGAAGTTGAATAAATCTCATATGAGTTATGAGGAAGAAGCTATCCCACTTTCTATTCAGATGTTTCCACAATAGCATGTTCGGACATATGGTAATATCTTAATGATTCATATCAAACCAGGATGTACCAAGATGTAAGAAGCTTGATTTGAAACCATTAATCAGTGTAGAATGACCAGGAAGTTGAATAAATCTCATATGAGTTATGAGGAAGAAGCTATCCCACTTTCTATTCAGATAATTCCATATTAGCCTGTTCGGACATATGGCAATATCTTCATGATTCTTATCAAACCAGGAGGAACCAAGATGAAAGAAGCTTGATTTGAAACCATTAATCAGTGTAGAATGACCAGGAAGTTGAATAAATCTCATAGGATTTATGAGAAAGAAGCTATCCCACTTTCTATTCAGATGATTCCAGATTAGCATGTTCGGACATATGGCAATATCTTAATGATTCATATCAAACCAGGATAAACCAAGATGTAAGAAACTTGATTTGAAACCACTAATCAGTGTAGAATGACCAGGAAGTTGAATAAATCTCATATGAGTTATGAGGAAGAAGCTATCCCACTTTCTATTCAGATGATTCCAGATTAGCCTGTTCGGACATATGGCAATATCTTCATGATTCATATCAAACCATGATGAACCAAGATGTAAGAAGGTTGATTTGAAACCATTAATCATTGTAGAATGACCAGGAAGTTGAATACATATCATAGGAGTTATGAGGAAGAAGTTATCCCACTTTCTATTCAGATGATTCCAGAATAGCATGTTCGGACATATGGCAATATCTTCATGATTCTCATCAAACCAGGAGGAACCAATATGTAGGAAGATTGATTTGAAACAATTGGTAAGTATAGAATGACCAGGAAGGTTAATAAATCTCATAGGAGTTATGAAGAAGAAGCTATCCCACTTTCTATTCAGATGATTCCACATTAGCCTATTCGGACATATGGAAATATCTTCATGATTCTTATCAAACCAGGAGGAACCGAGATGTAAGAAGCTTGATTTGAAACCATTAATCAGTGTAGAATGACCAGGAAGTTGAATAAATCTCATATGAGTTATGAAGAAGAAGCTATCCCACTTTATATTCAGATAATTCCAGATTAGCCTGTTTGGACATATGGCAATATCTTCATGATTCTTATCAATCCAGGAGGAACCAAGATGTAAGAAGCTTTATTTGAAACCATTAATCAGTACAGAATGACCAGGAAATTGAATAAATCTCATAGGAGTTATGAGGAAGAAGCTATCCTACTTTCTATTCAGATGATTCCAGATTAGCATGTTCGGACATATGGCAATATCTTCATGATTCATATCAAACCAGAAGGAACCAAGATGTAAGAAGCTTGATTTGAAACCATTAATCACTGTAGAATGACCTGGAAGTTGAATAAATGTCATAGGAGTTATGAGGAAGAAGCTATCCCACTTTCTATTCAGATGATTCCAGATTAGCATGTTCGCACATATGGCAATATCTTCATGATTCTCATCAAACCAGGCGGAACCAAGATGTAAGAAGTTTGATTTGAAACCATTAGTAAGTATAGAATGACTAGGAAGTTGAATAAATCTCATAGGAGTTATGAGGAAGAAGCTATCCCACTTTCTATTAAGCTGATTCCAGATTACCATGTTCGCACATATGGCAATATCTTCATGATTCTCATCAAACCAGGCGGAACCAAGATGTAAGAAGCTTGATTTGAAACCATTAGTAAGTATAGAATGACCAGAAGTTGAATAAATCTTATAGGAGTTATGAGGAAGAAGCTATCCCACTTTCTATTCAGATGATTCTAGATTAGTCTGTTCGGACATATGGTAATATCTTCATGATTCATATCAAACCAGGATAAACAAGGATGTAAGAAGCTTGATTTGAAACCACTAATCAGTGTAGAATGACCAGGAAGTTGAATAAATATCATATGAGTAATGAGGAAGAAGCTATCCCACTTTCTATTCAGATGTTTCCAGATTAGCCTGTTCGGACATATGGCAATATCTTCATGATTCTTATCAAACCAGGAGGAACCAAGATGTAAGAAGCTTGATTTGAGACAATTAATCAATATATAATGACCAGGATGTTGAATAAATCTCATAGGAGTTATGAAGAAGAAGCTATCCCACTTTCTATTCAGATGATTCCAGAATTGCCTGTTCGGATATATGGTAATATCTTAATGATTCATATCAAACCAGGATGAACCAAGATGTAAGAAGCTTGATTTCAAACCATTAATCAGTGTAGAATTACCAGGAAGTTGAATAAATCTCATATGAGTTATGAGGAAGAAGCTATCCCACTTTCTATTCAGATAATTCCATATTAGCCTGTTCGGACATATGGCAATATCTTCATGATTCTTATCAAACCAGGAGGAACCAAGATGAAAGAAGCTTGATTTGAAACCATTAATCAGTGTAGAATGACCAGGAAGTTGAATAAATCTCATAGGATTTATGAGAAAGAAGCTATCCCACTTTCTATTCAGAGGATTCCATATTAGCCTATTCGGACATATGAAAATATCTTCATGATTCTCATCAAACCAGGAGGAACCAAGATGTAAGAAGCTTGATTTGAAATCATTAGTAAGTATAGAATTACCAGGAAGTTAAATAAATCTCATATGAGTTATGAAGGAGAAGCTATCCCACTTTATATTCAGATAATTCCAGATTAGCCTGTTCGGACATATGGCAATATCTTCATGATTCTTATCAAACCAGGAGGAACTGAGATGTAAGAAGCTTGATTAGAAACCATTTTAGTAAGTATAGAATGACCAGGAAGTTGAATAAATCTCATAGGAGTTATGAGGAAGAAGCTATCCCACTTTCTATTCATATGATTCCAGATTAGCCTATTCGGACATATGCAATATCTTCATGACTCTTATCAAACCAGGATGAACCACGATCTAAGAAGATTTATTTGGAACCACTAATCAGGGATAATAACCATGAAGTTGAATAAATCTCATAGGAGTTGTGAGTAAGAAGATATCCCACTTTCTATTCAGATGATTCCAGATTAGCAAGTTCGGACATATGGCAATATCTTCATGATTATTATCAAACCAGGATGAACCAAGATGTCAGAAGTTTGATTTGAAACCATTAATCAGTGTAGAATGACCAGGAATTTGAATAAATCTCATATGAGTTATGAGGAAGAAGCTATCCCACTTTCTATTCAGATAACTCCAAATTAACATGTTCGGACATATGGCAATATCTTCATGATTCTTATCAAACCAGGAGGAACCGAGATGTAAGAAGCTTGATTTGAAGCCATTAATCAGTGTAGAATGACCAGGAAGTTGAATAAATCTTATAGGAGTTATGAGAAAGAAGCTATCCCACTTTCTATTCAGATGATTCCAGATTAACCTGTTCGGACATAAGACAATATCTTCATGATTGATATCAAACCATGATGAACCAAGATGTAAGAAGGTTGATTTGAAACCATTAATCATTGTAGAATGACCAGGAAGTTGAATAAATATCATAGGAGTTATGAGGAAGAAGCTATCCCACTTTCTATTCAGATGATTCCAGATTAGCATGTTCGGACATATGGCAATATCTTCATGATTCTCATCAAACCAGGAGGAACCAATATGTAAGAAGATTGATTTGAAACAATTAGTAAGTATAAAATGACCAGGAAGTTGAATAAATCTCATAGGAGTTATGATGAATAAGCTATCCCACTTTCTATTCAGATGATTCTATATTAGCATGTTCGGACATATGACAATATCTTCATGATTCTTATCAATCCAGGAGGAACCAAGATGTAAGAAGCTTTATTTGAAACCATTAATCAGTACAGAATGACCAGGAAATTGAATAAATCTCATAGGAGTTATGAGGAAGAAGCTATCCTACTTTCTATTCAGATGATTCCAGATTAGCATGTTCGGACATATGGCAATATCTTCATGATTCATATCAAACCAGAAGGGACCAAGATGTAAGAAGCTTGATTTGAAACCATTAATCACTGTAGAATGACCTGGAAGTTGAATAAATGTCATAGGAGTTATGAGGAAGAAGCTATCCCACTTTCTATTCAGATGATTCCAGATTAGCATGTTCGCACATATGGCAATATCTTCATGATTCTCATCAAACCAGGCGGAAACAAGATGTAAGAAGCTTGATTTGAAACCATTAGTAAGTATAGAATGACCAGGAAGTTGAATAAATCTCATAGGAGTTATGAGGAAGAATCTATCCCACTTTCTATTCAGATGATTCCAGATTAGCATGTTCGGACATATGGCAATATCTTCATGATTCATATCAAACCAGGATAAACGAAGATGTAAGAAGCTTGATTTGAAACCACTAATCAGTGTAGAATGACCAGGAAGTTTAATAAATCTCATATGAGTTATGAGGAAGAAGCTATCCCACTTTCTATTCAGATGTTTCCAGATTAGCCTGCTCGGACATATGGCAATATCTTCAAGATTCTTATCAAACCAGGAGGAACCAAGATGTAAGAAGCTTGATTTGAAACAATTATCAATATATAATGACCAGGAAGTTTAATAAATCTCATAGGAGTTATGAAGAAGAAGCGATCCCACTTTTTATTCAGATGATTCCAGAATAGCCTGTTCGGACATATGGTAATATCTTAATGATTCATATCAAACCAGGATGTACCAAGATGTAAGTAGCTTGATTTGAAACCATTAATCAGTGTAGAATGACCAGGAAGTTGAATAAATCTCATATGAGTTATGAGGAAGAAGCTATCCCACTTTCTATTCAGATAATTTCATATTAGCCTGTTCGGACATATGGAAATATCTTCATGATTCTTATCAAACGAGGAGGAACCAAGATGAAAGAAGCTTGATTTGAAACCATTAATCAGTGTAGAATGACCAGGAAGTTGAATAAATCTCATAGGATTTATGAGAAAGAAGCTATCCCACTTTCTATTCAGATGATTCCAGATTAGCCTATTCGGACATATGGAAATATCTTCATGATTCTCATCAAACCAGGAGGAACCAAGATGTAAGAAGCTTGATTTGAAACCATTAGTAAGTATAGAATGACCAGGAAGTTGAATAAATCTCATATGAGTTATGAAGAAGAAGCTATCCCACTTTATATTCAGATAATTCCAGATTAGCCTGTTCGGACAAATGGCAATATCTTCATGATTCTTATCAAACCAGGAGGAACCGAGATGTAAGAAGCTTGATTTGAAACCATTAATCAGTGTAGAATTACCAGGAAGTTGAATAAATCTCATAGGAGTTATGACGAATAAGCTATCCCACTTTCTATTCATATGATTCCATATTAGCCTGTTCGGACATATGGCAATATCTTCATGATTCTTATCAATCCAGGAGGAACCAAGATGTAAGAAGCTTTATTTGAAACCATTAATCAGTACAGAATGACCAGGAAATTGAATAAATCTCATAGGAGTTATGAGGAAGAAGCTATCCTACTTTCTATTCAGATGATTCCAGATTACCCTGTTCGGACATATGGCAATATCTTCATGATTCATATCAAACCAGAAGGAACCAAGATGTAAGAAGCTTGATTTGAAACCATTAATCACTGTAGAATGACCTGGAAGTTGAATAAATGTCATAGGAATTATGAGGAAGAAGCTATCCCACTTTCTATTCAGATGATTCCAGATTAGCATGTTCGCACATATGGCAATATCTTCATGATTCTCATCAAACCAGGCGGAACCAAGATGTAAGAAGCTTGATTTGAAACCATTAGTAAGTATAGAATGACCAGGAAGTTGAATAAATCTCATATGAGTTATGAAGAAGAAGCTATCCCACTTTATATTCAGATAATTCCAGATTAGCATGTTCGGACATATGCCAATATCTTCATGATTCTTATCAAACCAGGAGGAATCGAGATGTAAGAAGCTTGATTTGAAACCATTAATCAGTGTAGAATGACCAGGAAGTTGAATAAATCTCATAGGAGTTATGACGAAGAAGCTATCCCACTTTCTATTCATATGATTCCATATTAGCATGTTCGGACATATGGCAATATCTTCATGATTCTTATCAATCCAGGAGGAACCAAGATGTAAGAAGCTTTATTTGAAACCATTAATCAGTACAGAATGACCAGGAAATTGAATAAATCTCATAGGAGTTATGAGGAAGAAGCTATCCTACTTTCTATTCAGATGATTCCAGATTAGCCTGTTCGGACATATTCCAATATCTTCATGATTCATATCAAACCAGAAGGAACCAAGATGTAAGAAGCTTGATTTGAAACCATTAATCACTGTAGAATGACCTGGAAGTTGAATAAATGTCATAGGAGTTATGAGGAAGAAGCTATCCCACTTTCTATTCAGATGATTCCAGATTAGCATGTTCGCACATATGGCAATATCTTCATGATTCTCATCAAACCAGGAGGAACCAAGATGTAAGAAGCTTGATTTGAAACCATTAGTAAGTATAGAATGACCAGGAAGTTGAATAAATCTCATAGGAGTTATGAGGAAGAAGCTATCACACTTTCTATTCAGATGATTTCAGATTAGCCTGTTGGGACATATGGCAATATCTTCATGATTCTTATCAAACCAGGATAAACCAAGATGTAAGAAGCTTGATTTGAAACCACTAATCAGTGTAGAATGACCAGGAAGTTGAATAAATCTCATATGAGTTATGAGGAAGAAGCTATCCCACTTTCTATTCAGATGTTTCCAGATTAGCCTGCTCGGACATATGGCAATATCTTCATGATTCTTATCAAACCAGGAGAAACCAAGATGTAAGAAGCTTGATTTGAAACAATTAATCAATATATAATGACCAGGAAGTTGAATAAATCTCATAGGAGTTATGAAGAAGAAGCTATCTCAATTTCTATTCAGATGATTCCAGAATAGCCTGTTCAGACATATGGTAATATCTTAATGATTCATATCAAACCAGGATGTACCAAGATGTAAGAAGCTTGATTTGAAACCATTAATCAGTGTAGAATGACCAGGAAGTTGAATAAATCTCATAGGATTTATGAGAAAGAAGCTATCCCACTTTCTATTCAGATGATTCCAGATTAGCCTATTCGGACATATGGAAATATCTTCATGATTCTCATCAAACCAGGAGGAACCAAGATGTAAGAAGCTTGATTTGAAACCATTAGTAAGTATAGAATGACCAGGAAGTTGAATAAATCTCATATGAGTTATGAAGAAGAAGCTATCCCACTTTATATTCAGATAATTCCAGATTAGCATGTTCAGACATATGGCAATATCTTCATGATTCTTATCAAACCAGGAGGAACCAAGATGTAAGAAGCTTGATTTGAAACAATTAACCAATATATAATGACCAGGAAGTTGAATAAATCTCATAGGAGTTATGAAGAAGAGGCTATCTCAATTTCTATTCAGATGATTCTAGAATAGCCTGTTCAGACATATGGTAATATCTTAATGATTCATATCAAACTAGGATGTACCAAGATGTAAGAAGCTTGATTTGAAACCATTAATCAGTGTAGAATGACCAGGAAGTTGAATAAATCTCATAGGATTTATGAGAAAGAAGCTAACCCACTTTCTATTCAGATGATTCCAGATTAGCCTATTCAGACATATGGAAATATCTTCATGATTCTCATCAAACCAGGAGGAACCAAGATGTAAGAAGCTTGATTTGAAACCATTAGTAAGTATAGAATGACCAGGAAGTTGAATAAATCTCATATGAGTTATGAAGAAGAAGCTATCCCACTTTACATTCAGATAATTCCAGATTAGCCTGTTCGGACATATGGCAATATCTTCATGATTCTTATCAAACCAGGAGGAACCAAGATGTAAGAAGCTTGATTTGAAACAATTAGTAAGTATAGAATGACCAGGAAATTGAATAAATCTCATAGGAGTTATGAGAAAGAAGCTATCCCACTTTCTATTCAGATGATTCCAGATTAGCATGTTCGGACATATGGCAATATCTTAATGATTCATATCAAACCAGGATGTACCAAGATGTAAGAAGCTTGATTTGAAACAATTAATCAGTGTAGAATGACCAGGAAGTTGAATAAATCTCATAGGATTTATGAGAAAGAAGCTATCCCACTTTCTATTCAGATGATTCGAGATTAGCCTATTCGGACATATGGCAATATCTTCATGATTCTTATCAAACCAGGAGGAACCGAGATGTAAGAAGCTTGATTTGAAACCATTAATCAGTGTAGAATGACCAGGAAGTTGAATAAATCTCATAGGAGTTATGAAGAAGAAGCTATCCCACTTTCTATTCAGATGATTCCATATTAGCCTGTTCAGACAAAAGACAATATCTTCATGATTCTCATCAAACCAGGAGGAACCAAGATGTAAGAAGCTTGATTTGAAACAATTAGTAAGTATAGAATGACCAGGAAGTTGAATAAATCTCATAGGAGTTATGAGAAAGAAGCTATCCCACTTTCTATTCAGATGATTCCAGATTAGCATGTTCGGACATATGGCAATATCTTCATGATTCATATCAAACCATGATGAACCAAGATGTAAGAAGGTTGATTTGAAACCATTAATCATTGTAGAATTACCAGGAATTTGAATAAATATCATAGGAGTTATGAGGAAGAAGCTATCCCACTTTCTTTTCAGATGATTCCAGATTAGCATGTTCGGACATATTGCAATATCTTCATGATTCATATCAAACCAGAAGGAACCAAGATGTAAGAAGCTTGATTTGAAACCATTAATCACTGTAGAATGACCTGGAAGTTGAATAAATGTCATAGGAGTTATGAGGAAGAAGCTATCCCACTTTCTATTCAGATGATTCCAGATTAGCATGTTCGCACATATGGCAATATCTTCATGATTCTCATCAAACCAGGAGGAACCAAGATGTAAGAAGCTTGATTTGAAACCATTAGTAAGTATAGAATGACCAGGAAGTTGAATAAATCTCATAGGAGTTATGAGGAAGAAGCTATCCCACTTTCTATTCAGATGATTTCAGATTAGCCTGTTGGGACATATGGCAATATCTTCATGATTCTTATCAAACCAGGATAAACCAAGATGTAAGAAGCTTGATTTGAAACCACTAATCAGTGTAGAATGACCAGGAAGTTGAATAAATCTCATATGAGTTATGAGGAAGAAGCTATCCCACTTTCTATTCAGATGTTTCCAGATTAGCCTGCTCGGACATATGGCAATATCTTCATGATTCTTATCAAACCAGGAGGAACCAAGATGTAAGAAGCTTGATTTGAAACAATTAATCAATATATAATGACCAGGAAGTTGAATAAATCTCATAGGAGTTATGAAGAAGAAGCTATCTCAATTTCTATTCAGATGATTCCAGAATAGCCTGTTCAGACATATGGTAATATCTTAATGATTCATATCAAACCAGGATGTACCAAGATGTAAGAAGCTTGATTTGAAACCATTAATCAGTGTAGAATGACCAGGAAGTTGAATAAATCTCATAGGATTTATGAGAAAGAAGTTATCCCACTTTCTATTCAGATGATTCCAGATTAGCCTATTCAGACATATGGAAATATCTTCATGATTCTCATCAAACCAGGAGGAACCAAGATGTAAGAAGCTTGATTTGAAACCATTAGTAAGTATAGAATGACCAGGAAGTTGAATAAATCTCATATGAGTTATGAAGAAGAAGCTATCCCACTTTATATTCAGATAATTCCAGATTAGCCTGTTCAGACATATGGCAATATCTTCATGATTCTTATCAAACCAGGAGGAACCAAGATGTAAGAAGCTTGATTTGAAACAATTAACCAATATATAATGACCAGGAAGTTGAATAAATCTCATAGGAGTTATGAAGAAGAGGCTATCTCAATTTCTATTCAGATGATTCTAGAATAGCCTGTTCAGACATATGGTAATATCTTAATGATTCATATCAAACTAGGATGTACCAAGATGTAAGAAGCTTGATTTGAAACCATTAATCAGTGTAGAATGACCAGGAAGTTGAATAAATCTCATAGGATTTATGAGAAAGAAGCTATCCCACTTTCTATTCAGATGATTCCAGATTAGCCTATTCAGACATATGGAAATATCTTCATGATTCTCATCAAACCAGGAGGAACCAAGATGTAAGAAGCTTGATTTGAAACCATTAGTAAGTATAGAATGACCAGGAAGTTGAATAAATCTCATATGAGTTATGAAGAAGAAGCTATCCCACTTTATATTCAGATAATTCCAGATTAGCCTGTTCGGACATATGGCAATATCTTCATGATTCTTATCAAACCAGGAGGAACCAAGATGTAAGAAGCTTGATTTGAAACAATTAGTAAGTATAGAATGACCAGGAAATTGAATAAATCTCATAGGAGTTATGAGAAAGAAGCTATCCCACTTTCTATTCAGATGATTCCAGATTAGCATGTTCGGACATATGGCAATATCTTAATGATTCATATCAACAAGGATGTACCAAGATGTAAGAAGCTTGATTTGAAACAATTAATCAGTGTAGAATGACCAGGAAGTTGAATAAATCTCATAGGATTTATGAGAAAGAAGCTATCCCACTTTCTATTCAGATGATTCCAGATTAGCCTATTCGGACATATGGCAATATCTTCATGATTCTTATCAAACCAGGAGGAACCGAGATGTAAGAAGCTTGATTTGAAACCATTAATCAGTGTAGAATGACCAGGAAGTTGAATAAATCTCATAGGAGTTATGAAGAAGAAGCTATCCCACTTTCTATTCAGATGATTCCATATTAGCCTGTTCAGACATAAGACAATATCTTCATAATTCTCATCAAACCAGGAGGAACCAAGATGTAAGAAGCTTGATTTGAAACAATTAGTAAGTATAGAATGACCAGGAAGTTGAATAAATCTCATAGGAGTTATGAGAAAGAAGCTATCCCACTTTCTATTCAGATGATTCCAGATTAGCATGTTCGGACATATGGCAATATCTTCATGATTCATATCAAACCATGATGAACCAAGATGTAAGAAGGTTGATTTGAAACCATTAATCATTGTAGAATTACCAGGAATTTGAATAAATATCATAGGAGTTATGAGGAAGAAGCTATCCCACTTTCTTTTCAGATGATTCCAGATTAGCATGTTCGGACATATGGCAATATCTTCATGATTCTCATCAAACCAGGAGGAACCAATATGTAAGAAGATTGATTTGAAACAATTAGTAAGTATAGAATGACTAGGAAGTTGAATAAATCTCATAGGAGTTATGAGGAAGAAGCTATCCCACTTTCTATTCAGATGATTCCATATTAGCCTGTTCGGACATATGGCAATATCTTCATGATTCTTATCAATCCAGGAGGAACCAAGATGTAAGAAGCTTTATTTGAAACCATTAATCAGTACAGAATGACCAGGAAATTGAATAAATCTCATAGGAGTTATGAGGAAGAAGCTATCCTACTTTCTATTCAGATGATTCCATATTAGCCAGTTCGGACATATGGCATATCTTCATGATTCATATCAAACCAGAATGAACCAAGATGTAAGAAGCTTGATTTGAAACAATTAAGCAGTATACAATGACCAGGAAGTTGAATAAATCTCATAGGAGTTATGAGGAAGAAGCTATCCCACTTTCTATTCAGATGATTCCATATTAGCCTGTTCGGACATATGACAATATCTTCATGATTCTTATCAATCCAGGAGGAACCAAGATGTAAGAAGCTTTATTTGAAACCATTAGTCAGTACAGAATGACCAGGAAATTGAATAAATCTCATAGGAGTTATGAGGAAGAAGCTATCCTACTTTCTATTCAGATGATTCCAGATTAGCCTGTTCGGACATATGGCAATATCTTCATGATTCATATCAAACCAGAAGGAACCAAGATGTAAGAAGCTTGATTTGAAACCATTAATCATTGTAGAATGACCTGGAAGTTGAATAAATGTCATAGGAGTTATGAGGAAGAAGCTATCTCACTTTCTATTCAGATGATTCCAGATTAGCATGTTCGCACATATGGCAATATCTTCATGATTCTCATCAACCCATGCGGAACCAAGATGTAAGAAGCTTGATTTGTAACCATTAGTAAGTATAGAATGACCAGGAAGTTGAATAAATCTCATAGGAGTTATGAGGAAGAAGGTATCCCACTTTCTATTCAGATGACTCCAGATTAGCATGTTCGGACATATGGCAATATCTTCATGATTCATATCAAACCAGGATAAACCAAGATGTAAGAAGCTTGATTTGAAACCACTAATCAGTGTAGAATGACCAGGAAGTTGAAGAAATCTCATATGAGTTATGAGGAAGAAGCTATCCCACATTCTATTCAGATGTTTCAAGATTAGCCTGTTCGGACATATGGCAATATCTTCATGATTCTTATCAAACCAGGAGGAACCAATATGTACGAAGCTTGATTTGAAACAATTAATCAATATATAATGACCAGGAAGTTGAATAAATCTCATATGAGTTATGAGGAAGAAGCTATCCCACTTTCTATTCAGATAATTCCATATTAGCCTGTTCGGACATATGGCAATATCTTCATGATTCTTCTAAAACCAGGAGGAACCAAGATGAAAGAAGCTTGATTTGAAACCATTAATCAGTGTAGAATGACCAGGAAGTTGAATAAATCTCATAGGATTTATGAGAAAGAAGCTATCCCACTTTCTATTCAGATGATTCCAGATTAGCCTATTCGGATATATGGAAATATCTTCATGATTCTCATCAAACCAGGAGGAACCAAGATGTAAGAAGCTTGATTTGAAACCATTAGTAAGTATAGAATGAACAGGAAGTTGAATAAATCTCATATGAGTTATGAAGAAGAAGCTATCCCACTTTATATTCAGATAATTCCAAATTAGCCTGTTCGGACATATGGCAATATCTTCATGATTCTTATCAAACCAGGAGGAACCGAGATGTAAGAAGCTTGATTAGAAACCATTATAGTAAGTATAGAATGACCAGGAAGTTGAATAAATCTCATAGGAGTTATGAGGAAGAAGCTATCCCACTTTCTATTCATATGATTCCAGATTAGCCTATTCGGACATATGGTAATATCTTCATTATTATTATCAAACCAGGATGAACCAAGATGTCAGAAGCTTGATTTGAAACCATTAATCAGTGTAGAATGACCAGGAAGTTGAATAAATCTCATAGGAGTTATGAAGAAGAAGCTATCCCACTTTCTATTCAGATAACTCCAAATTAGGCTGTTCGGACATATGGCAATATCTTCATGATTCATATCAAACCAGGATGAACCAAGATGTAAGAAGCTTGATTTGAAACCATTAATCAGTGTAGAATGACCAGGAAGTTGAATAAATCTCATATGAGTTATGAGGAAGAAGCTATCCCACTTTCTATTCAGATGTTTCCAGATTAGCCTGTTCGGACATATGGCAATATCTTCATGTTTCTTATCAAACCAGAAGGAACCGAGATGTAAGAAGCTTGATTTGAAACAATTAATCAGTATATAATGACCAGGAAGTTGAATAAATCTCATAGGAGTTATGAGGAAGAAGCTATCCCACTTTCTATTCAGATGATTCCAGATTAGCCTGTTCGGACATATGGCAATATCTTCATGATTCATATCAAACCAGAATGAACCAAGATGTAAGAAGCTTGATATGAAACCATTAATCAGTGTAGAATGAACAGGAAGTTGAATAAATGTCATAGGAGTTATGAGGAAGAAGCTATCCCACTTTCTATTCAGATGATTCCAGATTAGCATGTTCGCACATATGGCAATATCTTCATGATTCTCATCAAACAAAGAGGAACCAAGATGTAAGAAGCTTGATTTGAAACAATAAATCAGTATATAATGACCAGGAAGTTGAATAATTCTCATATGAGTTATGAAGAAGAAGCTATCCCACTTTATATTCAGATGATTCCAGATTAGCCTGTTCGGACATATGGTAATATCTTCATGATTCATATCAAACCAGGGTGAACCAAGATGTAAGAAGCTTGATTTGAAACCATTAATCAGTGTAGAATGATCAGGAAGTTGAATAAATCTCATATGAGTTATGAGGAAGAAGCTATCTCGCTTTCTATTCAGATAATTCCAGATTAGCATGTTCAGAAATATGGTAATATCTTCATGATTCTTATCAAACCAGGAGGAATCGAGATGTAAGAAGCTTGATTTGAAACCATTAATCAGTATATAATAACCAGGAAGTTGAATAAATCTCATAGGAGTTATGAAGAAGAAGCTATCCCACTTTCTATTCAGATGATTCCAGATTAGTCTGTTCGGACATATGGCAATATCTTCATGATTCATATCAAACCAGGATGAACCAAGATGTAAGAAGCTTGATTTGAAACCATTAATCAGTGTAGAATGACCAGGAAGTTGAATAAATCTCATATGAGTTATGAGGAAGAAGCTATCCCACTTTCTATTCAGATGATTCCAGATTAGCATGTTCGCACATATGGCAATATCTTCATGATTCTCATCAAACAAAGAGGAACCAAGATGTAAGAAGCTTGATTTGAAACAATTAATCAGTATATAATGACCAGGAAGTTGAACAAATCTCATAGGAGTTATGAAGAAGAAGCTATCCCACTTTATATTCAGATGATTCCAGATTAGCCTGTTCGGACATATGGTAATATCTTCATGATTCATATCAAACCAGGATGAACCAAGATGTAAGAAGCTTGATTTGAAACCATTAATCAGTGTAGAATGATCAGGAAGTTGAATAAATCTCATATGAGTTACGAGGAAGAAGCTATCCCGCTTTCTATTTAGATAATTTCAGATTAGCATGTTCGGAAATATGGTAATATCTTCATGATTCTTATCAAACCAGGAGGAATCGAGATGTAAGAAGCTTGATTTGAAACCATTAATCAGTATATAATAACTAGGTAGTTGAATAAATCTCATAGGAGTTATGAAGAAGAAGCTATCCCACTTTCTATTCAGATGATTCCAGATTAGTTTGTTCGGACATATGGCAATATCTTCAGGATTCATATCAAACCAGGATGAACCAAGATGTAAGAAGCTTGATTTGAAACAATTAAGCAGTATACAATTACCAGGAAGTTGAATAAATCTCATAGGAGTTATGAGGAAGAAGCTATCCCACTTTCTATTCAGATGATTCCATATTAGCATGTTCGGACATATGGCAATATCTTCATGATTCTTATCAATCGAGGAGGAACCAAGATGTAAGAAGCTTTATTTGAAACCATTAATCTGTACAGAATGACCAGGAAATTGAATAAATCTCATAGGAGTTATGAGGAAGAAGCTATCCTACTTTCTATTCAGATGATTCCAGATTAGCATGTTCGGACATATGGCAATATCTTCATGATTCATATCAAACCAGAAGGAACCAAGATGTAAGAATTTTGATTTGAAACCATTAATCACTGTAGAATGACCTGGAAGTTGAATAAATGTCATAGGAGTTATGAGGAAGAAGCTATCCCACTTTCTATTCAGATGATTCCAGATTAGCATGTTCGCACATATGGCAATATCTTCATGATTCTCATCAAACCAGTCAGAACCAAGATGTAAGAAGCCTGATTTGAAACCATTAGTAAGTATAGAATGACCAGGAAGTTGAATAAATCTCATAGGAGTTATGAGAAAGAAGCTATCCAACTTTCTATTCAGATGATTCCAGATTAGCCTGTTCAGACATAAGGCAATATCTTCATGATTCTCATCAAACCAGGAGGAACCAAGATGTAAGAGGCTTGATTTGAAACAATTAGTAAGTATAGAATGACCAGGAAGTTGAATAAATCTCATAGGAGTTATGAGAAAGAAGCTATCTTACTTTCTATTCAGATGATTCCAGATTAGCCTGTTCGGACATATGGCAATATCTTCATGATTCATATCAAACCATGATGAACCAAGATGTAAGAAGGTTGATTTGAAACCATTAATCATTGTAGAATGACCAGGAAGTTGAATAAATATCATAGGAGTTATGAGGAAGAAGCTATCCCACTTTCTATTCATATGATTCCAGATTAGCATGTTCGGACATATGGCAATATCTTCATGATTCTCATCAAACCAGGAGGAACCAATATGTAAGAAGATTGATTTGAAACAATTAGTAAGTATAGAATGACCAGGAAGTTGAATAAATCTCATAGGAGTTATGAGGAAGAAGCTATCCCACTTTCTATTCAGATGATTCCATATTAGCCTGTTCGGACATATAGCAATATCTTAATGATTCTTATCAATCCAGGAGGAACCAAGATGTAAGAAGCTTTATTTGAAACCATTAATCAGTACAGAATGACCAGGAAATTGAATAAATCTCATAGGAGTTATGAGGAAGAAGCTATCCTACTTTCTATTCAGATGATTCTATATTAGCATGTTCGGACATATGACAATATCTTCATGATTCATATCAAACCCGAATGAACCAAGATGTAAGAAGCTTGATTTGAAACAATTAAGCAGTATACAATGACCAGGAAGTTGAATAAATCTCATAGGAGTTATGAGGAAGAAGCTATGCCACTTTCTATTCAGATGATTCCATATTAGCCTGTTCGGACATATGGCAATATCTTCATGATTCTTATCAATCCAGGAGGAACCAAGATGTAAGAAGCTTTATTTGAAACCATTAATCAGTACAGAATGACCAGGAAATTGAATAAGTCTCATAGGAGTTATGAGGAAGAAGCTATCCTACTTTCTATTCAGATGATTCCAGATTAGCCTGTTCGGACATATGGCAATATCTTCATGATTCATATCAAACCAGAAGGAACCAAGATGTAAGAAGCTTGATTTGAAACCATTAATCACTGTAGAATGACCTGGAAGTTGAATAAATGTCATAGGAGTTATGAGGAAGAAGCTATCCCACTTTCTATTCAGATGATTCCAGATTAGCATGTTCGCACATATGGCAATATCTTCGTGATTCTCATCAAACCATGCGGAACCAAGATGTAAGAAGCTTGATTTGTAACCATTATTAAGTATAGAATGACCAGGAAGTTGAATAAATCTCATAGGAGTTATGAGTAAGAAGCTATCCCACTTTCTATTCAGATGATTCCAGATTAGCCTGTTCGGACATATGGCAATATCTTCATGATTCATATCAAACCAGGATAAACCAAGATGTAAGAAGCTTGATTTGAAACCACTAATCAGTGTAGAATGACAAGGAAGTTGAATAAATCTCATATGAGTTATGAGGAAGAAGCTATCCCACTTTCTATTCAGATGATTCCAGATTAGTCTGTTCAGGCATATGGCAATATCTTCATGATTCATATCAAACCAGGATGAACCAAGATGTAAGAAGCTTGATTTGAAACCATTAATCAGTGTAGAATGACCAGGAAGTTGAATAAATCTCATATGAGTTATGAGGAAGAAGCTATCCCACTTTCTATTCAGATGTTTCCAGATTAGCCTGTTCGGACATATGGCAATATCTTCATGTTTCTTATCAAACCAGAAGGAACCGAGATGTAAGAAGCTTGATTTGAAACAATTAATCAGTATATAATGACCAGGAAGTTGAATAAATCTCATAGGAGTTATGAGGAAGAAGCTAACCCACTTTCTATTCAGATGATTCCAGATTAGCCTGTTCGGACATATGGTAATATCTTAATGATTCATATCAAACCAGGATGAACCAAGATGTAAGAAGCTTGATTTGAAACCATTAATCAGTGTAGAATGACCAGGAAGTTGAATAAATCTCATATGAGTTATGAGGAAGAAGCTATCCCACTTTCTATTCAGATAATTCCATATTAGCATGTTCGGACATATGGCAATATCTTCATGATTCTTATCAAACCAGGAGGAACCAAGATGAAAGAAGCTTGATTTGAAACCATTAATCAGTGTAGAATGACCAGGAAGTTGAATAAATCTCATAGGATTTGTGAGAAAGAAGCTATCCCACTTTCTATTCAGATGATTCCAGATTAGCCTATTCGGACATATGGAAATATCTTCATGATTCTCATCAAACCAGGAGGAACCAAGATGTAAGAAGCTTGATTTGAAACCACTAGTAAGTATAGAATGACCAGGAAGTTGAATAAATCTCATATGAGTTATGAAGAAGAAGCTATCCCACTTTATATTCAGATAATTCCAGATTAGCATGTTCGGACATATGGCAATATCTTCATGATTCTTATCAAACCAGGAGGAACCGAGATGTAAGAAGCTTGATTAGAAACCATTTTAGTAAGTATAGATTGACCAGGAAGTTGAATAAATCTCATAGGAGTTATGAGGAAGAAGCTATCCCACTTTCTATTCATATGATTCCAGATTAGCCTATTCGGACATATGGTAATATCTTCATGATTATTATCAAACCAGGATGAACCAAGATGTCAGAAGCTTGATTTGAAACCATTAATCAGTGTATAATGACCAGGAATTTGAATAAATCTCATATGAGTTATGAGGAAGAAGCTATCCCACTTTCTATTCAGATAACTCCAAATTAGGCTGTTCGGACATATGACAATATCTTCATGATTCTTATCAAACCAGGATGAACCACGATCTAAGAAGCTTTATTTGGAACCAGTAATCAGGGATAATAACCAGGAAGTAGAATAAATATCATAGGAGTTGTGAGTAAGAAGATATCCCACTTTCTATTCAGATGATTCCAGATTAGAATGTTCGGACATATGGCAATATCTTCATGATTATTATCAAACCAGGATGAACCAAGATGTCAGAAGCTTGATTTGAAACCATTAATCAGTTTAGAATGACCAGGAAGTTGAATAAATCTCATATGAGTTATGAGGAAGAAGCTATCCCACTTTCTATTCAGATAATTCCAGATTAGCATGTTCGGACATATGACAATATCTTCATTATTCTTATCAAACCAGGAGGAACCGAGATGTAAGAAGCTTGATTTGAAACCATTAATCAGTGTAGAATGACCAGGAAGTTGAATAAATCCCATAGGAGTTATGAGGAATAAGCTATCCCACTTTCTATGCAGATGATTCCAGATTAGCCTGTTCGGACATATGGCAATATCTTCATGATTCATATCAAACCAGAATGAACCAAGATGTAAGAAGCTTGATTTGAAACCATTAATCAGTGTAGAATGAACAGGAAGTTGAATAAATGTCATATGAGTTATGAAGAAGAAGCTATCCCACTTTATATTCAGATAATTCCAGATTAGCATGTTCGCACATATGGCAATATCTTCATGATTCTCATCAAACCAAGAGGAACCAAGATGTAAGAAGCTTGATTTGAAACAATTAATCAGTATATAATGACCAGGAAGTTGAATAAATCTCATAGGTTTTATGAAGAAGAAGCTATCCCACTTTATATTCATATGATTCCAGATTAGCCTGTTCGTACATATGGTAATATCTTCATGATTCATATCAAACCAGGATGAACCAAGATGTAAGAAGCTTGATTTGAAACCATTAATCAGTGTAGAATGATCAGGAAGTTGAATAAATCTCATATGAGTTATGAGGAAGAAGCTATCCCGCTTTCTATTCAGATAATTCCAGATTACCATGTTCGGAAATATGGTAATATCTTCATGATTCTTATCAAACCAGGAGGAATCGAGATGTAAGAAGCTTGATTTGAATACATTAATCAGTATATAATAACCAGGAAGTTGAATAAATCTCATAGGAGTTATGAAAAAGAAGCTATCCCACTTTCTATTCAGATGATTCCAGACTAGTCTGTTCGGACATATGGCAATATCTTCATGATTCATATCAAACCAGGATGAACCAAGATGTAAGAAGCTTGATTTGAAACCATTAATCAGTGTAGAATGACCAGGAAGTTGAATAAATCTCATAGGAGTTATGAGGAAGAAGCTATCCCACTTTCTATTCATATGATTCCAGATTAGCCTATTCGGACATATGGTAATATCTTCATGATTATTATCAAACCAGGATGAACCAAGATGTCAGAAGCTTGATTTGAAACCATTAATCAGTGTATAATGACCAGGAATTTGAATAAATCTCATATGAGTTATGAGGAAGAAGCTATCCCACTTTCTATTCAGATAACTCCAAATTAGGCTGTTCGGACATATGACAATATCTTCATGATTCTTATCAAACCAGGATGAACCACGATCTAAGAAGCTTTATTTGGAACCAGTAATCAGGGATAATAACCAGGAAGTAGAATAAATATCATAGGAGTTGTGAGTAAGAAGATATCCCACTTTCTATTCAGATGATTCCAGATTAGAATGTTCGGACATATGGCAATATCTTCATGATTATTATCAAACCAGGATGAACCAAGATGTCAGAAGCTTGATTTGAAACCATTAATCAGTTTAGAATGACCAGGAAGTTGAATAAATCTCATATGAGTTATGAGGAAGAAGCTATCCCACTTTCTATTCAGATAATTCCAGATTAGCATGTTCGGACATATGACAATATCTTCATTATTCTTATCAAACCAGGAGGAACCGAGATGTAAGAAGCTTGATTTGAAACCATTAATCAGTGTAGAATGACCAGGAAGTTGAATAAATCCCATAGGAGTTATGAGGAATAAGCTATCCCACTTTCTATGCAGATGATTCCAGATTAGCCTGTTCGGACATATGGCAATATCTTCATGATTCATATCAAACCAGAATGAACCAAGATGTAAGAAGCTTGATTTGAAACCATTAATCAGTGTAGAATGAACAGGAAGTTGAATAAATGTCATATGAGTTATGAAGAAGAAGCTATCCCACTTTATATTCAGATAATTCCAGATTAGCCTGTTCGCACATATGGCAATATCTTCATGTTTCTTATCAAACCAGAAGGAACCGAGATGTAAGAAGCTTGATTTGAAACAATTAATCAGTATATAATGACCAGGAAGTTGAATAAATCTCATAGGAGTTATGAGGAAGAAGCTAACCCACTTTCTATTCAGATGATTCCAGATTAGCCTGTTCGGACATATGGTAATATCTTAATGATTCATATCAAACCAGGATGAACCAAGATGTAAGAAGCTTGATTTGAAACCATTAATCAGTGTAGAATGACCAGGAAGTTGAATAAATCTCATATGAGTTATGAGGAAGAAGCTATCCCACTTTCTATTCAGATAATTCCATATTAGCATGTTCGGACATATGGCAATATCTTCATGATTCTTATCAAACCAGGAGGAACCAAGATGAAAGAAGCTTGATTTGAAACCATTAATCAGTGTAGAATGACCAGGAAGTTGAATAAATCTCATAGGATTTGTGAGAAAGAAGCTATCCCACTTTCTATTCAGATGATTCCAGATTAGCCTATTCGGACATATGGAAATATCTTCATGATTCTCATCAAACCAGGAGGAACCAAGATGTAAGAAGCTTGATTTGAAACCATTAGTAAGTATAGAATGACCAGGAAGTTGAATAAATCTCATATGAGTTATGAAGAAGAAGCTATCCCACTTTATATTCAGATAATTCCAGATTAGCATGTTCGGACATATGGCAATATCTTCATGATTCTTATCAAACCAGGAGGAACCGAGATGTAAGAAGCTTGATTAGAAACCATTTTAGTAAGTATAGATTGACCAGGAAGTTGAATAAATCTCATAGGAGTTATGAGGAAGAAGCTATCCCACTTTCTATTCATATGATTCCAGATTAGCCTATTCGGACATATGGTAATATCTTCATGATTATTATCAAACCAGGATGAACCAAGATGTCAGAAGCTTGATTTGAAACCATTAATCAGTGTATAATGACCAGGAATTTGAATAAATCTCATATGAGTTATGAGGAAGAAGCTATCCCACTTTCTATTCAGATAACTCCAAATTAGGCTGTTCGGACATATGACAATATCTTCATGATTCTTATCAAACCAGGATGAACCACGATCTAAGAAGCTTTATTTGGAACCAGTAATCAGGGATAATAACCAGGAAGTAGAATAAATATCATAGGAGTTGTGAGTAAGAAGATATCCCACTTTCTATTCAGATGATTCCAGATTAGAATGTTCGGACATATGGCAATATCTTCATGATTATTATCAAACCAGGATGAACCAAGATGTCAGAAGCTTGATTTGAAACCATTAATCAGTTTAGAATGACCAGGAAGTTGAATAAATCTCATATGAGTTATGAGGAAGAAGCTATCCCACTTTCTATTCAGATAATTCCAGATTAGCATGTTCGGACATATGACAATATCTTCATTATTCTTATCAAACCAGGAGGAACCGAGATGTAAGAAGCTTGATTTGAAACCATTAATCAGTGTAGAATGACCAGGAAGTTGAATAAATCCCATAGGAGTTATGAGGAATAAGCTATCCCACTTTCTATGCAGATGATTCCAGATTAGCCTGTTCGGACATATGGCAATATCTTCATGATTCATATCAAACCAGAATGAACCAAGATGTAAGAAGCTTGATTTGAAACCATTAATCAGTGTAGAATGAACAGGAAGTTGAATAAATGTCATATGAGTTATGAAGAAGAAGCTATCCCACTTTATATTCAGATAATTCCAGATTAGCATGTTCGCACATATGGCAATATCTTCATGATTCTCATCAAACCAAGAGGAACCAAGATGTAAGAAGCTTGATTTGAAACAATTAATCAGTATATAATGACCAGGAAGTTGAATAAATCTCATAGGAGTTATGAAGAAGAAGCTATCCCACTTTATATTCATATGATTCCAGATTAGCCTGTTCGTACATATGGTAATATCTTCATGATTCATATCAAACCAGGATGAACCAAGATGTAAGAAGCTTGATTTGAAACCATTAATCAGTGTAGAATGATCAGGAAGTTGAATAAATCTCATATGAGTTATGAGGAAGAAGCTATCCCGCTTTCTATTCAGATAATTCCAGATTACCATGTTCGGAAATATGGTAATATCTTCATGATTCTTATCAAACCAGGAGGAATCGAGATGTAAGAAGCTTGATTTGAATACATTAATCAGTATATAATAACCAGGAAGTTGAATAAATCTCATAGGAGTTATGAAAAAGAAGCTATCCCACTTTCTATTCAGATGATTCCAGACTAGTCTGTTCGGACATATGGCAATATCTTCATGATTCATATCAAACCAGGATGAACCAAGATGTAAGAAGCTTGATTTGAAACCATTAATCAGTGTAGAATGACCAGGAAGTTGAATAAATCTCATAGGAGTTATGAGGAAGAAGCTATCCCACTTTCTATTCATATGATTCCAGATTAGCCTATTCGGACATATGGTAATATCTTCATGATTATTATCAAACCAGGATGAACCAAGATGTCAGAAGCTTGATTTGAAACCATTAATCAGTGTATAATGACTAGGAATTTGAATAAATCTCATATGAGTTATGAGGAAGAAGCTATCCCACTTTCTATTCAGATAACTCCAAATTAGGCTGTTCGGACATATGACAATATCTTCATGATTCTTATCAAACCAGGATGAACCACGATCTAAGAAGCTTTATTTGGAACCAGTAATCAGGGATAATAACCAGGAAGTAGAATAAATATCATAGGAGTTGTGAGTAAGAAGATATCCCACTTTCTATTCAGATGATTCCAGATTAGAATGTTCGGACATATGGCAATATCTTCATGATTATTATCAAACAAGGATGAACCAAGATGTCAGAAGCTTGATTTGAAACCATTAATCAGTTTAGAATGACCAGGAAGTTGAATAAATCTCATATGAGTTATGAGGAAGAAGCTATCCCACTTTCTATTCAGATAATTCCAGATTAGCATGTTCGGACATATGACAATATCTTCATTATTCTTATCAAACCAGGAGGAACCGTGATGTAAGAAGCTTGATTTGAAACCATTAATCAGTGTAGAATGACCAGGAAGTTGAATAAATCCCATAGGAGTTATGAGGAATAAGCTATCCCACTTTCTATGCAGATGATTCCAGATTAGCCTGTTCGGACATATGGCAATATCTTCATGATTCATATCAAACCAGAATGAACCAAGATGTAAGAAGCTTGATTTGAAACCATTAATCAGTGTAGAATGAACAGGAAGTTGAATAAATGTCATATGAGTTATGAAGAAGAAGCTATCCCACTTTATATTCAGATAATTCCAGATTAGCATGTTCGCACATATGGCAATATCTTCATGATTCTCATCAAACCAAGAGGAACCAAGATGTAAGAAGCTTGATTTGAAACAATTAATCAGTATATAATGACCAGGAAGTTGAATAAATCTCATAGGAGTTATGAAGAAGAAGCTATCCCACTTTATATTCAGATGATTCCAGATTAGCCTGTTCAAACATAATATCTTCATGATTCATATCAAACCAGGATGAACCAAGATGTAAGAAGCTTGATTTGAAACCATTAATCAGTGTAGAATGATCAGGAAGTTGAATAAATCTCATATGAGTTATGAGGAAGAAGCTATCCCGCTTTCTATTCAGATAATTCCAGATTAGCATGTTCGGAAATATGGTAATATCTTCATGATTCTTATCAAACCAGGAGGAATCGAGATGTAAGAAGCTTGATTTGAAACCATTAATCAGTATATAATAACCAGGAAGTTGAATAAATCTCATAGGAGTTATGAAAAAGAAGCTATCCCACTTTCTATTCATATGATTCCAGATTAGCCTATTCGGACATATGGTAATATCTTCATGATTATTATCAAACCAGGATGAACCAAGATGTCAGAAGCTTGATTTGAAACCATTAATCAGTGTATAATGACCAGGAATTTGAATAAATCTCATATGAGTTATGAGGAAGAAGCTATCCCACTTTCTATTCAGATAACTCCAAATTAGGCTCTTCGGACATATGACAATATCTTCATGATTCTTATCAAACCAGGATGAACCACGATCTAAGAAGCTTTATTTGGAACCAGTAATCAGGGATAATAACCAGGAAGTAGAATAAATATCATAGGAGTTGTGAGTAAGAAGATATCCCACTTTCTATTCAGATGATTCCAGATTAGAATGTTCGGACATATGGCAATATCTTCATGATTATTATCAAACCATGATGAACCAAGATGTCAGAAGCTTGATTTGAAACCATTAATCAGTTTAGAATGACCAGGAAGTTGAATAAATCTCATATGAGTTATGAGGAAGAAGCTATCCCACTTTCTATTCAGATAATTCCAGATTAGCATGTTCGGACATATGACAATATCTTCATTATTCTTATCAAACCAGGAGGAACCGAGATGTAAGAAGCTTGATTTGAAACCATTAAGCAGTGTAGAATGACCAGGAAGTTGAATAAATCCCATAGGAGTTATGAGGAATAAGCTATCCCACTTTCTATGCAGATGATTCCAGATTAGCATGTTCGGACATATGGCAATATCTTCATGATTCATATCAAACCAGAATGAACCAAGATGTAAGAAGCTTGATTTGAAACCACTAATCAGTGTAGAATGACAAGGAAGTTGAATAAATCTCATATGAGTTATGAGGAAGAAGCTATCCCACTTTCTATTCAGATGATTCCAGATTAGTCTGTTCAGGCATATGGCAATATCTTCATGATTCATATCAAACCAGGATGAACCAAGATGTAAGAAGCTTGATTTGAAACCATTAATCAGTGTAGAATGACCAGGAAGTTGAATAAATCTCATATGAGTTATGAGGAAGAAGCTATCCCACTTTCTATTCAGATGTTTCCAGATTAGCCTGTTCGGACATATGGCAATATCTTCATGTTTCTTATCAAACCAGAAGGAACCGAGATGTAAGAAGCTTGATTTGAAACAATTAATCAGTATATAATGACCAGGAAGTTGAATAAATATCATAGGAGTTATGAGGAAGAAGCTATCCCACTTTCTATTCAGATGATTCCAGATTAGCCTGTTCGGACATATGGTAATATCTTAATGATTCATATCAAACCAGGATGAACCAAGATGTAAGAAGCTTGATTTGAAACCATTAATCAGTGTAGAATGACCAGGAAGTTGAATAAATCTCATATGAGTTATGAGGAAGAAGCTATCCCACTTTCTATTCAGATAATTCCATATTAGCCTGTTCGGACATATGGCAATATCTTCATGATTCTTATCAAACCATGAGGAACCAAGATGAAAGAAGCTTGATTTGAAACCATTAATCAGTGTAGAATGACCAGGAAGTTGAATAAATCTCATAGGATTTGTGAGAAAGAAGCTATCCCACTTTCTATTCAGATGATTCCAGATTAGCCTATTCGGACATATGGAAATATCTTCATGATTCTCATCAAACCAGGAGGAACCAAGATGTAAGAAGCTTGATTTGAAACCATTAGTAAGTATAGAATGACCAGGAAGTTGAATAAATCTCATATGAGTTATGAAGAAGAAGCTATCCCACTTTATATTCAGATAATTCCAGATTAGCATGTTCGGACATATGGCAATATCTTCATGATTCTTATCAAACCAGGAGGAACCGAGATGTAAGAAGCTTGATTAGAAACCATTTTAGTAAGTATAGATTGACCAGGAAGTTGAATAAATCTCATAGGAGTTATGAGGAAGAAGCTATCCCACTTTCTATTCATATGATTCCAGATTAGCCTATTCGGACATATGGTAATATCTTCATGATTATTATCAAACCAGGATGAACCAAGATGTCAGAAGCTTGATTTGAAACCATTAATCAGTGTATAATGACCAGGAATTTGAATAAATCTCATATGAGTTATGAGGAAGAAGGTATCCCACTTTCTATTCAGATAACTCCAAATTAGGCTGTTCGGACATATGACAATATCTTCATGATTCTTATCAAACCAGGATGAACCACGATCTAAGAAGCTTTATTTGGAACCAGTAATCAGGGATAATAACCAGGAAGTAGAATAAATATCATAGGAGTTGTGAGTAAGAAGATATCCCACTTTCTATTCAGATGATTCCAGATTAGAATGTTCGGACATATGGCAATATCTTCATGATTATTATCAAACCAGGATGAACCAAGATGTCAGAAGCTTGATTTGAAACCATTAATCAGTTTAGAATGACCAGGAAGTTGAATAAATCTCATATGAGTTATGAGGAAGAAGCTATCCCACTTTCTATTCAGATAATTCCAGATTAGCATGTTCGGACATATGACAATATCTTCATTATTCTTATCAAACCAGGAGGAACCGAGATGTAAGAAGCTTGATTTGGAACCATTAATCAGTGTAGAATGACCAGGAAGTTGAATAAATCCCATAGGAGTTATGAGGAATAAGCTATCCCACTTTCTATGCAGATGATTCCAGATTAGCCTGTTTGGACATATGGCAATATCTTCATGATTCATATCAAACCAGAATGAACCAAGATGTAAGAAGCTTGATTTGAAACCATTAATCAGTGTGGAATGAACAGGAAGTTGAATAAATGTCATATGAGTTATGAAGAAGAAGCTATCCCACTTTATATTCAGATAATTCCAGATTAGCCTGTTCGCACATATGGCAATATCTTCATGATTCTCATCAAACCAAGAGGAACCAAGATGTAAGAAGCTTGATTTGAAACAATTAATCAGTATATAATGACCAGGAAGTTGAATAAATCTCATAGGAGTTATGAAGAAGAAGCTATCCCACTTTATATTCATATGATTCCAGATTAGCCTGTTCGGACATATGGTAATATCTTCATGATTCATATCAAACCAGGATGAACCAAGATGTAAGAAGCTTGATTTGAAACCATTAATCAGTGTAGAATGATCAGGAAGTTGAATAAATCTCATATGAGTTATGAGGAAGAAGCTATCCCGCTTTCTATTCAGATAATTCCAGATTAGCATGTTCGGAAATATGGTAATATCTTCATGATTCTTATCAAACCAGGAGGGATCGAGATGTAAGAAGCTTGATTTGAAACCATTAATCAGTATATAATAACCAGGAAGTTGAATAAATCTCATAGGAGTTACGAAAAAGAAGCTATCCCACTTTCTATTCAGATGATTCCAGACAAGTCTGTTCGGACATATGGCAATATCTTCATGATTCATATCAAACCAGGATGAACCAAGATGTAAGAAGCTTGATTTGAAACCATTAATCAGTGTAGAATGACCAGGAAGTTGAATAAATCTCATAGGAGTTATGAGGAAGAAGCTATCCCACTTTCTATTCATATGATTCCAGATTAGCCTATTCGGACATATGGTAATATCTTCATGATTATTATCAAACCAGGATGAACCAAGATGTCAGAAGCTTGATTTGAAACCATTAATCAGTGTATAATGACCAGGAATTTGAATAAATCTCATATGAGTTATGAGGAAGAAGCTATCCCACTTTCTATTCAGATAACTCCAAATTAGGCTGTTCGGACATATGACAATATCTTCATGATTCTTATCAAACCAGGATGAACCACGATCTAAGAAGCTTTATTTGGAACCAGTAATCAGGGATAATAACCAGGAAGTAGAATAAATATCATAGGAGTTGTGAGTAAGAAGATATCCCACTTTCTATTCAGATGATTCCAGATTAGAATGTTCGGACATATGGCAATATCTTCATGATTATTATCAAACCAGGATGAACCAAGATGTCAGAAGCTTGATTTGAAACCATTAATCAGTTTAGAATGACCAGGAAGTTGAATAAATCTCATATGAGTTATGAGGAAGAAGCTATCCCACTTTCTATTCAGATAATTCCAGATTAGCATGTTCGGACATATGACAATATCTTCATTATTCTTATCAAACCAGGAGGAACCGAGATGTAAGAAGCTTGATTTGAAACCATTAATCAGTGTAGAATGACCAGGAAGTTGAATAAATCCCATAGGAGTTATGAGGAATAAGCTATCCCACTTTCTATGCAGATGATTCCAGATTAGCCTGTTCGGACATATGGCAATATCTTCATGATTCATATCAAACCAGAATGAACCAAGATGTAAGAAGCTTGATTTGAAACCACTAATCAGTGTAGAATGACAAGGAAGTTGAATAAATCTCATATGAGTTATGAGGAAGAAGCTATCCCACTTTCTATTCAGATGATTCCAGATTAGTCTGTTCAGGCATATGGCAATATCTTCATGATTCATATCAAACCAGGATGAACCAAGATGTAAGAAGCTTGATTTGAAACCATTAATCAGTGTAGAATGACCAGGAAGTTGAATAAATCTCATATGAGTTATGAGGAAGAAGCTATCCCACTTTCTATTCAGATGTTTCCAGATTAGCCTGTTCGGACATATGGCAATATCTTCATGTTTCTTATCAAACCAGAAGGAACCGAGATGTAAGAAGCTTGATTTGAAAAAATTAATCAGTATATAATGACCAGGAAGTTGAATAAATCTCATAGGAGTTATGAGGAAGAAGCTATCCCACTTTCTATTCAGATGATTCCATATTAGCCTGTTCGGACATATGGTAATATCTTAATGATTCATATCAAACCAGGATGAACCAAGATGTAAGAAGCTTGATTTGAAACCATTAATCAGTGTAGAATGACCAGGAAGTTGAATAAATCTCATATGAGTTATGAGGAAGAAGCTATCCCACTTTCTATTCAGATAATTCCATATTAGCCTGTTCGGACATATGGCAATATCTTCATGATTCTTATCAAACCAGGAGGAACCAAGATGAAAGAAGCTTGATTTGAAACCATTAATCAGTGTAGAATGACCAGGAAGTTGAATAAATCTCATAGGATTTGTGAGAAAGAAGCTATCCCACTTTCTATTCAGATGATTCCAGATTAGCCTATTCGGACATATGGAAATATCTTCATGATTCTCATCAAACCAGGAGGAACCAAGATGTAAGAAGCTTGATTTGAAACCATTAGTAAGTATAGAATGACCAGGAAGTTGAATAAATCTCATATGAGTTATGAAGAAGAAGCTATCCCACTTTATATTCAGATAATTCCAGATTAGCATGTTCGGACATATGGCAATATCTTCATGATTCTTATCAAACCAGGAGGAACCGAGATGTAAGAAGCTTGATTAGAAACCATTTTAGTAAGTATAGATTGACCAGGAAGTTGAATAAATCTCATAGGAGTTATGAGGAAGAAGCTATCCCACTTTCTATTCATATGATTCCAGATTAGCCTATTCGGACATATGGTAATATCTTCATGATTATTATCAAACCAGGATGAACCAAGATGTCAGAAGCTTGATTTGAAACCATTAATCAGTGTATAATGACCAGGAAGTTGAATAAATCTCATAGGAGTTATGAAGAAGAAGCTATCCTACTTTCTATTCAGATGATTCCAGACTAGTCTGTTCGGACATATGGCAATATCTTCATTATTCATATCAAACCAGGATGAACCAAGATGTAAGAAGCTTGATTTGAAACCATTAATCAGTGTAGAATGACCAGGAAGTTGAATAAATCTCATATGAGTTATGAGGAAGAAGCTATCCCACTTTCTATTAAGATGTTTCCAGATTAGCCTGTTCGGACATATGGCAATATCTTCATGTTTCTTATCAAACCAGAAGGAACCGAGATGTAAGAAGCTTGATTTGAAACAATTAATCAGTATATAATGACCAGGAAGTTGAATAAATCTCATAGGAGTTACGAGGAAGAACCTATCCCACTTTATATTCAGATGATTCCAGATTAGCCTGTTCGGACATATGGCAATATCTTCATGATTCATATCAAACCAGAATGAACCAAGATGTAAGAAGCTTGATTTGAAACCATTAATCAGTGTAGAATGAACAGGAAGTTGAATAAATGTCATATGAGTTATGAAGAAGAAGCTATCCCACTTTATATTCAGATAATTCCAGATTAGCCTGTTCGCACATATGGCAATATCTTCATGATTCTCATCAAACCAAGAGGAACCAAGATGTAAGAAGCTTGATTTGAAACAATTAATCAGTATATAATGACCAGGAAGTTGAATAAATCTCATAGGAGTTATGAAGAAGAAGCTATCCCACTTTATATTCATATGATTCCAGATTAGCCTGTTCGGACATATGGTAATATCTTCATGATTCATATCAAACCAGGATGAACCAAGATGTAAGAAGCTTGATTTGAAACCATTAATCAGTGTAGAATGATCAGGAAGTAGAATAAATCTCATATGAGTTATGAGGAAGAAGCTATCCCGCTTTCTATTCAGATAATTCCAGATTAGCATGTTCGGAAATATGGTAATATCTTCAGGATTCTTATCAAACCCGAAGGCATCGAGATGTAAGAAGCTTGATTTGAAACCATTAATCAGTATATAATAACCAGGAAGTTGAATAAATCTCATAGGAGTTATGAAAAAGAAGCTATCCCACTTTCTATTCAGATGATTCCAGACTAGTCTGTTCGGACATATGGCAATATCTTCATGATTCATATCAAACCAGGATGAACCAAGATGTAAGAAGCTTGATTTCAAAACCATTAATCAGTGTAGAATGACCAGGAAGTTGAATAAATCTCATAGGAGTTATGAGGAAAAATCTATCCCACTTTCTATTCATATGATTCCATATTAGCCTATTCGGACATATGGTAATATCTTCATGATTATTATCAAACCAGGATGAACCAAGATGTCAGAAGCTTGATTTGAAACCATTAATCAGTGTATAATGACCAGGAATTTGAATAAATCTCATATGAGTTATGAGGAAGAAGCTATCCCACTTTCTATTCAGATAACTCCAAATTAGGCTGTTCGGACATATGACAATATCTTCATGATTCTTATCAAACCAGGATGAACCACGATCTAAGAAGCTTTATTTGGAACCAGTAATCAGGGATAATAACCAGGAAGTAGAATAAATATCATAGGAGTTGTGAGTAAGAAGATATCCCACTTTCTATTCAGATGATTCCAGATTAGAATGTTCGGACATATGGCAATATCTTCATGATTATTATCAAACCAGGATGAACCAAGATGTCAGAAGCTTGATTTGAAACCATTAATCAGTTTAGAATGACCAGGAAGTTGAATAAATCTCATATGAGTTATGAGGAAGAAGCTATCCCACTTTCTATTCAGATATTTCCAGATTAGCATGTTCGGACATATGACAATATCTTCATTATTCTTATCAAACCAGGAGGAACCGAGATGTAAGAAGCTTGATTTGAAACCATTAATCAGTGTAGAATGACCAGGAAGTTGAATAAATCCCATAGGAGTTATGAGGAATAAGCTATCCCACTTTCTATGCAGATGATTCCAGATTAGCCTGTTCGGACATATGGCAATATCTTCATGATTCATATCAAACCAGAATGAACCAAGATGTAAGAAGCTTGATTTGAAACCATTAATCAGTGTAGAATGAACAGGAAGTTGAATAAATGTCATATGAGTTATGAAGAAGAAGCTATCCCACTTTATATTCAGATAATTCCAGATTAGCCTGTTCGCACATATGGCAATATCTTCATGATTCTCATCAAACCAAGAGGAACCAAGATGTAAGAAGCTTGATTTGAAACAATTAATCAGTATATAATGACAAGGAAGTTGAATAAATCTCATAGGAGTTATGAAGAAGAAGCTATCCCACTTTATATTCATATGATTCTAGATTAGCATGTTCGGACATATGGTAATATCTTCATGATTCATATCAAACCAGGATGAACCAAGATGTAAGAAGCTAGATTTGAAACCATTAATCAGTGTAGAATGATCAGGAAGTTGAATAAATCTCATATGAGTTATGAGGAAAAAGCTATCCCGCTTTCTATTCAGATAATTCCAGATTAGTATGTTCGGAAATATGGTAATATCTTCATGATTCTTATCAAACCAGGAGGAATCGAGATGTAAGAAGCTTGATTTGAAACCATTAATCAGTATATAATAACCAGGAAGTTGAATAAATCTCATAGGAGTTATGAAGCAGAAGCTATCCTACTTTCTATTCAGATGATTCCAGACTAGTCTGTTCGGACATATGGCAATATCTTCATGATTCATATCAAACCAGGATGAACCAAGATGTAAGAAACTTGATTTGAAACCATTAATCAGTGTAGAATGACCAGGAAGTTGAATAAATCTCATATGAGTTATGAGGAAGAAGCTATCCCACTTTCTATTAAGATGTTTCCAGATTAGCCTGTTCGGACATATGGCAATATCTTCATGTTTCTTATCAAACCAGAAGGAACCGAGATGTAAGAAGCTTGATTTGAAACAATTAATCAGTATATAATGACCAGGAAGTTGAATAAATCTCATAGGAGTTATGAGGAAGAACCTATCCCACTTTATATTCAGATGATTCCAGATTAGCCTGTTCGGACATATGGCAATATCTTCATGATTCATATCAAACCAGAATGAACCAAGATGTAAGAAGCTTGATTTGAAACCATTAATCAGTATATAATAACCAGGAAGTTGAATAAATCTCATAGGAGTTATGAAGAAGAAGCTATCCCACTTTCTATTCAGATGATTCCAGATTAGTCTGTTCGGACATATGGCAATATCTTCATGATTCATATCAAACCAGGATGAACCAAGATGTAAGAAGCTTGATTTGAAACCATTAATCAGTGTAGAATGACCAGGAAGTTGAATAAATCTCATATGAGTTATGAGGAAGAAGCTATCCCACTTTCTATTCAGATGTTTCCAGATTAGCCTGTTCGGACATATGGCAATATCTTCATGTTTCTTATCAAACCAGAAGGAACCGAGATGTAAGAAGCTTGATTTGAAACAATTAATCAGTATATAATGACCAGGAAGGTGAATAAATCTCATAGGAGTTATGAGGAAGAAGCTATCCCACTTTATATTCAGATGATTCAAGATTAGCCTGTTCGGACATATGGCAATATCTTCATGATTCATATCAAACCAGAATGAACCAAGATGTAAGAAGCTTGATTTGAAACCATTAATCAGTGTAGAATGAACAGGAAGTTGAATAAATGTCATATGAGTTATGAGGAAGAAGCTATCGCACTTATTATTCAGATGATTCCAGATTAGCATGTTCGCACATATGGCAATATCTTCATGATTCTCATCAAACACAAGAGGAACCAAGATGTAAGAAGCTTGATTTGAAACAATTAATCAGTATATAATGACCAGGAAGTTGAATAAATCTCATAGGAGTTATGAAGAAGAAGCTATCCCACTTTATATTCAGATGATTCCAGATTAGCCTGTTCAGACATAATATCTTCATGATTCATATCAAACCAGGATGAACCAAGATGTAAGAAGCTTGATTTGAAACCATTAATCAGTGTAGAATGATCAGGAAGTTGAATAAATCTCATATGAGTTATGAGGAAGAAGCTATCCCGCTTTCTATTCAGATAATTCCAGATTAGCATGTTCGGAAATATGGTAATATCTTCATGATTCTTATCAAACCAGGAGGAATCGAGATGTAAGAAGCTTGATTTGAAACCATTAATCAGTATATAATAACCAGGAAGTTGAATAAATCTCATAGGAGTTATGAAGAAGAAGCTATCCTACTTTCTATTCTGATGATTCCAGACTAGTCTGTTCGGACATATGGCAATATCTTCATTATTCATATCAAACCAGGATGAACCAAGATGTAAGAAGCTTGATTTGAAACCATTAATCAGTGTAGAATGACCAGGAAGTTGAATAAATCTCATATGAGTTATGAGGAAGAAGCTATCCCACTTTCTATTAAGATGTTTCCAGATTAGCCTGTTCGGACATATGGCAATATCTTCATGTTTCTTATCAAACCAGAAGGAACCGAGATGTAAGAAGCTTGATTTGAAACAATTAATCAGTATATAATGACCAGGAAGTTGAATAAATCTCATAGGAGTTACGAGGAAGAACCTATCCCACTTTATATTCAGATGATTCCAGATTAGCCTGTTCGGACATATGGCAATATCTTCATGATTCATATCAAACCAGAATGAACCAAGATGTAAGAAGCTTGATTTGAAACCATTAATCAGTATATAATAACCAGGAAGTTGAATAAATCTCATAGGAGTTATGAAGAAGAAGCTATCCCACTTTCTATTCAGATGATTCCAGATTAGTCTGTTCGGACATATGGCAATATCTTCATGATTCATATCAAACCAGGATGAACCAAGATGTAAGAAGCTTGATTTGAAACCATTAATCAGTGTAGAATGACCAGGAAGTTGAATAAATCTCATAGGAGTTATGAGGAAGAAGCTATCCCACTTTATATTCAGATGATTCCAGATTAGCCTGTTCGGACATATGGCAATATCTTCATGATTCATATCAAACCAGAATGAACCAAGATGTAAGAAGTTTGATTTGAAACCATTAATCAGTGTAGAATGACCAGGAAGTTGAATAAATCTCATATGAGTTATGAGGAAGAAGCTATCCCACTTTCTATTCAGATGTTTCCAGATTTGCCTGTTCGGACATATGGCAATATCTTCATGTTTCTTATCAAACCAGAAGGAACCGAGATGTAAGAAGCTTGATTTGAAACAATTAATCAGTATATAATGACCAGGAAGTTGAATAAATCTCATAGGAGTTATGAGGAAGAAGCTATCCCACTTTATATTCAGATGATTCCAGATTAGCCTGTTCGGACATATGGCAATATCTTCATGATTCATATCAAACCAGAATGAACCAAGATGTAAGAAGTTTGATTTGAAACCATTAATCAGTGTAGAATGAACAGGAAGTTGAATAAATGTCATAGGAGTTATGAGGAAGAAGCTATCGCACTTATTATTCAGATGATTCCAGATTAGCATGTTCGCACATATGGCAATATCTTCATGATTCTCATCAAACCAAGAGGAACCAAGATGTAAGAAGCTTGATTTGAAACACTTAATCAGTATATAATGACCAGGAAGTTAAATAAATCTCATAGGAGTTATGAAGAAGAAGCTATCCCACTTTATATTCAGATGATTCCGGATTAGCCTGTTCAGACATAATATCTTCATAATTCATATCAAACCAGGATGAACCAAGATGTAAGAAGCTTGATTTGAAACCATTAATCAGTGTAGAATGATCAGGAAGTTGAATAAATCTCATATGAGTTATGAGGAAGAAGCTATCCCGCTTTCTATTCAGATAATTCCAGATTAGCATGTTCGGAAATATGGTAATATCTTCATGATTTCACTACAAGAAAAACGCGTTTTAATAACGGACGAATAACGCTATATAACGATACGATAGCGATTTTCTAAACGCTGTATCATCGCCCGTCATAATAGGTCAAGGGCATTAAATAGCGGTATTTCGTTGTGCTATCTTTGGTTCCGCTACAATAGCGCTTTTATTTCTTCAATTAAATATTCTTTAATAACGTATATTTTTTGTTATTATTTCTATCATAAAAAATTTAAAAAAAAATTAAAAAAAAATTAAAAATTAAAAATTAGAAACGTAATTAAAATTTAAATTCGTTTATATATTTAAATTCTTTTATTAAATAAAATGATTTATAATTAAACAGGTTTACAAAAACAATATTATTTACAAATTAAAAGTCTTAAGCCAAAACTTACTAAACCAAATAAACCAAAAACCTAAACCAAGATTAAACCTAATTACTAACTAAACCTATCCAGCCGCCGCCGTACATCCACCTTCATCGTTCTTCAGCTTCTGATCTTCAGACTTCAGTACTGGTAGTGTTCTTTCATGCCTTCGACGTCGCATCCAGCCATGGTTCTTCTTCTTTGGCGTTGCAACCAGACATGGTTCTTCTTCTTTATCGTCCATGGGATCTGAGAGGGGTGCAAAGAGGAGGCACACTTGTCGCGTCGTATCTAGAGCCACCCTGGTCTTCGTCGTCTTCACCTTGCTCGTCGTGTTCCTGGTCGTCTTCTCCACGGAACTTGAGAGATCAATCGTTTCGTTTCCATGGCTATTGTACAGACGCTTCTTCTTTCCTCTCAACTCCTGGACACAAAGTCCAATCAGATTCTTATTCGAGACTCCTGGAAACAAAGTATAATCAGATTCAGAGCTAAGAACTTGTAAAAGAGGAAGAAAGAGAGATCGTAGAAGTAAAAGAAAAAAGAGAGAGTAAAGTATAAGATCTCAAGATCTACGGGAAAGAGAATAAACACAGCAAAGTTAATCTAGTCCATTGATTTAATTTAATCGATGGCTAAGATTTGCAATCCACACATCTTCCATTCCAACCAATAGAAAATTTTTTCCTTTTTTTCTTTTTCTTAGACAACCTTTTGTTTTTCTTCAATATACATTATTATGATTTTGTTATAGGTTAGTGTATAATAATTAATAACTATAGATTGATTAAAAAGCCACAAGCTTAATTTATAATTTAGAGTTTAAATTACAGTTTAATGTTTATAATATAAATTTTGAGAATTAGGGTATGAGATATAATGATCTATAACTTTAACAAAGTGTATTAGATTTCATTTTATAAAAAAAATTTATAAAAAGATATTTAAGTAAAGTACATATGTAAATAATTTTAAAATACATTTATATTTTAGAATTTTAAGATTTTTAGTTAGAGTTTAGAGTATATGATTAGATTGAGATTAGTTTCTAAGTTTGGATATTAGAATAAAAGTTTGAGTATAGGGTTTGAAGGTTACAGGTTTGAAGTATTGATTTAAGATTTGATACTAATTTTTGAAATATTTAACATTATAATTTTATATTTAAGATCTGTTGTTGAAAATTTAAAATATTATAAAATTTATCAGTCTATTATTTTATTACAGTTTAAAATATATTAAAGTAGGTTTGAGAGTTGAAGGTTTAGGGTATTGAGATTTAAGATTAATTATTGAGAAAAAATAGTTTTGAGTTTATATTTAATGTTTGAAGTTAAATTAAAGATTTGATATTAAAATAATTAAATTTTGAAGTTATGTTTAGAGTTTAAGGTTTAAAACTTTGTTTAGGGTTTAGAGATTTAAAAAGTTAAAGATAGCGTTTTTAATAATATGCAATTAATAATACGGTATCATAGCATTTTTAAATATATTATTCTATCATAGCGTTTCCAAATTTACAAACGCTATCTAAAACTAACGGATATGTCAACCATAGCACAAAGCGAAAAAACGCTATCCTGATCTGCTATTAAAACACATTTTTCTTGTAGTGTTTTTATCAAACCAGGAGGAATCGAGATGTAAGAAGCTTGATTTGAAACCATTAATCAGTATATAATAACCAGGAAGTTGAATAAATCTCATAGGAGTTATGAAGAAAAAGCTATCTCACTTTCTATTCAGATGATTCCAGATTAGTCTATTCGGACATATGGCAATATTTTCATG
This sequence comes from Raphanus raphanistrum x Raphanus sativus, assembly GCA_019705995.1. Classification (NCBI taxonomy): domain Eukaryota; kingdom Viridiplantae; phylum Streptophyta; class Magnoliopsida; order Brassicales; family Brassicaceae; genus Raphanus; species Raphanus raphanistrum x Raphanus sativus. The sequence goes on from JADEVD010000012.1 coordinate 68,900, forward strand.
ATTCATATCAAACCAGGATGAACCAAGATGTAAGCAGCTTGATTTGAAACCATTAATTAGTGTAGAATGACCCCAAGATGTAAGCAGCTTGATTTGAAACCATTAATTAGTGTAGAATGACCAGGAAGTTGAATAAATGTCATAGGAGTTATGAGGAAGAAGCTATCCCACTTTCTATTCAGATGATTCCAGATTAGCATGTTCGCACATATGACAATATCTTCATGATTCTCATCAAACCAGGCGGAACCAAGATGTAAAAGGCTTGATTTGAAACCATTAGTAAGTATAGAATGACCAGGAAGTTGAATAAATCTCATAGGATTTATGAGGAAGAAGCTATCCCACTTTTCAGATGATTCCAGATTAGCCTTTTCGGACATATGGCAATATCTTCATGATTCATATCAAACCAGGATGAACCAAGATGTAAGAAGCTTGATTTGAAACCATTAATCAGTGTAGAATGACCAGCAAGTTGAATAAATCTCATATGAGTTATGAAGAAGAAGCTATCCCACTTTCTATTCAGATAATTCCAGATTAGCATGTTCGGACATATGACAATATCTTCATTATTCTTATCAAACCAGGAGGAACCGAGATGTAAGAAGCTTGATTTGAAACCATTAATCAGTATAGAATGACCAGGAAGTTGAATAAATCTCATAGGAGTTATGAGGAATAAGCTATCCTACTTTCTATTTAGATGATTCCAGATTAGCATGTTCGGACATATGGCAATATCTTAATGATTCATATCAAACCAGAATGAACCAAGATGTAAAAAGCTTGATTTGAAACTATTAATCAGTGTAGAATGAACAGGAAGTTGAATAAATGTCACAGGAGTTATGAGGAAGAAGCTATCCCACTTTCTATTCAGATGTTTCCAGATTAGCCTGTTCGGACATATGGCAATATCTTCATGTTTCATATCAAACCAGAAGGAACCAAGATTTAAGAAGCTTGATTTGAAACAATTAATCAGTATATAATGACCAGGAAGTTGAATAAATCGCATAGGAGTTATGAGGAAGAAGCTATCCCACTTTCTATTCAGATGATTCCAGATTAGCCTGTTCGGACATATGGCAATAGCTTCATGATTCATATCAAACCAGGATATACCAAGAAGTAAGAAGCTTGATTTGAAACCATTAATCAGTGTAGAATGACCAGGAAGTTGAATAAATCTCATATGAGTTATGAGGAACAAGCTATCCCACTTTCTATTCAGATAATTCCAGATTAGCATGTTCGGACATATGACAATATCTTCATTATTCTTATCAAACCAGGAGGAACCGAGATGTAAGAAGCTTGATTTGAAACCATTAATAAGTATAGAATGACCAGAAAGTTGAATAAATCTCATAGGAGTTATGAGGAATAAGCTATCCTACTTTCTATTTAGATGATTCCAGATTACCCTGTTCGGACATATGGCAATATCTTCATGATTCATATCAAACCAGGATATACCAAGAAGTAAGAAGCTTGATTTGAAACCATTAATCAGTGTAGAATGACCAGGAAGTTGAATAAATCTCATATGAGTTATGAGGAACAAGCTATCCCACTTTCTATTCAGATAATTCCAGATTAGCATGTTCGGACATATGACAATATCTTTATTATTCTTATCAAACCAGGAGTAACCGAGATGTAAGAAGCTTGATTTGAAACCATTAATCAGTATAGAATGACCAGGAAGTTGAATAAATCTCATAGGATTTATGAGGAAGAAGCTATCCCACTTTCTATTCAGATGATTCCAGATTAGTCTGTTCGGACATATGACAATATCTTCATGATTCATATCAAACCAGGATGAACCAAGATGTAAGAAGCTTGATTTTGAAACCATTAATCAGTGTAGAATGACCAGGAAGTTGAATAAATCTCATAGGAGTTATGAGGAAGAAGCTATCCCACTTTCTATTCAGATGTTTCCAGATTAGTCTGTTCGGACATATGGCAATATCTTCATGATTCATATCAAACCAGAATGAACCAAGATGTAAGAAGCTTGATTTGAAACCATTAATCAGTGTAGAATGACCAGGAAGTTGAATAAATCTCATAGGAGTTATGAGGAATAAGCTATCCCACTTTCTATTCAGATGATTCCAGATTAGCCTGTTCGGACATATGGCAATATCTTCATGATTCATATCAAACCAGAATTAACCAAGATGTAAGAAGCTTGATTTGAAACCATTAATCAGTGTAGAATGAACAGGAAGTTGAATAAATGTCATATGAGTTATGAAGAAGAAGCTATCCCACTTTATATTCAGATAATTCCAGATTAGCCTGTTCGCACATATGGCAATATCTTCATGATTCTCATCAAACCAAGAGGAACAAAGATGTAAGAAGCTTGATTTGAAACAATTCATCAGTATATAATGACCAGGAAGTTGGATAAATCTCATAGGAGTTATGAAGAAGAAGCTATCCCACTTTCTATTCAGATGATTCCAGATTAGCCTGTTCGGACATATGGCAATATCTTCATGATTCATATCAAACCAGAATTAACCAAGATGTAAGAAGCTTGATTTGAAACCATTAATCAGTGTAGAATGAACAGGAAGTTGAATAAATGTCATATGAGTTATGAAGAAGAAGCTATCCCACTTTATATTCAGATAATTCCAGATTAGCCTGTTCGCACATATGGCAATATCTTCATGATTCTCATCAAACCAAGAGGAACAAAGATGTAAGAAGCTTGATTTGAAACAATTCATCAGTATATAATGACCAGGAAGTTGGATAAATCTCATAGGAGTTATGAGGAATAAGCTATCCCACTTTCTATTCAGATGATTCCAGATTAGCCTGTTCGGACATATGGTAATATCTTCATGATTCATATCAAACCAGGATGAACCAAGATGTAAGAAGCTTGATTTGAAACCATTAATCAGTGTAGAATGACCAGGAAGTTGAATAAATCTCATATGAGTTATGAGGAAGAAGCTATCCCGCTTTCTATTCAGATAATTCCAGATTAGCATGTTCGGAAATATGGTAATATCTTCATGATTCTTATCAAACCAGGAGGAATCGAGATGTAAGAAGCTTGATTTGAAACCATTAATCAGTATATAATAACCAGGAAGTTGAATAAATGTCATAGGAGTTATGAGGAAGAAGCTATCCCACTTTCTATTCAGATGATTCCAGATTAGTCTGTTCTGACATATGGCAATATCTTTATGATTCATATCAAACCAGGATGAACCAAGATGTAAGAAGCTTGATTTAAAACCATTAATCAGTGTAGAATGACCAGGAAGTTGAATAAATCTCATATGAGTTATGAGGAAGAAGCTATCCCACTTTCTATTCAGATGTTTCCAGATTAGCCTGTTCGGACATATGGCAATATCTTCATGTTTCTTATCAAACCAGAAGGAACCGAGATGTAAGAAGCTTGATTTGAAACAATTAATCAGTATATAATGACCAGGAAGTTGAATAAATCTCATAGGAGTTATGAGGAAGAAGCTATCCCACTTTATATTCAGATGATTCCAGATTAGCCTGTTCGGACATATGGCAATATCTTCATGATTCATATCAAACCAGAATGAACCAAGATGTAAGAAGCTAGATTTGAAACCCTTAATCAGTGTAGAATGAACAGGAAGTTGAATAAATGTCATAGGAGGTATGAGGAAGAAGCTATCCCACTTTCTATTCAGATGATTCCAGATTAGCATGTTCGCACATATGGCAATATCTTCCTGATACTCATCAAACCAAGAGGAACCAAGATGTAAGAAGCTTGATTTGAAACAATTAATCAGTATATAATGACCAGGAAGTTGAATAAATCTCATAGGAGTTATGAAGAAGAAGCTATCCCACTTTATATTCAGATGATTCCAGATTAGCCTGTTCGGACATATGGTAATATCTTCATGATTCATATAAAACCAGGATGAACCAAGATGTAAGAAGCTTGATTTGAAACCATTAATCAGTGTAGAATGATCAGGAAGTTGAATAAATCTCATATGAGTTATGAGGAAGAAGCTATCCCGCTTTCTATTCAGATAATTCCAGATTAGCATGTTCGGAAATATGGTAATATCTTCATGATTTTTATCAAACCAGGAGGAATCGAGATGTAAGAAGCTTGATTTGAAACCATTAATCAGTATATAATAACCAGGAAGTTGAATAAATCTCATAGGAGTTATGAAGAAGAAGCTATCTCACTTTCTATTCAGATGATTCCAGATTAGTCTGTTCGGACATATGGCAATATCTTCATGATTCATATCAAACCAGGATGAACCAAGATGTAAGCAGCCTGATTTGAAACCATTAATTAGTGTAGAATGAACAGGAAGTTGAATAAATGAACAGGAAGTTGAATAAATGTCATAGGAGTTATGAGGAAGAAGCTATCCCACTTTCTATTCAGATGATTCCAGATTAGCATGTTCGCACATATGGCAATATCTTCATGATTCTCATCAAACCAGGCGGAACCAAGATGTAAAAAGCTTGATTTAAAACCATTAGTAAGTATAGAATGACCAGGAAGTTGAATAAATCTCATAGGATTTATGAGGAAGAAGCTATCCCACTTTCTATTCAGATGATTCCAGATTAGCCTTTTCGGACATATGGCAATATCTTCATGATTCATATCAAACCAGGATGAACCAAGATGTAAGAAGCTTGATTTGAAACCATTAATCAGTGTAGAATGACCAGAAAGTTGAATAAATCTCATATGAGTTATGAAGAAGAAGCTATCCCACTTTCTATTCAGATAATTCCAGATTAGCATGTTCAGACATATGACAATATCTTCATTATTCTTATCAAACCAGGAGAAACCGAGATGTAAGAAGCTTGATTTGAAACCAATAATCAGTATAGAATGACCAGGAAGTTGAATAAATCTCATAGGAGTTATGAGGAATAAGCTATCCTACTTTCTATTTAGATGATTCCAGATTAGCCTGTTCGGACATATGGCAATATCTTCATGATTCATATCAAACCAGAATGAACCAAGATGTAAAAAGCTTGATTTGAAACTATTAATCAGTGTAGAATGAACAGGAAGTTGAATAAATGTCATAGGAGTTATGAGGAAGAATCTATCCCACTTTCTATTAAGATGTTTCCAGATTAGCATGTTCGGACATATGGCAATATCTTCATGTTTCTTATCAAACCAGAAGGAACCAAGATGTAAGAAGCTTGATTTGAAACAATTAATCAGTATATAATGACCAGGAAGTTGAATAAATCTCATAGGAGTTATGAGGAAGAAGCTATCCCACTTTCTATTCAGATGATTCCAGATTAGCCTGTTCGGACATATGGCAATAGCTTCATGTTCATATCAAACCAGGATATACCAAGAAGTAAGAAGCTTGATTTGAAACCATTAATCAGTGTAGAATGACCAGGAAGTTGAATAAATCTCATATGAGTTGTGAGGAACAAGCTATCCCACTTTCTATTCAGATAATTCCAGATTAGCATGTTCGGACATATGACAATATCTTCATTATTCTTATCAAACCAGGAGGAACCGAGATGTAAGAAGCTTGATTTGAAACCATTAATCAGTATAGAATGACCAGGAAGTTGAATAAATCTCATAGGAGTTATAAGGAATAAGCTATCCTACTTTCTATTTAGATGATTCCAGATTAGCCTGTTCGGACATATGGCAATATCTTCATGTTTCTTATCAAACCAGAAGGAACCAAGATGTAAGAAGCTTGATTTGAAACAATTAATCAGTATATAATGACCAGGAAGTTGAATAAATCTCATAGGAGTTATGAGGAAGAAGCTATCCCACTTTCTATTCAGATGATTCCAGATTAGCCTGTTCGGACATATGGCAATAGCTTCATGATTCATATCAAACCAGGATATACTGATATATGGTGTTTTTCACATCATTGTGTATATGTTTTCAATTGTTTCAAGTCACTAATTCGTGTCAGTCTAGTCCTTTTTGACCTTTTACAGGTCTGGAGTTAGCAGAAGAAAGAAGAGAAGGTGCCTGATGAAAAGAAGTCCTTTTCGAGCATTCATGCGGAGAACACTCAGGAGAACAGTCCCGAGACTGTTCTCTCTCAAGCGGAACAAGCAGACGGAGTTATCCGGAGATTGTTCCAGAAGAATATGGAAACTCCTATTTCGGGAATTAAAGCCCTGTTGCCCTAATCTCTTTCTTCTGATTGGCGCCTCCATATAAAACACCACCTATCTATTTTCTATTTTTTTCTTACGCTAGTTTTTACAAGAGAACACTGTGATTTGCGATCTGCAACTTGTAAGGGAGAAGAATCCATCCTCTCATAGAGAAGATCATCTGAACCCTATTGTTTTCTACTCTGTTCTTATGCAATTTTATTCAGGATTTATGTCTTTGATTCTTTGCATCATGATCGAGTAGTAGCCTTGCTCGCCTAGGGTTTTTAGGGTGTTGAGACATGAGCTAAACATAGATAAGCGATCCATAACTGTTCTTCATTCATATTGTTCTTACTGCTTTCATTAAACTGATCACTTGATGTTAGATCACTAGTTCATCACCTAGTTAACCGCTTAGGATGATAACTTGACATGTATTGAATGAGCTTAGTATCCCTAATCAGCGAAAGTAGATATTAGGGTGGTAAGTGAACTGATCGGACCTGTTCTCTAAAGCTTGCAATCGATCCTCATCCCAACGACAGTTAGGTGGTGAGATCGATCTGCAAAGCGATCACTACCATGACAGTGGAGTGTTCCAGCTGAGTGATCCGAGTTCTAGAAAGCACTTCATCGCGCTTGAATAATTGTTTGGCTCCGATTCAACACCCGATGAAATACCCTAGGCTAGCTCTTGTTTAATTGAAACAATCTCGTGTTTATTTTGCTTGTTAGCTATCGCCTATTTCAACCAAATCATTATCTTCTTCTTAGCTTGATTTCGGAACTCATAGAACTAGAGTGTAGACTGGTCCTCTGGATTTGAATCTCAAATACTACAATTGCAACTGTTAACTTGGCAGTAGCAAGGCTTCATTTTTAGTGTATCAAGTTTTGGCGCCGTTGCGACGGGGACCAGATTTTTTACCTCTAATTTTCGGTTTCATATCTAGTCTAAGATATCTAACTCGTGTTATTTTCTTTGTTTCAGCTGATTATCCAGGTGCATGACCAGTAGACATACTCGGAGCAACGCACAAGGGCCATTGCATCAGCTTTCTAACGAGGAACTAGCGAGATTAGAACGACAGAACCGTCAACAGCCGAGATCAACGAACACCAACATGGGTGATCATCCAGATGATCTCACTGCTGCGTTTGCACTCATGCAACAGCAGATGCAGCAGATGCAGCAGACGATCCAAGCGCAGCAAGCTGCTGCCGAGCAAGCTGCTCTGAATGCTGCGAACCAACAGGAGGAAGTGGTCCATATCGGCCAGAGAAACTTACTGCGTAATCTGCCTGCTACGCGATCTGCCATAACCCCTCCACCGTGCAGAAGGCAAGACTTCGAGATCAAGCCAGCCTTGATAAGTCTAGTGCAAAGGAAGATCTTCAACGGGCTTCCTGCTGAGATACCTATGGACCACATCGAGCACTCTGAGAAGATGTGTGGTTTCACTAAAGCGAATGGAGTACCACCCGATTACATCAAGTGTACTCTGTTCCCTTTCTCTCTTGATGGGAAAGCTGCTCGCTGGCTTGATTCACTACCCACCGGATCACTCACCACTTGGGAACAAGTCCGAGAGACTTTCTTAAGCCACTTCTACACGAAATCGAAGACAGCAGCTCTGAGACAGAAGATCGTGACCTTCAAACAATTGGTGGACGAGCCGTTCTGTGATGCTTGGGAGCGATTCAATGTCTACCGCAGAGAGTGCCCACATCACGGTTTTGAGGAAGACTATCTGCTGGGAGTGTTCTACGATGGAGTAGGCTGGGAGTACAGGAACGCTTTGAACTCAGCCAGTAAGGGAGACTTCATGACTCAGTCCACTCAAGGTGCATTCGAGTTGATTGAGAACATGGCCTCAAGCTCAGCTGACAATAACCGCGAGACTGATCGCACTCAGAAGGTGAAGAGCATCGACAACAGCAAGATTGATGAGCTCTCTGCCAAAGTCGATCAGCTGATTAAGAGTAACCAGAACCAGGTCTTCATCATGGAAGAATCCCCACAGGATAAAGCTACCGCGGAAGGCACATCAGAGGCAGATCAGTCGGCTGAGGATCAGCATGAAGTGAGTTATGTGAATGGGCAAGGATGGCAGTTCAAGAAATATCACCCGAACCCTAACGTAAGGAACAATCCCCACCTGTTCAATGCCCCTAAACCAGACGATAAAGCTCAAGGGAACCAGAGTCAGAACAGTGGATACCAAAGGCCTTATGGCAATCAGGGAAGAACCTTTGTCCTTAACCCAGCTCAGAATGCTCAGTTCCACAGCCAGAAACAGCCGGTTAATCAGCAAGCTGCACAACCGACTCAGACTGCTCCGCATGATGACATGAAGAGCCTCGCCAATATGATGAGCCAGCTGCTCCAAGGACAGCAGATCCAAGGGAAAGCACTGAACCAGGTCACAAACGACATCAACACCAGGATGAATCATATGTTCAATGATCTGAGTGTGAAGTATGACAATGTCTCAAGCCATATGAGACAGATGGATATTCAGATTGCTCAGACTGCTGAGAACGTGAAGAGACAGCAAGGAACTCTCCCTGGGAAAACAGACAAGAACCCCAAGGAATGCAATGCAGTAGGTTTGAGGAGTGGAAAGCAACTGCCTGATCTAGACCCCAGGAGATTCACATCGGCTGAGAAAGGGAAGCAGAAGGAATCAGATCAGCCACCTAAGGCTGTACGCACAGATGAGGAAGACGCAGAACAACCTACTGAGACTGTTCCGCTTGAAGCAGAGCGACCCGCTGGGGTTGTTTCACCGACTGCAGCACCTTCTCCTGCTCGTCAGTATGTACCGAAAGTGCCCTACCCTGTTCCAGCTAAGGCTACACGCAAGGATAAGGAAGAGATGAAGTGCAGGAAGATGCTAGAAGACCTAACTGTCAAGCTCCCTCTGATGAGTGCGATCCAGATGATACCATCCATGCGTAGCTTTGTCAAGGGATTGATCTCTGGGAAGATATCTGATGACAGCGAATTCATGATTGTCTCTAAGGAGTGCAGCGCAGTGCTCCAGAACAGAAGGATCAAGAAGTTGGGTGATCCGGGAAAATTTGTTTTCTCGGTTCAGATTGGCAGAACACTTTTCTCATGCTCACTAGTTGATCTAGGGTCAAGCATAAACCTCATGCCATACACTGTGGCTAAGCGCCTTGGATACACGGACTTCAAGCCTACCAGGATGTCACTAGTGTTTGCTGATCGATCTGTGAAGTCTCCAGTTGGAATCCTTGAAGATCTTCAAGTTCTGGTTGGGAATACAATTGTTCCTGCCGATTTCGTTGTTCTGGAAGTCGAGGAAGACTCCAATGATTCCCTGATCCTAGGCAGACCATTCCTCTGCACTGTTGGAGCTATCATTGATGTCCGACAAGGGAAGATTGATCTCCACCTTGGAGATATAGTGATGAAGTTTGAGATGGATCAGATGCTCAAGAAGCCGATGCTGGATGGACAAACCTTCACTGTCCAAGAAGATGGTGATCCGCTAGAGCCGCATGAAGGAATGATCGAGGAGATTCTCACCGAGGATCCACTTGAACTCGCCTTAGTCAGAGCTGAAGCCGAGCAAAGCTTAGAGAGTGTTGATGCTGATGCCTATGCCAAATTCCTGGATTCGGCCAGGAGTATGGAGAGGATGGTGGCGAATCTAAGTCTGGGGGAGAACAGTGACTCCAGCACAGCGACTGGAACAACCGCGCCTCAGAACCCGACTGTTCCGGCAGCTCAAACCGATGACTCATGGAGCGAGCTGAAAGCTCCTAAGGTAGAACTCAAATCCCTTCCCAAGGGACTCAGATATGCGTTTCTTGGACCCAACTCCACATATCATGTCATTGTGAATGCTGACCTGAACAATGCAGAGACTGCTCTGCTTTTGTGTGAGCTAAGAAAATATCGTAAGGCTTTAGGTTACTCTCTAGCTGACATACCTGGCATTTCACCTGATCTGTGCATGCATAGAATACACCTGGAAGATGAATCGATGACTTCTGTAGAACATCAGAGGAGGTTAAACCCGAATCTAAAAGATGTTATAAAGAAAGAGATAATGAAACTTCTAGAAGCAGGTGTGATCTACGCGATCTCTGATAGTAAGTGGGTTAGTCCTGTGCATGTAGTACCTAAGAAAGGTGGGATCACTATGATAACCAATGAAAAGAATGAATTGATCCCCACTAGAACAGTTACTGGTCATCGCATGTGCATTGATTTTCGTAAATTGAATGCTGCGACTCGTAAGGATCATTTCCCACTTCCTTTTGTTGATCAAATGCCTGAGAGATTGGCTAACCACCCTTACTATTGCTTTTTAGATGGTTATTCAGGTTTCTTTCAGATTCCCATCCACCCAGATGATCAGGAGAAGACGACGTTCACATGCCCTTATGGAACATATGCATACAGGAGGATGCCCTTCGGCTTGTGCAATGCTCCAGCGACCTTCCAGCGATGCATGATGTCGATTTTTACTGATCTGATCGAAGACATAATGGAGGTTTTCATGGCCGATTTCAGCGTCTATGGAAGCTCCTTTCATGTCTGTTTGTCAAATTTGTGCAGGGTACTGAAGCGATGCGAGGAGAAGCATCTGGTGCTGAACTGGGAGAAATGCCACTTCATGGTGAGAGATGGGATTGTTCTGGGACACAAGATATCCGAGAAAGGCATTGAGGTGGACAAGGCAAAGATCGAGGTCATGATGAGTCTGGCAACCACCAACTTCAGTGAAGGGAATCAGGAGTTTCTTGGGACATGCTGGTTTCTATAGGAGGTTAATCCAAGACTTCTCTAAAATCGCGAGACCACTCACTCGATTGCTCTGCAAGGAAGCTCAGTTTGCCTTTGACAGTGACTGCTTAGCCGCATTCCACACGATCAAAGGAGCTCTAGTCAGTGCACCAGTTGTCCAACCTCCAGACTGGGATCTCCCTTTTGAGATCATGACAGATGCAAGTGATTTTGCAGTGGGAGCAGTCCTTGGCCAGCGTAAAGACAAAAAGCTTCACGTGATCTACTATGCAAGCAGGACTTTGGATGAAGCTCAATGCCGATACGCAACCACAGAGAAGGAGCTCCTTGCCATCGTATTCGCTTTTGAGAAGTTCGGATCCTATCTGGTTGGATCAAAGGTGATTGTGCACACAGACCACGCGGCTCTCAAGTACCTACTCACGAAGAAGGATGCTAAACCGCGGCTCTTAAGGTGGATTCTTTTGCTCCAAGAATTTGATCTGGAGATAAGAGACAAGAAGGGGGTTGATAATGGAGTAGCAGATCATCTCTCCAGGATGAAAGTGTCAGATGAGACAGTTCTTGATGTGGAACAACCGATGGAGTACGTCAATGCGATTGGTCTGCGCAACATGGAGCAGTCGTCACCTGCCATCAAGGACTGTTCCCGCGTAGAAGGAGCATTCGTTGCAGTGATCCAGAAGGAGTACCCGAACCTTCCATGGTTTGCTGAGATTGCCAACTTCTTGGCAGCTGAGAAAGAGCCTTTGAGGTTCACTGGGAATGAGAAGAGAAAATTTCTAAGGGAGGCAAGGCACTACTTCTGGGATGAGCCGTATCTCTATCGGCAAGGCAAGGATGGGATCTTCAGAAGATGTGTTACAGAGGCTGATATTCCAGGGATCCTTCACCACTGCCATGGTTCCTCTTATGCTGGTCACTTCGCCACCTTCAAGACTGTCTCCAAGATCCTCCAAGCCGGTTTCTGGTGGCCCACTATGTTCAGAGATTCTCACGCCTTCATATCTCGATGCAATTCATGCCAAAGGATGGGGAGTATAAGTAAGAGAAACGAGATGCCTCAGAACTACATCTTGGAAGTTGAAGTGTTCGATTGCTGGGGGATCGATTTCATGGGACCTTTCCCAGTCTCACACAAGAATGAATACATCCTAGTTGCTGTGGACTATGTCTCCAAGTGGGTAGAAGCGATTGCTAGTCCAACCAATGATGCGCGAGTTGTAACCAAGATGTTCACCTCCATCATCTTCCCAAGATTTGGAGTGCCTAGAGTGGTAATAAGCGATGGTGGAACACACTTTATCAACAAGTTGTTCCAAGGATTGTTGAGCAAGAATGGTGTGAAACACAAGGTTGCAACCGCCTACCATCCTCAAACAGGTGGTCAAGTTGAAGTTTCAAACAGAGAGATCAAGAACATCCTGCAGAAGACTGTCAACACCACCCGCAAGGATTGGTCCCTTAAGCTTGAGGATGCTCTCTGGGCGTACAGAACAGCCTACAAGACCCCTTTAGGGACCACTCCCTATCATCTGGTCTATGGCAAGGCGTGCCACCTACCTGTTGAGCTAGAGTACAAGGCGGCTTGGGCTGTCAAACTACTCAACTTCGACATCAAACCTGCCAAGGAGAGGCGAACCATTCAGATCCACGAGTTGGAGGAGATCAGGCATCTGGCCTATGAGAGTTCTAAGATCTACAAGGAAAAGACCAAGGCGTTCCACGACAAGCGGATCATCAGCCGAAGCTTTGCTCCAAACGACCAGGTCTTACTCTTCAATTCACGGGTTAAGCTGTTCCCTGGAAAGCTTAAATCTAGATGGTCTGGACCTTTCACCATCAAGGAAGTTCGCCCTTATGGAGCTGTTGTGTTGCTGGACACAAGAGGAGGAGAATTTGTTGTCAATGGTCAGCGTCTCAAGCCATATCTTGCTGACACAACAATCGCTGAAGGTGTAGAGATACCCTTAAGCGATCCCCCTCAAGCCTAATCGGCTCACTGAAGTCAAGCTAGTGACACAAAACAAGCGCTTGGTGGGAGGCAACCCACTGGTGAGTGTAAATATTGTTTTCTTTTTGTCTTTATCTTTCTAGGAACTAACTTGCAGGTTGAAAAATCAAGAAAATTCGAGATCACTCCAGGAGAGCACTCCAGCGGTTGTTCCGCCGATTGTTCCCAGGTAAGTTCTCGAAAAAAAAAAAAAAAATAAATAAAATAAAAAAGAAAAAAAAAAGGGAAGGGGAAGCGGTTTTGATTGGCTTTTAAAAGCCCAAACATTCCACTCCCCCACTATCTCTCTCTCTCGCCGCAAATCAACCCACTCCTCTCAAGAACCCTAAATCGCAAACTCTCCCCCTTTTGATTCAATCTTCCCGATTTTTGGTTCTCACCTCTTGGGTTCTCTAGAGATTGGTTTGTTTTGCAGGAATCACCTCTCCACTCAAGGTAATCGGACAAGAACTCTCCCCCTCTTTGCGCATGCAAATCGCGATTTGGGAGAGATTTCTTAGATCCTCTTTTTCCTTTAGGCTTTGCGATTTACTCCTAGATTGTAGCTCTTGATAGTATACTTGCTACTAGGATCGAACTCATGATTGATTTTAAATGGAAGAGGAACCGATTTGTTGCTTGTGATTCTTGACCCTTGCGATTTCTACTGTTGAGATTGAGGCTTGTGTAGGTTGTCTAGTAATCGATGGACTTGGATAGAACAAGAAGATTGGATTGTTCCATCGTTTCTAGAACAACCAACGAACTGTGCTGATATTGGGATTTTGTTTTTGTCTTGCAGATGCCTCCAAAGATGCGGAACGCACGGTCCACCAAGAGCACAGCTTCTCCAGCCGCGAGTGCTCCGCCTGGTTACCCATGGCCGAACAAGACTGAGGGCGCGCCCATCGACCTCAATGATCCGATTCTCCTTGACTTCAACGTTGAGGGATGGGACAAGGAGTCGGCATCGATATACAACAGGCTCCTCCTGGCAGAGATCTTGCCCACCCGATTCGTGCACCAGCCAACACTAGGCACTATAGGCCTTGATACTGAGGTGTTTGACACGATGCAAGCTATGGGAATCATGCCTCTCTGCTACCAGGCCCATGCTCTCTACCCAGACTTGGTCAGGCAAGTGCTCGCTACCTGCAAGATCACCTACCAGAACCCCAATGCGCCTACATACGAGAACTGCTCCTTCTCCTTCATGGCTGATGGCAAGTTCTGCACCATCTCTCTCAACGATCTGAACACGCTGCTCGAGATTGCAGACACGCCGAAGGGGGTTTCAGTGGAAAAGAAGTTCAAGCCGGCAGACACCTTTTGGGATCTCATCGCAGCCGGCAAGTTCACCTCTCGCAAGGCCTATCAGTCGCAGATCTGGAACCCTGCTATCCGGATCATCGCCAAGATTGTGTCCAATGTCTTGTTCGCGAAGGAATACACCTCCAAGATCACGAATGGAGAGCTCCAGGTTCTCTACACGGGACTTGAGGATGAGATGCGCAGAGAGAACATCACCCCGATCCAGGAAGTCAAGACCAACCTAGGGTATCATCTCATCTCCATGTTCGCTGAACGCAGAGACACACTGGTTCGAACTGATGATAAGAAGGATCGTTGCGGCAGTCTGCTCACACCCTTGTTCCAGCACTTCAACATCAACCTCAGCTCTTACACGGTCGTCTCTGCGATTGAGTACATCGATACTCCTTACCTGATCGCATGCCACATCCTGCGCGACGAGACCACCTACAAGTTCCAGGACAAAGAAGGGAACCCTATGTACTGCAAGCTCCCTATGCCTGGATTCACAGACTTCTTATCCTTGGAGAACATTGTGTTCTCACTCGCTGAAGAGCACCTCTGCGATGATCCGAAGGCACCGGTTCAGCACGATGATGAAGACATGGATGATGTGGAGCATGTGACCCCACCGGCTGATGGTGAGTATGACTTGGAGGATTTCACCGATGTGACTGATGATCACGCCTACAGACGCTGGATGGTTGATTCCCAGAAGAAGAACAACAGCCTCATGAAGAGGATACTCAGGGCGATCACAGGCGGCTGCATTGGAGCGCAGGAGGAGCGTACGCCGCAGAGAACAAGGCGCCTGGGCAAGGAACACGCGGGAACATCGACTGGAGCAGAGAGACTGCCGAGGAACAGGAGGACAGCTGGTCACTCCGGTAGCGGCGATTCAGACTGAGTCCGAAAGGACTATTTCTATCCCTTGTCTTATCCATCTGAACTATTTATTTTTCATGTTATTTGCTTCTGTTTGGTTTGTTTTAGCTTCCTCTGATTTATTTTCACAACCAGGGATGGTGTGAACTAAGTCTGGGGGAGCGATTGTACTATATTCGCTTGTGTGCTTTTTGAGTCAGTCCTTGTGTCATTTTTATGTTTTTAGGATCGAGTCAGTCAAAACTATTGTGGGAATCAGGACCTTATTTTGTGATGCTCTTTAACCACCTCGTGCTTTAACCTTCTTATTCAGTAACCTTAGCAGTGATGAAAGACCCACACATGGACCTGGAACACCCTGACTTATCTCATTTGACACTCCAGAAGTTCTATACCGATCAGGTTACACTGGGCAGACTTAACTCCACTTTATCTGAACCTAATCTGGACTTTAATTCTTGTTGTCATGGGCACTAGATCAGGGTAGAATGAGAACTACACTCAGGACTTCTTATCCGATTTTTATCCCTCTTGATGTTCCTGAGTGGCTAGCTCACCTTTAGCTAGTTCCCACCTTGAACCCTGACCTTTAATTCCACCCTCATGCATTTGCTTTTCTAGTACTTTATGTGCAGATATGTGCAAAAAGGTCGGAGAGGAAAGGATCGACGCAGTTCTTACTCATCAATGCTCACACAGTAGAAGCAGGCAGAACAATCGGAGTGCTTGTTCCGACACGAAAGGGAACAACCGAGGTGCCTGTTTCGATACCATGGAGAACAACGAGAAGTAAGTGGCTAGAACAGACCAGAATGAATCACCAGTGGCATCATGTACATCACTTGTTACCTCCTTGCTAGTCACCCCAGCATTTTGTAATTCAATACATATATAAAAAAAAAAAAAAAAAAAAAAAAAAAAAAAAAAAAAAAATTATGTTTTTGCTTTGATTTACTGGTGACGAGAAGGGGAAGAATCTATGATGCATGCCACTGGGGAAGTTGAGAAAGTAATGGTGGTTTCAGTGAAGTGTTCTGAAGGGGAAGTTGAATCGCGCAGAGCAGTCTTATGATCGATCTATCGGAGAGCAGTCCGATTAGCAGAGATGAGTAAGGACTGTGGACCTCAATGGAGCCGTCCTCTCACGACCATTTTGTGCGATATCCTGCACCCGCTCTTGGTAAACCCTAAACACTCTTGAACTCCACCATAAAAGTTAGCCTGTTCTATACCTAGCCCGTTCTCTCTGAGTAGAGCCTGTGACAAGAAGCTCACGCTGATCTTAATTGAACATAAGGAGTTTTGTCTCGAAAGTGTTGCCTTTTCAGGTTTGAGATGTAGAGTAAGGAGCCGATCTTCGAACAGTGATCAGGGGGTTCTCAGTAAGTGTGTGTGGTCCTAATCTACAGCTTGTATGGTTCAGAGATTTGTGGTAAGAGTATGGTTGCTGAGAATAAGCGAGTTCCCACGCTTTCAAACCTTTCTCCCTGTTCTTGGTACTTGCCTTGTTCGAGGACAAACAAGGATCTAAGTCTGGGGGAATTGATATATGGTGTTTTTCACATCATTGTGTATATGTTTCAATTGTTTCAAGTCACTAATTCGTGTCAGTCTAGTCCTTTTTGACCTTTTACAGGTCTGGAGTTAGCAGAAGAAAGAAGAGAAGGTGCCTGATGAAAAGAAGTCCTTTTGGAGCATTCATGCGGAGAACACTCAGGAGAACAGTCCCGAGACTGTTCTCTCTCAAGCTGAACAAGCAGACGGAGTGATCCGGAGATTGTTCCAGACGAATATGGAAACTCCTATTTCGGGAATTAAAGCCATGTTGCCCTAATCTCTTTCTTCTGATTGGCGCCTCCATATAAAACACCACCTATCTATTTTCTATTTTTTTCCTACGCTAGTTTTTACAAGAGAACACTGTGATTTGCGATCTGCAACTTGTAAGGGAGAAGAATCCATCCTCTCATAGAGAAGATCATCTGAACCCTATTGTTTTCTACTCTGTTCTTATGCAATTTTATTCAGGATTTATGTCTTTGATTCTTTGCATCATGATCGAGTAGTAGCCTTGCTCGCCTAGGGTTTTTAGGGTGTTGAGACATGAGCTAAACATAGATAAGCGATCCATAACTGTTCTTCATTCATACTGTTCTTACTGCTTTCATTAAACTGATCACTTGATGTTAGATCACTAGTTCATCACCTAGTTAACCGCTTAGGATGATAACTTGACATGTATTGAATGAGCTTAGTATCCCTAATCAGCGAAAGTAGATATTAGGGTGGTAAGTGAACTGATCGGACCTGTTCTCTAAAGCTTGCAATCGATCCTCATCCCAAAGACAGTTAGGTGGTGAGATCGATCTGCAAAGCGATCACTACCATGACAGTGGAGTGTTCCAGCTGAGTGATCCGAGTTCTAGAAAGCACTTCATCGCGCTTGAATAATTGCTTGGCTCCGATTCAACACCCGATGAAATACCCAAGGCTAGCTCTTGTTTAATTGAATCAATCTCTTGTTTATTTTGCTTGTTAGCTATCGCCTATTTCAACCAAATCATTATCTTCTTCTTAGCTTGATTTCGGAACTCATAGAACTAGAGTGTAGACTGGTCCTCTGGATTTGAATCTCAAATACTACAATTGCAACTGTTAACTTGGCAGTAGCAAGGATTCATTTTTAGTGTATCATATACCAAGAAGTAAGAAGCTTGATTTGAAACCATTAATCAGTGTAGAATGACCAGGAAGTTGAATAAATCTCATATGAGTTATGAGGAACAAGCTATCCCACTTTCTATTCAGATAATTCCAGATTAGCATGTTCGGACATATGACAATATCTTCATTATTCTTATCACACCAGGAGGAACCGAGATGTAAGAAGCTTGATTTGAAACCATTAATCAGTATAAAATGACCAGGAAGTTGAATAAATCTCATAGGATTTATGAGGAAGAAGCTATCCCACTTTCTATTCAGATGATTCCAGATTAGTCTGTTCGGACATATGACAATATCTTCATGATTCATATCAAACCAGGATGAACCAAGATGTAAGAAGCTTGATTTGAAACCATTAATCAGTGTAGAATGACCAGGAAGTTGAATAAATCTCATATGAGTTATGAAGAAGAAGCTATCCCACTTTCTATTCAGATGTTTCCAGATTAGTCTGTTCGGACATATGGCAATATCTTCATGATTCATATCAAACCAGAATGAACCAAAATGTAAGAAGCTTGATTTGAAACCATTAATCAGTGTAGAATGAACAGGAAGTTGAATAAATGTCATAGGAGTTATGAGGAAGAAGCTATCCCACTTTCTATTCAGATGATTCCAGATTAGCCTGTTCGGACATATGGCAATAGCTTCATGATTCATATCAAACAAGAATGAACCAAGATGTAAGAAGCTTGATTTGAAATCATTAATCAGTGTAGAATGAACAGGAAGTTGAATAAATGTCATAGGAGTTATGAGGAAGAAGCTATCCCACTTTCTATTCAGAGGTTTCCAGATTAGCCTGTTCGGACATATGGAAATATCTTCATGTTTCTTATCAAACCAGAAGGAACCAAGATGTAAGAAGCTTGATTTGAAACAATTAATCAGTATATAATGACCAGGAAGTTGAATAAATCTCATAGGAGTTATGAGGAAGAAGCTATCCCACTTTCTATTCAGATGATTCCAGATTAGCCTGTTCGGACATATGGCAATAGCTTCATGATTCATATCAAACCAGGATATACCAAGAAGCAAGAAGCTTGATTTGAAACCATTAATCAGTGTAGAATGACCAGGAAGTTGAATAAATCTCATATGAGTTATGAGGAAGAAGCTATCCCACTTTCTATTCAGATAAATCCATATTAGCATGTTCGGACATATGACAATATCTTCATTATTCTTATAAAACCAGGAGGGACCGAGATGTAAGAAGCTTGATTTGAAACCATTAATCAGTATAGAATGACCAGGAAGTTGAATAAATCTCATAGGAGTTATGAGGAATAAGCTATCCTACTTTCTATTTAGATGATTCCAGATTAGCCTGTTCGGACATATGGCAATATCTTCATGATTCATATCAAACCAGAATGAACCAAGATGTAAGAAGCTTGATTTGAAACCATTAATCAGTGTAGAATGAACAGGAAGTTGAATAAATGTCATAGGAGTTATGAGGAAGAAGCTATCCCACTTTCTATTCAGATGATTCCAGATTAGCATGTTCGCACATATGACAATATCTTCATGATTCTCATCAAACCAAGAGGAACCAAGATGTAAGAAGCTTGATTTGAAACAATTAATCAGTATATAATGACCAGGAAGTTGAATAAATCTCATAGGAGTTATGAAGAAGAAGCTATCCCACTTTATATTCAGATGATTCCAGATTAGCTTGTTTGGACATATGGTAATATCTTCATGATTCATATCAAACCAGGATGAACCAAGATGTAGGAAGCTTGATTTGAAACCATTAATCAGTGTAGAATGACCAGGAAGTTGAATAAATCTCATATGAGTTATGAGGAAGAAGCTATCCCACTTTCTATTCAGACAATTCCAGATTAGCATGTTCGGACATATGACAATATCTTCATTATTCATATCAAACCAGGAGGAACCGAGATGTAAGAAGCTTGATTTGAAACCATTAATCAGTATAGAATGACCAGGAAGTTGAATAAATTTCATAGGATTTATGAGGAAGAAGCTATCCCACTTTCTATTCAGATGATTCCAGATTAGTCTGTTCGGACATATGGCAATATCTTCATGATTCATATCAAACCAGGATGAACCAAGATGTAAGAAGCTTGATTTGAAACAATTAATCAGTGTAGAATGACCAGGAAGTTGAATAAATCTCATAGGAGTTATGAGGAAGAAGCTATCCCACTTTCTATTCAGATGTTTCCAGATTAGTCTGTTCGGACATATGGCAATATCTTCATGATTCATATCAAACCAGAATGAACCAAGATGTAAGAAGCTTGATTTGAAACCATTAATCAGTGTAGAATGAACAGGAAGTTGAATAAATGTCATAGGAGTTATGAGGAAGAAGCTATCCCACTTTCTATTCAGATGATTCCAGATTAGCATGTTCGCACATATGGCAATATCTTCATGATTCTCATCTAACCAGGCGGAACCAAGATGTAAGAAGCTTGATTTGAAACCATTAGTAAATATAGAATGACCAGGAAGTTGAATAAATCTCATAGGATTTATGAGGAAGAAGCTATCCCACTTTCTATTCAGATGATTCCAGATTAGCTTTTTCGGACATATGGCAATATCTTCATGATTCATATCAAACCAGGATGAACCAAGAAGTAAGAAGCTTGATTTGAAACCATTAATCAGTGTAGAATGACCAGGAAGTTGAATGAATCTCATATGAGTTATGAAGAAGAAGCTATCCCACTTTCTATTCAGATAATTCCAGATTAGCATGTTTGGACATATGACAATATCTTCATTATTCTTATCAAACCAGGAGGAACCGAGATGTAAGAAGCTTGATTTGAAACCATTAATCAGTATAGAATGACCAGGAAGTTGAATAAATCTCATAGGAGTTATGAGGAATAAGCTATCCTACTTTCTATTTAGATGATTCCAGGTTAGCCTGTTCGGACATATGGCAATATCTTCATGATTCATATCAAACCAGAATGAAACAAGATGTAAGAAGCTTGATTTGAAACCATTAATCAGTGTATAGTGAACAGGAAGTTGAATAAATGTCATAGGAGTTATGAGGAAGAAGCTATCCCACTTTCTTTTCAGATGTTTCCAGATTAGCCTGTTCGTACATATGGCAATATCTTCATGTTTCTTATCAAACCAGAAGGAACCAAGATGTAAGAAGCTTGATTTGAAACAATTAATCAGTATATAATGACCAGGAAGTTGAATAAATCTCATAGGAGTTATGAGGAAGAAGCTATCCCACTTTCTATTCAGATGATTCCAGATTAGCATGGTCGGACATATGTCAATAGCTTCATGATTCATATCAAACCAGGATATACCAAGAAGTAAGAAGCTTGATTTAAAACCATTAATCAGTGTAGAATGACCAGGAAGTTGAATAAATCTCATATGAGTTATGAGGAAGAAGCTATCCCACTTTCTATTCAGACAATTCCAGATTAGCATGTTCGGACATATGACAATATCTTCATTATTCTTATCAAACCAGGAGGAACCGAGATGTAAGAAGCTTGATTTGAAACCATTAATCAGTATAGAATGACCAGGAAGTTGAATAAATTTCATAGGATTTATGAGGAAGAAGCTATCCCACTTTCTATTCAGATGATTCCAGATTAGTCTGTTCGGACATATGGCAATATCTTCATGATTCATATCAAACCAGGATGAACCAAGATGTAAGAAGCTTGATTTGAAACCATTAATCAGTGTAGAATGACCAAGAAGTTGAATAAATCTCATAGAAGTTATGAGGAAGAAGCTATCCTACTTTCTATTTAGATGATTCCAGATTAGCCTGTTCGGACATATGGCAATATCTTCATGATTCATATCAAACCAGAATGAACCAAGATGTAAGAAGCTTGATTTGAAACCATTAATCAGTGTAGAATGAACAGGAAGTTGAATAAATGTCATAGGAGTTATGAGGAAGAAGCTATCCCACTTTCTATTCAGATGATTCCAGATTAGCATGTTCGCACATATGACAATATCTTCATGATTCTCATCAAACCAAGAGGAACCAAGATGTAAGAAGCTTGATTTGAAACAATTAATCAGTATATAATGACCAGGAAGTTGAATAAATCTCATAGGAGTTATGAAGAAGAAGCTATCCCACTTTATATTCAGATGATTCCAGATTAGCTTGTTTGGACATATGGTAATATCTTCATGATTCATATCAAACCAGGATGAACCAAGATGTAGGAAGCTTGATTTGAAACCATTAATCAGTGTAGAATGACCAGGAAGTTGAATAAATCTCATATGAGTTATGAGGAAGAAGCTATCCCACTTTCTATTCAGACAATTCCAAATTAGCATGTTCGGACATATGACAATATCTTCATTATTCATATCAAACCAGGAGGAACCGAGATGTAAGAAGCTTGATTTGAAACCATTAATCAGTATAGAATGACCAGGAAGTTGAATAAATTTCATAGGATTTATGAGGAAGAAGCTATCCCACTTTCTATTCAGATGATTCCAGATTAGTCTGTTCGGACATATGGCAATATCTTCATGATTCATATCAAACCAGGATGAACCAAGATGTAAGAAGCTTGATTTGAAACAATTAATCAGTGTAGAATGACCAGGAAGTTGAATAAATCTCATAGGAGTTATGAGGAAGAAGCTATCCCACTTTCTATTCAGATGTTTCCAGATTAGTCTGTTCGGACATATGGCAATATCTTCATGATTCATATCAAACCAGAATGAACCAAGATGTAAGAAGCTTGATTTGAAACCATTAATCAGTGTAGAATGAACAGGAAGTTGAATAAATGTCATAGGAGTTATGAGGAAGAAGCTATCCCACTTTCTATTCAGATGATTCCAGATTAGCATGTTCGCACATATGGCAATATCTTCATGATTCTCATCTAACCAGGCGGAACCAAGATGTAAGAAGCTTGATTTGAAACCATTAGTAAATATAGAATGACCAGGAAGTTGAATAAATCTCATAGGATTTATGAGGAAGAAGCTATCCCACTTTCTATTCAGATGATTCCAGATTAGCTTTTTCGGACATATGGCAATATCTTCATGATTCATATCAAACCAGGATGAACCAAGAAGTAAGAAGCTTGATTTGAAACCATTAATCAGTGTAGAATGACCAGGAAGTTGAATGAATCTCATATGAGTTATGAAGAAGAAGCTATCCCACTTTCTATTCAGATAATTCCAGATTAGCATGTTTGGACATATGACAATATCTTCATTATTCTTATCAAACCAGGAGGAACCGAGATGTAAGAAGCTTGATTTGAAACCATTAATCAGTATAGAATGACCAGGAAGTTGAATAAATCTCATAGGAGTTATGAGGAATAAGCTATCCTACTTTCTATTTAGATGATTCCAGGTTAGCCTGTTCGGACATATGGCAATATCTTCATGATTCATATCAAACCAGAATGAAACAAGATGTAAGAAGCTTGATTTGAAACCATTAATCAGTGTATAGTGAACAGGAAGTTGAATAAATGTCATAGGAGTTATGAGGAAGAAGCTATCCCACTTTCTTTTCAGATGTTTCCAGATTAGCCTGTTCGTACATATGGCAATATCTTCATGTTTCTTATCAAACCAGAAGGAACCAAGATGTAAGAAGCTTGATTTGAAACAATTAATCAGTATATAATGACCAGGAAGTTGAATAAATCTCATAGGAGTTATGAGGAAGAAGCTATCCCACTTTCTATTCAGATGATTCCAGATTAGCATGGTCGGACATATGTCAATAGCTTCATGATTCATATCAAACCAGGATATACCAAGAAGTAAGAAGCTTGATTTAAAACCATTAATCAGTGTAGAATGACCAGGAAGTTGAATAAATCTCATATGAGTTATGAGGAAGAAGCTATCCCACTTTCTATTCAGACAATTCCAGATTAGCATGTTCGGACATATGACAATATCTTCATTATTCTTATCAAACCAGGAGGAACCGAGATGTAAGAAGCTTGATTTGAAACCATTAATCAGTATAGAATGACCAGGAAGTTGAATAAATTTCATAGGATTTATGAGGAAGAAGCTATCCCACTTTCTATTCAGATGATTCCAGATTAGTCTGTTCGGACATATGGCAATATCTTCATGATTCATATCAAACCAGGATGAACCAAGATGTAAGAAGCTTGATTTGAAACCATTAATCAGTGTAGAATGACCAAGAAGTTGAATAAATCTCATAGAAGTTATGAGGAAGAAGCTACCCCACTTTCTATTCAGATGTTTCAAGATTAGTCTGTTCGGACATATGGCAATATCTTCATGATTCATATCAAACCAGAATGAACCAAGATGTAAGAAGCTTGATTTGAAACCATTAATTAGTGTAGAATGAACAGGAAGTTGAATAAATGTCATAGGAGTTATGAGGAAGAAGCTATCCCACTTTCTATTCAGATGTTTCCAGATTAGCCTGTTCGGACATATGGCAATATCTTCATGTTTCTTATCAAACCAGAAGGAACCAAGATGTAAGAAGCTTGATTTGAAACAATTAATCAGTATATAATGACCAGGAAGTTGAATAAATCTCATAGGAGTTATGAGGAAGAAGCTATCCCACTTTCTATTCAGATGATTCCAGATTAGCCTGTTCGGACATATGGCAATAGCTTCATGATTCATATCAAACCAGGATATACCAAGAAGTAAGAAGCTTGATTTGAAACCATTAATCAGTGTAGAATGACCAGGAAGTTGAATAAATCTCATATGAGTTATGAGTAGGAAGCTATCCCACTTTCTATTCAGATAATTCCAGATTAGCATGTTCGGACATATGACAATATCTTCATTATTCTTATCAAACCAGGAGGAACCGAGATGTAAGAAGCTTGATTTGAAACCATTAATCAGTATAGAATGACAAGGAAGTTGAATAAATCTCATAGGAGTTATGAGGAATAAGCTATCCTACTTTCTATTTAGATGATTCCAGATTTGCATGTTTGGACATATGGCAATATCTTCATGATTCATATCAAACCAGAATGAACCAAGATGTAAGAAGCTTGATTTGAAACCATTAATCAGTGTAGAATGAACATGAAGTTGAATAAATGTCATAGGAGTTATGAGGAAGAATCTATCCCACTTTCTATTCAGATGATTCCAGATTAGCATGTTCGCACATATGGCAATATCTTCATGATTCTCATCAAACCAAGAGGAACCAAGATGTAAGAAGCTTGATTTGAAACAATTAATCAGTATATAATGACCAGGAAGTTGAATAAATCTCATAGGAGTTATGAAGAAGAAGCTATCCCACTTTATATTCAGATGATTCCAGATTAGCATGTTCGGAAATATGGTAATATCTTCATGATTCATATCAAACCAGGATGAACCAAGATGTAAGAAGCTTGATTTGAAACCATTAATCAGTGTAGAATAATCAGGAAGTTGAATAAATCTCATATGAGTTATGAGGAAGAAGCTATCCCGCTTTCTATTCAGATAATTCTAGATTAGCATGTTCAGAAATATGGTAATATCTTCATGATTCTTATCAAACCAGGAGGAATCGAGAACTAAGAAGCTTGATTTGAAACCATTAATCAGTATATAATAACCAGGAAGTTGAATAAATCTCATAGGAGTTATGAAGAAGAAGCTATCCCACTTTCTATTCAGATGATTCCAGATTAGTCTGTTCGGACATATGGCAATATCTTCATGATTCATATCAAACCAGGATGAACCAAGATGTAAGAAGCTTGATTTCAAACCATTAATCAGTGTAGAAGGACCAGGAAGTTGAATAAATCTCATAGGAGTTATGAGGAAGAAGCTATCCCACTTTCTATTCAGATGTTTCCAGATTAGTCTGTTCGGACATATGACAATATCTTCATGATTCATATCAAACCAGAATGAACCAAGATGTAAGAAGCTTGATTTGAAACCATTAATCAGTGTAGAATGAACAGGAAGTTGAATAAATGTCATAGGAGTTATGAGGAAGAAGCTATCCCACTTTCTATTCAGATGATTCCAGATTAGCATTTTCGAATATATGGAAATATCTTCATGATTCTCATCAAACCAGGCGGAACCAAGATGTAAGAAGCTTGATTTGAAACCATTAATAAGTATAGAATGACCAGGAAGTTGAATAAATCTCATAGGATTTATGAGGAAGAAGCTATCCCACTTTCTATTCAGATGATTCCAGATTAGCCTTTTCGGACATATGGCAATATCTTCATGATTCATATCAAACCAGGATGAACCAAGATGTAAGAAGCTTGATTTGAAACCATTAATCATTATAGAATGACCAGGAAGTTGAATAAATCTCATATGAGTTATGAAGAAGAAGCTATCCCACTTTCTATTCAGATAATTCCAGATTAGCATGTTCGGAAATATGGCAATATCTTCATGATTCTATCAAACCAGGAGGAACCGAGATGTAAGAAGCTTGATTTGAAACCATTAGTAAGTATAGAATGAATATGAAGTTGAATAAATCTCATAGGAGTTATGAGGAAGAAGCTATCTCAGTTTCTATTCAGATGATTTCAGATTAGCCTGTTTGGACATATGGCAATATCTTCATGATTCATATCAAACCAGGATGAACCAAGATGTAAGAAGCTTGATTTGAAACCATTAATCAGTGTAGAATGACCAGAAAGTTGAATAAATCTCATAGGAGTTATGAGGAAGAAGCTATCCCACTTTCTATTCAGATGTTTCGAGATTAGCCTGTTCGGACATATGGCAATATCTTCATGATTCTTATTAAACCAGGAGGAACCAAGATGTAAGAAGCTTGATTTGAAACAATTTATCAGTATATAATGACCAGGAAGTTGAATAAATCTCATAGGAGTTATGAGGAAGAAGCTATCCCACTTTTTATTCAGATGATTCCAGATAAGCCTGTTCAGACATATGGCAATATCTTCATGATTCATATCAAACCAGGATGAACCAAGATGTAAGAAGCTTGATTTGAAACCATTAATCAGTGTAGAATGACCAGGAAGTTGAATGAATCTCATAGGAGTTATGAGGAAGAAGCTATCCCACTTTGTATTCAGATGTTTCCAGATTAGCCTGTTCGAACATATGGCAATATCTTCATGATTCTTATCTAACCAGGAGGAACCAAGATGTAAGAAGCTTGATTTGAAACAATTAATCAGTACATAATGACCAGGAAGTTGAATAAATCTCATATGAGTTATGAGGAAGAAGCTATCCCACTTTCTATTCAGATGATTCAAGATTAGCCTGTTCCGACATATTGCAATATCTTCATGATTCATATCAAACAAGGATATACCAAAATGTAAGAAGCTTGATTTGAAACCATTAGTAAGTATAGAATGACCAGGAAGTTGAATAAATCTCATAAGAGTTATGAGGAAGAAGCTATCCCACTTTATATTCAGATGATTCTAGATTAGCCTGTTCGGACATATGGCAATATCTTCATGATTCATATCAAACGAGGATGAACCAAGATGTAAGAAGCTTGATTTGAAATGATTAATCAGTGTAGAAGGACCAGGAATTTGAATAAATCTCATAGGAGTTATGAGGAAGAAGCTATCCCACTATCTATTCAGATGATTCCAGATTAGCCTGTTCGGACATATGGCAATATCTTCATGATTCATATCAAACGAGGATGAACCAAGCTGTAAGAAGCTTGATTTGAAACCATTAATCAGTGTAGAATGACCAGGAAGTTGAATGAATCTCATAGGAGTTATGAGGAAGAAGCTATCCCACTTTGTATTCAGATGTTTCCAGATTAGCCTGTTCGGACATATGGCAATATCTTCATGATTCTTATCTAACCAAGAGGAACCAAGATGTAAGAAGCTTGATTTGAAACAATTAATCAGTACATAATGACCAGGAAGTTGAATAAATCTCATATGAGTTATGAGGAAGAAGCTATCCCACTTTCTATTCAGATGATTCAAGATTAGCCTGTTCGGACATATTGCAATATCTTCATGATTCATATCAAACCAGGAAATATCAAGATGTAAGAAGCTTGATTTGAAACAATTAGTAAGTATAGAATGACCAGGAAGTTGAATAAATCTCATAGGAGTTATGAGGAAGAAGCTATCCCACTTTATATTCAGATGATTCCAGATTAGCCTGTTCGGACATATGGCAATATCTTCATGATTCATATCAAACGAGGATGAACCAAGATGTAAGAAGCTTGATTTGAAATGATTAATCAGTGTAGAATGACCAGGAATTTGAACAAATCTCATAGGAGTTGTGAGGAAGAAGCTATCCCACTTTCTATTCAGATGATTCCAGATTAGCCTGCTCGGACATATGACAATATCTTCATGATTCTTATCAAACCAGGAGGAACCAATATGTAAGAAGCTTGATTTGAAACAATTAAGCAGTATATAATGACCAGGAAGTTGAATAAATCTCATAGGAGTTATGAAGAAGAAGCTATCCCACTTTCTATTCAGATGATTCCAGATTAGCCAGTTCGGACATATGGTAATATCTTCATGATTCATATCAAACCAGGATGAACCAAGATGTAAGAAGCTTGGTTTGAAACCATTAATCAGTGTAGAATGACCAGGAAGTTGAATAAATCTCATATGAGTTATGAGGAAGAAGCTATCCCGCTTTCTATTCAGATAATTCCAGATTAGCATGTTCGGAAATATGGTAATATCTTCATGATTCTTATCAAACCAGGAGGAATCGAGATGTAAGAAGCTTGATTTGAAAGCATTAATCAGTATATAATGACCAGGAAGTTGAATAAATCTCATAGGAGTTATGAAGAAGAATCTATCCCACTTTCTATTCAGACGATTCCGGATTAGCCTGTTCGGACATATGGCAATATCTTCATGATTCATATCAAACTAGGATGAACCAAGATGTAAGAAGCTTGATTTGAAACCATTAATCAGTGTAGAATGACCAGGAAGTTGAATAAATCTCATATGAGTTATGAGGAAGAAGCTATCCCACTTTCTATTCAGATGATTTCAGATTAGCCTGTTCGGATATATGACAATATCTTCATGATTCTTATCAAACCAGGAGGAACCGAGATGTAAGAAGCTTGATTTGAAACCATTAATCAGTATAGAATGACCAGTAAGTTGAATAAATCTCATAGGAGTTATGAGGAAGAAGCTATCCCACTTTTTATACAAATGATTCCAGATTAGCCTGTTCGGAAATATGGCAATATCTTCATGATTCATATCAAACCAGGATGAAACCAAGATCTAAGAAGCTTGATTTGAAACCATTAGTAAGTATAGAATGACCAGGAAGTTGAATAAATCTCATAGGATTTATGAGGAAGAAGCTATCCCACTTTCGATTCAGATGATTCCAGATTAGCCTTTTCGGACATATGGCAATATCTTCATGATTCATATCAAACCAGGATGAACCAAGATGTAAGAAGCTTGATTTGAAACCATTAATCAGTGTAGAATGACAAGGAAGTTGAATAAATCTCATATGAGTTATGAAGAAGAAGCTATCCCACTTTCTATTCAGATAATTCCAGATTAGTCTGTTCGGACATAAGGCAATATCTTCATGATTCTTATCAAACCAGGAGGAACCGAGATGTAAGAAGCTTGATTAGAAACCATTTTAGTAAGTATAGAATGACCAGGAAGTTGAATAAATCTCATATGAGTTATGAGGAAGAAGCTATCCCGCTTTCTATTCAGATAATTCGAGATTAGCATGTTCGGAAATATGGTAATATCTTCATGATTCTTATCAAACCAGGAGGAATCGAGATGTAAGAAGCTTGATTAGAAACCATTAATCAGTGTATAATGACCAGGAAGTAGAATAAATCTCATAGGAGTTATGAGGACGAAGCTATCCCACTTTCTATTCAGATGTTTCGAGATTAGCATGTTCGGACATATGGCAATATCTTCATGATTCTTATCAAACCAGGAGGAACCAAGATGTAAGAAGCTTGATTTGAAACAATTTATGAGTATATAATTACCAGGAATTTGAATAAATCTCATAGGAGTTATGAGGAAGAAGCTATCCCACTTTCTATTCAGATGATTCCAGATTAGCCAGTTCGGACATATGGCAATATCTTCATGATTCATATCAAACCAGGATATACCAAGATGTAAGAAGCTTGATTTTAAACAATCAGTAAGTATAGAATGACCAGGAAGTTGAATAAATCTCATAGGAGTTATGAGGAAGAAGCTATCCCACTTTCTATTCAGATGATTCCAGATTAGCATGTTCGAACATATGGCAATATCTTCATGATTCATATTAAACCAGGATGAACCAAGATGTAAGAAGCTTGATTTGAAACCATTAATCAGTGTAGAATGACCAGGAAGTTGAATGAATCTCATAGGAGTTATGAGGAAGAAGCTATCCCACTTTGTATTCAGATGTTTCCAGATTAGCCTGTCCGAACATATGGCAATATCTTCATGATTCTTATCTAACCAGGAGGAACCAAGATGTAAGAAGCTTGATTTGAAACAATTACTCAGTACATAATGACCAGGAAGTTGAATAAATCTCATATGAGTTATGAGGAAGAAGCTATCCCACTTTCTATTCAGATGATTCAAGATTACCCTGTTCCGACATATTGCAATATCTTCATGATTCATATCAAACCAGGATATACCAAAATGTAAGAAGCTTGATTTGAAACCATTAGTAAGTATAGAATGACCAGGAAGTTGAATAAATCTCATAGGAGTTATGAGGAAGAAGCTATCCCACTTTATATTCAGATGATTCCAGATTAGCCTGTTCGGACATATGGCAATATCTTCATGATTCATATCAAACGAGGATGAACCAAGATGTAAGAAGCTTGATTTGAAATGATTAATCAGTGTAGAATGACCAGGAATTTGAATAAATCTCATAGGAGTTATGAGGAAGAAGCTATCCCACTTTCTATTCAGATGATTCCAGATTAGCCTGTTCGGACATATGGCAATATCTTCATGATTCATATCAAACGAGGATGAACCAAGATGTAAGAAGCTTGATTTGAAACCATTAATAAGTGTAGAATGACCAGGAAGTTGAATGAATCTCATAGGAGTTATGAGGAAGAAGCTATCCCACTTTGTATTCAGATGTTTCCAGATTAGCCTGTTCGGACATATGGCAATATCTTCATGATTCTTATCTAACCAGGAGGAACCAAGATGTAAGAAGCTTGATTTGAAACAATTAATCAGTACATAATGACCAGGAAGTTGAATAAATATCATATGAGTTATGAGGAAGAAGCTATCCCAATTTCTATTCAGATGATTCAAGATTAGCCTATTCGGACATATTGCAATATCTTCATGATTCATATCAAACCAGGAAATACCAAGATGTAAGAAGCTTGATTTGAAACAATTAGTAAGTATAGAATGACCAGGAAGTTGAATAAATCTCATAGGAGTTATGAGGAAGAAGCTATCCCACTTTATATTCAGATGATTCCAGATTAGCCTGTTCGGACATATGGCAATATCTTCATGATTCATATCAAACGAGGATGAACCAAGACGTAAGAAGCTTGATTTGAAATGATTAATCAGTGTAGAAAGACCAGGAATTTGAACAAATCTCATTGGAGTTATGAGGAAGAAGCTATCCCACTTTCTATTCAGATGATTCCAGATTAGCCTGCTCGGACATATGACAATATCTTCATGATTCTTATCAAACCAAGAGGAACCAAGATGTAAGAAGCTTGATTTGAAACAATTAAGCAGTATATAATGACCAGGAAGTTGAATAAATCTCATAGGAGTTATGAAGAAGAAGCTATCCCACTTTCTATTCAGATGATTCCAGATTAGCCTGTTCGGACATATGGTAATATCTTCATGATTCATATCAAACCAGGATGAACCAAGATGTAAGAAGCTTGGTTTGAAACCATTAATCAGTGTAGAATGACCAGGAAGTTGAATAAATCTCATATGAGTTATGAGGAAGAAGCTATCCCGCTTTCTATTCAGATAATTCCAGATTAGCATGTTCGGAAATATAGTAATATCTTCATGATTCTTATCAAACCAGGAGGAATCGAGATGTAAGAAGCTTGATTTGAAAGCATTAATCAGTATATAATGACCAGGAAGTTGAATAAATCTCATAGGAGTTATGAAGAAGAATCTATCCCACTTTCTATTCAGACGATTCCGGATTAGCCTGTTCGGACATATGGCAATATCTTCATGATTCATATCAAACTAGGATGAACCAAGATGTAAGAAGCTTGATTTGAAACCATTAATCAGTGTAGAATGACCAGGAAGTTGAATAAATCTCATATGAGTTATGAGGAAGAAGCTATCCCACTTTCTATTCAGATGATTTCAGATTAGCCTGTTCGGATATATGACAATATCTTCATGATTCTTATCAAACCAGGAGGAACCGAGATGTAAGAAGCTTGATTTGAAACCATTAATCAGTATAGAATGACCAGTAAGTTGAATAAATCTCATAGGAGTTATGAGGAAGAAGCTATCCCACTTTTTATACAGATGATTCCAGATTAGCCTGTTCGGAAATATGGCAATATCTTCATGATTCATATCAAACCAGGATGAAACCAAGATCTAAGAAGCTTGATTTGAAACCATTAGTAAGTATAGAATGACCAGGAAGTTGAATAAATCTCATAGGATTTATGAGGAAGAAGCTATCCCACTTTCGATTCAGATGATTCCAGATTAGCCTTTTCGGACATATGTCAATATCTTTATGATTCATATCAAACCAGGATGAACCAAGATGTAAGAAGCTTGATTTGAAACCATTAATCAGTGTAGAATGACCAGGAAGTTGAATAAATCTCATATGAGTTATGAAGAAGAAGCTATCCCACTTTCTATTCAGATAATTCCAGATTAGTCTGTTCGGACATAAGGCAATATCTTCATCATTCTTATCAAACCAGGAGGAGCCGAGATGTAAGAAGCTTGATTAGAAACCATTTTAGTAAGTATAGAATGACCAGGAAGTTGAATAAATCTCATATGAGTTATGAGGAAGAAGCTATCCCGCTTTCTATTCAGATAATTCGAGATTAGCATGTTCGGAAATATGGTAATATCTTCATGATTCTTATCAAACCAGGAGGAATCGAGATGTAAGAAGCTTGATTAGAAACCATTAATCAGTGTATAATGACCAGGAAGTAGAATAAATCTCATAGGAATTATGAGGAAGAAGCTATCCCACTTTCTATTCAGATGTTTCGAGATTAGCATGTTCCGACATATGGCAATATCTTCATGATTCTTATCAAACCAGGAGGAACCAAGATGTAAGAAGCTTGATTTGAAACAATTTATGAGTATATAATGACCAGGAAGTTGAATAAATCTCATAGGAGTTATGAGGAAGAAGCTATCCCACTTTCTATTCAGATGATTCCAGATTAGCCTGTTCGGACATATGGCAATATCTTCATGATTCATATCAAACCAGGATATACCAAGATGTAAGAAGCTTGATTTGAAACAATTAGTAAGTATAGAATGACCAGGAAGTTGAATAAATCTCATAGGAGTTATGAGGAAGAAGCTATCCCACTTTCTATTCAGATGATTCCAGATTAGCATGTTCGAACATATGGCAATATCTTCATGATTCATATTAAACCAGGATGAACCAAGATGTAAGAAGCTTGATTTGAAACCATTAATCAGTGTAGAATGACAAGGAAGTTGAATGAATCTCATAGGAGTTATGAGGAAGAAGCTATCCCACTTTCTATTCAGATGTTTCCAGATTAGCCTGTTCGGACATATGGCAATATCTTCATGATTCTTATCAAACCAGGAGGAACCAAGATTTAAGAAACTTGATTTGAAACATTTAATCAGTATATAATGACCAGGAAGTTGAATAAATCTCATATGAGTTATGAGGAAGAAGCTATCCCACTTTCTATTCAGATGATTCAAGATTAGCCTGTTCGGACATATTGCAATATCTTCATGATTCATATCAAACCAGGATATACCAAGATGTAAGAAGCTTGATTTGAAACCATTAGTAAGTATATAATGACCAGGAAGTTGAATAAATCTCATAGAGTTATGAGGAAGAAGCTATCCCACTTTCTATTCAGATGATTCCAGATTAGCCTGTTCGGACAAATGACAATATCTTCATGATTCTTCTCAAACCAGGAGGAACCAAGATGTAAGAAGCTTGATTTGAAACAATTAATCAGAATATAATGACCAGGAAGTTGAATAAATCTCATATGAGTTATGAGGAAGAAGCTATCCCACTTTCTATTCAGATGATTCAAGATTAGCCTGTTCGGACATATTGCAATATCTTCATGATTCTTATCAAACCAGGAGGAACCAAGATGAAAGAAGCTTGATCTGAAACCATTAATCAGTTTAGAATGACCAGGAAGTTGAATAAATCTCATAGGAGTTATGAGGAAGAAGCTATCCCACTTTCTATTCAAATGATTTCAGATTATCATGTTCGGATATATGACAATATCTTCATGATTCTTATCAAACCAAGAGGAACCGAGATGTAAGAAGCTTGATTTGAAACCATTAATCAGTAAAGAATGACCAGTAAGTTGAATAAATCTCATAGGAGTTATGAGGAAGAAGCTATCCGGCTTTTATTCAGATGATTCCAGATTAGCCTGTTCGGAAATATGGCAATATCTTCATGATTCATATCAAACCAGGATGAAACCAAGATCTAAAAAGCTTGATTTGAAACCATTAGTAAGTATAGAATAACCAGGAAGTTGAATAAATCTCATAGGAGTTATGAAGAAGAAGCTATCCCACTTTCTATTCAGATGATTCCAGATTAGCATGTTCGAACATATGGCAATATCTTCATGATTCATATTAAACCAGGATGAACCAAGATGTAAGAAGCTTGATTTGAAACCATTAATCAGTGTAGAATGACAAGGAAGTTGAATGAATCTCATAGGAGTTATGAGGAAGAAGCTATCCCACTTTCTATTCAGATGTTTCCAGATTAGCCTGTTCGGACATATGGCAATATCTTCATGATTCTTATCAAACCAGGAGGAACCAAGATTTAAGAAACTTGATTTGAAACATTTAATCAGTATATAATGACCAGGAAGTTGAATAAATCTCATATGAGTTATGAGGAAGAAGCTATCCCACTTTCTATTCAGATGATTCAAGATTAGCCTGTTCGGACATATTGCAATATCTTCATGATTCATATCAAACCAGGATATACCAAGATGTAAGAAGCTTGATTTGAAACCATTAGTAAGTATATAATGACCAGGAAGTTGAATAAATCTCATAGAGTTATGAGGAAGAAGCTATCCCACTTTCTATTCAGATGATTCCAGATTAGCCTGTTCGGACATATGGTAATATCTTTATGATTCATATCAATCCAGGATGAACCAAGATGTAAGAAGCTTGATTTGAAACCATTAATCAGTGTAGAATGACCAGGAAGTTGAATAAATCTCATATGAGTTATGAGGAAGAAGCTATCCCGCTTTCTATTCAGATAATTCCAGATTAGCATGTTCGGAAATATGGTAATATCTTCATGATTCTTATCAAACCAGGAGGAATCGAGATGTAAGAAGCTTGATTTGAAACCATTAATCAGTATATAATGACCAGGAAGTTGAATAAATCTCATAGGAGTTATGAAGAAGAAGCTATCCCACTTTCTATTCAGATGATTCCAGATTAGCCTGTTCGGACATATGGCAATATCTTCATGATTCATATCAAACCAGGATGAACCAAGATGTAAGAAGCTTGATTTGAAACCATTAATCAGTGTAGAATGACCAGGAAGTTGAATAAATCTCATATGAGTTATGAGGAAGAAGCTATCCCACTTTCTATTCAGATAGTTCCATATTAGCATGTTCGGACATATGGCAATATCTTCATGATTCTTATCAAACCAGGAGGAACCAAGATGAAAGAAGCTTGATCTGAAACCATTAATCAGTTTAGAATGACCAGGAAGTTGAATAAATCTCATAGGAGTTATGAGGAAGAAGCTATCCCACTTTCTATTCAAATGATTTCAGATTATCATGTTCGGATATATGACAATATCTTCATGATTCTTATCAAACCAAGAGGAACCGAGATGTAAGAAGCTTGATTTGAAACCATTAATCAGTAAAGAATGACCAGTAAGTTGAATAAATCTCATAGGAGTTATGAGGAAGAAGCTATCCGACTTTTTATTCAGATGATTCCAGATTAGCCTGTTCGGAAATATGGCAATATCTTCATGATTCATATCAAACCAGGATGAAACCAAGATCTAAAAAGCTTGATTTGAAACCATTAGTAAGTATAGAATAACCAGGAAGTTGAATAAATATCATAGGATTTATGAGGAAGAAGCTATCCCACTTTTGATTCAGATGATTCCAGATTAGCCTTTTCGGACATATGGCAATATCTTCATGATTCATATCAAACCAGGATGAACCATGATGTTAGAAGCTTGATTTGAAACCATTAATCAGTGTAGAATGACCAGGAAGTTGAATAAATCTCATATGAATTATGAAGAAGAAGCTATCCCACTTTCTATTCAGATAAATCCAGATTAGTTTGTTCGGACATATGACAATATCTTCATGATTCTTATCAAACCAGGAGGAACCGAGATGTAAGAAGCTTGATTAGAAACCATTTTAGTAAGTATAGAATGACCAGGAAGTTGAATAAATCTCATAGGAGTTATGAGGAAGAAGCTATTCCACTTTCTATTCAGATGATTCCAGATTAGCCTGTTTGGACATATGGCAATATCTTCATGATTCATATCAAACCAGGATGAACCAAGATGTAAGAAGCTTGATTAGAAACCATTAATCAGTGTATAATGACAAGGAAGTTGAATAAATCTCATAGGAGTTATGAGGAAGAAGCTATCCCACTTTCTATTCAGATGGTTCAAGATTAGCATGTTCGGACATATGGCAATGTCTTCATGATTCTTATCAAACCAGGAGGAACCAAGATGTAAGAAGCTTGATTTGAAACAATTTATTAGTGTAGAATGAACAGGAAGTTGAATAAATGTCATAGGAGTTATGAGGAAGAAGCTATCCCACTTTCTATTCAGATTATTCCAGATTAGCATGTTCGCACATATGGCAATATCTTCATGATTCTCATCAAACCAAGAGGAACCAAGATGTAAGAAGCTTGATTTGAAACAATTAATCAGTATATAATGACCAGGAAGTTGAATAAATCTTATAGTAGTTATGAAGAAGAATCTATCCCACTTTATATTCGTATGATTCCAGATTAGCCTGTTTGGACATATGGTAATATCTTCATGATTGATATCAAACCAGGGTGAACCAAGATGTAAGAAGCTTGATTTGAAACCATTAATCAGTGTTGAATGACCAGGAAGTTGAATAAATCTCATTGGAGTTATGAGGAAGAAGCTATCCCACTTTCTATTCAGATGTTTCCAGATTAGTCTGTTCGGACATATGGCAATATCTTCATGATTCATATCAAACCAGAATGAACCAGGATGTAAGAAGCTTGATTTGAAACCATTAATCAGTGTAGAATGAACAGGAAGTTGAATAAATGTCATAGGAGTTATGAGGAAGAAGCTATCCCACTTTCTATTCAGATGATTCCAGATTAGCATGTTCGCACATATGGCAATATCTTCATGATTCTCATCAAACCAGGCGGAACCAAGATGTAAGAAGCTTGATTTGAAACCATTAGTAAGTATAGAATGACCAGGAAGTTGAATAAATCTCATAGGATTTATGAGGAAAAAGCTATCCCACTTTCTATTCAGATGATTCCAGATTAGCCTTTTCGGACATATGGCAATATCTTCATGATTCATATCAAACCAGGATGAACCAAGATGTAAGAAGCTTGATTTGAAACCATTAATCAGTGTAGAATGACCAGGAAGTTGAATAAATCTCATATGAGTTATGAAGAAGAAGCTATCCCACTTTCTATTCAGATAATTCCAGATTAGCATGTTCGGAAATATGGCAATATCTTCATGATTCTATCAAACCAGGAGGAACCGAGATGTAAGAAGCTTGATTTGAAACCATTAGTAAGTATAGAATGACTAGAAGTTGAATAAATCTCATAGGAGTTATGAGGAAGAAGCTATCTCACTTTCTATTCAGATGATTTCAGATTAGCCTGTTTGGACATATGGCAATATCTTCATGATTCATATCAAACCAGGATGAACCAAGATGTAAGAAGCTTGATTTGAAACCATTAATCAGTGTAGAATGACCAGAAAATTGAATAAATCTCATAGGAGTTATGAGGAAGAAGTTATCCCACTTTCTATTCAGATGTTTCGAGATTAGCCTGTTCGGACATATGGCAATATCTTCATGATTCTTATCAAACCAGGATATACCAAGATGTACGAAGCTTGATTTGAAACAATTAATCAGTGTAGAATGACCAGGAAGTTGAATGAATCTCATAGGAGTTATGAGGAAGAAGCTATCCCACTTTGTATTCAAATGTTTCCAGATTAGCCTGTTCGGACATATGACAATATCTTCATGATTCATATCAAACCAGGATGAACCAATATGTAAGAAGCTTGATTTGAAACCATTAATCAGTGTAGAATGACCAGGAAGTTGAATGAATCTCATAGGAGTTATGAGGAAGAAGCTATCCCACTTTGTATTCAAATGTTTCCAGATTAGCCTGTTCGGACATATTGCAATATCTTCATGATTCTTATCTAACCAGGAGGAACCAAGATGTAAGAAGCTTGATTTGAAACAATTAATCAGTACATAATGACCAGGAAGTTGAATAAATCTCATATGAGTTATGAGGAAGAAGCTATCCCACTTTCTATTCAGATGATTCAAGATTAGCATGTTCGGACATATTGCAATATCTTCATGATTCATATCAAACCAGGATGAACCAAGATGTAAGAAGCTTGATTTGAAACAATTAGTAAGTATAGAATGACCAGGAATTTGAATAAATCTCATAGGAGTTATGAGGAAGAAGCTATCCCACTTTATATTCAGATGATTCCAGATTAGCCTGTTCGGACATATGGCAATATCTTCATGATTCATATCAAACGAGGATGAACCAAGATGTAAGAAGCTTGATTTGAAATGATTAATCAGTGTAGAATGACCAGGAATTTGAATAAATCTCATAGGAGTTATGAGGAAGAAGCTATCCCACTTTCTATTCAGATGATTCCAGATTAGCCTGTTCGGACATATGGCAATATCTTCATGATTCATATCAAACGAGGATGAACCAAGATGTAAGAAGCTTTTGAAACCATTAATCAGTGTAGAATGACCAGGAAGTTGAATGAATCTCATAGGAGATATGAGGAAGAAGCTATCCCACTTTGTATTCAGATGTTTCCAGATTAGCCTGTTCGGACATATGGCAATATCTTCATGATTCTTATCTAACCAGGAGGAACCAAGATGTAAGAAGCTTGATTTGAAACAATTAATCAGTACATAATGACCAGGAAGTTGAATAAATCTCATATGAGTTATGAGGAAGAAGCTATCCCACTTTCTATTCAGATGATTCAAGATTAGCCTGTTCGGACATATTGCAATATCTTCATGATTCATATCAAACCAGGATATACCAAGATGTAAGAAGCTTGATTTGAAACCATTAGTAAGTATAGAATGACCAGGAAGTTGAATAAATCTCATAGGAGTTATGAGGAAGAAGCTATCCCACTTTATATTCAGATGATTCCAGATTAGCCTGTTCGGACATATGGCAATATCTTCATGATTCATATAAAAAGAGGATGAACCAAGATGTAAGAAGCTTGATTTAAAATGATTAATCAGTGTAGAATGACCAGGAATTTGAACAAATCTCATAGGAGTTATGAGGAAGAAGCTATCCCACTTTCTATTCAGATGATTCCAGATTAGCCTGTTCGGACATATGACAATATCTTCATGATTCTTATCAAACCAGGAGGAACCAAGATGTAAGAAGCTCTATTTGAAACAATTAATCAGTATATAATGACCAGGAAGTTGAATAAATCTCATAGGAGTTATGATGAAGAAGTTATCCCACTTTCTATTCAGATGATTCCAGATTAGCCTGTTCGGACATATGGTAATATCTTCATGATTCATATCAAACCAGGATGAACCAAGATGTAAGAAGCTTGATTTGAAACCATTAATCAGTGTAGAATGACCAGGAAGTTGAATAAATCTCATATGAGTTATGAAGAAGAAGCTATCCCACTTTCTATTCAGATAATTCCCGATTAGCATGTTCGGAAATATGGCAATATCTTCATGATTCTATCAAACCAGGAGGAACCGAGATGTAAGAAGCTTGATTTGAAACCATTAGTAAGTATAGAATGACTAGAAGTTGAATAAATCTCATAGGAGTTATGAGGAAGAAGCTATCTCACTTTCTATTCAGATGATTTCAGATTAGCCTGTTTGGACATATGGCAATATCTTCATGATTCATATCAAACCAGGATGAACCAAGATGTAAGAAGCTTGATTTGAAACCATTAATCAGTGTAGAATGACCAGAAAGTTGAATAAATCTCATAGGAGTTATGAGGAAGAAGCTATCCCACTTTCTATTCAGATGTTTCGAGATTAGCCTGTTCGGACATATGGCAATATCTTCATGATTCTTATCAAACCAGGAGGAACCAAGATGTACGAAGCTTGATTTGAAACAATTTATCAGTATATAATGACCAGGAAGTTGAATAAATCTCATAGGAGTTATGAGGAAGAAGCTATCCCACTTTTTATTCAGATGATTCCAGATTAGCCTGTTCGGACATATGACAATATCTTCATGATTCATATCAAACCAGGATATACCAAGATGTAAGAAGCTTGATTTGAAACAATTAGTAAGTATAGAATGACCAGGAAGTTCAATAAATCTCATAGGAGTTATGAGGAAGAATCTATCCCACTTTCTATTCAGATGATTCCAGATTAGCCTGTTCGGACATATGGCAATATCTTCATGATTCATATCAAACCAGGATGAACCAAGATGTAAGAAGCTTGATTTGAAACCATTAATCAGTGTAGAATGACCAGGAAGTTGAATGAATCTCATAGGAGTTATGAGGAAGAAGCTATCC
The DNA here is from genome assembly GCA_019705995.1 of Raphanus raphanistrum x Raphanus sativus. Lineage (NCBI taxonomy): Eukaryota > Viridiplantae > Streptophyta > Magnoliopsida > Brassicales > Brassicaceae > Raphanus > Raphanus raphanistrum x Raphanus sativus. Next base: position 110,044 of record JADEVD010000012.1, read on the forward strand.
CACTTTGTATTCAGATGTTTCCAGATTAGCCTGTTCGGACATATGGCAATATCTTCATGATTCTTATCTAACCAGGAGGAACCAAGATGTAAGAAGCTTGATTTGAAACAATTAATCAGTACATAATGACCAGGAAGTTGAATAAATCTCATATGAGTTATGAGGAAGAAGATATCCCACTTTCTATTCAGATGATTCAAGATTAGCATGTTCGGACATATTGCAATATCTTCATGATTCATATCAAACCAAGATATACCAAGATGTAAGAAGCTTGATTTGAAACCATTAGTAAGTATAGAATCACCAGGAATTTGAATAAATCTCATAGGAGTTATGAGGAAGAAGCTATCCCACTTTATATTCAGATGATTCCAGATTAGCCTGTTCGGACATATGGCAATATCTTCATGATTCATATCAAACGAGGATGAACCAAGATGTAAGAAGCTTGATTTGAAATGATAAATCAGTGTAGAATGACCAGGAATTTGAATAAATCTCATAGGAGTTATGAGGAAGAAGCTATCCCACTTTCTATTCAGATGATTCCAGATTAGCCTGTTCGGACATATGGCAATATCTTCATGATTCATATCAAACCAGGATGAACCAAGATGTAAGAAGCTTTTGAAACCATTAATCAGTGTAGAATGACCAGGAAGTTGAATGAATCTCATAGGAGTTATGAGGAAGAAGCTATCCCACTTTGTATTCAGATGTTTCCAGATTAGCATGTTCGGACATATGGCAATATCTTCATGATTCTTATCTAACCAGGAGGAACCAAGATGTAAGAAGCTTGATTTGAAACAATTAATCAGTACATAATGACCAGGAAGTTGAATAAATCTCATATGAGTTATGAGGAAGAAGCTATCCCACTTTCTATTCATATGATTCAAGATTAGCCTGTTCGGACATATTGCAATATCTTCATGATTCATATCAAACCAGGATATACCAAGATGTAAGAAGCTTGATTTGAAACCATTAGTAAGTATAGAATGACCAGGAAGTTGAATAAATCTCATAGGAGTTATGAGGAAGAAGCTATCCCACTTTATATTCAGATGATTCCAGATTAGCATGTTCGGAAATATGGTAATATCTTCATGATTCTTATCAAACCAGGAGGAATCGAGATGTAAGAAGCTTGATTTGAAAGCATTAATCAGTATATAATGACCAGGAAGTTGAATAAATCTCATAGGAGTTATGAAGAAGAAGCTATCCCACTTTCTATTCAGACGATTCCGGATTAGCCTGTTCGGACATATGGCAATATCTTCATGATTCTTATCAAACCAGGAGGAATCGAGATGTAAGAAGCTTGATTTGAAAGCATTAATCAGTCTATAATGACCAGGAAGTTGAATAAATCTCATAGGAGTTATGAAGAAGAAGCTATCCCACTTTCTATTCAGACGATTCCGGATTAGCCTGTTCGGACATATGGCAATATCTTCATGATTCATATCAAACTAGGATGAACCAAGATGAAAGAAGCTTGATTTGAAACCATTAATCAGTGTAGAATGACCAGGAAGTTGAATAAATCTCATATGAGTTATGAGGAAGAAGCTATCCCACTTTCTATTCAGATAATTCCATATTAGCATGTTCGGACATATGGCAATATCTTCATGATTCTTATCAAACCAGGAGGAACCAAGATGAAAGAAGCTTGATTTGAAACCATTAATCAGTTTAGAATGACCAGGAAGTTGAATAAATTTCATTGTAGTTATGAGGAAGAAGCTATCCCACTTTCTATTCAGATGATTTCAGATTAGCCTGTTCGGATATATGACACTATCTTCATGATTCTTATCAAACCAGGAGGAACAGAGATGTAAGAAGCTTGATTTGAAACCATTAATCAGTATAAAATGACCAGTAAGTTGAATAAATCTCATAGGAGTTATGAGGAAGAAGCTATCCCACTTTTTATACAGATGATTCCAGATTAGCCTGTTCGGAAATATGGCAATATCTTCATGATTCATATCAAACCAGGATGAAACCAAGATCTAAGAAGCTTGATTTGAAACCATTAGTAAGTATAGAATGACCAGGAAGTTGAATAAATCTCATAGGATTCATGAGGAAGAAGCTATCCCACTTTCGATTCAGATGATTGCAGATTAGCCTTTTCGGACATATGGCAATATCTTCATGATTCATATCAAACCAGGATGAACCAAGATGTAAGAAGCCTGATTTGAAACCATTAATCAGTGTAGAATGACCAGGAAGTTGAATAAATCTCATATGAGTTATGAGGAAGAAGCTATCCCACTTTCTATTCAGATGTTTCCAGATTATCATGTTCCGACATATGGCAATATCCTGATGTTTCTTATCAAACCCGAAGGAACCGTGATGTAAGAAGCTTGATTTGAACAATTAATCAGTATATAATGACCAGGAAGTTGAATAAATCTCATAGGAGTTATGAGGAAGAAGCTATCCCACTTTCTATTCAGATGATTCCAGATTAGCCTGTTCGGACATATGGCAATATCTTCATGATTCATATCAAACCAGGATATACCAAGATGTAAGAAGCTTGTTTTGAAACAATTAGTAAGTATAGAATGACCAGTAAGTTGAATAAATCTCATAGGAGTTATGAGGAAGAAGATATCCCACTTTTTATTCAGATGATTCCAGATTAGCATGTTCGAACATATGGCAATATCTTCATGATTCATATTAAACCAGGATGAACCAAGATGTAAGAAGCTTGATTTGAAACCATTAATCAGTGTAGAATGACCAGGAAGTTGAATGAATCTCATAGGAGTTATGAGGAAGAAGCTATCCCACTTTCTATTCAGATGTTTCCAGATTAGCCTGTTCGGACATATGACAATATCTTCATGATTCTTATCAAACCAGGAGGAACCAAGATTTAAGAAACTTGATTTGAAACAATTAATCAGTATATAATGACCAGGAAGTTGAATAAATCTCATATGAGTTATGAGGAAGAAGCTATCCCACTTTCTATTCAGATGATTCAAGATTAGCCTGTTCGGACATATTGCAATATCTTCATGATTCATATCAAACCAGGATATACCAAGATGTAAGAAGCTTGATTTGAAACCATTAGTAAGTATAGAATGACCAGGAAGTTGAATAAATCTCATAGGAGTTATGAGGAAGAAGATATCCCACTTTCTATTCAGATGATTCCAGATTAGCCTGTTCGGACATATAGCAATATCTTCATGATTCATATCTTCATGATTCATATCAAACCAGGATATAGCAAGATGTAAGAAGCTTGATTTGAAACAATTAGTAAGTATAGAATGACCAGTAAGTTGAATAAATCTCATAGGAGTTATGAGGAAGAAGATATCCCACTTTCTATTCAAATGATTCTAGATTAGCATGTTCGAACATATGGCAATATCTTCATGATTCATATTAAACCAGGATGAACCAAGATGTAAGAAGCTTGATTTGAAACCATTAATCAGTGTAGAATGACCAGGAAGTTGAATGAATCTCATAGGAGTTATGAGGAAGAAGCTATCCCACTTTCTATTCAGATGTTTCCAGATTAGCCTGTTCGGTCATATGAAAATATCTTCATGATTCTTATCAAACCAGGAGGAACCAAGATTTAAGAAACTTGATTTGAAACAATTAATCAGTATATAATGACCAGGAAGTTGAATAAATCTCATATGAGTTATGAAGAAGAAGCTATCCCACTTTCTATTCAGATGATTCCAGATTAGCATGTTCGGACATATGGCAATATCTTCATGATTCATATCAAACGAGGATGAACCAAGATGTAAGAAGCTTGATTTGAAATGATTAATAAGTGTAGAATGACCAGGAATTTGAATAAATCTCATAGGAGTTATGAGGAAGAAGCTATCCCACTTAATATTCAGATGTTTCCAGATTAGCCTGTTCGGACATATGACAATATCTTCACGATTCTTATCAAACCAGGAGGAACCAAGATGTAAGAAGCTTGATTTGAAACAATTAATCAGTATATAATGACCAGGAAGTTGAATAAATATCATAGGAGTTATGAAGAAGAAGCTATCCCACTTTCTATTCAGATGATTCCAGATTAGCCTGTTCGGACATATGGCAATATCTTCATGATTCATATCAAACCAGGATGAACCAAGATGTAAGAAGCTTGATTTGAAACCATTAATCAGTGTAGAATGACCAGTAAGTTGAATAAATCTCATATGAGTTATGAGGAAGAAGCTATCCCACTTTCTATTCAGATAATTCCATATTAGCCTGTTCGGACATATGACAATATCTTCATGATTCTTATCAAACCAGGAGGAACCAAGATGAAAGAAGCTTGATTTGAAACCATTAATCAGTTTAGAATGACCAGGAAGTTGAATAAATCTCATAGGAGTTATGAGGAAGAAGCTATCCCACATTCTATTCAAATGATTTCAGATTAGCATGTTCGGATATATGAAAATATCTTCATGATTCTTATCAAACCAGGAGGAACCGAGATGTAAGAAGCTTGATTTGAAACCATTAATCAGTATAGAATGACCAGTAAGTTGAATAAATCTCATAGGAGTTATGAGGAAGAAGCTATCCCACTTTTTATACAGATGATTCCAGATTAGCCTATTCGGAAATATGGCAATATCTTCATGATTCATATCAAACCAGGATGAAACCAAGATCTAAGAAGCTTGATTTGAAACCATTATTAAGTACAGATTGACCAGGAAGTTGAATAAATCTCATAGGATTTATGAGGAAGAAGCTATCCCACTTTCGATTCAGATGATTCCAGATTAGCCTTTTCGGACATATGGCAATATCTTCATGATTCATATCAAACCAGGATGAACCAAGATGTAAGAAGCTTGATTTGAAACCATTAATCAGTGTAGAATGACCAGGAAGTTGAATAAATCTCATATGAGTTATGAGGAAGAAGCTATCCCACTTTCTATTCAGATGTTTCCAGATTAGCCTGTTCCGACATATGGCAATATCTTCATGTTTCTTATCAAACCAGAAGGAACCGAGATGTAAGAAGCTTGATTTGAAACAATTAATCAGTATATAATGACCAGGAAGTTGAATAAATCTCATAGGAGTTATGAGGAAGAAGCTATCCCACTTTCTATTCAGATGATTCCAGATTAGCATGTTCGGACATATGGCAATATCTTCATGATTCATATCAAACCAGCATATACCAAGATGTAAGAAGCTTGATTTGAAACAATTAGTAAGTATAGAATGACCAGTAAGTTGAATAAATCTCATAGGAGTTATGAGGAAGAAGCTATCCCACTTACTATTCAGATGTTTCCAGATTAGCCTGTTCGGACATATGACAATATCTTCATGATTCTTATCAAACCAGGAGGAACCAAGATGTAAGAAGCTTGATTTGAAACAATTAATCAGTATATAATGACCAGGAAGTTGAATAAATATCATAGGAGTTATGAAGAAGAAGCTATCCCACTTTCTATTCAGATGATTCCAGATTAGCCTGTTCGGACATATGGCAATATCTTCATGATTCATATCAAACCAGGATGAACCAAGATGTAAGAAGCTTGATTTGAAACCATTAATCAGTGTAGAATGACCAGGAAGTTGAATAAATCTCATATGAGTTATGAGGAAGAAGCTATCCCACTTTCTATTCAGATAATTCCATATTAGCCTGTTCGGACATATGACAATATCTTCATGATTCTTATCAAACCAGGAGGAACCAGGCTGAAAGAAGCTTGATTTGAAACCATTAATCAGTTTAGAATGACCAGGAAGTTGAATAAATCTCATAGGAGTTATGAGGAAGAAGCTATCCCACTTTCTATTCAAATGATTTCAGATTAGCCTGTCGGATATATGACAATATCTTCATGATTCTTATCAAACCAGGAGGAACCGAGATGTAAGAAGCTTGATTTGAAACCATTAATCAGTATAGAATGACCAGTAAGTTGAATAAATCTCATAGGAGTTATGAGGAAGAAGCTATCCGACTTTTTATACAGATGATTCCAGATTAGCCTGTTCGGAAATATGGCAATATCTTCATGATTCATATCAAACCAGGATGAAACCAAGATCTAAGAAGCTTGATTTGAAACCATTAGTAAGCATAGAATGACCAGGAAGTTGAATAAACCTCATAGTATTTATGAGGAAGAAGCTATCCCACTTTCGATTCAGATGATTCCAGATTAGCCTTTTCGGACATATGGCAATATCTTCATGATTCATATCAAACCAGGATGAACCAAGATGTAAGAAGCTTGATTTGAAACCATTAATCAGTGTAGAATGACCAGGAAGTTGAATAAATCTCATATGAGTTATGAAGAAGAAGCTATACCACTTTCTATTCAGATAAATCCAGATTAGTCTGTTCGGACATATGGCAATATCTTCATGATTCTTATCAAACCAGGAGGAACCGAGATGTAAGAAGCTTGATTAGAAACCATTTTAGTAAGTATAGAATGACCAGGAAGTTGAATAAATCTCATAGGAGTTATGAGGAAGAAGCTATTCCACTTTCTATTCAGATGATTCCAGATTAGCCTGTTTGGACATATGGCAATATCTTCATGATTCATATCAAACCAAGATGAACCAAGATGTAAGAAGCTTGATTGGAAACCATTAATCAGTGTATAATGACCAGGAAGTTGAATAAATCTCATAGGAGTTATGAGGAAGAAGCTATCCCACTTTCTATTCAGATGGTTTGAGATTAGCCTGTTCGGACATATGGCAATATCTTCATGATTCTTATCAAACCAGGAGGAACCAAGATGTAAGAAGCTTGATTTGAAACAATTTATCAGTATATAATGACCAGGAAGTTGAATAAATCTCATAGGAGTTATGAGGAAGAAGCTATCCCACTTTCTATTCAGATGATTCCAGATTAGCATGTTCGGACATATGGCAATATCTGCAGGATTCATATCAAACCAGGATGAACCAAGATGTAAGAAGCTTGATTTGAAACCATTAATCAGTGTAGAATGACTAGGAAGTTGAATAAATCTCATATGAGTTATGAAGAAGAAGCTATCCCACTTTCTATACAGATAATTCCAGATTAGTCTGTTCGGACATATGGCAATATCTTCATGATTCTTATCAAACCAGGAGGAACCGAGATGTAAGAAGCTTGATAAGAAACCATTTTAGTAAGTATAGAATTACCAGGAAGTTGAATAAATCTCATAGGATTTATGAGGAAGAAGCTATCCCACTTTCTATTCAGATGATTCAAGATTAGCCTGTTTGGACATATGGCAATATCTTCATGATTCATATCAAACCAGGATGAACCAAGATGTAAGAACCTTGATTAGAAACCATTAATCAGTGTATAATGACCAGGAAATTGAATAAATCTCATAGGAGTTATGAGGAAGAAGCTATCCCACTTTCTATTCAGATGTTTCGAGATTAGCCTGTTCGGACATATGACAATATCTTCATGATTCTTATCAAACCAGGAGGAACCAAGATGTAAGAAACTTGATTTGAAACAATTTATCAGTATATAATGACCAGGAATTTGAATAAATCTCATAGGAGTTATGAGGAAGAAGCTATCCCATTTTCTATTCAGATGATTCCAGATTAGCATGTTCGGACATATGGCAATATCTTCATGATTCATATCCAACCAGGATATACCAAGATGTAAGAAGTTTGATTTGAAACAATTAGTAAGTGTAGAATGACCAGGAAGTTGAATAAATCTCATAGGAGTTATGAGGAAGAAGCTATCCCACTTTCTATTCAGATGATTCCAGATTAGCATGTTCGAACATGTGGCAATATCTTCATGATTCATATCAAACCAGGATGAACCAAGATGTAAGAAGCTTGATTTGAAACCATTAATCAGTGTATAATGACCAGGAAGTTGAATGATTATCATAGGAGTTATGAGGAAGAATCTATCCCACTTTCTATTCAGATGTTTCCAGATTAGCCTGTTCGGACATATGGAAATATCTTCATGATTCTTATCAAACCAGGAGGAACCAAGATGTAAGAAGCTTGATTTGAAACAATTAATCAGTATATAATGACCAGGAAGTTGAAAAAATCTCATAGGAGTTATGAGGAAGAAGCTATCCCACATTCTATTCAGATGATTCCAGATAAGCCTGTTCGGACATATGACAATATCTTCATGATTCTTATCAAACCAGGAGGAACCAAGATGTAAGAAACTTGATTTGAAACCATTAATCAGTATAGAATGACCAGTACATAATGACCAGGAAGTTGAATAAATCTCATATGAGTTATGAGGAAGAAGCTATCCCACTTTCTATTCAGATGATTCAAGATTAGCCTATTCGGACATATTGCAATATCTTCATGATTCATATCAAACCAGGATATACCAAGATGTAAGAAGCTTGATTTGAAACCATTAGTAAGAATAGAATGACCAGGAAGTTGAATAAATCTCATAGGAGTTATGAGGAAGAAGCTATCCCACTTTCTATTCAGATAATTCCATATTAGCCTGTTCGGACATATGGCAATATCTTCATGATTCTTATCAAACCAGGAGGAACCAAGATTAAAGAAGCTTGATTTGAAACCATTAATCAGTTTAGAATGACCAGGAAGTTGAATAAATCTCATAGGAGTTATGAGGAAGAAGCTATCCCACTTTCTATTCAGATGATTTCACATTAGCCTGTTCGGATATATGACAATATCTTCATGATTCTTATCAAACCAGGATATACCAAGATGTAAGAAGCTTGATTTGAAACCATTAGTAAGAATAGAATGACCAGGAAGTTGAATAAATCTCATAGGAGTTATGAGGAAGAAGCTATCCCACTTTCTATTCAGATAATTCCATATTAGCCTGTTCGGACATATGGCAATATCTTCATGATTCTTATCAAACCAGGAGGAACCGAGATGTAAGAAGCTTGATTTGAAACCATTAATCAGTATAGAATGACCAGTAAGTTGAATAAATCTCATAGGAGTTATGAGGAAGAAGCTATCCCACTTTTTATACAGATGATTCTAGATTAGCCTGTTCGGAAATATGGCAATATCTTCATGATTCATATCAAACCAGGATGAAACCAAGATCTAAGAATCTTGATTTGAAACCATTAGTAAGCATAGAATGACCAGGAAGTTGAATAAATCTCATAGGATTTATGAGAAAGAAGCTATCCCACTTTCAATTCAGATGATTCCAGATTAGCCTTTTCGGACATATGGCAATATCTTCATGATTCATATCAAACAAGGATGAACCAAGATGTAAGAAGCTTGATTTGAAACCATTAATCAGTGTAGAATGACCAGGAAGTTGAATAAATCTCATATGAGTTATGAAGAAGAAGCTATCCCACTTTCTATACAAATAATTCCAGATTAGTCTTTTTCGGACATATGGCAATATCTTCATGATTCTTATCAAACCAGGAGGAACCAAGATGTAAGCAGCTTGATTAGAAACCATTTTAGTAAGTATAGAATGACCAGGAAGTTGAATAAATCTCATAGGAGTTATGAGGAAGAAGCTATCCCACTTTCTATTCAGATGATTCCAGATTAGCCTGTTTGGACATATGGCAATATCTTCATGATTCATATCAAACCAGGATGAAACAAGATGTAAGAAGCTTGATTAGAAACCATTAATCAGTGTATAATGACCAGGAAGTTGAATAAATCTCATAGGAGTTATGAGGGAGAAGCTATCCCACTTTCTATTCAGATGTTTCGAGATTAGCCTGTTCGGACATATGGCAATATCTTCATGATTCTTATCAAACCAGGAGGAACCAAGATGTAAGAACCTTGATTAGAAACCATTAATCAGTGTATAATGACCAGGAAATTGAATAAATCTCATAGGAGTTATGAGGAAGAAGCTATCTCACTTTCTATTCAGATGTTTCGAGATTAGCCTGTTCGGACATATGACAATATCTTCATGATTCTTATCAAACCAGGAGGAACCAAGATGTAAGAAACTTGATTTGAAACAATTTATCAGTATATAATGACCAGGAATTTGAATAAATCTCATAGGAGTTATGAGGAAGAAGCTATCCCATTTTCTATTCAGATGATTCCAGATTAGCCTGTTCGGACATATGGCAATATCTTCATGATTCATATCCAACCAGGATATACCAAGATGTAAGAAGTTTGATTTGAAACAATTAGTAAGTGTAGAATGACCAGGAAGTTGAATAAATCTCATAGGAGTTATGAGGAAGAAGCTATCCCACTTTCTATTCAGATGATTCCAGATTAGCATGTTCGAACATGTGGCAATATCTTCATGATTCATATCAAACCAGGATGAACAAAGATGTAAGAAGCTTGATTTGAAACAATTAGTAAGTATAGAATGACCAGTAAGTTGAATAAATCTCATAGGAGTTATGAGGAAGAAGCTATCCCACATACTATTCAGATGTTTCCAGATTAGCCTGTTCGGACATATGACAATATCTTCATGATTCTTATCAAACCAGGAGGAACCAAGATGCAAGAAGCTTGATTTGAAACAATTAATCAGTATATAATGACCAGGAAGTTGAATAAATATCATAGGAGTTATGAAGAAGAAGCTATCCCACTTTCTATTCAGATGATTCCAGATTAGCCTGTTCGGACATATGGCAATATCTTCATGATTCATATCAAACCAGGATGAACCAAGATGTAAGAAGCTTTATTTGAAACCATTAATCAGTGTAGAATGACCAGGAAGTTGAATAAATCTCATATGAGTTATGAGGAAGAAGCTATCCCACTTTCTATTCAGATAATTCCATATTAGCCTGTTCGGACATATGACAATATCTTCATGATTCTTATCAAACCAGGAGGAACCAGGATGAAAGAAGCTTGATTTGAAACCATTAATCAGTTTAGAATGACCAGGAAGTTGAATAAATCTCATAGGAGTTATGAGGAAGAAGCTATCCCACTTTCTATTCAAATGATTTCAGATTAGCCTGTTCGGATATATGACAATATCTTCATGATTCTTATCAAACCAGGAGGAACCGAGATGTAAGAAGCTTGATTTGAAACCATTAATCAGTATAGAATGACCAGTAAGTTGAATAAATCTCATAGGAGTTATGAGGAAGAAGCTATCCGACTTTTTATACGGATGATTCCAGATTAGCCTGTTCGGAAATATGGCAATATCTTCATGATTCATATCAAACCAGGATGAAACCAAGATCTAAGAAGCTTGATTTGAAACCATTAGTAAGCATAGAATGACCAGGAAGTTGAATAAACCTCATAGTATTTATGAGGAAGAAGCTATCCCACTTTCGATTCAGATGATTCCAGATTAGCCTTTTCGGACATATGGCAATATCTTCATGATTCATATCAAACCAGGATGAACCAAGATGTAAGAAGCTTGATTTGAAACCATTAATCAGTGTAGAATGACCAGGAAGTTGAATAAATCTCATATGAGTTATGAAGAAGAAGCTATACCACTTTCTATTCAGATAAATCCAGATTAGTCTGTTCGGACATATGGCAATATCTTCATGATTCTTATCAAACCAGGAGGAACCGAGATGTAAGAAGCTTGATTAGAAACCATTTTAGTAAGTATAGAATGACCAGGAATTTGAATAAATCTCATAGGAGTTATGAGGAAGAAGCTATTCCACTTTCTATTCAGATGATTCCAGATTAGCCTGTTTGGACATATGGCAATATCTTCATGATTCATATCAAACCAAGATGAACCAAAATGTAAGAAGCTTGATTGGAAACCATTAATCAGTGTATAATGACCAGGAAGTTGAATAAATCTCATAGGAGTTATGAGGAAGAAGCTATCCCACTTTCTATTCAGATGGTTTGAGATTAGCCTGTTCGGACATATGGCAATATCTTCATGATTCTTATCAAACCAGGAGGAACCAAGATGTAAGAAGCTTGATTTGAAACAATTTATCAGTATATAATGACCAGGAAGTTGAATAAATCTCATAGGAGTTATGAGGAAGAAGCTATCCCACTTTCTATTCAGATGATTCCAGATTAGCATGTTCGGACATATGGCAATATCTGCAGGATTCATATCAAACCAGGATGAACCAAGATGTAAGAAGCTTGATTTGAAACCATTAATCAGTGTAGAATGACTAGGAAGTTGAATAAATCTCATATGAGTTATGAAGAAGAAGCTATCCCACTTTCTATACAGATAATTCCAGATTAGTCTGTTCGGACATATGGCAATATCTTCATGATTCTTATCAAACCAGGAGGAACCGAGATGTAAGAAGCTTGATAAGAAACCATTTTAGTAAGTATAGAATTACCAGGAAGTTGAATAAATCTCATAGGATTTATGAGGAAGAAGCTATCCCACTTTCTATTCAGATGATTCAAGATTAGCCTGTTTGGACATATGGCAATATCTTCATGATTCATATCAAACCAGGATGAACCAAGATGTAAGAACCTTGATTAGAAACCATTAATCAGTGTATAATGACCAGGAAATTGAATAAATCTCATAGGAGTTATGAGGAAGAAGCTATCCCACTTTCTATTCAGATGTTTAGAGATTAGCCTGTTCGGACATATGACAATATCTTCATGATTCTTATCAAACCAGGAGGAACCAAGATGTAAGAAACTTGATTTGAAACAATTTATCAGTATATAATGACCAGGAATTTGAATAAATCTCATAGGAGTTATGAGGAAGAAGCTATCCCATTTTCTATTCAGATGATTCCAGATTAGCATGTTCGGACATATGGCAATATCTTCATGATTCATATCCAACCAGGATATACCAAGATGTAAGAAGTTTGATTTGAAACAATTAGTAAGTGTAGAATGACCAGGAAGTTGAATAAATCTCATAGTAGTTATGAGGAAGAAGCTATCCCACTTTCTATTCAGATGATTCCAGATTAGCATGTTCGAACATGTGGCAATATCTTCATGATTCATATCAAACCAGGATGAACCAAGATGTAAGAAGCTTGATTTGAAACCATTAATCAGTGTATAATGACCAGGAAGTTGAATGATTATCATAGGAGTTATGAGGAAGAATCTATCCCACTTTCTATTCAGATGTTTCCAGATTAGCCTGTTCGGACATATGGAAATATCTTCATGATTCTTATCAAACCAGGAGGAACCAAGATGTAAGAAGCTTGATTTGAAACAATTAATCAGTATATAATGACCAGGAAGTTGAAAAAATCTCATAGGAGTTATGAGGAAGAAGCTATCCCACATTCTATTCAGATGATTCCAGATAAGCCTGTTCGGACATATGACAATATCTTCATGATTCTTATCAAACCAGGAGGAACCAAGATGTAAGAAACTTGATTTGAAACCATTAATCAGTATAGAATGACCAGTACATAATGACCAGGAAGTTGAATAAATCTCATATGAGTTATGAGGAAGAAGCTATCCCACTTTCTATTCAGATGATTCAAGATTAGCCTGTTCGGACATATTGCAATATCTTCATGATTCATATCAAACCAGGATATACCAAGATGTAAGAAGCTTGATTTGAAACCATTAGTAAGAATAGAATGACCAGGAAGTTGAATAAATCTCATAGGAGTTATGAGGAAGAAGCTATCCCACTTTCTATTCAGATAATTCCATATTAGCCTGTTCGGACATATGGCAATATCTTCATGATTCTTATCAAACCAGGAGGAACCAAGATTAAAGAAGCTTGATTTGAAACCATTAATCAGTTTAGAATGACCAGGAAGTTGAATAAATCTCATAGGAGTTATGAGGAAGAAGCTATCCCACTTTCTATTCAGATGATTTCACATTAGCCTGTTCGGATATATGACAATATCTTCATGATTCTTATCAAACCAGGAGGAACCGAGATGTAAGAAGCTTGATTTGAAACCATTAATCAGTATAGAATGACCAGTAAGTTGAATAAATCTCATAGGAGTTATGAGGAAGAAGCTATCCCACTTTTTATACAGATGATTCTAGATTAGCCTGTTCGGAAATATGGCAATATCTTCATGATTCATATCAAACCAGGATGAAACCAAGATCTAAGAAGCTTGATTTGAAACCATTAGTAAGCATAGAATGACCAGGAAGTTGAATAAATCTCATAGGATTTATGAGGAAGAAGCTATCCCACTTTCAATTCAGATGATTCCAGATTAGCCTTTTCGGACATATGGCAATATCTTCATGATTCATATCAAACCAGGATGAACCAAGATGTAAGAAGCTTGATTTGAAACCATTAATCAGTGTAGAATGACCAGGAAGTTGAATAAATCTCATATGAGTTATGAAGAAGAAGCTATCCCACTTTCTATACAAATAATTCCAGATTAGTCTTTTTCGGACATATGGCAATATCTTCATGATTCTTATCAAACCAGGAGGAACCAAGATGTAAGCAGCTTGATTAGAAACCATTTTAGTAAGTATAGAATGACCAGGAAGTTGAATAAATCTCATAGGAGTTATGAGGAAGAAGCTATCCCACTTTCTATTCAGATGATTCCAGATTAGCCTGTTTGGACATATGGCAATATCTTCATGATTCATATCAAACCAGGATGAAACAAGATGTAAGAAGCTTGATTAGAAACCATTAATCAGTGTATAATGACCAGGAAGTTGAATAAATCTCATAGGAGTTATGAGGGAGAAGCTATCCCACTTTCTATTCAGATGTTTCGAGATTAGCCTGTTCGGACATATGGCAATATCTTCATGATTCTTATCAAACCAGGAGGAACCAAGATGTAAGAACCTTGATTAGAAACCATTAATCAGTGTATAATGACCAGGAAATTGAATAAATCTCATAGGAGTTATGAGGAAGAAGCTATCCCACTTTCTATTCAGATGTTTCGAGATTAGCCTGTTCGGACATATGACAATATCTTCATGATTCTTATCAAACCAGGAGGAACCAAGATGTAAGAAACTTGATTTGAAACAATTTATCAGTATATAATGACCAGGAATTTGAATAAATCTCATAGGAGTTATGAGGAAGAAGCTATCCCATTTTCTATTCAGATGATTCCAGATTAGCCTGTTCGGACATATGGCAATATCTTCATGATTCATATCCAACCAGGATATACCAAGATGTAAGAAGTTTGATTTGAAACAATTAGTAAGTGTAGAATGACCAGGAAGTTGAATAAATCTCATAGGAGTTATGAGGAAGAAGCTATCCCACTTTCTATTCAGATGATTCCAGATTAGCATGTTCGAACATGTGGCAATATCTTCATGATTCATATCAAACCAGGATGAACCAAGATGTAAGAAGCTTGATTTGAAACCATTAATCAGTGTATAATGACCAGGAAGTTGAATGATTATCATAGGAGTTATGAGGAAGAATCTATCCCACTTTCTATTCAGATGTTTCCAGATTAGCCTGTTCGGACATATGGAAATATCTTCATGATTCTTATCAAACCAGGAGGAACCAAGATGTAAGAAGCTTGATTTGAAACAATTAATCAGTATATAATGACCAGGAAGTTGAAAAAATCTCATAGGAGTTATGAGGAAGAAGCTATCCCACATTCTATTCAGATGATTCCAGATTAGCCTGTTCGGACATATGACAATATCTTCATGATTCTTATCAAACCAGGAGGAACCAAGATGTAAGAAACTTGATTTGAAACCATTAATCAGTATAGAATGACCAGTACATAATGACCAGGAAGTTGAATAAATCTCATATGAGTTATGAGGAAGAAGCTATCCCACTTTCTATTCAGATGATTCAAGATTAGCCTGTTCGGACATATTGCAATATCTTCATGATTCATATCAAACCAGGATATACCAAGATGTAAGAAGCTTGATTTGAAACCATTAGTAAGTATAGAATGACCAGGAAGTTGAATAAATCTCATAGGAGTTATGAGCAAGAAGCTATCCCACTTTCTATTCAGATAATTCCATATTAGCCTGTTCGGACATATGGCAATATCTTCATGATTCTTATCAAACCGGGAGGAACCAAGATGAAAGAAGCTTGATTTGAAACCATTAATCAGTTTAGAATGACCAGGAAGTTGAATAAATCTCATAGGAGTTATGAGGAAGAAGCTATCCCACTTTCTATTCAGATGATTTCAGATTAGCCTGTTCGGATATATGACAATATCTTCATGATTCTTATCAAACCAGGAGGAACCGAGATGTAAGAAGCTTGATTTGAAACCATTAGTCAGTATAGAATGACCAGTAAGTTGAATAAATCTCATAGGAGTTATGAGGAAGAAGCTATCCCACTTTTTATACAGATGATTCTAGATTAGCCTGTTCGGAAATATGGCAATATCTTCATGATTCATATCAAACCAGGATGAAACCAAGATCTAAGAAGCTTGATTTGAAACCATTAGTAAGCATAGAATGACCAGGAAGTTGAATAAATCTCATAGGATTTATGAGGAAGAAGCTATCCCACTTTCAATTCAGATGATTCCAGATTAGCCTTTTCGGACATATGGCAATATCTTCATGATTCATATCAAACCAGGATGAACCAAGATGTAAGAAGCTTGATTTGAAACCATTAATCAGTGTAGAATGACCAGGAAGTTGAATAAATCTCATATGAGTTATGAAGAAGAAGCTATCCCACTTTCTATACAAATAATTCCAGATTAGTCTTTTTCGGACATATGGCAATATCTTCATGATTCTTATCAAACCAGGAGGAACCAAGATGTAAGCAGCTTGATTAGAAACCATTTTAGTAAGTATAGAATGACCAGGAAGTTGAATAAATCTCATAGGAGTTATGAGGAAGAAGATATCCCACTTTCTATTCAGATGATTCCAGATTAGCATGTTTGGACATATGGCAATATCTTCATGATTCATATCAAACCAGGATGAAACAAGATGTAAGAAGCTTGATTAGAAACCATTAATCAGTGTATAATGACCAGGAAGTTGAATAAATCTCATAGGAGTTATGAGGGAGAAGCTATCCCACTTTCTATTCAGATGTTTCGAGATTAGCCTGTTCGGACATATGGCAATATCTTCATGATTCATATCAAACCAGGAGGAACCAAGATGTAAGAAGCTTGATTTGAAACCATTAATCAGTGTAGAATGACCAGGAAGTTGAATGAATCTCATAGGAGTTATGAGGAAGAAGCTATCCCACTTTCTATTCAGATGTTTCCAGATTAGCCTGTTCGGACATATGGCAATATCTTCATGATTCTTATCAAACCAGGAGGAACCAAGATGTAAGAAGCTTGATTTGAAACAATTAATCAGTATATAATGACCAGGAAGTTGAATAAATCTCATATGAGTTATGAGGAAGAAGCTATCCCACTTTCTATTCAGATGATTCAAGATTAGCCTGTTCGGACATATTGCAATATCTTCATGATTAATATCAAACCAGGATATACCAAGATGTAAGAAGTTTGATTTGAAACCATTAGTAAGCATAGAATGGCCAGGAAGTTGAATAAATCTAATAGGAGTTATGAGGAAGAAGCTATCCCACTTTCTATTCAGATGATTCCAGATTAGACCTGTTCGGACATATGGCAATATCTTCATGATTCATATCAAACGAGGATAAACCAAGATGTAAGAAGCTTGATTTGAAATGATTAATCAGTGTAGAATGACCAGGAATTTTAATAAAGCTCATAGGAGTTATGAGGAAGAAGCTATCCCACTTTCTATTCAGATGTTTCCAGATTAGCATGTTCGGACATATGACAATATCTTCATGATTTTTATCAAACCAGGAGGAACCAAGATGTAAGAAGCTTGATTTGAAACAATTAATCAGTATATAATGATCAGGAAGTTAAGTATATCTCATAGGAGTTATGAAGAAGAAGCTATCCCACTTTCTATTCAGATGATTCCAGATTAGCCTGTTCGGACATATGGCAATATCTTCATGATTCATATCAAACCAGGATATACCAAGATGTAAGAAGCTTGATTTGAAACAATTAGTAAGTATAGAATGACCAGGAAGTTGAATAATCTCATAGGAGTTATGAGGAAGAAGCTATCCCACTTTCTATTCAGATGATTCCAGATTAGCATGTTCGAACATATGGCAATATCTTTATGATTCATATCAAACCAGGATGAACCAAGATGTAAGAAGCTTGATTTGAAACCATTAATCAGTGTAGAATAACCAGGAAGTTGAATGAATCTCATAGGAGTTATGAGGAAGAAGCTATCCCACTTTCTATTCAGATGTTTCCAGATTAGCCTGTTCAGACATATGGCAATATCTTCATGATTCTTATCAGACCAGGAGGAACCAAGATGTAAGAAGCTTGATTTGAAACAATTAATCAGTATATAATGACCAGGAAGTTGAATAAATCTCATAGGAGTTATGAGGAAGAAGCTATCCCACTTTCTATTCAGATGATTCCAGATTAGCCTGTTCAGACATATGACAATATCTTCATGATTCTTATCAAACCATGAGGAACCAAGATGTAAGAAGCTTGATTTGAAACAATTAATCAGTATATAATGACCAGGAAGTTGAATAAATCTCATAGGAGTTATGAAGAAGAAGCTATCCCACTTTCTATTCAGATGATTCCAGATTAGCCTGTTCGGACATATGGCAATATCTTCATGATTCATATCAAACGAGGATGAACCAAGATGTAAGAAGCTTGATTTGAAAGCATTAATCAGTATATAATGACCAGGAAGTTGAATAAATCTCATAGGAGTTATGAAGAAGAAGCTATCCCACTTTATATTCAGATGATTCCAGATTAGCATGTTCGGACATATGGCAATATCTTCATGATTCATATCAAACCAGGATGAACCAAGATGTAAGAAGCTTGATTTGAAACCATTAATCTGTGTAGAATGACCAGGAAGTTGAATAAATCTCATATGAGTTATGAGGAAGAAGCTATCCCACTTTCTATTCAGTTAATTTCATATTAGCATGTTCGGACATATGGCAATATCTTCATGATTCTTATCAAACCAGGAGGAACCAAGATGAAAGAAGCTTGATTTGAAATCATTAATCAGTTTAGAATGACCAGGAAGTTGAATAAATCTCATAGGAGTTATGAGGAAGAAGGTATCCCACTTTTTATTCAGATGATTTCAGATTAGCTTGTTCAGATATATGACAATATCTTCATGATTCTTATCAAACCAGGAGGAACCGAGATGTAAGAAGCTTGATTTGAAACCATTAATCAGTATAGAATGACCAATAAGTTGAATAAATCTCATAGGAGTTATGAGGAAGCAGCTATCCCACTTTTTATACAGATGATTCCAGATTAGCATGTTCGGAAATATGGCAATATCTTCATGATTCATATCAAACCAGGATGAAACCAAGATCTAAGAAGCTTGATTTGAAACCATTAGTAAGTATAGAATGACCAGGAAGTTGAATAAATCTCATAGGATTTATGAGGAAGAAGCTATCCCACTTTCGATTTAGATGATTCCAGATTAGCCTTTTCGGACATATGACAATATCTTCATGATTCATATCAAACCAGGATGAACCAAGTTGTAAGAAGCTTGATTTGAAACCATTAATCAGTATAGAATAACCAGGAAGTTGAATAAATCTCATATGAGTTATGAAGAAGAAGCTATCTGATGTCTTGCATATTTGCATTGTTTTAACCATTCATTCATAAGCATTTTCATCATATAGAATAGGATTTAGACATGTTTAGGTTGCATTTTGCATGCATAAGTCTCTATTATGTACTGGAGTGCCAAGTGAGGTTATTGGAGACATTTGGATGCACTTGGAGCTCAAAAGATGTGAAAAGGAAGATGATTGGACGAGAGGAGCCTGGAGCGACCTGCAGAGGTCGCTGTGAGACCTCGCTCCAGCCAGAGCGACCTTGATGATCAAAGCTGGAGCGACCACTCCAAGTCGCTCGGCTTTACACGGCTCGAAAACGAAGAAAGTGTCTTCGGAGCGACCCCTCGCAGCGACCACCCGAGGTCGCTCCCGAAGCCCAGAGCGACCTCTCGGAGCGACTGGCCGAGGTCGCTCCGCGTTATCAGTGCACGATTTTTATTATTTTCAAGGACCTTTTTGCAATTTATTGTGCACGTTTTTGCACTGAAAAACCTAATGTGTAAGTATTTCTTTGTAGCCACCATTTGGCAGATTATTTTTTTATCTATTGAATACACAAAAACTCTCTGAAGAAAAGTTCTCTTTTGGCTTTGATTGTTCTTGTGTTCTTGTGAGTTTCTCTTCTATTTCTCTAGATGATTCATCTGAAATCCACCATGGGTTTAAGAGGAATCATGGAGATTAGTGAGTAATCACCTTTTGGATTCATGGGTTAGGGTGATTAAGTGGTATTAGGCTAGTTCTAGGATGTTTTAGGTATAGATCATACTTGTTCCTTGCATAGTAGAGTGATCTTAATGTATCATTTGAGTAGGCCACTCAAAGGGTGATCTCTAGGCATTTCTCACCCGACATGTGTTTGATGAAATGCCTGAGTCAACTCTCCTAGGCTCTTAGTGTACTTTGCCAAAGACATTTGTTGTTAAAGATGCTAAGATAGCTAATAGACTTGTTAGTAATGATTGCTTGCATGTTATTCAACCAAAGACATTTGATGTTTGAGACATGTTAGCAAATGAGCATTCATCTAGACATAGAGCTTGCTTAGAATTGTGTCTAGGCTTAAGGTTGATAGTTTGATTTATCATTTACATTCCTTAGTTCGAAACCTGATCACCCAAGGTCTAAATCCCTATACCCATGAGTTCTCCTTTCCAATAGCTTAAAAGTATCATTTTTATTGCTTTGCTTTAGCTTTAATCATTAGTTTAGAAATCATCAAATCACTGGCTGCACTTAGATTAGGCAAATACTTGCATTCTCACAGCTTTGAGTCCCTCAGAACTGGTTCGACAACTTACTTCCACTATACTATCATTTGACTTAGGAGCCTCAAAACTCCTAACATCAAATTGGTGCCGTTGCCAAATTCTGAGTTTGATTTGAACATTGAGATTTAGTCATTTACTTGAGACTAAGTCATTTTTATTTTTGTAAGTTACTGATTCTCTTCTTCACCTCTTTGTGATTTTCAGGTGTATGAACTTGAGGAGCAAGGGTACATCAAACCTTGTTCCAAGAGCCGCAGACATCAGAGCTTTAGAGAGAGAGAGAGAGTGTGCTAGAAAAAGAAGAGAAGAAGAGCAACAAGCTCAACTGCAGCCACTGGAAGCTGCAATGGAAGAACAACAAAATCCTCTGAACCCCAATGGAGTAAACAATGCTCCACAAGGGCCCCAACAGCAACCAGCTCGCCCCATTGGCACTTATGACCGCCCCAACATCCATGGTCCTAGACTTGGAATCCGAGCACCAGCTGTGGCTGCTAACAACTTTGAGATCAAGTCAGGACTGTTAAACTGCATAGAGAACAACAAGTATCATGGTCTGGCTGTGGAGGACCCATTTGATCACTTGGATAAGTTTGACAGCTACTGTGGTATGTCAAAGACCAATGGTGTGTCAGAGGATACCTTAAAGCTCAAGCTATTCCCTTTCTCTTTGGGGGATAAGGCACGTCAGTGGGAGAAGTCTCTACCAAGTGACTCCATCACCACTTGGGAAGACTGCAAAAGGGCATTCTTGGAGAAGTTCTTCTCTACCTCAAGAACTGCTAAGTTGAGGAATGAGATCTCCAGCTTCCAACAGAAGAACTTGGAAGGATTCAGTGAAGCTTGGGAGAGATTCAATGGTTACCAAGCTCAGTGCCCACACCATGGATTCTCTAAGGAGAGCTTGCTGAGCACATTCTACAGAGGTGCTCTTCCTAAGTACAGAGCCAGACTGGATACAGCTAGCAATGGGTTCTTTTTGGGGAGAACTGAGGAAGAGGCAGAGGCTTTGGTTGACAACATGGTTAAGAGTGATGCAGTCTACAGTGGAGACCATGACAGAAGCAGAAGAGGTGATGACAATCAAACAAGGAATGAGCTAAAGGCTCTTCAGGAGAAGATTGACAAACTCATTGCTGATAAGGCCACACAAGCGTAGGTGAACTTTGTTGGCAACCCAAGCCAGGAGATACCTCCTACTGTCAATGAGCTTGAGGGTTTGGAAGGGCAAGAAGAATTGTGTTTCATCAACAGTAATGGTAGCTGGTACAAGAAGGAACCCAACTTTCAGTACAACAACTACCAACAGAAACCCTATTCAAACAACCAGCAGAGTGGTTATCAGCCTCGAAACAACCAGCAGAGCAACTATCAGCCTCAGCAAAACTCCTCTCCTAGCTCCTCTGCCCATCAACAGAGCAGCACTGATGCCTTACTGAAACAGATCTTGGAGTCTCAGACTAGAAGTGAGAAGCATGTGGGCTATGAGCTGAAGAACCTACACTCCAAGATTGATGGGAGCTACAATGAGCTCAACAACAAATTCTCCCACCTTGCTTCTTCTGTCAAGAATTTGGAGAATCAGTTTGCTTCCATGAGCTCCCACCAGAACCGCCAGCAAGGATCTCTACCTGGAAAGTCAGATCAAAACCCCAAGGAAGCAAAAGCTGTCACACTTAGGAGTGGTAAGCAGTTGACTCCTGTAACCTTCACCAAGGATGCCGAGAAACAAGGTGAGGAGGTGGCCATCAACCTAGATGATGAAGTGGTCATTGTTGATGAGAAGACAGATGCTGAGATCTTGGAGAAGATTGTGAAAGCCAAGAGTAAAGGAAAGGTTGGAGAATAGAAGAAAACAACAAAAGATGGTGAATCTGCTGCTCCAGCAAGTGAGAGCTCTCCTGTCCCCCCTCCCTATGAACCAAAGCTTCCATTCCCTGGTAGATTCAAGAAGCAGCTGCTACAGAAGTACAAGGCTTTGTTTGAGAAGCAGATGAGTGAAGCTCAGGTTACAATGCCCATCATTGATGCTTTCATGCTGATTCCTCAATACAGCAAACTCCTGAAAGATGTTGTAGCTGCTAAGAAGAAGGAGATGGAGGGCATGATGGTTCTGAGTCATGAGTGCAATGCCATCATTCAGAGGCTAGATGCTCCAGAGAAGCTAGAGGATCCAGGATGCTTCACACTCCCTTGTGCTCTTGGACCTATGGTATTTGAGAAATGTCTCTGATTTGGGAGCTAGAGTCAGCTTGATGCCTTTGTCTGTGGCAAAGAAGCTTGGCTTCACTCAATACAAGAAGTGTAGACTCTCTCTGGTGTTGGCTGATCGTTCAGTGAAGTACCCTGTGGGCATCCTAGAGAACCTCCCTGTGAAGATTGGAAGGTATGAGATACCTACAGATTTTGTGGTTCTTGAAATGGGTGAGGAGGCTCAAGACCCATTGATTCTTGGAAGGCCATTCTTAGCTACAGCAGGAGCTATTGTGAATGTGAAGGATGGGAAGATTGACCTCCATTTGGGCAAGGAGAACATCCTCCACTTTGACATCAAGGAGAAGATGAGGAACCCCACTGTATTTGGACAAGCCTTCACCATTGAAGAGATGAATCCTCCTCCTGCTGATGATCACTTTGATGAGCTACCACCTGAGGAAGATGGGATGTCAACTCCACTTTCTGCACCTATTCCAGCCTGATCCAAAGGAGGCAAAGTCAAGCTAGAGACTTAAAACAAGCTCACTTGGGAGGAAGTCCCATGAGTATCCTTGTATATATTGTATTAGTATTTGCTTATCATTTTATTGCATAAAACAATGAGAGAGTGAAGTTGTGTGCAGGTATTGAGCAGAAAGTCGGACACCAGAGCGATCTCATCGCAGCAACACCTCTAGGTCGCTCCACCTGGGAGCGACATGTCCAGAGCGAGATGCCGAGGTCGCTCGCGTCACACGCGAGTGGAAACACAGAAACCGACCTCAGAGCGATCTTCTCACAGCGCCATACCGAAGTCGCTCCAGCTGGGAGCGACCTGTCGCAGCGACGTTCACACCTCGCTCCACGGAAGGTAACACACAATCCCACTTTTCTTTGTATTTCACATTTCCATTAGGTACCTCACTCACACAGAGACTGTGTGATTTAAGTGTGGGGGAGGTACCAAGTATTTGATCATGTTTGTTTTCATGATTTTGAGTCTCATGCATTGCATATTACATTCTTATTTGCATAGAAAAATCCAAAAAAATAAAAAAAAATTTGAAAAACACAAAGAGAATCATTTAGTTGCATCATTTGCATTTTTAGGATTGAGTCTAGAACCATATAGGTTGCATTTATGCATTAGGGGGATTTCAACCTTGTAAAGAGCTCATGCTAAGTACTGAATTTGTTGACCTTTGTAATCATGACAAGTAGCTTGAGCACCCTTTGGAAAGCTTGTAAACTTCGCGCCTTGAATGTTCCTCTTGAAACTCATTTGACTGTTGATACTCTCTCTTTGAAGCAAGCTCTTGTTTTAATGTCTCTTGCATATGGTCCCTTGTGTGCTAAGTCATGGATATACACACTTGAGTTGTCCTATCCTTTTTACCAATCTTCCTGACAAACTCAAGTGGTACTCCACTCCCAAAACCCATACCTCCTTTTTAAACCATCATTATTTGTTGAGTGAGGCCTCTTTGGAAAGCCTTACATGTGCATAATGTTGAGAGTATTGGGAACGACAATGCTTAGTCTCCATTCTTGCTAGATTAGTCACTCTATTGTCTAGCTATAGGAAAGGGGGTGAGTGTTGTGATTGTGATTTGGGAATATGAAAGGTTTGACTCTTTGTGCTTAAATGATTAGTCTTTATGGGATAAGTGGAGAAGTATCTAGCTCTTATTGTGAAAAGTCTTGGCCCCCAAATATAAAAAAAAAGAAAAAAGAAAAAAAAAATAGAGAAAAAAAAGGAGAATAAAAAGGGGGCTAGCAAAGTTGTTAGGAGCTCAGATTTGTTTTAAAATTGTGAAAATACCTTATTGATTTCAAAAAGAAAGAGTCTGATGTGAAAAATGTTCTTGGGATCTTTTGGTGAGAGATGTGAGTTGGGTTTGACATTGAGGAATAATTGAATATCTTGTGTGTTTGGGAAAGGGTAGAACAATGGAGATTGAGCATTGTATGCATGAGTTGATCCATTTCTTAGATATATTATGTGTAATGTCAAAGCTACTTTGTTTTGAGAGTAAACCGCCTTAAAAGATCATTTTGAACCTCTGATTTCACTTGCATTAAAGCTTTTGTCTTACCAAACCAAATGACTTGGACCAATTGACCATGTGTGAGATGTCTATTGAGTTGCTTCATAAATGTTAGAGAGATGTGGATTTGTGGTTTGTAGATGCATGGTTATTGAGTGTAGAGATCAAAGGAGCTGAGATAGGCTTAGAGAAGTTAGAGATGGATAAAATCTTTGCTCTTGCTATTTGGTATGATTATGCAAGGTTGTTAGGTTGAGAACTAAGAAGAGTTTCTTTTGGTTATGAGTCCCCATTTTCAAACTTTTTCTCCTTGGTTCTTGAAAGTTTACTTGTGGACAAGTAAAGGACTAGTGTGGGAGAGTTGATGTCTTGCATATTTGCATTGTTTTAACCATTCATTCATAAGCATTTTCATCATATAGAATAGGATTTAGACATGTTTAGGTTGCATTTTGCATGCATAAGTCTCTATTAGGTACTGGAGTGCCAAGTGAGGTTATTGGAGACATTTGGATGCACTTGGAGCTCAAAAGATGTGAAAAGGAAGATGATTGGACGAGAGGAGCCTGGAGCGACCTGCAGAGGTCGCTGTGAGACCTCGCTCCAGCCGGAGCGACCTTGACGATCAAAGCTGGAGCGACCACTCCAAGTCGCTCGGCTTTACACGGCTCGAAAACGAAGAAAGTGTCTCCGGAGCGACCCCTCGCAGCGACCACCCGAGGTCGCTCCCGAAGCCCAGAGCGACCTCTCGGAGCGACTGGCCGAGGTCGCTCCGCGTTATCAGTGCACGATTTTTATTATTTTCAAGGACCTTTTTGCAATTTATTGTGCACGTTTTTGCACTGAAAAACCTAATGTTTAAGTATTTCTTTGTAGCCACCATTTGGCAGATTATTTTTTTATCTATTGAATACACAAAAACTCTTTGAAGAAAAGTTCTCTTTTGGCTTTGATTGTTCTTGTGTTCTTGTGAGTTTCTCTTCTATTTCTCTAGATGATTCATCTGAAATCCACCATGGGTTTAAGAGGAATCATGGAGATTAGTGAGTAATCACCTTTTGAATTCATGGGTTAGGGTGATTAAGGGTGATTAGGCTAGTTCTAGGATGTTTTAGGTATAGATCATACTTGTTCCTTGCATAGTAGAGTGATCTTAATGCATCATTTGAGTAGGCCACTCAAAGGGTGATCTCTAGGCATTTCTCACCCGACAAGTGTTTGATGAAATGCCTGAGTCAACTCTCCTAGGCTCTTAGTGTACTTTGCCAAACACATTTGTTGTTAAAGATGCTAAGATAGCTAATAGACTTGTTAGTAATGATTGCTTGCATGTTATTCTTTTTTTTTTGAATTATACAGAGGTATCCTGGCCCCACAGAAGTGGTCCAGACTAGTCATGTGTTGCCACATGTCGGTCCTCTGTCCCTGGCGATGCCGAAATGTTAATTCCCCAGTGGCCGGGATTCGAACCCAGGTGGCGGAACTCACAGCTGTGAACCCTTTACCAACTGAGCTAGAAGCCCCGGTTTGCTTGCATGTTATTCAACCAAAGACATTTGATGTTTGAGACATGTTAGCAAATGAGCATTCATCTAGACATAGAGCTTGCTTAGAATTGTGTCTAGGCTTAAGGTTGATAGTTTGATTTATCATTTACATTCCTTAGTTCGAAACCTGATAACCCAAGGTCTAAATCCCTATACCCATGAGTTCTCCTTTCCAATAGCTTAAAAGTATCATTTTTATTGCTTTGCTTTAGCTTTAATCATTAGTTTAGAAATCATCAAATCACTGGCTGCACTTAGATTAGGCAAATACTTGCATTCTCACTGCTTTGAGTCCCTCAGAACTGGTTCGACAACTTACTTCCACTATACTATCATTTGACTTAGGAGCCTCAAAACTCCTAACATCACTATCCCACTTTCTATTCAGATAATTCCAGATTAGTCTGTTCGGACATATGGCAATATCTTCATGATTCTTATCAAACCAGGAGGAACCGAGATGTAAGAAGCTTGATTAGAAACCATTTTAGTAAGTATAGAATGACCAGGAAGTTGAATAAATCTCATAGGAGTTATGAGGAAGAAGCTATCCCACTTTCTATTCAGATGATTCCAGATTAGCCTGTTTGGACATATGGCAATATCTTCATGATTCATATCAAACCAGGATGAACCAAGATGTAAGAATCTTGATTAGAAACCATTAATCAGTGTATTATGACCAGGAAGTTGAATAAATCTCATAGGAGTTATGAGGAAGAAGCTATCCCACTTTCTATTCAGATGTTTCGAGATTAGCCTGTTCGGACATATGACAATATCTTCATGATTCTTATCAAACTAGGAGGAACCAAGATGTAAGAAGCTTGATTTGAAACAATTTATCAGTATATAATGACCAGGAAGTTGAATAAATCTCATAGGAGTTATGAGGAAGAAGCTATCCCACTTTCTATTCAGATGATTCCAGATTAGCCTGTTCGGACATATGGCAATATCTTCATGGTTCATATCAAACCAGGATATACCAAGATGTAAGAAGCTTGATTTGAAACAATTAGTAAGCATAGAATGACCAGGAAGTTGAATAAATCTCATAGGAGTTATGAGGAAGAAGCTATCCCACTTTCTATTCAGATGATTCCAGATTAGCATGTTCGAACATATGGCAATATCTTCATGATTCATATCAAACCAGGATGAACCAAGATGTAAGAAGCTTGATTTAAAACCATTAATCAGTGTAGAATGACCAGGAAGTTGAATGAATCTCATAGGAGTTATGAGGAAGAAGCTATCCCACTTTCTATTCAGATGTTTCCAGATTAGCATGTTCGGACATATGGCAATATCTTCATGATTCTTATCAAACCAGGAGGAACCAAGATGTAAGAAGCTTGATTTGAAACAATTAATCAGAATATAATGACCAGGAAGTTGAATAAATCTCATATGAGTTATGAGGAAGAAGCTATCCCACTTTCTATTCAGATGATTCAAGATTAGCCTGTTCGGACATATGGCAATATCTTCATGATTCATATCAAACGAGGATGAACCAAGATGTAAGAAGCTTGATTTGAAATGATTAATCAGTGTAGAATGACCAGGAATTTGAATAAATCTCATAGGAGTTATGAGGAAGAAGCTATCCCACTTTCTATTTAGATGTTTCCAGTTTAGCATGTTCGGACATATGACAATTTCTTCATGATTTTTTCAAACCAGGAGGAACCAAGATGTAAGAAGCTTGATTTGAAACAATTACTCAGTATATAATGACCAGGAAGTTGAATAAATCTCATAGGAGTTATGAAGAAGAAGCTATCCCACTTTCTATTCAGATGATTCCAGATTATTTTTGACTTATTACTTAATTATTGTATTCTTTATTTCTAACTGGTTACTTTCAATTTGTTGGTTCATAAAAAAAACTCCCAAGGGTTAGGCCCGCTTTTTACGGGTCAGTGGAATCTGTATGCTCAAAACCCCGATTATCCTAGATATGACAATATGCGGAATTCATCCATGAAAATGAAAAATAGGGGGGGGGGGAGTTACAGACTGGAAATTATGATCAAGAATTACTCTATCCACCATCATCTACTTCAGAGATCTCTACTGAAACATTTTTTAAATACAAAAGCCCAGTATCTTCCCATAGACGCTTATGACCTCCCCCTCTATGCCTTACGGTAATGATTCCTCTGGCATTACGACCTTTACCACAATGATGCTGCCCATAGATCAAATTATTTCGTGGATTGGATTTCACTTGACTGTCTACGGCTCCATTGCGTGTGCTCGGGGTAGAAGTAGACATATCAAAAAAAATTTCTGTAGAATGAATAGATTTGTAGCAAAAAAGATTATATATAGAATCCTTTTTGAAATTCTGTTTATGTTTTGGATTGAAAAATGCCTGTTCGGACATATGGTAATATCTTCATGATTCATATCAAACGAGGATGAACCAAGATGTAAGAAGCTTGATTTGAAATGATTAATCAGTGTAGAATGACCAGGAATTTGAATAAATCTCATAGGAGTTATGAGACAGAAGCTATCCCACTTTCTATTCAGATGTTTCCAAATTAGCATATTCGGACATATGACAATTTCTTCATGATTCTTATCAAACCAGGAGGAACCAAGATGTAAGAAGCTTGATTTGAACCAATTACTCAGTATATAATGACCAGGAAGTTGAATAAATCTCATAGGAGTTATGAAGAAGAAGCTATCCCACTTTCTATTCAGATGATTCCAGATTAGCCTGTTCGCACATATAGTAATATCTTCATGATTCATATCAAACCAAGATGAACCAAGATGTAAGAAGCTTGATTTGAAACCATTAATCAGTGTAGAATGACCAGGAAGTTGAATAAATCTCATATGAGTTATGAGGAAGAAGTTATCCCGCTTTCTATTCAGATAATTCCAGATTAGCATGTTCGGAAATATGGTAATATCTTCATGATTCTTATCAAACCAGGAGTAATCGAGATGTAAGAAGCTTGATTTGAAACCATTAATCAGAATATAATGACCAGGAAGTTGAATAAATCTCATAGGAGTTATGAAGAAGAAGCTATCCCACTTTCTATTCAGATGATTCCAGATTAGCATGTTCGGACATATGGTAATATCTTCATGATTCATATCAAACCAAGATGTAAGAAGCTTTATTTGAAACCACTAATCAGTGTAGAATGACCAGGAAGTTGAATAAATCTCATATGAGTTATGAGGAAGAAGCTATCCCACTTTCTATTCAGATAATTCCATATTAGCCTGTTCGGACATATGTCAATAGCTTCATGATTCTTATCAAACCAGGAGGAACCAAGATGTAAGAAGCTTGATTTGAAACCATTAATCAGTTTAGAATGACCAGGAAGTTGAATAAATCTCATAGGAGTTATGAGGAAGAAGCTATCCCACTTTCCATTCAGATGATTTCAGATTAGCCTGTTCGGATATATGACAATATCTTCATGATTCTTATCAAACCAGGAGGAACCGAGATGTAAGAAGCTTGATTTGAAACCATTAATCAGTATAGAATGACCAGTAAGTTGAATTAATCTCATAGGAGTTATGAGGAAGAAGCTATCCCACTTTTTATACAGATGATTCCAGATTAGCCTGTTCGGAAATATGGCAATATCTTCATGATTCATATCAAACCAGGATGAAACCAAGATCTAAGAAGCTTGATTTGAAACCATTAGTAAGTATAGAATGACCAGGAAATTGAATAAATCTCATAGGATTTATGAGGAAGAAGCTATCCCACTTTCGATTCAGATGATTCCAGATTAGCCTTTTCGGACATATGGCAATATCTTCATGATTCATATCAAACCAGGATGAACCAAGATGTAAGAAGCTTGATTTGAAACCATTAATCAGTGTAGAATGACCAGGAAGTAGAATAAATCTCATATGAGTTATGAAGAAGAAGCTATCCCACTTTCTATTCATATAATTCCAGATTAGTCTGTTCGGACATATGGCAAA
Organism: Raphanus raphanistrum x Raphanus sativus; assembly: GCA_019705995.1. Lineage (NCBI taxonomy): Eukaryota > Viridiplantae > Streptophyta > Magnoliopsida > Brassicales > Brassicaceae > Raphanus > Raphanus raphanistrum x Raphanus sativus. Next base: position 140,813 of record JADEVD010000012.1, read on the forward strand.
ATCTTCATGATTTTTATCAAACCAGGAGGAACCGAGATGTAACAAGCTTGATTAGAAACCATTTTCGTAAGTATAGAATGACCAGGAAGTTAAATAAATCTCATAGGAGTTATGAGGAAGAAGCTATCCCACTTTCTATTCAGATGATTCCAGATTAGCCTGTTTGGACATATGGCAATATCTTAATGATTCATATCAAACCAGGATGAACCAGACCAGGAAGTTGAATGAATCTCATAGGAGTTATGAGGAAGAAGCTATCCCACTTTCTATTCAGATGTTTCCAGATTAGCCTGTTCGGGCATATGGCAATATCTTCATGATTCTTATCAAACCAGGAGGAACCAAGATGTAAGAAGCTTGATTTGAAACAATTAATCAGTATATAATGACCAGGAAGTTGAATAAATCTCATATGAGTTAGGAGGAAGAAGCTATCCCACTTTCTATTCAGATGATTCAAGATTAGCCAGTTCGGACATGTTGCAATATCTTCATGATTCATATCAAACCAGGATATACCAAGATGTAAGAAGCTTGATGTGAAACCATTAGTAAGTATAGAATGACCAGGAAGTTGAATAAATCTCATAGGAGTTATGAGGAAGAAGCTATCCCACTTTTTATTCAGATGATTCCAGATTAGCCTGTTCGGACATATGGCAATATCTTCATGATTCATATCAAACGAGGATGAACCAAGATGTAAGAAGCTTGATTTGAAATGATTAATCAGTGTAGAATGACCAGGAATTTGAATAAATCTCATAGGAGTTATGAGGAAGAAGCTATCCCACTTTCTATTCAGATGTTTCCAGATTAGCATGTTCGGACATATGACAATTTCTTCATGATTCTTATCAAACCAGGAGGAACCAAGATGTAAGAAGCTTGATTTGAAACAATTAATCAGTATATAATGACCAGGAAGTTGAATAAATCTCTTAGGAGTTATGAAGAAGAAGCTATCCCACTTTCTATTCAGATGATTCCAGATTAGCATGTTCGGACATATGGTAATATCTTCATGATTCATATCAAACCAGGATGAACCAAGATGTAAGAAGCTTTATTTGAAACCATTAATCAGTGTAGAATGACCAGGAAGTTGAATAAATCTCATATAAGTTAGGAGGAAGAAGCTATCCCACTTTCTATTCAGATAATTCCATACTAGCATGTTCGGACATATGGCAATATCTTCATGATTCTTATCAAACCAGGAGGAACCAAGAGGTAAGAAGCTTGATTTGAAACAATTAATCAGTATATAATGACCAGGAAGTTGAATAAATCTCATATGAATTATGAGGAAGAAGCTATCCCGCTTTCTATTCAGATAATTCCAGATTAGCATGTTCGGAAATATGGTAATATCTTCATGATTCTTATCAAACCAGGAGGAATCGAGATGTAAGAAGCTTGATTTGAAACCATTAATCAGTATATAATGACCAGGAAGTTGAATAAATCTCATAGGAGTTATGAAGAAGAAGCTACCCCACTTTCTATTCAGATGATTCCAGATTAGCATGTTCGGACATATGGTAATATCTTCATGATTCATATCAAACCAGGATGAACCAAGATGTAAGAAGCTTTATTTGAAACCATTAATCAGTGTAGAATGACCAGGAAGTTGAATAAATCTCATATAAGTTAGGAGGAAGAAGCTATCCCACTTTCTATTCAGATAATTTCATACTAGCCTGTTCGGACATATGGCAATATCTTCATGATTCTTATCAAACCAGGAGGAACCAAGAGGTAAGAAGCTTGATTTGAAACAATTAATCAGTATATAATGACCAGGAAGTTGAATAAATCTCATAGGAGTTATGAGGAAGAAGCTATCCCACTTTCTATTCAGATGATTGCAGATTAGCCTGTTCGGACATATGGCAATATCTTCATGATTCATATCAAACGAGGATGAACCAAGATGTAAGAAGCTTGATTTGAAATGATAATCAGTGTAGAATGACCAGGAATTTGAATAAATCTCATAGGAGTTATGAGGAAGAAGCTATCCCACTTTCTATTCAGATGTTTCCAGATTAGCATGTTCGGACATATGACAATTTCTTCATGATTCTTATCAAACCAGGAGGAACCAAGATGTAAGAAGCTTGATTTGAAACAATTAATCAGTATATAATGACCAGGAAGTTGAATAAATCTCATAGGAGTTATGAAGAAGAAGCTATCCCACTTTCTATTCAGATGATTCCAGATTAGCATGTTCGGACATATGATAATATCTTCATGATTCATATCAAACCAGGATGAACCCAGATGTAAGAAGTTTGATTTGAAACCATTAATCAGTGTAGAATGACCAGGAAGTTGAATAAATCTCATATGAGTTATGAGGAAGAAGCTATCCCGCTTTCTATTCAGATAATTCCAGATTAGCATGTTCGGAAATATGGTAATATCTTCATGATTCTTATCAAACCAGGAGGAATCGAGATGTAAGAAGCTTGATTTGAAACCATTAATCAGTATATAATGGCCAGGAAGTTGAATAAATCTCATAGGAGTTATGAAGAAGAAGCTATCCCACTTTCTATTCAGATGATTCCAGATTAGCATGTTCGGACATATGGTAATATCTTCATGATTCATATCAAACCAGGATGAACCAAGATCTAAGAAGCTTTATTTGAAACCATTAATCAGTGTAGAATGACCAGGAAGTTGAATAAATCTCATATAAGTTATGAGGAAGAAGCTATCCCACTTTCTATTCAGATAATTCCATATTAGCCTGTTCGGACATATGGCAATATCTTCATGATTCTTATCAAACCAGGAGGAACCAAGATGAAAGAAGCTTGATTTGAAACCATTAATCAGTTTAGAATGACCAGGAAGTTGAATAAATCTCATAGGAGTTATGAGGAAGAAGCTATCCCACTTTCCATTCAGATGATTTCAGATTAGCCTGTTCGGATATATGACAATATCTTCATGATTCTTATCAAACCAGGAGGAACCGAGATGTAAGAAGCTTGATTTGAAACCATTAATCAGTATAGAATGACCAGTAAGTTGAATAAATCTCATAGGAGTTATGAGGAAGAAGCTATCCCACTTTTTATACAGATGATTCCAGATTAGCCTGTTCGGAAATATGGCAATATCTTCATGATTCATATTAAACAAGGATGAAACCAAGATCTAAGAAGCTTGATTTGAAACCATTAGTAAGTATAGAATGACCAGGAAGTTGAATAAATCTCATAGGATTTATGAGGAAGAAGCTATCCCACTTTCGATTCAGATGATTCCAGATTAGCCTTTTCGGACATATGGCAATATCTTCATGATTCATATCAAACCAGGATGAAACAAGATGTAAGAAGCTTGATTTGAAACCATTAATCAGTGTAGAATGACCAGGAAGTTGAATAAATCTCATATGAGTTATGAAGAAGAAGCTATCCCACTTTCTATTCAGATAATTCCAGATTAGTCTGTTCGGACATATGGCAATATCTTCATGATTCTTATCAAACCAGGAGGAACCGAGATGTAAGAAGCTTGATTAGAAACCATTTTAGTAAGTATAGAATGACCAGGAAGTTGAATAAATTTCATAGGAGTTATGAGGAAGAAGCTATCCCACTTTCTATTCAGATGATTCCAGATTAGCCTGTTTGGACATATGGCAATATCTTCATGATTCATATCAAACCAGGATGAACCAAGATGTAAGAAGTTTGATTTGAAACCATTAATCAGTGTAGAATGACCAGGAAGTTGAATGAATCTCATAGGAGTTATGAGGAAGAAGCTATCCCACTTTCTATTCAGATGATTCCAGATTAGCATGTTCGGACATATGGCAATATCTTCATGATTCATATCAAAAGAGGATGAACCAAGATGTAAGAAGCTTGATTTGAAATAATTAATCAGTGTAGAATGACCAGGAATTTGAATAAATCTCATAGGAGTTACGAGGAAGAAGCTATCCCACTTTCTATTCAGATGTTTCCAGATTAGCATGTTCGGACATATGACAATTTCTTTATGATTCTTATCAAACCAGGAGAAACCCAGATGTAAGAAGCTTGATTTGAAACAATTAATCAGTATATAATGACCAGGAAGTTGAATAAATCTTATAGGAGTTATGAAGAAGAAGCTATCCCACTTTCTATTCAGATGATTCCAGATTAGCATGTTCGGACATATGGTAATATCTTCATGATTCATATCAAACCAGGATGAACCAAGATGTAAGAAGCTTGATTTGAAACCATTAATCAGTGTAGAATGACCAGGAAGTTGAATAAATCTCATATGAGTTATGAGGAAGAAGCTATCCCGCTTTCTATTCAGATAATTCCAGATTAGCATGTTCGGAAATATGGTAATATCTTCATGATTCTTATCAAACCAGGAGGAATCGAGATGTAAGAAGCTTGATTTGAAACCATTAATCAGTATATAATGACCAGGAAGTTGAACAAATCTCATAGGAGTTATGAAGAAGAAGCTATCCCACTTTCTATTCAGATGATTCCAGATTAGCATGTTCGGACATATGGTAATATCTTCATGATTCATATCAAACCAGGATGAACCAAGATGTAAGAAGCTTTATTTGAAACCATTAATCAGTGTAGAATGACCAGGAAGTTAAATAAATCTCATATAAGTTATGAGGAAGAAGCTATCCCACTTTCTATTCAGATAATTCCATATTAGCCTGTTCGGACATATGGCAATATCTTCATGATTCTTATCAAACCAGGAGGAACCAAGATGAAAGAAGCTTGATTTGAAACCTTTAATCAGTTTAGAATGACCAGGAAGTTGAATAAATCTCATAGGAGTTATGAGGAAGAAGCTATCCCACATTCCATTCAGATGATTTCAGATTAGCCTGTTCGAATATATGACAATATATTCATGATTCTTATCAAACCAGGAGGAACCGAGATGTAAGAAGCTTGATTTGAAACCATTAATCAGTATAGAATGACCAGTAAGTTGAATAAATCTCATAGGAGTTATGAGGAAGAAGCTATCCCACTTTCTATACAGATGATTCCAGATTAGCCTGTTCGGAAATATGGCAATATCTTCATGATTCATATCAAACCAGGATGAAACCAAGATCTAAGAAGCTTGATTTGAAACCATAGTAAGTATAGAATGACCAGGAAGTTGAATAAATCTCATAGGATTTATGAGGAAGAAGCTATCCCACTTTCGATTCAGATGATTCCAGATTAGCCTTTTCGGACATATGACAATATCTTCATGATTCATATCAAACCAGGATGAACCAAGATGTAAGAAGCTTGATTTGAAACCATTAATCAGTGTAGAATGACCAGGAAGTTGAATAAATCTCATATGAGTTATGAGGAAGAAGCTATCCCGCTTTCTATTCAGATAATTCCAGATTAGCATGTTCGGAAATATGGTAATATCTTCATGATTCTTATCAAACCAGGAGGAATCGAGATGTAAGAAGCTTGATTTGAAACCATTAATCAGTATATAATGGCCAGGAAGTTGAATAAATCTCATAGGAGTTATGAAGAAGAAGCTATCCCACTTTCTATTCAGATGATTCCAGATTAGCATGTTCGGACATATGGTAATATCTTCATGATTCATATCAAACCAGGATGAACCAAGATCTAAGAAGCTTTATTTGAAACCATTAATCAGTGTAGAATGACCAGGAAGTTGAATAAATCTCATATAAGTTATGAGGAAGAAGCTATCCCACTTTCTATTCAGATAATTCCATATTAGCCTGTTCGGACATATGGCAATATCTTCATGATTCTTATCAAACCAGGAGGAACCAAGATGAAAGAAGCTTGATTTGAAACCATTAATCAGTTTAGAATGACCAGGAAGTTGAATAAATCTCATAGGAGTTATGAGGAAGAAGCTATCCCACTTTCCATTCAGATGATTTCAGATTAGCCTGTTCGGATATATGACAATATCTTCATGATTCTTATCAAACCAGGAGGAACCGAGATGTAAGAAGCTTGATTTGAAACCATTAATCAGTATAGAATGACCAGTAAGTTGAATAAATCTCATAGGAGTTATGAGGAAGAAGCTATCCCACTTTTTATACAGATGATTCCAGATTAGCCTGTTCGGAAATATGGCAATATCTTCATGATTCATATTAAACAAGGATGAAACCAAGATCTAAGAAGCTTGATTTGAAACCATTAGTAAGTATAGAATGACCAGGAAGTTGAATAAATCTCATAGGATTTATGAGGAAGAAGCTATCCCACTTTCGATTCAGATGATTCCAGATTAGCCTTTTCGGACATATGGCAATATCTTCATGATTCATATCAAACCAGGATGAAACAAGATGTAAGAAGCTTGATTTGAAACCATTAATCAGTGTAGAATGACCAGGAAGTTGAATAAATCTCATATGAGTTATGAAGAAGAAGCTATCCCACTTTCTATTCAGATAATTCCAGATTAGTCTGTTCGGACATATGGCAATATCTTCATGATTCTTATCAAACCAGGAGGAACCGAGATGTAAGAAGCTTGATTAGAAACCATTTTAGTAAGTATAGAATGACCAGGAAGTTGAATAAATTTCATAGGAGTTATGAGGAAGAAGCTATCCCACTTTCTATTCAGATGATTCCAGATTAGCCTGTTTGGACATATGGCAATATCTTCATGATTCATATCAAACCAGGATGAACCAAGATGTAAGAAGTTTGATTTGAAACCATTAATCAGTGTAGAATGACCAGGAAGTTGAATGAATCTCATAGGAGTTATGAGGAAGAAGCTATCCCACTTTCTATTCAGATGATTCCAGATTAGCATGTTCGGACATATGGCAATATCTTCATGATTCATATCAAAAGAGGATGAACCAAGATGTAAGAAGCTTGATTTGAAATAATTAATCAGTGTAGAATGACCAGGAATTTGAATAAATCTCATAGGAGTTACGAGGAAGAAGCTATCCCACTTTCTATTCAGATGTTTCCAGATTAGCATGTTCGGACATATGACAATTTCTTTATGATTCTTATCAAACCAGGAGAAACCCAGATGTAAGAAGCTTGATTTGAAACAATTAATCAGTATATAATGACCAGGAAGTTGAATAAATCTTATAGGAGTTATGAAGAAGAAGCTATCCCACTTTCTATTCAGATGATTCCAGATTAGCATGTTCGGACATATGGTAATATCTTCATGATTCATATCAAACCAGGATGAACCAAGATGTAAGAAGCTTGATTTGAAACCATTAATCAGTGTAGAATGACCAGGAAGTTGAATAAATCTCATATGAGTTATGAGGAAGAAGCTATCCCGCTTTCTATTCAGATAATTCCAGATTAGCATGTTCGGAAATATGGTAATATCTTCATGATTCTTATCAAACCAGGAGGAATCGAGATGTAAGAAGCTTGATTTGAAACCATTAATCAGTATATAATGACCAGGAAGTTGAACAAATCTCATAGGAGTTATGAAGAAGAAGCTATCCCACTTTCTATTCAGATGATTCCAGATTAGCATGTTCGGACATATGGTAATATCTTCATGATTCATATCAAACCAGGATGAACCAAGATGTAAGAAGCTTTATTTGAAACCATTAATCAGTGTAGAATGACCAGGAAGTTAAATAAATCTCATATAAGTTATGAGGAAGAAGCTATCCCACTTTCTATTCAGATAATTCCATATTAGCCTGTTCGGACATATGGCAATATCTTCATGATTCTTATCAAACCAGGAGGAACCAAGATGAAAGAAGCTTGATTTGAAACCTTTAATCAGTTTAGAATGACCAGGAAGTTGAATAAATCTCATAGGAGTTATGAGGAAGAAGCTATCCCACATTCCATTCAGATGATTTCAGATTAGCCTGTTCGAATATATGACAATATCTTCATGATTCTTATCAAACCAGGAGGAACCGAGATGTAAGAAGCTTGATTTGAAACCATTAATCAGTATAGAATGACCAGTAAGTTGAATAAATCTCATAGGAGTTATGAGGAAGAAGCTATCCCACTTTCTATACAGATGATTCCAGATTAGCCTGTTCGGAAATATGGCAATATCTTCATGATTCATATCAAACCAGGATGAAACCAAGATCTAAGAAGCTTGATTTGAAACCATAGTAAGTATAGAATGACCAGGAAGTTGAATAAATCTCATAGGATTTATGAGGAAGAAGCTATCCCACTTTCGATTCAGATGATTCCAGATTAGCCTTTTCGGACATATGGCAATATCTTCATGATTCATATCAAACCAGGATGAACCAAGATGTAAGAAGCTTGATTTGAAACCATTAATCAGTGTAGAATGACCAGGAAGTTGAATAAATCTCATATGAGTTATGAAGAAGAAGCTATCCCACTTTCTATTTAGATAATTCCAGATTAGTCTGTTCGGACATATGGCAATATCTTCATGATTCTTATCAAACCAGGAGGAACCGAGATGTAAGAAGCTTGATTAGAAACCATTTTAGTAAGTATAGAATGACCAGGAAGTTGAATAAATCTCATAGGAGTTATGAGGAAAAGCTATCCCACTTTCTATTCAGATGATTCCAGATTAGCCTGTTTGGACATATGGCAATATCTTCATGATTCATATCAAACCAGGATGAACCAAGATGTAAGAAGTTTGATTTGAAACCATTAATCAGTGTAGAATGACCAGGAATTTGAATGAATCTCATAGGAGTTATGAGGAAGAAGCTATCCCACTTTTTATTCAGATGTTTCCAGATTAGTCTGTTCGGACATATGGCAATATCTTCATGATTCTTATCAAACCAGGAGGAACCGAGATGTAAGAAGCTTGATTAGAAACCATTTGAGTAAGAATAGAATGACCAGGAAGTTGAATAAATTTCATAGGAGTTATGAGGAAGAAGCTATCCCACTTTCTATTAAGATGATTCCAGATTAGCCTGTTTGGACATATGGCAATATCTTCATGATTCATATCAAACCAGGATGAACCAAGATGTAAGAAGTTTGATTTGAAACCATTAATCAGTGTAGAATGACCAGGAAGTTGAATGAATCTCATAGGAGTGATGAGGAAGAAGCTATCCCACTTTCTATTCAGATGATTCCAGATTAGCCTGTTCGGACATATGGCAATATCTTCATGATTCATATCAAACGAGGATGAACCAAGATGTAAGAAGCTTGATTTGAAATGATTAATCAGTGTAGAATGACCAGGAATTTGAATAAATCTCATAGGAGTTATGAGGAAGAAGCTATCCCACTTTCTATTCAGATGTTTCCAGATTAGCATGTTCGGACATATGACAATTTCTTCATGATTCTTATCAAACCAGGAGGAACCAAGATGTAAGAAGCTTGATTTGAAACAATTAATCAGTATATAATGACCAGGAAGTTGAATAAATCTCATAGGAGTTATGAAGAAGAAGCTATCCCACTTTCTATTCAGATGATTCCAGATTAGCCTGTTCGGACATATGGTAATATCTTCATGATTCATATCAAACCAGGATGAACCAATATGTAAGAAGCTTGATTTGAAACCATTAATCAGTGTAGAATGACCAGGAAGTTGAATAAATCTCATATGAGTTATGAGGAAGAAGCTATCCCGCTTTCTATTCAGATAATTCCAGATTAGCATGTTCGGAAATATGGTAATATCTTAATGATTCTTATCAAACCAGGAGGAATCGAGATGTATGAAGCTTGATTTGAAACCATTAATCAGTATATAATGACCAGGAAGTTGAATAAATCTCATAGGAGTTATGAAGAAGAAGCTATCCCACTTTCTATTCAGATGATTCCAGATTAGCATGTTCGGACATATGGTAATATCTTCATGATTCATATCAAACCAGGATGAACCAAGATGTAAGAAGCTTTATTTGAAACCATTAAGCAGCGTAGAATGACTAGGAAGTTGAATAAACCAAATATAGGTTATGAGGAAGAAGCTATCCCAATTTCTATTCAGATAATTCCATATTAGCCTGTTCGGACATATGGCAATATCTTCATGATTCTTATCAAACCAGGAGGAACCAAGATGAAAGAAGCTTGATTTGAAACCATTAATCAGTTTAGAATGACCAGGAAGTTGAATAAATCTCATAGGAGTTATAAGGAAGAAGCTATCCCACTTTCCATTCAGATGATTTCAGATTAGCCTGTTCGGATATATGACAATATCTTCATGATTCTTATCAAACCAGAAGGAACCGAGATGTAAGAAGCTTGATTTGAAACCATTAATCAGTATAGAATGACCAGTAAGTTGAATAAATCTCATAGGAGTTATGAGGAAAAAGCTATCCCACTTTTTATACAGATGATTCCGGATTAGCCTGTTCGGAAATATGGCAATATCTTCATGATTCATATTAAACCAGGATGAAACCAAGATCTAAGAAGCTTGATTTGAAACCATTAGTAAGTATAGAATGACCAGGAAGTTGAATAAATCTCATAGGAGTTATGAGGAAGAAGCTATCCCACTTTCTATTCAGATGATTCCAGATTAGCCTGTTCGGACATATGGCAATATCTTCATGATTCATATCAAACGAGGATGAACCAAGATGTAAGAAGCTTGATTTGAAACCATAGTAAGTATAGAATGACCAGGAAGTTGAATAAATCTCATAGGATTTATGAGGAAGAAGCTATCCCACTTTCGATTCAGATGATTCCAGATTAGCCTTTTCGGACATATGGCAATATCTTCATGATTCATATCAAACCAGGATGAACCAAGATGTAAGAAGCTTGATTTGAAACCATTAATCAGTGTAGAATGACCAGGAAGTTGAATAAATCTCATATGAGTTATGAAGAAGAAGCTATCCCACTTTCTATTTAGATAATTCCAGATTAGTCTGTTCGGACATATGGCAATATCTTCATGATTCTTATCAAACCAGGAGGAACCGAGATGTAAGAAGCTTGATTAGAAACCATTTTAGTAAGTATAGAATGACCAGGAAGTTGAATAAATCTCATAGGAGTTATGAGGAAAAGCTATCCCACTTTCTATTCAGATGATTCCAGATTAGCCTGTTTGGACATATGGCAATATCTTCATGATTCATATCAAACCAGGATGAACCAAGATGTAAGAAGTTTGATTTGAAACCATTAATCAGTGTAGAATGACCAGGAATTTGAATGAATCTCATAGGAGTTATGAGGAAGAAGCTATCCCACTTTTTATTCAGATGTTTCCAGATTAGTCTGTTCGGACATATGGCAATATCTTCATGATTCTTATCAAACCAGGAGGAACCGAGATGTAAGAAGCTTGATTAGAAACCATTTGAGTAAGAATAGAATGACCAGGAAGTTGAATAAATTTCATAGGAGTTATGAGGAAGAAGCTATCCCACTTTCTATTAAGATGATTCCAGATTAGCCTGTTTGGACATATGGCAATATCTTCATGATTCATATCAAACCAGGATGAACCAAGATGTAAGAAGTTTGATTTGAAACCATTAATCAGTGTAGAATGACCAGGAAGTTGAATGAATCTCATAGGAGTGATGAGGAAGAAGCTATCCCACTTTCTATTCAGATGATTCCAGATTAGCCTGTTCGGACATATGGCAATATCTTCATGATTCATATCAAACGAGGATGAACCAAGATGTAAGAAGCTTGATTTGAAATGATTAATCAGTGTAGAATGACCAGGAATTTGAATAAATCTCATAGGAGTTATGAGGAAGAAGCTATCCCACTTTCTATTCAGATGTTTCCAGATTAGCATGTTCGGACATATGACAATTTCTTCATGATTCTTATCAAACCAGGAGGAACCAAGATGTAAGAAGCTTGATTTGAAACAATTAATCAGTATATAATGACCAGGAAGTTGAATAAATCTCATAGGAGTTATGAAGAAGAAGCTATCCCACTTTCTATTCAGATGATTCCAGATTAGCCTGTTCGGACATATGGTAATATCTTCATGATTCATATCAAACCAGGATGAACCAATATGTAAGAAGCTTGATTTGAAACCATTAATCAGTGTAGAATGACCAGGAAGTTGAATAAATCTCATATGAGTTATGAGGAAGAAGTTATCCCGCTTTCTATTCAGATAATTCCAGATTAGCATGTTCGGAAATATGGTAATATCTTAATGATTCTTATCAAACCAGGAGGAATCGAGATGTATGAAGCTTGATTTGAAACCATTAATCAGTATATAATGACCAGGAAGTTGAATAAATCTCATAGGAGTTATGAAGAAGAAGCTATCCCACTTTCTATTCAGATGATTCCAGATTAGCATGTTCGGACATATGGTAATATCTTCATGATTCATATCAAACCAGGATGAACCAAGATGTAAGAAGCTTTATTTGAAACCATTAAGCAGTGTAGAATGACTAGGAAGTTGAATAAACCAAATATAGGTTATGAGGAAGAAGCTATCCCAATTTCTATTCAGATAATTCCATATTAGCCTGTTCGGACATATGGCAATATCTTCATGATTCTTATCAAACCAGGAGAAACCAAGATGAAAGAAGCTTGATTTGAAACCATTAATCAGTTTAGAATGACCAGGAAGTTGAATAAATCTCATAGGAGTTATAAGGAAGAAGCTATCCCACTTTCCATTCAGATGATTTCAGATTAGCCTGTTCGGATATATGACAATATCTTCATGATTCTTATCAAACCAGAAGGAACCGAGATGTAAGAAGCTTGATTTGAAACCATTAATCAGTATAGAATGACCAGTAAGTTGAATAAATCTCATAGGAGTTATGAGGAAAAAGCTATCCCACTTTTTATACAGATGATTCCGGATTAGCCTGTTCGGAAATATGGCAATATCTTCATGATTCATATTAAACCAGGATGAAACCAAGATCTAAGAAGCTTGATTTGAAACCATTAGTAAGTATAGAATGACCAGGAAGTTGAATAAATCTCATAGGAGTTATGAGGAAGAAGCTATCCCACTTTCTATTCAGATGATTCCAGATTAGCCTGTTCGGACATATGGCAATATCTTCATGATTCATATCAAACGAGGATGAACCAAGATGTAAGAAGCTTGATTTGAAACCATAGTAAGTATAGAATGACCAGGAAGTTGAATAAATCTCATAGGATTTATGAGGAAGAAGCTATCCCACTTTCGATTCAGATGATTCCAGATTAGCCTTTTCGGACATATGGCAATATCTTCATGATTCATATCAAACCAGGATGAACCAAGATGTAAGAAGCTTGATTTGAAACCATTAATCAGTGTAGAATGACCAGGAAGTTGAATAAATCTCATATGAGTTATGAAGAAGAAGCTATCCCACTTTCTATTTAGATAATTCGAGATTAGTCTGTTCGGACATATGGCAATATCTTCATGATTCTTATCAAACCAGGAGGAACCGAGATGTAAGAAGCTAGATTAGAAACCATTTTAGTAAGTATAGAATGACCAGGAAGTTGAATAAATCTCATAGGAGTTATGAGGAAAATCTATCCCACTTTCTATTCAGATGATTCCAGATTAGCCTGTTTGGACATATGGCAATATCTTCATGATTCATATCAAACCAGGATGAACCAAGATGTAAGAAGTTTGATTTGAAACCATTAATCAGTGTAGAATGACCAGGAATTTGAATGAATCTCATAGGAGTTATGAGGAAGAAGCTATCCCACTTTTTATTCAGATGTTTCCAGATTAGTCTGTTCGGACATATGGCAATATCTTCATGATTCTTATCAAACCAGGAGGAACCGAGATGTAAGAAGCTTGATTAGAAACCATTTGAGTAAGAATAGAATGACCAGGAAGTTGAATAAATTTCATAGGAGTTATGAGGAAGAAGCTATCCCACTTTCTATTAAGATGATTCCAGATTAGCCTGTTTGGACATATGGCAATATCTTCATGATTCATATCAAACCAGGATGAACCAAGATGTAAGAAGTTTGATTTGAAACCATTAATCAGTGTAGAATGACCAGGAAGTTGAATGAATCTCATAGGAGTGATGAGGAAGAAGCTATCCCACTTTCTATTCAGATGATTCCAGATTAGCCTGTTCGGACATATGGCAATATCTTCATGATTCATATCAAACGAGGATGAACCAAGATGTAAGAAGCTTGATTTGAAATGATTAATCAGTGTAGAATGACCAGGAATTTGAATAAATCTCATAGGAGTTATGAGGAAGAAGCTATCCCACTTTCTATTCAGATGTTTCCAGATTAGCATGTTCGGACATATGACAATTTCTTCATGATTCTTATCAAACCAGGAGGAACCAAGATGTAAGAAGCTTGATTTGAAACAATTAATCAGTATATAATGACCAGGAAGTTGAATAAATCTCATAGGAGTTATGAAGAAGAAGCTATCCCACTTTCTATTCAGATGATTCCAGATTAGCCTGTTCGGACATATGGTAATATCTTCATGATTCATATCAAACCAGGATGAACCAATATGTAAGAAGCTTGATTTGAAACCATTAATCAGTGTAGAATGACCAGGAAGTTGAATAAATCTCATATGAGTTATGAGGAAGAAGCTATCCCGCTTTCTATTCAGATAATTCCAGATTAGCATGTTCGGAAATATGGTAATATCTTAATGATTCTTATCAAACCAGGAGGAATCGAGATGTATGAAGCTTGATTTGAAACCATTAATCAGTATATAATGACCAGGAAGTTGAATAAATCTCATAGGAGTTATGAAGAAGAAGCTATCCCACTTTCTATTCAGATGATTCCAGATTAGCATGTTCGGACATATGGTAATATCTTCATGATTCATATCAAACCAGGATGAACCAAGATGTAAGAAGCTTTATTTGAAACCATTAAGCAGTGTAGAATGACTAGGAAGTTGAATAAACCAAATATAGGTTATGAGGAAGAAGCTATCCCAATTTCTATTCAGATAATTCCATATTAGCCTGTTCGGACATATGGCAATATCTTCATGATTCTTATCAAACCAGGAGGAACCAAGATGAAAGAAGCTTGATTTGAAACCATTAATCAGTTTAGAATGACCAGGAAGTTGAATAAATCTCATAGGAGTTATAAGGAAGAAGCTATCCCACTTTCCATTCAGATGATTTCAGATTAGCCTGTTCGGATATATGACAATATCTTCATGATTCTTATCAAACCAGAAGGAACCGAGATGTAAGAAGCTTGATTTGAAACCATTAATCAGTATAGAATGACCAGGAAGTTGAATAAATCTCATAGGAGTTATGAGGAAGAAGCTATCCCACTTTCTATTCAGATGATTCCAGATTAGCCTGTTCGGACATATGGCAATATCTTCATGATTCATATCAAACGAGGATGAAACAAGATGTAAGAAGCTTGATTTGAAATGATTAATCAGTGTAGAATGACCAGGAATTTTAATAAAGCTCATGGGAGTTATGAGGAAGAAGCTATCCCACTTTCTATTCAGATGTTTCCAGATTAGCATGTTCGGATATATGACAATATCTTCATGATTCTTATCAAACCAGGAGGAACCAAGATGTAAGAAGCTTGATTTGAAACAATTAATCAGTATATAATGATCAGGAAGTTGAGTAAATCTCATAGGAGTTATGAAGAAGAAGCTATCCCACTTTCTATTCAGATGATTCCAGATTAGCCTGTTCGGACATATGGTAATATCTTCATGATTCATATCAAACCAGGATGAACCAAGATGTAAAAAGCTTGATTTGAAACCATTAATCAGTGTAGAATGACCAGGAAGTTGAATAAATCTCATATGAGTTATGAAGAAGAAGCTATCCCACTTTCTATTCAGATAACCTGATTAGTCTGTTCGGACATATGGCAATATCTTCATGATTCTTATCAAACCAGGAGGAACCGAGATGTAAGAAGCTTGATTTGAAACCATTAATCAGTGTAGAATGACCAGGAAGTTGAATAAATCTCATAGGAGTTATGAAGAAGAAGCTATCCCACTTTCTATTCAGATGATTCCAGATTAGCCTGTTCGGACATATGGCAATATCTTCATGATTCATATCAAACCAGGATGAACCAAGATGTAAAAAGCTTGATTTGAAACCATTAATCAGTGTATAATGACCAGGAAGTTGAATAAATCTCATATGAGTTATGAAGAAGAAGCTATCCCACTTTCTATTCAGATAACCTGATTAGTCTGTTCGGACATATGGCAATATCTTCATGATTCTTATCAAACCAGGAGGAACCGAGATGTAAGAAGCTTGATTTGAAACCATTAATCAGTGTAGAATGACCAGGAAGTTGAATAAATCTCATAGGAGTTATGAGGAAGAAGCTATCCCACTTTCTATTCAGATGATTCCAGATTAGCATGTTTGGACATATGGCAATATCTTAATAATTCATATCAAACCAAGATGAACCAAGATGTAAGAAGCTTGATTAGAAACCATTAATCAGTGTATAATGACCAGGAAGTTGAATAAATCTCATAGGAGTTATGAAGAAGAAACTATCCCACTTTCTATTCAGATGATTCCAGATTAGCCTGTTCGGACATATGGCAATATCTTCATGATTCATATCAAACCAGGATATACCAAGATGTAAGAAGCTTGATTTGAAACAATTAGTAAGTATAGAATGACCAGGAAGTTGAATAATCTCATAGGAGTTATGAGGAAGAAGCTATCCCACTTTCTATTCAGATGATTCCAGATTAGCATGTTCGAACATATGGCAATATCTTCATGATTCATATCAAACCAGGATGAACCAAGATGTAAGAAGCTTGATTTGAAACCATTAATCAGTGTAGAATAACCAGGAAGTTGAATGAATCTCATAGGAGTTATGAGGAAGAAGCTATCTCACTTTCTATTCAGATGATTCCAGATTAGCCTGTTCGGACATATGGCAATATCTTCATGATTCATATCAAACGAGGATGAACCAAGATGTAAGAAGCTTGATTTGAAATGATTAATCAGTGTAGAATGACCAGGAATTTGAATAAATCTCATAGGAGTTATGAGGAAGAAGCTATCCCACTTTCTATTCAGATGTTTTCAGATTAGCATGTTCGGACATATGACAATTTCTTCATGATTCTTATCAAACCAGGAGGAACCAAGATGTAAGAAGCTTTATTTGAAACAATTAATCAGTATATAATGACCAGGAAGTTGAATAAATCTCATAGGAGTTATGAAGAAGAAGCTATCCCACTTTCTATTCAGATGATTCCAGATTAGCCTGTTCGGACATATGGTAATATCTTCATGATTCATATCAAACCAGGATGAAACAAGATGTAAGAAGCTTGATTTGAAACCATTAATCAGTGTAGAATGACCAGGAAGTTGAATAAATCTAATATGAGTTATGAGGAAGAAGCTATCCCGCTTTCTATTCAGATAATTCCAGATTAGCATGTTCGGAAATATGGTAATATCTTCATGATTCTTATCAAACCAGTAGGAATCGAGATGTAAGAAGCTTGATTTGAAAACATTAATCAGTATATAATGACCAGGAACTTGAATAAATCTCATAGGAGTTATGAAGAAGAAGCTATCCCACTTTCTATTCAGATGATTCCAGATTAGCATGTTCGGACATATAGTAATATCTTCATGATTCATATCAAACCAGAATGAACCAAGATGTAAGAAGCTTTATTTGAAACCATTAATCAGTGTAGAATGACCAGGAAGTTGAATAAATCTCATATAAGTTATGAGGAAGAGCTATCCCACTTTCTATTCAGATAATTCCATATTAGCATGTTCGGACATATGGCAATATCTTCATGATTCTTATCAAACCAGAAGGAACCAAGATGTAAGAAGCTTGATTTGAAACCATTAATCAGTATAGAATGACCAGTAAGTTGAATAAATCTCACAGGAGTTATGAGGAAGAAGCTATCCCACTTTTTATACAGATGAATCCGGATTAGCCTGTTCGGAAATATGGCAATATCTTCATGATTCATATCAAACCAGGATGAAACCAAGATCTAAGAAGCTTGATTTGAAACCATTAGTAAGTATAGAATGGCCAGGAAGTTGAATAAATCTCATAGGAGTTATGAGGAAGAAGCTATCCCACTTTCTATTCAGATGATTCCAGATTAGCCTGTTCGGACATATGGCAATATCTTCATGATTCATATCAAACCAGGATGAAACCAAGATGTAAGAAGCTTGATTTGAAACAATTAGTAAGTATAGAATGACCAGGAAGTTGAATAATCTCATAGGAGTTATGAGGAAGAAGCTATCCCACTTTCTATTCAGATGATTCCAGATTAGCATGTTCGAACATATGGCAATATCTTCATGATTCATATCAAACCAGGATGAACCAAGATGTAAGAAGCTTGATTTGAAACCATTAATCAGTGTAGAATAACCAGGAAGTTGAATGAATCTCATAGGAGTTATGAGGAAGAAGCTATCCCACTTTCTATTCAGATGATTCCAGATTAGCCTGTTCGGACATATGGCAATATCTTCATGATTCATATCAAACGAGGATGAACCAAGATGTAAGAAGCTTGATTTGAAATGATTAATCAGTGTAGAATGACCAGGAATTTGAATAAATCTCATAGGAGTTATGAGGAAGAAGCTATCCCACTTTCTATTCAGATGTTTTCAGATTAGCATGTTCGGACATATGACAATTTCTTCATGATTCTTATCAAACCAGGAGGAACCAAGATGTAAGAAGCTTGATTTGAAACAATTAATCAGTATATAATGACCAGGAAGTTGAATAAATCTCATAGGAGTTATAAGGAAGAAGCTATCCCACTTTCTATTCAGATGATTCCAGATTAGCATGTTTGGACATATGGCAATATCTTCATAATTCATATCAAACCAAGATGAACCAAGATGTAAGAAGCTTGATTAGAAACCATTAATCAGTGTATAATGACCAGGAAGTTGAATAAATCTCATAGGAGTTATGAAGAAGAAGCTATCCCACTTTCTATTCAGATGATTCCAGATTAGCCTGTTCGGACATATGGCAATATCTTCATGATTCATATCAAACCAGGATATACCAAGATGTAAGAAGCTTGATTTGAAACAATTAGTAAGTATAGAATGACCAGGAAGTTGAATAATCTCATAGGAGTTATGAGGAAGAAGCTATCCCACTTTCTATTCAGATGATTTCAGATTAGCATGTTCGAACATATGGCAATATCTTCATGATTCATATCAAACCAGGATGAACCAAGATGTAAGAAGCTTGATTTGAAACCATTAATCAGTGTAGAATAACCAGGAAGTTGAATGAATCTCATAGGAGTTATGAGGAAGAAGCTATCCCACTTTCTATTCAGATGATTCCAGATTAGCCTGTTCGGACATATGGCAATATCTTCATGATTCATATCAAACGAGGATGAACCAAGATGTAAGAAGCTTGATTTGAAATGATTAATCAGTGTAGAATGACCAGGAATTTGAATAAATCTCATAGGAGTTATGAGGAAGAAGCTATCCCACTTTCTATTCAGATGTTTTCAGATTAGCATGTTCGGACATATGACAATTTCTTCATGATTCTTATCAAACCAGGAGGAACCAAGATGTAAGAAGCTTGATTTGAAACAATTAATCATTATATAATGACCAGGAAGTTGAATAAATCTCATAGGAGTTATGAAGAAGAAGCTATCCCACTTTCTATTCAGATGTTTCCAGATTAGTCTGTTCGGACATATGGCAATATCTTCATGATTCTTATCAAACCAGGAGGAACCGAGATGTAAGAAGCTTGATTTAAAATGATTAATCAGTGTAGAATGACAAGGAATTTGAATAAATCTCATAGGAGTTATGAGGAAGAAGCTATCCCACTTTCTATTCAGATGTTTCCAGATTAGCCTGTTTGGACATATGGCAATATCTTCATGATTCATATCAAACCAGGATGAACCAAGATGTAAGAAGCTTGATTTGAAACCATTAATCAGTATATAATGACTAGGAAGTTGAATAAATCTCATAGGAGTTATGAAGAAGAAGCTATCCCACTTTCTATTCAGATGATTCCAGATTAGCATGTTCGGACATATGGTAATATCTTCATGATTCATCAAACCAGGATGAACCAAGATGTAAGAAGCTTTATTTGAAACCATTAATCAGTGTAGAATGACCAGGAAGTTGAATAAATCTCATATAAGTTATGAGGAAGAAGCTATCCCACTTTCTATTCAGATAATTCCATATTAGCCTGTTCGGACATATGGCAATATCTTCATGATTCTTATCAAACCAGGAGGAACCAAGATGAAAGAAACTTGATTTGAAACCATTAATCAGTTTAGAATGACCAGGAAGTTGAATAAATCTCATAGGAGTTATGAGGAAGAAGCTATCCCACTTTCCATTCAGATGATTTCAGATTAGCATGTTCGGATATATGACAATATCTTCATGATTCTTATCAAACCAGGAGGAATCGAGATGTAAGAAGCTTGATTTGAAACCATTAATCAGTATAGAATGACCAGTAAGTTGAATAAATCTCATAGGAGTTATGAGGAAGAAGTTATCCCACTTTTTATACAGATGATTTCCAGATTAGCCTGTTCGGAAATATGGCAATAACTTCATGATTCATATCAAACCAGGATGAAACCAAGATCTAAGAAGCTTGATTTGAAACCGTTAGTAAGTATAGAATGACCAGGAAGTTGAATAAATCTCATAGGATTTATGAGGAAGAAGCTATCCCACTTTCGATTCAGATGATTCCAGATTAGCCTTTTCGGACATATGGCAATATCTTCATGATTCTTATCAAACCAGGATGAACCAAGATGTAAGAAGCTTGATTTGAAACCATTAATCAGTGTAGAATGACCAGGAAGTAGAATAAATCTCATATGAGTTATGAAGAAGAAGCTATCCCACTTTCTATTCAGATAATTCCAGATTAGTCTGTTCGGACATATGGCAATATCTTCATGATTCTTATCAAACCAGGAGGAACCGAGATGTAAGAAGCTTGATTAGAAACCATTTTAGTAAGTATAGAATGACCAGGAAGTTGAATAAATCTCATACGAGTTATGAGGAAGAAGCTATCCCACTTTCTATTAAGATGATTCCAGATTAGCCTGTTTGGACATATGGCAGATATCTTCATGATTCATATCAAACCAGGATGAACCAAGATGTAAGAAGTTTGATTTGAAACCAGTAATCAGTGTAGAATGACCAGGAAGTTGAATGAATCTCATAGGAGTTATGAGGAAGAAGCTATCCCACTTTCTATTCAGATGTTTCCAGATTAGTCTGTTCGGACATATGGCAATATCTTCATGATTCTTATCAAACCAGGAGGAACCGAGATGTAAGAAGCTTGATTTGAAATGATTAATCAGTGTAGAATGACAAGGAATTTGAATAAATCTCATAGGAGTTATGAGGAAGAAGCTATCCCACTTTCTATTCAGATGTTTCCAGATTAGCCTGTTTGGACATATGGCAATATCTTCATGATTCATATCAAACCAGGATGAACCAAGATGTAAGAAATTTGATTTGAAACCATTAATCAGTGTAGAATGACCAGGAAGTTGAATGAATCTCATAGGAGTTATGAGGAAGAAGCTATCCCACTTTCTATTCAGATGATTCCAGATTAGCATGTTCGGACATATGGTAATATCTTCATGATTCATTAAACCAGGATGAACCAAGATGTAAGAAGCTTTATTTGAAACCATTAATCAGTGTAGAATGACCAGGAAGTTGAATAAATCTCATATAAGTTATGAGGAAGAAGCTATCCCACTTTCTATTCAGATAATTCCATATTAGCATGTTCGGACATATGACAATATCTTCATGATTCTTATCAAACCAGGAGGAACCAAGATGAAAGAAGCTTGATTTGAAACCATTAATCAGTTTAGAATGACCAGGAAGTTGAATAAATCTCATAGGAGTTATGAGGAAGAAGCTATCCCACTTTCCATTCAGATGATTTCAGATTAGCCTGTTCGGATATATGACAATATCTTCATGATTCTTATCAAACCAGGAGGAATCGAGATGTAAGAAGCTTGATTTGAAACCATTAATCAGTATAGAATGACCAGTAAGTTGAATAAATCTCATAGGAGTTATGAGGAAGAAGCTATCCCACTTTTTATACAGATGATTTCCAGATTAGCCTGTTCGGAAATATGGCAATATCTTCAAGATTCATATCAAACCAGGATGAAACCAAGATCTAAGAAGCTTTATTTGAAACCATTAGTAAGTATAGAATGACCAGGAAGTTGAATAAATCTCATAGGATTTATGAGGAAGAAGCTATCCCACTTTCGATTCAGATGATTCCAGATTAGCCTTTTCGGACATATGGCAATATCTTCATGATTCTTATCAAACCAGGATGAACCAAGATGTAAGAAGCTTGATTTGAAACCATTAATCAGTGTAGAATGACCAGGAAGTAGAATAAATCTCATATGAGTTATGAAGAAGAAGCTATCCCACTTTCTATTCAGATAATTCCAGATTAGTCTGTTCGGACATATGGCAATATCTTCATGATTCTTATCAAACCAGGAGGAACCGAGATGTAAGAAGCTTGATTAGAAACCATTAATCAGTTTAGAATGACCAGGAAGTTGAATAAATCTCATAGGAGTTATGAGGAAGAAGCTATCCCACTTTCCATTCAGATGATTTCAGATTAGCCTGTTCGGATATATGACAATATCTTCATGATTCTTATCAAACCAGGAGAAACCGAGATGTAAGAAGCTTGATTTGAAACCATTAATCAGTGTAGAATGACCAGGAAGTTGAATGAATCTCATAGGATTTATGAAGAAGAAGCTATCTCACTTTCTATTCAGATGATTCCAGATTAGCCTGTTCGGACATATGGTAATATCTTCATGATTCATATCAAACCAGGATGAACCAAGATGTAAGAAGCTTGATTTGAAACCATTAATCTGTGTAGAATGACCAGGAAGTTGAATAAATCTCATATGAGTTATGAGGAAAAAGCTATCCCGCTTTCTATTCAGATAATTCCAGATTAGCATGTTCGGAAATATGGTAATATCTTCATGATTCTTATCAAACCAGGAGGAATCGAGATGTAAGAAGCTTGATTTGAAACCATTAATCAGTATATAATGACTAGGAAGTTAAATAAATCTCATAGGAGTTATGAAGAAGAAGCTATCCCACTTTCTATTCAGATGATTCCAGATTAGCATGTTCGGACATATGGTAATATCTTCATGATTCATCAAACCAGGATGAACCAAGATGTAAGAAGCTTTATTTGAAACCATTAATCAGTGTAGAATGACCAGGAAGTTGAATAAATCTCATATAAGTTATGAGGAAGAAGCTATCCCACTTTCTATTCAGATAATTCCATATTAGCCTGTTCGGACATATGGCAATATCTTCATGATTCTTATCAAACCAGGAGGATCCAAGATGAAAGAAGCTTGATTTGAAACCATTAATCAGTATATAATGACTAGGAAGTTGAATAAATCTCATAGGAGTTATGAAGAAGAAGCTATCCCACTTTCTATTCAGATGATTCCAGATTAGCATGTTCGGACATATGGTAATATCTTCATGATTCATCAAACCAGGATGAACCAAGATGTAAGAAGCTTTATTTGAAACCATTAATCAGTGTAGAATGACCAAGAAGTTGAATAAATCTCATATAATTTATGAGGAAGAAGCTATCCCACTTTCTATCAGATAATTCCAGATTAGCCTGTTCGGACATATGGCAATATCTTCATGATTCATATCAAACGAGGATGAACCAAGATGTAAGAAGCTTGATTTGAAATGATTAATCAGTGTAGAATGACCAGGAATTTGAATAAATCTCATAGGAGTTATGAGGAAGAAGCTATCCCACTTTCTATTCAGATGTTTCCAGATTAGCCTGTTCGGACATATGGTAATATCTTCATGATTCATATCAAACCAGGATGAACCAAGATGTAAGAAGCTTGATTTGAAACCATTAATCAGTGTAGAATGACCAGGAAGTTGAATAAATCTCATATGAGTTATGAGGAAGAAGCTATCCCGCTTTCTATTCAGATAATTCCAGATTAGCATGTTCGGAAATATGGTAATATCTTCATGATTCTTATCAAACCAGGAGGAATCGAGATGTAAGAAGCTTGATTTGAAACCATTAATCAGTATAAACTGACTAGGAAGTTGAATAAATCTCATAGGAGTTATGAAGAAGAAGCTATCCCACTTTCTATTCAGATGATTCCAGATTAGCATGTTCGGACATATGGTAATATCTTCATGATTCATATCAAACCAGGATGAACCAAGATGTAAGAAGCTTTATTTGAAACCATTAATCAGTGTAGAATGACCAGGAAGTTGAATAAATCTCATATAAGTTATGAGGAAGTAGCTATCCCACTTTCTATTCAGATAATTCCATATTAGCCTGTTCGGACATATGGCAATATCTTCATGATTCTTATCAAACCAGGAGGAACCAAGATGAAAGAAGCTTGATTTGAAACCATTAATCAGTTTAGAATGACCAGGAAGTTGAATAAATCTCATAGGAGTTATGAGGAAGAAGCTATCCCACTTTCCATTCAGATGATTTCAGATTAGCCTATTCGGATATATGACAATATCTTCATGATTCTTATCAAACCAGGAGGAACCGAGATGTAAGAAGCTTGATTTGAAACCATTAATCAGTATAGAATGACCAGTAAGTTGAATAAATCTCATAGGAGTTATGAGGAAGAAGCTATCCCACTTTTTATACAGATGATTCCAGATTAGCCTGTTCGGAAATATGGCAATATCTTCATGATTCATATCAAACCAGGATGAAACCAAGATCTAAGAAGCTTGATTTGAAACCATTAGTAAGTATAGAATGACCAGGAATTTGAATAAATATCATAGGATTTATGAGGAAGAAGCTATCCCACTTTCGATTCAGATGATTCCAGATTAGACTTTTCGGACATATGGCAATATCTTCATGATTCATATCAAACCAGGATGAACCAAGATGTAAGAAGCTTGATTTGAAACCATTAATCAGTGTAGAATGACCAGGAATTTGAATAAATCTCATATGAGTTATGAAGAAGAAGCTATCCCACTTTCTATTCAGATAATTCCAGATTAGTCTGTTCGGACATATGGCAATATCTTCATGATTCTTATCAAACCAGGAGGAACCGAGATGTAAGAAGCTTGATTAGAAACCATTTTAGTAAGTATACAATGACCAGGAAGTTGAATAAATTTCATAGGAGTTATGAGGAAGAAGCTATCCCACTTTCTATTCAGATGATTCCAGATAAGCCTGTTTGGACATATGGCAATATCTTCATGATTCATATCAAACCAGGATGAACCAAGATGTAAGAAGCTTGATTTGAAACCATTAATCAGTGTAGAATGACCAGGAAGTTGAATGAATCTCATAGGAGTTATGAGGAAGAAGCTATCGCACTTTCTATTCAGATGTTTCCAGATTAGCCTGTTCGGACATATGGCAATATCTTCATGATTCTTATCAAACCAGGAGGAACCAAGATGTGAGAAGCTTGATTTGAAACAATTAATCAGAATATAATGACCAGGAAGTTGAATAAATCTCATATGAGTTATGAGGAAGAAGCTATCCCACTTTCTATTCAGATGATTCAAGATTAGCCTGTTCGGACATATTGCATAATCTTCATGATTCATATCAAACCAGGATATACCAAGATGTAAGAAGCTTTATTTGAAACCATTAGTAAGTATAGAATGACCAGGAAGTTGAATAAATCTCATAGGAGTTATGAGGAAGAAGCTATCCCACTTTCTATTCAGATGATTCCAGATTAGCCTGTTCGGACATATGGCAATATCTTCATGATTCATATCAAACGAGGATGAACCAAGATGTAAGAAGCTTGATTTGAAATGATTAATCAGTGTAGAATGACCAGGAATTTGACTAAATCTCATAGGAGTTATGAGGAAGAAGCTATCCCACTTTCTATTCAGATAATTCCATATTAGCCTGTTCGGACATATGGCAATATCTTCATGATTCTTATCAAACCAGGAGGAACCAAGATGAAAGAAGCTTGATTTGAAACCATTAATCAGTTTAGAATGACCAGGAAGTTGAATAAATCTCATAGGAGTTATGATAGCTATCCCACTTTCCATTCAGATGATTTCAGATTAGCCTGTTCGGATATATGACAATATCTTCATGATTCTTATCAAACCAGGAGAAACCGAGATGTAAGAAGCTTGATTTGAAACCATTAATCAGTGTAGGATGACCAGGAAGTTGAATGAATCTCATAGGAGTTATGAGGAAGAAGCTATCCCACTTTCTATTCAGATGATTCCAGATTAGCCTGTTCGGACATATGGCAATATCTTCATGATTCATATCAAACGAGGATGAACCAAGATGTAAGAAGCTTGATTTGAAATGATTAATCAGTGTAGAATGACCAGGAATTTGAATAAATCTCATAGGAGTTATGAGGAAGAAGCTATCCCACTTTCTATCCAGATGTTTCCAGATTAGCATGTTCGGATATATGACAATTTCTTCATGATTCTTATCAAACCAGGAGGAACCAAGATGTAAGAAGCTTGATTTGAAACAATTAATCAGTATATAATGACCAGGAAGTTGAATAAATCTCATAGGAGTTATGAAGAAGAAGCTATCCCACTTTCTATTCAGATGATTCCAGATTAGCCTGTTCGGACATATGGTAATATCTTCATGATTCATATCAAACCAGGATGTACCAAGATGTAAGAAGCTTGATTTGAAACAATTAATCAGTGTAGAATGACCAGGAAGTTGAATGAATCTCATAGGAGTTATGAGGAAGAAGCTATCCCACTTTCTATTCAGATGATTCCAGATTAGCCTGTTCGGACATATGGCAATATCTTCATGATTCATATCAAACGAGGATGAACCAAGATGTAAGAAGCTTGATTTGAAATGATTAATCAGTGTAGAATGACCAGGAATTTGAATAAATCTCATAGGAGTTATGAGGAAGAAGCTATCCCACTTTCTATCCAGATGTTTCTAGATTAGCATGTTCTGATATATGACAATTTCTTCATGATTCTTATCAAACCAGGAGGAACCAAGATGTAAGAAGCTTGATTTGAAACAATTAATCAGTATATAATGACCAGGAAGTTGAATAAATCTCATAGGAGTTATGAAGAAGAAGCTATCCCACTTTCTATTCAGATGATTCCAGATTAGCCTGTTCGGACATATGGTAATATCTTCATGATTCATATCAAACCAGGATGTACCAAGATGTAAGAAGCTTGATTTGAAACAATTAATCAGTGTAGAATGACCAGGAAGTTGAATAAATCTCATATGAGTTATGAGGAAGAAGCTATCCCGCTTTCTATTCAGATAATTCCAGATTAGCATGTTCGGAAATATGGTAATATCTTCATGATTCTTATCAAACTAGGAGGAATCGAGATGTAAGAAGCTTGATTTGAAACCATTAATCAGTATATAATGACTAGGAAGTTGAATAAATCTCATAGGAGTTATGAAGAAGAAGCTATCCCACTTTCTATTCAGATGATTCCAGATTAGCATGTTCGGACATATGGTAATATCTTCATGATTCATCAAACCAGGATGAACCAAGATGTAAGAAGCTTTATTTGAAACCATTAATCAGTGTAGAATGACCAGGAAGTTGAATAAATCTCATATAAGTTATGAGGAAGAAGCTATCCCACTTTCTATTCAGATAATTCCATATTAGCCTGTTCGGACATATCGCAATATTTTCATGATTCTTATCAAACCTGGAGGAACCAAGATGAAAGAAGCTTGATTTGAAACCATTAATCAGTTTAGAATGACCAGGAAGTTGAATAAATCTCATAGGAGTTATGAGGAAGAAGCTATCCCACTTTCCATTCAGATGATTTCAGATTAGCCTGTTCGGATATATGACAATATCTTCATGATTCTTATCAAACCAGGAGGAATCGAGATGTAAGAAGCTTGATTTGAAACCATTAATCAGTATAGAATGACCAGTAAGTTGAATAAATCTCATAGGAGTTATGAGGAAGAAGCTATCCCACTTTTTATACAGATGATTTCCAGATTAGCCTGTTCGGAAATATGGCAATATCTTCATGATTCATATCAAACCAGGATGAAACCAAGATCTAAGAAGCTTGATTTGAAACCATTAGTAAGTATAGAATGACCAGGAAGTTGAATAAATCTCATAGGATTTATGAGGAAGAAGCTATCCCACTTTCGATTCAGATGATTCCAGATTAGCCTTTTCGGACATATGGCAATATCTTCATGATTCTTATCAAACCAGGATGAACCAAGATGTAAGAAGCTTGATTTGAAACCATTAATCAGTGTAGAATGACCAGGAAGTAGAATAAATCTCATATGAGTTATGAAGAAGAAGCTATCCCACTTTCTATTCAGATAATTCCAGATTAGTCTGTTCGGACATATGGCAATATCTTCATGATTCTTATCAAACCAGGAGGAACCGAGATGTAAGAAGCTTGATTTGAAACCATTAGTAAGTATAGAATGACCAGGAAGTTGAATAAATCTCATAGGAGTTATGAGGAAGAAGCTATCCCACTTTCTATTCAGATGATTCCAGATTAGCCTGTTTGGACATATGGCAAATATCTTCATGATTCATATCAAACCAGGATGAACCAAGATGTAAGAAGTTTGATTTGAAACCCATAATCAGTGTAGAATGACCAGGAAGTTGAATGAATCTCATAGGAGTTATGAGGAAGAAGCTATCCCACTTTCTATTCAGATGTTTCCAGATTAGTCTGTTCGGACATATGGCAATATCTTCATGATTCTTATCAAACCAGGAGGAACCGAGATGTAAGAAGCTTGATTAGAAACCATTTAAGTAAGTATAGAATGACCAGGAAGTTGAATAAATTTCATAGGAGTTATGAGGAAGAAGCTATCCCACTTTCTATTCAGATGATTCCAGATTAGCCTGTTTGGACATATGGCAATATCTTCATGATTCATATCAAACCAGGATGAACCAAGATGTAAGAAGTTTGATTTGAAACCATTAATCAGTGTAGAATGACCAGGAAGTTGAATGAATCTCATAGGAGTTATGAGGAAGAAGCTATCCCACTTTCTATTCAGATGATTCTAGATTAGCCTGTTCGGACATATGGCAATATCTTCATTATTCATATCAAACGAGGATGAACCAAGATGTAAGAAGCTTGATTTGAAATGATTAATAAGTGTAGAATGACCAGGAATTTGAATAAATCTCATAGGAGTTATGAGGAAGAAGCTATCCCACTTTCTATTCAGATGTTTCCAGATTAGCCTGTTTGGACATATGGCAATATCTTTATGATTCATATCAAACCAGGATGAACCAAGATGTAAGAAGTTTGATTTGAAACCATTAATCAGTGTAGAATGACCAGGAAGTTGAATGAATCTCATAGGAGTTATGAGGAAGAAGCTATTTCACTTTCTATTCAGATGATTCCAGATTAGCATGTTCGGACATATGGTAATATCTTCATGATTCATTAAACCAGGATGAACCAAGATGTAAGAAGCTTTATTTGAAACCATTAATCAGTGTAGAATGACCAGGAAGTTGAATAAATCTCATATAAGTTATGAGGAAGAAGCTATCCCACTTTCTATTCAGATAATTCCATATTAGCCTGTTCGGACATATGGCAATATCTTCATGATTCTTATCAAACCAGGAGGAACCAAGATGAAAGAAGCTTGATTTGAAACCATTAATCAGTTTAGAATGACCAGGAAGTTGAATAAATCTCATAGGAGTTATGAGGAAGAAGCTATCCCACTTTCCATTCAGATGATTTCAGATTAGCATGTTCGGATATATGACAATATCTTCATGATTCTTATCAAACCAGGAGGAATCGAGATGTAAGAAGCTTGATTTGAAACCATTAATCAGTATAGAATGACCAGTAAGTTGAATAAATCTCATAGGAGTTATGAGGAAGAAGCTATCCCACTTTCTATTCAGATGATTCCAGATTAGCCTGTTCGGACATATGGTAATATCTTCATGATTCATCAAACCAGGATGAACCAAGATGTAAGAAGCTTTATTTGAAACCATTAATCAGTGTAGAATGACCAGGAAGTTGAATAAATCTCATATAAGTTATGAGGAAGAAGCTATCCCACTTTCTATTCAGATAATTCCATATTAGCATGTTCGGACATATGGCAATATCTTCATGATTCTTATCAAACCAGGAGGATCCAAGATGAAAGAAGCTTGATTTGAAACCATTAATCAGTATATAATGACTAGGAAGTTGAATAAATCTCATGGGAGTTATTAAGAAGAAGCTATCCCACTTTCTATTCAGATGATTCCAAATTAGCATGTTCGGACATATGGTAATATCTTCATGATTCATCAAACCAGGATGAACCAAGATGTAAGAAGCTTTATTTGAAACCATTAATCAGTGTAGAATGACCAGGAAGTTGAATAAATCTCATATAAGTTATGAGGAAGAAGCTATACCACTTTCTATTCAGATAATTCCAGATTAGCCTGTTCGGACATATGGCAATATCTTCATGATTCATATCAAACGAGGATGAACCAAGATGTAAGAAGCTTGATTTGAAATGATTAATCAGTGTAGAATGACCAGGAATTTGAATAAATCTCATAGGAGTTATGAGGAAGAAGCTATCCCACTTTCTATTCAGATGTTTCCAGATTAGCATGTTCGGACATATGACAATTTCTTCATGATTCTTATCAAACCAGGAGGAACCAAGATGTAAGATGCTTGATTTGAAACAATTATGAGATTTATTCAACTTCCTGGTTATTCTCCACTGATTAGCGGTTCCAAATAAAGCTTCTTAGATCGTGGTTCATCCTGGTTTGATAAGAATCATGAAGATATTGCCATATGTCCGAACATGCTAATCTGGAATCATCTGGATAGAAAGTGGGATATCTTCTTACTCACAACTCCTATAAGATTTATTCAACTTCCTGGTCATTATATACTGATTAGTGGTTTCAAATCAAGCTTCTTACATATTGGTTCATCCTGGATTGATATGAACCAAGATGTAAGATGCTTGATTTGAAACAATTAATCAGTATATAATGACCAGGAAGTTGAATAAATCTCATAGGAGTTATGAAGAAGAAGCTATCACACTTTCTATTCAGATGATTCCAGATTAGCCTGTTCGGACATATGGTAATATCTTCATGATTCATATCAAACCATGATGAACCAAGATGTAAGAAGCTTGATTTGAAACCATTAATCAGTGTAGAATGACCAGGAAGTTGAATAAATCTCATATGAGTTATGAGGAAGAAGCTATCCCGCTTTCTATTCAGATAATTCCAGATTAGCATGTTCGGAAATATGGTAATATCTTCATGATTCTTATCAAACCAGGAGGAATCGAGATGTAAGAAGCTTGATTTGAAACCATTAATCAGTATATAATGACTAGGAAGTTGAATAAATCTCATAGGAGTTATGAAGAAGAAGCTATCCCACTTTCTATTCAGATGATTCCAGATTAGCATGTTCGGACATATGGTAATATCTTCATGATTCATATCAAACCAGGATGAACCAAGATGTAAGAAGCTTTATTTGAAACCATTAATCAGTGTAGAATGACCAGGAAGTTGAATAAATCTCATATAAGTTATGAGGAAGTAGCTATACCACTTTCTATTCAGATAATTCCATATTAGCCTGTTCGGACATATGGCAATATCTTCATGATTCTTATCAAACCAGGAGGAACCAAGATGAAAGAAGCTTGATTTGAAACCATTAATCAGTTTAGAATGACCAGGAAGTTGAATAAATCTCATAGGAGTTATGAGGAAGAAGCTATCCCACTTTCCATTCAGATGATTTCAGATTAGCATGTTCGGATATATGACATTATCTTCATGATTCTTATCAAACCAGGAGGAACCGAGATGTAAGAAGCTTGATTTGAAACCATTAATCAGTATAGAATGACCAGTAAGTTGAATAAATCTCATAGGAGTTATGAGGAAGAAGCTATCCCACTTTTTATACAGATGATTCCAGATTAGCCTGTTCGGACATATGGCAATATCTTCATGGTTCATATCAAACCAGGATGAACCAAGATGTAAGAAGCTTGATTTGAAACCATTAATCAGTGTAGAATGACCAGGAAGTTGAATAAATCTCATATGAGTTATGAAGAAGAAGCTATCCCACTTTCTATTCAGATAATTCCAAATTAGTCTGTTCGGACATATGGCAATATCTTCATGATTCTTATCAAACCAGGAGGAACCGAGATGTAAGAAGCTTGATTAGAAACCATTTTAGTAAGTATAGAATGACCAGGAAGTTGAATAAATTTCATAGGAGTTATGAGGAAGAAGCTATCCCACTTTCTATTCAGATGATTCCAGATTAGCCTGTTTGGACATATGGCAATATCTTCATGATTCATATCAAACCAGGATGAACCAAGATGTAAGAAGTTTGATTTGAACCCATTAATCAGTGTAGAATGACCAGGAAGTTGAATGAATCTCATAGGAGTTATGAGGAAGAAGCTATCCCACTTTCTATTCAGATGTTTCCAGATTAGCCTGTTCGGACATATGGCAATATCTTCATGATTCCTATCAAACCAGGAGGAACCAAGATGTAAGAAGCTTGATTTGAAACAATTAATCAGTATATAATGACCAGGAAGTTGAATAAATCTCATATGAGTTAGGAGGAAGAAGATATCCCACTTTCTATTCAGATGATTCAAGATTAGCCTGTTCGGACATATTGCAATATCTTCATGAATCATATCAAACCAGGATATACCAAGATGTAAGAAACTTGATTTGAAACCATTAGTAAGTACAGAATGACCAGGAAGTTGAATAAATCTCATAGGGAGGAAGAAGCTATCCCACTTTCTATTCAGATGATTCCAGATTAGCCTGTTCGGACATATGGCAATATCTTTATGATTCATATCAAACGAGGATGAACCAAGATGTAAGAAGCTTGATTTGAAATGATTAATCAGTGTAGAATGACCAGGAATTTGAATAAATCTCATAGGAGTTATGAGGAAGAAGCTATCCCACTTTCTATTCAGATGTTTCCAGATTAGCCTGTTCGGACATATAAAAATATCTTAATGATTCTTATCAAACCAGGAGGAACCAAGATTTAAGAAGCTTGATTTGAAACAATCAATCAGTATATAATGACCAGGAAGTTGAATAAATCTCATAGGAGTTATGAAGAAGAAGCTATCCCACTTTCTATTCAGATGATTCCAGATTAGCCTGTTCGGACATATGGTAATATCTTCATGATTCATTTCAAACCAGGATGAACCAAGATGTAAGAAGCTTGATTAGAAACCATTAATCAGTGTAGAATGACCAGGAAGTTGAATAAATTTCATATGAGTTATGAGGAAGAAGCTATCCCGCTTTCTATTCAGATATTTCTAGATTAGCATGTTCGGAAATATGGTAATATCTTCATGATTCTTATCAAATCAGGAGGAATCGAGATGTAAGAAGCTTGATTTGAAACCATTAATCAGTATATAATGACCATAAAGTTGAATAAATCTCATAGGAGTTATGAAGAAGAAGCTATCCCACTTTCTATTCAGATAATTCCATATTAGCCTGTTCGGACATATGGCAATATCTTCATGATTCTTATCAAACCAGGAGGAACCAAGATGAAAGAATCTTGATTTGAAACCATTAATCAGTTTAGAATGACCAGGAAGTTGAATAAATCTCATAGGAGTTATGAGGAAGAAGCTATCCCACTTTCTATTCAGATGATTTCAGATTAGCCTGTTCGGACATATGACAATATCTTCATGATTCTTATCAAACCAGGAGGAACCGAGAAGTAAGAAGCTAGATTTGAAACCATTAATCAGTATAGAATGACCATTAAGTTAAATAAATCTCATAGGAGTTATGAGGAAGAAGCTATCCCACTTTTTATACAGATGATTCTAGATTAGCCTGTTCGGACATATGGCAATATTTTCATGATTCATATCAAACCAGGATGAAACCAAGATCTAAGAAGCTTGATTTGAAAACATTAGTAAGTATAGAATGACCAGGTAGTTGAATAAATCTCATAGGAGTTATGAGGAAGAAGCTATCCCACTTTCGATTCAGATGATTCAAGATTAGCCTTTTCGGACATATTGGAATATCTTCATGATTCATATCAAACCAGGATATACCAAGATGTAAGAAGCTTGATTTGAATCCATTAGTAAGTATAGAATGACCAGGAAGTTGAATAAATCTCATAGGATTTATGAGGAAGAAGCTATCCCACTTTTTATACAGATGATTCCAGATTAGCCTGTTCGGAAATATGGCAATATCTTCATGATTCATATGAAACCAGGATGAAACCAAGATCTAAGAAGCTTTATTTGAAACCATTAGTAAGTATAGAATGACCAGGAAGTTGAATAAATCTCATAGGATTTATGAGGAAGAAGCTATCCCACTTTCGATTCAGATGATTCCAGATTAGCCTTTACGGACATATGGCAATATCTTCATGATTCATATCAAACCAGGATGAACCAAGATGTAAGAAGCTTGATTTGAAACCATTAATCAGTGTAGAATGACCAGGAAGTTGAATAAATCTCATATGAGTTATGAAGAAGAAGCTATCCCACTTTCTATTCAGATAATTCCGGATTAGTCTGTTCGGACATATGGCAATATCTTCATGATTCTTATCAAACCAGGAGGAACCGAGATGTAAGAAGCTTGATTAGAAACCATTTTAGTAAGTAAAGAATGACCAGGAAGTTGAATAAATCTCATAGGAGTTATGAGGAAGAAGCTATCATACTTTCTATTCAGATGATTCCAGATTAGCCTGTTTGGACATATGGCAATATCTTCATGATTCATATCAAACCAGGATGAACCAAGATGTAAGAAGTTTGATTTGAAACCATTAATCAGTGTAGAATGACCAGGAAGTTGAATGAATCTCAGAGGAGTTATGAGGAAGAAGCTATCCCACTTTCTATTCAGATGTTTCCAGATTAGCCTGTTCGGACATATGGCAATATCTTCATGATTCTTATCAAACCAGGAGGAACCAAGATGTAAGAAGCTTGATTTGAAACAATTAATCAGTATATAATGACCAGGAAGTTGAATAAATCTCATATGAGTTAGGAGGAAGAAGCTATCCCACTTTCTATTCAGATGATTCAAGATTAGCCTGTTCGGACATATTGCAATATCTTCATGATTCATATCAAACCAGGATATACCAAGATGTAAGAAGCTTGATTTGAAACCATTAGTAAGTATAGAATGCCCAGGAAGTTGAATAAATCTCATAGGAGTAATGAGGAAGAAGCTATCCCACTTTCTATTCAGATGATTCCAGGTTAGCCTGTTCGGACATATGGCAATATCTTCATGATTCATATCAAACGAGGATGAACCAAGATGTAAGAAGCTTGATTTGAAATGATTAATCAGTGTAGAATGACCAGGAATTTGAATAAATCTCATAGGATTTATGAGGAAGAAGCTATCCCACTTTCTATTCAGATGTTTCCAGATTAGCCTGTTCGGACATATGACAATATCTTCATGATTCTTATCAAACCAGGAGGAACCAAGATGTAAGAAGCTTGATTTGAAACAATCAATCAGTATATAATGACCAGAAAGTTGAATAAATCTCATAGGAGTTATGAAGAAGAAGCTATCCCACTTTCTATTCAGATGATTCCAGATTAGCCTAGTCGGACATATGGTAATATCTTCATGATTCATATCAAACCAGGATGAACCAAGATGTAAGAAGCTTGATTAGAAACCATTAATCAGTGTAGAATGACCAGGAAGTTGAATAAATCTCATATGAGTTATGAGGAAGAAGCTATCCCGCTTTCTATTCAGATAATTCCAGATTAGCATGTTCGGAAATATGGTAATATCTTCATGATTCTTATCAAACCAGGAGGAACCAAGATGAAAGAAGCTTGATTTGAAACCATTAATCAGTTTAGAATGACCAGGAAGTTGAATAAATCTCATAGGAGTTATGAGGAAGAAGCTATCCCACTTTCTATTCAGATGATTTCAGATTAGCCTGTTCGGACATATGACAATATCTTCATGATTCTTATCAAACCAGGAGGAACCAAGATGTAAGAAGCTTGATTTAAAACCATTAATCAATATAGAATGACCAGTAAGTTGAATAAATCTCATAGGAGTTATGACGAAGAAGCTATCCCACTTTTTATACAGATGATTCCAGATTAGCCTGTTCGGACATACGGCAATATTTTCATGATTCATATCAAACCAGGATGAAACCAAGATCTAAGAAGCTTGATTTGAAACCATTAATCAGTGTAGAATGACCAGGAAGTTGAATAAATCTCATATGAGTTATGAGGAATGATTCATATCAAACCAGGATGAACCAAGATGTAAGAAGCTTGATTTGAAACCATTAATCAGTGTAGAATGACCAGGAAGTTGAATAAATCTCATATGAGTTATGAGGAAGAAGCTATCCCGCTTTCTATACAGATAATTCCAGATTAGAATGTTCGGAAATATGGTAATATCTTCATGATTCTTTTCAACCCAGGAAGTATCGAGATGTAAGAAGCTTGATTTGAAACCATTAATCAGCATAGAATGACCAGGAAGTTGAATAAATCTCATAGGATTTATGAGGAAGAAGCTATCCCACTTTCGATTCAGATGATTCCAGATTAGCCTTTTCGGACATATGGCAATATCTTCATGATTCATATCAAACCAGGATGAACCAAGATGTAAGAAGCTTGATTTGAAACCATTGATCAGTGTAGAATGACCAGGAAGTTGAATAAATCTCATATGAGTTATGAGGAATGATTCATATCAAACCAGGATGAACCAAGATGTAAGAAGCTTGATTTGAAACCATTAATCAGTGTAGAATGACCTGGAAGTTGAATAAATCTCATATGAGTTATGAGGAAGAAGCTATCCCGCTTTTTATACAGATAATTCCAGATTAGCATGTTCGGAAATATGGTAATATCTTCATGATTCTTTTCAACCCAGGAAGTATCGAGATGTAAGAAGCTTGATTTGAAACCATTAATCAGTATATAATGACCAGGAAGTTGAATAAATCTCATAGGAGTTATGAAGAAGAAGCTATGAAGAAGAAGCTATCCCACTTTCTATTCAGATGATTCCAGATTAGCATGTTCGGACATATGGCAATATCTTCATGATTCATATCAAACCAGGATGAACCAAGATGTAAGAAGCTTTATTTGAAACCATTAATCAGTGTAGAATGACCAGGAAGTTGAATAAATCTCATATGAGTTATGAGGAAGAAGCTATCCCACTTTCTATTCAGATAATTCCATATTAGCCTGTTCGGACATATGGCAATATCTTCATGATTCTTATCAAACTAGGAGGAACCAAGATGAAAGAAGCTTGATTTGAAACCATTAATCAGTTTAGAATGACCAGGAAGTTGAATAAATGTCATAGGAGTTATGAGGAAGAAGCTATCCCACTTTCTATCCAGATGATTTCAGATTAGCATGTTCGGACATATGACAATATCTTCATGATTCTTATCAAACCAGGAGGAACCGAGATGTAAGAAGCTTGATTTGAAACCATTAATCAGAATAGAATGACCATTAAGTTGAATAAATCTCATAGGAGTTATGAGGAAGAAGCTATCCCACTTTTTATACAGATGATTCCAGATTAGCCTGTTCGGACATATGGCAAAATTTTCATGATTCATATCAAACCAGGATGAAACCAAGATCTAAGAAGCTTGATTTGAAACCATTAGTAAGTATAGAATGACCAAGAAGTTGAATAAATCTCATAGGATTCATGAGGAAGAAGCTATCCCACTTTCGATTCAGAAGATTCCAGATTAGCCTTTTCGGACATATGGCAATATCTTCATGATTCATATCAAACCAGGATGAACCAAGATGTAAGAAGCTTGATTTGAAACCATTAATCAGTGTAGAATGACCAGGAAGTTGAATAAATCTCATAGGAGTTATGAGGAATAAGCTATCCCACTTTCTATTCAGATGTTTCAAGATTAGCCTGTTCGGACATATGGTAATATCTTCATGATTCTTATCAAACCAGGAGGAACCAAGATGTAAGAAGCTTGATTTGACACAATTTATCAGTATATAATGACCAGGAAGTTGAATAAATCTCATAGGAGTTATGAGGAAGAAGCTATCCCACTTTCTATTCAGATGATTCTAGATTAGCATGTTCGGACATATGGAAATATCTTTATGATTCATATCAAACCAGGATATACCAAGATGTAAGAAGCTTGATTTGAAAAAAATAGTAAGTATAGAATGACCAGGAAGTTGAATAAATCTCATATGAGTTATGAGGAAGAAGCTATCCCACTTTCTATTCAGATGATTCAAGATTAGCATGTTCCGACCTATAGCAATATCTTCATGATTCATATCAAAACAGGATATACCAAGATGTAAGAAGCTTGATTTGAAACCATTAGTAAATATAGAATGACCAGGAAGTTGAATAAATATCATAGAAGTTATGAGGAAGAAGCTATCCCACTTTCTATTCAGATGATTCCAGATTAGCCTGTTCGGACATATGGCAATATCTTCATGATTCATATCAAACGAGGATGAACCAAGATGTAAGAAGCTTGATTTGAAATGATTAATCAGTGTAGAATGACCAGGAATTTGAATAAATCTCATAGGAGTTATGAGGAAGAAGCTATCCCACTTTCTATTCAGATGTTTCCAGATTAGCATGTTCGGACATATGACAATATCTTCATGATTCTTATCATACCAGGAGGAACCAAGATGTAAGAAGCTTGATTTGAAACAATTAATCAGTATATAATGACCAGGAAGTTGAATAAATCTCATATGAGTTATGAAGAAGAAGCTATCCCAATTTCTATTCAGATGATTCCAGATTAGCCTGTTCGGACATATGGTAATATCTTCATGATTCATATCAAACCAGGATGAACCAAGATGTAAGAAGCTTGATTTGAAACCATTAATCAGTGTAGAATGACCAGGAAGTTGAATAAATCTCATATGAGTTATGAGGAATGATTCATATCAAACCAGGATGAACCAAGATGTAAGAAGCTTGATTTGAAACCATTAATCAGTGTAGAATGACCAGGAAGTTGAATAAATCTCATATGAGTTATGAGGAAGAAGCTATCCCGCTTTCTATACAGATAATTCCAGATTAGCATGTTCGGAAATATGGTAATATCTTCATGATTCTTTTCAAACCAGGAAGTATCGAGATGTAAGAAGCTTGATTTGAAACCATTAATCAGTATATAATGAACAGGAAGTTGAATAAATTTCATAGGAGTTATGAAGAAGAAGCTATCCCACTTTCTATTCAGATGATTCCAGATTAGCCTGTTCGGACATATGGCAATATCTTCATGATTCATATCAAACCAGGATGAACCAAGATGTAAGAAGCTTGATTTGAAACCATTAGGCAGTGTAGAATGACCAAGAAGTTGAATAAATCTCATATGAGTTATGAGGAAAAAGCTATCCCGCTTTCTATTAAGATAATTCCAGATTAGCATGTTCGGAAATATGGTAATATCTTCATGATTCTTATCAAACCAGGAGGAATCGAGATGTAAGAAGCTTGATTTGAAACCATTAATCAGTATATAATGATCAGGAAGTTGAATAAATCTCATAGGAGTTATGAAGAAGAAGCTATCCCACTTTCTATTCAGGTGATTCCAGATTAGCCTGTTCGGATATATGGCAATATCTTCATGATTCATATCAAACCAGGATGAACCAAGATGTAAGAAGCTTTATTTGAAACCATTAATCAGTGTAGAATGACCAGGAAGTTGAATAAATCTCATATGAGTTATGAGCAAAGAAGCTATCCCACTTTCTATTCAGATAATTCCATATTAGCCTGTTCGGACATATGGCAATATCTTCATGATTCTTATCAAACTAGGAGGAACCAAGATGAAAGAAGCTTGATTTGAAACCATTAATCAGTTTAGAATGACCAGGAAGTTGAATAAATGTCATAGGAGTTATGAGGAAGAAGCTATCCCACTTTCTATCCAGATGATTTCAGATTAGCCTGTTCAGACATATGATAATATCTTCATGATTCTTATAAAACCAGGAGGAACCGAGATGTAAGAAGCTTGATTTGAAACCATTAATCAGTATAGAATGACCATTAAGTTGAATAAATCTCATAGGAGTTATGAGGAAGAAGCTATCCCCCTTTTTATACAGATGATTTCAGATTAGCCTGTTCGGACATATGGCAATATTTTCATGATTCATATCAAACCAGGATGAAACCAAGATCTAAGAAGCTTGATTTGAAACCATTAGTAAGTATAGAATGACCAAGAAGTTGAATAAATCTCATAGGATTCATGAGGAAGAAGCTATCCCACTTTCGATTCAGAAGATTCCAGATTAGCCTTTTCGGACATATGGCATCTTCATGATTCATATCAAACCAGGATGAACCAAGATGTAAGAAGCTTGATTTGAAACCATTAAACAGTGTAGAATGACCAGGAAGTTGAATAAATCTCATAGGAGTTATGAGGAATAAGCTATCCCACTTTCTATTCAGATGTTTCGAGATTAGCCTGTTCGGACATATGGTAATATCTTCATGATTCTTATCAAACCAGGAGGAACCAAGATGTAAGAAGCTTGATTTGAAACAATTTATCAGTATATAATGACCAGGAAGTTGAATAAATCTCATAGGAGTTATGAGGAAGAAGCTATCCCACTTTCTATTCAGATGATTCTAGATTAGCCTGTTCGGACATATGGAAATATCTTTATGATTCATATCAAACCAGGATATACCAAGATGTAAGAAGCTTGATTTGAAAAAAATAGTAAGTATAGAATGACCAGGAAGTTGAATAAATCTCATATGAGTTATGAGGAAGAAGCTATCCCACTTTCTATTCAGATGATTCAAGATTACCTTTTCGGACCTATAGCAATATCTTCATGATTCATATAAACCAGGATATACCAAGATGTAAGAAGCTTGATTTGAAACCATTAGTAAGTATAGAATGACCAGGAAGTTGAATAAATCTCATAGAAGTTATGAGGAAGAAGCTATCCCACTTTCTATTCAGATGATTCCAGATTAGCCTGTTTGGACATATGGCAATATCTTCATGATTCATATCAAACGAGGATGAACCAAGATGTAAGAAGCTTGATTTGAAATGATTAATCAGTGTAGAATGACCAGGAATTTGAATAAATCTCATAGGAGTTATGAGGAAGAAGCTATCTCACTTTCTATTCAGATGTTTCCTGATTAGCATGTTCGGACATATGACAATATCTTCATGATTCTTATCATACCAGGAGGAACCAAGATGTAAGAATCTTGATTTGAAACAATTAATCAGTATATAATGACCAGGAAGTTGAATAAATCTCATATGAGTTATGAAGAAGAAGCTATCCCAATTTCTATTCAGATGATTCCAGATTAGCCTGTTCGGACATATGGCAATATCTTCATGATTCATATCAAACCAGGATATACCAAGATGTAAGAAGCTTGATTTGAAAAAAAATAGTAAGTATAGAATGACCAGGAAGTTGAATAAATCTCATATGAGTTATGAGGAAGAAGCTATCCCACTTTCTATTCAGATGATTCAAGATTAGCCTGTTCGGACCTATAGCAATATCTTCATGATTCATATCAAACCAGGATATACCAAGATGTAAGAAGCTTGATTTGAAACCATTAGTAAGTATAGA
The DNA here is from genome assembly GCA_019705995.1 of Raphanus raphanistrum x Raphanus sativus. NCBI lineage: Eukaryota > Viridiplantae > Streptophyta > Magnoliopsida > Brassicales > Brassicaceae > Raphanus > Raphanus raphanistrum x Raphanus sativus. Next base: position 182,911 of record JADEVD010000012.1, read on the forward strand.
ATGACCATGAAGTTGAATAAATCTCATAGAAGTTATGAGGAAGAAGCTATTCTATTCAGATGATTCCAGATTAGCCTGTTCGGACATATGGCAATATCTTCATGATTCATATCAAACGAGGATGAACCAAGATGTTAGTAGCTTGATTTGAAATGATTAATCAGTGTAGAATGACCAGGAATTTGAATAAATCTTATAGGAGTTATGAGGAAGAAACTATCCCACTTTCTATTCAGATGTTTCCAGATTAGCATGTTCGGACATATGACAATATCTTCATGATTCTTATCATACCAGGAGGAACCAAGATGTAAGAAGCTTGATTTGAAAAAATTAATCAGTATATAATGACCAGGAAGTTGAATAAATGTCATAGGAGTTATGAAGAAGAAGCTATCCTACTTTCTATTCAGATGATTCCAGATTAGCCTGTTCGGACATATGGTAATATCTTCATGATTCATATCAAACCAGGATGAACCAAGATGTAAGAAGCTTGATTTGAAACCATTAATCAGTGTAGAACGACCAGGAAGTTGAATAAATCTCATATGAGTTATGAGGAAGAAGCTATCCCACTTTCTATATAGATAATTCCAGATTAGCATGTTCGGAAATATGGTAATATCTTCATGATTCTTATCAAACCAGGAGGAATCGAGATGTAAGAAGCTTGATTAGAAACCATTAATCAGTGTATAATGACCAGGAAGTAGAATAAATCTCATAGGAGTTATGAAGAAGAAGCTATCCCACTTTCTATTCAGATGATTCCAGATTAGCCTGTTCGGACATATGGCAATATCTTCATGATTCATATCAAACCAGGATGAACCAAGATGTAAGAAGCTTGATTTGAAACCATTAATCAGTGTAGAATGACCAAGAAGTTGAATAAATCTCATATGAGTTATGAGGAAGAAGCTATCCCGCTTTCTATTCAGATAATTCCAGATTAGCATGTTCGGAAATATGGTAATATCTTCATGATTCTTATCAAACCAGGAGGAATCGAGATGTAATAAGCTTGATTTGAAACCATTAATCAGTATATAATGACCAGGAAGTTGAATAAATCTCATATGAGTAATGAAGAAGAAGCTATCCCACTTTCTATTCAGATGATTCCAGATTAGCCTGTTCGGACATATGGCAATATCTTCATGATTCATATCAAACCAGGATGAACCAAGATGTAAGAAGCTTGATTTGAAACCATTAAACAGTGTAGAATGACCAGGAAGTTGAATAAATCTCATAGGAGTTATGAGGAATAAGCTATCCCACTTTCTATTCAGATGTTTCGAGATTAGCCTGTTCGGACATATGGTAATATCTTCATGATTCTTATCAAACCAGGAGGAACCAAGATGTAAGAAGCTTGATTTGAAACAATTTATCAGTATATAATGACCAGGAAGTTGAATAAATCTCATAGGAGTTATGAGGAAGAAGCTATCCCACTTTCTATTCAGATGATTCTAGATTAGCCTGTTCGGACATATGGAAATATCTTTATGATTCATATCAAACCAGGATATACCAAGATGTAAGAAGCTTGATTTGAAAAAAATAGTAAGTATAGAATGACCAGGAAGTTGAATAAATCTCATATGAGTTATGAGGAAGAAGCTATCCCACTTTCTATTCAGATGATTCAAGATTAGCCTGTTCGGACCTATAGCAATATCTTCATGATTCATATAAACCAGGATATACCAAGATGTAAGAAGCTTGATTTGAAACCATTAGTAAGTATAGAATGACCAGGAAGTTGAATAAATCTCATAGAAGTTATGAGGAAGAAGCTATCCCACTTTCTATTCAGATGATTCCAGATTAGCCTGTTTGGACATATGGCAATATCTTCATGATTCATATCAAACGAGGATGAACCAAGATGTAAGAAGCTTGATTTGAAATGATTAATCAGTGTAGAATGACCAGGAATTTGAATAAATCTCATAGGATTTATGAGGAAGAAGCTATCTCACTTTCTATTCAGATGTTTCCAGATTAGCATGTTCGGACATATGACAATATCTTCATGATTCTTATCATACCAGGAGGAACCAAGATGTAAGAAGCTTGATTTGAAACAATTAATCAGTATATAATGACCAGGAAGTTGAATAAATCTCATATGAGTTATGAAGAAGAAGCTATCCCAATTTCTATTCAGATGATTCCAGATTAGCCTGTTCGGACATATGGCAATATCTTCATGATTCATATCAAACCAGGATATACCAAGATGTAAGAAGCTTGATTTGAAAAAAAATAGTAAGTATAGAATGACCAGGAAGTTGAATAAATCTCATATGAGTTATGAGGAAGAAGCTATCCCACTTTCTATTCAGATGATTCAAGATTAGCCTGTTCGGACCTATAGCAATATCTTCATGATTCATATCAAACCAGGATATACCAAGATGTAAGAAGCTTGATTTGAACCATTAGTAAGTATAGAATGACCAGGAAGTTGAATAAATCTCATATGAGTTATGAGGAAGAAGCTATCCCGCTTTCTATATAGATAATTCCAGATTAGCATGTTCGGAAATATGGTAATATCTTCATGATTCTTATCAAACCAGGAGGAATCGAGATGTAAGAAGCTTGATTAGAAACCATTAATCAGTGTATAATGACCAGGAAGTAGAATAAATCTCATAGGAGTTATGAAGAAGAAGCTATCCCACTTTCTATTCAGATGATTCCAGATTAGCCTGTTCGGACATATGGCAATATCTTCATGATTCATATCAAACCAGGATGAACCAAGATGTAAGAAGCTTGATTTGAAACCATTAATCAGTGTAGAATGACCAAGAAGTTGAATAAATCTCATATGAGTTATGAGGAAGAAGCTATCCCGCTTTCTATTCAGATAATTCCAGATTAGCATGTTCGGAAATATGGTAATATCTTCATGATTCTTATCAAACCAGGAGGAATCGAGATGTAATAAGCTTGATTTGAAACCATTAATCAGTATATAATGACCAGGAAGTTGAATAAATCTCATAGGAGTTATGAAGAAGAAGCTATCCCACTTTCTATTCAGATGATTCCAGATTAGCCTGTTCGGACATATGGCAATATCTTCATGATTCATATCAAACCAGGATGAACCAAGATGTAAGAAGCTTTATTTGAAACCATTAATCAGTGTAGAATGACCAGGAAGTTGAATAAATCTCATATGAGTTATGAGGAAGAAGCTATCCCGCTTTCTATATAGATAATTCCAGATTAGCATGTTCGGAAATATGGTAATATCTTCATGATTCTTATCAAACCAGGAGGAATCGAGATGTAAGAAGCTTGATTAGAAACCATTAATCAGTGTATAATGACCAGGAAGTAGAATAAATCTCATAGGAGTTATGAAGAAGAAGCTATCCCACTTTCTATTCAGATGATTCCAGATTAGCCTGTTCGGACATATGGCAATATCTTCATGATTCATATCAAACCAGGATGAACCAAGATGTAAGAAGCTTGATTTGAAACCATTAATCAGTGTAGAATGACCAAGAAGTTGAATAAATCTCATATGAGTTATGAGGAAGAAGCTATCCCGCTTTCTATTCAGATAATTCCAGATTAGCATGTTCGGAAATATGGTAATATCTTCATGATTCTTATCAAACCAGGAGGAATCGAGATGTAATAAGCTTGATTTGAAACCATTAATCAGTATATAATGACCAGGAAGTTGAATAAATCTCATAGGAGTTATGAAGAAGAAGCTATCCCACTTTCTATTCAGATGATTCCAGATTAGCCTGTTCGGACATATGGCAATATCTTCATGATTCATATCAAACCAGGATGAACCAAGATGTAAGAAGCTTTATTTGAAACCATTAATCAGTGTAGAATGACCAGGAAGTTGAATAAATCTCATATGAGTTATGAAGAAGAAGCTATCCCACTTTCTATTCAGATAATTCCATATTAGCCTGTTCGGACATATGGCAATATCTTCATGATTCTTATCAAACTAGGAGGGACCGAGATGTAAGAAGCTTGATTTGAAACCATTAATCAGTATAGAATGACTAGTAAGTTGAATAAATCTCATAGGAGTTATGAGGAAAGAAGCTATCCCACTTTTTATACAGATGATTCCAGATTAGCCTGTTCGGACATATGGCAATATTTTCATGATTCATATCAAACCAAGATGAAACCAAGATCTAAGAATCTTGATTTGAAACCATTAGTAAGTATAGAATGACCAGGAAGTTGAATAAATCTCATAGGATTCATGAGGAAGAAGCTATCCCACTTTCGATTCAGATGATTCCAGATTAGCCTTTTCGGACATATGGCAATATCTTCATGATTCTTATCAACCCAGGAGGAACCAAGATGTAAGAAGCTTGATTTGAAACCATTAATCAGTGTAGAATGACCAGGAAGTTGAATAAATCTCATAGGAGTTATGAGGAAGAAGCTATCCCACTTTCTATTCAGATGATTCCAGATTAGCCTATTCGGACATATGGCAATATCTTCATGATTCATATCAAACGAGGATGAACCAGGATGTAAGAAGCTTGATTTGAAATGATTAATCAGTGTAGAATGACCAGGAAGTTGAATAAATGTCATATGAGTTATGAGGAAGAAGCTATCCCACTTTCTATTCAGATAATTCCAGATTAGCCTGTTCGGACATATAGCAATATCTTCATGATTCATATCAAACCAGGAGGAACCAAGATGTAAGAAGCTTGATTTGAAACCATTAATCAGTATAGAATGACCAGGAAGTTGAATAAATCTCATAGGAGTTATGAGGAAGAAGCTATCCCACTTTCTGTTCAGATGATTCCAGATTAGCATGTTCGGACAGATGGCAATATCTTCATGATTCATATCAAACGAGGATGAACCAGGATGAAAGAAGCTTGATTTGAAACCATTAATCAGTTTAGAATGACCAGGAAGTTGAATAAATCTCATAGGAGTTATGAGGAAGAAGCTATCCCACTTTCTATTCAGATGTTTCCAGATTAGCCTGTTCGGACATATGGCAATATCTTCATGATTCTTATCAAACCAGGAGGAACCAAGATGTAAGAAGCTTGATTTGGAAAAATTAATCAGTATATAATGACCAGGAAGTTGAATAAATCTCATAGGAGTTATGAAGAAGAAGCTACCCCACTTTCTATTCAGATGATTCCAGATTAGCATGTTCGGAAATATGGTAATATCTTCATGATTCTTATCAAACCAGGAGGAATCGAGATGTAAGAAGCTTGATTTGAAACCATTAATCAGTATATAATGACCAGGAAGTTGAATAAATCTCATAGGAGTTATGAAGAAGAAGCTATCCCACTTTCTATTCAGATGATTCCAGATTATCCTGTTCGGACATATGGCAATATCTTCATGATTCATATCAAACCAGGATGAACCAAGATGTAAGAAGCTTGATTTGAAACCATTAATCAGTGTAGAATGACCAGGAAGTTGAATAAATCTCATATGAGTTATGAAGAAGAAGCTATCCCGCTTTCTATTCAGATAATTCCAGATTAGCATGTTCGGAAATATAGTAATATCTTCATGATTCTTATCAAACCAGGAGGAATCGAGATGTAATAAGCTTGATTTGAAACCATTAATCAGTATATAATGACCAGGAAGTTGAATAAATCTCATAGGAGTTATGAAGAAGAAGCTATCCCACTTTCTATTCAGATGATTCCAGATTAGCCTGTTCGGACATATGGCAATATCTTCATGATTCATATCAAACCAGGATGAACCAAGATGTAAGAAGCTTTATTTGAAACCATTAATCAGTGTAGAATGACCAGGAAGTTGAATAAATCTCATATGAGTTATGAAGAAGAAGCTATCCCACTTTCTATTCAGATAATTCCATATTAGCCTGTTCGGACATATGGCAATATCTTCATGATTCTTATCAAACTAGGAGGGACCGAGATGTAAGAAGCTTGATTTGAAACCATTAATCAGTATAGAATGACTAGTAAGTTGAATAAATCTCATAGGAGTTATGAGGAAAGAAGCTATCCCACTTTTAATACAGATGATTCCAGATTAGCCTGTTCGGACATATGGCAATATTTTCATGATTCATATCAAACCAAGATGAAACCAAGATCTAAGAAGCTTGATTTGAAACCATTAGTAAGTATAGAATGACCAGGAAGTTGAATAAATCTCATAGGATTCATGAGGAAGAAGCTATCCCACTTTCGATTCAGATGATTCCAGATTAGCCTTTTCGGACATATGGCAATATCTTCATGATTCATATCAAACCAGGATGAACCAAGATGTAAGAAGCTTGATTTGAAACCATTAATCAGTATATAATGACCAGTAAGTTGAATAAATCTCATAGGAGTTATGAAGAAGAAGCTATCCCACTTTCTATTCAGATGATTCCATATTAGCCTTTTCGGACATATGGCAATATCTTCATGATTCTTATCAAACCAGAAGGAACCAAGATGTAAGAAGCTTGATTTGAAACAATTAATCATTGTAGAATGACCAGGAAGTTGAATAAATCTCATAGGAGTTATGAAGAAGAAGCTATCCCATTTTCTATTCAGATGATTCAAGATTAGCCTGTTCGGACATATGGTAATATCTTCATGATTCTTATCAAACCAGGAGGAACCGAGATGTAAGAAGCTTAATTTGAAAAAATTAATCAGTTTAGAATGACCAGGAAGTTGAATAAATCTCATAGGAGTTATGAGGAAGAAGCTATCCCACTTTCTATTCAGATGATTCCAGATTAGCATGTTCGGACATATGGTAATATCTTCATGATTCATATCAAACCAGGATGAACCAAGATGTAAGAAGCTCGATTTGAAACAATTAATCAGTGTATAATGACCAGGAAGTTGAATAAATCTCATAGGAGTTATGAAGAAGAATCTATCCAACTTTCTATTCAGATGATTCCAGATTAGCCTGTTCGGACATATGGTAATATCTTATGATTCTTATCAAACCAGGAGGAACCAAGATGTAAGAAGCTTGATTTGAAACCATAAATCAGTATAGAATGACCAGGAAGTTGAATAAATCTCATAGGAGTTATGAAGAAGAAGCTATCCAACTTTCTATTCTGATGATTCAAGATTAGCCTGTTCGGACATATGGTAATATCTTCATGATTCTTATCAAACCAGGAGGAACCGAGATGTAAGAAGCTTGATTTGAAACCATTAATCAGTATAGAATGACCAGGAAGTTGAATAAATCTCATAGGAGTTATGAGGAAGAAGCTATCCCACTTTCTATTCAGATGATTCCAGATTAGCCTATTCGGACATATGGCAATATCTTCATGATTCATATCAAACGAGGATGAACCAGGATGTAAGAAGCTTGATTTGAAATGATTAATCAGTGTAGAATGACCAGGAAGTTGAATAAATGTCATATGAGTTATGAGGAAGAAGCTATCCCACTTTCTATTCAGATGTTTCCAGATTAGCCTGTTCGGACATATGGCAATATCTTCATGATTCTTATCAAACCAGGAGGAACCAAGATGTAAGAAGCTTGATTTGGAAAAATTAATCAGTATATAATGACCAGGAAGTTGAATAAATCTCATAGGAGTTATGAAGAAGAAGCTACCCCACTTTCTATTCAGATGATTCCAGATTAGCATGTTCGGAAATATGGTAATATCTTCATGATTCTTATCAAACCAGGAGGAATCGAGATGTAAGAAGCTTGATTTGAAACCATTAATCAGTATATAATGACCAGGAAGTTGAATAAATCTCATAGGAGTTATGAAGAAGAAGCTATCCCACTTTCTATTCAGATGATTCCAGATTAGCCTGTTCGGACATATGGCAATATCTTCATGATTCATATCAAACCAGGATGAACCAAGATGTAAGAAGCTTGATTTGAAACCATTAATCAGTGTAGAATGACCAGGAAGTTGAATAAATCTCATATGAGTTATGAAGAAGAAGCTATCCCGCTTTCTATTCAGATAATTCCAGATTAGCATGTTCGGAAATATGGTAATATCTTCATGATTCTTATCAAACCAGGAGGAATCGAGATGTAATAAGCTTGATTTGAAACCATTAATCAGTATATAATGACCAGGAAGTTGAATAAATCTCATAGGAGTTATGAAGAAGAAGCTATCCCACTTTCTATTCAGATGATTCCAGATTAGCCTGTTCGGACATATGGCAATATCTTCATGATTCATATCAAACCAGGATGAACCAAGATGTAAGAAGCTTTATTTGAAACCATTAATCAGTGTAGAATGACCAGGAAGTTGAATAAATCTCATATGAGTTATGAAGAAGAAGCTATCCCACTTTCTATTCAGATAATTCCATATTAGCCTGTTCGGACATATGGCAATATCTTCATGATTCTTATCAAACTAGGAGGGACCGAGATGTAAGAAGCTTGATTTGAAACCATTAATCAGTATAGAATGACTAGTAAGTTGAATAAATCTCATAGGAGTTATGAGGAAAGAAGCTATCCCACTTTTAATACAGATGATTCCAGATTAGCCTGTTCGGACATATGGCAATATTTTCATGATTCATATCAAACCAAGATGAAACCAAGATCTAAGAAGCTTGATTTGAAACCATTAGTAAGTATAAAATGACCAGGAAGTTGAATAAATCTCATAGGATTCATGAGGAAGAAGCTATCCCACTTTCGATTCAGATGATTCCAGATTAGCCTTTTCGGACATATGGCAATATCTTCATGATTCTTATCAACCCAGGAGGAACCAAGATGTAAGAAGCTTGATTTGAAACCATTAATCATTGTAGAATGACCAGGAAGTTGAATAAATCTCATAGGAGTTATGAAGAAGAAGCTATCCCATTTTCTATTCAGATGATTCAAGATTAGCCTGTTCGGACATATGGTAATATCTTCATGATTCTTATCAAACCAGGAGGAACCGAGATGTAAGAAGCTTAATTTGAAAAAATTAATCAGTTTAGAATGACCAGGAAGTTGAATAAATCTCATAGGAGTTATGAGGAAGAAGCTATCCCACTTTCTATTCAGATGATTCCAGATTAGCATGTTCGGACATATGGTAATATCTTCATGATTCATATCAAACCAGGATGAACCAAGATGTAAGAAGCTCGATTTGAAACAATTAATCAGTGTATAATGACCAGGAAGTTGAATAAATCTCATAGGAGTTATGAAGAAGAATCTATCCAACTTTCTATTCAGATGATTCCAGATTAGCCTGTTCGGACATATGGTAATATCTTATGATTCTTATCAAACCAGGAGGAACCAAGATGTAAGAAGCTTGATTTGAAACCATAAATCAGTATAGAATGACCAGGAAGTTGAATAAATCTCATAGGAGTTATGAAGAAGAAGCTATCCAACTTTCTATTCTGATGATTCAAGATTAGCCTGTTCGGACATATGGTAATATCTTCATGATTCTTATCAAACCAGGAGGAACCGAGATGTAAGAAGCTTGATTTGAAACCATTAATCAGTATAGAATGACCAGGAAGTTGAATAAATCTCATAGGAGTTATGAGGAAGAAGCTATCCCACTTTCTATTCAGATGATTCCAGATTAGCCTATTCGGACATATGGCAATATCTTCATGATTCATATCAAACGAGGATGAACCAGGATGTAAGAAGCTTGATTTGAAATGATTAATCAGTGTAGAATGACCAGGAAGTTGAATAAATGTCATATGAGTTATGAGGAAGAAGCTATCCCACTTTCTATTCAGATGTTTCCAGATTAGCCTGTTCGGACATATGGCAATATCTTCATGATTCTTATCAAACCAGGAGGAACCAAGATGTAAGAAGCTTGATTTGGAAAAATTAATCAGTATATAATGACCAGGAAGTTGAATAAATCTCATAGGAGTTATGAAGAAGAAGCTACCCCACTTTCTATTCAGATGATTCCAGATTAGCATGTTCGGAAATATGGTAATATCTTCATGATTCTTATCAAACCAGGAGGAATCGAGATGTAAGAAGCTTGATTTGAAACCATTAATCAGTATATAATGACCAGGAAGTTGAATAAATCTCATAGGAGTTATGAAGAAGAAGCTATCCCACTTTCTATTCAGATGATTCCAGATTAGCCTGTTCGGACATATGGCAATATCTTCATGATTCATATCAAACCAGGATGAACCAAGATGTAAGAAGCTTGATTTGAAACCATTAATCAGTGTAGAATGACCAGGAAGTTGAATAAATCTCATATGAGTTATGAAGAAGAAGCTATCCCGCTTTCTATTCAGATAATTCCAGATTAGCATGTTCGGAAATATGGTAATATCTTCATGATTCTTATCAAACCAGGAGGAATCGAGATGTAATAAGCTTGATTTGAAACCATTAATCAGTATATAATGACCAGGAAGTTGAATAAATCTCATAGGAGTTATGAAGAAGAAGCTATCCCACTTTCTATTCAGATGATTCCAGATTAGCCTGTTCGGACATATGGCAATATCTTCATGATTCATATCAAACCAGGATGAACCAAGATGTAAGAAGCTTTATTTGAAACCATTAATCAGTGTAGAATGACCAGGAAGTTGAATAAATCTCATATGAGTTATGAAGAAGAAGCTATCCCACTTTCTATTCAGATAATTCCATATTAGCCTGTTCGGACATATGGCAATATCTTCATGATTCTTATCAAACTAGGAGGGACCGAGATGTAAGAAGCTTGATTTGAAACCATTAATCAGTATAGAATGACTAGTAAGTTGAATAAATCTCATAGGAGTTATGAGGAAAGAAGCTATCCCACTTTTAATACAGATGATTCCAGATTAGCCTGTTCGGACATATGGCAATATTTTCATGATTCATATCAAACCAAGATGAAACCAAGATCTAAGAAGCTTGATTTGAAACCATTAGTAAGTATAAAATGACCAGGAAGTTGAATAAATCTCATAGGATTCATGAGGAAGAAGCTATCCCACTTTCGATTCAGATGATTCCAGATTAGCCTTTTCGGACATATGGCAATATCTTCATGATTCTTATCAACCCAGGAGGAACCAAGATGTAAGAAGCTTGATTTGAAACCATTAATCATTGTAGAATGACCAGGAAGTTGAATAAATCTCATAGGAGTTATGAAGAAGAAGCTATCCCATTTTCTATTCAGATGATTCAAGATTAGCCTGTTCGGACATATGGTAATATCTTCATGATTCTTATCAAACCAGGAGGAACCGAGATGTAAGAAGCTTAATTTGAAAAAATTAATCAGTTTAGAATGACCAGGAAGTTGAATAAATCTCATAGGAGTTATGAGGAAGAAGCTATCCCACTTTCTATTCAGATGATTCCAGATTAGCATGTTCGGACATAGGGTAATATCTTCATGATTCATATCAAACCAGGATGAACCAAGATGTAAGAAGCTCGATTTGAAACAATTAATCAGTGTATAATGACCAGGAATTTGAATAAATCTCATAGGAGTTATGAAGAAGAATCTATCCAACTTTCTATTCAGATGATTCCAGATTAGCCTGTTCGGACATATGGTAATATCTTATGATTCTTATCAAACCAGGAGGAACCAAGATGTAAGAAGCTTGATTTGAAACCATAAATCAGTATAGAATGACCAGGAAGTTGAATAAATCTCATAGGAGTTATGAAGAAGAAGCTATCCAACTTTCTATTCTGATGATTCAAGATTAGCCTGTTCGGACATATGGTAATATCTTCATGATTCTTATCAAACCAGGAGGAACCGAGATGTAAGAAGCTTGATTTGAAACCATTAATCAGTATAGAATGACCAGGAAGTTGAATAAATCTCATAGGAGTTATGAGGAAGAAGCTATCCCACTTTCTATTCAGATGATTCCAGATTAGCCTATTCGGACATATGGCAATATCTTCATGATTCATATCAAACGAGGATGAACCAGGATGTAAGAAGCTTGATTTGAAATGATTAATCAGTGTAGAATGACCAGGAAGTTGAATAAATGTCATATGAGTTATGAAGAAGAAGCTATCCCACTTTCTATTCAGATAATTCCAGATTAGCCTGTTCGGACATATAGCAATATCTTCATGATTCTTATAAAACCAGGAGGAACCAAGATGTAAGAAGCTTGATTTGAAACCATTAATCAGTATAGAATGACCAGGAAGTTGAATAAATCTCATAGGAGTTATCAGGAAGAAGCTATCCCACTTTCTATTCAGATGATTCCAGATTAGCATGTTCGGACAGATGGCAATATCTTCATGATTCCTATCAAACGAGGATGAACCAGGATGAAAGAAGCTTGATTTGAAACCATTAATCAGTTTAGAATGACCAGGAAGTTGAATAAATCTCATAGGAGTTATGAGGAAGAAGCTATCCCACTTTCTATTCAGATGATTCCAGATTAGCATGTTCGGACAGATGGCAACATCTTCATGATTCATATCAAACGAGGATGAACCAGGATGAAAGAAGCTTGATTTGAAACCATTAATCAGTTTAGAATGACCAGGAAGTTGAATAAATCTCATAGGAGTTATGAGGAAGAAGCTATCCCACTTTCTATTCAGATGTTTCCATATTAGCATTTTCGGACATATGGCAATATCTTCATGATTCTTATCAAACCAGGAGGAACCAAGATGTAAGAAGCTTGATTTGAAACAATTAATCATTGTAGAATGACCAGGAAGTTGAATAAATCTCATAGGAGTTATGAAGAAGAAGCTATCCCATTTTCTATTCAGATGATTCAAGGTTAGCCTTTTCGGACATATGGTAATATCTTCATGATTCTTATCAAACCAGGAGGAACCGAGATGTAAGAAGCTTAATTTGAAAAAATTAATCAGTTTAGAATGACCAGGAAGTTGAATAAATCTCATAGGAGTTATGAGGAAGAAGCTATCCCACTTTCTATTCAGATGATTCCAGATTAGCATGTTCGGACATATGGTAATATCTTCATGATTCATATCAAACCAGGATGAACCAAGATGTAAGAAGCTCGATTTGAAACAATTAATCAGTGTATAATGACCAGGAAGTTGAATAAATCTCATAGGAGTTATGAAGAAGAATCTATCCAACTTTCTATTCAGATGATTCCAGATTAGCCTGTTCGGACATATGGTAATATCTTATGATTCTTATCAAACCAGGAGGAACCAAGATGTAAGAAGCTTGATTTGAAACCATAAATCAGTATAGAATGACCAGGAAGTTGAATAAATCTCATAGGAGTTATGAAGAAGAAGCTATCCAACTTTCTATTCTGATGATTCAAGATTAGCCTGTTCGGACATATGGTAATATCTTCATGATTCTTATCAAACCAGGAGGAACCGAGATGTAAGAAGCTTGATTTGAAACCATTAATCAGTATAGAATGACCAGGAAGTTGAATAAATCTCATAGGAGTTATGAGGAAGAAGCTATCCCACTTTCTATTCAGATGATTACAGATTAGCCTATTCGGACATATGGCAATATCTTCATGATTCATATCAAACGAGGATGAACCAGGATGTAAGAAGCTTGATTTCAAATGATTAATCAGTGTAGAATGACCAGGAAGTTCAATAAATGTCATATGAGTTATGAGGAAGAAGCTATCCCACTTTCTATTCAGATAATTCCAGATTAGCCTGTCCGGACATATAGCAATATCTTCATGATTCTTATAAAACCAGGAGGAACCAAGATGTAAGAAGCTTGATTTGAAACCATTAATCAGTATAGAATGACCAGGAAGTTGAATAAATCTCATAGGAGTTATGAGGAAGAAGCTATCCCACTTTCTATTCAGATGATTCTAGATTAGCATGTTCGGACAGATGGCAATATCTTCATGATTCATATCAAACGAGGATGAACCAGGATGAAATAAGCTTGATTTGAAACCATTAATCAGTTTAGAATGACCAGGAAGTTGAATAAATCTCATAGGAGTTATGAGGAAGAAGCTATCCCACTTTCTATTCAGATGTTTCCAGATTAGCCTGTTCGGACATATGGCAATATCTTCATGATTCTTATCAAACCAGGAGGAACCAAGATGTAAGAAGCTTGATTTGAAAAAATTAATCAGTATATAATGACCAGGAAGTTGAATAAATCTCATAGGAGTTATGAAGAAGAAGCTACCCCACTTTCTATTCAGATGATTCCAGATTAGCATGTTCGGACATATGGTAATATCTTCAGGATTCATATCAAACCAGGATGAACCAAGATGTAAGACCCAAACCTGGATCCCATGATCCAACCAGTCCGCGGCCTTACCTAAACATCTAAGTGTAATTCAGCCGGTTAAGGTCCAATCTTTACTTAGTCATTTTATAATCATTTGAGGTTCATGCAATAATAAAAACAATGCGGAAGCTTAAGGCAAACATCATCTTATATATATATGTCAAATGTGATCCATACATAGTATTCAAATCATAAGTTGCACAATAGGCTAAACATAAATCCAATGTTTACAACATGAACTACATCACACATCCCACACGGCCAAGGTCTTCATGGCTCCTTAGCCTTACCACGGTCCCTGTCAGAACCTGAAATCAAAACCCACAACACATATGCATAAGAATCATGACCGATATCCTAGCAAATACAAACCTAAGCATGGTTTGGGACACTAAGTCCATTTCTGGCCGATTTGTGACCCATTGATTTACTCATCCAAAAACTAATTTAAACACATGATAAATCATGATAATTCATGATTAAGAGAATGGTCCAAGCGGATTTCCCAGAACTGGCCTTGATCATATTGATCTTGGCCATGAACAACCTAACCGGTTTCATGGTACCATCTCGAAATCAATGTTATAAAATTATTCTATCACTTTGATAATTCATTATAAATCCCCACTAAGAGATATCAAACGCCAAATCCCAATAACTCCCACCGGAAGCATGAGATCGGATCATACATGCCCAACCAAGGCCATGGAGAGATTACCCTGATCTAACCAAGCCTTGGTGGCGTGTTCATGAGTTTAGACTCATAAATAACTTCAGAATATGATGGAGAAGAGATATATTGACAGAATAAGAACAATAGATGCAACCATCCACTCATGGATCAAACGGCCAAACCACCCGGATGGATGATTCATGGCGGTTTGTACTTGGTTTGCATCCAGTACCTTAGGCGTGTGTTCGGAAGCCCCCACACTCTTCTCTGCAGCCTTCTCCTTTCCTCTGGTATCCATTTCCGATCAAGCTTCACTTGCCCACGGCTTAGAACCCACCGGAATCTCCTTTGCTTCACACGGACTGCCTTTGCGGTCTCACTTCTCTTTTCTCTCTTTGATTCTGTAGAGATTTGGGCAGAGTTTCCCCTTATGTTTCTGATGATTTATGTCGACAGAGGAGAGGGTTATTTATAGGGAAGAGGCTTGGCAACCGTCCGGGCGATGTGATTGGTCATTTGGCCAACAGACACCTTTTCGCCCAAAACCGCCCAACCGCTTGCAAACCACCCCTTTCTTCCTTTGGGCTGATCGATCTCAAGCCCAAACGTTTACCCACAAGCTCAGCTCCCTTGCCCAAGCAACCTAGACCCAACGGACACCCATGACCAGCATCCGGTCCATGATCATCACTCATGGTCCGCAATGCCCGGTCAAGACTCCATCACTCCGTCCAGCTGAGTTCAGCTGAGTACTAGTTGCCTGAGCTGAGTGAGCTACTCCTCCAGCTCCTGTGAGCTGCCCAAGACTGTGTGAGGTCCCTACCAGCTCCACCTAGCTGATTGAGCTGCTTCCGGACCATGTCCAGCTTCCGGACCACTCATCCAGCTACCATTTCCTTCTTTACTTCTTATTCTGGTCAAGTCTCAGCTTCCTGATGCACTTAACCCTTAGTTTAGACCATGATACGCTTGACTTTAGGTCTTTATAACCTGGCCAGCCCATCTCCCCGCACCATGGCCTGTCCGGATGCCTTAGTTAGAACTAGGGACATGACAAGTCTCCCCCACTTGGAAGGAACTCGTCCCCGAGTTCATACTTGATGATTCTCCAACCACATACTGACTATACCACTCAGGATACTCAGCTTTCATTCTTGCTTCTGTTTCCCAAGTGATAATGTCTTTGCCATTGAATTCCCATACAATCTTTAGCATAGGGACTGTCTTCTTTCTCATTGCCTTTTCCATCCGATCAATGATCCGAACCGGCCTTGTTTCTAAGGTGAGGTTCTTACCAAGATCTTTTGGAATTTCTGGCAAAACAATGTCTTGATCCGTTAGGCACTTCCTTAGTTGAGACACATGGAATACATTATGGTAAGCATCCATTTCAGATGGCAAATCCAGTTTGTAAGCCACTGCCCCAACTCTCTCAAGTATCCTGAATGGACCTAAGAACCTTGGGTCTAGTTTCCTTCTTCCAGAAACTCTTGCCCTACCTTTGAAGGTAATCATCTTGAGATAGATTAGATCACCAACCTCAAACTCAAGGTGTTTCCTCCTCTTGTCAGCATAACTCTTTTGGCGGTCTTGAGCTTCCTTCATCTTTTCCTTGACCAGTTTGATCTTTTCTGTGGTCTCTTCCACAATCTCAGGACCTATCATGCTGCGCTCCCCCACTTGGGTCCAGCATAAAGGTGTCCTGCAAGGCCGTCCATACAATGCTTCATAAGGAGACATACCTATGCTGGTGTGAAAGCTGTTGTTGTATGCAAACTCCACCAGTGGTAAATGCTTCTCCCATGAGTCACCCCAATCTAGAACACATGCCCTTAGCATATCTTCCAATGTCTGGATGGTCCTTTCTGACTGACCATCCGTTTGAGGATGATAGGATGTGCTCATGTTCACTCTTGTCCCTAGGGCCTTTTGGAAGGCTCTCCAGAAATAAGAAGTGAATCTAGGGTCTCTATCTGAGACTATACTGGCCGGCACTCCATGCAGCCTCACAATCTGATCCATGTAGATTTTCACAATCTCATCCACTCCATCACCTTTCTTGATGGGCAAGAAGTGTGCAGATTTGGTCAGGCGGTCCACAACCACCCATACTGCATCTTTCTTGTTTCTGGTTGTGGGAAATCCAGTCACAAAGTCCATTGTGATGTGATCCCACTTCCATTCTGGTATGGGAAGGTTTTGTAGTAAACCACTTGGAACTTGATGTTCAGCCTTGACCAATTGGCAAGTAGGGCACTTGGCCACCCACTCAGCAATGTCAGCCTTCATCCTGATCCAATGGTAATACCTTTTGATGTCTTTGTACATCTTGTTTAGTCCCGGGTGCACTGAGAACTTAGACTTATGAGCTTGGCTCATAATCTCTTCCTTTAGCTCTTCTGCCAAAAGCTACACTTGCTTAGCTTGGCAAACAATTGTTGCTCTCTCAGCCTTTCCAACACCAATCTGAGATGCTTCTCATGGTCTTCCCGGGTCTTAGAATAAACTAGTATATCATCAATGAAGATGATTACAAATTCATCTAAGTACTCTCTGAAAATCCCATTCATCATCTTCATAAAGTCTGCTGGTGCATTAGTCAATCCGAATGGCATAACCACAAACTCATAGTGGCCATACCTAGTCCGGAAAGCTGTCTTCCTCACATCTTCTGATGCAATGGGGATTTAGTGATAACCTGATGCCAAATCAATCTTTGAGAACCATTTGGCTCCTTTCAGTTGATCTAGCAACTCATCAATCCGGGGCAATGGGTACTTATTCTTTATAGTCACCCTATTCAACCCTCTATAATCAATGCACAACCTGAAGCTACCATCCTTCTTCTTGACAAAGAGGACTGGTGCACCCCAGGGTGATACACTTGGGCGTATGAACCCCTTTTCCAACAACTCTTCAAGTTGTTTCTTTAGCTCAGCCATCTCAGCTGGAGCCATGCGGTATGGGCTCTTTGACATTGGGGCCGTCCCTGGTTCCAGTTCTATTATGAATGGGTCTGACCTATCAGGGGGAATGCCCTGTAGTGACCTAAACACATCATCAAACTCTCTGACCAGCGGTATCCCGTCCGGGCCACCATCCCCTACGACCTCCTTAGTGGTGATTGTGGCTATATATGCCTCACAACCTTGTTCCAGCATCCTTGCCGCACAGACTGCTGATAACACTAAGCATCCAGAGGCCGGATTAATACCTTGGTACTTGATCGGGGGTCCACACCCACTCTCAAACTGCACCCTTCCTCGATGACAGTCTAAGGTGGCCCGATTCTTGCCAAGCCAGTCCATACCTAGGATCACCTCGTGATTCTTAAGGCGGACCACAATCAGATCCACCGGCATTGCCTTACTATGGATCATTACTGGGATGTCTTTGACTAGACCTAGTGGGTGCATCATTTGCCCACCGGCTGCACTCACCAAGCCAAGATCATCCCTAGTTCCCATTTGGAACATACCTTTTCCAATCATATCTGGACTCACAAAACTATGTGTAGCTCCAGTATCAAATAATACATGTGTTTCCACACCACCAATACATAAGGTCCCTACATAAGACCTTAACTAAGTATCTAGTCCATCCTAGATTCCATACCATGCCATTCTAATAAATTTAAAAATTTAAGAAGAATGGGTTTTAGAATTATACCAGTGATCGCCTTGAAGGGTCCGGACTCATCCACATCCCTTGAAAGCTCATAGACTCGAGGTGCCGAAGTTTGGCCTTGCTTGTGGTCTGGTCGGTTGTTCTCAACACGGCCCTTGCCTGGTCCAGTTTGCAACTGGGGACAGTCCACACGGAAATGCCCTTTCTTACCACACTGATGACAAGTCCTGGCTTCACTGGTCGAGCCTTGCCCACGGTTCCTATCCGGACCAGGACAATCCCGAGCTGAGTGATCCATCTTGCCACAACGGGTACAAGCTCCCATTGCCTTCCAGCACTCTCCTCCATGGTGTTTACCACACTTGGGACACTCTGGCCTACCACTTGAGGTTTTACCCCCTTCGGCCGCATCCCTCTTTCTCTTCTTGTCACCACTCTGACCGGAAGACACCCTGGACTGAACAAGCAAGATTATGAGGCAAGCTCATAGATCTAAGTTCTCAGTACATCCTGGACTGAACAAGATGTACAGAGATTTGAAGAGGTATTACCATTGGGTGCGCATGAAGACTGATGTGGCCGAGTGGGTGGCAAAGTGTCCCATTTGCCAATTGGTCAAGGCGGAGCACCAAGTGCCCAGTGGACTACTGCAGAGCCTACCCATTCCGGAATGGAAGTGGGATCACATCACCATGGATTTTGTGACTGGTTTTCCTACGACCAGAAACAAGAAGGATGCTGTTTGGGTGGTGGTCGATAGGCTAACCAAGTCGGCTCACTTTTTGGCAATCAAGAAGGGGGATGGTGTGGATGAGATTGTGCAGATTTACATCAATGAAATAGTAAGGTTTCATGGTGTACCTGCAAGCATTGTGTCGGATAGAGATCCGAGGTTCACATCTTACTTTTGGCAAGCTTTTCAAAAGGCCTTAGGCACAAGAGTGCACATGAGCACAGCTTATCATCCCCAGACTGATGGTCAGTCAGAGAGAACAATCCAGACATTGGAGGACATGCTAAGGGCTTGTGTTTTGGACTGGGGAGAGACCTGGGAGAAGCACTTGCCTTTGGTAGAGTTTGCTTACAACAATAGTTTCCATACAAGCATTGGTATGTCACCATATGAGGCTTTGTATGGGCGGCCATGCAGGACACCATTATGCTGGACCCAAGTGGGGGAGCGTAGCATGATTGGTCCTGAGATTGTGGAGGAGACCACAGAGAAGATCAAGTTTGTGAAAGAGAAGATGAAGGAGGCTCAGGATAGACAAAAGAGCTATGCGGACAAGAGGAGGAAACATCTTGAGTTCGAGGTGGGAGACCTAGTGTATCTCAAGATGATTACCTTCAGAGGCAGGACCAGGGTTTCTGGAAGAAGGAAACTGGATCCTAGATACTTGGGTCCATTCAGGATCATGGAGAGAGTGGGCGCAGTGGCATACAAGTTGGATTTGCCATCAGCAATGGATGCATACCACAATGTGTTCCATGTGTCCCAACTGAGGAAGTGTCTATCCGAGCATGATGTGGTGTTGCCTGAGATTCCCAAAGATCTTGGTAAGAACCTGACCTTAGAGACAAGGCCGGTTCGAATCATAGATAGAGCAGAGAAGGCAACAAGGAAGAAGACAGTACCTATGATCAAGGTAGTGTGGGAGAGCAATGGCAAGGACATTATCACTTGGGAAACCGAGGCAAGAATGAAGGCTGAGTATCCTGAGTGGTATGATCAGTATGTAAGTAAGGATGCACTTGGTTTGGATTCGAGGACGAATCCCTATCAAGTGGGGGAGACTTGTCATGTCCCCGATCCTAGATAGGATCGGCCGGATGGACCATGGTGCGAGGGGATGCACCAAATCAGGTCTAATGACCTAAGACAAGGCGTATCATGGTCCGGCAAGTGGGTTAAGGGTATCAGAAGGCTGAAACTTAACCAAGGCAAGGAAGGTTCAAGCTTAAGGAAGCTGGACAAGGGTTTAGGCAGCTGGCCGGAGTGTGAATCAAGCTCGGGCAGCTGGAATGAAGTGTGAGGGAACTCACAGTAGCTCACAGGAGTTCTGGTCAGCTCCAGTAGCTGGAGTGTTAGCTCACTCAGCTGGTGACAGTGGTGGTCAGCTCACCTCAGCGTGGAGGAGTGTTAGGAGTTGAGATGGTGTGACCGGACCGTGAGCGGTTATGGTCCGGTGGGATGATGGTGCGGTCCGGTGAGGCCAAGTGAGCTGGTGGTGCAACTGGACACTTGGTCAAGTGCTAGCTGATGCTGATCGATGAAGAGAAGCGGTTGGGATGGCGGTTGAGAGGCGGTTGGATCAAAGGGATGCGTTGATTCCCACATGCGCCCATTCGGCCAAGTCCTCGCACCGGTTCGCCCAAAAGAAGTTGGCGGACCCTTCCTCTATAAATAGAGGGCTCTGGTCATCGATTTAATCATCAGACAAAGAGGGGAAACTCTGCCAAAATTACCAGAGAATCCAGGAGAGAAAGAGACCGGCGGTTTGCTTGTTTGGCCGTGTGAGTGTGCGGTGTGGATTGTTCTTGACCGACGACCAAGGAGGTGTTGTGGGAAGGAACCGTGTGAAGATGGAGACAAGTGGAACCGAGAAGGCTAGTGGGAAGGATCAGAACCCATCGTCGGCCACTCCTAAGGTTAGTGATGCTAACCACTTACCATCGCCGTGAACCGTGGGTCCGGATGGATGGTCCATATGGACCAAGTGATGTTGGTTGCATCCGTTCTCCCTTCTCTTCCATTCTATCTCTTTTATAATTCATATTAATGTTATCCGTGGGTTTAAACTCACGATCAGACCCTCAGGGCATGGATTGGTCAGTGTAAACTCTCCATGGCCTTGGTTGGGCATGTAAGGTTGGATCTCTAACTTCCGGTTGAGGTTTGGGGATTCCGACTTCATATATCTCTTAATTGGGATTTATCATGAATTATCATGGTGAAAGGATGAATTTATATCATCGATTTAGAGGTGGTAAGTTGTGACCATGGTGGCGGGTCTAGGGTGAGATCGGCATGATCCGGACCTGTCCTGTGGGTTCTGACTTGACCATTCTCTTAGTGGTGAATTATCATGATTTATCATGGTGTTTGTATAATTTTTAGGGACCGATCCGAGTGGATCAAGGTTTGGGACAGGAACTAGTTCTAAGGGACTTAACCATGCATTGCTAGACTTGTTGCTAGGATATCGGTTTGATTGTGTATTTGATGGAGTTTATATGATTGCAGGATCTGGTCAGGATCGTGGGAAAGCCAAGGAGCTGTGAAGACTCAAGCCAAGGATGGATGTGTGATGTGTGTTTAGATAGTATTGAACTTATGATAGCCTATTGTGCAAACTGATTAATATTACTACATTGTATGGATCACATGGTTTATATTAATAAAGATGAATGTTTACTTAGCTTCCGCATTGCTTGTTAAATGTATATGAACCTCAGATCACTTGAAAATGACTTAGAAAAATATGGACATAAACCGGCCAATTACACTTAGAAGATTAGGTTAAGGCCGCGGATCAGTTGGGTCTTAGGATCCAGGTTCGGGTCTTACAAGTTGGTATCAGAGCATGCTTGATTCTAGGACTTGGGGGTTATGGTTTGATCATCACACATCCGGCTGGAGTCTCACAGTATAGGGCTTGATTTATTTTTGGTATTAGGAACTGTTTTGATGGATCATTGGTTAAGTGTTACTAACCTTGATCTTGTGTGTTGTTTTTGATGTTCCTAAGGGTGGTAAGAGTCGGAGCAAGTCCAAGAGGACTAAGGATGGAGCTGGAGCATCGGGCCCAGGTGGCGCGGATGGAACCAATCCAAGTGTGGTGCTGCCCAATCCAAGTCTTGGCGTGGACAGTGCAACTGGATTGCCTTTGGCTCGGATCATTCCGACTGAGGTTCATGGAGGTCTAGTGGAACAGCAGCAAAAGGCGGCTGAAGAGACTAGGCAGCAGCTGGAACAAGCTGAACTAGCTAGACAGCTGCAAGAGCAAGCTGAGGAAGCTGCAAGGCAGCTACAAGATGACATGGAGGCTGAGGGAGAGTCCTCACATGCTGGTGATCAGGGCGGCCGAGGCATTGGTGCAGCCAATGGTGGAGCTAACCAAGGAAACCAGCTGGTGGAACCTACCATGAAAGAGGTGCTTGATGCAATCAGGCTCATGGGTAGTCAGATGCTGGCTATGACCCAAGTGATCACCCCATTGGTGAATTCATCCGTGGGGCAAGCTCCACAAGTTCAGGTGGTGGTACCAGGAGCTGCTGGACAAGTTGCACCAGTTGATGAGGTGATTGAACTTGATCCGCCAGCTAGAAGATCTGGTAAGGTGGATTACCTGAAGGTGCTAGAGCACATATCTCGCCTAAGGACAAAGCATTTTGCTGGAAGTGCTGACCCTATGGAGGCGGATGAATGGAGGGACAGGCTGGCCCGGAACTTCAAGTCTACAAGGTGCCCTGAGGAGTACCAGAGAGACATAGCAGTGCACTTCCTGGAGGGAGATGCACACAACTGGTGGCTGTCTGTGGACAAGCGCACCAATGGTTCTATTGAGAAGTTCTCTGACTTTGAGGTTGAGTTCAACCACAAGTATTTCCCAGCTGAAGCATGGGATCGTTTGGAGGCCAAGTTCTTGGATTTGACCCAAGGGCGTAGGTCAGTCAGGGAGTATGAAGAGGAGTTCAACCGGCTCAGGAAGTATGTGGGTAAGGAGTTGGAGGATGAGAAAGTTCAGGTCCGCAGGTTCATAAGAGGCCTTAGGGTCGAGCTCCGGACCTACTGCTCAGTCCGTACCTTCCGTACTGTCTCTGAGTTGGTGGAGCGTATGGCAATGCTGGAGACTAACCTTGCTGAAGAGGCCAGACTCAAGAGTAGGAGTCAGGCAAGTGGTACTGGTCATGCTGGTGACCGGAAGAGGAAGAGAGATTCAAGTGATGAGGGTAAGACCTCAGGTGGAAGGCCGGAGTGCCAAAAGTGTGGAAGACGCCATGGTGGTGAGTGCTGGAGAGCTATGGGAGCTTGCACAAGGTGTGGCAAGATGGATCACTCAGTCCGGGACTGTCCTGGACCGGATCAGAGTCGTGGTCAAGCGGCTGGTGGTGACTCTAGGACTTGTTTCCAGTGTGGGAAGGCCGGACACTTCCGAAAGGACTGTCCTAAGCTTCAGGCTGGATCAGGCAGGATGAAGTCTGAGGTTAGCAAGCCGGAACCAAGCCGTGGCCAGACTTCTGCACCAAGGGTCTATGAGTTGTCTAAGGACACTGATGAGGCCAAGCCTTTCATGGCGATCACTGGTAATGATCTGATCTTATTCTTTTTAAAATTTTAGAAATGCATGGTATGGAACCTAGAATGGATTAGATGCTTAGATTGGGTTTCCTGTAGGGACCCTAAGTATTGGTGGTGTGGAAACACATGTACTTTTCGACACTGGAGCTACACATAGTTTTGTGAGTCCATGTTTGGTCGGAAAGGGTTTGTTCCAGATTGGGACAGGGGATGATCCTGGCCTAGTGAGTGCGGCTGGAGGCCAATTGATGCCCTCATTAGGACGAGTGAAGGATATCCCAGTGGTGATCCAGGACAGGGTAATGCCTGTGGATCTTGTGGTGGTCCAACTCAAGAATCACGAGGTGATCTTGGGTATGGACTGGCTTGGAAAGAATCGGGCCACCTTAGACTGTCACCGGGGGAGGGTGCTGTTTGAGAGTGGGTGTGGACCCCCGATCAGGTTCCAAGGTATTCGTCCAACCTCTGGATGCTTAGTGGTATCAGCAGTCCAAGCGGAAAGGATGCTTGAGCGGGGTTGTGAGGCTTATATTGCCACAATCACCACTAAGGAGGTTGTTGGGGGTGGTAACCCGGACGGGATTCCGCTGGTCAGTGAGTTTGAGGATGTGTTTAGGTCCCCACAGGGCATTCCCCCTGATAGGTCGGACCCATTCATAATAGAACTGGAACCAGGGACGGCCCCAATGTCAAAAAGTCCCTACCGCATGGCTCCTGCCGAGATGGCCGAGCTAAAGAAACAACTAGAGGAGTTGTTGGATAAGGGTTTCATACGCCCTAGTGTGTCGCCTTGGGGAGCACCAGTCCTCTTTGTGAAGAAGAAGGATGGTAGCTTTAGGCTGTGTATTGACTATCGAGGGCTCAATAGGGTTACTGTCAAGAACAAGTACCCATTGCCTCGGATAGATGAGCTGTTGGATCAGCTTAAGGGAGCAAAGTGGTTCTCCAAGATTGACTTGGCTTCAGGGTATCATCAGATCCCAATTGAACCAAGTGATATAAAGAAGACTGCATTCAGAACCCGGTATGGCCACTATGAGTTTGTGGTTATGCCATTTGGTCTGACCAATGCACCAGCAGCATTCATGAAGATGATGAATGGTACCTTCCGAGACTTCTTGGATGAATTTGTAATCATCTTTATAGATGACATACTTGTATACTCCAAGAGCAAGGAGGATCATGAGAGGCATCTCCGGGCTGTGCTGGGAAGGTTGAGAGAGCAGCAGCTCTTTGCTAAGTTAAGCAAGTGTAGCTTCTGGCAAAAGAGCATTGGCTTCCTTGGACACATTGTGTCAAGTGAAGGTGTGTCTGTTGATCCGGAGAAGGTAGTGGCCATAAAGGCATGGCCTCAGCCTAAGAATGCCACAGAAGTCAGAAGCTTCTTAGGGCTGGCCGGCTACTACAGGAAGTTTGTGAAGGGCTTTGTTAGCTTGGCACAGCCTATGACTCAGTTGACAGGAAAGGATGTTAAGTTTGTATGGTCAGAGGAGTGTGAGAGAAGTTTCTCTGCACTTAAGGACATGCTTACAAGCGCACCAGTCCTTGTCCTGCCTGAGGAGGACCAACCATATGTGGTGTACACAGACGCCTCCATTACTGGATTAGGATGTGTACTGACCCAACATGGGAAGGTCATTGCATACGCCTCAAGACAATTGAGGAAGCATGAGGGTAATTACCCCACACATGACCTAGAGATGGCAGCTGTGGTGTTTGCCCTGAAGATTTGGAGATCATATCTTTATGGTGCCAAGGTTCAGATACTTACAGACCATAAGAGTCTGAAGTACATCTTCACTCAGCCTGAGTTGAACTTAAGGCAAAGGAGGTGGATGGAGTTTGTGGCAGATTATGATCTGGACATAACTTACTATCTAGGGAAGGCCAACTTAGTGGCTGATGCTTTGAGCCGGAGAAGGGCTGAAGTTTCAGCTGAAAAGGAGGCTGATATATTGGAAGGAATGGTCCGGTCACTCAACCTTAACACACTGGCTAGTGCTGATGAGCCATTGGGGTTAGAGGCAGTGGATCAGGCCGATCTCCTTACCCGGATTTGTGCAGCTCAGAAGCTGGATGAGAACCTTCAGAAGGTTGCTCTCAATGACAAGACTGAGTACCAAACCACAAGCAATGGTACCATCTTGGTTAATGGAAGGATAAGTGTTCCTAACAATAGGGAACTCAAGGAAGAGATTATGAGGCAAGCTCATAGATCTAAGTTCTCAGTACATCCTGGACTGAACAAGATGTACAGAGATTTGAAGAGGTATTACCATTGGGTGCGCATGAAGACTGATGTGGCCGAGTGGGTGGCAAAGTGTCCCATTTGCCAATTGGTCAAGGCGGAGCACCAAGTGCCCAGTGGACTACTGCAGAGCCTACCCATTCCGGAATGGAAGTGGGATCACATCACCATGGATTTTGTGACTGGTTTTCCTACGACCAGAAACAAGAAGGATGCTGTTTGGGTGGTGGTCGATAGGCTAACCAAGTCGGCTCACTTTTTGGCAATCAAGAAGGGGGATGGTGTGGATGAGATTGTGCAGATTTACATCAATGAAATAGTAAGGTTTCATGGTGTACCTGCAAGCATTGTGTCGGATAGAGATCCGAGGTTCACATCTTACTTTTGGCAAGCTTTTCAAAAGGCCTTAGGCACAAGAGTGCACATGAGCACAGCTTATCATCCCCAGACTGATGGTCAGTCAGAGAGAACAATCCAGACATTGGAGGAGATGCTAAGGGCTTGTGTTTTGGACTGGGGAGAGACCTGGGAGAAGCACTTGCCTTTGGTAGAGTTTGCTTACAACAATAGTTTCCATACAAGCATTGGTATGTCACCATATGAGGCTTTGTATGGGCGGCCATGCAGGACACCATTATGCTGGACCCAAGTGGGGGAGCGTAGCATGATTGGTCCTGAGATTGTGGAGGAGACCACAGAGAAGATCAAGTTTGTGAAAGAGAAGATGAAGGAGGCTCAGGATAGACAAAAGAGCTATGCGGACAAGAGGAGGAAACATCTTGAGTTCGAGGTGGGAGACCTAGTGTATCTCAAGATGATTACCTTCAGAGGCAGGACCAGGGTTTCTGGAAGAAGGAAACTGGATCCTAGATACTTGGGTCCATTCAGGATCATGGAGAGAGTGGGCGCAGTGGCATACAAGTTGGATTTGCCATCAGCAATGGATGCATACCACAATGTGTTCCATGTGTCCCAACTGAGGAAGTGTCTATCCGAGCATGATGTGGTGTTGCCTGAGATTCCCAAAGATCTTGGTAAGAACCTGACCTTAGAGACAAGGCCGGTTCGAATCATAGATAGAGCAGAGAAGGCAACAAGGAAGAAGACAGTACCTATGATCAAGGTAGTGTGGGAGAGCAATGGCAAGGACATTATCACTTGGGAAACCGAGGCAAGAATGAAGGCTGAGTATCCTGAGTGGTATGATCAGTATGTAAGTAAGGATGCACTTGGTTTGGATTCGAGGACGAATCCCTATCAAGTGGGGGAGACTTGTCATGTCCCCGATCCTAGATAGGATCGGCCGGATGGACCATGGTGCGAGGGGATGCACCAAATCAGGTCTAATGACCTAAGACAAGGCGTATCATGGTCCGGCAAGTGGGTTAAGGGTATCAGAAGGCTGAAACTTAACCAAGGCAAGGAAGGTTCAAGCTTAAGGAAGCTGGACAAGGGTTTAGGCAGCTGGCCGGAGTGTGAATCAAGCTCGGGCAGCTGGAATGAAGTGTGAGGGAACTCACAGTAGCTCACAGGAGTTCTGGTCAGCTCCAGTAGCTGGAGTGTTAGCTCACTCAGCTGGTGACAGTGGTGGTCAGCTCACCTCAGCGTGGAGGAGTGTTAGGAGTTGAGATGGTGTGACCGGACCGTGAGCGGTTATGGTCCGGTGGGATGATGGTGCGGTCCGGTGAGGCCAAGTGAGCTGGTGGTGCAACTGGACACTTGGTCAAGTGCTAGCTGATGCTGATCGATGAAGAGAAGCGGTTGGGATAGCGGTTGAGAGGCGGTTGGATCAAAGGGATGCGTTGATTCCCACATGCGCCCATTCGGCCAAGTCCTCGCACCGGTTCGCCCAAAAGAAGTTGGCGGACCCTTCCTCTATAAATAGAGGGCTCTGGTCATCGATTTAATCATCAGACAAAGAGGGGAAACTCTGCCAAAATTACCAGAGAATCCAGGAGAGAAAGAGACCGGCGGTTTGCTTGTTTGGCCGTGTGAGTGTGCGGTGTGGATTGTTCTTGACCGACGACCAAGGAGGTGTTGTGGGAAGGAACCGTGTGAAGATGGAGACAAGAGGAACCGAGAAGGCTAGTGGGAAGGATCAGAACCCATCGTCGGCCACTCCTAAGGTTAGTGATGCTAACCACTTACCATCGCCGTGAACCGTGGGTCCGGATGGATGGTCCATATGGACCAAGTGATGTTGGTTGCATCCGTTCTCCCTTCTCTTCCATTCTATCTCTTTTATAATTCATATTAATGTTATCCGTGGGTTTAAACTCACGATCAGACCCTCAGGGCATGGATTGGTCAGTGTAAACTCTCCATGGCCTTGGTTGGGCATGTAAGGTTGGATCTCTAACTTCCGGTTGAGGTTTGGGGATTCCGACTTCATATATCTCTTAATTGGGATTTATCATGAATTATCATGGTGAAAGGATGAATTTATATCATCGATTTAGAGGTGGTAAGTTGTGACCATGGTGGCGGGTCTAGGGTGAGATCGGCATGATCCGGACCTGTCCTGTGGGTTCTGACTTGACCATTCTCTTAGTGGTGAATTATCATGATTTATCATGGTGTTTGTATAATTTTTAGGGACCGATCCGAGTGGATCAAGGTTTGGGACAGGAACTAGTTCTAAGGGACTTAACCATGCATTGCTAGACTTGTTGCTAGGATATCGGTTTGATTGTGTATTTGATGGAGTTTATATGATTGCAGGATCTGGTCAGGATCGTGGGAAAGCCAAGGAGCTGTGAAGACTCAAGCCAAGGATGGATGTGTGATGTGTGTTTAGATAGTATTGAACTTATGATAGCCTATTGTGCAAACTGATTAATATTACTACATTGTATGGATCACATGGTTTATATTAATAAAGATGAATGCTTACTTAGCTTCCGCATTGCTTGTTAAATGTATATGAACCTCAGATCACTTGAAAATGACTTAGAAAAATATGGACATAAACCGGCCAATTACACTTAGAAGATTAGGTTAAGGCCGCGGATCAGTTGGGTCTTAGGATCCAGGTTCGGGTCTTACAGCCGGTCCCTCCACTCATCTGCCTCCATGGGATCAGCACTTCCAGCAAAGTGTTTGGTTCCCAAACGGGTGATGTGCTCAAGCACCTTTAGGTAATCAACCTTCTTGGTTGTCGCAACTGGTGGATCTAACTCAATCACCTCAGCAAGAGGCGCCACATATCCACCGGTCACACCCACACCAGGAGCTACCATTGGCGCTTGAGTAGTTTGACCCATAGAAGAATTCACAACTGGTGTGAACATTTGGGTCATAGCCAGCATCTGACTACCCATCAACTTGATTGCATCAAGTATCTGCTTCATAGTTGGTTCAGCCATTGGTTCGTCCGGTCCAATCCTCCCATCTCCTTGGATGTTTGGATCAGCCCGGTTACCAGTCTCTGAGGACTCAGCTTCACCTTCCTGATCATCCCTTTGCTGCCCACCTGATGCTCCTAGCTGACTTCCAGCCGCATTCAGTGGTTGCCCGGTCTCGTCCAACTGTCTGTTCTCTCCACCCAGCTGAACCTCAGTCTGATTCACTTGGGTTTCAGTCAGGATAGCCTCACTGGTCTGGCCAGTAGGTGGAACTGACAGCAACAATTGCGGATTGGGCACTGAGGCATCTCCTGCTCCGGACGCCCCTGTCCCCTCCTTAGTCTTCCGAGACCTCTTCTTAGTTCCCTTAGGACAACAAAGACAAAACACAAGGCAAAGGTTAGATTAACATTTTTATTTGCAAACCTCAAGCAATATCCTGTTAACCAAAACCCAAAACCTGCCATGAGACCCAGCCGGATGTGTGATGACCTGCCCTAACCCAACAGCCTATAATCATGCATGCTCTGATACCAACTTGTAAGACCCAAACCTGGATCCCATGATCCAACCAGTCCGCGGCCTTACCTAAACATCTAAGTGTAATTCAGCCGGTTAAGGTCCAATCTTTACTTAGTCATTTTTCAATCATTTGAGGTTCATGCAATAATAAAAACAATGCGGAAGCTTAAGGCAAACATCATCTTATATATATATATATATGTCAAATGTGATCCATACATAGTATTCAAATCATAAGTTGCACAATAGGCTAAACATAAATCCAATGTTTACAACATGAACTACATCACACATCCCACACGGCCAAGGTCTTCATGGCTCCTTAGCCTTACCACGGTCCCTGTCAGAACCTGAAATCAAAACCCACAACACATATGCATAAGAATCATGACCGATATCCTAGCAAATACAAACCTAAGCATGGTTTGGGACACTAAGTCCATTTCTGGCCGATTTGTGACCCATTGATTTACTCATCCAAAAACTAATTTAAACACATGATAAATCATGATAATTCATGATTAAGAGAATGGTCCAAGCGGATTTCCCAGAACTGGCCTTGATCATATTGATCTTGGCCATGAACAACCTAACCGGTTTCATGGTACCATCTCGAAATCAATGTTATAAAATTATTCTATCACTTTGATAATTCATTATAAATCCCCACTAAGAGATATCAAATGCCAAATCCCAATAACTCCCACCGGAAGCATGAGATCGGATCATACATGCCCGACCAAGGCCATGGAGAGATTACCCTGATCTAACCAAGCCTTGGTGGCGTGTTCATGAGTTTAGACTCATAAATAACTTCAGAATATGATGGAGAAGAGATATATTGACAGAATAAGAACAATAGATGCAACCATCCACTCATGGATCAAACGGCCAAACCACCCGGATGGATGATTCATGGCGGTTTGTACTTGGTTTGCATCCAGTACCTTAGGCGTGTGTTCGGAAGCCCCCACACTCTTCTCTGCAGCCTTCTCCTTTCCTCTGGTATCCATTTCCGATCAAGCTTCACTTGCCCACGGCTTAGAACCCACCGGAATCTCCTTTTGCTTCACACGGACTGCCTTTGCGGTCTCACTTCTCTTTTCTCTCTTTGATTCTGTAGAGATTTGGGCAGAGTTTCCCCTTATGTTTCTGATGATTTATGTCGACAGAGGAGAGGGTTATTTATAGGGAAGAGGCTTGGCAACCGTCCGGGCGATGTGATTGGTCATTTGGCCAACGGACACCTTTTCGCCCAAAACCGCCCAACCGCTTGCAAACCGACCCTTTCTTCCTTTGGGCTGATCGATCTCAAGCCCAAACGTTTACCCACAAGCTCAGCTCCCTTTCCCAAGCAACCTAGACCCAACGGACACCCATGACCAGCATCCGGTCCATGATCATCACTCATGGTCCGCAATGCCCAGTCAAGACTCCATCACTCCGTCCAGCTGAGTTCAGCTGAGTACTAGTTGCCTGAGCTGAGTGAGCTACTCCTCCAGCTCCTGTGAGCTGCCCAAGACTGTGTGAGCTCCCTACCAGCTCCACCTAGCTGATTGAGCTGCTTCCGGACCATGTCCAGCTTCCGGACCACTCATCCAGCTACCATTTCCTTCTTTACTTCTTATTCTGGTCAAGTCTCAGCTTCCTGATGCACTTAACCCTTAGTTTAGACCATGATACGCTTGCCTTTAGGTCTTTATAACCTGGCCAGCCCATCTCCCCGCACCATGGCCTGTCCGGATGCCTTAGTTAGAACTAGGGACATGACACAAGATGTAAGAAGCTTGATTTGAAACCATTAATAGTATAGAATGACCAGGAAATTGAATAAATCTCATAGGAGTTATGAGGAAGAAGCTATCCCACTTTCTATTTAGATGATTCCAGATTAGCATGTTCCGACATATGTCAATATCTTCATGATTCATATCAAACCAGGATGAACCAAGATGTAAGAAGCTTGATTTGAAACAATTAATCAGTGTATAATGACCAGGAAGTTGAACAAATCTCATAAGAGTTATGAAGAAGAAGCTACCCCACTTTCTATTCAGATGATTCCAGATTAGCATGTTCGGACATATGGTAATATCTTCAGTATTCATATCAAACCAGGATGAACCAAGATGTAAGAAGCTTGATTTGAAACCATTAATCAGTGTAGAATGACCAGGAAGTTGAATAAATCTCATATGAGTTATGAGGAAGAAGCTATCCCGCTTTCTATTCAGATAATTCCAGATTAGCATGTTCGGAAATATGGTAATATCTTCATGATTCTTATCAAACCAGGAGGAATCGAGATGTAAGAAGCTTGATCTGAAACCATTAATCAGTATAGAATGACCAGGAAGTTGAATAAATCTCATAGGAGTTATGAAGAAGAAGCTATCCCACTTTCTATTATGATGATTCAAGATTAGCCTGTTCGGACATATGGTAATATCTTCATGATTCTTTTCAAACCAGGAGGAACCGAGATGTAAGAAGCTTGATTTGAAACCATTAATAGTATAGAATGACCAGGAAATTGAATAAATCTCATAGGAGTTATGAGGAAGAAGCTATCCCACTTTCTATTTAGATGATTCCAGATTAGCATGTTCCGACATATGGCAATATCTTCATGATTCATATCAAACCAGGATGAACCAAGATGTAAGAAGCTTGATTTGAAACCATTAATCAGTGTAGAATGACCAGGAAGTTGAATAAATCTCATATGAGTTATGAGGAAGAAGCTATCCCGCTTTCTATTCAGATAATTCCAGATTAGCATGTTCGGAAATATGGTAATATCTTCATGATTCTTATCAAACCAGGAGGAATCGAGATGTAAGAAGCTTGATCTGAAACCATTAATCAGTATAGAATGACCAGGAAGTTGAATAAATCTCATAGGAGTTATGAAGAAGAAGCTATCCCACTTTCTATTCTGATGATTCAAGATTAGCCTGTTCGGACATATGGTAATATCTTCATGATTCTTTTCAAACCAGGAGGAACCGAGATGTAAGAAGCTTGATTTGAAACCATTAATAGTATAGAATGACCAGGAAATTGAATAAATCTCATATGAGTTATGAGGAAGAAGCTATCCCGCTTTCTATATAGATAATTCCAGATTAGCATGTTCGGAAATATGGTAATATCTTCATGATTCTTATCAAACCAGGAGGAATCGAGATGTAAGAAGCTTGATTAGAAACCATTAATCAGTGTATAATGACCAGGAAGTAGAATAAATCTCATAGGAGTTATGAAGAAGAAGCTATCCCACTTTCTATTCAGATGATTCCAGATTAGCCTGTTCGGACATATGGTAATATCTTCATGATTCATATCAAACCAGGATGAACCAAGATGTAAGAAGCTTGATTTGAAACAATTAATCAGTGTATAATGACCAGGAAGTTGAACAAATCTCATAAGAGTTATGAAGAAGAAGCTATCCCACTTTCTATTCAGATGATTCCAGATTAACCTGTTCGGACATATGGCAATATCTTCATGATTCATATCAAACCAGGATGAACCAAGATGTAAGAAGCTTGATTTGAAACCATTAATCAGTGTAGAATGACCAAGAAGTTGAATAAATCTCATATGAGTTATGTGGAAGAACCTATCCCGCTTTCTATTCAGATAATTCCAGATTAGCATGTTCGGAAATATGGTAATATCTTCATGATTGTTATCAAACCAGGAGGAATAGAGATGTAAGAAGCTTGATTTGAAACCATTAATCAGTATATAATGACCAGGAAGAAGCTATCCCACTTTCTATTTAGATGATTCCAGATTAGCATGTTCCGACATATGTCAATATCTTCATGATTCTTATCAAACCAGGAGGAACCAAGATGTAAGAAGCTTGATTTGAAACACTTAATCAGTATATAATGACCAGGAAGTTGAATAAATCTCATAGGAGTTATGAAGAAGAAGCTATCCCACTTTCTATTCATATGATTCCAGATTAGCTTGTTCGGACATATGGCAATATCTTCATGATTCATATCAAACCAGGATGAACCAAGATGTAAGAAGCTTGATTTGAAACCATTAATCAGTGTAGAATGACCAGGAAGTTGAATAAATCTCATATGAGTTATGAGGAAGAAGCTATCCCACTTTCTATTCAGATAATTCCATATTAGCATGTTCGGACATATGGCAATATCTTCATGATTCTTATCAAACTAGGAGGAACCAAGATGAAAGAAGCTTGATTTGAAACCATTAATCAGTTTAGAATGACCAGGAAGTTGAATAAATCTCATAGGAGTTATGAGGAAGAAGCTATCCCACTTTCTATCCAAATGATTTCAGATTAGCCTGCTCGGACATATGACAATATCTTCATGATTCTTATCAAACCAGGAGGAACCGAGATGTAAGAAGCTTGATTTGAAACCATTAATCAGTATAGAATGACCAGTAAGTTGAATAAATCTCATAGGAGTTATGAGGAAGAAGCTATCCCACTTTTTATACAGATGATTCCAGATTAGCCTGTTCGGACATATGGCAATATTTTCATGATTCAAATCAAACCAGGATGAAACCAAGATCTAAGAAGCTTGATTTGAAACCATTAGTAAGTATAGAATGACCAGGAATTTGAATAAATCTCATAGGATTCATGAGGAAGAAGCTATCCCACTTTCGATTCATATGATTCCAGATTAGCCTTTTCGGACATATGGCAATATCTTCATGATTCTTATCAAACCAGGAGGAACCAAGATGTAAGAAGCTTGATTTGAAACCATTAATCAGTGTAGAATGACCAGGAAGTTGAATAAATCTCATAGGAGTTATGAGGAAGAAGCTATCCCACTTTCTATTCAGATGATTCCAGATTAGCCTGTTCGGACATATGGCAATATCTTCATGATTCATATCAAACCAGGATGAACCAAGATGTAAGAAGCTTGATTTGAAACCATTAATCTGTATAGAATGACCAGTAAGTTGAATAAATTTCATAGGAGTTATGAAGAAGAAGCTATCCCACTTTCTATTCAGATGATTCCATATTAGCCTTTTCGGACATATGGCAATATCTTCATGATTCTTATCAAACGAGGATTAACCAATATGTAAGAAGCTTGATTTGAAACAATTTATCAGTATATAATGACCAGGAAGTTGAATAAATCTCATAGGAGTTATGAGGAAGAAGCTATCCCACTTTCTATTCAGATGATTCCATATTAGCCTTTTCGACATATGGCAATATCTTAATGATTCATATCAAACGAGGATGAACCAGGATGTAAGAAGCTTGATTTGAAACGATTAATCAGTGTAGAATGACCAGGAAGTTGAATAAATCTCATAGGAGTTATGAGGAAGAAGCTATCCCACTTTCTATTCAGATGTTTCCAGATTAGCCTGTTCGGACATATGTCAATATCTTCATGATTCTTATCAAACCAGGAGGAACCAAGATGTAAGAAGCTTGATTTGAAACAATTAATCAGTGTAGAATGACCAGGAAGTTGAATAAATCTCATAGGAGTTATGAGGAAGAAGCTATCCCATTTTCTATTCAGATGATTCAAGATTAGCTTGTTCGGACATATGATAATATCTTCATGATTCTTATCAAACCAGGAGCAACCGAGATGTAAGAAGCTTGATTTGAAACAATTAATCAGTTTAGAATGACCAGGAAGTTGAATAAATCTCATAGGAGTTATGAGGAAGAAGCTATCCCACTTTCTATTCAGATGATTCCAGATTAGCATGTTCGGACATATGGTAATATCTTCATGATTCATATCAAACCAGGATGAACCAAGATGTAAGAAGCTCGATTTGAAACAATTAATCAGTGTATAATGACCAGGAATTTGAATAAATCTCATAGGAGTTATGAAGAAGAAGCTATCCAACTTTCTATTCAGATGATTCCATATTAGCCAGTTCGGACATATGGTAATATCTTCATGATTCTTATCAAACCAGGAGGAACCAAGATGTAAGAAGCTCGATTTCAAACCATTAATCAGTATAGAATGACCAGGAAGTTGAATAAATCTCATAGGAGTTATGAAGAAGAAGCTATCCAACTTTTTATTCAGATGATTCAAGATTAGCCTGTTCGGACATATGGTAATATCTTCATGATTCTTATCAAACCAGGAGGAACCGAGATGTAAGAAGCTTGATTTGAAACCAATAATCAGTATAGAATGACCAGGAAGTTGAATAAATCTCATAGGAGTTATGAGGAAGAAGCTATCCCACTTTCTATTCAGATGATTCCAGATTAGCCTATTCGGACATATGGCAATATCTTCATGATTCATATCAAACGAGGATGAACCAGGATGTAAGAAGCTTGATTTGAAACTATTAATCAGTGTAGAATGACCAGGAAGTTGAATAAATGTCATATGAGTTATGAGGAAGAAGCTATCCCACTTTCTATTCAGATAATTCCAGATTAGCCTGTTCGGACATATAACAATATCTTCATGATTCTTATCAAACGAGGATGAACCAAGATGTAAGAAGTTTGATTTGAAACCATTAATCAGTATAGAATGACCAGGAAGTTGAATAAATCTCATAGGAGTTATGAGGAAGAAGCTATCCCACTTTCTATTCAGATGATTCCAGATTAGCATGTTCGGACAGATGGCAATATCTTCATGATTCATATCAAACGAGGATGAACCAGGATGAAAGAAGCTTGATTTGAAACCATTAATCAGTTTAGAATGACCAGGAAGTTGAATAAATCTCATAGGAGTTATGAGGAAGAAGCTATCCCACTTTCTATTCAGATGATTCCAGATTAGCATGTTCGGACATATGGTAATATCTTCATGATTCATATCAAACCAGGATGAACCAAGATGTAAGAAGCTCGATTTGAAACAATTAATCAGTGTATAATGACCAGGAATTTGAATAAATCTCATAGGAGTTATGAAGAAGAAGCTATCCAACTTTCTATTCAGATGATTCCATATTAGCCTGTTCGGACATATGGTAATATCTTCATGATTCTTATCAAACCAGGAGGAACCAAGATGTAAGAAGCTCGATTTCAAACCATTAATCAGTATAGAATGACCAGGAAGTTGAATAAATCTCATAGGAGTTATGAGGAACAAGCTATCCCACTTTCTATTCAGATGATTCAAGATTAGCATGTTCGGACATATGGCAATATCTTCATGATTCATATCAAACGAGGATGAACCAGGATGAAAGAAGCTTGATTTGAAACCATTAATCAGTTTAGAATGACCAGGAAGTTGAATAAATCTCATAGGAGTTATGAGGAAGAAGCTATCCCACTTTCTATTCAGATGTTTCCAGATTAGCCTGTTCGGACATATGTCAATATCTTCATGATTCTTATCAAACCAGGATGAACCAAGATGTAAGAAGCTTGATTTGAAACAATTAATCAGTATATAATGACCAGGAAGTTGAATAAATCTCATAGGAGTTATGAGGAAGAAGCTATCCCATTTTCTATTCAGATGATTCAAGATTAGCATGTTCGGACATATGGTAATATCTTCATGATTCTTATCAAACCAGGAGGAACCGAGATGTAAGAAGCTTGATTTGAAACAATTAATCAGTTTAGAATGACCAGGAAGTTGAATAATTCTCATAGGAGTTATGTGGAAGAAGCTATCCCGCGTTCTATTCAGATAATTCCAGATTAGCATGTTCGGACATATGGTAATATCTTCATGATTCTTATCAAACCAGGAGGAATCGAGATGTAAGAAGCTTGATTTGAAACCATTAATCAGTATATAATGACCAGGAAGTTGAATAAATCTCATAGGAGTTATGAAGAAGAATCTATCCAACTTTCTATTCAGATGATTCCAGATTAGCCTGTTCGGACATATGGTAATATCTTCATGATTCTTATCAAACCTGGAGGAACCAAGATGTAAGAAGCTTGATTTCAAACCATTAATCAGTATAGAATGACCAGGAAGTTGAATAAATCTCATAGGAGTTATGAAGAAGAAGCTATCCAACTTTCTATTCTGATGATTCAAGATTAGCCTGTTCGGACATATGGTAATATCTTCATGATTCTTATCAAACCAGGAGGAACCGAGATGTAAGAAGCTTGATTTGAAACCATTAATCAGTATAGAATGACCAGTAAGTTGAATAAATCTCATAGGAGTTATGAGGAAGAAGCTATCCCACTTTCTATTCAGATGATTCCAGATTAGCCTATTCGGACATATGGCAATATCTTCATGATTCATATCAAACGAGGATGAACCAGGATGTAAGAAGCTTGATTTGAAATGATTAATCAGTGTAGAATGACCAGGAAGTTGAATAAAAGTCATATGAGTTATGAGGAAGAAGCTATCCCACTTTCTATTCAGATAATTCCAGATTAGCCTGTTCGGACATATAGCAATATCTTCATGATTCTTATCAAACCAGGAGGAACCAAGATGTAAGAAGCTTGATTTGAAACCATTAATCAGTATAGAATGACCAGGAAGTTGAATAAATCTCATAGGAGTTATGAGGAAGAAGCTATCCCACTTTCTATTCAGATGATTCCAGATTAGCATGTTCGGACAGATGGCAATATCTTCATGATTCATATCAAACGAGGATGAACCAGGATGAAAGAAGCTTGATTTGAAACCATTAATCAGTTTAGAATGACCAGGAAGTTGAATAAATCTCATAGGAGTTATGAAGAAGAAGCTATCCCACTTTCTATTCAGATGTTTCCAGATTAGCCTGTTCGGACATATGGCAATATATTCATGATTCTTATCAAACCAGGAGGAACCAAGATGTAAGAAGCTTGATTTGAAACAATTAATCAGTATATAATGACCAGGAAGTTGAATAATCTCATAGGAGTTATGAGGAAGAAGCTATCCCATTTTCTATTCAGATGATTCAAGATTAGCATGTTCGGACATATGGTAATATCTTCATGATTCTTATCAAACCAGGAGGAACCGAGATGTAAGAAGCTTGATTTGAAACAATTAATCAGTATAGAATGACCAGGAAGTTGAATATATCTCATAGGAGTTATGAGGAACAAGCTATCCCACTTTCTATTCAGATGATTCCAGATTAGCATGTTCGGACAGATGTCAATATCTTCATGATTCATATCAAACGAGGATGAACCAGGATGAAAGAATCTTGATTTGAAACCATTAATCAGTTTAGAATGACCAGGAAGTTGAATAAATCTCATAGGAGTTATGAGGAAGAAGCTATCCCACTTTCTATTCAGATGTTTCCAGATTAGCCTATTCGGACATATGGCAATATCTTCATGATTCTTATCAAACCAGGAGGAACCAAGATGTAAGAAGCTTGATTTGAAACAATTAATCAGTATATAATGACCAGGAAGTTGAATAAATCTCATAGGAGTTATGAAGAGGAAGCTACCCCACTTTCTATTCAGATGATTCCTGATTAGCATGTTCGGACGTATGGTCATATCTTCATGATTCATATCAAACCAGGATGAACCAAGATTTAAGAAGCTTGATTTGAAACCATTAATCAGTGTAGAATGACCAGGAAGTTGAATATCCCGCTTTCTATTCAGATAATTCCAGATTAGCATGTTCGGAAATATGGTAATATCTTCATGATTCTTATCAAACCAGGAGGAATCGAGATGTGAGAAGTTTGATCTGAAACCATTAATCAGTATAGAATGACCAGGAAGTTGAATAAATCTCATAGGAGTTATAAAGAAGAAGCTATCCCACTTTCTATTCTGATGATTCAATATTAACCTGTTCGGACATATGGTAATATCTTCATGATTCTTATCAAACAAGGAGGAACCGAGATGTAAGAAGCTTGATTTGAAACCATTAATAGTATAGAATGACCAGGAAATTGAATAAATCTCATAGGAGTTATGAGGAAGAAGCTATCCCACTTTCTATTCTGATGATTCAAGATTAACCTGTTCGGACATATGGTAATATCTTCATGATTCTTATCAAACCAGGAGGAACCAAGATGTAAGAAGCTTGATTTGAAACCATTAATAGTATATAATGACCAGGAAGTTGAATAAATCTCATAGGAGTTATGAAGAAGAAGCTATCCCACTTTCTATTCAGATGATTCCAGATTAGCCTGTTCGGACATATGGTAATATCTTCATGATTCATATCAAACCAGGATGAACCAAGATGTAAGAAGCTTGATTTGAAACAATTAATCAGTGTATAATGACCAGGAAGTTGAACAAATCTCATAAGAGTTATGAAGAAGAAGCTATCCCACTTTCTATTCAGATGATTCCAGATTAACCTGTTCGGACATATGACAATATCTTCATGATTCATATCAAACCAGGATGAACCAAGATGTAAGAAGCTTGATTTGAAACCATTAATCAGTGTAGAATGACCAAGAAGTTGAATAAATCTCATATGAGTTATGTGGAAGAAGCTATCCCGCTTTCTATTCAGATAATTCCAGATTAGCATGTTCGGAAATATGGTAATATCTTCATGATTCTTATCAAACCACGAGGAATCGAGATGTAAGAAGCTTGATTTGAAACCATTAATCAGTATATAATGACCAGGAAGTTGAATAATCTCATAGGAGTTATGAGGAAGAAGCTATCCCACTTTCTATTCAGATGTTTCCAGATTAGCCTGTTCGGACATATGGCAATATATTCATGATTCTTATCAAACCAGGAGGAACCAAGATGTAAGAAGCTTGATTTGAAACAATTAATCAGTATATAATGACCAGGAAGTTGAATAATCTCATAGGAGTTATGAGGAAGAAGCTATCCCATTTTCTATTCAGATGATTCAAGATTAGCATGTTCGGACATATGGTAATATCTTCATGATTCTTATCAAACCAGGAGGAACCGAGATGTAAGAAGCTTGATTTGAAACAATTAATCAGTATAGAATGACCAGGAAGTTGAATAAATCTCATAGGAGTTATGAGGAACAAGCTATCCCACTTTCTATTCAGATGATTCCAGATTAGCATGTTCGGACAGATGTCAATATCTTCATGATTCATATCAAACGAGGATGAACCAGGATGAAAGAATCTTGATTTGAAACCATTAATCAGTTTAGAATGACCAGGAAGTTGAATAAATCTCATAGGAGTTATGAGGAAGAAGCTATCCCACTTTCTATTCAGATGTTTCCAGATTAGCCTATTCGGACATATGGCAATATCTTCATGATTCTTATCAAACCAGGAGGAACCAAGATGTAAGAAGCTTGATTTGAAACAATTAATCAGTATATAATGACCAGGAAGTTGAATAAATCTCATAGGAGTTATGAAGAGGAAGCTACCCCACTTTCTATTCAGATGATTCCAGATTAGCATGTTCGGACGTATGGTCATATCTTCATGATTCATATCAAACCAGGATGAACCAAGATTTAAGAAGCTTGATTTGAAACCATTAATCAGTGTAGAATGACCAGGAAGTTGAATATCCCGCTTTCTATTCAGATAATTCCAGATTAGCATGTTCGGAAATATGGTAATATCTTCATGATTCTTATCAAACCAGAAGGAATCGAGATGTGAGAAGTTTGATCTGAAACCATTAATCAGTATAGAATGACCAGGAAGTTGAATAAATCTCATAGGAGTTATAAAGAAGAAGCTATCCCACTTTCTATTATGATGATTCAAGATTAACATGTTCGGACATATGGTAATATCTTCATGATTCTTATCAAACCAGGGGGAACCGAGATGTAAGAAGCTTGATTTGAAACCATTAATAGTATAGAATGACCAGGAAATTGAATAAATCTCATAGGAGTTATGAGGAAGAAGCTATCCCACTTTCTATTCTGATGATTCAAGATTAACC
Source organism: Raphanus raphanistrum x Raphanus sativus (assembly GCA_019705995.1). Lineage (NCBI taxonomy): Eukaryota > Viridiplantae > Streptophyta > Magnoliopsida > Brassicales > Brassicaceae > Raphanus > Raphanus raphanistrum x Raphanus sativus. The sequence continues at coordinate 224,828 of JADEVD010000012.1, forward strand.
TGTTCGGACATATGGTAATATCTTCATGATTCTTATCAAACCAGGAGGAACCAAGATGTAAGAAGCTTGATTTGAAACCATTAATAGTATATAATGACCAGGAAGTTGAATAAATCTCATAGGAGTTATGAAGAAGAAGCTATCCCACTTTCTATTCAGATGATTCCAGATTAGCCTGTTCGGACATATGGTAATATCTTCATGATTCATATCAAACCAGGATGAACCAAGATGTAAGAAGCTTGATTTGAAACAATTAATCAGTGTATAATGACCAGGAAGTTGAACAAATCTCATAAGAGTTATGAAGAAGAAGCTATCCCACTTTCTATTCAGATGATTCCAGATTAACCTGTTCGGACATATGGCAATATCTTCATGATTCATATCAAACCAGGATGAACCAAGATGTAAGAAGCTTGATTTGAAACCATTAATCAGTGTAGAATGACCAAGAAGTTGAATAAATCTACTATGAGTTATGTGGAAGAAGCTATCCCGCTTTCTATTCAGATAATTCCAGATTAGCATGTTCGGAAATATGGTAATATCTTCATGATTCTTATCAAACCAGGAGGAATCGAGATGTAAGAAGCTTGATTTGAAACCATTAATCAGTATATAATGACCAGGAAGTTGAATAATCTCATAGGAGTTATGAGGAAGAAGCTATCCCACTTTCTATTCAGATGTTTCCAGATTAGCCTGTTCGGACATATGTCAATATCTTCATGATTCTTATCAAACCAGGAGGAACCAAGATGTAAGAAGCTTGATTTGAAACAATTAATCAGTATATAATGACCTGGAAGTTGAATAATCTCATAGGAGTTATGAAGAAGAAGCTACCCCACTTTCTATTCAGATGATTCCAGATTAGCATGTTCGGACATATGGTAATATCTTCATGATTCATATCAAACCAGGATGAACCAAGATGTAAGAAGCTTGATTTGAAACCATTAATCAGTGTAGGATGACCAGGAAGTTGAATAAATCTCATAGGAGTTATGAGGAAGAAGCTATCCCATTTTCTATTCAGATGATTCAAGATTAGCATGTTCGGACATATGGTAATATCTTCATGATTCTTATCAAACCAGGAGGAACCGAGATGTAAGAAGCTTGATTTGAAACAATTAATCAGTTTAGAATGACCAGGAAGTTGAATAATTCTCATAGGAGTTATGTGGAAGAAGCTATCCCGCTTTCTATTCAGATAATTCCAGATTAGCATGTTCGGACATATGGTAATATCTTCATGATTCTTATCAAACCAGGAGGAATCGAGATGTAAGAAGCTGGATTTGAAACCATTAATCAGTATATAATGACCAGGAAGTTGAATAAATCTCATAGGAGTTATGAAGAAGAATCTATCCAACTTTCTATTCAGATGATTCCAGATTAGCCTGTTCGGACATATGGTAATATCTTCATGATTCTTATCAAACCAGGAGGAACCAAGATGTAAGAAGCTTGATTTCAAACCATTAATCAGTATAGAATGACCAGGAAGTTGAATAAATCTCGTAGGAGTTATGAAGAAGAAGCTATCCAACTTTCTATTCTGATGATTCAAGATTAGCCTGTTCGGACATATGGTAATATATTCATGATTCTTATCAAACCAGGAGGAACCGAGATGTAAGAAGCTTGATTTGAAACCATTAATCAGTATAGAATGACCAGTAAGTTGAATAAATCTCATAGGAGTTATGAGGAAGAAGCTATCCCACTTTCTATTCAGATGATTCCAGATTAGCCTATTCGGACATATGGCAATATCTTCATGATTCATATCAAACGAGGATGAACCAGGATGTAAGAAGCTTGATTTGAAATGATTAATCAGTGTAGAATAACCAGGAAGTTGAATAAAAGTCATATGAGTTATGAGGAAGAAGCTATCCCACTTTCTATTCAGATAATTCCAGATTAGCCTGTTCGGACATATAGCAATATCTTCATGATTCTTATCAAACCAGGAGGAACCAAGATGTAAGAAGCTTGATTTGAAACCATTAATCAGTATAGAATGACCAGGAAGTTGAATAAATCTCATAGGAGTTATGAGGAAGAAGCTATCCCACTTTCTATTCAGATGATTCCAGATTAGCATGTTCGGACAGATGGCAATATCTTCATGATTCATATCAAACGAGGATGAACCAGGATGAAAGAAGCTTGATTTGAAACCATTAATCAGTTTAGAATGACCAGGAAGTTGAATAAATCTCATAGGAGTTATGAGAAAGAAGCTATCCCACTTTCTATTCAGATGTTTCCAGATTAGCCTGTTCGGACATATGGCAATATCTTCATGATTCTTATCGAACCAGGAGGAACCAAGATGTAAGAAGCTTGATTTGAAACAATTAATCAGTATATAATGACCAGGAAGTTGAATAATCTCATAGGAGTTATGAGGAAGAAGCTATCCCATTTTCTATTCAGATGATTCAAGATTAGCATGTTCGGACATATGGTAATATCTTCATGATTCTTATCAAACCAGGAGGAACCGAGATGTAAGAAGCTTGATTTGAAACAATTAATCAGTATAGAATGACCAGGAAGTTGAATAAATCTCATAGGAGTTATGAGGAACAAGCTATCCCACTTTCTATTCAGATGATTCCAGATTAGCATGTTCGGACAGATGTCAATATCTTCATGATTCATATCAAACGAGGATGAACCAGGATGAAAGAAGCTTGATTTGAAACCATTAATCAGTTTAGAATGACCAGGAAGTTGAATAAATCTCATAGGAGTTATGAGGTTAAAGCTATCCCACTTTCTATTCAGATGTTTCCAGATTAGCCTATTCGGACATATGGCAATATCTTCATGATTCTTATCAAACCAGGAGGAACCAAGATGTAAGAAGCTTGATTTGAAACAATTAATCAGTATATAATGACCAGGAAGTTGAATAAATCTCATAGGAGTTATGAAGAGGAAGCTACCCCACTTTCTATTCAGATGATTCCAGATTAGCATGTTCGGACGTATGGTCATATCTTCATGATTCATATCAAACCAGGATGAACCAAGATTTAAGAAGCTTGATTTGAAACCATTAATCAGTGTAGAATGACCAGGAAGTTGAATATCCCGCTTTCTATTCAGATAATTCCAGATTAGCATGTTCGGAAATATGGTAATATCTTCATGATTCTTATCAAACCAGGAGGAATCGAGATGTGAGAAGTTTGATCTGAAACCATTAATCAGTATAGAATGACCAGGAAGTTGAATAAATCTCATAGGAGTTATAAAGAAGAAGCTATCCCACTTTCTATTCTGATGATTCAAGATTAACCTGTTCGGACATATGGTAATATCTTCATGATTCTTATCAAACCAGGAGGAACCGAGATGTAAGAAGCTTGATTTGAAACCATTAATAGTATAGAATGACCAGGAAATTGAATAAATCTCATAGGAGTTATGAGGAAGAAGCTATCCCACTTTCTATTCTGATGATTCAAGATTAACCTGTTCGGACATATGGTAATATCTTCATGATTCTTATCAAACCAGGAGGAACCAAGATGTAAGAAGCTTGATTTGAAACCATTAATAGTATATAATGACCAGGAAGTTGAATAAATCTCATAGGAGTTATGAAGAAGAAGCTATCCCACTTTCTATTCAGATGATTCCAGATTAGCCTGTTCGGACATATGGTAATATCTTCATGATTCATATCAAACCAGGATGAACCAAGATGTAAGAAGCTTGATTTGAAACAATTAATCAGTGTATAATGACCAGGAAGTTGAACAAATCTCATAAGAGTTATGAAGAAGAAGCTATCCCACTTTCTATTCAGATGATTCCAGATTAACCTGTTCGGACATATGGCAATATCTTCATGATTCATATCAAACCAGGATGAACCAAGATGTAAGAAGCTTGATTTGAAACCATTAATCAGTGTAGAATGACCAAGAAGTTGAATAAATCTCATATGAGTTATGTGGAAGAAGCTATCCCGCTTTCTATTCAGATAATTCCAGATTAGCATGTTCGGAAATATGGTAATATCTTCATGATTCTTATCAAACCAGGAGGAATCGAGATGTAAGAAGCTTGATTTGAAACCATTAATCAGTATATAATGACCACGAAGTTGAATAATCTCATAGGAGTTATGAGGAAGAAGCTATCCCACTTTCTATTCAGATGTTTCCAGATTAGCCTGTTCGGACATATGGCAATATCTTCATGATTCTTATCAAACCAGGAGGAACCAAGATGTAAGAAGCTTGATTTAAAACAATTAATCAGTATATAATGACCAGGAAGTTGAATAATCTCATAGGAGTTATGAAGAAGAAGCTACCCCACTTTCTATTCAGATGATTCCAGATTAGCATGTTCGGACATATGGTAATATCTTCATGATTCATATCAAACCAGGATGAACCAAGATGTAAGAAGCTTGATTTGAAACCATTAATCAGTGTAGGATGACCAGGAAGTTGAATAAATCTCATATGAGTTATGAGGAAGAAGCTATCCCGCTTTCTATTCAGATAATTCCAGATTAGCATGTTCGGAAATATGGTAATATCTTCATGATTCTTATCAAACCAGGAGGAATCGAGATGTAAGAAGCTTGATCTGAAACCATTAATCAGTATAGAATGACCAGGAAGTTGAATAAATCTCATAGGAGTTATAAACAAGAAGCTATCCCACTTTCTATTGTGATGATTCAAGATTAGCCTGTTCGGACATATGGTAATATCTTCATGATTCTTATCAAACCAGGAGGAACCGAGATGTAAGAAGCTTGATTTGAAACCATTAATAGTATAGAATGACCAGGAAATTGAATAAATCTCATTGGAGTTATGAGGAAGAAGCTATCCCACTTTCTATTTAGATTATTCCAGATTAGCATGTTCCGACATATGTCAATATCTTCATGATTCTTATCAAACCAGGAGGAACCAAGATGTAAGAAGCTTGATTTGAAACACTTAATCAGTATATAATGACCAGGAAGTTGAATAAATCTCATAGGAGTTATGAAGAAGAAGCTATCCCACTTTCTATTCAGATGATTCCAGATTAGCCTGTTCGGACATATGGTAATATCTTCATGATTCATATCAAACCAGGATGAACCAAGATGTAAGAAGCTTGATTTGAAACAATTAATCAGTGTATAATGACCAGGAAGTTGAACAAATCTCATAAGAGTTATGAAGAAGAAGCTATCCCACTTTCTATTCAGATGATTCCAGATTAACCTGTTCGGACATATGGCAATATCTTCATGATTCATATCAAACCAGGATGAACCAAGATGTAAGAAGCTTGATTTGAAACCATTAATCAGTGTATAATGACCAAGAAGTTGAATAAATCTCATATGAGTTATGTGGAAGAAGCTATCCCGCTTTCTATTCAGATAATTCCAGATTAGCATGTTCGGAAATATGGTAATATCTTCATGATTCTCATCAAACCAGGAGGAATCGAGATGTAAGAAGCTTGATTTGAAACCATTAATCAGTATATAATGACCAGGAAGTTGAATAAATCTCATAGGAGTTATGAAGAAGAATCTATCCAACTTTCTATTCAGATGATTCCAGATTAGCCTGTTCGGACATATGGTAATATCTTCATGATTCTTATCAAACCAGGAGGAACCAAGATGTAAGAACCTTGATTTCAAACCATTAATCAGTATAGAATGACCAGGAAGTTGAATAAATCTGATAGGAGTTATGAAGAAGAAGCTATCCAACTTTCTATTCTGATGATTCAAGATTAGCCTGTTCGGACATATGGTAATATCTTCATGATTCTTATCAAACCAGGAGGAACCGAGATGTAAGAAGCTTGATTTGAAACCATTAATCAGTATAGAATGACCAGGAAGTTGAATAAATCTCATAGGAGTTATGAGGAAGAAGCTATCCCACTTTCTATTCAGATGATTCCAGATTAGCCTATTCGGACATATGGCAATATCTTCATGATTCATATCAAACGAGGATGAACCAGGATGTAAGAAGCTTGATTTGAAATGGTTAATCAGTGTAGAATGACCAGGAAGTTGAATAAATGTCATATGAGTTATGAGGAAGAAGCTATCCCACTTTCTATTCTTATAATTCCAGATTAGCCTGTTCGGACATATAGCAATATCTTCATGATTCTTATCAAACCAGGAGGAACCAAGATGTAAGAAGCTTGATTTGAAACCATTAATCAGTATAGAATGACCAGGAAGTTGAATAAATCTCATAGGAGTTATGAGGAAGAAGCTATCCCACTTTCTATTCAGATGTTTCCAGATTAGCCTGTTCGGACATATGGCAATATCTTCATGATTCTTATCAAACCCGGAGGAACCAAGATGTAAGAAGCTTGATTTGAAACAATTAATCAGTGTATAATGACCAGGAAGTTGAACAAATCTCATAAGAGTTATGAAGAAGAAGCTATCCCACTTTCTATTCAGATGATTCCAGATTAACCTGTTCGGACATATGGCAATATCTTCATGATTCATATCAAACCAGGATGAACCAAGATGTAAGAAGCTTGATTTGAAACCATTAATCAGTGTATAATGACCAAGAAGTTGAATAAATCTCATATGAGTTATGTGGAAGAAGCTATCCCGCTTTCTATTCAGATAATTCCAGATTAGCATGTTCGGAAATATGGTAATATCTTCATGATTCTTATCAAACCAGGAGGAATCGAGATGTAAGAAGCTTGATTTGAAACCATTAATCAGTATATAATGACCAGGAAGTTGAATAAATCTCATAGGAGTTATGAAGAAGAATCTATCCAACTTTCTATTCAGATGATTCCAGATTAGCCTGTTCGGACATATGGTAATATCTTCATGATTCTTATCAAACCAGGAGGAACCAAGATGTAAGAAGCTTGATTTCAAACCATTAATCAGTATAGAATGACCAGGAAGTTGAATAAATCTGATAGGAGTTATGAAGAAGAAGCTATCCAACTTTCTATTCTGATGATTCAAGATTAGCCTGTTCGGACATATGGTAATATCTTCATGATTCTTATCAAACCAGGAGGAACCGAGATGTAAGAAGCTTGATTTGAAACCATTAATCAGTATAGAATGACCAGGAAGTTGAATAAATCTCATAGGAGTTATGAGGAAGAAGCTATCCCACTTTCTATTCAGATGATTCCAGATTAGCCTATTCGGACATATGGCAATATCTTCATGATTCATATCAAACGAGGATGAACCAGGATGTAAGAAGCTTGATTTGAAATGGTTAATCAGTGTAGAATGACCAGGAAGTTGAATAAATGTCATATGAGTTATGAGGAAGAAGCTATCCCACTTTCTATTCTTATAATTCCAGATTAGCCTGTTCGGACATATAGCAATATCTTCATGATTCTTATCAAACCAGGAGGAACCAAGATGTAAGAAGCTTGATTTGAAACCATTAATCAGTATAGAATGACCAGGAAGTTGAATAAATCTCATAGGAGTTATGAGGAAGAAGCTATCCCACTTTCTATTCAGATGATTCCAGATTAGCATGTTCGGACAGATGGCAATATCTTCATGATTCATATCAAACGAGGATAAACCAGCATGAAAGAAGCTTGATTTGAAACCATTAATCAGTTTAGAATGACCAGGAAGTTGAATAAATCTCATAGGAGTTATGAGGAAGAAGCTATCCCACTTTCTATTCAGATGTTTCCAGATTAGCCTGTTCGGACATATGGCAATATCTTCATGATTCTTATCAAACCCGGAGGAACCAAGATGTAAGAAGCTTGATTTGAAACAAATAATCAGTATATAATGACCAGGAAGTTGAATAATCTCATAGGAGTTATGAGGAAGAAGCTATCCCATTTTCTAATCAGATGATTCAAGATTAGCATGTTCGGACATATGGTAATATCTTCATGATTCTTATCAAACCAGGAGGAACCGAGATGTAAGAAGCTTGATTTGAAACAATTAATCAGTATAGAATGACCAGGAAGTTGAATAAATCTCATAGGAGTTATGAGGAACAAGCTATCCCACTTTCTATTCAGATGATTCCAGATTAGCATGTTCGGACAGATGTCAATATCTTCATGATTCATATCAAACGAGTATGAACCAGGATGAAAGAAGCTTGATTTGAAACCATTAATCAGTGTAGAATGACCAGGAAGTTGAATAAATATCATAGGAGTTATGAGGAAGAAGCTATCCCATTTTCTATTTAGATGATTCCAGATTAGCATGTTCGGACATATGACAATATCTTCATGATTCTTATCAAACCAGGAGGAACCGAGATGTAAGAAGCTTGATTTGAAACCATTAATCAGTATAAAATGACATGTAAGTTGAATAAATCTCATTTAGATAATTCCAGATTAGCATGTTCGGAAATATGGTAATATCTTCATGATTCTTATCAAACCAGGAGGAACCAAGATGTAAGAAGCTTGATTTGAAACAATTAATCAGTATATAATGACCAGGAAGATGAATAAATCTCATAGGAGTTTTGAAGAAGAAGCTATCCCACTTTCTATTCAGATGATTCCAGATTAGCATGTTCGGACATATGGTAATATCTTCATGATTCATATCAAACCAGGATGAACCAAGATGTAAGAAGCTTGATTTGAAACCATTAATCAGTGTAGGATGACCAGGAAGTTGAATAAATCTCATATGTGTTATGAGGAAGAAGCTATCCCGCTTTCTATTCAGATAATTCCAGATTAGCATGTTCGGAAATATGGTAATATCTTCATGATTCTTATCAAACCAGGAGGAATCGAGATGTAAGAAGCTTGATCTGAAACCATTAATCAGTATAGAATGACCAGGAAGTTGAATAAATCTCATAGGAGTTATGAGGAAGAAGCTATCCCATTTTCTATTTAGATGATTCCAGATTAGCATGTTCGGACATATGACAATATCTTCATGATTCTTATCAAACCAGGAGGAACCGAGATGTAAGAAGCTTGATTTGAAACCATTAATCAGTATAAAATGACATGTAAGTTGAATAAATCTCATTTAGATAATTCCAGATTAGCATGTTCGGAAATATGGTAATATCTTCATGATTCTTATCAAACCAGGAGGAACCAAGATGTAAGAAGCTTGATTTGAAACAATTAATCAGTATATAATGACCAGGAAGATGAATAAATCTCATAGGAGTTTTGAAGAAGAAGCTATCCCACTTTCTATTCAGATGATTCCAGATTTTCCTATTTAGACATATGGTAATATCTTCATGATTCATATCAAACCAGGATGAACCAAGATGTAAGAAGCTTGATTTGAAACCATTAATCAGTGTAGAATGACCAAGAAGTTGAATAAATCTCATATGAGTTATGTGGAAGAAGCTATCCCGCTTTCTATTCAGATAATTCCAGATTAGCATGTTCGGAAATATGGTAATATCTTCATGATTCTTATCAAACCAGGAGGAATCGAGATGTAAGAAGCTTGATTTGAAACCATTAGTAAGTATATAATGACCAGGAAGTTGAATAAATCTCATAGGATTTATGAGGAAGAAGCTATCCCACTTTCTATTCAGATGATTCCAGATTAGCCTTTTCGGACATATGGCAATATCTTCATGATTCATATCAAACCAGGATAAACCAAGATGTAAGAAGCTTGATTTGAAACCACTAATCAGTATAGAATGACCAGGAAGTTGAATAAATCTCATATGAGTTATGAAGAAGAAGCTATCCCACTTTCTATTCAGATAATTCCAGATTAGCCTGTTCGGACATATGATAATATCTTCATGATTCTTATCAAAACAGGAGGAACCGAGATGTAAGAAGCTTGATTTGAAACCATTAATCAGTATATAATGACTAGGAAGTTGAATAAATCTCATATGAGTTATGAAGAAGAAGCTATCCCACTTTCTATTCAGATGATGCGAGATTAGCCTGTTCGGACATATGGTGATATCTACATTATTCTTATCAAACCAGGAGGAACCGAGATGTAAGAAGCTTGATTTGAAACCATTAATCAGTATAGAATGACCAGGAAGTTGAATAAATCTCATAGAAGTTATGAGGAAGAAGCTATCCCACTTTCTATTCAGATGATTCCAGATTAGCATGTTCTGACATATGGCAATATCTTCATGATTCTTATCAAAACCAGGAGGAACCAAGATGTAAGAAGCTTGATTTGAAACAATTAATCAGTATATAATGACCAGTAAGTTGAATAAATCTCATAGGAGTTTTGAAGAAGAAGCTATCCCACTTTCTATTCAGATGATTCCAGATTTTCCTATTCAGACATATGGTAATATCTTCATGATTCATATCAAACCAGGATGAACCAAGATGTAAGAAGCTTGATTTGAAACCATTAATCAGTGTAGAATGACCAAGAAGTTGAATAAATCTCATATGAGTTATGTGGAAGAAGCTATCCCGCTTTCTATTCAGATAATTCCAGATTAGCATGTTCGGAAATATGGTAATATCTTCATGATTCTTATCAAACCAGGAGGAATCGAGATGTAAGAAGCTTGATTTGAAACCATTAATCAGTATATAATGACCAGGAAGTTGAATAATCTCATAGGAGTTATGAGGAAGAAGCTATCCCACTTTCTATTCAGATGATTCCAGATTAGCATGTTCGGACATATGGCAATATCTTCATGATTCTCATCAAACCAGGAGGAACCAAGATGTAAGAAGCTTGATTTGAAACAATTAATCAGTATATAATGACCAGGAAGTTGAATAATCTCATAGGAGTTATGAAGAAGAAGCTACCCCACTTTCTATTCAGATGATTCCAGATTAGCATGTTCGGACATATGGTAATATCTTCATGATTCATATCAAACCAGGATGAACCAAGATGTAAGAAGCTTGATTTGAAACCATTAATCAGTGTAGGATGACCAGGAAGTTGAATAAATCTCATATGTGTTATGAGGAAGAAGCTATCCCGCTTTCTATTCAGATAATTCCAGATTAGCATGTTCGGAAATATGGTAATATCTTCATGATTCTTATCAAACCAGGAGGAATCGAGATGTAAGAAGCTTGATCTGAAACCATTAATCAGTATAGAATGACCAGGAAGTTGAATAAATCTCATAGGAGTTATGAGGAAGAAGCTATCCCATTTTCTATTTAGATGATTCCAGATTAGCCTGTTCGGACATATGACAATATCTTCATGATTCTTATCAAACCAGGAGGAACCGAGATGTAAGAAGCTTGATTTGAAACCATTAATCAGTATAGAATGACATATAAGTTGAATAAATCTCATAGGAGTTATGAGGAAGAAGCTATCCCACTTTTATACAGATGATTACAGATTAGCCTGTTCGGACATATGGCAATATCTTCATGATTCATATCAAACCAGGAGGAACCGAGATGTAAGAAGCTTGATTTGAAACAATTAATCAGAATAGAATGACCAGGTAAGTTGAATAAATCTCATAGGAGTAATGAGGAAGAAGCTATCCCACTTTTATACAGATGATTACAGATTAGCCTGTTCGGACATATGGCAATATCTTTATGATTCATATCAAACCAGGATGAACCAAGATCTAAGAAGCTTGATTTGAAACCATTAGTAAGTATAGAATGACCAGGAAGTTGAATAAATCTCATAGGATTTATGAGGAAAATTTATCCCACTTTCTATTCAGATGATTCCAGATTAGCATGTTCGGACATATGCCAATATCTTCATGATTCTTATCAAACCAGGAGGAACCAAGATGTAAGAAGCTTGATTTGAAACAATTAATCAGTATATAATGACCAGGAAGTTGAATAATCTCATAGGAGTTATGAAGAAGAAGCTACCCCACTTTCTATTCAGATGATTCCAGATTAGCATGTTCGGACATATGGTAATATCTTCATGATTCATATCAAACCAGGATGAACCAAGATGTAAGAAGCTTGATTTGAAACCATTAATCAGTGTAGGATGACCAGGAAGTTGAATAAATCTCATATGTGTTATGAGGAAGAAGCTATCCCGCTTTCTATTCAGATAATTCCAGATTAGCATGTTCGGAAATATGGTAATATCTTCATGATTCTTATCAAACCAGGAGGAATCGAGATGTAAGAAGCTTGATCTGAAACCATTAATCAGTATAGAATGACCAGGAAGTTGAATAAATCTCATAGGAGTTATGAGGAAGAAGCTATCCCATTTTCTATTTAGATGATTCCAGATTAGCCTGTTCGGACATATGACAATATCTTCATGATTCTTATCAAACCAGGAGGAACCGAGATGTAAGAAGCTTGATTTGAAACCATTAATCAGTATAGAATGACATATAAGTTGAATAAATCTCATAGGAGTTATGAGGAAGAAGCTATCCCACTTTTATACAGATGATTACAGATTAACCTGTTAGGACATATGGCAATATCTTCATGATTCATATCAAACCAGGAGGAACCGAGATGTAAGAAGCTTGATTTGAAACCATTAATCAGAATAGAATGACCAGGAAGTTGAATAAATCTCATAGGAGTTATGAGGAATAAGCTATCCCACTTTCTATTCAGATGATTCCAGATTAGCATGTTCCGACATATGGCAATATCTTCATGATTCTTATCAAACCAGGAGGAACCAAGATGTAAGAAGCTTTATTTGAAACAATTAATCAGTATATAATGACCAGGAAGTTGAATAAATCTCATATGTGTTATGAAGAAGAAGCTATCCCACTTTCTATTCAGATGATTCCAGATTAGCCTATTCAGACATATGGTAATATCTTCATGATTCATATCAAACCAGGATGAACCAAGATGTAAGAAGCTTGATTTGAATCAATTAATCATTATATAATGACCAGGAAGTTGAATAAATCTCATAGGAGTTATGAAGAAGAAGCTATCCCACTTTCTATTCAGATAATTCCAGATTAGCCTGTTCGGACATATGGCAATATCTTCATGATTCTTATCAAACCAGGAGGAAACACGATGTAAGAAGCTTGATTTGAAACCATTAATCAGTGTAGAATGACCAGGAAGTTGAATAAATATCGTAGGAGTTATGAGGAAGAAGCTATCCCATTTTCTATTTAGATGATTCCAGATTAGCCTGTTCGGACATATGGCAATATCTTCATGATTCTTATCAAACCTGGAGGAACCGAGATGTAAGAAACTTGATTTGAAACCATTAATCAGTATAGAATGACATGTAAGTTGAATAAATCTCATAGGAGTTATGAGGAAGAAGCTATCCCACTTTTATACAGATGATTACAGATTAGCCTGTTCGGACATATGGCAATATCTTTATGATTCATATCAAACCAGGATGAACCAAGATCTAAGAAGCTTGATTTGAAACCATTAGTAAGTATAGAATGACCAGGAAGTTGAATAAATCTCATAGGATTTATGAGGAAAAAGTTATCCCACTTTCTATTCAGATGATTCCAGATTAGCATGTTCGGACATATGCCAATATCTTCATGATTCTTATCAAACCAGGAGGAACCGAGATGTAAGAAGGTTGATTTGAAACCATTAATCAGTATAGAATGACAGGTAAGTTGAATAAATCTCATAGGAGTTATGAGGAAGAAGCTATCCCACTTTTATACAGATGATTACAGATTAGCCTGTTTGGACATATGGCAATATCTTCATGATTCATATCAAACCAGGATGAACCAAGATCTAAGAAGCTTGATTTGAAACCATTAGTAAGTATATAATGACCAGGAAGTTGAATAAATCTCATAGGATTTATGAGGAAGAAGCTATCCCACTTTCTATTCAGATGATTCCAGATTAGCCATTTCGGACATATGGCAATATCTTCAGGATTCATATCAAACCAGGATAAACCAAGATGTAAGAAGCTTGATTTGAAACCACTAATCAGTATAGAATGACCAGGAAGTTGAATAAATCTCATATGAGTTATGAAGAAGAAGCTATCCCACTTTCTATTCAGATAATTCCAGATTAGCATGTTCGGACATATGATAATATCTTCATGATTCTTATCAAACCAGGAGGAACCGAGATGTAAGAAGCTTGATTTGAAACCATTAATCAGTATATAATGACTAGGAAGTTGAATAAATCTCATATGAGTTATGAAAAAGAAGCTATCCCACTTTCTATTAGATGATACCAGATTAGCCTGTTCGGACATATGGTAATATCTACATTATTCTTATCAAACCAGGAGGAACCGAGATGTAAGAAGCTTAATTTGAAACCATTAATCAGTATAGAATGACCAGGAAGTTGAATAAATCTCATAGGAGTTATGAGGAAGAAGCTATCCCACTTTCTATTCAGATGATTCCAGATTAGCATGTTCCGACATATGGCAATATCTTCATGATTCTTATCAAACCAGGAGGAACCAAGATGTAAAAAGCTTGATTTGAAACAATTAATCAGTATATAATGACCAGGAAGTTGAATAAATCTCATAGGAGTTTTGAAGAAGAAGCTATCCCACTGTCTATTCAGATGATTCCAGATTAGCCTATTCAGACATATGGTAATATCTTCATGATTCATATCAAACCAGGATGAACCAAGATGTAAGAAGCTTGATTTGAATCAATTAATCAGTATATAATGACCAGGAAGTTAAATAAACCTCATAGGAGTTAATAAGAAGAAGCTATCCCATTTTCTTTTCAGATGATTCCAGATTAGCCTAACCGGACATATGGTAATATCTTCATGATTCATATCAAACCAGGATGAACCAAGATGTAAGAAGCTTGATTTGAAACCATTAATCAGTGTAGAATGACCAGGAAGTTGAATAAATCTCATATGAGTTATGAGGAAGAAGCTATCCCACTTTCTTTTCAGATAATTCCAGATTAGCCTGTTCGGACATATGGCAATATCTTCATGATTCTTATCAAACCAGGAGGAACCAAGATGTAAGAAGCTTGATTTGAAACAATTAATCAGTGTAGAATGACCAGGAAGTTGAATAAATATCATAGGAGTTATGAGGAAGAAGCTATCCCATTTTCTATTTAGATGATTCCAGATTAGCCTGTTCGGACATAGGACAATATCTTCATGATTCTTATCAAACCAGGAGGAACCGAGATGTAAGAAGCTTGATTTGAAACCATTAATCAGTTTAGAATGACATGTAAGTTGAATAAATCTCATAGGAGTTATGAGGAAGAAGCTATCCCACTTTTTTACAGATGATTACAGATTAGCCTGTTCGGACATATGGCAATATCTTCATGATTCATATCAAACCAGGAGGAACCTAGATGTAAGAAGCTTGATTTGAAACCATTAATCAGAATAGAATGACAAGGAAGTTGAATAAATCTCATAGGAGTTATGAGGAAGAAGCTATCCCACTTTCTATTAAGATGATTCCAGATTAGCATGTTCCGACATATGGCAATATGTTCATGATTCTTATCAAACCAGGAGGAACCAAGATGTAAGACGCTTGATTTGAAACAATTAATAAGTATATAATGACCAGGAAGTTGAATAAATCTCATAGGAGTTATGAAGAAGAAGCTATCCCACTTTCTATTCAGATGATTCCAGATTAGCCTATTCAGACATATGGTAATATCTTCATGATTCATATCAAACCAGGATGAACCAAGATGTAAGAAGCTTGATTTGAATCAATTAATCATTATATAATGACCAGGAAGTTGAATAAATCTCATAGGAGTTATGAAGAAGAAGCTATCCCATTTTCTATTCAGATGATTCCAGATTAGCCTGTTCGGACATATGGTAATATCTTCATGATTCATATCAAACCAGGATGAACCAAGATGTAAGAAGCTTGATTTGAAACCATTAATCAGTGTAGAATTACCAGGAAGTTGAATAAATCTCATATGAGTTATGAGGAAGAAGCTATCCCACTTTCTATTCAGATAATTCCAGATTAGCCTGTTCGGACATATGGCAATATCTTCATGATTCTTATCAAACCAGGAGGAACCAAGATGTAAGAAGCTTGATTTGAAACCATTAATCAGTGTAGAATGACCAGGAAGTTGAATAAATATCGTAGGAGTTATGAGGAAGAAGCTATCCCATTTTCTATTTAGATGATTCCAGATTAGCCTGTTCGGACATATGACAATATCTTCATGATTCTTATCAAACCTGGAGGAACCGAGATGTAAGAAACTTGATTTGAAACCATTAATCAGTATATAATGACATGTAAGTTGAATAAATCTCATAGGAGTTATGAGGAAGAAGCTATCCCACTTTTATACAGATGATTACAGATTATCCTGTTCGGACATATGGCAATATCTTCATGATTCATATCAAACCAGGATGAACCAAGTCTAAGAAGCTTGATTTGAAACCATTAGTAAGTATAGAATGGCCATGAAGTTCAATAAATCTCATAGGATTTATGAGGAAGAAGTTATCCCATTTTCTATTCAGATGATTCCAGATTAGCATGTTCGGACATATGCCAATATCTTCATGATTCTTATCAAACCAGGAGGAACCGAGATGTAAGAAGGTTGATTTGAAACCATTAATCAGTATAGAATGACAGGTAAGTTGAATAAATAATCATAGGAGTTATGAGGAAGAAGCTATCCCACTTTTATACAGATGATTACAGATTAGCCTGTTTGGACATATGGCAATATCTTCATGATTCATATCAAACCAGGATGAACCAAGATCTAAGAAGCTTGATTTGAAACCATTAGAAATTATATAATGACCAGGAAGTTGAATAAATCTCATAGGATTTATGAGGAAGAAGCTATCCCACTTTCTATTCAGATGATTCCAGATTAGCCTTTTCGGACATATGGCAATATCTTCATGATTTATATCAAACCAGGATAAACCAAGATGTAAGAAGCTTGATTTGAAACCACTAATCAGTATAGAATGACCAGGAAGTTGAATAAATCTCATATGAGTTATGAAAAAGAAGCTATCCCACTTTCTATTCAGATAATTCCAGATTAGCCTGTTCGGACATATGATTATATCTTCATGATTCTTATCAAACCAGGAGGAACCGAGATGTAAGAAGCTTGATTTGAAACCATTAATCAGTATATAATGACTAGGAAGTTGAATAAATCTCATATGAGTTATGAAGAAGAAGCTATCCCACTTTCTATTCAGATGATTCCAGATTAGCCTGTTCGGACATATGGTAATATCTACATTATTCTTATCAAACCAGGAGGAACCGAGATGTAAGAAGCTTGATTTGAAACCATTAATCAGTATATAATGACTAGGAAGTTGAATAAATCTCATATGAGTTATGAAGAAGAAGCTATCCCACTTTCTATTCAGATGATTCCAGATTAGCCTGTTCGGACATATGGTAATATCTACATTATTCTTATCAAACCAGGAGGAACCGAGATGTAAGAAGCTTGATTTGAAACCATTAATTAGTATAGAATGACCAGGAAGTTGAATAAATCTCATAGGAGTTATGAGGAAGAAGCTATCCCACTTTCTATTCAGATGATTCCAGATTAGCATGTTCCGACATATGGCAATATCTTCATGATTCTTATCAAACCAGGAGGAACCAAGGTGTAAAAAGCTTGATTTGAAACAATTAATCAATATATAATGACCAGGAAGTTGAATAAATCTCATAGGAGTTATGAAGAAGAAGCTATCCCACTTTCTATTCAGATGATTCCAGATTAGCCTATTCAGACATATGGTAATATCTTCATGATTCATATCAAACCAGGATGAACCAAGATGTAAGAAGCTTGATTTGAATAAATTTATCAGTATATAATGATCAGGAAGTTAAATAAATCTCATAGGAGTTAAAAAGAAGAAGCTATCTCATTTTCTATTCAGATGATTCCAGATTAGCATGTTCGGACATATGGTAATATCTTCATGATTCATATCAAACCAGGATGAACCAAGATGTAAGAAGCTTGATTTGAAACCATTAATCAGTGTAGAATGACCAGGAAGTTGAATAAATCTCATATGAGTTATGAGGAAGAAGCTATCCCACTTTCTATTCAGATAATTCCAGATTAGCCTGTTCGGACATATGGCAATATCTTCATGATTCTTATCAAACCAGGAGGAACCAAGATGTAAGAAACTTGATTTGAAACCATTAATCAGTGTAGAATGACCAGGAAGTTGAATAAATATCATAGGAGTTATGAGGAAGAAGCTATCCCATTTTCTACTTAGATGATTCCAGATTAGCCTGTTCAGACATATGACAATATCTTCATGATTCTTATCAAACCAGGAGGAACCGAGATGTAAGAAGCTTTATTTGAAACCATTAATCAGTATAGAATGACATGTAAGTTGAATAAATCTCATAGGAGTTATGAGGAAGAAGCTATCCCACTTTTATACAGATTAGCCGGTTCGGACATATGGCAATATCTTCATGATTCATATCAAACCAGGATGAACCAAGATCTAAGAAGCTTGATTTGAAACCACTAGTAAGTATAGAATGACCAGGAAGTTGAATAAATCTCATAGGATTTATGAGGAAGAAGTTATCCCACTTTCTATTCAGATGATTCCAGATTAGCATGTTCGGACATATGCCAATATCTTCATGATTCTTATCAAACCAGGAGGAACCGAGATGTAAGAAGCTTGATTTGAAACCATTAATCAGTATAGAATGACAGGTAAGTTGAATAAATCTCATAGGAGTTATGAGGAAGAAGCTATCCCACTTTTATACAGATGATTACAGATTAGCCTGTTTGGACATATGGCAATATCTTCATGATTCATATCAAACCAGGATGAACCAAGATCTAAGAAGCTTGATTTGAAACCATTAGTAAGTATACAATGACCAGGAAGTTGAATAAATCCCATAGGATTTATGAGGAAGAAGCTATCCCACTTTCTATTCAGATGATTCCAGATTAGCCTTTTCGGACATATGGCAATATCTTCATGATTCATATCAAACCAGGATAAACCAAGATGTAAGAAGCTCGATTTGAAACCACTAATCAGTACAGAATGACCAGGAAGTTGAATAAATCTCATATGAGTTATGAAGAAGAAGCTATCCCACTTTCTATTCAGATAATTCCAGATTAGCCTGTTCGGACATATGATAATATCTTCATGATTCTTATCAAACAAGGAGGAACCGAGATGTAAGAAGCTTGATTCGAAACCATTAATCAGTAAATAATGACTAGGAATTTGAATAAATCTCATATGAGTTATGAAGAAGAAGCTATCCCACTTTCTATTCAGATGATTCCAGATTAGCCTGTTCGGACATATGGTAATATCTACATTATTCTTATCAAAAGAGGAGGAACCGAGATGTAAGAAGCTTGATTTGAAACCATTAATCAGTATAGAATGACCAGGAAGTTGAATAAATCTCATAGGAGTTATGAGGAAGAAGCTATCCCACTTTCTATTCAGATGATTCCAGATTAGCATGTTCCGACATATGGCAATATCTTCATGATTCTTATCAAACCAGGAGGAACCAAGATGTAAGAAGCTTGATTTGAATCCATTTTAGTAAGTATAGAATGACCAGGAAGTTGAATAAATCTCATAGAAGTTATGAGGAAGAAGCTATCCTACTTTCTATTCATATGATTCCAGATTAGCCTGTTTGGACATATGGCAATATCTTCATAATTCATATCAAACCAGGATATACCAAGATGTAAGAAGCTTGATTTGAAACCATTAGTAAGTATAGAATGACCAGTAAGTTGAATAAATCTCATAGGAGTTATGAGGAAGAAGCTATCCCACTTTCTATTCAGATGTTTCCAGACTAGCCTGTTCGGACATATGGAAATATATTCATGTTTCTTATTAAAATCAAGAGGAACCAAGATGTAAGAAGCTTGATTTGAAACAATTAATCAGTATATAATGACCAGGAAGTTGAATAAATCTCATAGGAGTTATGAGGAAGAAGCTATCCCACTTTCTATTCAGATGATTCCAGATTAGCCTGTTAAGACATATGGTAATATCTTCATGATTCATATCAAACCAGAATATACCAAGATGTAAGAAGGTTGATTTGAAACCATTATTCAGTGTAGAATGACCAGGAAGTTCAATAAATCTCATATGAGTTATGAGGAAGAAGCTATCCCACTTTCTGTTCAGATGATTCCATATTAGCATGTTCGGACATATGACAATATCTTCATGATTCTTATCAATCCAGGAGGAACCAAGATGTAAGAAGCTTGATTTGAAAACATTAGTCAGTATAGAATGACCAGGAAATTTAATAAATCTCACAGGAGTTATGAGGAAGAAGCTATCCCACTTTCTATTCAGATGTTTCCAGATTAGCCTGTTCGGACATATGGCAATATCTTCATGATTCATATCAAACCAGGATATACCAAGATGTAAGAAGCTTGATTTGAAACCATTAGTAAGCATAGAATGACCAGGAAGTTGAATAAATCTCATAGGAGTTATGAGGAAGAAGCTATCCCACTTTCTATTCAGATGTTTCCAGATTAGCATGTTCGGACATATGGAAATATCTTCATGTTTCTTATTAAAATCAAGAGGAACCAAGATGCAAGAAGCTTGATTTGAAACCATTAATCAGTGTAGAATGACCAGGAAGTTGAATAAATCTCATAGGAGTTATGAGGAAGAAGCTATCCCACTTTCTATTCAGATGTTTCCAGATTAGCCTTTTCGGACATATGACAATATCTTCATTATTCTTATCAAACCAGGAGGAACCGAGATGTAAGAAGCTTGATTTGAAACCATTAATCAGTATAGAATGACCAGGAAGTTGAATAAATCTCATAGGAGTTATGAGGAAGAAGCTATCCCACTTTCTATTCAGATGATTCCATATTAGCATGTTCGGACATATGACAATATCTTCATGATTCTTATCAATCCAGGAGGAACCAAGATGTAAGAAGCTTGATTTGAAAACATTAATCAGTATAGAATGACCAGGAAATTTAATAAATCTCACAGGAGTTATGAGGAAGAAGCTATCCCACTTTCTATTCAGATGATTTCAGATTAGCCTGTTCGGACATATGGCAATATCTTCATGATTCATATCAAACCAGGATATACCAAGATGTAAGAAGCTTGATTTGCAACCATTAATCAGTGTAGAATGACCAGGAAGTTTAATAAATCTCATATGAGTTATGAGGAAGAAGCTATCCCACTTTCTATTCAGATAATTCCAGATTAGCCTGTTCGGACATATGGCAATATCTTCATGATTCTTATCATTCCAGGATATACCAAGATGTAAGAAACTTGATTTGAAAACATTAATCAGCAATAGAATGACTAGGAAATTTAATATGGCAATATCTTCATGTTTCTTATTAAAATCAAGAGGAACCAAGATGTAAGAAGCTTGATTTGAAACAATTAATCAGTATATAATGACCAGGAAGTTGAATAAATCTCATAGGAGTTATGAGGAAGAAGCTATCCCACTTTCTATTCAGATGATTTCAGATTAGCCTGTTCGGACATATGGCAATATCTTCATGATTTATATCAAACTAGGATATACCAAGATGTAAGAAGCTTGATTTGCAACCATTAATCAGTGTAGAATGACCAGGAAGTTTAATAAATCTCATATGAGTTATGAGGAAGAAGCTATCCCACTTTCTATTCAGATGATTCCAGATTAGCCTGTTCGGACATATGGCAATATCTTCATGATTCATATCAAACCAGGATGAACCAAGATGTAAGAAGCTTGATTTGAAACCATTAATCAGTGTAGAATGACCAGGAAGTTGAATGAATCTCATAGGAGTTATGAGGAAGAAGCTATCCCACTTTCTATTCAGATGTTTCCAGATTAGCCTGTTCGGACATATGGCAATATCTTCATGATTCATATCAAACCAGGATATACCAAGATGTAAGAAGCTTGATTTGAAACCATTAGTAAGAATAGAATGACCAGGAAGTTGAATAAATCTCATAGGAGTTATGAGGAAGAAGCTATCCCACTTTCTATTCAGATGATTCCATATTAGCCTGTTCGGACATATGGCAATATCTTCATGATTCTTATCAAACCAGGAGGAACCGAGATGTAAGAACCTTGATTTGAAACCATTAATCAGTATAGAATGACCAGGAAGTTGAATAAATCTCATAGGAGTTATGAGGAAGAAGCTATCCCACTTTCTATTCAGATGTTTCCAGATTAGCCTGTTCGGACATATGACAATATCTTCATGATTCTTATCAAACCAGGAGGAACCAAGATGTAAGAAGCTTGATTTGAAACAATTAATTAGTATATAATGAACAGGAAGTTGAATAAATCTCATAGGAGTTATGAAGAAGAAGCTATCCCACTTTCTATTCAGATGATTCCAGGTTAGCCTTTTCGGACATATGGTAATATCTTCATGATTCATATCAAACAAGGATGAACCAAGATGTAAGAAGCTTGATTTGAAACCATTAATCAGTGTAAAATGACCAGGAAGTTGAATAAATCTCATATGAGTTATGAGGAAGAAGCTATCCCGCTTTCTATTCAGATAATTCCAGATTAGCATGTTCGGAAATATGGTAATATCTTCATGATTCTTATCAAACCAGGAGGAATCGATGTAAGAAGCTTCATTTGGAACCATTAATCAGTATATAATTACCAGGAAGTTGAATAAATCTCATAGGAGTTATGAAGAAGAAGCTATCCCATATTCTATTCAGATTATTCAAGATTAGCCTGTTCGGACATATGGCAATATCTTCATGATTCATATCAAACCAGGATGAACCAAGATGTAAGAAGCTTGATTTGAAACCATTAATCAGTGTAGAATGACCAGGAGGTTGAATAAATCTCATATGAGTTATGAAGAAGAAGTTATCCCACTATCTATTCAGATAATTCCAGATTAGCCTGTTCGGACATATGGCAATATCTTCATGATTCTTATCAAACCAGGAGGAACCGAGATGTAAGAAGCTTGATTTGAAACCATTTTAGTGAGTATAGAATGACCAGGAAGTTGAATAAATCTCATAGGAGTTATGAGGAAGAAGCTATCCCACTTTCTATTTAGATGATTCCAGATTAGCCTGTTTGGACATATGGCAATATCTTCATGATTCATATCAAACCAGGATGAACCAAGATGTAAGAAGCTTGATTTGAAACAATTAATCAGTGTAGAATGACCAGGAACTTGAATAAATCTCATAGGAGTTCTGAGGAAGAAGCTATCCCACTTTCTATTCAGATGTTTCCAGATTAGACTGTTCGGACATATGGCAATATCTTCATGTTTCTTATCAAACCAGGAGGAACCAAGATGTAAGAAGCTTGATTTGAAACAATTAATCAGTATATAATGACCAGGAAGTTGAATAAATCTCATAGGAGTTATTAGGAAGAAGCTATCCCACTTTCTATTCAGATGATTCCAGATTAGCATGTTCCGACATATGGCAATATCTTCATGATTCTTATCAAACCAGGAGGAACCAAGATGTAAGAAGCTTGATTTGAAACCATTAATCAGTGTAGAATGACCAGGAAGTTGAATGAATCTCATAGGAGTTATGAGGAAGAAGCTATCCCACTTTCTATTCAGATGTTTCCAGATTAGCCTGTTCGGACATATGGCAATATCTTCATGATTCATATCAAACCAGGATATACCAAGATGTAAGAAGCTTGATTTGAAACCATTAGTAAGTATAGAATGACCAGGAAGTTGAATAAATCTCATAGGAGTTATGAGGAAGAAGCTATCCCACTTTCTATTCAGATGATTCCATATTAGCCTTTTCGGACATATGGCAATATCTTCATGATTTTTATCAAACCAGGAGGAACCGAGATGTAAGAAGCTTGATATGAAACCATTAATCAGTATAGAATGACCAGGAAGTTGAATAAATCTCATAGGAGTTATGAGGAAGAAGCTATCCCACTTTCTATTCAGATGTTTCCAGATTAGCCTGTTCGGACATATGGTAATATCTTCATGATTCATATCAAACCAGGATGAACCAAGATGTAAGAAGCTTGATTTGAAACCATTAATCAGTGTAGAATGACCAGGAAGTTGAATAAATCTCATATGAGTTATGAAGAAGAAGCTATCCCACTATCTATTCAGATAATTCCAGATTAGCATGTTCGGACATATGGCAATATCTTCATGATTCTTATCAAACCAGGAGGAACCGAGATGTAAGAAGCTTGATTTGAAACCATTAATCAGTATAGAATGACCAGGAAGTTGAATAAATCTCATAGGAGTTATGAGGAAGAAGCTATCCCACTTTCTATTCAGATGATTCCATATTAGCATGTTCGGACATATGACAATATCTTCATGATTCTTATCAATCCAGGAGGAACCAAGATGTAAGAAGCTTGATTTGAAAACATTAATCAGTATAGAATGACCAGGAAATTTAATAAATCTCACAGGAGTTATGAGGAAGAAGCTATCCCACTTTCTATTCAGATGATTTCAGATTAGCCTGTTCGGACATATGGCAATATCTTCATGATTCATATCAAACCAGGATATACCAAGATGTAAGAAGCTTGATTTGCAACCATTAATCAGTGTAGAATGACCAGGAAGTTTAATAAATCTCATATGAGTTATGAGGAAGAAGCTATCCCACTTTCTATTCAGATAATTCCAGATTAGCCTGTTCGGACATATGGCAATATCTTCATGATTCTTATCATTCCAGGATATACCAAGATGTAAGAAACTTGATTTGAAAACATTAATCAGCAATAGAATGACTAGGAAATTTAATATGGCAATATCTTCATGTTTCTTATTAAAATCAAGAGGAACCAAGATGTAAGAAGCTTGATTTGAAACAATTAATCAGTATATAATGACCAGGAAGTTGAATAAATCTCATAGGAGTTATGAGGAAGAAGCTATCCCACTTTCTATTCAGATGATTTCAGATTAGCCTGTTCGGACATATGGCAATATCTTCATGATTTATATCAAACTAGGATATACCAAGATGTAAGAAGCTTGATTTGCAACCATTAATCAGTGTAGAATGACCAGGAAGTTTAATAAATCTCATATGAGTTATGAGGAAGAAGCTATCCCACTTTCTATTCAGATGATTCCAGATTAGCCTGTTCGGACATATGGCAATATCTTCATGATTCATATCAAACCAGGATGAACCAAGATGTAAGAAGCTTGATTTGAAACCATTAATCAGTGTAGAATGACCAGGAAGTTGAATGAATCTCATAGGAGTTATGAGGAAGAAGCTATCCCACTTTCTATTCAGATGTTTCCAGATTAGCCTGTTCGGACATATGGCAATATCTTCATGATTCATATCAAACCAGGATATACCAAGATGTAAGAAGCTTGATTTGAAACCATTAGTAAGAATAGAATGACCAGGAAGTTGAATAAATCTCATAGGAGTTATGAGGAAGAAGCTATCCCACTTTCTATTCAGATGATTCCATATTAGCCTGTTCGGACATATGGCAATATCTTCATGATTCTTATCAAACCAGGAGGAACCGAGATGTAAGAACCTTGATTTGAAACCATTAATCAGTATAGAATGACCAGGAAGTTGAATAAATCTCATAGGAGTTATGAGGAAGAAGCTATCCCACTTTCTATTCAGATGTTTCCAGATTAGCCTGTTCGGACATATGACAATATCTTCATGATTCTTATCAAACCAGGAGGAACCAAGATGTAAGAAGCTTGATTTGAAACAATTAATTAGTATATAATGAACAGGAAGTTGAATAAATCTCATAGGAGTTATGAAGAAGAAGCTATCCCACTTTCTATTCAGATGATTCCAGGTTAGCCTTTTCGGACATATGGTAATATCTTCATGATTCATATCAAACAAGGATGAACCAAGATGTAAGAAGCTTGATTTGAAACCATTAATCAGTGTAAAATGACCAGGAAGTTGAATAAATCTCATATGAGTTATGAGGAAGAAGCTATCCCGCTTTCTATTCAGATAATTCCAGATTAGCATGTTCGGAAATATGGTAATATCTTCATGATTCTTATCAAACCAGGAGGAATCGATGTAAGAAGCTTCATTTGGAACCATTAATCAGTATATAATTACCAGGAAGTTGAATAAATCTCATAGGAGTTATGAAGAAGAAGCTATCCCATATTCTATTCAGATTATTCAAGATTAGCCTGTTCGGACATATGGCAATATCTTCATGATTCATATCAAACCAGGATGAACCAAGATGTAAGAAGCTTGATTTGAAACCATTAATCAGTGTAGAATGACCAGGAGGTTGAATAAATCTCATATGAGTTATGAAGAAGAAGTTATCCCACTATCTATTCAGATAATTCCAGATTAGCCTGTTCGGACATATGGCAATATCTTCATGATTCTTATCAAACCAGGAGGAACCGAGATGTAAGAAGCTTGATTTGAAACCATTTTAGTGAGTATAGAATGACCAGGAAGTTGAATAAATCTCATAGGAGTTATGAGGAAGAAGCTATCCCACTTTCTATTTAGATGATTCCAGATTAGCCTGTTTGGACATATGGCAATATCTTCATGATTCATATCAAACCAGGATGAACCAAGATGTAAGAAGCTTGATTTGAAACAATTAATCAGTGTAGAATGACCAGGAACTTGAATAAATCTCATAGGAGTTCTGAGGAAGAAGCTATCCCACTTTCTATTCAGATGTTTCCAGATTAGACTGTTCGGACATATGGCAATATCTTCATGTTTCTTATCAAACCAGGAGGAACCAAGATGTAAGAAGCTTGATTTGAAACAATTAATCAGTATATAATGACCAGGAAGTTGAATAAATCTCATAGGAGTTATTAGGAAGAAGCTATCCCACTTTCTATTCAGATGATTCCAGATTAGCATGTTCCGACATATGGCAATATCTTCATGATTCTTATCAAACCAGGAGGAACCAAGATGTAAGAAGCTTGATTTGAAACCATTAATCAGTGTAGAATGACCAGGAAGTTGAATGAATCTCATAGGAGTTATGAGGAAGAAGCTATCCCACTTTCTATTCAGATGTTTCCAGATTAGCCTGTTCGGACATATGGCAATATCTTCATGATTCATATCAAACCAGGATATACCAAGATGTAAGAAGCTTGATTTGAAACCATTAGTAAGTATAGAATGACCAGGAAGTTGAATAAATCTCATAGGAGTTATGAGGAAGAAGCTATCCCACTTTCTATTCAGATGATTCCATATTAGCCTTTTCGGACATATGGCAATATCTTCATGATTTTTATCAAACCAGGAGGAACCGAGATGTAAGAAGCTTGATATGAAACCATTAATCAGTATAGAATGACCAGGAAGTTGAATAAATCTCATAGGAGTTATGAGGAAGAAGCTATCCCACTTTCTATTCAGATGTTTCCAGATTAGCCTGTTCGGACATATGGTAATATCTTCATGATTCATATCAAACCAGGATGAACCAAGATGTAAGAAGCTTGATTTGAAACCATTAATCAGTGTAGAATGACCAGGAAGTTGAATAAATCTCATATGAGTTATGAAGAAGAAGCTATCCCACTATCTATTCAGATAATTCCAGATTAGCATGTTCGGACATATGGCAATATCTTCATGATTCTTATCAAACCAGGAGGAACCGAGATGTAAGAAGCTTGATTTGAAACCATTTTAGTGAGTATAGAATGACCAGGAAGTTGAATAAATCTCATAGGAGTTATGAGGAAGAAGCTATCCCACTTTCTATTTAGATGATTCCAGATTAGCTTGTTTGGACATATGGCAATATCTTCATGATTCATATCAAACCAGGATGAACCAAGATGTAAGAAGCTTGATTTGAAACAATTAATCAGTGTAGAATGACCAGGAACTTGAATAAATCTCATAGGAGTTATAAGGAAGAAGCTATCCCACTTTCTATTCAGATGTTTCCAGATTAGCCTGTTCGGACATATGGCAATATCTTCATGTTTCTTATCAAACCAGGAGGAACCAAGATGTAAGAAGCTATATTTGAAACAATTAATCAGTGTAGAATGACCAGGAAGTTGAATAAATCTCATATGAGTTATGAGGAAGAAGCTATCCCACTTTCTATTCAGATGATTCCATATTAGCATGTTCGGACATATGGCAATATCTTCATGATTCTTATCAAACCAGGAGGAACCAAGATGTAAGAAACTTGATTTGAAACCATTAATCAGTGTAGAATGACCAGGAAGTTGAATAAATATCATAGGAGTTATGAGGAAGAAGCTATCCCATTTTCTACTTAGATGATTCCAAATTAGCCTGTTCAGACATATGACAATATCTTCATGATTCATATCAAACCAGGAGGAACCGAGATGTAAGAAGCTTTATTTGAAACCATTAATCAGTATAGAATGACATGTAAGTTGAATAAATCTCATAGGAGTTATGAGGAAGAAGCTATCCCACTTTTATACAGATTAGCCGGTTCGGACATATGGCAATATCTTCATGATTCATATCAAACCAGGATGAACCAAGATCTAAGAAGCTTGATTTGAAACCACTAGTAAGTATAGAATGACCAGGAAGTTGAATAAATCTCATAGGAGTTATGAGGAAGAAGCTATCCCACTTTCTATTCAGATGATTCCAGATTAGCCTGTTCAGACATATGGCAATATCTTCATGATTCATATCAAACCAGGATGAACCAAGATGTTAGAAGCTTGATTTGAAATGATTAATCAGTGTAGAATGACCAGGAATTTGAATAAATCTCATAGGAGTTATGAGGAAGAAGCTATCCCACTTTTTATTCAGATGTTTCCAGATTAGCATGTTCGGACATATGACAATATCTTCATGATTCTTATCAAACCAGGAGGAACCAAGATGTAAGAAGCTTGTTTTGAAAAAATTAATTAGTATATAATGACCAGGAAGTTGAATAAATCTCATAAGAGTTATGAAGAAGAAGTTATCCCACTTTCTATTCAGATGATTCCAGATTAGCATGTTCGGACATATGGTAATATCTTCATGATTCATATCAAACCAGGATGAACCAAGATGTAAGAAGCTTGATTTGAAACCATTAATCAGTGTAGAATGACCAGGAAGTTGAATAAATCTCATATGAGTTATGAGAAAGAAGCTATCCCGCTTTCTATTCAGATAATTCCAGATTAGCATGTTTGGAAATATGGTAATATCTTCATGATTCTTATCAAACCAGGAGGAATAGAGATGTAAGAAGCTTCATTTGGAACCATTAATCAGTATATAATGACCAGGAAGTTGAATAAATCTCATAGGAGTTATGAAGAAGAAGCTATCCCATATTCTATTCAGATTATTCAAGAATAGCCTGTTCGGACATATGGCAATATCTTCATGATTCATATCAAACCAGGATGAACCAAGATGTAAGAAGCTTGATTTGAAACCATTAATCAGTGTAGAATGACCAGAAAGTTGAATAAATCTCATATGAGTTATGAAGAAGAAGCTATCCCACTATCTATTCAGATAATTCCAGATTAGCATGTTCGGACATATGGCAATATCTTCATGATTCTTATCAAACCAGGAGGAACCGAGATGTAAGAAGCTTGATTTGAAACCATTTTAATGAGTATAGAATGACCAGGAAGTTGAATAAATCTCATATGAGTTATGAGGAAGAAGCTATCCCACTTTCTATTCAGATGATTCCAGATTAGCCTAATTGGACATATGGTAATATCTTTATGATTCATATCAAACCAGGATGAACCAAGATGTAAGAATCTTGATTTGAAACAATTAATCAGTGTAGAATGACCAGGAACTTGAATTAATCTCATAGGAGTTATGAGGAAGAAGCTATCCCACTTTCTATTCAGATGTTTCCAGATTAGCCTGTTCGGACATATTGCAATATCTTCATGTTTCTTATCAAACAAGGAGGAACCAAGATGTAAGAAGCTTGATTTGAAACAATTAATCAGTATATAATGACCAGAAAGTTGAATAAATCTCATAGGAGTTATGAGAAAGAAGCTATCCCACTTTCTATTCAGATGATTCCAGATTAGCTAGTTCGGACATATGGCAATATCTTCATGATTCAAATCAAACCAGGATATACCAAGATGTAAGAAGTTTGATTTGAAACCATAATCAGTGTAAAATGACGAGGAAGTTGAATAAATCTCATATGAGTTATGAGGAAGAAGCTATCCCACTTTCTATTCAGATAATTCCAGATTAGCCTGTTAGGACATATGGCAATATCTTCATTATTCTTATCAAACCAGGAGGAACCGAGATGTAAGAAGCTTGATTTGAAACCATTAAGCAGTATAGAATGACCAGGAAGTTGAATAAATCTCATAGGAGTTATGAGGAAGAAGATATCCCACTTTCTATTCAGATGATTCCATATTAGCCTGTTGGACATATGGCAATATCTTCATGATTCTTATCAAACCAGGAGGAACCAATATGTAAGAAGCTTTATTTGAAACAATTAATCAGTATATAATGACCAGGAAGTTGAATAAATCTCATAGGAGTTATGAGGAAGAAGATATCCCACTTTCTATTCAGATGATTCCAGATTAGCCTGTTCGGACATATGACAATATCTTCATGATTCTTATCAAACCAGGAGGAACCGAGATGTAAGAAGCTTGATTTGAAACCATTTTAGTGAGTATAGAATGACCAGGAAGTTGAATAAATCTCATAGGAGTTATGAGGAAGAAGCTATCCCACTTTCTATTCAGATGATTCCAGATTAGCCTGTTTGGACATATGGCAATATCTTCATGATTCATATCAAACCAGGATGAACCAAGATGTAAGAAGCTTGATTTGAAACAATTAATCAGTGTAGAATGACCAGGAAGTTGAATAAATCTCATAGAAGTTTTGAGGAAGAAGCTATCCCACTTTCTATTCAGATGTTTCCAGATTAGCCTGTTCAAACATATGGCAATACCTCCATGTTTCTTATCTAACCAGGAGGAACCAAGATGTAATAACCTTGATTTGAAACAATTAATCAGTATATAATGACCAGGAAGTTGAATGATTCTCATAGGAGTTATGAGGAAGAAGCTATCCCACTTTCTATTCAGATGATTCCAGATTAGCCTGTTCGAACATATGGCAATATCAACATGATTCATATCAAACCAGTATATACCAAGATGTAAGAAGCTTGATTTAAAACCATTAATCAGTGTAGAATGACGAGGAAGTTGAATAAATCTCATATGAGTTATGAGGAAGAAGCTATCCCAATTTCTATTCAGATAATTCCAGATTAGCCTCTTAGGACATATGGCAATATCTTCATTATTCTTATCACACCAGGAGGAACCGAGATGTAAGAAGCTTGATTTGAAACAATTAATAAGTATTAATGACCAGGAAGTTGAATAAATCTCATAGGAATTATGAGGAAGAAGATATCCCACTTTCTATTCAGATATTTCCAGATTAGCCTGTTCGGACATATGGCAATATCTTCATGACTCTTATCAAACCAGGAGGAACCAAGATGTAAGAAGCTTGATTTGAAACAATTAATCAGTATATAATGACCAGGAAGTTGAATAAATCTCATAGGAGTTATGAAGAAGAAGCTATCCCACTTTCTATTCAGATGATTCCAGATTACCCTGTTCGGACATATGGTAATATCTTCATGATTCATATCAAACCAGGATGACCCAAGATGTAAGAATCTTGATTTGAAACCATTACTCAGTGTAGAATGACCAGGAAGTTGAATAAATCTCATATGAGTTATGAGGAAGAAGCTATCCCACTTTATATTCAGATAATTCGAGATTAGCTTGTTCGGACATATGGCAATATCTTCATGATTCTTATCGAACTAGGAGGAACCAAGATGTAAGAAGCTTGATTTGAAACCATTAATCAGTGTAGAATGACCAGGAAGTTGAATAAATCTCATAGGAGCTATGAGGAAGAAGCTATCCCACTTTCTATTCAGATGATTCCAGATTAGCCTGTTCGGACATATGACAATATCTTCATGATTCTTATCAAACCAGGAGGAACCGAGATGTAAGAAGCTTGATTTGAAACCATTAATCAGTATAGAATGACCAGTAAGTTGAATAAATCTAATAGGAGTTATGAGGAAGAAGCTATCCCACTTTTTATACAGATGATTCCAGATTAGCATGTTCGGACATATGGCAATATCTTCATGATTCATATCAAACCAGGATGAACCAAGATCTAAGAAGCTTGATTTGAAACCATTATTAAGTATAGAATGACCAGGAAGTTGAATAAATCTCATAGGATTTATGAGGAAGAAGCTATCCCACTTTCTATTCAGATGATTCCAAATTAGCCTTTTCGGACATATGGCAATATCTTTATGATTCATATCAAACCAGGATGAACTAAGATGTAAGAAGCTTGATTTGAAACCATTAATCAGTGTAGAATGACCAGGAAGTTGAATCCATCTCATATGAGTTATCAAGAAGAAGCTATCCCACTTTCTATTCAGATAAGTCCATATTAGCCTGTTCGGACATATGGCAATATCTTCATGATTCTTATCAAACCAGGAGGAACCGAGATGTAAGAAGCTTGATTTGAAACCAATTTAGTAAGTATAGAATGACCAGGAAGTTGAATAAATCTCATAGGAGTTATGAGGAAGAAGCTATCCCACTCTGTATTCAGATGTTTCCAGATTAGCCTGTTCGGACATATGGCAATATCTTCATGATTCTTATCAAACCAGGAGGAACCAAGATGAAAAAAGCTTGATTTGAAACAATTAATCAGTATATAATGATCAGGAAGTTGAATAAATCTCATATGAGTTATGAGGAAGAAGCTATCCCACTTTCTATTCAGATGATTCCAGATTAGCCTGTTCGGACATATGGCAATATCTTCATGATTCATATCAAACTAGGATATACCAAGATGTAAGAAGCTTGATTTGCAACCATTAATCAGTGTAGAATGACCAGAAAGTTGAATAAATTTCTTATGAGTTATGAGGAAGAAGCTATCCCACTTTCTATTCAGATGATTCCAGATTAGCCTGTTCGGACATATGGCAATATCTTCATGATTCATATCAAACTAGGATATACCAAGATGTAAGAAGCTTGATTTGCAACCATTAATCAGTGTAGAATGACCAGAAAGTTGAATAAATTTCTTATGAGTTATGAGGAAGAAGCTATCCCACTTTCTATTCAGATAATTCCAAATTAGCCTGTTCGGACATATGGCAATATCTTCATTATTCTTATCAAACCAGGAGTAACCGAGATGTAAGAAGTTTGATTTGAAACCATTAATCAGTATAGACACTACAGAAAATGTGGGTATTAATAGCGGCCGTTAAACGCTATTAGTTTCTTACCATAGCGTTTCCTTAAACACTCTCACAGCGCCCGTTATAATAGGTCTGACACTTTCTATAGCGGATCTGTCGTATGCTATAGTTAAGTAAACAACAATAGCGTCATTATCTATGCAATTGTTAAATTTTATAATAACATGTTTTAATTGTTATTAATACTCATTAATCTAAAATTATCTATAGCAATTTGTTATACAAAAATAGTAAATATTTCGTGTTATAAATCATTTTATCTACCCGAATATTTAATATATATATATATATAATTATAAATTGATTTTATATTTTTAAAATGAATTATTTATTTCGAATATTTGTAATTTTTAAAATTACTCATATAAAAAAAGATCAACTTAATACATTTCATTGTTTAAACAAACCATCAACACCTACAAATTAAATATTTCTTAATATTGGTTTACATACAAACCCGGTTTATAAACTAACCTAATCTAAACCAAACCTAATAGACCAACCAAAACTAATCCTAATCTACCCCGCTCTGTCGTCACCTTCCTCTTCCATCTTTTTCGTCTTCCTTACGTCTCTTGTCTTCTCCCTCTTCTCTTTTTCTTCTTCTTGCTCGGGACATCTACAACAACACAGCTTCTTCATATCTGGCTTCTTCCTGTAACAAGAACAAACAAATCGAAAAACAGATTAATTTCGAAATCTAAAACTTAAACTCCAAACTTTTACAATATCAGAAACTGAAACTCAGATCCTAAATAACTCAGATTAATTTCGAATTGTCTTAAACTTAACAGCATCAATTGAATTAAGATCAATCCTAAACAGAAACAGATTAACCAATCTTCTGAAACCCAAACAGAAACAGATAAGACAGATTCTACACAAGCAAACACAGATCTGATTTTTCTGCAAGACTATGATAACTCTAAACTCAGAAAGTTTCAGACTTTTTACCTTCCATTGGAAGAAGCTTCACCGGATGACCAACAGACGATGCTCAAGCCTCCGCGTGAGCCTCGCTCTCTGGTTCAGTTTCAGTGATGAGAGAAAGAAGAAAATTTTCGAGAAGGGGTCGACCATATTCATCATAGAGAAGACGAGATCTTTACTTTCGAGAAGGAGTCCATATGCATCGCTTCGTGTCTCTCCCTCTCTCTCCCTCTCTCTCTCTCTCAAACACGAGATCTGCTCAAATCTCTGGAAAATAATTTAAAAAAAATAAATGAACAATTAATCTGAGTCGTTGATTCATTATCATCCAATGGTGCAAATGGTGATCCATGCCAAACCAATAGAAACAAAGGGTGAGGATTGATAAAAAGATTGATTTTAGGCCTTTGATTTTGAATCAATCAATGGCTGAAACGAAAAACAGTATAAAAATTGTCTTTAAGTAATTGAAAGTTTGAAACTTATATTATGTATATGGGGGCTTTATGTATATATATGATATTAAATGTTTGAAAGTAGTATTTGGGGTTAAGATGAATAGTGTTAAAATTTAGATTTAAGGTAAAGATAAATGGTTTAAGATATGTTGGATGGTTCAATATCTAGAAGATTAATTAAAACTTTTATTTCGTTAAGAAATTAAGTTATACATTTACATTTACATTTATAAAAATAATGATATAAGATTAATAAAATTATTAATTTTCATTTTGTAAAGCAATTTTAAATTAAGTAAAAGCAATGAAGTAAGATTAATAAAACTGAGTGAGTTTAGGGTTTGATAGCATAATTTAAAAATTTTAATCTGTATTTTATCAGTATTTTTTATTTAAATTTTAAAATTGTGTGATTGACTAAAATATTTAAAATTTAGATTTAATGTTTATGATATAGATTAATATGAAGCATGTGGTTAGAAGTTTAAGGATTGAAGTTATATTATGATTATACTCATTTATTTGAATTTTATAGTTTGTATAGTTTCATCATTTAGTATGAAATAAGTGTTCTAAATTTAAAATGTTTTGATTTAATAATTCTTGTATAGAGTTTGGAATGATATAGGGTTTGGAATTATAAGTAAGGTTAGGGGTATATGTAGGGTTTGTATTATAATGTTTAAGTTAAATATTTATGTATGATATTTGAGTGTTTGGATTAAAATGTTTAATGTAGAAGATTCATGTATAAAATGAAATTCAAGATATAGGGTTTGAGATATGTAGTTAAGGTTTAGGGTATGTTTAGGGTCTAGAACTTAAGATATTTATTTTTTGTTTATCATATTAAAGTAAAAAAGTTTTTATTTATTTTCTTATTAATTAGTGCTTTTAAAATCATTAATAAATATAACTCACTCTAATAAAATCATTAATAAATATAATTCACTTTTATCAAAACTCAAATTATAATTTTTATCCTTTTAGGGTATGTTTAGGGTTTAGATTTTTTTTTTAGAATCATGGTTTATGAAATAGAGTTTAGGGTATATAATTATGATTTTGAAAATTTGAATTAAGTATATAGTTTTACACTAGACAATGTTTTAAATGATTTATATATTATTTTTTATTTATAATTTATGTTAACAATAGTTTTAAGTGTTTAAAAACAGAGTTTGGAACGAAAGACAAACTCAACTATGAGTTTTATAACATACAAAGTCAATACATATTGTTTAGAACACAGAGACAAAAGGAGATGATGACTTGGTGGAGAGAGAGAGACTCGAGAAAATGGCTGCACTACAAGGCACCATGAAGTATTATCTTCTGTCTCCGGTGAGCAGAGGCAGCTAGCACCACTACCACAATGCCGTGCCTCCTCTGTGTTCAAGCTCACGACCACCAACTCTTCTCACGACAACACTTCATGCTAGCCTTTGTGTGTTGAACTACAAAAACCAAAACACACAGAAAAGAAAAGCTGAGTGCAACACTGTATGACCATGAAGGTTTAACATCAACTAGCCAACAACACTGTTTACTCAACCTGAGCACCTTGACGAACCCGTATATCTATCCCTTTGCTATCTATAAAGATGATTGCAGCATCGTCTACTTCAGATTCAGTAGACAGTAGCTTCCTAAGCGGCTTTGAGAAGATGGCATTTAGTTCCTATCACAAGTCAAAGAGGGAAAAGTAAGAACCTACTTCAATTTACCAAAGGACAAGAATTTTGGAGAATATAAAGCAAGTGAAAGAGATTTGAAATCAAAGCACCTTGAGGTTATGCTCACCACCATCAACAGCAATCTTATCTGGCTGTAAAGCCTCATACTCTTTGACATCAACCCAAGCGACAGTGGCAAAACCTCCATCCATATTTAGACTTAAGGAGAAAGAACAAAACAAGTTTTAGTTCCCTCCTATTAACAAAACCCAAATCAATACAAAATTTTTAGCCATGGGAAACTTATGAATCAATCGGTCCACTAGTGTCTCATTAAAACGAGGCAATCTCAGCAGCATAAAAAGAAAGAAGCAGATGCAGAGTTATTAGCAGTTGAAAAGAAAAAAACAAGAAAGATTGAGTGACTTACGCTCCATACGATCAGGTGCAAAATCCACCAAAGAGCCAAATGGGTAACCTTCCCTGCGATGGAGCATCTTAGACATGACTGTGCATAGATGAGCAAACCTAGCCTTGAATCATTTCACCAGACAAATAACGAAGTTATTATCTTTCTCTTCCAAGTAAAGAAAAAGGAAGGTCAATCTTAAAAGGAAGAATCTCTATACCTGCTCAAGAATCGACTCCACAGCCTCCTCAAACCCAACAGCAAGCATCTGGTCAGCTTCGTCAAGCACCAAGTACTCAACTTCACCCAGCTCCCTGTTTACACTATAAGAAACTGATCAAATCGAAACTCAGATCTTAAACAGCTCATATTAATTTCAAAATTGTCTTAAAACTTAACAGAATCATAAACAGATTAATCACTCTTCTCAAACCTAAACAGCCAGATAACACAGATTCTGTACAAGCAAACAAAGCTCTGGAACATGGAAAAAAACTCGAAAGTGTCAAACTTTTGGCGTGAAGGGCTGACCTTTGGCGTGAAGAAATTGGGAAGCTTGAGGAAGGAGGTGTGAGTATGGTGGTAATACGAATTCATCTTTTTCTTGTAAAATAAAAACAAAATGAGAGAGAGAGAGATGGCGGATGAGAAATATGGCGATGATGGTGATGGCGGTGACGAGCTGGTGGTGGTGGGATAATGAGCGATGGTGTCAAAAGGAGTGTGGTGATGAAGCTTCAATCGATGGTGACTAGAGATGAATCTGAGAACTTAAGGAAGTCAAGTGGATTGAATCTGAGGCTGCTCTCATTTCTTCGTATGGAGAAGAAACAGAAAAGAAAGAAAAAAAAAATCTCAAGTGGATGGGAGGGAGGAGTGTGCGGCGGAGCAGGAAGGGGAGGAGCAGGGGACGGTGGCGGCAGAGGAGGAGAGGAAAGTGGGGGAAGGTGGGGGGTTTGGATTCGCAGAGGATGCAGGTGAAAGGACGGCAAGGGGGACGGAGGAGGAGGAGCCAACGGAGAGGGAGAGGAGGTAGGGGGAGTTGATGTTGCTGGCTTTTTTGGTGGTCGTGGAAACGTGCGGAGGAGCGGGAGGAGGATGATTTGAGGAGGTGGAGAGGAGAGGAAGAGTGTTTTGAGGCTGAGAGAGAGTGTGAGAGAGGGAGAAGAAGAGGTGATGATGACGAAACAGAGAAGTAGAAACGGTAAGGGAGAATAATAAAAAATAAAAACTAAACTATTTTGTATATAAAATTTGGGATATTTAACATTTACGATAGCATTATAGTTTTTGATCTGAATTGGTAAGGCGCCTACACTTAATAAATTAACGCGGCTAAACTTTTTTATTTTCCCGCGATACCAAACATAGTGTTTTAAATTTATAAACGCTATTAAAAAAGTCAGTGTTAGTATATAATAGCAGAAATGTCAAAAACGCTATAATTTGATGCTATTAATACTCATATTTCCTGTAGTGAGAATGACCAGGAAGTTGAATAAATCTCATAGGAGTTCTGAGGAAGAAGCTATCCCACTTTCTATTCAAATGATTCCATATTAGCATGTTCGGATATATGGCAATATCTTCATGATTCTTATCAATCCAGGAGGAACCAAGATGTAAGAAGCTTGATTTGAAAACATTAATCAGTATAGAATGACGAGGAAACTGAATAAATCTCATATGAGTTATGAGGAAGAAGCTATCCCACTTTCTATTCAGATGATTTCAGATTAGCCTGTTCGGACATATGGCAATATCTTCATGATTCATATCAAACCAGGATATACCAAGATGTAAGAAGCTTGATTTGCAACCATTAATCAGTGTAGAATGACCAGGAAGTTGAATAAATCTCATATGAGTTATGAGGAAGAAGCTATCCCAATTTCTATTCAGATAATTCCAGATTAGCTTGTTCAGACATAAGGCAATATCTTCATTATTCTTACCAAACCAGGAGGAACCGAGATGTAAGAAGCTTGATTTAAAACCATTAATCAGTATAGAATTACCAGGAAGTTGAATAAATCTCATAGGAGTTATGAGGAATAAGCTATCCCACTTTCTATTCAGATATTTCCAGATTAGCCTGTTCGGACATATGGCAATATCTTCATGATTCTTATCAAACCAGGAGGAACCAAGATGTAAGAAGCTTGATTTGAAACAATTAATCTGTATATAATGACCAGGAAGTTGAATAAATCTCTTAGGAGTTATAAAGAAGAAGCTATCTCACTTTCTATTCAGATGATTCAAGATTAGCCTGTTCGGACATATGGCAATATCTTCATGATTCATATCAAACCAGGATGAACCAAGATGTAAGATGCTTGATTTCAAACCATTAATCAGTGTAGAATGACCAGGAAGTTGAATAAATCTCATATTTGTTATGAAGAAGAA
Source organism: Raphanus raphanistrum x Raphanus sativus (assembly GCA_019705995.1). Taxonomy (NCBI): domain Eukaryota; kingdom Viridiplantae; phylum Streptophyta; class Magnoliopsida; order Brassicales; family Brassicaceae; genus Raphanus; species Raphanus raphanistrum x Raphanus sativus. The sequence goes on from JADEVD010000012.1 coordinate 264,182, forward strand.
GCTATCCCACTTTCTATTCAGATAATTCCAGATTAGCCTGTTCAGACATATGGCAATATCTTCATGATTCGTATCAAACCAGGAGGAACCGAGATATAAGAAGCTTGATTTGAAACCATTTTAATAAATCTCATAGGAGTTATGAGGAAGAAACTATCCCACTTTCTATTCATATGATTCCAGATTAGCCTGTTTGGACATATGACAATATCTTCATGATTCATATCAAACCAGGATGAACCAAGATGTAAGAAGCTTGATTTGAAACAATTAATCAGTGTAGAATGACCAGGAAGTTGAATAAATCTCATATGAGGTATGAGGAATAAGCTATCCCACTTTCTATTCAGATAATTCCAGATTAGCCTGTTAGGACATATGGCAATATCTTCATTATTCTTATCAAACCAGGAGGAACCGAGATGTAAGAAGCATTGATTTGAAACCATTAATCAGTATAGAATGACCAGGAAGTTGAACAAATCTCATAGGAGTTATGAGGAAGAAGATATCCCACTTTCTATTCAGATGTTTCCAGATTAGCATGTTCGGACATATGGCAATATCTTCATGACTCTTAACAAACCAGGAGGAACCAAGATGTAAGAAGCTTGATTTGAAACAATTAATCAGTATATAATGACCAGGAAGTTGAATAAATCTCATAGGAATTATGAAGAAGAAGCTATCCCACTTTCTATTCAGATGATTCCAGATTAGCCTGTTCGGACATATGGTAATATCTTCATGATTCATATCAAACCAGGATGAACCAAGATGTAAGAAGCTTGATTTGAAACCATTAATCAGTGTAGAATGACGAGGAAGTTGAATAAATCTCATAGGAGTTATGAGGAAGAAGCTATCCCACTTTCTATTCAGATGATTCCAGATTAGCCTGTTCGGACATATGACAATATTTTCATGATTCTTATCAAACCAGGAGGAACCGAGATGTAAGAAGCTTGATTTGAAACCATTAATCAGTATAAAATGACCAGGAAATTGAATAAATCTCATAGGAGTTATGAGGAAGAAGCTATCCCACTTTCTATTCAAATGATTCCATATTAGCATGTTCGGAAATATGGCAATATTTTCATGATTCTTATCAAACCAAGAGGAACCAAGATGTAAGAAGCTTGATTTGAAACAATTAATCTGTATATAATGACCAGGAAGTTGAATAAATCTCTTAGGAGTTATGAAGAAGAAGCTATCCCACTTTCTATTCAGATGATTCAAGATTAGCCTGTTCGGACATATGGCAATATCTTCATGATTCATATCAAACCAGGATGAACCAAGATGTAAGAAGCTTGATTTGAAACCATTAATCAGTGTAGAATGACCAGGAAGTTGAATAAATATCATATGAGTTATGAAGAAGAAGCTATCCCACTTTCTATTCAGATAATTCTAGATTAGCCTGTTCAGACATATGGCAATATCTTCATGATTCTTATCAAACCAGGAGGAACCGAGATGTAAAAAGCTTGATTTGAAACCATTTTAGTAAGTATAGAATGACCAGGAAGTTAAATAAATCTCATAGGAGTTATGAGGAAGAAGCTATCCCACTTTCTATTCAGATGATTCCAGATTAGCCTGTTTGGACATATGACAATATCTTCATGATTCATATCAACCGAGATGTAAGAAGCTTGATTTGAAACAATTAATAAGTATTAATGACCAGGAAGTTGAATAAATCTCATAGGAGTTATGAGGAAGAAGCTATCCCACTTTCTATTCAGATAATTCAAGATTAGCCTGTTAGGACATATGGCAATATATTCATTATTCTTATCAAACCAGGAGGAACCGAGATGTAAGAAGCATTGATTTGAAACCATTAATCAGTATAGAATGACCAGGAAGTTGAATAAATCTCATAGGATTTATGAGGAAGAAGCTATCCCACTTTCTATTCAGATGTTTCCAGATTAGCCTGTTCGGACATATGGCAATATCTTCATGATTCTTATCAAACCAGGAGGAACCAAGATGTAAGAAGCTTGATTTGAAACAATTAATCTGTATATAATGACCAGGAAGTTGAATAAATCTCTTAGGAGTTATAAAGAAGAAGCTATCCCACTTTCTATTCAGATGATTCAAGATTAGCCTGTTCGGACATATGGCAATATCTTCATGATTCATATCAAACCAGGATGAACCAAGATGTAAGATGCTTGATTTCAAACCATTAATCAGTGTAGAATGACCAGGAAGTTGAATAAATCTCATAGGAGTTATGAGGAAGAAGCTATCCCACTTTTTATACAGATGATTCCAGATTAGCCTGTTCGGACATATGGCAATATCTTCATGATTTATATCAAACCAGGATGAACCAAGATCTAAGAAGCTTGATTTGAAACCATTAGTAAGTATCGAATGACCAGGAAGTTGAATAAATCTCATAGTATTTATGAGGAAGAAGCTATCCCACTTTCTATTCAAATGATTCCAGATTAGCCTTTTCGGACATATGGCAATATCTTTATGATTCATATCAAACCAGGATGAACCAAGATGTAAGAAGCTTGATTTGAAACCATTAATCAGTGTAGAATGACCAGGAAGTAGAATAAATCTCATATGAGTTATGAAGAAGAAGCTATCCCACTTTCTATTCAGATAATTCCAGATTAGCCTGTTCGGACATATGGCAATATCTTCATGATTCTTATCAAACCAGGAGGAACCGAGATGTAAGAAGCTTGATTTGAAACCATTTTAGTAAGTATAGAATGACCAGGAAGTTGAATAAATCTCATAGGAGTTATGAGGAAGAAGCTATCCCACTTTGTATTCAGATGTTTCCAGATTAGCCTGTTCGGACATATGGCAATATCTTCATGATTCTTATCAAACCAGGAGGAACCAAGATGTAAGTAGCTTGATTTGAAACAATTAATCAGTATATAACGACCAGGAAGTTGAATAAATCTCATATGAGTTATGAGGAAGAAGCTATCCCACTTTCTATTCAGATGATTCCAGATTAGCCTGTTCGGACATATGGCAATATCTTCATGATTCATATCAAACCAGGATATATAAAGATGTAAGAAGCTTGATTTGCAACCATTAATAAGGGTAGAATGACAAGGAAATTGAATAAATTTCATATGAGTTATGAGGAAGAAGCTATCCCACTTTCTATTCAGATAATTCCAAATTAACATGTTCGGACATATGACAATATATTCATTATTCTTATCAAACCAGGATATATAAAGATGTAAGAAGCTTGATTTGAAACCATTAATCAGCATAGAATGACCAGAAAGTTGAATAAATCTCATAGGAGTTATGAGGAAGAAGCTATCCCACTTTCTATTCAAATGATTCCATATTAGCATGTTCGGAAATATGGCAATATCTTCATTATTCTTACCAAACCAGGATGAACCGAGATGTAAGAAGCTTGATTTAAAAACATTTATCAGTATAGAATGACCAGGAAATTGAATAAATCTCATAGGAGTTATGAGGAAGAAGCTATCCCACTTTCTATTCAGATGATTTCAGATTAGCCTGTTCGGACATATGGCAATATCTTCATGATTCATATCAAACCAGAATATACCAAGATGTAAGAAGCTTGATTTGCAACCATTAATCAGTGTAGAATGACCAGGAAGTTGAATAAATCTCATATGAGTTATGAGGAAGAAGCTATCCCAAATTTCTATTCAGATAATTCTAGATTAGCCTGTTCAGACATAAGGCAATATCTTCACTATTCTTACCAAACCAGGAAGAACCGAGATGTAAGAAGCTTGATTTAAAACCATTAGTCAGTATAGAATGCCCAGGAAGTTGAATAAATCTCATATGAGTTATGAAGAAGAAGCTATCCCACTTTCTATTCAGATAATTCCAGATTAGCATGTTCGGACATATGAAAACATCTTCATTATTCTTATCAAATCAGGAGGAACCGAGATGTAAGAAGCTTGATTTGAAACCATTAATCAGTATAGAATGACCAGGAATTTGAATAAATCTCATAGGAGTTATGAGGAAGAAGCTATCCCACTTTCTATTCAGATGATTCCATATTAGCCTGTTGGACATATGGCAATATCTTCATGATTCTTATCATTCCAGGAGGAACCAAGATGTAAGAAGCTTGATTTGAAAAAATTAATCAGTATAGAATGACCAGGAAATTGAATAAATCTCTTAGGAGTTATGAGGAAGAAGCAATCCTACTTTCTATTCAGATGATTCCAGATTAGCCTGTTCGGACATATGGCAATATCTTCATGATTCATATCAAACTAGAATGAACCAAGATGTAAGAAGCTTGATTAGAAACCATTAATCAGTGTAGAATGAACAGGAAGTTGAATAAATGTCATAGGAGTTATGAGGAAGAAGCTATCCCACCTTCTATTCAGATGATTCCAGATTAGCATGTTCGCACATATGGCAATATCTTCATGATTCTCATCAAACCAGGCAGAACCAAGATGTAAGAAGCTTGGTTTGAAACAATTAGTAAGTATAGAATGACCATGAAGTTGAATAAATCTCGTAGGAGTTATGAGGAAGAAACTATCCCACTTTCTATTCAGATGTTTTCATATTAGCTTGTTCGGACATATGGCAATATCTTCATGATTCTTATCAAACCAGGACGAACCAAGATGTAAGAAGCTTGATTTGAAACAATTAATCAGTATATAATGACCAGGAAGTTGAATAAATCTCATATGAGTTATGTGGAAGAAGCTATCCCACTTTCTATCCAGTGATTCCAGATTAGACTGTTCGGACATATGGCAATATCTTCATGATTCATATCAAACCAGGATATACCAAGATGTAAGAAGCTTGATTTGAAACCATTAGTAAGAATAGAATGACCAGGAAGTTGAATAAATCTCATAGGATTTATGAGGAAGAAGCTATCCCGCTTTCTATTCAGATGATTCCAGATTAGCTTTTTCGGACATATGGCAATATCTTCATGATTCATATCAAACCAGGATGAACCAAGATGTAAAAAGCTTGATTTGAAACCATTTATCAGTGTAGATAGACAAGGAAGTTGAATAAATCTCATAGGAGTTATGTGGAAGAAGCTATCTCACTTTCTATTCAATGATTCCAGATTAGACTGTTCGGACATATGGCAATATCTTCATGATTTATATCAAACCAGGATATACCAAGATGTAAGAAGCTTGATTTGAAACCATTAGTAAGTATAGAATGACCAGGAAGTTGAATAAATCTCATAGGATTTATGAGGAAGAAGCTATCCCACCTTCTATTCAGATGATTCCAGATTAGCATGTTCGCACATATGGCAATATCTTCATGATTCTCATCAAACCAGGCGGAACCAAGATGTAAGAAGCTTGGTTTGAAACCAGTAGTAAGTATAGAATAACCAGGAAGTTGAATAAATCTCATAGGATTTATGAGGAAGAAGCTATCCCGCTTTCTATTCATATGATTCCAGATTAGCCTTTACGGACATATGGCAATATCTTCATTATTCATATCAAACCAGGATGAACCAAGATGTAAAAAGCTTGATTTGAAACCATTTATCAGTGTAGAATGACCAGGTAGTTGAATAAATCTCATATGAGTTATGAAGAAGAAGCTATCCCACTTTCTCTTCTGATGATTCCAGATTAGCATGTTCGCACATATGGCAATATCTTCATGATTCTCATCAAACCAGGCGGAACCAAGATGTAAGAAGCTTGGTTTGAAACCATTAGTAAGTATAGAATGACCAGGAAGTTGAATAAATCTCATAGGAGTTATGAGGAAGAAGCTATCCCACTTTTTATTCAGATGATTCCGGATTAGCCTGTTCGGACATATGGCAATATCTTCATGATTCATATCAAACCAGGATATACCAAGATGTAAGAAGCTTGATTTGAAACCATTAGTAAGTATAGAATGAACAGGAAGTTGAATAAATCTCATAGGAGTTATGAGGAAGAAACTATCCCACTATCTATTCAGATGATTCCAGATTAGCCTGTTCAAACATATGGCAATATCTTCATGATATATATCAAACCAGGATGAACCAAGATGTAAGAAGCTATCCCATTTTCTATTCAGATGTTTCCAGATTAGCCTGTTCGGACATATGGCAATATCTTCATGATTCTTATCAAACCAGGAGGAACCAAGATGTAAGAAGCTTGATTTGAAACAATTAATCAGTATATAATGACCAGGAAGTTGAATAATCTCATAGGAGTTATGAGGAAGAAGCTATCCCACTTTCTATTCAGATGATTCCAGATTAGCCTGTTCGAACATATGGTAATATCTTCATGATTCATATCAAACCAGGATGAACCAAGATGTAAGAAGCTTGATTTGAAACCATTAATCAGTGTAGAATAACCAGGAAGTTGAATAAATCTCATATGAGTTATGATGAAGAAGCTATCCCGCTTTCTATTCAGATAATTCCAGATTAGCATGTTCGGACATATGGTAATATCTTCATGATTCTTATCAAACCAGGAGGAACCGAGATGTAAGAAGCTTGATTTGAAACCATTAATCAGTAAAGAATGACCAGGAAGTTGAATAAATCTCATAGGAGTTATGAAGAAGAAGCTATCGCACTTTCTATTCAGATGATTCCAGATTAGCCTGTTCGGACATATGGTAATATCTTCATGATTCTTATCAAACCAGGAGGAATAGAGATGTAAGAAGCTTGATTTGAAACAATTAATCAGTATAGAATGACCAGGAAGTTGAATAAATCTCATAGAAGTTATGAGGAAGAAGCTATCCCACTTTCTATTCAGATGATTCCAGATTAGAATGTTCCGACATATGGTAATATCTTCATGATTCATATCAAACCAGGATGAACCAAGATCTAAGAAGCTTGATTTGAAACCATTAATCAGTGTAGAATGACCAGGAAATTGAATAAATTTCATAGGGGTTATGAGGAAGAAATTATCCCACTTTCTATTCATATGATTCTAGATTAGCCTGTTCGGACATATAGCAATATCTTCACGATTCTTATCAAACCAGGAGGAACCAAGATGTAATAAGCTTGATTTGAAACAATTAGTAAGAATAGAATGACCAGGAAGTTGAATAAATTTCATAGAAGTTATGAGGAAGAAGCTATCCCACTTTATATTCAGATGATTCCAGATTTGCCTGTTCGGACATATGGCAATATCTTCATAATTCTCATCAAACCAGGAGGAACCAAGATGTAAGAATCTTGATTTAAAACCATTAGTAAGTATAGAATGACCAGGAAGTTGAATAAATCTAATAGGAGTTATGAGGAAGAAGCTATCCCACTTTCGATTCAGATGATTCCAGATTAGCCTGTTCAGAGATATGGCAATATCTTCATGATTCATATCAGACAAGAATGAACCCAGATGTAAGAAGCTTGATTTGAAACCATTAAGCAGTTTAGAATGACCAGGAAGTTGAATAAATGTCATAGGAGTTATGAGGAGAAGCTACCCCACTTTCTATTCAAATGATTCCAGATTAGGATGTTCGGACATATGGTAATATCTTCATGATTCTTATCAAATCAGGAGGAACCGAGATGTAAGAAGCTTGGTTTGAAACCATTAATCAGTATAGAATGATCAGGAAGTTGAATAAATCTCATAGGAGTTATGAGGTTGAAGCTATCCCACTTTCTATTCAGATGATTCCAGAATAGCATGTTCGGACATATGGCAATATCTTCATGCACTACAAGAAAACATGCTGATTCTGAGGGAAATACCGAGGGAAAATGAGTTCCTCGGAAATTTCTGACAAAATATCGAGGAAATACCGAGGAAACCAAGAAATGTGGTTTCCTCGAAATTTCCTCACTATTTTTTGAGGAAATTTCGAGGAGGACCAACTTCCTCGGTATTTTTCGAGGGAATACCGAGGAAACCTCGGTCGTCGGAAAAAATCGACGGATATTTCTAATATTTCGACGACATCTTGTAGCCGTTAGAGAGCCATTGGGAGAGCCGTTGGGGGATTTTAACAATTTCGAGGAAATTTCGAGGAAATGTCGGTTTCCCTCAAAATTTCCTCGAAATTTCCTCAGTATGCCGGGAGGATTTCATCTATAAATACAGCCACCCCTCTTCCTCTTCATTCACTCCATTTCTTCTTCTTCTCTCCTAGTCTCACGAATTTGATTCCAAAAAAACATGTCTTCTTCAAATTATTTTCGTTCTTGGATCGATCGACCTCATTTGGATCCGGACACGAAGTTATTAAAGAGTGGGATGTTTGGACTCATCTATTATTAAGTGGGTTTACACGAAGTTACAAAATTTGGTATCATCATGGGGAAACTGATTATGAACTTGGTAGTACTAGCGAACCTCAGCCGGCGGTTAGATTAGAAGAACCAATTAGAGCGGATGTAGATTATGGTGTAGGTACTGAGCAGATGATAAATGATCATTTTAGAGGGGAAGATTTACCCAATGCAGAAGCTAGGAGATTTTATGAAATGTTGGATGCTGGAAAGCAACCATTGTACGAAGGTTGCAGAGATGGTCATTCAGCTTTATCATCTGCTATGAGACTGATGGGCATTAAAACAGATTATAACTTGGCTGAAGACTGTGTGGATGCGATAGCTAATTTTGTTAAAGGTATTCTACCTGAGGATAATGTAGCTCCAGGTTCATACTACGAGGTTCAAAAACTCGTAGCTGGGGTTGGTTTATCTTATCAGGTAATAGATGTATGCAGCGATAACTGCATGATTTATTGGAGGGCGGATGACCAGCGGACTACATGCAAATTTTGTGGGAAGCCTCGTTATAAAGATACGAGTGGATGAGTTCCAGTGCCATATAAAAGGATGTTGTATTTGCCTTTGACGGAAAGGTTGCAGAGGTTGTATCTTTCGGAACGCACAGCGCAACGAATGAGATGGCATGCGGAGCACTCAACAGATGGTGAGATTAGACATCCTTCAGATGCAAAAGCGTGGAAACATTTCCAATCAAAGTATCCCGACTTTGCGTATGAGAGAAGAAATGTCTACCTTGGATTATGTACTGATGGTTTCAGCCCGTATGGGAAGAGTGGAAGACAATATTCTCTATGGCCAGTCATTGTTACACCATACAACTTACCCCCAAACTTGTGCTTGCGACGAGAGTTTTTGTTTCTCTCCATTCTCGTTCCCGGACAAGAGCATCCTAAGAGATCACTTGATGTGTTTCTTCAGCCACTAATATATGAGTTGCAACAACTATGGGCTCAAGGTGCTGAAACATACGATATTTCGTGTAAAGAAAACTTTCAAATGCGGGCAGTACTAATGTGGACAATAAGTGATTTTCCAGCATATGGTATGTTATCTGGATGGACAACGCATGGAAGGCTATCATGTCCATATTGTCAAGATAACACTGATGCTTTCCAACTAAAACACGGAAGGAAAACGTGTTGGTTTGACTGTCACAGGAGATTCCTACCACCTGATCATCCATATCGTAGGAGTAGGAATTTGTTTACGAAGAACAAGAGGGTGTTTGACAGTCCACCTGCAGAAATTAGTGGGAAAGGTTTGAAGACACAACTAAGAGATTTTGGTGCAGAAAGGACGCCAGACGTTGGTGGACATGCGCGTTTTCCGGTAGATGCTGTTGGAAATCTACATAACTGGCACAAAAAAATATATTCTGGGATCTGCCATACTGGGAGGATCATTTGCTAAGGCATAATGATGTCATGCATATTGAGAAGAACTTTTTTGACAACCTCATGAACACGATCCTTAACGTTCAAGGTAAAACAAAGGATAATTTGAAGTCAAGATTAGATTTACTTGATATATGTGATCGTTCAGAACTTCATGTTGATGGGAATGGTAGGGCTCCTTTTCCCATATACCGACTTGATGCAGAGGGAAAAAATGTGTTCTTCGATTGGATTTCAAACGATGTGGAGTTTCCAGACGGTTACGCATCTAATTTGCGTAACTGTATCGACAGAAAGGAAGGAAAGTTTATTGGCTTAAAAAGTCACGATTGTCATGTGTTGATGCAGCGCTTACTTCCGTTTGCTTTCAAGGAACTATTACCACGAAATGTTCATGAAGCAATTGCAGGGATAAGTGCTTTCTTCCGCGATTTATGCGCCAGATCAGTGACTCTTGAAGGTATTGAAAATCTGAAGACTAACATAGCCGTGATTCAGTGCAACCTTGAGAAGATATTTCCTCCCTCATTTTTTGATGTTATGGAGCATCTTGTTATCACCTGGCAAGAGAATTGGAACCTTGTGGTCCTGTGCAGTATAGATGGATGTATCTGTATGAGCGGTATATTTTCCATTTGAAGAAGATGGTGAAAAATCTAAGTAGGGTGGAAGGTTCTATAGTCGCACAGATGATCAATGAAGAAATTTCAAATTTTGCTGAGTACTACTTTCCAGCAGAAGTTCAGACCAAAAACAGAAGACCTGCACGGCATGATGATAGAGGCGAACGGGCAACATACCATGTTACGGTTCCTGACATTTTCACAGATGTTGGACGACTTAGCGGAAAATCAAAGGACCGTCGACTTACTGAGCAGGAGCGCAGTCATTTGCAAACATATTTGCTCACCAACTGCGAAGATGTTCTTCAATATGAGAGGTAAGTTTATTATCTTACAAAATTTTATTTACATTTTATTAACAAATTAACATTTATATCTTAATTAATTACATTTTTGTCATCACAGGATTTTCATGGCAGAAAAGCGGTTCGAATATAGATACGCTACAGAGGCAGAACTAGAAGAAATGAAGCAAAGAGAATTTGCTGGATGGATGTTTACTTATGTGAGTGCCTTAAACAAATTAAAAAATCATTTATCACATATTTATACTAATTAAAAAAATTATTTATCACATATTTATACTAATTCATATATATGTGCTATTAATAGGTGTCTGCTGGTTTGGCCAGATGTGAAACATTTGACGATTGGATACGCGAGATGGTGGTTGGACCAAACTATGTTGTGAAGTCATATCCGAGATTTTGTACTCGAGGATATGCATTCACAACTGAAAAGACGAAACGTTCACGTACGACCTATGATGCTGGCGTTTGTTCTGCATCGGGAGATGATGTATACTACGGACACATACATGAGATTTTGGAAATCAAGTATTTGGGCTTGCTTGGATTGCGCTGTACTGTTTTCTATTGTGATTGGCACGACATCACTCCAGATCGAGGTGTGAGAACAGATGCATTTGGTGTTACATCAGTAAATTCGAGACGAAAGCTGCAATATTATGATCCTTTCATTCTTGCTTCTCAGGCCGATCAGGTAAGTAAATGTTAATTATTCAGAATGATTGGTCATCATGTGTAATAATTTAAACTTATACTAAATTTTTTTAAAATGTTACAGGTTTGTTATATCAAGTACCCCCGGGTAAGGAACAGAGATGATCCATGGGTTACTGTTACCAGACTCAACCCGAGAGGCCGAGTTCAGGGGAGTTCTGAGCTGGAAGACCCACTACAACCAATCACATCCAGTAACTTAAGTGCAGTAGAAGATGTAGCAGGAGTTGGCCTTGTAGTAGATTTCACCGACTTCGCAGAGGAAGCCGTCGTTCACGCACAAGATGAACCAGTTATTGGAGAGTTTCACCAAGATCCAGATTCAGATTCATCTGGTGATGATGACTCGGAATCAGAGTAGATTTTTTTTTTTTTTAATGAATTTCGAGGAAATACCGAGGGAAATTAGGGTTTCCTCGAAATTTCCTCGGAATGACCCTTAACGGTTTAGGGGTTTGATTCAAACACCTTGGTCGTCGAAATTTCCTCGAAATATTTCGAGTAAATTTCGAGGAAATTTCGACGACCAAGATAATTTTTGGTAGTTCCTCGAAATTCCCTCACAATTTTTCGAGGGAATTTCGAGGAACAAGGGGTTTTAAACCGAAAACAACGTTTTGCGGATTGAATAACACGTATATATCCTTCATTAAGTGTCTTAGCCAGATTATAAAGTCAAACTTTAGGGTTTTAAACCAAAAACAATGTTTTGCGGATTGAGACGAAAACCACACAACATAAGATAAACACTTATACATTTTAATAAACGTTAAAGGAAATACTTACAATAATTTTTGTAATTGTGTTATTTCATTGTTTATGATCATCTATACAAAGAAACCTCATTATTATGAATTACATTTGTATAAGAAATGACATAGGGGAAAAAAATCGATGTTTTCAAAACCCAAAACCCTCTTTTCTCGAAATTTCCTCACAATATTGTGAGGAAATTTCGAGGAATGTTTTCCTCGGACTGTTTTTCATTAACCCGGCAACCCTAGCCGCCAATAAGAGAATTTCGAGGAAATTTCGACGACCAACATTAAAAATTGTGAGGAAATTTCGACGGAACCTGTCCGTCGGACCCTGTCCGTCGGACCCCTCATAAATTAGGTTTTCATTCTTTTCTTCCCCATTTCTCTCCTCTCGATCTTCCTCTCTTCTCCTCTCCTCTTCCTCTCTTCTCTCTTCCTCGGCGGATCTCCTCTCCTCTCTTCTCTCTTCCTCGGCGGATCTCCTCTCCTTCTCCTCTCCTCTCCTCTCCTCTCTTCCTCTCGGCCTCCTTCCTCTCCTCTCTTCCTCTCCTCTCTTCCCATGTAAGTTCATCTCTCTTCTCTTCCTCTCTTCATAGATCTCAAAATTTAGGTTGTTAGAAAGGAAATTCTATGATTGAATGGATATTTTAGGATTTGCATGTTTGGATTGTTGTTTGGATTGTTGTTATATATTTTTTTTTGATTTATTTTGTGTTTTTGATTTTTTAAAACGTTTTTTGATTTTTTAAAACGTTTTTTGATTTTTTAAAACGTTTTTTGATTTTTTAAAACGTTTTTTGATTTTTTAAAACGTTTTTTTTTGACTTTTTAAAACGTTTTTTTGATTTTTTAAAACGTTTTTTGATTTTTAAAACTATTTTTTATATATTAAAACTATTTTTTTAATTATAAAACTATTTTTAATATATTAAAACTATTTTTGTAATTATTAAACTATTTTTAATATATTAAAACTTTTTTTGTAATTATTAAACAATTTTTAATATATTAAAACTTTTTTTTTGTAATTATTAAACAATTTTTAATATATTAAAACTTTTTTTGTAATTATTAAACAATTTTTAAATATTAAAAATATTTTTAATATATTTAAAATTTTTTGTAATCATTTAATAATTTTTAAATATTTAAACTATTTTTTATATATTTAAACTTTTTTTGTTATTATTAAACAATTTTAATATATTAACAAATTAAATAAAAAATTGTATATATTAAAAAAAATTATTTATATAAAGGTCTCAAGAGGAACAGACCCGCTCTCGACAGCGTCGTGGTCGTGGTGGTTCGGGAGCGGCTCCATTTCGGGTTCCGCATCGCCCCACAGCTCCTACCAGACATCTCCCTCTACATTTCCCTCTCATTCTCCTCCCGCTCCCGGTGTGGCACCCACTCCTGCTCCTGCTCATCCGGCACTTCTGAGAGTTGCGGAGTTTGTTCGACAGCCGGGTCGTGACCATCTTCCATATCTCACTCAGTATCCACGTGGACGGGGTCAGACATGGTAATTAAACCTATTTTTTTTCATTAAAATTTGATTCATTTTAAATAATTAATTCTTTTTATTAGGTTCGACCGATCCGGGAACGGGATCAGCGGATGGATCAACCGTATGATGTACTCGTCCCTCGACAATGGACATCCGACTTTCACCGACTTCCCTCTCGAGAAGCAGCATATGTGGTTTCAACAGTTTGCGGTAAGTATTCTATTTTTTACTTATTTTTTTAATCTTTAATATTAATTTTCTACTAATTGTGTTTTATTTTCAGCAAGAATTCAACTGGAATGCCGATGAGACGTTGTTTATCTATTACCACTTCGTCCATAAAGTTATGGACAACTATGGGAAGTAGATGCACTCGTGGAAGAAGAAGTGGGAAATAAACAAGGTTCGTTATTATTTATGAAACAATTTTTTAATTTATTAAAATATTTTTTTATTTATTTAACAATTTTTTTTAAAGGTTCCAAAGGGGATGGACCCCGTCGTCTGGCGGGAATTGGGTGTGCATTGGAGTAAGAACGAAGTGAGAGCAACTTCTTCCACCAACTCCACCAACCGCAAGAGCGACCGTAAGGGGAAGGGCATGTACATCCATAACTTGGGTGCTCAATCTTTAGCCTGTCTGGGGGATCGCTTGGTAAGCTTGTCGGTTTTTATTATATTATTTAAGATTCTAATATTTTTTTGTGCATTTCTTTTAATTACTAATGTTTGTTTAATTTATGTTTTTTTCAAGGCGGAAGAAAATGAGGGGGAGCCGGTTGATCATCTCCGCCTAATAAAGACGGCGTATACCAACAAAAAGACCGGCGAGATTGATGATGGTGTTGTGAGGGATGTGGTCACCCTCATCGACAGTCAGATGGAACAGGAAGTGTCTCAGCTTCAAACAGAGGATGACGATTCGACGGGATCGACCGGCTTGCCTCGGGTTCGGATCAACCAAATCGTTGAAGCGGTAAGTTCTTTTTTTAAAGTTCAATTCATTTTTTATATTATTTAAATTTGACACTTTCTTTTTCAGGTGGTTCCAAAGAAGAAGGGCCGTTTGTTCGGTTTGGCTTGTCGGTCCAACTCGGTTTTGTCTGCTTCTGCACCACCGTCGTCCTTTGTTGATCAAGAAGTCCTTCTGAGTCAGTTGAGGGACAAGGATGCTCGCATATCTGCGTTGGAGTCCATGGTGGCGAGTCAAGAGGCGGGCTGGGAGGCACAGAGGAAGCTGAATGAGCAAATGATGGCGATGATGAGGAGCATGAACCCGAACGCCAACATGGAGTTCCCGACCATGCAAGACCCGAACGACCCGTAGTTTAATTTGTTTCAAAAACTCGAAATGTTTTATTTTGATTTGTATGACTTTGAAATTTAAATAATATGTTTTTAATTTAAATTTTAATTTTATATTTTCGAATTTAAATTTTAAAAATATTTTTTTTTTCAAAAATAATTTTTTCAAAAAAAAAATTATTTTCAATATATTCCGAGGAACAGCTGTCCTCGGAATATTCCGAGGGACGTCTTCCTCGAAAAATTTCGAGGGCTACCTTCCTCGAAAATTTTCGAGGAACACAGTTCCTCGGAATATTCCGAGGACAGCTGTTCCTCGAAAATTTTCGAGGAAGACCTTCCTCAAAAATTTTCGAGGAAATGGTCCCTCGGAATATTCCGAGGAACTTAGTTCCTCGAAAATTTTCGAAGGCCTTTTCCCTCGGTATAATCCTCGGTATATACCGAGGGAATGGTTCCTCAATATATATCGAGGACCTCTTCGACGAACGCCTGTCCTCTAAATTTCCTCGGAATTGTTGTTCCTCGAAATTCCGTCACAAAATTTCGAGGAAATTTCGAGAGAAAATGAAATTTCGAGGAGATTTTTTTGAGGGACTTTTTCCTAGGTATGTCGTCGGAATACGGTTATTCCGGCGACATACTGAGGAAAATGTCCCTCAGTATCAGCGTGTTTTCTTGTTGTGATGATTCATATTAAACCAGGATGAACCAAGATCTAAGAAGCTTGATTTGAAACCATTAATCAGTGTAGAATGACCAGAAAATTGAATAAATCTCATAGGAGTTATGAGGAAGAAGCTATCCCACTTTCTATTCAGATGATTTTAGATTAGCATGTTCGCACATATAGCAATATCTTCATGATTCTTATCAAACCAGGAGGAACCAAGATGTAAGAAGCTTGATTTGAAACAATTAGTAAGGATAGAATGACCAGGAAGTTGAATAAATCTCATAGAAGTTATGAGGAAAAAGCTATCCCACTTTCTATTCAGATGATTCCAGATTAGCCTGTTCGGACATATGGCAATATCTTCATGATTCTTATCAAACCAGGAGGAACCGAGATGTAAGAAGCTTGACTTAAAACCATTAGTAAGTATAGAATGACCAGGAAGTTGAATAAATCTCATAGGAGTTATGAATAAGAAGCTATCCCACTTTCTATTCAGATGTTTCCAGATTAGCCTGTCGGACATATGTCAATATCTTCATGATTCTTATCAAACCAGGAGGAACCAAGATGTAAGAAGCTTGATTTGAAACAATTAATCAGTATCTAATAACCAGGAAGTTGAATAAATCTCATACGAGTTATGAAGAAGAAGCTATTCCCCTTTCTATTCAGATGATTCCAGATTTGCCTGTTCGGACATATGGTAATATCTTCATGATTCATATCAAACCAGGAGGAACCAAGATGTAAGAAGCTTGATTTGAAACCATTAATCAGTGTAGAATGACCAGGAAGTTGAATAAATCTCATATGAGTTATGAGGAAGAAGCTATCCCGCTTTCTATTCCGATAATTCCAGATTAGCATGTTCAGACATATGGTAATATCTTCATGATTCTTATCAAACCAGGAGAAACCGAGATGTAAGAAGCTTGATTTGAAACCATTAATCAGTATAGAATGACCAGGAAGTTGAATAAATCTCATAGGAGTTATGAAGAAGAAGCTATCCCACTTTCTATTCAGATGATTCCAGATTAGCCTTTTCGGACATATGGCAATATCTTCATGATTCATATCAAACCAGGATGAACCAAGATCTAAGAAGCTTGATTTGAAACCATTAATCAGTGTAGGATGACCAGAAAATTGAATAAATTTCATAGGAGTTATGAGGAAGAAGTTATCCCACTTTCTATTCAGATGATTCTAGATTAGCATGTTCGGACATATAGCAATATCTTCATGATTCTTTTCAAACCAGGAGGAACCAAGATGTAAGAAGCTTGATTTGAAACAATTAGTAAGTATAGAATGACCAGGAAGTTGAATAAATTTCATAGAAGTTATGAGGAAGAAGCTATCCCACTTTATTTTCAGATGATTCCAGATTAGCCTGTTCGGACATATGGCAATATCTTCATAATTCTTATCAAACCAGGAGGAACCAAGATGTAAGAATCTTGATTTGAAACCATTAGTAAGTATATAATGACCAGGAAGTTGAATAAATCTCATAGGAGTTATGAGGAAGAAGCTATCCCACTTTCTATTCAGATGATCCCAGATTACCCTGTTCGGACATCTGGCAATATCTTTATGATTCATATCAAACCAAAATGAACCAAGATGTAAGAAGCTTGATTTGAAACCATTAATCAGTGTAGAATGACCAGGAAGTTGAATAAATGTCATAGGAGTTATGAGGAAGAAGCTACCCCACTTTCTATTCAGATGATTCCAGATTAGCATGTTCGGACATATGGTAATATCTTCATGATTCTTATCAAACCAGGAGGAACCGAGATATAAGAAGCTTGATTTGAAACCATTAATCAGTATAGAATGACCAGGAAGTTGAATAAATCTCATCGGAGTTATGAGGAAGAAGCTATCCCACTTTCTATTCAGATGATTCCAGATTAGCCTGTTCGTACATATGGCAATATCTTCATGATTCATATCAAACCAGGATGAACAAGGATATAAGAAGCTTGATTTGAAACCATTAACCAGTGTAGAATGACCAGGAAATTGAATAAATCTCATAGGAGTTACGAGGAAGAAGCTATCCAAATTTCTATTCAGATGATTCTAGATTAGCCTGTTCGGACATATAGCAATATCTTCATGATTCATATCAAACCAGGATGAACCAAGATCTAAGAAGCTTGATTTGAAACAATTAATCAGTGTAGAATGACCAAGAAGTTGAATAAATCTCATAGGAGTTATGAGGAAGAAGCTATCCCACTTTCTATTCAGATGATTCCATATTAGCATGTTCGGACATCTGGCAATATCTTCATGATTCATATCAAACCAGAATGAACCAAGATGTAAGAAGCTTGATTTGAAACCATTAATCAGTGGAGAATGACCAGGAAGTTGAATAAATGTCATAGGAGTTATGAGGAAGAAGCTACACCACTTTCTATTCAGATGATTCCAGATTAGCATGTTCGGACATATGGTAATATCTTCATGATTCTTATCAAACCAGGAGGAACCGAGATATAAGAAGCTTGATTTGAAACCATTAATCAGTATAGAATGACCAGGAAGTTGAATAAGTCTCATCGGAGTTATAAGGAAGAAGGAAGCTATCCCACTTTCTATTCAGATGATTCCAGATTAGCCTGTTCGGACATATGGCAATATCTTCATGATTCATATCAAACCAGGATGAATCAAGATATAAGAAGCTTGATTTGAAACCATTAATCAGTATAGAATGACCAGGAAGTTGAATAAATCTCATCGGAGTTATGAGGAAGAAGCTATCCCACTTTCTATTCAGATGATTCCAGATTAGCCTGTTCGGACATATGGCAATATCTTCATGATTCATATCAAACCAGGATGAACCAAGATCTAAGAAGCTTGATTTGAAACCATTAATCAGTGTAGAATGACCACAAAATTGAATAAATCTCATAGGATTTATGAGGAAGAAGCTATCCCACTTTCTATTCAGATGATTCTAGATTAGCCTGTTCGGACATATAGCAATATCTTCATGATTCATATCAAACCAGGATGAACCAAGATCTAAGAAGCTTGATTTGAAACCATTAATCAGTGTAGAATGACCAGAAAATTGAATAAATTTCATAGGAGTTATGAGGAAGAAGTTATCCCACTTTCTATTCAAATGATTCTAGATTAGCCTGTTCGGACATATAGCAATATCTTCATGATTCTTTTCAAACCAGGAGGAACCGAGATGTAAGAAGCTTGATTTGAAACAATTAGTAAGTATAGAATGAACAGGAAGTTGAATAAAATTCATAGAAGTTATGAGGAAGAAGCTATCCCACTTTATATTCAGATGATTCCAGATTAGCCTGTTCGGACATATGGCAATATCTTCATAATTCTCATCAAACCAGGAGGAACCAAGATGTAAGAATCTTGATTTGAACCATTTGTAAGTATTGAATTACCAGGAAGTTGAATAAATCTCATAGGAGTTATGAGGAAGAAGCTATCCCACTTTCTATTCAGATGATTCCAGATTAGCCTGTTCGGACATCTGGCAATATCTTCATAATTCATATCAAACCAGAATGAACCAAGATGTAAGAAGCTTGATTTGAAACCATTAATCAGTGTAGAATGACCAGGAAGTTGAATAAATGTCATAGGAGTTATGAGGAAGAAGATGCACCACTTTCTATTCAGATGATTCCAGATTAGCATGTTCGGACATATGGTAATATCTTCATGATTCTTATCAAACCAGGAGGAACCGAGATATAAGAAGCTTGATTTGAAACCATTAATCAGTGTATAATTACCAGGAAATTGAATAAGTCTCATAGGAGTTACGAGGAAGAAGCTATCCCAATTTCTATTCAGATGATTCTAGATTAGTCTGTTCGGACATATAGCAATATCTTCATGATTCATACCAAACCAGGATGAACCAAGATCTAAGAAGCTTGATTTGAAACAATTAGTAAGTATAGAATGACCAGGAAGTTGAATAAATATCATAGGAGTTATGAGGAAGAAGCTATCCCACTTTATATTCAGATGATTCCAGATTAACCTGTTCGGACATATGGCAATATCTTCATAATTCTCATTAAACTAGGAGGAACCAAGATGTAAGAATCTTTATTTGAAACCATTTGTAAGTATTGAATGACCAGAAAGTTGAATAAATCTCATAGGAGTTATGAGGAAGAAGCTATCCCACTTTCTATTCAGATGATTCCATATTAGCATGTTCGGACATCTGGCAATATCTTCATGATTCATATCAAACCAGAATGAACCAAGATGTAAGAAGCTTGATTTGAAACCATTAATCAGTGGAGAATGACCAGGAAGTTGAATAAATGTCATAGGAGTTATGAGGAAGAAGATGCACCACTTTCTATTCAGATGATTCCAGATTAGCATGTTCGGACATATGGTAATATCTTCATGATTCTTATCAAACCAGGAGGAACCGAGATATAAGAAGCTTGATTTGAAACCATTAATCAGTGTATAATTACCAGGAAATTGAATAAGTCTCATAGGAGTTACGAGGAAGAAGCTATCCCAATTTCTATTCAGATGATTCTAGATTAGTCTGTTCGGACATATAGCAATATCTTCATGATTCATACCAAACCAGGATGAACCAAGATCTAAGAAGCTTGATTTGAAACAATTAGTAAGTATAGAATGACCAGGAAGTTGAATAAATATCATAGGAGTTATGAGGAAGAAGCTATCCCACTTTATATTCAGATGATTCCAGATTAACCTGTTCGGACATATGGCAATATCTTCATAATTCTCATTAAACTAGGAGGAACCAAGATGTAAGAATCTTTATTTGAAACCATTTGTAAGTATTGAATGACCAGAAAGTTGAATAAATCTCATAGGAGTTATGAGGAAGAAGCTATCCCACTTTCAATTCAGATGATTTCAGATTAGCCTGTTCGGACATCTGGCAATATCTTCATGATTCATATCAAACCAGAATGAACCAAGATGTAAGAAGCTTCATTTGAAACCATTAATCAGTGTAGAATGACCAGGAAGTTGAATAAATGTCATAGGAGTTATGAGGAAGAAGCTACACCACTTTCTATTCAGATGATTCCAGATTAGCATGTTCGGACATATGGTAATATCTTCATGATTCTTATCAAACCAGGAGGAACCGAGATATAAAAAGCTTGATTTGAAACCATTAATCAGTATAGAATGACCAGGAAGTTGAATAAATCTCATCGGAGTTATGAGGAAGAAGCTATCCCACTTTCTATTCAGATGATTCCAGATTAGCCTGTTCGGACATATGGCAATATCTTCATGATTCATATCAAACCAGGATGAACAAGGATATAAGAAGCTTGATTTGAAACCATTAATCAGTGTAGAATGACCAGGAAATTGAATAAATCTCATAGGAGTTACGAGGAAGAAGCTATCCCAATTTCTATTCAGATGATTCTAGATTAGCCTGTTCGGACATATAGCAATATCTTCATGATTCATATCAAACCAGGATGAACCAAGATCTAAGAAGCTTGATTTGAAACAATTAATCAGTGTAGAATGACCAAGAAGTTGAATAAATCTCATAGGAGTTATGAGGAAGAAGCTATCCCACTTTCTATTCAGATGATTCCATATTAGCATGTTCGGACATCTGGCAATATCTTCATGATTCATATCAAACCAGGATGAACAAGGATATAAGAAGCTTGATTTGAAACCATTAATCAGTGTAGAATGACCAGGAAATTGAATAAATCTCATAGGAGTTACGAGGAAGAAGCTATCCCAATTTCTATTCAGATGATTCTAGATTAGCCTGTTCGGACATATAGCAAT
The DNA here is from genome assembly GCA_019705995.1 of Raphanus raphanistrum x Raphanus sativus. NCBI lineage: Eukaryota > Viridiplantae > Streptophyta > Magnoliopsida > Brassicales > Brassicaceae > Raphanus > Raphanus raphanistrum x Raphanus sativus. The sequence continues at coordinate 285,640 of JADEVD010000012.1, forward strand.
ATCTTCATGATTCATATCAAACCAGGATGAACCAAGATCTAAGAAGCTTGATTTGAAACAATTAATCAGTGTAGAATGACCAAGAAGTTGAATAAATCTCATAGGAGTTATGAGGAAGAAGCTATCCCACTTTCTATTCAGATGATTCCATATTAGCATGTTCGGACATCTGGCAATATCTTCATGATTCATATCAAACCAGGATGAACAAGGATATAAGAAGCTTGATTTGAAACCATTAATCAGTGTAGAATGACCAGGAAATTGAATAAATCTCATAGGAGTTACGAGGAAGAAGCTATCCCAATTTCTATTCAGATGATTCTAGATTAGCCTGTTCGGACATATAGCAATATCTTCATGATTCATATCAAACCAGGATGAACCAAGATCTAAGAAGCTTGATTTGAAACAATTAATCAGTGTAGAATGACCAGAAAATTGATTAAATTTCATAGGATTTATGAGGAAGAAGTTATCCCACTTTCTATTCAGATGATTCTAGATTAGCCTGTTCGGACATATAGCAATATCTTCATGATTCTTTTCAAACCAGGAGGAACCAAGACGTAAGAAGCTTAATTTGAAACAATTAGTAAGTATAGAATGACCAGGAAGTTGAATAAATTTCATAGAAGTTATGAGGAAGAAGCTATCTCACTTTCTATTCAGATGATTCCAGATTAGCCTGTTCGGACATATGGCAATATCTTCATGATTCATATCAAACCAGGATGAACAAGGATATAAGAAGCTTGATTTGAAACCATTAATCAGTGTAGAATGACCAGGAAATTGAATAAATCTCATAGGAGTTACGAGGAAGAAGCTATCCCAATTTCTATTCAGATGATTCTAGATTAGCCTGTTCGGACATATAGCAATATCTTCATGATTCATATCAAACCAGGATGAACCAAGATCTAAGAAGCTTGATTTGAAACAATTAATCAGTGTAGAATGACCAAGAAGTTGAATAAATCTCATAGGAGTTATGAGGAAGAAGCTATCCCACTTTCTATTCAGATGATTCCATATTAGCATGTTCGGACATCTGGCAATATCTTCATGATTCATATCAAACCAGGATGAACAAGGATATAAGAAGCTTGATTTGAAACCATTAATCAGTGTAGAATGACCAGGAAATTGAATAAATCTCATAGGAGTTACGAGGAAGAAGCTATCCCAATTTCTATTCAGATGATTCTAGATTAGCCTGTTCGGACATATAGCAATATCTTCATGATTCATATCAAACCAGGATGAACCAAGATCTAAGAAGCTTGATTTGAAACAATTAATCAGTGTAGAATGACCAAGAAGTTGAATAAATCTCATAGGAGTTATGAGGAAGAAGCTATCCCACTTTCTATTCAGATGATTCCATATTAGCATGTTCGGACATCTGGCAATATCTTCATGATTCATATCAAACCAGGATGAACAAGGATATAAGAAGCTTGATTTGAAACCATTAATCAGTGTAGAATGACCAGGAAATTGAATAAATCTCATAGGAGTTACGAGGAAGAAGCTATCCCAATTTCTATTCAGATGATTCTAGATTAGCCTGTTCGGACATATAGCAATATCTTCATGATTCATATCAAACCAGGATGAACCAAGATCTAAGAAGCTTGATTTGAAACAATTAATCAGTGTAGAATGACCAGAAAATTGATTAAATTTCATAGGAGTTATGAGGAAGAAGTTATCCCACTTTCTATTCAGATGATTCTAGATTAGCCTGTTCGGACATATAGCAATATCTTCATGATTCTTTTCAAACCAGGAGGAACCAAGACGTAAGAAGCTTAATTTGAAACAATTAGTAAGTATAGAATGACCAGGAAGTTGAATAAATTTCATAGAAGTTATGAGGAAGAAGCTATCTCACTTTCTATTCAGATGATTCCAGATTAGCCTGTTCGGACATATGACAATATCTTCATAATTCTCATCAAACCAGGAGGAACCAAGATGTAAGAATCTTGATTTGAAACCATTAGTAAGTACAGAATGACCAGGAAGTTGAATAAATCTCATAGGAGTTTTAGGAAGAAGCTATCCCACTTTCTCTTCAGATGATTCCAGATTAGCCTTTTCGGACATATGGCTATATCTTCATGATTCATAACAAACCAGGATGAACCAAGATGTACGAAGCTTGATTTGAAACCATTAATCAGTGTAGAATGATCAGGAAGTTGAATAAATCTCATATGAACTATGAATAAGAAGCTATCCCACTTTCTATTCAGATAATTCCAGATTAGCATGTTCGGACATATGGCAATATCTTCATGATTCATATCAAACCAGGACGAACCAAGATGTAAGAAGCTTGATTTGAAACCATTAATCAGTTTATAATGACCAGGAAGTTGAATAAATCTCATAGGAGTCATGAGGAAGAAGCTATCCCACTTTCTATTCAGATGATTCCAGATTAGCATGTTCGGACATATGGCAATATCTTCATAATTCTCATCAAACCACGAGGAACCAAGATGTAAGAATCTTGATTTGAAACCATTAGTAAGTATAGAATGACCAGGAAGTTGAATAAATTTCATAGTATTTATGAGGAAGAAGCTATCCCACTTTCTATTCAGATGATTCTAGATTAGCCTTTTCAGACATATGGCAGTATCTTTATGATTCATATCAAACCAGAATGAACCAAGATGTAAGAAGCTTGATTTGAAACCATTAATCAGTGTAGAATGACCAGGAATTTGAATAAATATCATATGAGTTATGAAGAAGAATCTATCCCACTTTCTATTCAGATGATTCCAGATTAGCTTGTTCGGACATATGGCAATATCTTCATGATTCTTATCAATCCAGGAGGAACCAAGATGTAAAAAGCTTGATTTGAAACCTTTAATCAGTGTATAATGACCAGGAAGTTGAATAAATCTCATATGAGTTATAAAGAAGAAGCTATCCCACTTTCTATTCAGATAATTCCAGATTAGCCTGTTCGGACATATGGCAATATCTTCATGATTCTTATCAAACCAAGAGGAACCGAGATGTAAGAAGCTTGATTTGAAACCATTAGTAAGATTAGAATGACAAGGAAGTTGAATAAATCTCATAGGAGTTATGAGGAAGAAGCTATCCCACTTTCTATTCAGATAATTCCAGATTAGCGTGTTTGGACATATGGCAATATCTTCATGATTCATATCAAACCAGGATGAACCAAGATGTAAGAAGCTTGATTTGAAACCATTAATCAGTGTAGAATGACCAGGAAGTTGAATAAATCTTATAGGAGTTATGAGGAAGAAGCTATCCCACTTTCTATTCAGATGTTTCCAGATTAGCCTGTTCGGACATATGGCAATATCTTCATGATTCTTATCAAACTAGGAGGAACCAAGATGTAAGAAGCTTGATTTGAAACAATTAATCAGTATATAATGACCAGAAAGTTGAATAAATCTCATAGGAGTTATGAGGAAGAAGCTATCCCACTTTCTATTCAGATGATTCCAGATTAGCTTGTTCGGACATATGGCAATATCTTCATGATTCATATCAAACCAGGATAAACCAAGATGTAAGAAGCTTGATTTGAAACCATTAATCAGTGTAGAATGACCAGGAAGTTGAATAAATCTTATATGAGTTATGAGGAAGAAGCTATCCCACTTTCTATTCAGAAGGTTCTAGATTAGTAGGCCTGTTCGGACATATGGCAATATCTTCATGATTCATATCAAACCAGGATGAACCAAGATGTAAGAAGCTTGATTTGAAACCATTAATCAGTGAGAATGACCAGGAAGTTGAATAAATCTCATAGGAGTTATGAGGAAGAAGCTATCCCACTTTCTATTCAGATGATTCCAGATTAGCATGTTCGGACATATGGCAATATCTTCATAATTCTCATCAAACCATGAGGAACCAAGATGTAAGATTTTTTATTTGAAACCATTAGTAAGTATAGAATGACCAGGAAGTTGAATAAATCTCATAGTATTTATGAGGAAGAGCTATCCCACTTTCTATTCAGATGATTCCAGATTAGCCTTTTCGGACATATGGCAATATCTTCATGATTCTTATCAAACTAGGAGGAACCAAGATGTAAGAAGCTTGATTTGAAACAATTAATCACTATATAATGACCAGGAAGTTGAATAAATCTCATAGGAGTTATGAGGAAGAAGCTATCCCACTTTCTATTCAGATGATCTCAGATTAGCCTGTTCGGATATATGGAAATATCTTCATGATTCATATCAAACCAGGATAGACCAAGATGTAAGAAGCTTGATTTGAAACCATTAATCAGTGTAGAATGACCAGGAAGTTGAATAAATCTCATATGAGTTATGAGGAAGAAGCTATCCCACTTTCTATTCAGATAATTCCTGATCAGCATGTTCGGACATATGGCAATATCTTCATTATTCTTATCAAACCAGGAGGAACCGAGATGTAAGAAGCTTGATTTGAAACCATTAATCAGTATAGAATTACCAGGAAGTTGAATAAATCTCATAGGAGTTATGAGGAAGAAGCTATCCCACTTTCTATTCAGATGATTCCATATTAGCATGTTCGGACATATAGCAATATCTTCATGATCCTTATCAATCCAGGAGGAACCAAGATGTAAGAAGCTTGATTTGAAACCATTAATCTGTATAGAATGACCAGGAAATTGAATAAATCTCATAGGAGTTATGAGGAAGAAGCTATCCTACTTTATATTCAGATGATTCCAGATTCGCCTGTTCGGACATATGGCAATATCTTCATGATTCATTTCAAACCAGAATGAACCAAGATGTAAGAAGCTTGATTTGAAACCATTAACCAGTGTAGAATGACTAGGAAGTTGAATAAATGTTATAGGAGTTATGAGGAAGAAGCTATCCCACTTTCTATTCAGATGATTCCAGATTAGCATGTTCGCACATATAGCAATATCTTCATGATTCTCATCAAAGCAGGCGGAACCAAGATGTAAGAAGCTTTATTTGAAACCATTAGTAAGTATAGAATGACCAGGAAGTTGAATAAATGTCATAGGAGTTATGAGTAAGAAGCTATCTTACTTTTTATTCAGATGGTTCTAGATTAGTAGGCATGTTCAGACATATGGCAATATCTTCATGATTCATATCAAACCTGGATGAACCACGATGTAAGAAGCTTGATTTGAAACCATTAATCTGTGTAGAATGACCAGGAAGTTGAATAAATCTCATAGGAGTTATGAGGAAGAAGCTATCCCACTTTCTATTCAGATGATTCCAGATTAGCATGTTCAGACATATGGTAATATATTCATAATTCTCATCAAACCATGAGGAACCAAGATGTAAGAATCTTGATTAGAAACCATTAGTAAGTATAGAATGACCAGGAAGTTGAATAAATCTCATAGTATTTATGAGGAAGAAGCTATCCCACTTTCTATTAAGATGATTCCAGATTAGCCTTTTCGGACATATGGCAATATCTTCATGATTCATATCAAACCAGGATGAACCAAGATGTAAGAAGCTTGATTTGAAACCATAAATCAGTGTAGAATGACCAGGAATTTGAATAAATCTCATATGATTTATGAAGAAGAATCTATCCCACTTTCTATTCAGATGATTCCAGATTAGCCTGTTCGGACATATGGCAATATCTTCATGATTCTTATCAATCCAGGAGGAACCAAGATGTAAGAAGCTTTATTTGAAACCTTTAATCAGTGTAGAATGAACAGGAAGTTGAATAAATCTCATATGAGTTATGAAGAAGAAGCTATCCCACTTTCTATTCAGATGATTCCAGATTAGCTTTTTCGGACATATGGCAATATCTTCATGATTCATATCAAACCAGGATGAACCAAGATGTAAGAAGCTTGATTTGAAACCATTAATCAGTGTAGAATCACCAGGAAGTTGAATAAATCTCATATGAGTTATGAAGAAGAAGCCATCCCACTTTCTATTCACATAATTCCAGATTAGCCTGTTCGGACATATGACAATATCTTTATGATTCTTATCAAACCAAGAGGAACCGAGATGTAAGAAGCTTGATTTGAAACCACTAGTAAGAATAGAATGACAAGGAAGTTGAATAAATCTCATAGGAGTTATGAGGAAGAAGCTATCCCACTTTCTATTCAGATGATTCCAGATTAGCCTGTTTGGACATATGGCAATATCTTCATGATTCATATCAAACCAGGATGAACCAAGATGTAAGAAGCTTGATTTGAAACCATTAATCAGTGTAGAATGACCAGGAAGTTGAATAAATCTCATAGGAGTTATGAAGAAGAAGCTATCCCACTTTTTATTCAGATGATTCCAGATTAGCCTGTTCGGACATATGTCAATATCTTCATGATTCTTATCAATCCACGAGGAACCAAGATGTAAGAAGCTTGATTTGAAATCTTTAATCAGTGTAAAATGACCAGGAAGTTGAATAAATCTCATATGAGTTATGAAGAAGAAGCTATCCCACTTTCTATTCAGATGATTCCAGATTAGCCTTTTCGGACATATGGCAATATCTTCATGATTCATATCAAACGAGGATGAACCAAGATGTAAGAAGCTTGATTTGAAACCATTAATCAGTGTAGAATCACCAGAAAGTTGAATAAATCTCATATGAGTTATGAAGAAGAAGCCATCGCACTTTCTATTCAGATAATTCAAGATTAGCATGTTCGGACATATGGCAATATCTTTATGATTCTTATCAAACGAAGAGGAACCGAGATGTAAGAAGCTTGATTTGAAACCATTTTAGTAAGTATAGAATGACCAGGAAGTTGAATAAATCTCATAGGAGTTATGAGGAAGAATCTATCCCACTTTCTATTCAAAAATCTTGATTTGAAACCATTAATCAGTGTAGAATGACCAGGAAGTTGAATAAATCTCATAGGAGTTATGAGGAAGAAGCTATCCCACTTTCTATTCAGATGTTTCCAGATTAGCCTGTTCGGACATATGGCAATATCTTCATGATTCTTATCAAACTAGGAGGAACCAAGATGTAAGAAGCTTGATTTGAAACAATTAATCACTATATAATGACCAGAAAGTTGAATAAATCTCATAGGAGTTATGAGGAAGAAGCTATCCCACTTTCTATTCAGATGATCCCAGATTAGCATGTTCGGACATATGGAAATATCTTCATGATTCATATCAAACCAGGATAGAACAAGATGTAAGAAGCTTGATTTAAAACCATTAATCAGTGTAGAATGACCAGGAAGTTGAATAAATCTCATATGAGTTATGAGGAAGAAGCTACCCCACTTTCTATTCAGATGATTTCATATTAGTCTGTTCGGACATATGGCAATATCTTCATGATTCTTATCAATCCAAGAGGAACCAAGATGTAAGAAGCTTGATTTGAAACCATTAATCAGTGTAGAAGGACCAGGAAGTTGAATAAATCTCATAGGAGTTATGAGGAAGAAGCTATCCCACTTTCTATTCGGATGATTCCAGATTAGTTTGTTCGGACATATGGCAATATCTTCATGATTCTTATCAAACCAGGAGGAACCAAGATGTAAGAAGCTTGATTTGAAACCATTAGTATGTAAAGAATGACCAGGAAGTTCAATAAATCTCATAGGAGTTATGAGGAAGAAGCTATCCCACTTTCTATTCATATGATTCCAGATTAGACTATTCGGACATATGGCAATATCTTCATAATTCATATTAAACCAGGATGAACCAAGATCTAAGAAGCTTGATTTGAAACCGTTAATCAGTGTAGAATGACCAGGAAATTGAATAAATCTCAAAGGAGTTATGAAGAAGAAGCTATCCCACTTATATTCAGATGATTCCAGATTAGCCTGTTCGGACATATAGCTATATCTTCATGATTCATATCAAACCAGGATGAACCAAGATGTAAGAAGCTTGATTTGAAACCATTAATCTGTGTAGAATGACCAGGCAGTTGAATAAATCTCATATGAGTTATGAAGCAGAAGCTATCCCACTTTCTATTCAGACAATTCCAGATTAGCATCTTCGGACATATGACAATATCTTCATGATTCTTATCAAACCAGGAGGAACCGAGATGTAAGAAGCTTGATTTGAAACCATTAGTAAGTATAGAATGACCAGGAAGTTGAATAAATCTCATAGGAGTTATGAGGAAGAATCTATCCCATTTTTTATTCAGATGATTCCAGATTAGCATGTTCGGACATATGGCAATATCTTGATGATTCATATCAAACCAGGATAAACCAAGATGTAAGAAGCTTGATTTGAAACCATTAATCAGTGTAAAATGACCAGAACGTTGAATAAATCTCATATGAGTTATGAGGAAGAAGCTCTCCCACTTTCTATTCATATAATTCCAGATTAGCATGTTTGGACATATGGCAATATCTTCATGATTCTTATCAAACCAGGAGGAACCGAGATGTAAGAAGCTTGATTTTAAACCATTAGTAAGTATAGAATGACCAGGAAATTGAATAAATATCATAGGAGTTATGAGGAAGAAGCTATCCTACTTTCTATTCAGATGATTCCAGATTAGCCTGTTCGGACATATGTCACTATCTTCATGATTCATAAAGAACCAGAATGAACCAAGATGTAAGAAGGTTTATTTGAAACCATTAATCAGTGTATAATTTCCAGGAAGTTGAATAAATTTCATTGGAGTTATGAGGAAGAAGCTATCCCACTTTCTATTCAGATGATTCCAGATTAGCATGTTCGGACATATGGCAATATCTTCATGATTCTCATCAAATTAGGCGGAACCAAAATGTAAGAAGCTTGATTTGAAACCATTAGTAAGTATAGAATGACCAGGAAGTTGAATAAATCTCATAGGAGTTATGAGGAAGAAGCTATCCCACTTTCTATTCAGATGATTCCTGATTAGCCTGTTCGGACATATGGCAATATCTTCATGATTCATATCAAACCAGGATGAACTAAGATGTAAGAAGCTTGATTTGAAACCATTAATCAGTGTAGAATTACCAGGAAGTTGAATATATCTCATAGGAGTTATGAGGAAGAATCTATCCCACTTTCTATTCAGATGTTTCCAGATTAGCCTGTTCGAACATATGGCAATATCTTTATGATTCTTCTCAAACCAGGAGGAACCAAGATGTAAGAAGCCTGATTTGAAACAATTAATCAGTATATAATGACCAGAAAGTTGAATAAATCTCATAGGAGTTCTGAGTAAGAAGCTATCCCACTTTCTATTCAGATGATTTCAGATTAGCCTGTTTGGACATATGGCAATATCTTCATGATTCATATCAAACCAGGATGAACCAAGATCTAAGAAGCTTGATTTGAAACCATTAATCAGTGTAGAATGACCAGGAAATTGAATAAATCTCATAGGAGTTATGAGGATGAAGCTATCCCACTTTTTATTCAGATGATTCAAGATTAGCATGTTCGGACAAATAACAATATCTTCATGATTCTTATCAAACCAGGAGGAACCAAGATGTAAGAAGCTTGATTTGAAACAATTAGTAAGTATAGAATGACCAGGAATTTGAATAAATCTCATAGGTGTTATCAGGAAGAAGCTATCCCACTGTTATTCAGATGATTACAGATTAGCCTGTTCGGATATATGACAATATCTTCATGATTCATATCAAACCAGGATGAACGAAGATTTAAGAAGCTTGATTTGTAACCATTAATCAGTATATAATTACCACGAAGTTTAATAATTCTCATAGGAATTATGAGGAAGAAGCTATCCCACTTTCTATTCAAATGATTCCAGATTAGCCTGTTCGGACATATGGCAATATCTTCATGATTCATATCAAACCAGGATGAACCAAGATGTAAGAAGCTTGATTTGAAACCATTAATCAGTGTAGAATGACCAGGAAGTTGAATAAATCTTATAGGAGTTATGAGGAAGAAGCTATCCCAGTTTCTATTCAGATGATTCCAGATTAGCCTGTTCGGACATATGTCAATATCTTCATGATTCTCATCAAAACAGGAGGAACCAAGATGTAAGAAGCTTGATTTGAAACCATTAGTAAGTATAGAATGACCAGGAAGTTCAATAAATCTCATAGGAGTTATGAGGAAGAAGCTATCCCACTTTCTACTCAAATAATTCCATATTAGCATGTTCGGACATATGGCAATATCTTCATGATTCATATCAATCCAGGATGAACCAAGATCTAAGAAGCTTGATATGAAACATTAATCAGTGTAGAATGACCAGGAAGTTGAATAAATGTCATAGGAGTTATGAGGAAGAAGCTATCCCACTTTCTATTCGGATGATTCCATATTAGCATGTTCGGACATATGGCAATATCTTCATGATTGTCATCAACTTAGGCGGAACCAAGATGTAAGAAGCTTGATTTGAAACGATTAGTAAGAATAGAATGACCAGGAAGTTGAATAAATCTCATAGTAATTATGAGGAGGAAGCTATCCCACTTTCTATTCAGATGATTCCAGATTAGCATGTTCAGACATATGGCAATATCTTCATGTTTCTTATCAAACTAGGATGAACTAACATGTAAGAAGCTTGATTTGAAACCATTAATCAGTATAGAATGACCAGGAAGTTGAATAAATCTCGTATGAGGTATAAGGAAGAAGCTATCCCACTTTATATTCAGTTGATTCCAGATTAGCATGTTCTGACATATGGCAATATCTTCATTATTCTTATCAAACCAGGAGGAACCAAGATGTAAGAAGCTAGATTTGAAACCATTAAACAGTATAGAATGACCAAGAAATTGAATAAACTCATAGGAGTTATGAGGAAGAAGCTATCCCACTTTCTATTCAGATGATTCTAGATTAGCATTTTCGGACATATGACAATGTCTTCATGATTCATATCATACCAGGATGAACCAAGATCTAAGAAGCTTGATTTGAAACAATTAGTAAATATAGAATGACCAGGAATTTGAATAAATCTCATAGGTGTTATGAGGAAGAAGCTATCCCACTTTTATTCAGATGATTCCAGATTAGCCTGTCCGGACATATGGCAATATCTTCATGATTCATATCAAACCAGGATGAACCAAGATGTAAGAAGCTTGATTTGAAACCATTAATCAGTGTAGAATGACCAGGAAGTTGAATAAATCTTATAGGAGTTATGAGGAAGAAGCTATCCCACTTTCTATTCAGATGATTCCAGATTAGCCTGTTCGGACATATGGTAATATCTTCATGATTCTCATCAAAACAGGAGGAACCAAGATGTAAGAAGCTTGATTTGAAACCATTAGTAAGTATAGAATGACCAGAAAGTTCAATAAATATCATAGGAGTTATGAGGAAGAAGCTATCCCACTTTCTACTCAGATAATTCCAGATTAGCCTGTTCGGACATATGGCAATATCTTCATGATTCATATCAATCCAGGATGAACCAAGATCTAAGAAGCTTGATATGAAACATTAATCAGTGTAGAATGACCAGGAAGTTGAATAAATGTCATAGGAGTTATGATGAAGAAGCTATCCCACTTTCTATTCGGATGATTCCATATTAGCCTGTTCGGACCTATGGCAATATCTTCATGATTGTCATCAAACCAGGCGGAACCAAGATGTAAGAAGCTTGATTTGAAACGATTAGTAAGAATTGAATGACCAGGAAGTTGAATAAATCTCATAGTAATTATGAGAAAGAAGCTATCCCACTTTCTATTCAGATGATTCCAGATTAGCATGTTCGGACATATGGCAATATCTTCATGTTTCTTATCAAACTAGGATGAACCAACATGTAAGAAGCTTGATTTGAAACCAATAATCAGTATAGAATGACCAGGAAGTTAAATAAATCTCGTATGAGTTATGAGGAAGAAGCTATCCCACTTTCTATTCAGTTGATTCCAGATTAGCCTGTTCGGACATATGGTTGTATCTTCATTATTCTTATCAAACCCGGAGGAACCAAGATGTAAGAAGCTAGATTTGAAACCATTAATCAGTATAGAATGACCAGGAAATTGAATAAACTCATAGGAGTTATGAGGAAGAAGCTATCCCACTTTATATTCAGATGATTCCAGATTAGCTTTTTCGGACATATGGCAATATCTTCATGATTCATATCAAACCAGGATGAACCAAGATCTAAGAAGCTTGATTTAAAACCATTAATCAGTTTAGAATGACCAGGGAGTTGAATAAATCTCATAGGAGTTATGAGGAAGAAGATATCACACTTTCTATTCAGATGATTCCAGATTAGCCTGTTCGGACATATGGTAATATCTTCATGATTCTTATCAATCCATAAGGAAACAAGATGTAAGAAGCTTGATTTAAAACCATTAATCAGTATAAAATGAACAAGAAATTGAATAAATCTCATAGGAGTAATGAGGAAGAAGCTATTTGTTGGGGTCAAAAACGGTTATCTCGAAATCAACGGCTAAAAATATTTATCATGCGCAGACTTTCCATAAAACAAGCGTCGAAAGCAAAACAAGTCGTACAGCTTAAAAACCTATGTTAAAGTCGATCGTTCTTGTTTTACACGATAAACTTTACGAGAAAACCAACTCAGATTTAGTCGTAAATCTTCGATGATACAATCAAGAAGAACCGAGAGACATTAGGTCCGTTGCTGAGATGACACGACCATACGAAAGTATACGGAAGAAACGGGAAGTGATCTAAGTTTGGATAGGCCGAACGAAAAGGAATCCGCCTTGAAACTTCAAAGAGCCCGTTCTCTCAAACCGTGAGGACCCAGAGAACGATCAAGATATCAAATCGAAGCCCTCGTCGAGACGCACGTGCTGGTCCTGGCCGGCGGCGGCTAGCCCCCGTGCTGGTTCTGGCCGCCGGGCGGCTAGCCCCCGTGCTGGTCCTGGCCACCGGGAAACTTCAAAGAGCCCGTTCTCTCAAACCGTGAGGACCCAGAAAACGATCAACATATCAAATCGAAGCCCTCATCGAGACGCACGTGCTGGTCCGTAGCCACCGGGCGGCTAGCCCCCGTGCTGGCCGTGGCCGCCGGCGGCTAGCGCCCATGCTGGCCGTGGCCGCCGGGCGGCTAGCCCCGCGCTGGCCGTGGCCGCCGGCGGCAAGCGCTCGTGCTGGCCGTGGCCGCCGGGCGGCTAGCCCCGTGCTGGCCGTGGCCGCCGGCGGCTAGCGCCCGTGCTGGCCGTGGCCGCCTGGCGGCTAGCCCCGTGCTGGCCGTGGCCGGCGGCGGCTAGCGCCCGTGCTGGCCGTGGCCGCCGGGCGGCTAGCCCCGTGCTGGCCGGGGCCGCCGGTTGCTAGCGCCCGTGCTGGCCGTGGCCGCCGGGCGGCTAGCCCCGTGCTGGCCGTGGCCGCCAGCGGCGAGCGCCCGTGCTGGCCGTGGCCGCCGGGCGGCTAGCCCCGTGCTGGCCGTGGCCGCCGGCGGCGAGCGCCCGTGCTGGCCGTGGCCGCCGGGCGGCTAGCCCCGTGCTGGCCGTGGCCGCTGGGCGGCTAGCCCCGTGCTGGCTGTGGCCGCCAGCGGCTAGCGCCCGTGCTGGCCGTGGCCGCCGGGCGGCTAGCCCCGTGCTGGCTCGGGTCGTCGGATGACAAGCTTCCGTGCATAAGTTCTAGGCCCCGGCCGTCAGAAGTCTGTACTTTGCGTCTTTCCCAAGTTTTCGCAGAACGAATCGTTGAGATTCTGCGTACAAAACTCCCGCTCTTACTCCAAACTAAGATCGTCGGAAACACTTCGGAAACTCGTAAGATATCAACGGAAAGGAAGATCTTAAATTCTTCGTGCAAAACAGTGATGGTTATCTTAAGACACCACTCATCTCAACTCTACGAAGGATTGAAGATCTTCCGAATAAATCGTAGAAAACAACGGAAGTCCTAGAAACGGCCCGAAAGGGACCAAATGCGATCGGACAGTCCGCTTACGATTGTCTGAGATAGATACGACGATTTACGTTTATCTTCACATAACAAGACAAAATGATAAATTTCCGGAAGGATAAATGTCAAGTTTCCCGAAGATAAATGTCAAGTTTCCCGATAAACATGAAGGCCGACGAAAATGGAAAAAGCCCGCTTCGCGGCCCAAAAGGAGAATAGACCGTCATAAGAAGGAGTATATAAAGGAGCTTTGAGAGAGAAGGAAAGGCAGAGCGAAAATCATTAAGAGAGAGAGAAATCCGAGATTGGAGACCTAGAGAGCTCCTGTTAGGTTAAGAACTTAGAATTTAGGCGGTAGACTAGCAAGGTAGGACCTAGAACGTCCGGCCGCCTCTCGTTCTATTTTCATCTTGTCCGCAGGCTCCTGTCTCTCTCGGAAGGATCTAACAATCCTTTTACTTAGAGTTCCGCACATAGAAACCCTATGCATTATTCTCGACATGCCCGTTTCTATGACTAACGCTCGTACTAGACGAACTCCGCCAGGCAGTTCGATCTCTTGTTCAAACCCTTCCAACTGAACTACGTCCGACTTGATCCTCGAAAGGGGTACGTAGGCAGCCTTCCTTAAGGTCCAGTCCCAAATCTCAATAAAACCTTTCCGCATTTATTTGATCACTTGTTGTTAGTTGTCGCAGAGAATCCGGACCTTCATGGAAAGTTAGGTTTACTTAGCTTTCCTCCGTTTTACTTAATCAAAATCGACAGTGCGAATTTCGGTTCCCACAGTTTGGCGCTAGAAGGAGGGGGGACGGATTACTCTTACTCTTCCGGCCGCAAAACGCTTGATCAAAGCAATGTCTGGAAATATGAAAGACAAACTCACAACTCACATCGACGCTGGTAAAACAACTTCAGCAGTGACTGCTCCTACGACCAACGCTTATGCAAACAGTTATCTAAGATTATCATCTTACGGACAAACGTCCCGAGAACGGACCATCCCAACCAAGTTCGGGTCCTATCAACCATGCACCCTCGTCCAAGTTCCTGCAACACGGTCCTCGGGTCCATGGACACAACCCCCCTCGTTTGGGATTATCGAAGAAAGACTTCGGGAAAATTCATAAAAAGACTTGGTAGTGGAGACGGATTCCTGCCTGCCGTATAAAACGGCTATGGTTAGCTTGAACACCAGTTGCCTTAACTATACGGGGAATTGAAATCCTTTCGAAAAAACCAGCGTCACATCAACGTCTAAGTCCCAAGACAGCCCAAAAGGGGCCCGAATCACGGCTAAACGACCCACATACGATTTTAGGTAGGATCGAGCCCAAGGCTGATATGACGGTCTGAGTTTCGACTGGAAATGTTTTTTAGAATTTCCCGGAAAAATAAAGACTTGTTCTCCTGGAAATCGCGGAGAAACCCCAGATTACTCATGAAACAGAAAGCACGACTGATCGGGTTACCAATCAGCGTTTCTAATGCTAAAATTCGATAACATTTTACGGAACACCTTTCGTAAAATAAATTCTCGAAAATATTTCACGAGACAGCTTTTGCATGATTAAACTCGACAACATTTTACAAAACAGTTTCCGTAAAATTAACTCGACAACATTTTGTGAAATAACTCTCGTAAAATAAAAGGTCAACAACGTTCTAAGAAACAATTCCTTGCTGGGATCAGGATGAAATAAATGTCCAAAAGTCTCCGAAAAACAATTAAAGAAACCTCGAGAGACTAAGTGTCGATCAAGAAACCTTTAAAAAAATGAGAAAAACAGGCAGGTCCCGCGAGGAAGCACAGTCCCGGGCGGCTAGCACGCCCGTGCTGTCCCAAGGCGCCGGGCGGCTACCACGCCCGTGCTGTCCCTAGGCGCCGGGCGGCTAGCACGCCCTTGCTGCCTCTAGGCGCCGGGCGGCTAACGCGCCCGTGCTGCGCTGGTCGCCGGGCAACAAAACATTTTCTATACGAGGAAAAACCTACGGAAAACTAAAAAGAACGCAAAAACACGCACAAGCCGAAGGAACCGAGCAGCCGACTCCGGTCGCGGCCGTGGCCGCCGGGCGGCTAGCGCCCGTGCTGGCCATGGCCGCCGAGCGGCTAGCCCCGTGCGGGCAGTGGCCGCCGGTGGCTAGCGCCCGTGCTGGCCGTGGTCGCCGGGCGGATAGCCCCGTGCTGGCCGTGGCCGCCGGCGGCTAGCGCCCGTGCTGGCCGTGGTCGCCGGGCGGCTAGCCCCGTGCTGGCCGTGGCCGCCGGCGGCTAGCGCCCGTGCTGGCCATGGTCACCGGGCGGCTAGCGCCCGTGCTGGCCGTGGCCGCCGGGCGGCTAGCCCCGTGCTGGCTCGGGTCGTCGGTCGGTTAGTCTTCGTGCATAAGATCTAGGCCCCCAGGTCGCCAGAAATCCGTGTTTTGCGACTTTCCGAGTTCCCGCAAACAAAACATTTGTCAAGCACGGCCAATCCTCGCAGGGATTGACCCAAATATTATCCAAACTAATTTTACGAAACAATTTCCGTAAAATTAACTCGACAACATTTTGATTAACTCTCGTTAAATAAAAACTCGGCAATATTTTACGAAACATCATTCGTGAAGTATAACAAGATCGTAAGCTTCTTGACCTGACCAGTTCGCTCATAGCTTGACGAAACAAGAAGCCCCACTCAAGTGACATCTTGCCATTCGTTTTCACTTGTCTACCCACCTTAGCCTTCTTCCAGTTTCGCCTACTTCTCCTCCCTTTGCTTCAACGATTCTGCAACGATTCTGCACTGTTCCTTCAGGTTTCATCAAAAATCGATTCTCGATTCAGTATCAGACTTTTCGAAGACCTTTGACAATGAAACTGTAGAAGACAAAGAGGAACGGACATGAGGCAATCTCGAGTAATCAATGAGACTAAGGTACGTCCGACTTAGAAAATTTTATCAAGGTTTTAATTTTTTCGTAGGAAAGGAATGGGAACGTCTTGTAAACTGCCGTAAAATTTAGGGAACTTAGAACCCAGGTGGATAGTCTAGCAAGATAAGTCTTAGGCATTTTCTTCCAGTTTCGTTCTATTGTTCCTTGACTGTCTAGGCAGAACGCGCAAACCGATATAATCTCTCGAAAAACCGAGAAACGATCGCCGCGCATCCTTGGCATACTCTTTCCGCTTCCGTGAGACTAATGGCACGACGGTGAGATACAAAATTAACGAAATAACCTTCGGTAAAACTTCATGAGTAACCCGAAGCAACTTTCGCCAAAAAACGAAATCAAAGCGGAAACATTTCCCGTGTAAACCACGGAAACAAGACTACTTTGACTATCTGTGATTTTCTATCTTCATGAAACCGGTCATCCATTACTTTCGTATAAACATGTTACACAAAAACAGCATAAGGAAAACCAAGATCGGTCTCATGCAAAATGACATCGCAATACGGAAAATTACGTCCAAGCGGGAAATAACCCAAAACTGAATCCGAACGTGTTCTTCGTCGATTCCTTAAACTTTATTTCCTCGGATAAAATGAAACAATTTTCATGCGACCAAAGGAAACTTTATACGAAGCATCTATCGTATAACTGAAACCTAAAGAGGAAAATCGTTTCGAAAAGCCATCACCCATAACTTGGAAAACTCCGCTATGATTGGCATGTCTATCTCGACGAACTCTATTCGGCCCTCGGCCAACTACGTCTTTCCATAAAGTCCGGACCTGAATTCGGCATCACCATTAAGGACAATCGTGAACCAATATGACCTTAATGCGAAAGGATCGCGGTCTGATCGTTTACCAACTCCTTGGTTAAACGGCTGAACACAGCCTTCACGCCAAGACAAAACAGCTGAACGATCGCCGCTCCAATCACTTAAGGGCCAGACGATAATCCACGATTTGTCATAAAACGCCAAGTGACCATTACGCGAGCAACTCTGTCGCATAGCCCAAAAGCAGAAATCATGCGATAAATTTCTCGTAATAAAATCAGTCCTAACAGCCATCAGTCCTAACTCTGTCGTGCTGGCCGTGGCCGCCGGGCGGCTAGCCCCGTGCTGGCCGTGGCCGCCGGCGGCTAGCGCCCGTGCTGGCCATGGCCGCCGGGCGGCTAGCCCCGTGCTGGCCGTGGCCGCCGGTGGCTAGCGCCCGTGCTGGACGTGGCCGTCGGGCGGCTAGCCCCGTGCTGGCCGTGGCCGCCGGCGGCTAGCGCCCGTGCTGGCCGTGGCCGCCGGGCGGCTAGCCCCGTGCTGGCCGTGGCCGCCGGTGGCTAGCGCCCGTGTTGGCCGTGGCCGCCGGGCGGCTAGCCCCGTGCTGGCCGTGGCCGCCGGCGGCTAGCGCATGTGATGGCCGTGACCGCCGGGCGGCTAGCCCCGTGCTGGCTCGGGTCGTCGGATGACAAGCTTCCGTGCATAAGTTCTAGGCCCCGGCCGTCAGAAGTCTGTACTTTGCGTCTTTCCCAAGTTTTCGCGGAACGAATCGTTGATATTCTGCGTACAAAACTCCCGCTCTTACTCCAAACTAAGATCGTCGGAAACACTTCGGAAACTCGTAAGATATCAACGGAAAGGAAGATCTTAAATTCTTCGTGCAAAACAGTGATGGTTATCTTAAGACACCACTCATCTCAACTCTACGAAGGATTGAAGATCTTCCGAAGAAATCGTAGAAAACAACAGAAGTCCTAGAAACGGCCCGAAAGGGACCAAATGCGATCGGACAGTCCGCTTACGATTGTCTGAGATAGATACGACGATTTACGTTTATCTTCACATAACAAGACAAAATGATAAATTTCCGGAAGGATAAATGTCAAGTTTCCCGAAGATAAATGTCAAGTTTCCCGATAAACATGAAGGCCGACGAAAATGGAAAAAGCCTGCTTCGCGGCCCAAAAGGAGAATAGACCGTCATAAGAAGGAGTATATAAAGGAGCTTTGAGAGAGGAGGAAAGGCAGAGCGAAAATCATTAAGAGAGAGAGAAATCCGAGATTGGAGACCTAGAGAGCTCCTGTTAGGTTAAGAACTTAGAATTTAGGCGGTAGACTAGCAAGGTAGGACCTAGAACGTCCGGCCGCCTCTCGTTCTATTTTCATCTTGTCCGCAGGCTCCTGTCTCTCTCGGAAGGATCTAACAATCCTTTTACTTAGAGTTCCGCACATAGAAACCCTAGGCATTATTCTAGACATGCCCATTTCTATGACTAACGCTCGTACTAGACGAACTCCGCCAGGCAGTTCGATCTCTTGTTCAAACCCTTCCAACTGAACTACGTCCGACTTGATCCTCGAAAGGGGTACGTAGGCAGCCTTCCTTAAGGTCCAGTCCCAAATCTCAATAAAACCTTTCCGCATTTATTTGATCACTTGTCGTTGGTTGTCGCAGAGAATCCGGACCTTTAGGGAAAGTTCGGTTTACTTAGCTTTCCTCCCTTTTACTTAATCAAAATCGACAGTGCGAATTTCGGTTCCCACACTATCCCACTTTCTATTCAGATGATTCCAGATTAGCCTGTTCGGACATATGGCAATATCTTCATGATTCATATCAAACCAGGATGAACCAAGATGTAAGAAGCTTGATTTGAAACCATTAATCAGTGTAGAATGACCAGGAAGTTGAATAAATCTCATAGGAGTTATGAGGAAGAACCTATCCCACTTTCTATTCAGATGATTCCAGATTAGCCTGTTCGGACATATGGCAATATCTTCATGATTCTCATCAAAACAGGAGGAACCAAGATGTAAGAAGCTTGATTTGAAACCATTAGTAAGTATAGAATAACCCGGAAGTTCAATAAATCTCATAGGAGTTATGAGGAAGAAGCTATCCCACTTTCTACTCAGAAAATCCCATATTTGCATGTTCGGACATATGGCAATATTTTCATGATTCATATCAATCCAGGATGAACCAAGATCTAAGAAGCTTGATATAAAACATTAATCAGTGTAGAATTACCAGGAAGTTGAATAAATGTCATAGGAGTTATGAGGAAGAAGCTATCCCACTTTCTATTCGGATGATTCCATATTAGCATGTTCGGACATATGGCAATATCTTCATGATTGTCTTCAAACCAGGCGGAACCAAGATGTAAGAAGCTTGATTTGAAAAGATTAGTAAGCATAGAATTTCCAGGAAGTTGAATAAATCTCGTATGAGTTATGAGGAAAAAGCTATCCCACTTTCTATTCAGTTGATTCCAGATTAGCATGTTCGGACATATGGCAGTATTTTCATTATTCTTATCAAACCAGGAGGAACCAAGATGTAAGAAGCTTGATTTAAGACCATTAATCAGTATAGAATGACCAGGAAATTGAATAAATCTCATAGGAGTTATGAGGAAGAAGCTATCCCACTTTCTATTCAGATGATTCCAGATTAGCCTTTTCGGACATATGGCAATATCTTCATGATTCATATCAAACCAGGATGAACCAAGATCTAAGAAGCTTGATTTGAAACCATTAATCAGTGTAGAATGACCAGGGAGTTGAATAAATCTCATAGGAGTTATGAGGAAGATGATATCCCCCTTTCTATTCAGATGATTCCAGATTAGCATGTTCGGACATATGGCAATATCTTCATGATTCTTATCAATCCATAAGGAAACAAGATGTAAGAAGCTTGATTTAAAACCATTAATCAGAATAGAATGACCAGGAAATTGAATAAATCTAATAGGAGTTATGAGGAAGAAGCTATCCCACTTTCTATTCAGATAATTCCAGATTAGCCTGTTCAGACATATGGCAATATCTTCATGATTCATATCAAACCAAAATGAACCAAGATGTAAGAAGCTTGATTTGAAACCGTTAATCAGGGTAGAATGACCAGGAAGTTGAATAAATGTCATAGGAGTTATGAGGAAGAAGCTATCCCACTTTATATTCAGATGATTCCAGATTAGCCTGTTCGGACATATGACAATATCTTCATGATTCTCATCAAACCAGGCGGAACCAAGATGTAAGAAGCTTGATTTGTAACCATTAGTAAGTATAGAATGACCAGGAAGTTGAATAAATCTCATACGAGTTATGAGGAAGAAGCTATCCCACTTTCTATTCAGGTGATTCCAAATTAGCCTATTCGGATATATGGCAATATCTTCATGATTCATATCAAACCAAGATGAATCAAGATGTAAGAAGCTTGATTTGAAACCATTAATCAGTGTAGAATGACCAGGAAGTTGAATAAATTTCATAGGATTTATGAGGAAGAAGCTATCCCACTTTCTATTCAGATAATTCCAGCTTAGCCAGTTCGGAAATATGGCAATATCTTTATGATTCTTTTCAAACCAGGAGGAACCAAGATGTAAGAAGCCTGATTTGAAACAATTAAACAGTATATAATGACCAGGAAGTTGAATAAATCTCATAGGAGTTATGAGGAAGAAGCTATCCTAGTTTCTATTCAGATGATTCCAGATTAGCCTGTTCGGACATATGGCAATATCTTCATGATTCATATCAAACCAGGATGAACCAAGATGTAAGAAGCTTGATTTGAAACCATCAGTGTAGAATGACCAGGAAGTTGAATAAATCTCATAGGAGTTATGAGGAAGAAGCTATCCCACTTTCTATTCAGATGATTCCAGATTTGCCTGTTCGGACATATGGTATTATCTTCATGATTCTCATCAAAACAGGAGGAACCAAGATGTAAGAAACTTGATTTGAAACCATTAGTAAGTATAGAATGACCAGGAATTTCAATAAATCTCATAGGAGTTATGTGGAAGAAGCTATCCCACTTTCTACTCAGATTATTCCAGATTAGCCTGTTCGGACATATGGCAATATCTTCATGATTCATATCAATCCAGGATGAACCAAGATGTAAGAAGCTTGATATGAAACATTAATCAGTGTAGAATGACCAGGAAGGTTAATAAATGTCATAGGAGTTATGAGGAAGAAGCTATCCCACTTTCTATTCGGATGATTCAATATTAGCATGTTCGGACATATGGCAATATCTTCATGATTCATATCAAACCAGGATGAACCAAGATGTAAGAAGCTTGATTTGAAACCATTAATCAGTGTAGAATGACCAGGAAGTTGAATAAATCTCATAGGAGTTATGAGGAAGAACCTATCCCACTTTCTATTCAGATGATTCCAGATTAGCCTGTTCGGACATATGGCAATATCTTAATGATTCTCATCAAAACAGGAGGAACCAAGATGTAAGAAGCTTGATTTGAAACCATTAGTAAGTATAGAATAACCAATAAGTTCAATAAATCTCATAGGAGTTATGAGGAAGAAGCTATCCCACTTTCTACTCAGATAATTCCAGATTTGCCTGTTCGGACATATGGCAATATTTTCATGATTCATATCAATCCAGGATGAACCAAGATCTAAGAATCTTGATATAAAACATTAATCAGTGTAGAATTACCAGGAATTTGAATAAATGTCATAGGAGTTATGAGGAAGAAGCTATCCCACTTTCTATTCGGATGATTCCATATTAGCATGTTCGGACATATGGCAATATCTTCATGATTGTCATCAAACCAGGCGGAACCAAGATGTAAGAAGCTTGATTTGAAAAGATTAGTAAGTATAGAATAACCAGGAAGTTCAATAAATCTCATAGGAGTTATGAGGAAGAAGCTATCCCACTTTCTACTCAGATAATTCCAGATTTTCCTGTTCGGACATATGGCAATATTTTCATGATTCATATCAATCCAGGATGAACCAAGATCTAAGAAGCTTGATATAAAACATTAACCAGTGTAGAATTACCAGGAAGTTGAATAAATGTCATAGGAGTTATGCGGAAGAAGCTATCCCACTTTCTATTCGGATGATTCCATATTAGCATGTTCGGACATATGGCAAAATCTTCATGATTGTCATCAAACCAGGCGGAACCAAGATGTAAGAAGCTTGATTTGAAAAGATTAGTAAGCATAGAATTTCCAGGAAGTTGAATAAATCTCATAGGAATTATGAGGAAGAAGCTATCCCACTTTCTATTCAGATGATTCCAGATTAGCATGTTCGGACATATGGCAATATCTTCATGTTTCTTATCAAACTAGGATGAACCAACATGTAAGAAGCTTGATTTGAAACCATTAATCAGTATAGAATGACCAGGAAGTTGAATAAATCTCGTATGAGTTATGAGGAAAAAGCTATCCCACTTTCTATTCAGTTGATTCCAGATTAGCCTGTTCGGACATATGGCAGTATTTTCATTATTCTTATCAAACCAGGAGGAACCAAGATGTAAGAAGCTTGATTTAAGACCATTAATCAGTATAGAATGACCAGGAAGTTGAATAAATCTCATAGGAGTTATGAGGAAGAAGCTATCCCACTTTCTATTCAGATGATTCCAGATTAGCCTTTTCGGACATATGGCAATATCTTCATGATTCATATCAAACCAGGATGAACCAAGATCTAAGAAGCTTGATTTGAAACCATTAATCAGTGTAGAATGACCAGGGAGTTGAGTAAATCTCATAGGAGTTATGAGGAAGAAGATATCCCCCTTTCTATTCAGATGATTCCAGATTAGCATGTTCGGACATATGGCAATATCTTCATGATTCTTATCAATCCATAAGGAAACAAGATGTAAGAAGCTTGATTTAAAACCATTAATCAGTATAGAATGACCAGGAAATTGAATAAATCTAATAGGAGTTATGAGGAAGAAGCTATCCCACTTTCTATTCAGATAATTCCAGATTAGCCTGTTCGGACATATGGCAATATCTTCATGATTCATATCAAACCAAAATGAACCAAGATGTAAGAAGCTTGATTTGAAACCGTTAATCAGGGTAGAATGACCAGGAAGTTGAATAAATGTCATAGGAGTTATGAGGAAGAAGCTATCCCACTTTCTATTCAGATGATTCCAGATTAGCCTGTTCGGACATATGACAATATCTTCATGATTCTCATCAAACCAGGCGGAACCAAGATGTAAGAAGCTTGATTTGTAACCATTAGTAAGTATAGAATGATCAGGAAGTTGAATAAATCTCATACGAGTTATGAGGAAGAAGCTATCCCACTTTCTATTCAGGTGATTCCAAATTAGCCTATTCGGATATATGGCAATATCTTCATGATTCATATCAAACCAGGATGAATCAAGATGTAAGAAGCTTGATTTGAAACCATTAATCAGTGTAGAATGACCAGGAAGTTGAATAAATTTCATAGGAGTTATGAGGAAGAAGCTATCCCACTTTCTATTCAGATAATTCCAGCTTAGCCAGTTCGGAAATATGGCAATATCTTTATGATTCTTTTCAAACCAGGAGGAACCAAGATGTAAGAAGCCTGATTTGAAACAATTAAACAGTATATAATGACCAGGAAGTTGAATAAATCTCATAGGAGTTATGAGGAAGAAGCTATCCCAGTTTCTATTCAGATGATTCCAGATTAGCCTGTTCGGACATATGGCAATATCTTCATGATTCATATCAAACCTGGATGAACCAAGATGTAAGAAGCTTGATTTGAAACCATCAGTGTAGAATGACCAGGAAGTTGAATAAATCTCATAGGAGTTATGAGGAAGAAGCTATCCCACTTTCTATTCAGATGATTCCAGATTAGCCTGTTCAGACATATGGCAATATCTTCATGATTCTCATCAAAACAGGAGGAACCAAGATGTAAGAAACTTGATTTGAAACCATTAGTAAGTATAGAATGACCAGGAATTTCAATAAATCTCATAGGAGTTATGAGGAAGAAGCTATCCCACTTTCTACTCAGATAATTCCAGATTAGCCTGTTCGGACATATGGCAATATCTTCATGATTCATATCAATCCAGGATGAACCAAGATGTAAGAAGCTTGATATGAAACATTAATCAGTGTAGAATGACCAGGAAGGTTAATAAATGTCATAGGAGTTATGAGGAAGAAGCTATCCCACTTTCTATTCGGATGATTCCATATTAGCATGTTCGGACATATGGCAATATCTTCATGATTGTCATCAAACCAGGCGGAACCAAGATGTAAGAAGCTTGATTTGAAAAGATTAGTAAGTATAGAATGTCCAGGAAGTTGAATAAATCTCATAGGAATTATGAGGAAGAAGCTATCCCACTTTCTATTCAGATGATTCCAGATTAGCATGTTCGGACATATGGCAATATCTTCATATTTTTTATCAAACTAGGATGAACCAACATGTAAGAAGCTTGATTTGAAACCATTAATCCGTATAGAATGACCAGGAAGTTGAATAAATCTCGTATAAGTTATGAGGAAGAAGCTATCCCACTTTCTATTCAGTTGATTCCAGATTAGCATGTTCGGACATATGGCAGTATCTTCATTATTCTTATCAAACCAGGAGGAACCAAGATGTAAGAAGCTTGATTTGAGACTATTAATCAGTATAGAATGACCAGGAAATTGAATAAATCTCATAGGAGTTATGAGGAAGAAGCTATCCTACTTTCTATTTAGTTGATTCCAGATTAGCCTTTTCGGACATATGGCTATATCTTCATGATTCATATCAAACCAGGATGAACCAAGATCTAAGAAGCTTGATTTGAAACCATTAATCAGTGTAGAATGACCAGGGAGTTGAATAAATCTCATAGGATTTATGAGGAAGAAGATATCCCACTTTCTATTCAGATGATTCCAGATTAGCATGTTCGGACATATGGCAATATCTTCATGATTCTTATCAATCCATAAGGAAAAAAGATGTAAGAAGCTTGATTTAAAACCATTAATCAGTATAGAATGACCAGGAAATTGAATAAATCTCATAGGAGTTATGAGGAAAAAGCTATCCCACTTTCTATTCAGATAATTCCAGATTAGCCTGTTCGGACATATGGCAATATCTTCATGATTTTCATAAAACCAGGCGGAACCAAGATGTAAGAATCTTGATTTGTAACCATTAGTAAGTATAGAATGACCAGGAAGTTGAATAAATTTCATAGGTGTTATGAGGAAGAAGCTATCCCACTTTCTTTTTAGGTGATTCCAGATTAGCCTATTCAGATATATGGCAATATCTTCATGATTCATATCAAACCAGGATGAATCAAGATGTAAGAAGCTTGATTTGAAACCATTAATCAGTGTAGAATGACCAGGAAGTTGAATAAATTTCATAGGAGTTATGAGGAAGAAGCTATCCCACTTTCTATTCAGATGTTTCCAAATTAGCTTGTTCGGATATATGGCAATATCTTCCTGATTCTTATCAAACCAGGAGGAACCAAGATGTAAGAAGCTTGATTTGAAACAATTAATCAGTATATAATGACCAGGAAGTTGAATAAATCTCATAGGAGTTATGAGGAAGAAGCTATCCCACTTTCTATTCAGGTGATTCCAGATTAGCCTATTCGGATATATGGCAATATCTTCATGATTCATATCAAACAAGATGAATCACGATGTAAGAAGCTTGATTTGAAACCATTAATCAGTGTAGAATGACCAGGAAGTTGAATAAATTTCATAGGAGTTATGAGGAAGAAGCTATCCCACTTTCTATTCAGATGTTTCCAGATTAGCTTGTTCGGACATATGACAATATCTTCATGATTCTTATCAAACCAGTAGGAACCAAGATGTAAGAAGCTTGATTTGAAACAATTAATCAATATATAATGAACAGGAAGTTGAATAAATATCATAGGAGTTATGAGGAAGAAGCTATCCCACTTTCTATTCAGAAAATTCCAGATTAGCCGTCATATGGCAATATCTTTATGATTCTTATCAAACCAGGAGGAACCAAGATGTAAGAAGCCTGATTTGAAAAAAATTAATCAGTATATAATGACCAGGAAGTTGAATAAATCTCATAGGAGTTATGAGGAAGAAGCTATCCCACTTTCTATTCAGATGATTCCAGATTAGCCTGTTCGGACATATGACAATATCTTCATGATTCATATCAAACCAGGATGAACCAAGATCTAAGAAGCTTGATTTGAAACCATTAATCAGTTTAGAATGACCAGAAAATTGAATAAATCTCATAGGAGTTATGAGGATGAAGCTATCCCACTTTTTATTCAGATGATTCAAGATTAGCCTGTTCGGACATATAGCAATATCTTCATTATTCTTATCAAACCAGGAGGAACCAAGATGTAAGAAGCTTGATTTGAAACCATTAGTAAGTATAGAATGACCAGGAAGTTCAATAAATCTCATAGGAGTTATGAGGAAGAAGCTATCCCACTTTCTACTCCGATAATTCAAGATTAGCCTGTTCGGACATATGGCAATGTTTTCATGATTCATATCAATCCAGGATGAACCAAGACCTAAGAAGCTTGATATGAAACAATAATCAGTGTAGAATGACCAGGAAGTTGAATAAATGTCATAGGAGTTATGAGGAAGAAGCTATCCCACTTTCTATTCGGATGATTCCATATTAGCATGTTCGGACATATGGCAATATCTTCATGATTGTCATCAAACCAGGCGGAACCAAGATGTAAGAAGCTTGATTTGAAAAGATTAGTAAGCATAGAATATCCAGGAAGTTGAATAAATCTCATAGGAATTATGAAGAAGAAGCTATCCCACTTTCTATTCAGATGATTCCAGATTAGCATGTTCGGACATATGGCAATATCTTCATGTTTCTTATCAAACTAGGATGAACCAACATGTACGAAGCTTGATTTGAAACCATTAATCAGTATAGAATGACCAGGAAGTTGAATAAATCTCGTATGAGTTATGAGGAAGAAGTTATCCCACTTTCTATTCAGTTGATTCCATATTAGCCTGTTCGGACATATGGCAGTATTTTCATTATTCTTATCAAACCAGGAGGAACCAATATGTAGGAAGCTTGATTTAAGACCATTAATCAGTATAGAATGACCAGGAATCTGAATAAATCTCATAGGAGTTATGAGGAAGAAGCTATCCCCCTTTCTATTCAGATGATTCCAGATTAGCCTTTTCGGACATATGGCAATATCTTCATGATTGTCATCAAACCAGGCGGAACCAAGATGTAAGAAGCTTGATTTGAAAAGATTAGTAAGTATAGAATAACCAGGAAGTTCAATAAATCTCATAGGAGTTATGAGGAAGAAGCTATCCCACTTTCTACTCAGATAATTCCAGATTTTCCTGTTCGGACATATGGCAATATTTTCATGATTCATATCAATCCAGGATGAACCAAGATCTAAGAAGCTTGATATAAAACATTAACCAGTGTAGAATTACCAGGAAGTTGAATAAATGTCATAGGAGTTATGCGGAAGAAGCTATCCCACTTTCTATTCGGATGATTCCATATTAGCATGTTCGGACATATGGCAAAATCTTCATGATTGTCATCAAACCAGGCGGAACCAAGATGTAAGAAGCTTGATTTGAAAAGATTAGTAAGCATAGAATTTCCAGGAAGTTGAATAAATCTCATAGGAATTATGAGGAAGAAGCTATCCCACTTTCTATTCAGATGATTCCAGATTAGCATGTTCGGACATATGGCAATATCTTCATGTTTCTTATCAAACTAGGATGAACCAACATGTAAGAAGCTTGATTTGAAACCATTAATCAGTATAGAATGACCAGGAAGTTGAATAAATCTCGTATGAGTTATGAGGAAAAAGCTATCCCACTTTCTATTCAGTTGATTCCAGATTAGCCTGTTCGGACATATGGCAGTATTTTCATTATTCTTATCAAACCAGGAGGAACCAAGATGTAAGAAGCTTGATTTAAGACCATTAATCAGTATAGAATGACCAGGAAGTTGAATAAATCTCATAGGAGTTATGAGGAAGAAGCTATCCCACTTTCTATTCAGATGATTCCAGATTAGCCTTTTCGGACATATGGCAATATCTTCATGATTCATATCAAACCAGGATGAACCAAGATCTAAGAAGCTTGATTTGAAACCATTAATCAGTGTAGAATGACCAGGGAGTTGAGT
The DNA here is from genome assembly GCA_019705995.1 of Raphanus raphanistrum x Raphanus sativus. Taxonomy (NCBI): domain Eukaryota; kingdom Viridiplantae; phylum Streptophyta; class Magnoliopsida; order Brassicales; family Brassicaceae; genus Raphanus; species Raphanus raphanistrum x Raphanus sativus. The sequence goes on from JADEVD010000012.1 coordinate 314,518, forward strand.
AAATCTCATAGGAGTTATGAGGAAGAAGATATCCCCCTTTCTATTCAGATGATTCCAGATTAGCATGTTCGGACATATGGCAATATCTTCATGATTCTTATCAATCCATAAGGAAACCAGATGTAAGAAGCTTGATTTAAAACCATTAATCAGTATAGAATGACCAGGAAATTGAATAAATCTAATAGGAGTTATGAGGAAGAAGCTATCCCACTTTCTATTCAGATAATTCCAGATTAGCCTGTTCGGACATATGGCAATATCTTCATGATTCATATCAAACCAAAATGAACCAAGATGTAAGAAGCTTGATTTGAAACCGTTAATCAGGGTAGAATGACCAGGAAGTTGAATAAATGTCATAGGAGTTATGAGGAAGAAGCTATCCCACTTTCTATTCAGATGATTCCAGATTAGCCTGTTCGGACATATGACAATATCTTCATGGTTCTCATCAAACCAGGCGGAACCAAGATGTAAGAAGCTTGATTTGTAACCATTAGTAAGTATAGAATGATCAGGAAGTTGAATAAATCTCATACGAGTTATGAGGAAGAAGCTATCCCACTTTCTATTCAGGTGATTCCAAATTAGCCTATTCGGATATATGGCAATATCTTCATGATTCATATCAAACCAGGATGAATCAAGATGTAAGAAGCTTGATTTGAAACCATTAATCAGTGTAGAATGACCAGGAAGTTGAATAAATTTCATAGGAGTTATGAGGAAGAAGCTATCCCACTTTCTATTCAGATAATTCCAGCTTAGCCAGTTCGGAAATATGGCAATATCTTTATGATTCTTTTCAAACCAGGAGGAACCAAGATGTAAGAAGCCTGATTTGAAACAATTAAACAGTATATAATGACCAGGAAGTTGAATAAATCTCATAGGAGTTATGAGGAAGAAGCTATCCCAGTTTCTATTCAGATGATTCCAGATTAGCCTGTTCGGACATATGGCAATATCTTCATGATTCATATCAAACCTGGATGAACCAAGATGTAAGAAGCTTGATTTGAAACCATCAGTGTAGAATGACCAGGAAGTTGAATAAATCTCATAGGAGTTATGAGGAAGAAGCTATCCCACTTTCTATTCAGATGATTCCAGATTAGCCTGTTCGGACATATGGCAATATATTCATGATTCTCATCAAAACAGGAGGAACCAAGATGTAAGAAACTTGATTTGAAACCATTAGTAAGTATAGAATGACCAGGAATTTCAATAAATCTCATAGGAGTTATGAGGAAGAAGCTATCCCACTTTCTACTCAGATAATTCCAGATTAGCCTGTTCGGACATATGGCAATATCTTCATGATTCATATCAATCCAGGATGAACCAAGATGTAAGAAGCTTGATATGAAACATTAATCAGTGTAGAATGACCAGGAAGGTTAATAAATGTCATAGGAGTTATGAGGAAGAAGCTATCCCACTTTCTATTCGGATGATTCCATATTAGCATGTTCGGACATATGGCAATATCTTCATGATTGTCATCAAACCAGGAGGAACCAAGATGTAAGAAGCTTGATTTGAAAAGATTAGTAAGTATAGAATGTCCAGGAAGTTGAATAAATCTCATAGGAATTATGAGGAAGAAGCTATCCCACTTTCTATTCAGATGATTCCAGATTAGCATGTTCGGACATATGGCAATATCTTCATATTTTTTATCAAACTAGGATGAACCAATATGTAAGAAGCTTGATTTGAAACCATTAATCCGTATAGAATGACCAGGAAGTTGAATAAATCTCGTATAAGTTATGAGGAAGAAGCTATCCCACTTTCTATTCAGTTGATTCCAGATTAGCATGTTCGGACATATGGCAGTATCTTCATTATTCTTATCAAACCAGGAGGAACCAAGATGTAAGAAGCTTGATTTGAGACTATTAATCAGTATAGAATGACCAGGAAATTGAATAAATCTCATAGGAGTTATGAGGAAGAAGCTATCCTACTTTCTATTTAGATGATTCCAGATTAGCCTTTTCGGACATATGGCTATATCTTCATGATTCATATCAAACCAGGATGAACCAAGATCTAAGAAGCTTGATTTGAAACCATTAATCAGTGTAGAATGACCAGGGAGTTGAATAAATCTCATAGGATTTATGAGGAAGAAGATATCCCACTTTCTATTCAGATGATTCCAGATTAGCATGTTCGGACATATGGCAATATCTTCATGATTCTTATCAATCCATAAGGAAACAAGATGTAAGAAGCTTGATTTAAAACCATTAATCAGTATAGAATGACCAGGAAATTGAATAAATCTCATAGGAGTTATAAGGAAAAAGCTATCCCACTTTCTATTCAGATAATTCCAGATTAGCCTGTTCGGACATATGGCAATATCTTCATGATTTTCATAAAACCAGGCGGAACCAAGATGTAAGAATCTTGATTTGTAACCATTAGTAAGTATAGAATGACCAGGAAGTTGAATAAATTTCATAGGTGTTATGAGGAAGAAGCTATCCCACTTTCTTTTCAGGTGATTCCAGATTAGCCTATTCAGATATATGGCAATATCTTCATGATTCATATCAAACCAGGATGAATCAAGATGTAAGAAGCTTGATTTGAAACCATTAATCAGTGTAGAATGACCAGGAAGTTGAATAAATTTCATAGGAGTTATGAGGAAGAAGCTATCCCACTTTCTATTCAGATGTTTCCAAATTAGCTTGTTCGGATATATGGCAATATCTTCCCGATTCTTATCAAACCAGGAGGAACCAAGATGTAAGAAGCTTGATTTGAAACAATTAATCAGTATATAATGACCAGGAAGTTGAATAAATCTCATAGGAGTTATGAGGAAGAAGCTATCCCACTTTCTATTCAGGTGATTCCAGATTAGCCTATTCGGATATATGGCAATATCTTCATGATTCATATCAAACAAGATGAATCACGATGTAAGAAGCTTGATTTGAAACCATTAATCAGTGTAGAATGACCAGGAAGTTGAATAAATTTCATAGGAGTTATGAGGAAGAAGCTATCCCACTTTCTATTCAGATGTTTCCAGATTAGCTTGTTCGGACATATGACAATATCTTCATGATTCTTATCAAACCAGTAGGAACCAAGATGTAAGAAGCTTGATTCGAAACAATTAATCAATATATAATGAACAGGAAGTTGAATAAATATCATAGGAGTTATGAGGAAGAAGCTATCCCACTTTCTATTCAGAAAATTCCAGATTAGCCGTCATATGGCAATATCTTTATGATTCTTATCAAACCAGGAGGAACCAAGATGTAAGAAGCCTGATTTGAAAAAAATTAATCAGTATATAATGACCAGGAAGTTGAATAAATCTCATAGGTGTTATGAGGAAGAAGCTATCCCACTTTCTATTCAGATGATTCCAGATTAGCCTGTTCGGACATATGACAATATCTTCATGATTCATATCAAACCAGGATGAACCAAGATCTAAGAAGCTTGATTTGAAACCATTAATCAGTTTAGAATGACCAGGAAATTGAATAAATCTCATAGGAGTTATGAGGATGAAGCTATCCCACTTTTTATTCAGATAATTCAAGATTAGCCTGTTCGGACATATAGCAATATCTTCATTATTCTTATCAAACCAGGAGGAACCAAGATGTAAGAAGCTTGATTTGAAACCATTAGTAAGTATAGAATGACCAGGAAGTTCAATAAATCTCATAGGAGTTATGAGGAAGAAGCTATCCCACTTTCTACTCAGATAATTCAAGATTAGCCTGTTCGGACATATGGCAATGTTTTCATGATTCATATCAATCCAGGATGAACCAAGACCTAAGAAGCTTGATATGAAACAATAATCAGTGTAGAATGACCAGGAAGTTGAATAAATGTCATAGGAGTTATGAGGAAGAAGCTATCCCACTTTCTATTCGGATGATTCCATATTAGCATGTTCGGACATATGGCAATATCTTCATGATTGTCATCAAACCAGGCGGAACCAAGATGTAAGAAGCTTTATTTGAAAAAGATTAGTAAGCATAGAATATCCAGGAAGTTGAATAAATCTCATAGGAATTATGAAGAAGAAGCTATCCCACTTTCTATTCAGATGATTCCAGATTAGCATGTTCGGACATATGGCAATATCTTCATGTTTCTTATCAAACTAGGATGAACCAACATGTACGAAGCTTGATTTGAAACCATTAATCAGTATAGAATGACCAGGAAGTTGAATAAATCTCGTATGAGTTATGAGGAAGAAGTTATCCCACTTTCTATTCAGTTGATTCCATATTAGCCTGTTCGGACATATGGCAGTATTTTCATTATTCTTATCAAACCAGGAGGAACCAATATGTAGGAAGCTTGATTTAAGACCATTAATCAGTATAGAATGACCAGGAATCTGAATAAATCTCATAGGAGTTATGAGGAAGAAGCTATCCCCCTTTCTATTCAGATGATTCCAGATTAGCCTTTTCGGACATATGGCAATATCTTCATGATTCATATCAAACCAAAATGAACCAAGATGTAAGAAGCTTGATTTGAAACCATTAATCAGTGTAGAATGACCAGGAATTTGAATAAATGTCATAGGAGTTATGAGGAAGAAGCTATCCCACTTTCTATTCAGATGCAGATTAGCCTGTTCGGACATATGACAATATCTTCATGATTCTCATCAAACCAGGCGGAACCAAGATGTAAGAACCTTGATTTGTAACCATTAGTAAGTATAGAATGACCAGGAAGTTGAATAAATCTCAAAGGAGTTATGAGGAAGAAGCTATCCCACTTCTATTCAGGTGATTCCAGATTAGCTTATTCGGATATATGGCAATATCTTCATGATTCATATCAAACCAGGATGAATCAAGATGTAAGAAGCTTGATTTGAAACCATTAATCAGTGTAGAATGACCAGGAAGTTGAATAAATTTCATAGGAGTTATGAGGAAGAAGCTATCGCATTTTCTATTCAGTTGATTCCAGATTAGCCTGTTCGGACATATGGCAGTATCTTCATTATTCTTATCAAACCAGGAGGAAGCAAGATGTAAGAAGCTTGATTTGAGACCCTTAATCAGTATAGAATGACCAGAAAATTGAATAAATCTCATAGGAGTTATGAGGAAGAAGCTATCCCACTTTCTATTTAGATGATTCCAGATTAGTCTTTTCGGACATATGGCAATATCTTCATGATTCTTATCAAACCAGGATGAACCAAGATCTAAGAAGCTTCATTTGAAACCATTAATCAGTGTAGAATGACCAGGGAGTTAAATAAATCTCATAGGATTTATGAGGAAGAAGATATGCCACTTTCTATTCAGATGATTCCAGATTAGCCTGTTCGGACATATGGCAATATCTTATTGATTCTTATCAATCCATAAGGAAACAAGATATAAGAAGCTTGATTTAAAACCATTAATCAGTATAGAAGGACCAGGAAATTGAATAAATCTCATAGGAGTTATGAGGAAGAAGCTATTCCACTTTCTATTCAGATGATTCCAGATTAGACTTTTCGGACATATGGCAATATCTTCATGATTCATATCAAACCAAAATGAACCAAGATGTAAGAAGCTTGATTTGAAACCATTAATCAGGGTAGAATGACCAGGAAGTTGAATAAATGTCATAGGAGTTATGAGGAAGAAGCTATCCCACTTTCTATTCAGGTGATTCCAGATTAGCCTATTCGGATATATGGCAATATCTTCATGATTCATATCAAACAAGATAAATCACGATGTAAGAAGCTTGATTTGAAACCATTAATCAGTGTAGAATGAACAGGAAGTTGAATAAATTTCATAGGAGTTATGAGGAAGAAGCTATCCCACTTTCTATTCAGATGTTTCCAGATTAGCTTGTTCGGACATATGGCAATATCTTCATGATTCTTATCAAACCAGTAGGAACCAAGATGTAAGAAGCTTGATTTGAAACAATTAATCAATATATAATGAACAGGAAGTTGAATAAATATCATAGGAGTTATGAGGAAGAAGCTATCCCACTTTCTATTCAGATAATTCCAGATTAGCATGTTCGGTCATATGGCAATATCTTTATGATTCTTATCAAACCAGGAGGAACCAAGATGTAAGAAGCCTGATTTGAAAAAATTAATCAGTATATAATGACCAGGAAGTTGAATAAATCTCATAGGATTATGAGGAAGAAGCTATCCCACTTTCTATTCAGATGATTCCAGATTAGCCTGTTCGGACATATGGCAATATCTTCATGATTCATATCAAACCAGGATGAACCAAGATCTAAGAATCTTGATTTGAAACCATTAATTAGTTTAGAATGACCAGGAAATTGAATAAATCTCATAGGTGTTATGAGGATGAAGCTATCCCACTTTTTATTCAGATGATTCAAGATTAGCATGTTCGGACATATAGCAATATCTTCATGATTCTTATCAAACCAGGAGGAACCAAGATGTAAGAAGCTTGATTTGAAACCATTAGTCAGTGTAGAATAACCAGGAAGTTGAATAAATGTCATAGGAGTTATGAGGAAGAAGCTATCCCACTTTCTATTCGGATGATTCCATATTAGCATGTTCGTACATATGGCAATATCTTCATGATTGTCATCAAACCAGGCGGAACCAAGATGTAAGAAGCTTGATTTGAAAAGATTAGTAAGCATAGAATGTCCAGGAAGTTGAATAAATCTCATAGGAATTATGAGGAAGAAGCTATCCCACTTTCTATTCAGATGATTCCAGATTAGCATGTTCGAACATATGGCAATATCTTCATGTTTCTTATCAAAATAGGATGAACCAACATGTACGAAGCTTGATTTGAAACCATTAGTCAGTATAGAATGACCAGGAAGTTGAATAAATCTCGTATGAGTTATGAGGAAGAAGTTATCCCACTTTCTATTCAGTTGATTCCATATTAGCCTGTTCGGACATATGGCAGTATTTTCATTATTCTTATCAAACCAGGAGGAACCAATATGTAAGAAGCTTGATTTAAGACCATTAATCAGTATAGAATGACCAGGAAATTGAATAAATCTCATAGGAGTTATGAGGAAGAAGCTATCCTACTTTCTATTCAGATGATTCCAGATTAGCCTTTTCGGACATATGGCAATATCTTCATGATTCATATCAAACCAAAATGAACCAAGATGTAAGAAGCTTGATTTGAAACCATTAATCAGGGTAGAATGACCAGGAAGTTGAATAAATGTCATAGGAGTTATGAGGAAGAAGCTATCCCACTTTCTAATCAGATGCAGATTAGCCTATTCGGACATATGGCAATATCTTCATGATTCTCATCAAACCAGGCGGAACCAAGATGTAAGAACCTTGATTTGTAACCATTAGTAAGTATAGAATGACCAGGAAGTTGAATAAATCTCATAGGAGTTATGAGGAAGAAGCTATCCCACTTCTATTCAGGTGATTCCAGATTAGCTTATTCGGATATATGGCAATATTTTCATGATTCATATCAAACCAGGATGAATCAAGATGTAAGAAGCTTGATTTGAAACCATTAATCAGTGTAGAATGACCAGGAAGTTGAATAAATTTCATAGGAGTTATGAGGAAGAAGCTATCCCACTTTATATTCAGTTGATTCCAGATTAGCCTGTTCGGACATATGGCAGTATCTTCCTTATTCTTATCAAACCAGGAGGAAGCAAGATGTAAGAAGCTTGATTTGAGACCCTTAATCAGTATAGAATGACCAGGAAATTGAATAAATCTCATAGGAGTTATGAGGAAGAAGCTATCCCACTTTCTATTTAGATGATTCCAGATTAGTCTTTTCGGACATATGGCAATATCTTCATGATTCTTATCAAACCAGGATGAACCAAGATATAAGAAGCTTCATTTGAAACCATTAATCAGTGTAGAATGACCAGGGAGTTGAATAAATCTCATAAGATTTATGAGGAAGAAGATATGCCACTTTCTATTCAGATGATTCCAGATTAGCCTGTTCGGACATATGGCAATATCTTATTGATTCTTATCAATCCATAAGGAAACAAGATATAAGAAGCTTGATTTAAAACCATTAATCAGTATAGAAGGACCAGGAAATTGAATAAATCTCATAGGAGTTATGAGGAAGAAGCTATCCCACTTTCTATTCATATAATTCCAGATTAGCCTGTTCGGACATATGGCAATATCTTCATGATTCAAATCAAACCAAAATGAACCAAGATGTAAGAAGCTTGATTTGAAACCATTAATCAGGGTAGAATGACCAGGAAGTTGAATAAATGTCATAGGAGTTATGAGGAAGAAGATATCCCACTTTCTATTCAGATGATTCCAGATTAGCCTGTTCGGACATATGGCAATATCTTCATGATTCTCATCAAACCAGGCGGAACCAAGATGTGAGAAGCTTGATTTGTAACCATTAGTAAGTATAGAATGACCAGGAAGTTGAATAAATCTCATAGGAGTTATGAGGAAGAAGCTATCCCACTTTCTATTCAGGTGATTCCAGATTAGCTTATTCGGATATATGGCAATATCTTCATGATTCATATCAAACTAGGATGAATCAAGATGTAAGAAGCTTGATTTGAAACCATTAATCAGTGTAGAATGACCAGGAAGTTTAATAAATTTCATAGGAGTTATGAGGAAGAAGCTATCCCACTTTCTATTCAGATGTTTCCAGATTAGCTTGTTCGGACATATGGCAATATCTTCCTGATTCTTATCAAACCAGGAGGAACCAAGATGTAAGAAGCTTGATTTGAAACAATTAATCAGTATATAATGACCAGGAAGTTGAATAAATCTCATAGAAGTTATGAGGAAGAATCTATCCCACTTTCTATTCAGATAATTCCAGATTAGCCTGTTCGGACATATGGCAATATCTTCATGTTTCTTAACAAACCAGGAGGAACCAAGATGTAAGAAGCTTGATTTGAAACAATTAATCAGTATATAATGACCAGGAAGTTGAATAAATCTCATAGGAGTTATGAGGAAGAAGCTATCCCATTTTCTATTCAGGTGATTCCAGATTAGCCTATTCGGATATATGACAATATCTTCATGATTCATATCAAACCAGATGAATCACGATGTAAGAAGCTTGATTTGAAACCATTAATCAGTGTAGAATGACCAGGAAGTGGAATAAATTTCATAGGAGTTATGAGAAAGAAGCTATCCCACTTTCTATTCAGATGTTTCCAGATTAGCTTGTTCGGACATATGGCAATATCTTTATAATTCTTATCAAACCAGGAGGAACCAAGATGTAAGAAGCTTGATTTGAAACAACTAATCAGTATATAATGACCAGGAAGTTCAATAAATCTTATAGGAGTTATGAGGAAGAAGCTATTGATAGTGCTCAAATTACCCAGTAGAGTATAACCCAGTTTCTACCAGAGTATAACCCAGTTTCACCCAGTATGATTAACACAGTTTTTACAAAGAAGAAAATTACCTCATAGTTCTTGCAGGTGAAGTATCTGATAGTGCTCAAATTACCCAGTAGAGCTTACTCTCTCAAATAAGAGGTACAGCTGTAGTACTTAGGGATCGAATCACGAGGAGAAAGGGAACCAATTAAATAAAATCTACTAATCAATCCTAGGCAAGGTTGGTTTATATGATGGAAATAAAAGTAACAATTCCTAAAATGAGCAAGGTAGTTTCTCTAACTAAAAATATGATGGGTTGTTTAAATGTGATAAAGAGACATAGGGTTTCTATTCAGGAATGGAGATTATAATCTCTATAAATGCTTTAACAAGTTGCTTGCATGATACTATAGATCTCAGTCGCTTAACTCAAGTGAAGTATCACTGGTTAAATAATCTAGATCTCTGGCCTCAACTGTCGTAATGTTGGACAGAAAAAGATTCGATCGATATCCTTTTGAGATATCGAGCGATACACCTTTCGCAGCGCCGATCGATTCACCTGTCGGGATATCGATCGACGGCTTCTAGATCTGCCTAGACGCAAGCCGAATATGAACACAAGGTCTCAAGGAGGAGCTGTCGCTCTTCTCAACGGGAGACAAGCAAGTTCAAATGGATAATTCAAGATAATCAAAGATCCTAGTATCTATGTTCTAGTTAGCTAATCTAAAACAAGCATAGGGTGCAATCCATTTGATGAGTACCACAACTTAGCGATTATAGTTTGGGGCTAATCCCACAAACGTATTTGAACCCTAGATCTAACAAGTAGACTACTCAGACATAGCTAAGCAATTCATAACAATAGATAGATAAAAGAATTGCATAGATAGAATAAAGTAGAAATAATGAGAAATCTCTCCAATCTATCAAAACAAATAAAACTCTAGTCTCTCTCTCACACTCTCTGCTTTTTTCTTGAGGGTTGTCAAAAGCTTGCTTCTTTCGAAGGTTGCCGTCAAAAAACACTTAGCAGGAATATTTAAGCATTTCCATTAGGTGAAAAACTCGTCAGGGGCAATCTCGTAATCTGGTGAAGTCTTGGTGAAGTAGTCGGCTAAACCATTTCGTCTTCGATATCGATCGACAACACTGGATGTGTATCGCTCGATTATAATCTTCTAGTACGCGGATCTTCTCAGCTACATCGATCGACAACTCAGGATGAGTATCGATCGATTATAGTCGCAATGTTGACTTCCGACTTGGTCTTGAATGGTCAACTTGGGTGTATCATCTCTTGCACTCCAAAATGCTCCAAAAACATCACTTTCTCACAAAATGCTCCTGAACCTGAAAACATACCTAACAGGCTCGAAAACAGATTAAATATATAATAAAATACTAATATACCATGGTTAAAAACGGGTAAAATCCATGGTATATCAACTCGCCCAGACTTACTCCTTTGTTTGTCCTCAAGCAAAAACAGTAGTCTTTGGAAAAGGTTTGAAAACAGCAGGAACTCAAAGATTCAAAATATTGAAGTCATCACTCTATGGGTTTGCAATTCATGTATAAACATCCTAATCATAGAAGTTCATTATGCTTTATCGTAGCTTAGCAACCAAACTCATCTAGTCAACAACTTAGCAAATCTAATCTGACATTCTCCTCTACTAACCTCATTTCTTAACATAAAATAAAAGTGCAGGCTTTACCTTGGGAGTATCGATCAAATGACACATGGATTCAACTCAAACAAGTATCTGAACACACATGTAGTCTTCTCTGATCCCTTTCTCCCCTCATCTCTCTTCTCTGAATCTCTTATTAGTTTCAATTTCAACAGGTTTCGATGCCACATAGGTCATCTAGTCCATCTCATTGACATTTGCATTGTAACTCATACATTTTTGGCAAAGTGTAGCGAATAATGGGGTTCGGTACTCAACCTATCCCTCGTTTCCACAATGTGTGATCATCTTTGAGATTTAGAATACTGGGGTCGCAGGAGACACTCCTACCCCTCTGCCTCTCAAGAAATCATTTCAATCTTTTATAACATAAACTTAGATCTCGAGACGCTGAAGAGAGAGAAGGAAGGGAACCAGAAACACACAGACTTTTTACCTTCCAGACTTGTAGGAGGATTCCGATCCAGTGATTTCCAAGCCCCAAGACAAGCAAATAAGTCAGTATTAGTGTTGGAGGTCAGCTTTGGTTCCTTCAAACAATCTTAGCTAGTGAATATAGGTGACAGGTTGATCCACTTTAGCATCTTTAGTACTATCTGCAATCAGTAATCTAGAATGGTGCTAAAGAGTGGTCAGACAATCAAATATAAATCTATATCAATGTTCCTATTTAATACTTATGCGAAAAATAATTTTGAAAAACAATTTGAATAAAAACCAAAATAAAACACATATTACTAAACTCCCCCTTCCAGACTTAAATTACATTGTCCCAGTGTAACACAGCCGGTGGTGAGGTAAATAAAGCATAATTAATAAATATAACAAGTTAGAATGAATAAACCTGATCGACAAGGTGTCGATCGATTCGTAGTGGTGTACATCGATCGTTAGTAATGGTCGTGTGGTGTCGAGCGATATGAATGGTGAATGTCGGTCGATGGAATCATCATTCTACTTGGATCTAATAAAAAGTGCAAAATAAATCCGAAAAAAATAAAAGCAAAAATGAAAAATAAAATAAAGTAAAGAAAAATAAAATAAAAGAAAACCTAATAGTGGGTTGCCTCCCACTCAGCGCTTTGTTATAGTCATTTAGCTTGACTGTGGTAGGTGAGTGACTCATGGGGTGCAGTGGGGGTTGTTGTTTGCTGGTGGGCAAACATTTCCCTCATCTTTGGACTCAGCAGCAGTGAAGCTTCTTGTGGCATCATCTGAGCCTGTCCTTGTAGGATATATCTTTGCTAAATCTGCTTTGATGACTTGCAACCTTCTGACCAAATCTTCCGTGTCTAACTGATGCTGATAGAAATCAAATCTTGAATGCTCGGGTAGTTCTTCATGTTGTTCTTTTTCGTGCTGGTCTTGAATCTGTTGATCTTGATCTGCCAAGGATTCGATGTCGATCGATGCTACAACTTGTGCGTCAGTCGTTTCGCTGGGATCTCTGTCGGTTGACTCAGTATCAACTGTGTCGATCGATTACGTTGGCCTTGGTACTCAAGATTCCGTTGCATACTGCGTATCTCATTCTTCAAGAGACCAGTAGCTCTGCAAAGGTTGGTCACTCTTTTGTTGAGAGTGTCGTCAATGTCATCACTTCTTTCGTTGAGTCTTTGCTCCATAGAATTCATAGCTTCGTACAGCTCATCTTTGATCTTATCAACTTCTGCCGTAGTGCATGCTCTCTTCGCTGGTGGTGGCTCGCTGTCGATCGATATTGGTCTAGGCCGGTCGATCGATGTTGCGTTTCTGTCACGAAGACCAAGATGATCTTGAACTATGCTCAAGTCTTGTTGTAGCTCGTTCAGCTGCTGTGACAGTGTGTCCTGGATTCGCAGGATAGGTAAACTGAAATTTTCATGCTTCTTCACGTATGCTTTCATCCTATCTTCCAGTTCTGCGAATCTTGTGTCGATCGACGATGAAGATTGTGTGTCGATCGATGGAAAAGTAGCATTCTTAGCTTGATCTTGCTTGCGAATTGATGCTAGCTCTTTCTGTAGAAGATCGATCCTCTTGCTTAACCATTCGACATTGTTGATGAGAGGGCTGTAGACGTCTCCAATCCGTGTATTGATGTAAGCAACCTCCCATTCATCTTTCTTAGGTGAAGAACATTCTGGTCGGTCCATGGATGTAGTCTTGCCGATGTCGATCGATGGTACAGGTACTCTGTCGGTCGATACTGGTGGCGTAGCCTCTTTCTCAAGCATGGTCAATATGTTTCGAAGCTCCACTCTTATCTCAGCCATATCATTATGGAAGTCCTTGTAACTGACATCCAAAGGCTGGAAAGTGTCTTCCACCAATGTGTGCATGTTTGCCTCAAGGTGTGCCTGAGCTCTCCATACATCAGCCACCATATCATCTATCTCCTCTTTACTATATGGTACTGGTGGTGGTATGTATGCATGCTAAGGGCGTGTGTGTACTGGAAGGCGTAAGCAACCTCTGTGAAAAAGGGATGCTCTATCCAGAATTCTTTTTACTTGCTCCTTGGTAACATGGATGATTTCACCATCAACTCCTCTAGCATAGCCAAACTCATCTCTGTAGACACCATATTCATCCTTAGCTTCCCATTTGAATCTCCTGGATCCATCAGTATTGAAGGCACGTCGTCCAAACTCCAATCGTCTGTCAAGCGATCTGACTCTTGGTCTGTCGATCGATCCGGGATATCCGCCGTCGATCGATGGTGTTGAAACGATGTCGATCGATGGTGAATTCCTAGGTTGACTGAAGCGTTGAGGAACTGTATCCTCCCTTGTGATGGTGTTGTGGTTGTCCTGGATGTGAGCTAGGATGTCTGGATGGCTACGTTGCTGTGTGAACAAGTTTTCTGGTTCATTAGCAACTTGGAGGATGTCTGCTATGTCTTCTCTGGTTATGTGCAGAACTCTCCCATCCATTACTCTTGCATAGCCATCTGTGTCCCTGAAAATTCCAAATTCATCAGGTGTTAGTGAAACGTTCCTGATATCATAAGGTTCATGAGATCGAGGTTGAGCTCTATTGAAGGCGTCGATCAATGGTGATGTGGTGGTGGTGATCGATGGTGCACGTCTAGCTGCACGGTTGGATCGATTGTACATGTTGTTGCAGTCCTCCATTAATAGGTTTCTGAATGCTGGAAGCTGCTGGGTAGAAGGTGAAAAGTTTTGAATTTTTGTGGCTTGAGTTGTCGACCTTTTATACCCATGTGTTGCCCTAATCGGTGAAATTCTGATTTTTTCCTTTAAGTCGTCCGGGTTAATATCGATCGATGTGATACTGGCGATGTCGATCGATGGCCGACGTCGTTTTGCTGGATGAAGTAGATAATCGATCGATGGTGGGCGTTTGATGTCGATCGATTGTGGGAATCGATTTGCAAATCTGTCATTCTCCAAGTAATTTTCCCAAACTCTCTCTTCCCAATAGTCTGCATCGTGTTCTTCAATGTGGTCTCCACTGTGGGAAGAGGTGGCTATGTCTACTGCAAAACTCTCATGAAATCTGCTATCTGCCCAACTCCTTACTGAGTAATAATCTTCCTTTCGGTTGGGTGGGATGGCGAAATTCGGGTAGCAATGATCTGGTAGATCGTGTTCATCATCTGGTGGGTCTCTGTCGATCGATGATCTATATTTGTTGTCGATCTCCTCTGACTTGCTAGTGTCGATCGATGATGTTAAAGTGCTGTCGATCGATCCCTAGTACTCTGTCTCATACTCATCTTCGCAATGACAAACTGCTATGATACCAGTATCATATTCCTTTACCACTGATTTGGCTGGTGGTTTGCCAAGCTTGACAGGGTCGTATTGGATCACAGGATCAATCATAGTCAAGCACATCCTGTTGGTGTTCATGTCACATATGGCTCCTACTGTAGCCATAAATGCTCTTCCAAGTAAGAGGGAAGAGTTCCAATTTAGCTTGATGTCTAGGACATGAAAATCCACAGTGACGATAGCATTACCAATATGTACCTCCAGGTCTCTGATGAAGCCTCCAGAGTTTTTCTGAGAGTAATCCACGAAGGTAAAGATCTCTGGTGAAGGTTCTACTTGCAGGCCCAGATGGTCTGCCATGACCTTTGGTAAGATGCTGACTGATGAACCAGTGTCACATAGTGCATGAGGAAATTCAATCCCTTGTACCACACAGGGTATTGCAAACTTCCCAGGATCACTCTTCTTCTGCAAAGTAATCTTTTTCCTCATATCTTCTCTGACATTGTCAAACCTTCTCCTAATGTCAGTTTCAGTCTCCCTTGTTTCTCTGAAGAACATCCACAATCTGCTTGTGAAGTAAACCTCCTCAAAAGGTTTCTCTGGTGGGATTCTGATAACTCTCTTAGTGAAACCATCAATCTCCTTTTCATTAGCTTCCCTCTTAAGAATTCTTAGGAATCTTCTCCTTCCTACTCCTTAACCTTCTTCCTTCAGTTCCCTCTGATGTAGGTGTAATGTCTGAAGGTTTACCAGTGATCTCTGTAGGGTTAGCTTGTGGTTTCGGTGTGCGTCTGAGTGCATTGATTCGGTTGCTGTCTATCGATGGTAGTTGCACTCTGTATGTGAGAGGTGCGTGTCGATCGATAGGTGGAGAAAAGGGTCGAACGATACGTTTCTCGTCTTTGTGTCGATCGATGAGTGGCTCGTCTCGTCGGTCGATATCTTCGTAGGTGTGGGTGGGTGGGTATGGATGAGAAGCCGTGAATTCAGCATGTGTCAATATCCTAACCGCGTTGCAATCTGCAGTCATATCCGGAAATGACATCGTTGATGTCGATAGATGTGGACTAGTTGCTGTCGATCAACACCATTGTGATCCACCGAGACTTAGTGAACTTTCCACTTCAAAGTCTCCTTCTTGTAGCTTCTCCTGTTTCACCACTTGCCAGAAATCATCATCTATGATAGCATTCACGTGGTGTTTCCTATTTCCTTTCCCTACTTCCTTAGAAGTTCCAATCCTCCTGATAGAGTCTTCAGTCTGGACAATCTGTGTCTCAAGTTTCTTAGCTTGAGTGCAAATGGTGTCTATCCTTGTGGTCAGATTGTTGAAGACAGAATCAATCTTCCCATTGAAGTCTACTGTAAGCTTCTGCTGACCTTCCAGAACTCTATCAATCATGGCATCAAACTTACTCTCCTGGGTGGGTGGCAGTGGGTTTTGGTAAGCTGAGTTGCCGTAGTTCCTTGTGTTGGTGAAGGGTTTCTGATACTGAACCCTGGTTGTAGTTACTCTTCTGACCACTGCCAAAAATTTTCTGTTTCCACTCAGGTTTCCATATCTCTGAAATCCAGTACCTCCAATGTAGTTCACATCTTCCTCTGTATCATCTTCTCTAGCCTCTCCTTCTTCAGCTGAGCAGACTGGCTGCCTCAGAAATGCATGTAAAGCATCTATCTTGGCTCTGACTTCATTCATCTGGTCTTCCCCGATGGCTGCAACCGATTTCTTCTTGTCAGAGTCAGTGTTCTTGGTGCTGCTGCTGTTGGCTAGGTTCTCAATAAGTCTCACAGCCTCTATTGGATTCCTAGTGTTGAAGTTCCCCTCACTAGCAGTATCAAGAGCCATCTGATACCTCAAGGCGATACCTCTGTAGAAAGTGCTTAGGAGCTGCACTTCATTGAATCCATGGTGTGGACAGTCTCGCTAGAAGAACTTAAATCTGATCCACGCGTCTTTAAAAGTCTCAATAGGCTTTTGCGCGAAAGTGGCAATTTTGCTCCTTAAGTCTTCAGCGCGTGCCTCATCAAAGAAATTACGTAGGAAGGCGTTTTTGATGTGGGCCCAAGATGTTAGTGATCCTGTAGGTAGCTGCTTAAGCCAGTGCAAAGCTTCTCCAATCCGTGAGTATTTGAAGAGCTTGCAGAGTAGGTAGTCCTCAGGGACTCCATCCATACGAATAGCAGCGATAAGATCCTCGAACCTGTCCAGATGGTCCATAGGATGCTCGTGTGATAGCCCAGGATAAGGTATCTGAGACACGAGAGAGTAGTACTGAGGCTTGAGCTCAAAGTTCGGCTTCTGAATCTCAGGAAATCGAATAGCTTGGTGTAGTACTCGTCTGGACGATTATAGTCTGCCAACGATCGTGTTTGAGCTTCTCCTGTAGCCTCAGCTTCAGGCTCAGGGATTATGTTTCCCTGTGCATCTAGCTTCTGACCTGTTGCATTACGCAGATGACCATCTTGATCATACAGGTTTCCATTCTCGCCTGAGTGAGAATGACAATCGCGACCATGCTTCGCAGAGTAGTGTCGATCGATATACGGTTAGAAGTATCAAACGATGTGGATCGGCGAACGGTATCGGTCGATGGTGTTGTCTGAGTGTCGGTCGACGGTGTTGTCTGAGTATCTGTCGACGGGGCTGCGGTTCTGTCGATCGATGCGGAGCATAGGTCTTTGCGGATTGAGCGTTCCGAGTGTGCAGGATCTTCTGAGAATAATAGTTGATTTCCCCTGTTGCTTCTGGTACTGCTGGGCATGTACCTGAAAAGACAAGAAAATTTTTAATCAGAAAGGGGGGTAAAAGAAAAACCTAAGATTAATGAGATTAAATCTAATGGCGATCAAAGCTCCCCGGCAACGGAACCAAAATTGATAGTGCTCAAATTACCCAGTAGAGCTTACTCTCTCAAATAAGAGGTACAGCTGTATTATTTAGGGATCGAATCATGAGGAGCTAGGGAACCAATTAGATAAAATCTACTAATCAATCCTAGGCAAGGTTGGTTTATATGATGAAAATAAAAGTAACAATTTCTAAAATGAGCAAGGTAGTTGCTCTAACTAACAATATGATAGGTTGCTTGAATGTGATAAAGA
Organism: Raphanus raphanistrum x Raphanus sativus; assembly: GCA_019705995.1. Classification (NCBI taxonomy): domain Eukaryota; kingdom Viridiplantae; phylum Streptophyta; class Magnoliopsida; order Brassicales; family Brassicaceae; genus Raphanus; species Raphanus raphanistrum x Raphanus sativus. The sequence goes on from JADEVD010000012.1 coordinate 332,456, forward strand.
GTGCTAGACATAGGGTTTCTATTAAGGAATGGAGATTATAACCTCTATAAATGCTTTAACAAGTTTCTTGCATGATACTACAGATCTCAGCCGCTTAACTAAAGTGAAGTATCACTGGTTAAATAATCTAGATCTCTGGCCTCAACTGTCGTAATGTTGGCGCAGAAAAATAGTCGATCAATATCCTTTTGAGATACCGAGCGATACACCTTTCACAGCGCCGATCGATTCACCTGTCGGGATATCGATCGACGGCTTCTAGATATGCCTAGGCGCGAGCCGAATATGAACACAAGGTCTCAAGAGGAGCTGTCGCTCTTCTCAACGGGAGACAAGCAAGTTCAAATGGATAATTCAAGATTATCAAAGATCCTAGTGATATATGTACTAGTTAGCTAATCTAAAACAAGCATAGGGTGCAATCCATTTGATGAGTACCACAAAGGAGATGAGAAATCTCTCCAATCTCTCAAAACAAATAAAGCTCTAGTCTCTCTCTCACACTCTCTGCTTTTCTCTTGAGGGTTGTCAAAAGCTTGCTTCTTTCGAAGGTTGCCGTCAAAAAACACTTAGCAGGAATATTTAAGCATTTCCATTAGGTTAAAAACTCGTCAGGGGCAATCTCGTAATTTGGTGAAGTCTTGGTGAAGTAGTCGGCTAAACCATTTCGTCTTCGATATCGATCGACAACACTGAATGTATATCGATCGATTATAATCTTTTAGTACGCGGATCTTCTCAGCTACATCGATCGACAACTCAGGATGAGTATCGATCGATTATAATCACAATGTTGACTTCCGACTTAGTCTTGAATGGTCAACTCAGGTGTATCATCTCTTGCACTCCAAAATGCTCCAAAACATCACTTTCTCACAAAATGCTCCTGAACCTGAAAACATACCTAACAGGCTAGAAAACAGATTAAATATATAATAAAATACTAGTATACCATGGTTAAAAACATGTAAAATCCGTGGTATATCAGTGTGCCTGAGCTCTCCATACATCAGTCACCATATCATCTATCTCCTCTCTACTGTAGGGTACTGGTGGTGGTATGTATGCATGGTAAGGGCGTGTGTGTACTGGAAGGCGTAAGCAACCTCTGTGAAAAAGGGATGCTCTATCCAGAATTCTCATTACTTGCTCCTTGGTAACATGGATGATTTCACCATCAACTCCTCTAGCATAGCCAAACTCATCTCTGTAGACACCATATTCATCCTTTGCTTCCCATTTGAATCTTCTGGCTCCATCAGTATTGAAGGCACGTCGTCCAAACTCCAATCGTCTGTCAGGCGATCTGACTTTAGGTCTGTCGATCGATCCGGGATATCCGCCATCGATCGATGGTGTTGAAACGATGTCGATCGAATGTGAATTCCTAGGTTGACCGAAGTTTTGAGGAACTGTATCCTCCCTTGTGTTGGTGTTGTGGTTGTCTTTGACGTGAGTTAGGATGTCTGGATGGCTACGTTGCTGTGTGAACAGGTTTTCTGGTCCATTAGCAACTTGGAGGATGTCTGCTATGTCTTCTCTGGTTATGTGCAGAACTCTTCCATCCATTGCCCTTGCATAGCCATCTGGGTCCCTAAAAATTCCAAATTCATCAGGTGTTTATGAAACATTTCTGATATCATAAGGTTCATGAGATCGAGGTTGAGCTCTGTTGAAGGCGTCGATCGATGGTGATGTGGTGGTGGCGATCGATGGTGCACATCTAGCTGCACGGTTGGATCGATTGTTCATGTTGTTGCAGTCCTCCATTGATGAGTTTCTGAATGCTGGAAGCTGCTGGGTAGAAGGTGAAAAGTTTTGAATTTTCGTGGCATGATTTGTCAACCTTTTATACCCATGTGTTGTCCTAATCGGTGAAATTCCGATTTTGTCCTTTAAGTCGTTCGGGTTAATATCGATCGATGTGATACTGGCGATGTCGATCGATGGACGATGTCGTTTTGCTGGATGAAGTAGATAATCGATCGATGGTGGGAGTTTGATGTCGATCGATTGTGGAAATCGATTTGCAAATCTGTCATTCTCCAAGTAATTTTCCCAAGCTCTCTCTTCCCAATAGTCTGCATCAGGTTCTTCACTGTGGTCTCTGTGGGAAGAGGTGGTTATGTCTACTGCAAAGCTCTCATGAAATCCGCTATCTGCCCAACTCCTTACTGAGTAATCATCTTTCTTTCGGCTGGGTGGGATGGCGAAATTCGGGTAGCAATGATCTGGTAGATCGAGTTCATCATCTGGTGGGTCTCTGTCGATCGATGACCTATATTTGTTGTCGATCTCCTCTGACTTGCGAGTGTCGATCGATGATGTTAAAGTGCTGTCGATCGATCCCGAGTACTCTGTCTCGTACTCGATTTCACAATGACAAACTGCTATGATACCAGTATCATCTTCTTTTACCACTGATTTGGCTGGTGGTTTGCCAAGCTTGACAGGGCCGTAGTGGACGTCTAGATCTATCATAGTCAAGCACATTCTGTTGGTGTTCATGTCACATATGGCTCCTACTGTAGCCATAAATGCTCTTCCAAGTAAGAGGTAAGAGTTCCAATTTAGCTTGATGTCTAGGACATGAAAATCCACAGGGACGCTAGCATTACCAATATGTACCTCCAGGTCTCTGATGAAGCCTCCAGAGTTTTTCTGAGAGTAATCCACGAAGGTAAAGATCTCTGGTGAAGGCTCTACTTGCAGGCCCAGATGGTCTGCCATGACCTTTGGTAAGATGCTGACTGATGAACCAGTGTCACATAGTGCATGAGGAAATTCAATCCCTTGTACCACACATGGTATTGCAAACTTCCCAGGATCTCTCTTCTTTGGCAAAGTAAACCTTTTCCTCACATCTTCTCTGACATTGTCAAACCTTCTTCTAAAGTCATTTTCAGTCTCCCTTGTTTCTCTAAAGAACATCCACAATCTGCTTGTGAAGTAAACCTCCTCAAAAGGTTTCTCTGGTGGGATTCTGATAACTCTCTTAGTGAAACCATCAATCTCTTTTTCATTAGCTTCCCTCTTTAGGTTCTTAGGAATCTTCTCCTTCATACTCCTTAACCTTCTTCCTTCAGTTCCTTCTGATGTAGGTGTAGTGTCTGAAGGGTTACCAGTAATCTCTGTAGGGTTAGCTTGTGGTTTCGGTGTGGGTCTGAGTGCATTGATTCGGTTGCTGTCTATCGATGGTAGTTGCACTCGGTATGTGAGAGGTGCGTGTCGATCGATAGGTGGAGAAAATGGTCGATCGATACGTTTCTCGTCTTTGTTTCGATCGATGAGTGGCTTGTCTCGTCGGTCGATATCTTCGTAGGTGTGGGTGGGTGGATATGGATGAGAAGCCGTGAATTCAGTACAATCCTCCTGATGGAGTCTTCATTCTGGACAATCTGTGTCTCAAGTTTCTTAACTTGAGTGCAAATGGTGTCTATCCTTGTGGTCAGATTGTTGAAGACAGAATCAATCTTCCCATTGACGTCTACTGTAAGCTTCTGCTGACCTTCCAGAACTCTATCAATCATGGCATCAAACTTACTCTCCTGGGTGGGTGGCGGTGGGTTTTGGTAAGCTGAGTTGCCATAGTTCCTTGTGTTGGTGAAGGGTTTCTGATACTGTGAACTCTAGTTGTAGTTACTCTTCTGACCACTGCCAAAAAAGTTTATGTTTCCACTCTGGTTTCCATATCTCTGAAATCCAGTACCTCCAATGTAGTTCACATCTTCCTCTGTATCATCTTCTCTAGCATCTCATTCTTCAGCTGAGCAGACTGGCTGCCCCGGAAATGCATGTAAAGCATCTATCTTGGCTCTGACTTCATTCATCTAGTCTTCCCCGATGGCTGCAACCGATTTCTTCTTGTCAGTGTTCTTGGTGCTGCTGCTGTTGGCTAGGTTCTCAATAAGTCTCACAGCCTCTATTGGATTCCTAGTGTTGAAGTTCCCCTCACTAGCAGTATCAAGAGCCATCTGATACCTCAAGGCGATACCTCTGTAGAAAGTGCTTAGCAGCTGCACTTCATTGAATCCATGGTGTGGACAGTCTCGCTGGAAGAACTTAAATCTGATCCACGCGTCTTTAAAAGTCTCACTAGGCTTTTGCGCGAAAGTGGCAATTTTTCTCCTTAAGTCTTCAGCGCGTGCCTCATCAAAGAAATTATGCAGGAAGGCATTTTTTATGTCGGCCCAGGATGTCAGTGATCCTGTAGGTAGCTGCTTGAGCCAGTGCGAAGCTTCTCCAATCAGTGAGTATTTGAAGAGCTTGCAGAGTAGGTAGTCCTCAGGGATTCCATCCATACGAATAATAGCGATAAGATCCTCGAACCTCTCCAGATGGTCCATAGGATGCTCGTGTGATAGCCCAGAATAAGGTATCTGAGACACGAGAGAGTAGTACTGAGGCTTGAGCTCGAAGTTCGGCTTCTGAATCTCTGGAAGTCGAATAACTGATCTGTTGGTGTAGTACTCGTCTGGACGGTTATAGTCTGCCAACGATCGTGTTTGAGCTTCTCATGTAGCCTCAGCTTCAGGCTCAGGGATTATGTTTCCCTGTGCATCTAGCTTCTGACTTGTTGCATTACGCAGATGACCATCTTGGTCATACAGGTTTTCATTCTCGCCCTCCGTGAGAATAACAATCGCGACCATGCTTCGCGGAGTAGTGTCGATCGATATACGGTTAGAAGTATCGAACGATGTGGATCGGCGAACAGTATCGGTCGACGGTGTTGTCTGAGTGTCAGTCGACTGTTGAACGTGAGTGTCAGTCGACGGTACTGCGGTTCTGTCGATCGATGCAGAGCGTAGGTCTTTGCGGATTGAGGGTTCCAAGTGTGTAGGATCTTCTGAGAATAATAGTTGATTTCCCCTGTTGCTTCTGGTACTGCTGGGCATGTACCTGAATAGACAAGAAAAAATTAAATCAGAAAGGGGGTAAAAGAAAAACCTAAGATTAATAAGATTAAATCTAATGGAGATCAAAGCTCCCCGGCAACGGCGCCAAATTTGATAATGCTCAAATTACCCAGTAGAGCTTACTCTCTCAAATAAGAGGTACAGCTTTAGTACTTAGGGATCGAATCACGAGGACCTAGGAACCAATTAAATAAAATCTACTAAACAATCCTAGGCAGGGTTGGTTTATATGATGGAAATAAAAGTAACAATTCCTAAAATGAGTAAGGTAGTTGCTCTAACTAACAATATGATGGGTTGTCTAAATGTGATAAAGAGTGCTAGACATAGGGTTTCTATTCAGGAATGGAGATTATAATCTCTATAAATGCTTTATCAAGTTGCTTACATGATACTTTAGATCTCAGCCGCTTAACTCAAGTGAAGTATCACTGGTTAAATAATCTAGATCTCTGGCCTCAACTGTCGTAATGTTGGCGCAGAAAAAGAGTCGATCGATATCCTTTTGAGATATCGAGTGATACACCTTTCGCAGCGCCGATCGATTCACCTGTCGGAATATCGATCGACGGCTTCTAAATCTGCCTAGGCGCGAGCCGAATATGAACACAAGGTCTCAAGGAGGAGCTGTCACTCTTCTCAATGGGAGACAAGCAAGTTCAAATGGATAATTCAAGATAATCAAAGATCCTAGTGATCTATGTTCTAGTTAGCTAATCTAAAACAAGCATAGGGTGCAATCCATTTGATGAGTATCACAACTTAGCAATTATAGTTTGGGGCTAATCCCACAAACCTATTTGAACCCTTGATCTAACAAGTAGACTACTCAGACATAGCTAAGAATTCATAACAATAGATAGATGAAGGAATTGCATAGATAGAATAAAGTAGAAATACAAAAGGAGATGAGAAATCTCTCCAATCTCTCAAAACAAATAAAACTCTAGTCTCTCTCTCACACTCTCTGCTTTTCTCTTGAGGGTTGTCAAAAGCTTGCTTCTTTCGAAGGTTGCCGTAAAAAAACACTTAGCACGAATATTTAAGCATTTCCATTAGGTGAAAAACTCGTCAGGGGCAATCTCGTAATTTGGTGAAGTCTTGGTGAAGTAGTCGGCTAAACCATTTCGTCTTCGATATCGATCGACAACACTGGATGTGTATCGATCGATTATAATCTTCTAGTACGCGGATCAGCTCAGCTACATCGATCGACAACTCAGGATGAGTATCGATCGATTATAATCGCAATGTTGACTCTTGAATTGGTCTTGAATGGTCAACTCGGGTGTATCATCTCTTGCACTCCAAAATGCTCCAAAAACATCACTTTCTCACAAAATGCTCCTGAACCTGAAAACATACCTAACAGGCTAGAAAACAGATTAAATATATAATAAAATACTAATATACCATGGTTAAAAACGGGTAAAATCCATGGTATATCAGCTATCCCACTTTCTATTCAGATAATTCCAGATTAGCATGTTCGGACATATGACAATATCTTCATGTTTTTTATCAAACCAGGAGGAACCAAGATGTAAGAAGCTTGATTTGAAACCATTAATCAGTATATAATGACCAGGAAGTTAAATAAATCTCATAGGAGTTATGAGGAAGAAGCTATCCCACTTTCTATTCAGATGTTTCCAGATTAGCCTCTTCGGACATATGGCAATATCTTCATGATTCTTATCAAACCAGGAGGAACCAAGATGTAAGAAGTTTAATTTGAAACAATTAATCAGTATATAATGACCAGGAAGTTGAATAAATCTCATAAGAGTTATAAAGAAGAAGGTATCCCACTTTCTATTCAGATGATTCCAGATTAGCATGTTCGGACATATGGTAATATCTTCATGATTCATATCAAACCAGGATGAACCAAGATGTAAGAAGCTTGATTTGAAACCATTAATCAGTGTAGAATGACCAGGAAGTTGAATAAATCTCATATGAGTTATGAGGAAGAAGCTATCCGGTTTTCTTTTCAGATAATTCCAGATTAGTATGTTCGGACATATGGTAATATCTTCATGATTCTTATCAAACCAGGAGGAACCGAAATGTAAGAAGCTTGATTTGAAACCGTTAATCAGTATAGAATGACCAGTAAATTGAATAAATCTCATAGGAGTTATGAGGAAGAAGCTATCCCACTTTCTATTCAGATAATTCCAGATTAGCATGTTCGGACATATGGCAATATCTTCATGTTTCATATCAAACCAGAATGAACCAAGATGTAAGAAGCTTGATTTGAAACCATTAATCAGGGTAGATTGAACAGGAAGTTGAATAAATGTCATAGGAGTTATGAGGAAAAAGCTATCTCATTTTCTATTCAGATGATTCCAGAATAGCCTGTTCAGACATATGGCAATATCTTCATGATTCTCGTCAAACCAGGTGGAACCAAGATGTAAGAAGCTTGATTTGAAACCATTAGTAAGTATAGAATGACCAGGAAGTTGAATAAATCTCACAGGAGTTATGAGGAAGAAGCTATCCCACTTTCTATTCAGGTGATTCCAGATTAGCCTATTGATAGTGCTCAAATTACCCAGTAGAGCTTACTCTCTCAAATAAGAGGTACAGCTGTAGTACTTAGGGATCGAATCACGAGGAGCTAGGGAACCAACTAAATAAAATCTACTAATCAATCCTAGGCAAGGTTGGTTTATATGATGGAAATAAAAGTAACAATTCCTAAAATGAGCAAGGTAGTTGCTCTAACAATATGATGGGTTGTTTAAATGTGATAAAGAGTGCTAGACATAGGGTTTCTATTCAGGAATGGAGATTATAATCTCTATAAATGCTTTATCAAGTTGCTTGCATGATACTATAGATCTCAGCCGCTTAACTCAAGTGAAGTATCACTGGTTAAATAATCTAGATCTCTGGCCTCAACTGTCGTAATGTTGGCGCAGAAAAAGAGTCGATCGATATCCTTTTGAGATATCGAGCGATACACCTTTCGCATCGCCGATCGATTCACTTGTCGGAATATCGATCGACGGCTTCTAGATCTGCCTAGGCGCGAGCCGAATATGAACACAAGGTCTCAAGGAGGAGCTGTCACTCTTCTCAACGGGAGACAAGCAAGTTCAAATGGATAATTCAAGATAATCAAAGATCCTAGTGATCTATGTTCTAGTTAGTTAATCTAAAACAAGCATAGGGTGCAATCCATTTGATGAGTACCACAACTTAGCAATTATAGTTTGGGGCTAATCCCACAAACCTATTTGAACCCTTGATCTAACAAGTAGACTACTCAGACATAGCTAAGCAATTCATAACAATAGATAGATGAAAGAATTGCATAGATAGAATAAAGTAGAAATACAAAAGGAGATGAGAAATCTCTCCAATCTCTCAAAACAAATAAAACTCTAGTCTCTCTCTCACACTCTCTGATTTTCTCTTGAGGGTTGTCAAAAGCTTGCTTCTTTCGAAGGTTGCCGTAAAAAAACACTTAGCAGGAATATTTAAGCATTTCCATTAGGTTAAAAACTCGTCAGGGGCAATCTCGTAATTTGGTGAAGTCTTGGTGAAGTAGTCGGCTAAACCATTTCATCTTCGATATCGATCGACAACACTGGATGTGTATCGATCGATTATAATCTTCTAGTACGCGGATTGCTCAGCTACATCGATCGACAACTCAGGATGAGTATCGATCGATTATAATCGCAATGTTGACTTCCGACTTGGTCTTGAATGGTCAACTCGGGTGTATCATCTCTTGCACTCCAAAATGCTCCAAAAACATCACTTTCTCACAAAATGCTCATGAACCTCAAAACATACCTAACAGGTTAAAACACAGATTAAATATATAATAAAATACTAATATACCATGGTTAAAAATGGGTAAAATCCATGGTATATCAGCTATCCCACTTTCTATTCAGATAATTCCATATTAGCATGTTCGGACATATGGCAATATCTTCATGATTCATATAAAAACAGGATGAACCAAGATGTAAGAAACTTGATTTGAAACCATTAATCAGTATATAATGACCATGAAGTTGAATAAATCTCATAGGAGTTATGAGGAAGAAGCTATCCCATTTTCTATTCAGATGATTCCAGATTAGCCTGTTCCGACATATGACAATATCTTCATGATTCTCGTCAAACCAGGTGGAACCAAGATGTAAGAAGCTTGATTTGAAACCATTAGTAAGTATAGAATGACCAGGAAGTTGAATAAATCTCACAGGAGTTATGATGAAGAAGCTATCCGACTTTCTATTCATGTGATTCCAGATTAGACTATTGATAGTGCTCAAATTACCCAGTTGAGCTTACTCTCTCAAATAAGAGGTACAGCTGTAGTACTTAGGGATTGAATCACGAGGAGCTAGGGAACCAATTAAATAAAATCTACTAATCAATCCTAGGCAAGGTTGGTTTATATGATGGAAATAAAAGTAACAATTCCTAAAATGAGCAAGGTAGTTGCTCTAACTAACAATATGATGGGTTGTTTAAATGTGATAAAGAGTGCTAGACATAGGGTTTCTATTCAGGAATGGAGATTATAATCTCTATAAATGCTTTATCAAGTTGCTTGCATGATACTATAGATCTCAGCCGCTTAACTCAAGTGAAGTATCACTGGTTAAATAATCTAGATCTCTGGACTCAACTGTCGTAATGTTGGCGCGGAAAAAGAGTCGATCGATATCCTTTTGAGATATCGAGGGATACACCTTTCGTAGCGCCGATCGATTCACTTGTCGGAATATCGATCGACGGCTTCTAGATCTGCCTAGGCGCGAGCCGAATATGAACACAAGGTCTCAAGGAGGAGCTGCCACTCTTCTCAACGGGAGACAAGCAAGTTCAAATGGAAAATTCAAGATAATCAAAGATCCTAGTGATCTATGTTCTAGTTAGCTAATCTAAAATAAGCATAGGGTGCAATCCATTTGATGAGTACCACAACTTAGCAATTATAGTTTGGGGCTAATCCCACAAACCTATTTGAACCCTAGATCTAACAAGTAGACTACTCAGACATAGCTAAGCAATTCATAACAATAGATAGATGAAAGAATTGCATAGATAAAATAAAGTAGAAATACAAAAGGAGATGAAAAATCTCTCCAATCTCTCAAAACAAATAAAACTCTAGTCTCTCTCTCACACTCTCTGCTTTTCTCTTGAGGGTTGTCAAAAGCTTGTTTCTTTCGAAGGTTGCCGTCAAAAAACACTTAGCAGGAATATTTAAGCATTTCCATTAGGTTAAAAACTCGTCAGGGGCAATCTCGTAATTTGGTGAAGTCTTGGTGAAGAAGTCGGCTAAACCATTTCGTCTTCGATATTGATCGACAACACTGGATGTGTATCGATCGATTATAATCTTCTAGTACGCGGATCTGCTCAGCTACATCGATCGACAACTCAGGATGAGTATCGATCGATTATAATCGCAATGTTGACTTCCGACTTGGTCTTGAATGGTCAACTCGGGTGTATCATATCTTGCACTCCAAAATGCTCCAAAAACATCACTTTCTCACAAAATGCTCCTGAACCTCAAAACATACCTAACAGGCTAAAAACAGATTAAAAATATAATAAAATACTAATATACCATGGTTAAAAACGGGTAAAATCCATGGTATATCAGCTATCCCACTTTCTATTCAGATAATTCCAGATTAGCCTGTTCGGACATATGGCAATATCTTCATGTTTCTTATCAAACCAGGAGGAACCAAGATGTAAGAAACTTGATTTGAAACCATTAATCAGTATATAATGACCATGAAGTTGAATAAATCTCATAGGAGTTATGAGGAAGAAGCTATCCCACTTTCTATTCAGATGTTTCTAGATTACCCTATTCAGACATATGTCAATATCTTCATGTTTCTTATCAAACAAGGAGGAACCAAGATGTAAGAAGCTTGATTTGAAACCATTAATCAGTATAGAATGACCAGGAAGTTGAATAAATCTCATAGGAGTTATGAGGAAGAAGCTATCCCACTTTCTATTCAGATGTTTCCAGATTAGCTTGTTCGGACATATGGCAATATCTTCATGATTCTTATCAAACCAGGAGGAACCAAGATGTAAAAAGCTTGATTTGAAACAATTAATCAGTATATAATGACCAGGAAGTTGAATAAATCTCATAGGAGTTATGAAGAAAAAGCTATCCCACTTTTTATTCAGATGATTCCAGATTAGCCTGTTCAGACATATGGTAATATCTTCATGATTCATATCAAACCAGGATGAACCAATATGTAAGAAGCTTGATTTGAAACCATTAATCAGTGTAGAATGACCAGGAAGTTTGAATAAATCTCTAATGAGTTATGAGGAAGAAGCTATCCCACTTTCTATTCAGATGTTTCTAGATTACCCTATTCTGACATATGGCAATATCTTCATGTTTCTTATCAAACAAGGAGGAACCAAGATGTAAGAAGCTTGATTTGAAACCATTAATCAGTATAGAATGACCAGGAAGTTGAATAAATCTCATAGGAGTTATGCGGAAGAAGCTATCCCACTTTCTATTCAGATGTTTCCAGATTAGCCTGTTCGGACATATGGCAATATCTTCATGATTCTTATCAAACCAGGAGGAACCAAGATGTAAGAAGCTTGATTTGAAACAATTAATCAGTATATAATGACCAGGAAGTTGAATAAATCTCATAGGAGTTATGAAGAAGAAGCTATCCCACTTTTTATTCAGATGATTCCAGATTAGCCTGTTCAGACATATGGTAATATCTTTATGATTCATATCAAACCAGGATGAACCAATATGTAAGAAGCTTGATTTGAAACCATTAATCAGTGTAGAATCACCAGGAAGTTGAATAAATCTCTAATGAGTTATGAGGAAGAAGCTATCCAGCTTTCTTTTCAGATAATTCCAGATTAGTATGTTCAGACATATGGTAATATTTTCATGATTCTTATCAAACCAGGAGGAACCGAGATGTAAGAAACTTGATTTGAAACCATTAATCAGTATAGAATGACCAGGAAGTTGAATAAATCTCATAGGAGTTATGAGGAAGAAGCTATCCCACTTTCTATTCAGATAATTCCAGATTAGCCTGTTCGAACATATGGCAATATCTTCATGTTTCATATCAAACCAGAATGAACCAAGATGTAAGAAGCTTGATTTGAAACCATTAATCAGGGTAGAATGAACAGGAAGTTGAATAAATGTCATAGGAGTTATGAGGAAGAAGCTATCCCATTTTCTATTCAGATGATTCCAGATTAGCCTGTTCGGACATATAGCAATATCTTCATGATTCTCGTCAAACCAGGTGGAACCAAGATGTAATAAGCTTGATTTGAAACCATTAGTAAGTATAGAATGACCAGGAAGTTGAATAAATCTCACAGGAGTTATGAGGAAGAAGCTATCCGACTTTCTATTCAGGTGATTCCAGATTAGCCTATTGATAGTGCTCAAATTACCCAGTTGAGCTTACTCTCTCAAATAAGAGGTACAGCTGTAGTACTTAGGGATTGAATCACGAGGAGCTAGGGAACCAATTAAATAAAATCTACTAATCAATCCTAGGCAAGGTTGGTTTATATGATGGAAATAAAAGTAACAATTCCTAAAATGAGCAAGGTAGTTGCTCTAACTAACAATATGATGGGTTGTTTAAATGTGATAAAGAGTGCTAGACATAGGGTTTCTATTCAGGAATGGAGATTATAATCTCTATAAATGCTTTATCAAGTTGCTTGCATGATACTATAGATCTCAGCCGCTTAACTCAAGTGAAGTATCACTGGTTAAATAATCTAGATCTCTGGCCTCAACTGTCGTAATGTTGGCGCGGAAAAAGAGTCGATCGATATCCTTTTGAGATATCGAGCGATACACCTTTCGCAGCGCCGATCGATTCACTTGTCGGAATATCGATCGACGGCTTCTAGATCTGCCTAGGCGTGAGCCGAATATGAACACAAGGTCTCAAGGAGGAGCTGTCACTCTTCTCAACGGGAGACAAGAAAGTTCAAATGGAAAATTCAAGATAATCAAAGATCCTAGTGATCTATGTTCTAGTTAGCTAATCTAAAACAAGCATAGGGTGCAATCCATTTGATGAGTACCACAACTTAGCAATTATAGTTTGGGGCTAATCCCACAAACTATTTGAACCCTAGATCTAACAAGTAGACTACTCAGACATAGATAAGCAATTCATAACAATAGATAGATGAAAGAATTGCATAGATAAAATAAAGTAGAAATACAAAAGGAGATGAAAAATCTCTCCAATCTCTCAAAACAAATAAAACTCTAGTCTCTCTCTCACACTCTCTGCTTTTCTATTGAGGGTTGTCAAAAGCTTGTTTCTTTCGAAGGTTGCCGTCAAAAAACACTTAGCAGGAATATTTAAGCATTTCCATTAGGTTAAAAACTCGTCAGGGGCAATCTCGTAATTTGGTGAAGTCTTGGTGAAGTAGTCGGCTAAACCATTTCGTCTTCGATATCGATCGACAACACTGGATGTGTATCGATCGATTATAATCTTCTTGTACGCGGATCTGCTCAGCTACATCGATCGACAACTCAGGATGAGTATCGATTGATTATAATCGCAATGTTGACTTCCGACTTGGTCTTGAATGGTCAACTCGGGTGTATCATCTCTTGCACTCCAAAATGCTCCAAAAACATCACTTTCTCACAAAATGCTCCTGCACCTGAAAACATACCTAACAGGCTAAAAAACAGATTAAATATATAATAAAATACTAATATACCATGGTTAAAAATGGGTAAAATCCATGGTATATCAGCTATCCCACTTTCTATTCAGATAATTCCAGATTAGCATGTTCGGACATATGGCAATATCTTCATGTTTCTTATCAAACCAGGAGGAACTAAGATGTAAGAAGCTTGATTTGAAACCACTAATCAGTATAGAATGACCAGGAAGTTGAATAAATCTCATAGGAGTTATGAGGAAGAAGCTATCCCACTTTCTATTCAGATAATTCCAGATTAGCCTGTTCGGACATATGGCAATATCTTCATGTTTCATATCAAACCAGAATGAACCAAGATGTAAGAAGCTTGATTTGAAACCATTAATCAGGGTAGAATGAACAGGAAGTTGAATAAATGTCATAGGAGTTATGAGGAAGAAGCTATCCCATTTTCTATTCAGATGATTCCAGATTAGCCTGTTCGGACATATGGCAATATCTTCATGATTCTCGTCAAACCAGGTGGAACCAAGATGTAAGAAGCTTGATTTGAAACCATTAGTAAGTATAGAATGACCAGGAAGTTGAATAAATCTCACAGGAGTTATGAGGAAGAAACTATCCCACTTTCTATTCAGGTGATTCCAGATTAGCCTATTGATAGTGCTCAAATTACCCAGTAGAGCTTACTCTCTCAAATAAGAGGTACAGCTGTAGTACTTAGGGATCGAATCACGAGGAGCTAGGGAACCAATTAAATAAAATCTACTAATCAATCCTAGGCAAGGTTGGTTTATATGATGGAAATAAAAGTAATAATTCCTAAAATGAGCAAAGTAGTTGCTCTAACTAACAATATGATGGGTTGTTTAAATGTGATAAAGAGTGCTAGACATGGGGTTTCTATTTAGGAATGGAGATTATAATCTCTATAAATGCTTTAACAAGTTGCTTGCATGATACTATAGATCTCAACCGCTTAACTCAAGTGAAGTATCACTGGTTAAATAATCTAGATCTCTGGCCTCAACTGTCGTTATCCTTTTGAGATATCGAGCGATACACCTTTCGTAGCGCCGATCGATTCACCTGTCGGGATATCGATCGACGACTTCTAGATCTACCTAGGCGCGAGCCGAATATGAACACAAGGTCTCAAGGAGGAGCTGTTGCTCTTCTCAACGGGAGACAAGCAAGTTCAAATGGATAATTCAAGATTATCAAAGATCCTAGTGATCTATGTTCTAGTTAGCTAATCTAAAACAAGCATAGGGTACAATCCATCTGATGAGTACCACAACTTAGCAATTATAGTTTGGGGCTAATCCCACAAACCTATTTGAACCCTAGATCTAACAAGTAGACTACTCATACATAGCTAAGCAATTCATAACAATAGATAGATGAAAGTATTGCATAGATAGAATAAAGTAGAAATACAAAAGAAAATGAGAAATCTCTCCAATCTCTCAAAACAAATGAAACTCTAGTCTCTCTCTCACACTCTCTGCTTTTCTCTTGAGAGTTGTCAAAAGCTTGCTTCTTTCAAAGGTTGCCGTCAAAAAACACTTAGCAGGAATATTTAAGCATTTCCATTAGGTTAAAAACTCGTCAGGGGCAATCTCGTAATTTGGTGAAGTCTTGGTGAAGTAGTCGGCTAAACTATTTCGTCTTCGATATCGATCGACAACACTGGATGTGTATCGATCGATTATAATCTGTTAGTACGCGGATCTTCTCAGCTACATCGATCGACAACTCAGGATGAGTATCGATCGATTATAATCGCAATGTTGACTTCCGACTTATTCTTGAATTGTCAACTCGGGTGTATCATCTCTTGCACTCCAAAATGCTCCAAAACATCACTTTCTCACAAAATGCTCCTGAACCTGAAAACATACCTAACAGACTAGAAAACAGATTAAATATATAATAAAATACTAGTATACCATGGTTAAAAACGGGTAAAATTCGTGGTATATCAACTCCCCCAGACTTACTCCTTTGCTTGTCCTCAAGCAAAAACAGTAGTCTTTGGAAAAGGTCTGAAAACAGCAGGAACTCAAAGATTCAAAATATTGAAGTCATCACTCTATGAGTTTGCAATTCATGTCTAAACATCCTAATCACAGAAGTTCAATATGCCTTATCCTAGCTTAGTAACCAAACTCATCTAGTCAACAACTTAGCAAATCTCATCTGACATTCCCCTTTACTAACCTCATTTCTTAACATAAAATAAAAGTGCAGGCTTTACTTTGGGAGTATCGATCAAAGGACACATGGATTCAACTCAAACAAGTATCTGAACACACATGTAGTCTTCTCTGTTCCCTTTCTCCCCTCTTCTCTATTCTCTGAATCTCTTATTAGTTTCAATTTCAACAGGTTTCGATGCCACATAGGTCATCTAGTCCATCTCATTGACATTTGCATTGTAACTCATACATTTTTGCCAAAGTGTAGCGAATGATGGGGTTCGGGACTCAACCTATCCCTCGTTTCCACAATGTGTGATCATCCTTGAGATTTAGAATACTGGGGTCGCAGGAGACACTCCTACCCCTCTGCCTCTCAGGAAATCATTTCAATCTTTTATAACATAAACTTGGATCTCGAGACGCTGAAGAGAGAGAAGGAAGGGAACCAGAAACACACACACTTTTTACCTTCCAGACTTGTAGGAGGATTCCGATCCAGTGATTTCCAAGCCCCAAGACAAGCAAATAAGTCAGTATTAGTGTTGGAGGTCAGCTTTGGTTCCTTCAAACAATCTTAGCTAGTGAATATAGATGACAGGTTGATCAACTTTAGCATCTTTAGTACTATCTGCAATCAGTAATCTAGAATGGGGCTAAAGAGTGGTCAGACAATCAAATATAAATCTATATCAATGTTCCTATTTAATACTTATGCGAAAAATAATTTTAAAAAACAATTTGAATAAAAACCAAAATAAAACACATATTAGTAAACTCCCCCAGACTTAAATAACACTATCCCAGTGTAACACAGCCGGTGGTGAGGTAAATAAAGCATAATTAATAAATATAACAAGTTAGAATGAATAAACCTGATCGACAAGGTGTCAATCGATTTGTAGTGGTGTACGTCGATCGTTAGTAATGGTCGTGTGGTGTTGACCGATATGAATGGTGAATGTCGGTCGATGGAATCATCATTCTACTTGGATCTAATAAAAACTGCAAAATAAATCCGAAAAATAAAAGCAAAAATGAAAAATAAAATAAGGTAAAGAAAAATAAAAGAAAACCTAATAGTGGGTTGCCTCCCACTCAGCGCTTTGTTATAGTCATTTAGCTTGACTGTGGTAGGTGAGTGACTCATGGGGTGCAGTGGAGGTTGTTGTTTGCTGGTGGGCAAACATTTCCCTCATCTTTGGACTCAGCAGCAGTGAAGCTTCTTGTGGCATCATCTGAGCATGTCTTTGTAGGATATATCTTTGCTAAATCTGCTTTGATGACTTGCAACCTTCTGACCAAATCTTCTATGTCTAACTGATGCTGATAGAAATCAAATCTTGAATGCTCAGGTAGTTCTTCATGTTGTTCTTTTTCGTGCTGGTCTTGAATCTGTTGATCTTGATCTGCCAAGGATTCGGTGTCGATCGATGCTACAACTTGTGCGTCGGTCGTTTCGCTGGGATCTCTGTCGGTCGACTCAGTATCAACTGTGTCGATCGATTCTGAACGTTGGCCTTGGTACTCAAGATTTCTCTGCATACTGCGTATCTCATTCTTCAAGAGACCAGTAGCTCTGCAAAGGTTGGTCACTCTTTCGTTGAGAGTGTCGTCAATGTCATCACTTCTTTCGTTGAGTCTTTCCTCCATAGAATTCATAGCTTTGTACAGCTCATCTTTGATCTTATCAACTTCTGCCGTAGTGCATGCTCTCTTCGCTGGTGGTGGCTCGCTCTCGATCGATATTGGTCTAGGCCTGTCGATCGATGTTGCGTTTCTGTCACGAAGACCAAGATGATCTTGAACTATGCTCAAGTCTTATTGTATCTCGTTCAGCTGCTGTGACACTGTGTCCTGGAATCGCAGGATAGGTGAACTGAAATTTTCATGCTTCTTCACGTGTGCTTTCATCCTATCTTCCAGTTATGCGAATCTTGTGTCGATCGACGATGAAGATTGTGTGTCAATCGATGGAAAAGTAGCATTCTTAGCTTGATCTTGCTTGCGAATTGATGCTAGCTCTTTTTGTAGAAGATCGATCCTGTTGCTTAACCATTCGACATTGTTGTTGAGAGGGCTGTAGACGTCTCCAATCCGTGTATTGATGTAAGCAACCTCCCATTCATCTTTCTTAGGTGAAGAACATTCTGGTCGGTCCATGGATGTAGTCTTGCCGATGTCGATCGATGGTAGAGGTACTCTGTCGGTCGATACTGGTGGCGTAGCCTCTTTCTCAAGCATGGTCAATATGTTTCCAAGCTCCACTCTTATCTCACCCATATCATTCTGGAAGTCCTTGTAACTGACATCCAAAGGCTGGAAAGTGTCTTCCACCAATGTGTGCATGTTTGCCTCAAGGTGTGCCTGAGCTCTCCATACATCAGTCACCATATCATCTATCTCCTCTCTACTGTAGGGTACTGGTGGTGGTATGTATGCATGGTAAGGGCGTGTGTGTACTGGAAGGCGTAAGCAACCTCTGTGAAAAAGGGATGCTCTATCCAGAATTCTTTTTACTTGCTCCTTGGTAGCATGGATTATTTCACCATCAACTCCTCTAGCATAGCCAAACTCATCTCTGTAGACACCATATTCATCCTTAGCTTCCCATTTGAATCTCCTGGATCCATCAGTATTGAAGGCACGTCGTCTAAACTCCAATATCCGCCGTCGATCGATGGTGTTGAAACGATGTCGATCGATGGTGAATTCCTAGGTTGACCGAAGCATTGAGGAACTGTATCCTCCCTTGTGTTGGTGTTGTGGTTGTCCTGGATGTGAGCTAGGATGTCTGGATGGCTACGTTGCTGTGTGAACAGGTTTTCTGGTCCATTAGCAACTTGGAGGATGTCTGCTATGTCTTCTCTGGTTATGTGCAGAACTCTTCCATCCATTGCTCTTGCATAGCCATCTGTGTCCCTGAAAATTCCAAATTCATCAGGTGTTAGTGAAACGTTCCTGATATCATAAGGTTCATGAGATCAAGGTTGAGCTCTGTTGAAGGCGTCGATCGATGGTGATGTGGTGGTGGCGATCGATGGTGCACGTCTAGCTGCACGGTTGGATCAATTGTACAAGTTGTTGCAGTCCTACATTGATAAGTTTCTGAATGCTGGAAGCTGCTGGGTAGAAGGTGAAAAGTTTTGAATTTTTGTGGCTTGAGTTGTCGACCTTTTATACCCATGTGTTTCCCTAATCGTTGAAATTCCGATTTTGTCCTTTAAGTCGTCCGGGTTAATATCGATCGATGTGATACTGGCGATGTCGATCGATGGACGATGTCGTTTTGCTGGATGAAGTAGATAATCGATCGATGGTGGGCGTTTGATGTCGATCGATTGTGGGAATCGATTTGCAAATCTGTCATTCTCCAAGTAATTTTCCCAAGCTCTCTCATCCCAATAGTCTGCATCGTGTTCTTCACTGTGGTTTCGACTGTGGGAAGAGGTGGCTATGTCTACTGCAAAACTCTCATGAAATCCGCTATCTGCCAAACTCCTTACTGAGTAATCATCTTCCTTTCGGCTGGGTGGGATGGCAAAATTCGGATAGCAATGATCTGGTAGATCGAGTTCATCATCTGGTGGGTCTCTGTCGATCGATGATCTATATTTGTTGTCGATCTCCTCTGACTTGCGAGTGTCGATCGATGATGTTAAAGTGCTGTCGATCGATCCCGAGTACTCTGTCTCGTACTCGACTTCACAATGACAAACTGCTATGATGCCAGTATCATCTTCCTTTACCACTGATTTGGCTGGTGGTTTGCCAAGCTTGAAAGGGTCGTAGTGGATCTCTGGATTTATCATAGTCAAGCACATCCTGTTGGTGTTCATGTCACATATGGCTCCTACTGTAGCCATAAATGCTCTTCCAAGTAAGAGGGAAAAGTTCCAATTTAGCTTGATGTCTAGGACATGAAAATCCACAGGGACGATAGCATTACAAATATGTACCTCCAGGTCTCTGATGAAGCCTCCAGAGTTTTTCTGAGAGTAATCCACGAAGGTAAAGATCTCTGGTGAAGGCTCTACTTGCAGGCCCAGATGGTCTGCCATGACCTTTGGTAAGATGTTGACTGATGAACCACTGTCACATAGTGCATGAGGAAATTCAATCCCTTGTACCACACAGGGTATTGCAAACTTCCCAGGATCACTCTTCTTCTGCAAAGTAATCATTTTCCTCATATCTTCTCTGACATTGTCAAACCTTCTCCTAATGTCAGTTTCAGTCTCCCTTGTTTCTCTGAAGAACATCCACAATCTTCTTGTGAAGTAAACCTCCTCAAAAGGTTTCTCTGGTGGGATTCTGATAACTCTCTTAGTGAAACCATCAATCTCCTTTTCATTTGCTTCCCTCTTAAGGTTCTTAGGAATCTTCTCCTTCCTACTCCTTAACCTTCTTCCTTCAGTTCCCTCTGATGTAGGTGTAGTGTCTGAAGGGTTACCAGTGATCGCTGTACGGTTAGCTTGTGGTTTCGGTGTGGGTCTGAGTGCATTGATTCGGTTGATGTCTATCGATGGTAGTTGCACTCGGTATGTGAGAGGTGTATGTCGATCAATAGGTGGAGAAAGGGGTCAAACGATACTTTTCTTGTCTTTGTGTCGATCGATGAGTGGCTCGTCTCGTCGGTCGATATCTTCGTAGGTGTGGGTGGGTGGGTATGGATGAGAAGCCGTGAATTCAGCATGTGTCAATATCCTAACCGCGTTGCAATCTGCAGTTGTATCCGGAAATGACATCGTTGATGTCAATCGATGTGGACTAATTGATGTCGATCGACACCATTGTGATCCACCGAGACTTAACTTTCCACTTCAAAGTCTCCGGATATGTAGCTTCTCCTGTTTCACCACTTGCTAGAAATCATCATCTATGATAGCATTCACGTGGTGTTTCCTATTTCCTTCCCCTACTTCCTTAGAAGTTCCAATCCTCCTGATAGAGTCTTCAGTCTAGACAATCTGTGTCTCAAGTTTCTTAACTTGAGTGCAAATGGTGTCTATCCTTGTAGTCAGATTCTTGAAGACAGAATCAATCTTCCCATTGAAGTCTACTGTAAGCTTCTGCTGACCTTCCAGAACTCTATCAATCATGGCATCAAACTTACTCTCCTGGGTGGGTGGCGGTGGGTTTTGGTAAGCTGAGTTGCCATAGTTCCTTGTGTTGGTGAAGGGTTTCTGATACTGTGAACTCTGGTTGTAGTTACTCTTCTGACCACTGCCAAAAAAGTTTATGTTTCCACTCTGGTTTCCATATCTCTGAAATCCAGTACCTCCAATGTAGTTCACAGCTTCCTCTGTATCATCTTCTCTAGCCTCTCCTTCTTCAGCTGAGCAGACTGGCTGCCCCAGAAATGCATGTAAAGCATCTATCGTGGCTCTGACTTCATTCATCTGGTCTTCCCAGATGGCTGCAACCGATTTCTTCTTGTCAGAGTCAGTGTTCTTGGTGCTACTGCTATTGGCTAGGTTCTCAATAAGTCTCACAGCCTCTATTGGATTCCTAGTGTTGAAGTTCCCCTCACTAGCAGTATCAAGAGCCATCTAATACCTCAAGGTGATACCTCTGTAGAAAGTGCTTAGCAGCTGCACTTCATTGAATCCTTGGTGTGGACAGTCTCGCTGGAAGAACTTAAATCTTATCCACGCGTCTTTAAAAGTCTCACTAGGCTTTTGCGCGAAAGTGGCGATTTTGCTCCTTAAGTCTTCAGCGCGTGCCTCATTAAAGAAATTACGCAGGAAGGCATTTTTGATGTCGGCCCATGATGTCAGTGATCCTGTAGGTAGCTGCTTGAGCCAGTGCGAAACTTCTCCAATCAGTGAGTATTTGAAGAGCTTGCAGAGTAGGTAGTCCTCAGGGACTCCATCCATACGAATAGCAGCGATAAGATCCTCGAACCTCTCTAGATGGTCCATAGGATGCTCGTGTGATAGCCCAGAATAAGGTATCTGAGACACGAGAGAGTAGTACTGAGGCTTGAGCTCGAAGTTCGGCTTCTGAATCTCTGGAAGTCGAATAGCTGATATGTTGGTGTAGTACTCATCTGGACGGGTATAGTCTGCCAACGATCGTGTTTGAGCTTCTCCTTTAGCCTCAGCTTCAGACTCAGGATTATGTTTCCCTGTGCATCTAGCTTCTGGCCTGTTGCATTATGCAGATGACCATCTTGGTCATACAGGTTTCCATTCTCGCCCTGCGTGAGAATGACAATCGCGACCATGCTTCGCGGAGTAGTGTCGATCGATATACGGTTAGAAGTATCGAACGATGTGGATCGGCGAACGGTATCGGTCGACGGTATAAGATTAAATCTAATGGCGATCAAAGCTCCCCGGCAACGGCGCCAAATTTGATAGTGCTCAAATTACCCAGTAGAGCTTACTCTCTCAAATAAGAGGTACAGCTGTAGTACTTAGGGATCGAATCACGAAGAGCTAGGGAACCAATTAAATAAAATTTACTAATCAATCCTAGGCAAGGTTGGTTTATATGATGGAAATAAAAGCAACAATTCCTAAAATGAGCAAGGTAGTCGCTCTAACTAACAATATGATAGGTTGTTTAAATGTGATAAAGAGTGCTAGACATAGGGATTCTATTCAAGAATGAAGATTATAATCTCTATAAATGCTTTAACAAGTTGCTTGCATGATACTATAGATCTCAGCCGCTTAACTCAAGTGAAGTATCACTGGTTAAATAATCTAGATCTCTGGCCTCAACTGTCGTAATGTTGGCGCAGAACAAGAGTCGGTCGATATCCTTTTGAGATAACGAGCGATACACCTGTCGGGATATCAATCGACGGCTTCTAGATCTGCCTAGGCGCAAGCCGTATATGAACACAAGGTCTCAAGGAGGAGTTGTCGCTCTTCTCAACGGGAGACAAGCAAGTTCAAATGGATAATTCAAGATTATCAAAGATCCTAGTGATCTATGTTCTAGTTAGCTAATCTAAAACAAGAATAGGGTGCAATCCATCTGATGAGTACCACAACTTAGCAATTATAGTTTGGAGCTAATCCCACAAACCTATTTGAACCCTAGATCTAACAAGTAGACTACTCAGACATATCTAAGCAATTCATAACAATAGATAGATGAAAGAATTGCATAGATAGAATAAAGTAGAAATACAAAAGGAGATGAGAAATCTCTCCAATCTCTCAAAACAAATGAAATTCTAGTCTCTCTCTCACACTCTCTGCTTTTCTCTTCAGGGTTGTCAAAAGCTTTCTTCTTTCGAAGGTTGCCGTCAAAAAATAATTAGCAGGAATATTTAAGCATTTCCATTAGGTTAAAAACTCGTCAGGGGCAATCTCGTAATTTGGTGAAGTCTTGGTGAAGTAGTCGGCTAAAACATTTCGTCTTCGATATCGATCGACAACACTGGATGTGTATCGATCGATTATAATCTTTTAGTACGCGGATCTTCTCAGCTACATCGATCGACAACTCAGGATGAGTATCGATCGATTAAAATCGCAATGTTGACTTCCGACTTAGTCTTGAATGGTCAACTCGGGTGTATCATCTCTTGCACTCCAAAATGCTCCAAAAACATCACTTTCTCACAAAATGCTCCTGAACCTGAAAACATACCTAACAGGCTAGAAAACAGATTAAATATATAATAAAATACTAGTATACCATGGTTAAAAACGGGTAAAATTCGTGGTATATCACCTATTCGGACATATGGCAATATCTTCATGATTCATATCAAACCAGGATGAATCACGATGTAAGAAGCTTGATTTGAAACCATTAATCAGTGTAGAATGACCAGGAAGTTGAATAGATCTCATAGGAGTTATGAGGAAGAAGCTATCCCACTTTCTATTCAGATGTTTCGAGATTAGCTTGTTCGGACATATGGTAATATCTTCATGATTCTTATCAAACCAGGAGGAACCAAGATGTAAGAAGCTTGATTTGAAACAATTAATCAGTATATAATGACCAGAAAGTTGAATAAATCTCATAGGAGTTATGAGGAAGAAGCTATCCCACATTCTATTCAGATAATTCCAGATTAGCCTGTTCGGACATGTGGCAATATCTTCATGTTTCTTATCAAACCAGGAGGAACCAAGATGTAAGAAGCTTGATTTGAAACAATTAATCAGTATATAATGACCAGGAAGTTGAATAAATCTCATAGGAGTTATGAGGAAGAAGCTATCCCACTTTCTATTCAGATGTTTCCATATTACCCTATTCAGACATATGGCAATATCTTCATGTTTCTTATCAAACGAGGAGGAACCAAGATGTAAGAAGCTTGATTTGAAACCATTAATCAGTATAGAATGACCAGGACATTGAATAAATCTCATAGGAGTTATGAGGAAAAAGCTATCCCACTTTCTATTCAGATGTTTCCAGATTAGCCTGTTCGGATATATGGCAATATCTTCATGATTCTTATCAAACCAGGAGGAACCAAGATGTAAGAAGCTTGATTTGAAACAATTAATCAGTATATAATGACCAGGAAGTTGAATAAATCTCATAGGAGTTATGAAGAAGAAGCTATCCCACTTTCTATTCAAATAATTCCAGATTAGCATGTTCGGACATATGGTAATATCTTCATGATTCATATCAAACCAGGATGAACCAAGATGTAAGAAGCTTGATTTGAAACCATTAATCAGTGTAGAAAGACCAGGAAGTTGAATAAATCTCAAATGAGTTATGAGGAAGAAGCTATCCCGCTTTCTATTCAGATAATTCCAGATTAGCAAGTTCGGACATATGGTAATATCTTCATGATTCTTATCAAACCAAGAGAAATCGAGATGTAAGAAGCTTGATTTGAAACCATTAATCAGTATAGAATGAACAGGAAGTTGAATAATTCTCATAGGAGTTATGAGGAAGAAGCTATCCCACTTTCTATTCAGATAATTTCAGATTAGCCTGTTCGGACATATGGCAATATCTTCATGATTCATATCAAACCAGAATGAACCAAGATGTAAGAAGCTTAATTTGAAACCATTAATCAGGGTAGAATGAACAGGAAGTTGAATAAATGTCATAGGAGTTATGAGGAAGAAGTTATCTCACTTTCTATTCAGATGATTCCAGATTAGCATGTTCGGACATATGGTAATATCTTCATGATTTTCATCGAACCAGGTGGAACCAAGATGTAAGAAGCTTGATTTGAAACCATTAGTAAGTATAGAATGACCAGAAAGTTGAATAAATCTCACAGGAGTTATGAGGAAGAAGCTATCCCACTTTCTATTCAGGTGATTCCAGATTAGCCTATTCGGACATATGGCAATATCTTCATGATTCATATCAAACAAGGATGAATCAAGATGTAAGAAGCTTGATTTGAAACCATTAATCAGTATATAATAACCAGGAAGTTGAATAAATCTCATAGGAGTTATGAGTATGAGGAAGAAGCTATCCCACTTTCTATTTAGATAATTCCAGATTAGACTGTTCGGACATATGGCAATATCTTCATGTTTCTTATCAAACCAGGAGGAACCAAGATGTAAGAAGCTTGATTTGAAACAATTAATCAGTATAGAATTACCAGGAAGTTGAATAAATCTAATAGGAGTTATGAGGAAGAAGCTATCTCACTTTCTATTCAGATGTTTTCAGATTAGCATGTTCGGACATATGGCAATATCTTCATGATTCATATCAAACGAGGATGAAGCAAGATGTAAGAAGCTTGATTTGAAATGATTAATCAGAATAGAATGACCAGGAAGTTGGATAAATCTCATAGGAGTTATGAGGAAGAAGGTATCCCACTTTCTATTCAGATGTTTCCAGATTAGCCTTTTCGGACATATGGTAATATCTTCATGATTCATATCAAACCAGGATGAACCAAGATGTAAGAAGCTTGATTTGAAACCATTAATCAGTGTAAAATGACCAGGAAGTTGAATAAATCTCATATGAGTTATGAGGAAGAAACTATCCCGCTTTCAATTCAGATAATTCCAGATTAGCATGTTCGGACATATGGTAATATCTTCATGGATGTTATCAAACCAGGAGGAACCGAGATGTAAGAAGCTTGATTTGAAACCATTAATCAGTATAGAATGACCAGGAAGTTGAATAAATCTCATAGGAGTTATGAGGAAGAAGCTATCTCACTTTCTATTCAGATGATTCCAGATTAGCCTATTCAGACATATGGCAATATCTTCATGATTCATATCAAACCAGGATGAACCAAGATCTAAGAAGCTTGATTTGAAACCATTAATAAGTGTAGAATGACCAGGAAATTGAATAAATCTCATAGGAGTTATGAAGAAGAAGCTATCCCACTTTTTATTCAGATGATTCCAGATTAGCCTGTTCGGACATATAGCTATATCTTCATGATTCTTATCAAACCAGGAGAAACCAAGATGTAAGAAGATTGATTTGAAACCATTAGTAAGTATAGAATGACCAGGAAGTTGAATAAATCTCACAGGAGTTATGAGGAAGAAGCTATCCCACTTTCTATTCAGGTGATTCCAAATTAGCCTATTCGGACATATGGCAATATCTTCATGATTCATATCAAACAAGGATGAATCAAGATGTAAAAAGCTTGATTTGAAACCATTAATCAGTGTAGAATGACCAGGAAGTTGAATAAATCTCATAGTAGTGATGAGGAAGAAGCTATCCCACTTTCTATTCAGATGTTTCCAGATTAGCCTGTTCGGACATATGGCAATATCTTTATGATTCTTATCAAACCAGGAGGAGCCAAGATGTAAGAAGCTTGATTTGAAACAATTAATCAGTATAGAATGACCAGGAAGTTGAATAAATCTCATAGGAGTTATGAGTATGAGAAAGAAGCTATCCCACTTTCTATTCGGATAATTCCAGATTAGCCTTTTCGGACATATGGCAATATCTTCATGTTTCTTATCAAACCAGAAGTAACCAAGATGTAAGAAGCTTGATTTGAAACAATTAATCAGTATATAATGACCAGAAAGTTGAATAAATCTCATAGGAGTAACGAGGAAGAAGCTATCCCACTTTCTATTCAGATGTTTCCAGATTACCCTATTCGGACATATGGCAATATCTTCATGTTTCTTATCAAACGAGGAGGAACCAAGATGTAAGAAGTTTGATTAGAAACCATTAATCAGCATAGAATTACCAGGAAGTTGAATAAATCTAATAGGAGTTATGAGGAGGAAGCTATCCCACTTTCTATTCAGATGTTTCCAGATTAGCCTGTTCGGACATATGGCAATATCTTCATGATTCATATCAAACGAGGATGAACAAAGATGTAAGAAGCTTGATTTGAAATGATTAATCAGTGTAGAATGACCAGGAAGTTGAATAAATCTCATAGGAGTTATGAGGAAGAAGCTATCCCACTTTCTATTCAGATGTTTCCAGATTAGCCTATTCGGACATATGACAATATACTCATGATTCTTATCAATCCAGGAGGAACCAAGATGTAAGAAGCTTGATTTGAAACAATTAATCAGTATATAATGACCAGGAAGTTGAATAAATCTCATAGGAGTTATGAAGAAGAAGCTATCCCACTTTCTATTCAGATGATTCCAGATTAGCCTGTTCGGACATATGGTAATATCTTCATGATTCATATCAAACCAGGATGAACCAAGATGTAAGAAGCTTGATTTGAAACCATTAATCAGTGTAAAATGACCAGGAAGTTGAATAAATCTCATATGAGTTATGAGGAAGAAACTATCCCGCTTTCAATTCAGATAATTCCAGATTAGCATGTTCGGACATATGGTAATATCTTCATGGATGTTATCAAACCAGGAGGAACCGAGATGTAAGAAGCTTGATTTGAAACCATTAATCAGTATAGAATGACCAGGAAGTTGAATAAATCTCATAGGAGTTATGAGGAAGAAGCTATCTCACTTTCTATTCAGATGATTCCAGATTAGCCTATTCAGACATATGGCAATATCTTCATGATTCATATCAAACCAGGATGAACCAAGATCTAAGAAGCTTGATTTGAAACCATTAATAAGTGTAGAATGACCAGGAAATTGAATAAATCTCATAGGAGTAATGAAGAAGAAGCTATCCCACTTTATATTCAGATGATTCCAGATTAGCATGTTCGGACATATAGCTATATCTTCATGATTCTTATCAAACCAGGAGGAACCAAGATGTAAGAAGATTGATTTGAAACCATTAGTAAGTATAGAATGACCAGGAAGTTGAATAAATCTCACAGGAGTTATGAGGAAGAAGCTATCCCACTTTCTATTCAGGTGATTCCAAATTAGCCTATTCGGACATATGGCAATATCTTCATGATTCATATCAAACAAGGATGAATCAAGATGTAAGAAGCTTGATTTGAAACCATTAATCAGTGTAGAATGACCAGGAAGTTGAATAAATCTCATAGGAGTTATGAGGAAGAAGCTATCCCACTTTCTATTCAGATGTTTCCAGATTAGCCTGTTCGGACATATGGCAATATCTTTATGATTCTTATCAAACCAGGAGGAGCCAAGATGTAAGAAGTTTGATTTGAAACAATTAATCAGTATAGAATGACCAGGAAGTTGAATAAATCTCATAGGAGTTATGAGTATGAGAAAGAAGCTATCCCACTTTCTATTCGGATAATTCCAGATTAGCATGTTTGGACATATGGCAATATCTTCATGTTTCTTATCAAACCAGAAGTAACCAAGATGTAAGAAGCTTGATTTGAAACAATTAATCAGTATATAATGACCAGAAAGTTGAATAAATCTCATAGGAGTAACGAGGAAGAAGCTATCCCACTTTCTATTCAGATGTTTCCAGATTACCCTATTCGGACATATGGCAATATCTTCATGTTTCTTATCAAACGAGGAGGAACCAAGATGTAAGAAGTTTGATTAGAAACCATTAATCAGCATAGAATTACCAGGAAGTTGAATAAATCTAATAGGAGTTATGAGGAGGAAGCTATCCCACTTTCTATTCAGATGTTTCCAGATTAGCCTGTTCGGACATATGGCAATATCTTCATGATTCATATCAAACGAGGATGAACAAAGATGTAAGAAGCTTGATTTGAAATGATTAATCAGTGTAGAATGACCAGGAAGTTGAATAAATCTCATAGGAGTTATGAGGAAGAAGCTATCCCACTTTCTATTCAGATGTTTCCAGATTAGCCTATTCGGACATATGACAATATATTCATGATTCTTATCAATCCAGGAGGAACCAAGATGTAAGAAGCTTGATTTGAAACAATTAATCAGTATATAATGACCAGGAAGTTGAATATATCTCATAGGAGTTATGAAGAAGAAGCTATCCCACTTTCTATTCAGATGATTCCAGATTAGCCTGTTCGGACATATGGTAATATCTTCATGATTCATATCAAACCATGATGAACCAAGATGTAAGAAGCTTGATTTGAAACCATTAATCAGTGTATAATGACCAGGAAGTTGAATAAATCTCATATGAGTTATGAGGAAGAAGCTATCCCGCTTTCTATTCAGATAATTCCAGATTAGCATGTTCGGACATATGGTAATATCTTCATGAATCTTATCAAACCAGGAGGAACCGAGATGTAAGAAGCTTGATTTGAAACCATTAATCAGTATAGAATGACCAGGAAGTTGAATAAATCTCATAGGAGTTATGAGGAAGAAGCTATCCCACTTTCTATTCAAATGATTCCAGATTAGCCTATTCGGACATATTGCAATATCTTCATGATTCATATCAAACCAGGATGAACCACGATCTAAGAAGCTTGATTTGAAACCATTAATAAGTGTAGAATGACCAGGAAATTGAATAAATCTCATAGGAGTTATGAAGAAGAAGCTATCCCACTTTCTATTCAGATGATTCCAGATTAGCATGTTCGGACATATAGCTATATCTTCATGATTCTTATCAAACCAGGAGGAACCAAGATATAAGAAGCTTGATTTGAAACAATTAGTAAGTATAGAATGACCAGGAAGTTAAATAAATCCCATAGAAGTTATGAGGAAGAATCTATCCCACTTTATATTCAGATGATTCCAGATTAGCCTTTTCGGACATATGAGAATATCTTCATGATTCATATCAAACCAGGATGAACCAAGATGTAAGAATCTTGATTTGAAACCATTAATCAGTGTAAAATGACCAGGAAGTTGAATAAATCTCATATGAGTTATGAGGAAGAAACTATCCCTCTTTCTATTCAGATAATTCCAGATTAGCATGTTCGGACATATGGTAATATCTTCATGAATCTTATCAAACCAGGAGGAACCGAGATGTAAGAAGCTTGATTTAAAACCATTAATCAGTATAGAATGACCAGGAAGTTGAATAAATCTCATAGGAGTTATGAGGAAGAAGCTATCTCACTTTCTATTCAGATGATTCCAGATTAGCCTATTCGGACATATGGCAATATCTTCATGATTCATATCAAACCAGGATGAACCAAGATCTAAGAAGCTTGATTTGAAACCATTAATAAGTGTAGAATGACCAGGAAATTGAATAAATCTCAAAGGAGTTATGAAGAAGAAGCTATCCCACTTTATATTCAGATGATTCCAGATTAGCCTGTTCGGACATATAGCTATATCTTCATGATTCTTATCAAACCAGGAGGAACCAAGATGTAAGAAGATTGATTTGAAACCATTAGTAAGTATAGAATGACCAGGAAGTTGAATAAATCTCACAGGATTTATGAGGAAGAAGCTATCCCACTTTCTATTCAGGTGATTCCAAATTAGCCTATTCGGACATATGGCAATATCTTCATGATTCATATCAAACAAGGATGAATCAAGATGTAAGAAGCTTGATTTGAAACCATTAATCAGTGTAGAATGACCAGGAAGTTGAATAAATCTCATAGGAGTTATGAGGAAGAAGCTATCCCACTTTCTATTCAGATGTTTCCAGATTAGCCTGTTCGGACATATGGCAATATCTTTATGATTCTTATCAAACCAGGAGGAGCCAAGATGTAAGAAGCTTGATTTGAAACAATTAATCAGTATAGAATGACCAGGAAGTTGAATAAATCTCATAGGAGTTATGAGTATGAGGAAGAAGCTATCCCACTTTCTATTCAGATAATTCCAGATTAGCCTGTTCGGACATATGGCAATATCTTCATGTTTCTTATCAAACCAGGAGGAACCAAGATGTAAGAAGCTTGATTTGAAACAATTAATCAGTATATAATGACCAGAAAGTTGAATAAATCTCATAGGAGTAACGAGGAAGAAGCTATCCCACTTTCTATTCAGATGTTTCCAGATTACCCTATTCGGACATATGGCAATATCTTCATGTTTCTTATCAAACGAGGAGGAACCAAGATGTAAGAAGTTTGATTAGAAACCATTAATAAGTATAGAATTACCAGGAAGTTGAATAAATCTAATAGGTGTTATGAGGAGGAAGCTATCCCACTTTCTATTCAGATGTTTCCAGATTAGCCTGTTCGAACATATGGCAATATCTTCATGATTCATATCAAACGAGGATGAACAAAGATGTAAGAAGCTTGATTTGAAATGATTAATCAGTGTAGAATGACCAGGAAGTTGAATAAATCTCATAGGAGTTATGAGGAAGAAGCTATCCCACTTTCTATTCAGATGTTTCCAGATTAGCCTGTTCGGACATATGACAATATCTTCATGATTCATATTAAACCAGGATGAACCAAGATGTAAGAAGCTTGATTTGAAACCATTAATCAGTGTATAATGACCAGGAAGTTGAATAAATCTCATATGAGTTATGAGGAAGAAGCTATCCCGCTTTCTGTTCAGATAATTCCAGATTAGCATGTTCGGACATATGGTAATATCTTCATGAATCTTATCAAACCAGGAGGAACCGAGATGTAAGAAGCTTGATTTGAAACCATTAATCAGTATAGAATGACCAGGAAGTTGAATAAATCTCATAGGAGTTATGAGGAAGAAGCTATCCCACTTTCTATTTAAATGATTCCAGATTAGCCTATTCGGACATATGGCAATATCTTCATGATTCATATCAAACCAGGATGAACTACGATCTAAGAAGCTTGATTTGAAACCATTAATAAGTGTAGAATGACCAGGAAATTGAATAAATCTCATAGGAGTTATGAATAAGAAGCTATCCCACTTTCTATTCAGATGATTCCAGATTAGCATGTTCGGACATATAGCTATATCTTCATGATTCTTATCAAACCAGGAGGAACCAAGATATAAGAAGCTTGATTTGAAACAATTAGTAAGTATAGAATGACCAGGAAGTTAAATAAATCCATAGAAGTTATGAGGAAGAATCTATCCCACTTTCTATTCAGATGATTCCAGATTAGCCTTTTCGGACATATGAGAATATCTTCATGATTCATATCAAACCAGGATGAACCAAGATGTAAGAAGCTTGATTTAAAACCATTAATATGTGTAGAATGACCAGGAAGTTTAATAAATCTCATATGAGTTATGAAGAAGAAGCTATCCCACCTTCTATTCAGATAATTCCAGATTAGCCTATTCGGACATATGGCAATATCTTCATGATTCTTATCAAACCAAGAGGAACCGAGATGTAAGAAGCTTGATTTGAAACAATTAATAAGTATAGAATGACCAGGAAGTTGAATAAATCTCATAGGAGTTATGAGGAAGAAGCTATCCCACTTTCTATTCAGATGATTCTAGATTAGCATGTTCTGACATATGGCAATATCTTCATGATTCATATCAAACCAGGATGAACCAAGATGTAAGAAGGTTGATTTGAAACCATTAATTAGTATAGAATGACCAGGAAGTTGAATAAATCTCATAGGAGTTATGAGGAAGAAGCTATCCCACTTTCTATTCAGATGTTTCCAGATTAGCCTGTTCGGACATATGGCAATATCTTTATGATTCTTATCAAACCAGGAGGAGCCAAGATGTAAGAAGCTTGATTTGAAACAATTAATCAGTATAGAATGACCAGGAAGTTGAATAAATCTCATAGGAGTTATGAGTATGAGAAAGAAGCTATCCCACTTTCTATTCGGATAATTCCAGATTAGCCTGTTCGGACATATGGCAATATCTTCATGTTTCTTATCAAACCAGAAGTAACCAAGATGTAAGAAGCTTGATTTGAAACAATTAATCAGTATATAATGACCAGAAAGTTGAATAAATCTCATAGGAGTAACGAGGAAGAAGCTATCCCACTTTCTATTCAGATGTTTCCAGATTACCCTATTCGGACATATGGCAATATCTTCATGTTTCTTATCAAACGAGGAGGAACCAAGATGTAAGAAGTTTGATTAGAAACCATTAATCAGCATAGAATTACCAGGAAGTTGAATAAATCTAATAGGAGTTATGAGGAGGAAGCTATCCCACTTTCTATTCAGATGTTTCCAGATTAGCCTGTTCGGACATATGGCAATATCTTCATGATTCATATCAAACGAGGATGAACAAAGATGTAAGAAGCTTGATTTGAAATGATTAATCAGTGTAGAATGACCAGGAAGTTGAATAAATCTCATAGGAGTTATGAGGAAGAAGCTGTCCCACTTTCTATTCAGATGTTTCCAGATTAGCCTGTTCGGACATATGACAATATCTTCATGATTCTTATCAATCCAGGAGGAACCAAGATGTAAGAAGCTTGATTTGAAACAAATAATCAGTATATAATGACCAGGAAGTTGAATAAATCTCATAGGAGTTATGAAGAAGAAGCTATCCCACTTTCTATTCAGATGATTCCAGATTAGCCTGTTCGGACATATGGTAATATCTTCATGATTCATATTAAACCAGGATGAACCAAGATGTAAGAAGCTTGATTTGAAACCATTAATCAGTGTATAATGACCAGGAAGTTGAATAAATCTCATATGAGTTATGAGGAAGAAGCTATCCCGCTTTCTGTTCAGATAATTCCAGATTAGCATGTTCGGACATATGGTAATATCTTCATGAATCTTATCAAACCAGGAGGAACCGAGATGTAAGAAGCTTGATTTGAAACCATTAATCAGTATAGAATGACCAGGAAGTTGAATAAATCTCATAGGAGTTATGAGGAAGAAGCTATCCCACTTTCTATTTAAATGATTCCAGATTAGCCTATTCGGACATATGGCAATATCTTCATGATTCATATCAAACCAGGATGAACCACGAACTAAGAAGCTTGATTTGAAACCATTAATAAGTGTAGAATGACCAGGAAATTGAATAAATCTCATAGGAGTTATGAATAAGAAGCTATTCCACTTTCTATTCAGATGATTCCAGATTAGCATGTTCGGACATATAGCTATATCTTCATGATTCTTATCAAACCAGGAGGAACCAAGATATAAGAAGCTTGATTTGAAACAATTAGTAAGTATAGAATGACCAGGAAGTTAAATAAATCCATAGAAGTTATGAGGAAGAATCTATCCCACTTTCTATTCAGATGATTCCAGATTAGCCTTTTCGGACATATGAGAATATCTTCATGATTCATATCAAACCAGGATGAACCAAGATGTAAGAAGCTTGATTTAAAACCATTAATATGTGTAGAATGACAAGGAAGTTTAATAAATCTCATATGAGTTATGAAGAAGAAGCTATCCCACCTTCTATTCAGATAATTCCAGATTAGCCTATTCGGACATATGGCAATATCTTCATGATTCTTATCAAACCAAGAGGAACCGAGATGTAAGAAGCTTGATTTGAAACAATTAATAAGTATAGAATGACCAGGAAGTTGAATAAATCTCATAGGAGTTATGAGGAAGAAGCTATCCCACTTTCTATTCAGATGATTCTAGATTAGCATGTTCTGACATATGGCAATATCTTCATGATTCATATCAAACCAGGATGAACCAAGATGTAAGAAGGTTGATTTGAAACCATTAATTAGTATAGAATGACCAGGAAGTTGAATAAATCTCATAGGAGTTATGAGGAAGAAGCTATCCCACTTTCTATTCAGATGTTTCCAGATTAGCCTGTTCGGACATATGACAATATCTTCATGATTCTTATCAAACCAAGAGGAACGAAGATGTAAGAAGCTCGATTTGAAACAATTAATCAGTATGTAATTGCCTGGAAGTTGAATAAATCTCATAGGAGTTAAGAGGAAGAAGCTATCCCACTTTCTATTCAGATGATTCCAGATTAGCCTTTTCGGACATATGGCAATATCTTCATGATTCATATCAAACCAGGATAAACCAAGATGTAAAAGCTTGATTTGAAACCATTAGTCAGTGTAGAATGACCAGGACGTTGAATAAATCTCATATGAGTTATTAGGAAGAAGCTCTCTCACTTTCTATTCAGATAATTCCAAATTAGCCTATTCAGACATATGGCAATATCTTCATGATTCATATCAAACCAGGATGAACCAAGATCTAAGAAGCTTGATTTGAAACCATTAATAAGTGTAGAATGACCAGGAAATTGAATAAATCTCATAGGAGTTATGAAGAAGAAGCTATCCCACTTTCTATTCAGATGATTCCAGATTAGCATGTTCGGACATATAGCTATATCTTCATGATTCTTATCAAACCAGGAGGAACCAAGATATAAGAAGCTTGATTTGAAACAATTAGTAAGTATATAATGACCAGGAAGTTAAATAAATCCCATAGAAGTTATGAGGAAGAAGCTATCCCACTTTCTATTCAGATGATTCCAGATTAGTCTGTTCCGACATATGGCAATATCTTCATAATTCTCATCAAACCAGGAGGAACCAAGATGTAAGAAGCTTGATTTGAAACAATTAGTAAGTATAGAATGACCAGGAAGTTAAATAAATCCATAGAAGTTATGAGGAAGAATCTATCCCACTTTCTATTCAGATGATTCCAGATTAGCCTTTTCGGACATATGAGAATATCTTCATGATTCATATCAAACCAGGATGAACCAAGATGTAAGAAGCTTGATTTAAAACCATTAATATGTGTAGAATGACAAGGAAGTTTAATAAATCTCATATGAGTTATGAAGAAGAAGCTATCCCACCTTCTATTCAGATAATTCCAGATTAGCCTATTCGGACATATGGCAATATCTTCATGATTCTTATCAAACCAAGAGGAACCGAGATGTAAGAAGCTTGATTTGAAACAATTAATAAGTATAGAATGACCAGGAAGTTGAATAAATCTCATAGGAGTTATGAGGAAGAAGCTATCCCACTTTCTATTCAGATGATTCTAGATTAGCATGTTCTGACATATGGCAATATCTTCATGATTCATATCAAACCAGGATGAACCAAGATGTAAGAAGGTTGATTTGAAACCATTAATTAGTATAGAATGACCAGGAAGTTGAATAAATCTCATAGGAGTTATGAGGAAGAAGCTATCCCACTTTCTATTCAGATGTTTCCAGATTAGCCTGTTCGGACATATGACAATATCTTCATGATTCTTATCAAACCAAGAGGAACGAAGATGTAAGAAGCTCGATTTGAAACAATTAATCAGTATGTAATTGCCTGGAAGTTGAATAAATCTCATAGGAGTTAAGAGGAAGAAGCTATCCCACTTTCTATTCAGATGATTCCAGATTAGCCTTTTCGGACATATGGCAATATCTTCATGATTCATATCAAACCAGGATAAACCAAGATGTAAAAGCTTGATTTGAAACCATTAGTCAGTGTAGAATGACCAGGACGTTGAATAAATCTCATATGAGTTATTAGGAAGAAGCTCTCTCACTTTCTATTCAGATAATTCCAAATTAGCCTATTCAGACATATGGCAATATCTTCATGATTCATATCAAACCAGGATGAACCAAGATCTAAGAAGCTTGATTTGAAACCATTAATAAGTGTAGAATGACCAGGAAATTGAATAAATCTCATAGGAGTTATGAAGAAGAAGCTATCCCACTTTCTATTCAGATGATTCCAGATTAGCATGTTCGGACATATAGCTATATCTTCATGATTCTTATCAAACCAGGAGGAACCAAGATATAAGAAGCTTGATTTGAAACAATTAGTAAGTATATAATGACCAGGAAGTTAAATAAATCCCATAGAAGTTATGAGGAAGAAGCTATCCCACTTTCTATTCAGATGATTCCAGATTAGTCTGTTCGGACATATGGCAATATCTTCATAATTCTCATCAAACCAGGAGGAACCAAGATGTAAGAATCTTGATTTGAAACCATTAGTAAGTATAGAATGACCAGGAAGTTAAATAAACTCATTGGAGTTATGAGGAAGAATCTATCCCACTTTCTATTCAGATGATTCCAGATTAGCCTTTTCGGACATATGAGAATATCTTCATGATTCATATCAAACCAGGATGAACCAAGATGTAAGAAGCTTGATTTAAAACCATTAATCTGTGTAGAATGACCAGGAAGTTGAATAAATCTCATATGAGTTATGAAGAAGAAGCTATCCCACCTTCTATTCAGATAATTCCAGATTAGTCTATTCGGACATATGGCAATATCTTCATGATTCTTATCAAACCAAGAGGAACCGAGAAGTAAGAAGCTTGATTTGAAACAATTAATAAGTATAGAATGACCAGGAAGTTGAATAAATCTCATAGGAGTTATGAGGAAGAAGCTATCCCACTTTCTATTCAGATGATTCTAGATTAGAATGTTCTGACATATCGCAATATCTTCATGATTCATATCAAACCAGGATGAACCAAGATGTAAGAAGGTTGATTTGAAACCATTAATTAGTATAGAATGACCAGGAAGTTGAATAAATCTCATAGGAGTTATGAGGAAGAAGCTATCCCACTTTCTATTCAGATGTTTTCAGATTAGCCTGTTCGGACATATGACAATATCTTCATGATTCTTATCAAACCAAGAGGAACGAAGATGTAAGAAGCTCGATTTGAAACAATTAATCAGTATATAATTGCCTGGAAGTTGAATAAATCTCATAGGAGTTAAGAGGAAGAAGCTATCCCACTTTCTATTCAGATGATTCCAGATTAGCCTTTTCGGACATATGGCAATATCTTCATGATTCATATCAAACCAGGATAAACCAAGATGTAAGAAGCTTGATTTGAAACCATTAGTCAGTGTAGAATGACCAGGACGTTGAATAAATTTCATATGAGTTATGAGGAAGAAGCTCTCTCACTTTCTATTCAGATAATTCCAAATTAGCCTATTCGGACATATGGCAATATCTTCATGATTCATATCAAACAAGGATGAACCAAGATCTAAGAAGCTTGATTTGAAACCATTAATAAGTGTAGAATGACCAGGAAATTGAATAAATCTCATAGGAGTTATGAAGAAGAAGCTATCCCACTTTCTATTCAGATGATTCCAGATTAGCATGTTCGGACATATAGCTATATCTTCATGATTCTTATCAAACCAGGAGGAACCAAGATATAAGAAGCTTGATTTGAAACAATTAGTAAGTATAGAATGACCAGGAAGTTAAATAAATCCCATAGAAGTTATGAGGAAGAAGCTATCCCACTTTCTATTCAGATGATTCCAGATTAGTCTTTTCGGACATATGGCAATATCTTCATAATTCTCATCAAACCAGGAGGAACCAAGATGTAAGAATCTTGATTTGAAACCATTAGTAAGTATAGAATGACCAGGAAGTTGAATAAATCTCATAGGAGTTATGAGTATGAGGAAGAAGCTATCCCACTTTCTATTCAGATAATTCCAGATTACCCTGTTCGGACATATGGCAATATCTTCATGTTTCTTACCAAACCAGGATGAACCAAGATGTAAGAAACTTGATTTGATACAATTAATCAGTATATAATGACCAGGAAGTTGAATAAATCTCATAAGAGTAATGAGGAAGAAGCTATCCCACTTTCTATTCAGATGTTTCCAAATTACCCTATTCGGACATATGGCAATATCTTCATGTTTCTTATCAAACGAGGAAGAACCAAGATGTAAGAAGTTTTATTAGAAACCATTAATCAGTATAGAATTACCAGGAAGTTGAATAAATCTAATAGGAGTTATGAGGAAGAAGCTATCCCACTTTCTATTCAGATGTTTTCAGATTAGCATGTTCGGACATATGGCAATATCTTCATGATTAATATCAAACCAGGATGAACCAAGATGTAAGAAGCTTGATTTGAAACCATTAATCAGTGTAGAATGAACAGGAAGTTGAATAAATGTCATAGGAGTTATGAGGAAGATGCTATCCCACTTTCTATTCAAATAATTTCAGATTAGCCTGTTCGGACATATGGCAATATCTTCATGATTAATATCAAACCAGAATGAACCAAGATGTAAGAAGCTTGATCTGAAACCATTAATCAGGGTAGAATGAACAGGAAGTTGAATAAATGTCATAGGAGTTTTGAGGAAGAAGTTATCTCACTTTCTATTCAGATGATTCCAGATTAGCATGTTCGGACATATGGCAATATCTTCATAATTCTCATCAAACCAGGTGGAACCAAGATGTAAGAAGCTTGATTTGAAACCATTAGTAAGTATAGAATGACCAGGAAGTTGAATAAATCTCACAGGATTTATGAGGAAGAAGCTATCCCACTTTCTATTCAGGTGATTCCAGATTAGCCTATTCGGACATATGGCAATATCTTCATGATTCATATCAAACAAAAATGAATCAAGATGTAAGAAGCTTGATCTGAAACCATTAATCAGTATAGAATGACCAGGAAGTTGAATAAATCTCATAGGAGTTATGAGGAAGAAGCAATCCCACTTTCTATTCAGATGTTTCCAGATTAGCCTGTTCGGACATATGGCAATATCTTCATGATTCTTATCAAACCAGGAGGAGCCAAGATGTAAGAAGCTTGATTTGAAACAATTAATCAGTATATAATGACCAGGAAGTTGAATAAATCTCATAGGAGTTATGAGTATGGGGAAGAAGCTATACCACTTTCTATTCAGATAATTCCAGATTAGCATGTTCGGACATATGGCAATATCTTCATGTTTCTTACCAAACCAGGATGAACAAAGATGTAAGAAGCTTGATTTGAAACAATTAATCAGTATATAATGACCAGGAAGTTGAATAAATCTCATAGGAGTAATGAGGAAGAAGCTATCCCACTTTCTATTCAGATGTTTCCAAATTACCCTATTCGGACACATGGCAATATCTTCATGTTTCTTATCAAACGAGGAAGAACCAAGATGTAAGAAGTTTTATTAGAAACCATTAATCAGTATAGAATTACCAGGAAGTTGAATAAATCTAATAGGAGTTATGAGGAAGAAGCTATCCCACTTTCTATTCAGATGTTTTCAGATTAGCATGTTCGGACATATGGCAATATCTTCATGTTTCTTATCAAACCAGGAGGAACCAAGATGTAAGAAGTTTGATTTGGAACAATTAATCAGTATATAATGACCAGGAAGTTGAATAAAACTCATAGGAGTGATTAAGAAGAAGCTATCCCACTTTCTATTCAGATGATTCCAGATTAGCCTATTCGGACATATGGTAATATCTTCATAATTCATATCAAACTAGGATGAACCAAGATGTAAGAAGCTTGATTTGAAACCATTAATCAGTGTATAATGACCAGGAAGTTGAATAAATCTCATATGAGTTATGAGGAAGAAGCTATCCCGCTTTCTATTCAGATAATTCCAGATTAGCATGTTCGGACATATGGTAATATCTTCAATGTTGACTTCCGACTTAGTCATGAATGGTCAACTCGGGTGTATCATCTCTTGCACTCCAAAATGCTCCAAAAACATTACTTTCTCACAAAATGCTCATGAACCTTAAAACATATCTAACAGGCTAGAAAACAAATTAAATATATAATAAAATACTAGTATACCATGGTTAAAAACGGGTAAAATTCGTGGTATATCACCTATTCGGACATATGGCAGTATCTTCATGATTCATATCAAACCAGGATGTAAGAAGCTTGATTTGAAACCATTAATCAGTGTAGAATGACTAGCAAGTTGAATAGATCTCATAGGAGTTATGAGAAAGAAGCTATCCCACTTTCTATTCAGATGTTTCCAGATTAGCTTGTTCGGACATATGGTAATATCTTCATGATTCTTATCAAACCAGGAGGAACAAAGATGTAAGAAGCTTGATTTGAAACAATTAATCAGTATATAATGACCAGAAAGTTGAATAAATCTCATAGGAGTTATGAGGAAGAAGCTATCCCACATTCTATTCAGATAATTCCAGATTAGCATGTTCGGACATATGGCAATATCTTCATGTTTCTTATCAAACCAGGAGGAACCAAGATATAAGAAGTTTGATTTGAAACAATTAATCAGTATATAATGACCAGGAAGTTGAATAAATCTCATAGGAGTTATGAGGAAGAAGCCATCCCACTTTCTATTCAGATGTTTCCAGATTACCCTATTCAGACATATGACAATATCTTCATGTTTCTTATCAAACGAGGAGGAACCAAGATGTAAGAAGTCATATTTGAAACCATTAATCAGTATAGAATGACCAGGAAGTTGAATAAATATCATAGGAGTTATGAGAAAAAAGCTATCCCACTTTCTATTCAGATGTTTCCAGATTGGCCTGTTCGGATATATGGCAATATCTTCATGATTCTTATCAAACCAGGAGGAACCAAGATGTAAGAAGCTTGATTTGAAACAATTAATCGGTATATAATGACCAGGAAGTTGAATAAATCTCATAGGAGTTATGAAGAAGAAGCTATCCCACTTTCTATTCAGATGATTCCAGATTAGCCTGTTCGGACATATGGTAATATCTTCATGATTTATATCAAACCAGGATGAACCAAGATGTAAGAAGCTTGATTTGAAACCATTAATCAGTGTAGAAAGACCAGGAAGTTGAATAAATCTCATATGAGTTTTGAGGAAGAAGCTATCCCGCTTTCTATTCAGATAATTCCAGATTAGCATGTTCGGACATATGGTAATATCTTCATGATTCTTATCAAACCAGGAGAAACCGAGATGTAAGAAGCTTGATTTGAAACCATTAATCAGTATAGAATGAACAGGAAGTTGAATAAATCTCATAGGAGTTATGAGGAAGAAGCTATCCCACTTTCTATTCAGATAATTTCAGATTAGCCTGTTCGGACATATGGCAATATCTTCATGATTCATATCAAACCAGAATGAACCAAGATGTAAGAAGCTTGATTTGAAACCATTAATAAGGATAGAATGAACAGGAAGTTGAATAAATGTCATAGGAGTTATGAGGAAGAAGCTATCTCACTTTCTATTCAGATGATTCCAGATTAGCATGTTCGGACATATGGCAATATCTTCATGATTCTCATCAAACCAGGTGGAACCAAGATGTAAGAAGCTTGATTTGAAACCATTAGAAGTATAGAATGACCAGGAAGTTGAATAAATCTCACAGGAGTTATGAGGAAGAAGCTATCCCACTTTCTATTCAGGTGATTCCAGATTAGCCTATTTGGACATATGTCAATATCTTCATGATTCATATCAAACAAGGATGAATCAAGATGTAAGAAGCTTGATTTGAAACCATTAATCAGTGTAGAATGACCAGGAAGTTGAATAAATCTCATAGGAGTTATGAGGAAGAAGCAATCCCACTTTCTATTCAGATGTTTCCAGATTAGCCTGTTCGGACATATGACAATATCTTCATGATTCTTATCAAACCAGGAGGAGCCAAGATGTAAGAAGCTTGATTTGAAACAATTAATCAGTATATAATGACCAGGAAGTTGAATAAATCTCATAGGAGTTATGAGTATGAGGAAGAATCTATTCGACTTTCTATTCAGATAATTCCAGATTAGCCTGTTCGGACATATGACAATATCTTCATGTTTCTTATCAAACCAGGAGGAACCAAGATGTAAGAAGCTTGATTTGAAACAATTAATCAGTATATAATGACCAGGAAGTTGAATAAATCTCATAGGAGTAATGAGGAAGAAGCTATCCCACTTTCTATTCATATGTTTCCAGATTACCCTATTCGGACATATGGCAATATCTTCATGTTTCTTATCAAACGAGGAAGAACCAAGATGTAAGGAGTTTGATTAGAAACCATTAATCAGTATAGAATTACCAGGAAGTTGAATAAATCTAATAGGAGTTATGAGGAAGAAGGTATCCCACTTTCTATTCAGATGTTTTCAGATTAGCCTGTTCGGACATATGGCAATATCTTCACGATTCATATCAAACGAGGATGAACCAAGATGTAAGAAGCTTGATTTGAAACCATTAATCAGTATAGAATGACCAGGAAGTTGAATAAATCTCATAGGAGTTATGAGGAAGAAGCTATCTCACTTTCTATTCAGATTATTCCAGATTAGCCTGTTCGGACATATGGCAATATCTTCATGATTCATATCAAACCAGGATGAACCAAGATCTAAGAAGCTTGATTTGAAACCATTAATATGTGTAGAATGACCAGGAAATTGAATAAATCTCATAGGAGTTATGAAGAAGAAACTATCCCACTATATATTCAGATGATTCCAGATTAGCCTGTTCGGACATATAGCTATATCTTCATGATTCTTATCAAACCAGGAGGAACCAAGATGTAAGAAGATTGATTTGAAACCATTTGTAAGTATAGAATGACCAGGAAGTTGAATAAATCTCACAGGAGTTATGAGGAAGAAGCTATCCCACTTTCTATTCAGGTGATTCCAAATTAGCCTATTCGGACATATGGCAATATCTTCATGATTCATATCAAACAAGGATGAATCAAGATGTAAGAAGCTTGATTTGAAACCATTAATCAGTGTAGAATGACCAGGAAGTTGAATATATCTCATAGGAGTTAGGAGGAAGAAGCTATCCCACTTTCTATTCAGATGTTTCCAGATTAGCCTGTTCGGATATATGGCAATATCTTTATGATTCTTATCAAACCAGGAGGAGCCAAGATGTAAGAAGCTTGATTTGAAACAATTAATCAATATAGAATGACCAGGAAGTTGAATAAATCTCATAGGAGTTATGAGTATGAGGAAGAAGCTATCCCACTTTCTATTCAGATAATTCCAGATTAGCCTGTTCGGACATATGGCAATGTCTTCATGTTTCTTATCAAACCAGGAGGAACCAAGATGTAAGAAGCTTGATTTGAAACAATTAATCAGTATATAATGACCAGAAGTTGAATAAATCTCATAGGAGAAACGAGGAAGAAGCTATCCCACTTTCTATTCAGATGTTTCCAGATTACCCTATTCGGACATATGGCAATATCTTCATGTTTCTTATCAAACGAGGAGGAACCAAGATGTAAGAAGTTTGATTAGAAACCATTAATCAGTATAGAATTACCAGGAAGTTGAATAAATCTAATAGGAGTTATGAGGAGGAAGCTATCCCACTTTCTATTCAGATGTTTCTAGATTAGCCTGTTCGGACATATGGCAATATCTTCATGATTCATATCAAACGAGGATGAACAAAGATGTAAGAAGCTTGATTTGAAATGATTAATCAGTGTAGAATGACCAGGAAGTTGAATAAATCTCATAG
The DNA here is from genome assembly GCA_019705995.1 of Raphanus raphanistrum x Raphanus sativus. Taxonomy (NCBI): domain Eukaryota; kingdom Viridiplantae; phylum Streptophyta; class Magnoliopsida; order Brassicales; family Brassicaceae; genus Raphanus; species Raphanus raphanistrum x Raphanus sativus. The sequence continues at coordinate 376,931 of JADEVD010000012.1, forward strand.
GAGTTATGAGGAAGAAGCTATCCCACTTTTTATTCAGATGTTTCCAGATTAGCCTGTTCGGACATATGACAATATCTTCATGATTCTTATCAATCCAGGAGGAACCAAGATGTAAGAAGTTTGATTTGAAACAATTAATCAGTATATAATGACCAGGAAGTTGAATAAATCTCATAGGAGTTATGAAGAAGAAGCTATCCCACTTTCTATTCAGATGATTCCAGATTAGCCTGTTCGGACATATGGTAATATCTTCATGATTCATATCAAACTAGGATGAACCAAGATGTAAGAAGCTTGATTTGAAACCATTAATCAGTATATAATGACTAGGAAGTTGAATAAATCTCATATGAGTTATGAGGAAGAAGCTATCCCGCTTTCTATTCAGATAATTCCAGATTAGCATGTTCGGACATATGGTAATATATGTTGACTTCCGACTTAGTCTTGAATGGTCAACTCGGGTGTATCATCTTTTGCACTCCAAAATGCTCCAAAAACATCACTTTCTCACAAAATGCTCCAAAAACATCACTTTCTCACAAAATGCTCCTGAACCTGAAAACATACCTAACAGGCTAGAAAACAGATTAAATATATAATAAAATACTAGTATACCATGGTTAAAAACGGGTAGAATTCGTGGTATATGACCTATTCGGACATATGGCAATATCTTCATGATTCATATCAAACCAGGATGAATCAAGATGTAAGAAGCTTGATTTGAAACCATTAATCAGTGTAGAATGACCAGGAAGTTGAATAGATCTCATAAGAGTTATGAGGAAGAAGCTATCCCACTTTCTATTCAGATGTTTCCAGATTAGCTTGTTCGGACATATGGTAATATCTTCATGATTCTTATCAAACCATGAGGAACCAAGATGTAAGAAGCTTGATTTGAAACAATTAATCAGTATAAAATGACCAGAAAGTTGAATAAATCTCATAGGAGTTATGAGGAAGAAGCTATCCCACTTTCTATTCAGATGTTTCCAGATTAGCCTGTTCGGATATATGGCAATATCTTTATGATTCTTATCAAACCAGGAGGAGCCAAGATGTAAGAAGCTTGATTTGAAACAATTAATCAATATAGAATGACCAGGAAGTTGAATAAATCTCATAGGAGTTATGAGTATGAGGAAGAAGCTATCCCACTTTCTATTCAGATAATTCCAGATTAGCCTGTTCGGACATATGGCAATGTCTTCATGTTTCTTATCAAACCAGGAGGAACCAAGATGTAAGAAGCTTGATTTGAAACAATTAATCAGTATATAATGACCAGAAGTTGAATAAATCTCATAGGAGAAACGAGGAAGAAGCTATCCCACTTTCTATTCAGATGTTTCCAGATTACCCTATTCGGACATATGGCAATATCTTCATGTTTCTTATCAAACGAGGAGGAACCAAGATGTAAGAAGTTTGATTAGAAACCATTAATCAGTATAGAATTACCAGGAAGTTGAATAAATCTAATAGGAGTTATGAGGAGGAAGCTATCCCACTTTCTATTCAGATGTTTCTAGATTAGCCTGTTCGGACATATGGCAATATCTTCATGATTCATATCAAACGAGGATGAACAAAGATGTAAGAAGCTTGATTTGAAATGATTAATCAGTGTAGAATGACCAGGAAGTTGAATAAATCTCATAGGAGTTATGAGGAAGAAGCTATCCCACTTTCTATTCAGATGTTTCCAGATTAGCCTGTTCGGACATATGACAATATCTTCATGATTCTTATCAATCCAGGAGGAACCAAGATGTAAGAAGTTTGATTTGAAACAATTAATCAGTATATAATGACCAGGAAGTTGAATAAATCTCATAGGAGTTATGAAGAAGAAGCTATCCCACTTTCTATTCAGATGATTCCAGATTAGCCTGTTCGGACATATGGTAATATCTTCATGATTCATATCAAACTAGGATGAACCAAGATGTAAGAAGCTTGATTTGAAACCATTAATCAGTATATAATGACTAGGAAGTTGAATAAATCTCATATGAGTTATGAGGAAGAAGCTATCCCGCTTTCTATTCAGATAATTCCAGATTAGCATGTTCGGACATATGGTAATATATGTTGACTTCCGACTTAGTCTTGAATGGTCAACTCGGGTGTATCATCTTTTGCACTCCAAAATGCTCCAAAAACATCACTTTCTCACAAAATGCTCCAAAAACATCACTTTCTCACAAAATGCTCCTGAACCTGAAAACATACCTAACAGGCTAGAAAACAGATTAAATATATAATAAAATACTAGTATACCATGGTTAAAAACGGGTAGAATTCGTGGTATATGACCTATTCGGACATATGGCAATATCTTCATGATTCATATCAAACCAGGATGAATCAAGATGTAAGAAGCTTGATTTGAAACCATTAATCAGTGTAGAATGACCAGGAAGTTGAATAGATCTCATAAGAGTTATGAGGAAGAAGCTATCCCACTTTCTATTCAGATGTTTCCAGATTAGCTTGTTCGGACATATGGTAATATCTTCATGATTCTTATCAAACCATGAGGAACCAAGATGTAAGAAGCTTGATTTGAAACAATTAATCAGTATAAAATGACCAGAAAGTTGAATAAATCTCATAGGAGTTATGAGGAAGAAGCTACCCACATTCTATTCAGATAATTCCAGATTAGCCTGTTCGGACATATGGCAATATCTTCATGTTTCTTATCAAACCAGGAGGAACCAAGATGTAAGAAGCTTGATTTGAAACAATTAATCAGTATATAATGACCAGGAAGTTGAATAAATCTCATAGGAGTTATGAGGAAGAAGCTATCCCACTTTCTATTCAGATGTTTCCAGATTACCCTATTCAGACATATGGCAATATCTTCATGTTTCTTATCAAACGAGGAGGAACCAAGATGTAAGAAGCCATATTTGAAACCATTAATCAGTATAGAATGACCAGGAAGTTGAATAAATCTCATAGGAGTTATGAGGAAGAAGCTATCCCACTTTCTATTCAGATGTTTCCAGATTAGCCTGTTCGGATATATGGCAATATCTTCCTGATTCTTATCAAACCAGGAGGAACCAAGATGTAAGAAGCTTGATTTGAAACAATTAATCAGTATATAATGACCAGGAAGTTGAATAAATCTCATAGGAGTTATGAAGAAGAAGCTATCCCACTTTCTATTCAGATTATTTCAGATTAGCCGGTTCGGACATATGGTAATATCTTCATGATTCATATCAAACCAGGATGAACCAAGATGTAAGAAGCTTGATTTGAAACCATTAATCAGTGTAGAAAGACCAGGAAGTTGAATAAATCTCATATGAGTTATGAGGAAGAAGCTATCCCGCTTTCTATTCAGATAATTCCAGATTAGCATGTTCGGACATATGGTAATATATTCATGATTCTTATCAAACCAGGAGAAACCGAGATGTAAGAAGCTTGATTTGAAACCATTAATCAGTATAGAATGAACAGGAAGTTGAATAGATCTCATAGGAGTTATGAGGAAGAAGCTATCCCACTTTCTATTCAGATAATTTCAGATTAGCCTGTTCGGACATATGGCAATATCTTCATGATTCATATCAAACCAGAATGAACCAAGATGTAAGAAGCTTGATTTGAAACCATTAATCAGGGTAGAATGAACAGGAAGTTGAATAAATGTCATAGGAGTTATGAGGAAGAAGCTATCTCACTTTCTATTAAGATGATTCCAGATTAGCATGTTCGGACATATGGCAATATCTTCATGATTCTCATCAAACCAGGTGGAACCAAGATGTAAGAAGCTTTATTTGAAACCATTAGTAAGAATAGAATGACCAGGAAGTTGAATAAATCTCACAGGAGTTATGAGGAAGAAGCTATCCCACTTTCTATTCAGGTGATTCCAGATTAGCCTATTCGGACATATGGCAATATCTTCATGATTCATATCAAACAAGGATGAATCAAGATGTAAGAAGCTTGATTTGAAACCATTAATCAGTGTAGAATGACCAGGAAGTTGAATAAATCTCATAGGAGTTATGAGGAAGATGCTATCCCACTTTCTTTTCAAATGTTTCCAGATTAGCCTGTTCGGACATATGGCAATATCTTCATGATTCTTATCAAACCAGGAGGAGCCAAGATGTAAGAAGCTTGATTTGAAACAATTAATCAGTATATAATGACCAGGAAGTTGAATAAATCTCATAGGAGTTATGAATATGAGGAAGAAGTTATCCCACTTTCTATTCAGATAATTCCAGATTAGCATGTTCGGACATATGACAATATCTTCATGTTTCTTATCAAACCAGGAGGAACCAAGATGTAAGAAGCTTGATTTGAAACAATTAATCAGTATATAATGACCAGGAAGTTGAATAAATCTAATAGGAGTTATGAGGAAGAAGCTATCCCACTTTCTATTCATATGTTTCCAGATTACCTTATTCGGACATATGGCAATATCTTCATGTTTATTATCAAACGAGGAAGAACCAAGATGTAAGAAGTTTGATTAGAAACCATTAATCAGTATAGAATTACCAGGAAGTTGAATAAATCTAATAGGAGTTATGAGGAAGAAGCTATCCCACTTTCTATTCAGATGTTTTCAGATTAGCCTGTTCGGATATATGGCAATATCTTCATGATTCATATCAAACGAGGATGAACCAAGATGTAGGAAGCTTGATTTGAAATGATTAATCAGTGTAGAATGACCAGGAAGTTGAATAAATCTCATAGGAGTTATGAGGAAGAAGCTATCCCACTTTCTATTCAGATGTTTCCAGATTAGCATGTTCGGACATATGACAATATCTTCATGATACTTATCAAACCAGGAGGAACCAAGATGTAAGAAACTTGATTTGGAACAATTAATCAGTATATAATGACCAGGAAGTTTAATAAATCTCATAGGAGTTATGAAGAATAAGCTATCCCACTTTCTATTCAGATGACTCCAGATTAGCCTGTTCGGACATATGGTAATATCTTCATGATTCATATCAAACCAGGATGAACCAAGATGTAAGAAGCTTGATTTGAAACCATTAATCAGTGTATAATGACCAGGAAGTTAAATAAATCTCATATTAGTTATGAGGAATAAGCTATCCCGCTTTCTATTCAGATAATTCCAGATTAGCATGTTCGGACATATGGTAATATCTTCATGAATCTTATCAAACCAGGAGGAACCGAGATGTAAGAAGCTTGAATTGAACCATTAATCAGTATAGAATGACCAGGAAGTTGAATAAATCTCATAGGAGTTATGAGGAAGAAGCTATCCCAATTTCTATTCAGATGATTCCAGATTAGCCTATTCGGACATATGGCAATATCTTCATGATTCATATCAAACCAGGATGAACCAAGATCTAAGAAGCTTGATTTGAAACCATTAATAAGTGTAGAATGACCAGGAAATTGAATAAATCTCAGAGGAGTTATGAAGAAGAAGCTATCCCACTTTCTATTCAGATGATTCCAGATTAGCATGTTCGGACATATAGCTATACCTTCATGATTCTTATCAAACCAGGAGGAACCAAGATGTAAGAAGATTGATTTGAAACCATTAGTAAGTATAGAATGACCAGGAAGTTGAATAAATCACACGGAAGTTATGAGGAAGAAGCTATCCCACTTTCTATTCAGGTGATTCCAGATTAGCCTATTCGGACATATGGCAATATCTTCATGATTCATATCAAACAAAGATGAATCAAGATGTAAGAAGCTTGATTTGAAAGCATTTATCAGTGTAGAATGACCAGGAAGTTGAATAAATCTCATAGGAGTTATGAGGAAGAAGCTATCCCACTTTCTATTCAGATGTTTCTAGATTAGCCTGTTTGGACATATGACAATATCTTCATGATTCTTATCAAACCAGGATGAGCCAAGATGTAAGAAGCTTGATTTGAAACAATTAATCAGTATATAATGACCAGGAAGTTGAATAAATCTCATAGGAGTTATGAGTATGAGGAAGAATCTATTCGACTTTCTATTCAGATAATTCCAGATTAGCCTGTTCGGACATATGCCAATATCTTCATGTTTCTTATCAAACCAGGAGGAACCAAGATTAAGAAGCTTGATTTGAAACAATTAATCAGTATATAATGACCAGGAAGTTGAATAAATCTCATAGGAGTAATGAGGAAGAAGCTATCCCACTTTCTATTCATATGTTTCCAGATTACCCTATTCGGACATATGGGAATATCTTCATGTTTCTTATCAAACGAGGAAGAACCAAGATGTAAGAAGTTGATTAGAAACCATTAATCAGTATAGAATTACCAGGAAGTTGAATAAATCTAATAGGAGTTATGAGGAAGAAGCTATCCCACTTTCTATTCAGATGTTTTCAGATTAGCCTATTCGGACATATGGCAATATCTTCATGATTCATATCAAACGAGGATGAACCAAAATTTAAGAAGCTTGATTTGAAACCATTAATCAGTATAGAATGACCAGGAAGTTGAATAAATCTCATAGGAGTTATGAGGAAGAAGCTATCTCACTTTCTATTCAGATGATTCCAGATTAGCCTATTCGGACATATGGCAATATCTTCATGATTCATATCAAACCAGGATGAACCAAGATCTAAGAAGCTTGATTTGAAACCATTAGTAAGTGTAGAATGACCAGGAAATTGAATAAATCTCATAGGAGTTATGAAGAAGAAGCTATCCCACTTTATATTCAGATGATTCCAGATTAGCCTGTTCGGACATATAGCTATATCTTCATGATTCTTATCAAACCAAGAGGAACCAAGATGTAAGAAGATTGATTTGAAACCATTAGTAAGCATAGAATGACCAGGAAGTTAAATAAATCTCACAGGAGTTATGAGGAAGAAGTTATCCCACTTTCTATTCAGGTGATTCCAAATTAGCCTATTCGGACATATGGCAATATCTTCATGATTCATATCAAACAAGGATGAATCAAGATGTGAGAAGCTTGATTTGAAACCATTAATCAGTGTAGAATGACCAGGAAGTTGAATAAATCTCATAGGAGTTATGAGGAAGAAGCTATCCCACTTTCTATTCAGATGTTTCTAGATTAGCCTGTTCGGACATATGGCAATATCTTCATGATTCTTATCAAACCAGGAGGAGCCAAGATGTAAGAAGCTTGATTTGAAACAATTAATCAGTATAGAATGACCAGGAAGTTGAATAAATCTCATAGGAGTTATGAGTATGAGGAAGAAGCTATCCCACTTTCTATTCAGATAATTCCAGATTAGCCTGTTCGGACATATGGCAATATCTTCATGTTTCTTATCAAACCAGGAGGAACCAAGATGTAAGAAGCTTGATTTGAAACAATTAATCAGTATATAATGACCAGAAAGTTGAATAAATCTCATAGGAGTAACGAGGAAGAAGCTATCCCACTTTCTATTCAGATGTTTCCAGATTAGCCTGTTCGGACATATGGTAATATCTTCATGATTCATATCAAACAAGGAGGAACCAAAATGTAAGAAGTTTGATTAGAAACCATTAATCAGTATAGAATTACCAGGAAGTTGAATAAATCTAATAGGAGTTATGAGGAAGAAGGTATCCCACTTTCTATTCAGATGTTTTCAGATTAGCCTGTTCGGACATATGGCAATATCTTCACGATTCATATCAAACGAGGATGAACCAAGATGTAAGAAGCTTGATTTGAAACCATTAATCAGTATAGAATGACCAGGAAGTTGAATAAATCTCATAGGAGTTATGAGGAAGAAGCTATCTCACTTTCTATTCAGATTATTCCAGATTAGCCTGTTCGGACATATGGCAATATCTTCATGATTCATATCAAACCAGGATGAACCAAGATCTAAGAAGCTTGATTTGAAACAATTAATCAGTATAGAATGACCAGGAAGTTGAATAAATCTCATAGGAGTTATGAGTATGAGAAAGAAGCTATCCCACTTTCTATTCGGATAATTCCAGATTAGCCTGTTCGGACATATGGCAATATCTTCATGTTTCTTATCAAACCAGAAGTAACCAAGATGTAAGAAGCTTGATTTGAAACAATTAATCAGTATATAATGACCAGAAAGTTGAATAAATCTCATAGGAGTAACGAGGAAGAAGCTATCCCACTTTCTATTCAGATGTTTCCAGATTACCCTATTCGGACATATGGCAATATCTTCATGTTTCTTATCAAACGAGGAGGAACCAAGATGTAAGAAGTTTGATTAGAAACCATTAATCAGCATAGAATTACCAGGAAGTTGAATAAATCTAATAGGAGTTATGAGGAGGAAGCTATACCACTTTCTATTCAGATGTTTCCAGATTAGCCTGTTCGGACATATGGCAATATCTTCATGATTCATATCAAACGAGGATGAACAAAGATGTAAGAAGCTTGATTTGAAATGATTAATCAGTGTAGAATGACCAGGAAGTTGAATAAATCTCATAGGAGTTATGAGGAAGAAGCTATCCCACTTTCTATTCAGATGTTTCCAGATTAGCCTATTCGGACATATTACAATATACTCATGATTCTTATCAATCCAGGAGGAACCAAGATGTAAGAAGCTTGATTTGAAACAATTAATCAGTATATAATGACCAGGAAGTTGAATAAATCTCATAGGAGTTATGAAGAAGAAGCTATCCCACTTTCTATTCAGATGATTCCAGATTAGCCTGTTCGGACATATGGTAATATCTTCATGATTCATATCAAACCAGGATGAACCAAGATGTAAGAAGCTTGATTTGAAACCATTAATCAGTGTAAAATGACCAGGAAGTTGAATAAATCTCATATGAGTTATGAGGAAGAAACTATCCCGCTTTCAATTCAGATAATTCCAGATTAGCATGTTCGGACATATGGTAATATCTTCATGGATGTTATCAAACCAGGAGGAACCGAGATGTAAGAAGCTTGATTTGAAACCATTAATCAGTATAGAATGACCAGGAAGTTGAATAAATCTCATAGGAGTTATGAGGAAGAAGCTATCTCACTTTCTATTCAGATGATTCCAGATTAGCCTATTCAGACATATGGCAATATCTTCATGATTCATATCACACCAGGATGAACCAAGATCTAAGAAGCTTGATTTGAAACCATTAATAAGTGTAGAATGACCAGGAAATTGAATAAATCTCATAGGAGTAATGAAGAAGAAGCTATCCCACTTTATATTCAGATGATTCCAGATTAGCATGTTCGGACATATAGCTATATCTTCATGATTCTTATCAAACCAGGAGGAACCAAGATGTAAGAAGATTGATTTGAAACCATTAGTAAGTATAGAATGACCAGGAAGTTGAATAAATCTCACAGGAGTTATGAGGAAGAAGCTATCCCACTTTCTATTCAGGTGATTCCAAATTAGCCTATTCGGACATATGGCAATATCTTCATGATTCATATCAAACAAGGATGAATCAAGATGTAAGAAGCTTGATTTGAAACCATTAATCAGTGTAGAATGACCAGGAAGTTGAATAAATCTCATAGGAGTTATGAGGAAGAAGCTATCCCACTTTCTATTCAGATGTTTCCAGATTAGCCTGTTCGGACATATGGCAATATCTTTATGATTCTTATCAAACCAGGAGGAGCCAAGATGTAAGAAGCTTGATTTGAAACATTTAATCAGTATAGAATGACCAGGAAGTTGAATAAATCTCATAGGAGTTATGATTATGAGAAAGAAGCTATCCCACTTTCTATTCGGATAATTCCAGATTAGCATGTTCGGACATATGGCAATATCTTCATGTTTCTTATCAAACCAGAAGTAACCAAGATGTAAGAAGCTTGATTTGAAACAATTAATCAGTATATAATGACCAGAAAGTTGAATAAATCTCATAGGAGTAACGAGGAAGAAGCTATCCCACTTTCTATTCAGATGTTTCCAGATTACCCTCTTCGGACATATGGCAATATCTTCATGTTTCTTATCAAACGAGGAGGAACCAAGATGTAAGAAGTTTGATTAGAAACCATTAATCAGCATAGAATTACCAGGAAGTTGAATAAATCTAATAGGAGTTATGAGGAGGAAGCTATCCCACTTTCTATTCAGATGTTTCCAGATTAGCCTGTTCGGACATATGGCAATATCTTCATGATTCATATCAAACGAGGATGAACAAAGATGTAAGAAGCTTGATTTGAAATGATTAATCAGTGTAGAATGACCAGGAAGTTGAATAAATCTCATAGGAGTTATGAGGAAGAAGCTATCCCACTTTCTATTCAGATGTTTCCAGATTAGCCTATTCGGACATATGACAATATATTCATGATTCTTATCAATCCAGGAGGAACCAAGATGTAAGAAGCTTGATTTGAAACAATTAATCAGTATATAATGACCAGGAAGTTGAATATATCTCATAGGAGTTATGAAGAAGAAGCTATCCCACTTTCTATTCAGATGATTCCAGATTAGCCTGTTCGGACATATGGTAATATCTTCATGATTCATATCAAACCATGATGAACCAAGATGTAAGAAGCTTGATTTGAAACCATTAATCAGTGTATAATGACCAGGAAGTTGAATAAATCTCATATGAGTTATGAGGAAGAAGCTATCCCGCTTTCTATTCAGATAATTCCAGATTAGCATGTTCGGACATATGGTAATATCTTCATGAATCTTATCAAACCAGGAGGAACCGAGATGTAAGAAGCTTGATTTGAAACCATTAATCAGTATAGAATGACCAGGAAGTTGAATAAATCTCATAGGAGTTATGAGGAAGAAGCTATCCCACTTTCTATTCAAATGATTCCAGATTAGCCTATTCGGACATATTGCAATATCTTCATGATTCATATCAAACCAGGATGAACCACGATCTAAGAAGCTTGATTTGAAACCATTAATAAGTGTAGAATGACCAGGAAATTGAATAAATCTCATAGGAGTTATGAAGAAGAAGCTATCCCACTTTCTATTCAGATGATTCCAGATTAGCATGTTCGGACATATAGCTATATCTTCATGATTCTTATCAAACCAGGAGGAACCAAGATATAAGAAGCTTGATTTGAAACAATTAGTAAGTATAGAATGACCAGGAAGTTAAATAAATCCCATAGAAGTTATGAGGAAGAATCTATCCCACTTTATATTCAGATGATTCCAGATTAGCCTTTTCGGACATATGAGAATATCTTCATGATTCATATCAAACCAGGATGAACCAAGATGTAAGAATCTTGATTTGAAACCATTAATCAGTGTAAAATGACCAGGAAGTTGAATAAATCTCATATGAGTTATGAGGAAGAAACTATCCCTCTTTATATTCAGATAATTCCAAATTAGCATGTTCGGACATATGGTAATATCTTCATGAATCTTATCAAACCAGGAGGAACCGAGATGTAAGAAGCTTGATTTAAAACCATTAATCAGTATAGAATGACCAGGAAGTTGAATAAATCTCATAGGAGTTATGAGGAAGAAGCTATCTCACTTTCTATTCAGATGATTCCAGATTAGCCTATTCGGACATATGGCAATATCTTCATGATTCATATCAAACCAGGATGAACCAAGATCTAAGAAGCTTGATTTGAAACCATTAATAAGTGTAGAATTACCAGGAAATTGAATAAATCTCAAAGGAGTTATGAAGAAGAAGCTATCCCACTTTATATTCAGATGATTCCAGATTAGCCTGTTCGGACATATAGCTATATCTTCATGATTCTTATCAAACCAGGAGGAACCAAGATGTAAGAAGATTGATTTGAAACCATTAGTAAGTATAGAATGACCAGGAAGTTGAATAAATCTCACAGGATTTATGAGGAAGAAGCTATCCCACTTTCTATTCAGGTGATTCCAAATTAGCCTATTCGGACATATGGCAATATCTTCATGATTCATATCAAACAAGGATGAATCAAGATGTAAGAAGCTTGATTTGAAACCATTAATCAGTGTAGAATGACCAGGAAGTTGAATAAATCTCATAGGAGTTATGAGGAAGAAGCTATCCCACTTTCTATTCAGATGTTTCCAGATTAGCCTGTTCGGACATATGGCAATATCTTTATGATTCTTATCAAACCAGGAGGAGCCAAGATGTAAGAAGCTTGATTTGAAACAATTAATCAGTATAGAATGACCAGGAAGTTGAATAAATCTCATAGGAGTTATGAGTATGAGGAAGAAGCTATCCCACTTTCTATTCAGATAATTCCAGATTAGCCTGTTCGGACATATGGCAATATCTTCATGTTTCTTATCAAACCAGGAGGAACCAAGATGTAAGAAGCTTGATTTGAAACAATTAATCAGTATATAATGACCAGAAAGTTGAATAAATCTCATAGGAGTAACGAGGAAGAAGCTATCCCACTTTCTATTCAGATGTTTCCAGATTACCCTATTCGGACATATGGCAATATCTTCATGTTTCTTATCAAACGAGGAGGAACCAAGATGTAAGAAGTTTGATTAGAAACCATTAATAAGTATAGAATTACCAGGAAGTTGAATAAATCTAATAGGTGTTATGAGGAGGAAGCTATCCCACTTTCTATTCAGATGTTTCCAGATTAGCCTGTTCGAACATATGGCAATATCTTCATGATTCATATCAAACGAGGATGAACAAAGATGTAAGAAGCTTGATTTGAAATGATTAATCAGTGTAGAATGACCAGGAAGTTGAATAAATCTCATAGGAGTTATGAGGAAGAAGCTATCCCACTTTCTATTCAGATGTTTCCAGATTAGCCTGTTCGGACATATGACAATATCTTCATGATTCTTATCAATCCAGGAGGAACCAAGATGTAAGAAGCTTGATTTGAAACAAATAATCAGTATATAATGACCAGGAAGTTGAATAAATCTCATAGGAGTTATGAAGAAGAAGCTATCCCACTTTCTATTCAGATGATTCCAGATTAGCCTGTTCGGACATATGGTAATATCTTCATGATTCATATTAAACCAGGATGAACCAAGATGTAAGAAGCTTGATTAGAAACCATTAATCAGTGTATAATGACCAGGAAGTTGAATAAATCTCATATGAGTTATGAGGAAGAAGCTATCCCGCTTTCTGTTCAGATAATTCCAGATTAGCATGTTCGGACATATGGTAATATCTTCATGAATCTTATCAAACCAGGAGGAACCGAGATGTAAGAAGCTTGATTTGAAACCATTAATCAGTATAGAATGACCAGGAAGTTGAATAAATCTCATAGGAGTTATGAGGAAGAAGCTATCCCACTTTCTATTTAAATGATTCCAGATTAGCCTATTCGGACATATGGCAATATCTTCATGATTCATATCAAACCAGGATGAACCACGATCTAAGAAGCTTGATTTGAAACCATTAATAAGTGTAGAATGACCAGGAAATTGAATAAATCTCATAGGAGTTATGAATAAGAAGCTATCCCACTTTCTATTCAGATGATTCCAGATTAGCATGTTCGGACATATAGCTATATCTTCATGATTCTTATCAAACCAGGAGGAACCAAGATATAAGAAGCTTGATTTGAAACAATTAGTAAGTATAGAATGACCAGGAAGTTAAATAAATCCATAGAAGTTATGAGGAAGAATCTATCCCACTTTCTATTCAGATGATTCCAGATTAGCCTTTTCGGACATATGAGAATATCTTCATGATTCATATCAAACCAGGATGAACCAAGATGTAAGAATCTTGATTTGAAACCATTAATCAGTGTAAAATGACCAGGAAGTTGAATAAATCTCATATGAGTTATGAGGAAGAAACTATCCCTCTTTATATTCAGATAATTCCAGATTAGCATGTTCGGACATATGGTAATATCTTCATGAATCTTATCAAACCAGGAGGAACCGAGATGTAAGAAGCTTGATTTAAAACCATTAATCAGTATAGAATGACCAGGAAGTTGAATAAATCTCATAGGAGTTATGAGGAAGAAGCTATCTCACTTTCTATTCAGATGATTCCAGATTAGCCTATTCGGACATATTGCAATATCTTCATGATTCATATCAAACCAGGATGAACCAAGATCTAAGAAGCTTGATTTGAAACCATTAATAAGTGTAGAATTACCAGGAAATTGAATAAATCTCAAAGGAGTTATGAAGAAGAAGCTATCCCACTTTATATTCAGATGATTCCAGATTAGCCTGTTCGGACATATAGCTATATCTTCATGATTCTTATCAAACCAGGAGGAACCAAGATGTAAGAAGATTGATTTGAAACCATTAGTAAGTATAGAATGACCAGGAAGTTGAATAAATCTCACAGGATTTATGAGGAAGAAGCTATCCCACTTTCTATTCAGGTGATTCCAAATTAGCCTATTCGGACATATGGCAATATCTTCATGATTCATATCAAACAAGGATGAATCAAGATGTAAGAAGATTGATTTGAAACCATTAATCAGTGTAGAATGACCAGGAAGTTGAATAAATCTCATAGGAGTTATGAGGAAGAAGCTATCCCACTTTCTATTCAGATGTTTCCAGATTAGCCTGTTCGGACATATGGCAATATCTTTATGATTCTTATCAAACCAGGAGGAGCCAAGATGTAAGAAGCTTGATTTGAAACAATTAATCAGTATAGAATGACCAGGAAGTTGAATAAATCTCATAGGAGTTATGAGTATGAGGAAGAAGCTATCCCACTTTCTATTCAGATAATTCCAGATTAGCCTGTTCGGACATATGGCAATATCTTCATGTTTCTTATCAAACCAGGAGGAACCAAGATGTAAGAAGCTTGATTTGAAACAATTAATCAGTATATAATGACCAGAAAGTTGAATAAATCTCATAGGAGTAACGAGGAAGAAGCTATCCCACTTTCTATTCAGATGTTTCCAGATTACCCTATTCGGACATATGGCAATATCTTCATGTTTCTTATCAAACGAGGAGGAACCAAGATGTAAGAAGTTTGATTAGAAACCATTAATAAGTATAGAATTACCAGGAAGTTGAATAAATCTAATAGGTGTTATGAGGAGGAAGCTATCCCACTTTCTATTCAGATGTTTCCAGATTAGCCTGTTCGAACATATGGCAATATCTTCATGATTCATATCAAACGAGGATGAACAAAGATGTAAGAAGCTTGATTTGAAATGATTAATCAGTGTAGAATGACCAGGAAGTTGAATAAATCTCATAGGAGTTATGAGGAAGAAGCTATCCCACTTTCTATTCAGATGTTTCCAGATTAGCCTGTTCGGACATATGACAATATCTTCATGATTCTTATCAATCCAGGAGGAACCAAGATGTAAGAAGCTTGATTTGAAACAAATAATCAGTATATAATGACCAGGAAGTTGAATAAATCTCATAGGAGTTATGAAGAAGAAGCTATCCCACTTTCTATTCAGATGATTCCAGATTAGCCTGTTCGGACATATGGTAATATCTTCATGATTCATATTAAACCAGGATGAACCAAGATGTAAGAAGCTTGATTTGAAACCATTAATCAGTGTATAATAACCAGGAAGTTGAATAAATCTCATATGAGTTATGAGGAAGAAGCTATCCCGCTTTCTGTTCAGATAATTCCAGATTAGCATGTTCGGACATATGGTAATATCTTCATGAATCTTATCAAACCAGGAGGAACCGAGATGTAAGAAGCTTGATTTGAAACCATTAATCAGTATAGAATGACCAGGAAGTTGAATAAATCTCATAGGAGTTATGAGGAAGAAGCTATCCCACTTTCTATTTAAATGATTCCAGATTAGCCTATTCGGACATATGGCAATATCTTCATGATTCATATCAAACCAGGATGAACCACGATCTAAGAAGCTTGATTTGAAACCATTAATAAGTGTAGAATGACCAGGAAATTGAATAAATCTCATAGGAGTTATGAATAAGAAGCTATCCCACTTTCTATTCAGATGATTCCAGATTAGCATGTTCGGACATATAGCTATATCTTCATGATTCTTATCAAACCAGGAGGAACCAAGATATAAGAAGCTTGATTTGAAACAATTAGTAAGTATAGAATGACCAGGAAGTTAAATAAATCCATAGAAGTTATGAGGAAGAATCTATCCCACTTTCTATTCAGATGATTCCAGATTAGCCTTTTCGGACATATGAGAATATCTTCATGATTCATATCAAACCAGGATGAACCAAGATGTAAGAAGCTTGATTTAAAACCATTAATATGTGTAGAATGACCAGGAAGTTTAATAAATCTCATATGAGTTATGAAGAAGAAGCTATCCCACCTTCTATTCAGATAATTCCAGATTAGCCTATTCGGACATATGGCAATATCTTCATGATTCTTATCAAACCAAGAGGAACCGAGATGTAAGAAGCTTGATTTGAAACAATTAATAAGTATAGAATGACCAGGAAGTTGAATAAATCTCATAGGAGTTATGAGGAAGAAGCTATCCCACTTTCTATTCAGATGATTCTAGATTAGCATGTTCTGACATATGGCAATATCTTCATGATTCATATCAAACCAGGATGAACCAAGATGTAAGAAGGTTGATTTGAAACCATTAATTAGTATAGAATGACCAGGAAGTTGAATAAATCTCATAGGAGTTATGAGGAAGAAGCTATCCCACTTTCTATTCAGATGTTTCCAGATTAGCCTGTTCGGACATATGACAATATCTTCATGATTCTTATCAAACCAAGAGGAACGAAGATGTAAGAAGCTCGATTTGAAACAATTAATCAGTATGTAATTGCCTGGAAGTTGAATAAATCTCATAGGAGTTAAGAGGAAGAAGCTATCCCACTTTCTATTCAGATGATTCCAGATTAGCCTTTTCGGACATATGGCAATATCTTCATGATTCATATCAAACCAGGATAAACCAAGATGTAAAAGCTTGATTTGAAACCATTAGTCAGTGTAGAATGACCAGGATGTTGAATAAATCTCATATGAGTTATTAGGAAGAAGCTCTCTCACTTTCTATTCAGATAATTCCAGATTAGCCTATTCAGACATATGGCAATATCTTCATGATTCATATCAAACCAGGATGAACCAAGATCTAAGAAGCTTGATTTGAAACCATTAATAAGTGTAGAATGACCAGGAAATTGAATAAATCTCATAGGAGTTATGAAGAAGAAGCTATCCCACTTTCTATTCAGATGATTCCAGATTAGCATGTTCGGACATATAGCTATATCTTCATGATTCTTATCAAACCAGGAGGAACCAAGATATAAGAAGCTTGATTTGAAACAATTAGTAAGTATATAATGACCAGGAAGTTAAATAAATCCCATAGAAGTTATGAGGAAGAAGCTATCCCACTTTCTATTCAGATGATTCCAGATTAGTCTGTTCGGACATATGGCAATATCTTCATAATTCTCATCAAACCAGGAGGAACCAAGATCTAAGAAGCTTGATTTGAAACCATTAATAAGTGTAGAATGACCAGGAAATTGAATAAATCTCATAGGAGTTATGAAGAAGAAGCTATCCCACTTTCTATTCAGATGATTCCAGATTAGCATGTTCGGACATATAGCTATATCTTCATGATTCTTATCAAACCAGGAGGAACCAAGATATAAGAATCTTGATTTGAAACCATTAGTAAGTATAGAATGACCAGGAAGTTAAATAAACTCATTGGAGTTATGAGGAAGAATCTATCCCACTTTCTATTCAGATGATTCCAGATTAGCCTTTTCGGACATATGAGAATATCTTCATGATTCATATCAAACCAGGATGAACCAAGATGTAAGAAGCTTGATTTAAAACCATTAATCTGTGTAGAATGACCAGGAAGTTGAATAAATCTCATATGAGTTATGAAGAAGAAGCTATCCCACCTTCTATTCAGATAATTCCAGATTAGTCTATTCGGACATATGGCAATATCTTCATGATTCTTATCAAACCAAGAGGAACCGAGAAGTAAGAAGCTTGATTTGAAACAATTAATAAGTATAGAATGACCAGGAAGTTGAATAAATCTCATAGGAGTTATGAGGAAGAAGCTATCCCACTTTCTATTCAGATGATTCTAGATTAGAATGTTCTGACATATCGCAATATCTTCATGATTCATATCAAACCAGGATGAACCAAGATGTAAGAAGGTTGATTTGAAACCATTAATTAGTATAGAATGACCAGGAAGTTGAATAAATCTCATAGGAGTTATGAGGAAGAAGCTATCCCACTTTCTATTCAGATGTTTCCAGATTAGCCTGTTCGGACATATGACAATATCTTCATGATTCTTATCAAACCAAGAGGAACGAAGATGTAAGAAGCTCGATTTGAAACAATTAATCAGTATATAATTGCCTGGAAGTTGAATAAATCTCATAGGAGTTAAGAGGAAGAAGCTATCCCACTTTCTATTCAGATGATTCCAGATTAGCCTTTTCGGACATATGGCAATATCTTCATGATTCATATCAAACCAGGATAAACCAAGATGTAAGAAGCTTGATTTGAAACCATTAGTCAGTGTAGAATGACCAGGACGTTGAATAAATTTCATATGAGTTATGAGGAAGAAGCTCTCTCACTTTCTATTCAGATAATTCCAAATTAGCCTATTCGAACATATGGCAATATCTTCATGATTCATATCAAACCAGGATGAACCAAGATCTAAGAAGCTTGATTTGAAACCATTAATAAGTGTAGAATGACCAGGAAATTGAATAAATCTCATAGGAGTTATGAAGAAGAAGCTATCCCACTTTCTATTCAGATGATTCCAGATTAGCATGTTCGGACATATAGCTATATCTTCATGATTCTTATCAAACCAGGAGGAACCAAGATATAAGAATCTTGATTTGAAACCATTAGTAAGTATAGAATGACCAGGAAGTTAAATAAACTCATTGGAGTTATGAGGAAGAATCTATCCCACTTTCTATTCAGATGATTCCAGATTAGCCTTTTCGGACATATGAGAATATCTTCATGATTCATATCAAACCAGAATGAACCAAGATGTAAGAAGCTTGATTTAAAACCATTAATCTGTGTAGAATGACCAGGAAGTTGAATAAATCTCATATGAGTTATGAAGAAGAAGCTATCCCACCTTCTATTCAGATAATTCCAGATTAGTCTATTCGGACATATGGCAATATCTTCATGATTCTTATCAAACCAAGAGGAACCGAGAAGTAAGAAGCTTGATTTGAAACAATTAATAAGTATAGAATGACCAGGAAGTTGAATAAATCTCATAGGAGTTATGAGGAAGAAGCTATCCCACTTTCTATTCAGATGATTCTAGATTAGAATGTTCTGACATATCGCAATATCTTCATGATTCATATCAAACCAGGATGAACCAAGATGTAAGAAGGTTGATTTGAAACCATTAATTAGTATAGAATGACCAGGAAGTTGAATAAATCTCATAGGAGTTATGAGGAAGAAGCTATCCCACTTTCTATTCAGATGTTTCCAGATTAGCCTGTTCGGACATATGACAATATCTTCATGATTCTTATCAAACCAAGAGGAACGAAGATGTAAGAAGCTCGATTTGAAACAATTAATCAGTATATAATTGCCTGGAAGTTGAATAAATCTCATAGGAGTTAAGAGGAAGAAGCTATCCCACTTTCTATTCAGATGATTCCAGATTAGCCTTTTCGGACATATGGCAATATCTTCATGATTCATATCAAACCAGGATAAACCAAAATGTAAGAAGCTTGATTTGAAACCATTAGTCAGTGTAGAATGACCAGGACGTTGAATAAATTTCATATGAGTTATGAGGAAGAAGCTCTCTCACTTTCTATTCAGATAATTCCAAATTAGCCTATTCGGACATATGGCAATATCTTCATGATTCATATCAAACAAGGATGAACCAAGATCTAAGAAGCTTGATTTGAAACCATTAATAAGTGTAGAATGACCAGGAAATTGAATAAATCTCATAGGAGTTATGAAGAAGAAGCTATCCCACTTTCTATTCAGATGATTCCAGATTAGCATGTTCGGACATATAGCTATATCTTCATGATTCTTATCAAACCAGGAGGAACCAAGATATAAGAAGCTTGATTTGAAACAATTAGTAAGTATAGAATGACCAGGAAGTTAAATAAATCCCATAGAAGTTATGAGGAAGAAGCTATCCCACTTTCTATTCAGATGATTCCAGATTAGTCTTTTCGGACATATGGCAATATCTTCATAATTCTCATCAAACCAGGAGGAACCAAGATGTAAGAATCTTGATTTGAAACCATTAGTAAGTATAGAATGACCAGGAAGTTGAATAAATCTCATAGGAGTTATGAGTATGAGGAAGAAGCTATCCCACTTTCTATTCAGATAATTCCAGATTACCCTGTTCGGACATATGGCAATATCTTCATGTTTCTTACCAAACCAGGATGAACCAAGATGTAAGAAACTTGATTTGATACAATTAATCAGTATATAATGACCAGGAAGTTGAATAAATCTCATAAGAGTAATGAGGAAGAAGCTATCCCACTTTCTATTCAGATGTTTCCAAATTACCCTATTCAGACATATGGCAATATCTTCATGTTTCTTATCAAACGAGGAAGAACCAAGATGTAAGAAGTTTTATTAGAAACCATTAATCAGTATAGAATTACCAGGAAGTTGAATAAATCTAATAGGAGTTATGAGGAAGAAGCTATCCCACTTTCTATTCAGATGTTTTCAGATTAGCATGTTCGGACATATGGCAATATCTTCATGATTAATATCAAACCAGGATGAACCAAGATGTAAGAAGCTTGATTTGAAACCATTAATCAGTGTAGAATGAACAGGAAGTTGAATAAATGTCATAGGAGTTATGAGGAAGATGCTATCCCACTTTCTATTCAGATAATTTCAGATTAGCCTGTTCGGACATATGGCAATATCTTCATGATTAATATCAAACCAGAATGAACCAAGATGTAAGAAGCTTGATCTGAAACCATTAATCAGGGTAGAATGAACAGGAAGTTGAATAAATGTCATAGGAGTTTTGAGGAAGAAGTTATCTCACTTTCTATTCAGATGATTCCAGATTAGCATGTTCGGACATATGGCAATATCTTCATAATTCTCATCAAACCAGGTGGAACCAAGATGTAAGAAGCTTGATTTGAAACCATTAGTAAGTATAGAATGACCAGGAAGTTGAATAAATCTCACAGGATTTATGAGGAAGAAGCTATCCCACTTTCTATTCAGGTGATTCCAGATTAGCCTATTCGGACATATGGCAATATCTTCATGATTCATATCAAACAAAAATGAATCAAGATGTAAGAAGCTTGATCTGAAACCATTAATCAGTATAGAATGACCAGGAAGTTGAATAAATCTCATAGGAGTTATGAGGAAGAAGCAATCCCACTTTCTATTCAGATGTTTCCAGATTAGCCTGTTCGGACATATGGCAATATCTTCATGATTCTTATCAAACCAGGAGGAGCCAAGATGTAAGAAGCTTGATTTGAAACAATTAATCAGTATATAATGACCAGGAAGTTGAATAAATCTCATAGGAGTTATGAGTATGAGGAAGAAGCTATACCACTTTCTATTCAGATAATTCCAGATTAGCATGTTCGGACATATGGCAATATCTTCATGTTTCTTACCAAACCAGGATGAACCAAGATGTAAGAAGCTTGATTTGAAACAATTAATCAGTATATAATGACCAGGAAGTTGAATAAATCTCATAGGAGTAATGAGGAAGAAGCTATCCCACTTTCTATTCAGATGTTTCCAAATTACCCTATTCGGACATATGGCAATATCTTCATGTTTCTTATCAAACGAGGAAGAACCAAGATGTAAGAAGTTTTATTAGAAACCATTAATCAGTATAGAATTACCAGGAAGTTGAATAAATCTAATAGGAGTTATGAGGAAGAAGCTATCCCACTTTCTATTCAGATGTTTTCAGATTAGCATGTTCGGACATATGGCAATATCTTCATGTTTCTTATCAAACCAGGAGGAACCAAGATGTAAGAAGTTTGATTTGGAACAATTAATCAGTATATAATGACCAGGAAGTTGAATAAAACTCATAGGAGTTATTAAGAAGAAGCTATCCCACTTTCTATTCAGATGATTCCAGATTAGCCTATTCGGACATATGGTAATATCTTCATAATTCATATCAAACTAGGATGAACCAAGATGTAAGAAGCTTGATTTGAAACCATTAATCAGTGTATAATGACCAGGAAGTTGAATAAATCTCATATGAGTTATGAGGAAGAAGCTATCCCGCTTTCTATTCAGATAATTCCAGATTAGCATGTTCGGACATATGGTAATATCTTTAATGTTGACTTCCGACTTAGTCTTGAATGGTCAACTCGGGTGTATCATCTCTTGCACTCCAAAATGCTCCAAAAACATTACTTTCTCACAAAATGCTCATGAACCTTAAAACATATCTAACAGGCTAGAAAACAGATTAAATATATAATAAAATACTAGTATACCATGGTTAAAAACGGGTAAAATTCGTGGTATATCACCTATTCGGACATATGGCAGTATCTTCATGATTCATATCAAACCAGGATGTAAGAAGCTTGATTTGAAACCATTAATCAGTGTAGAATGACTAGCAAGTTGAATAGATCTCATAGGAGTTATGAGGAAGAAGCTATCCCACTTTCTATTCAGATGTTTCCAGATTAGCTTGTTCGGACATATGGTAATATCTTCATGATTCTTATCAAACCAGGAGGAACAAAGATGTAAGAAGCTTGATTTGAAACAATTAATCAGTATATAATGACCAGAAAGTTGAATAAATCTCATAGGAGTTATGAGGAAGAAGCTATCCCACATTCTATTCAGATAATTCCAGATTAGCATGTTCGGACATATGGCAATATCTTCATGTTTCTTATCAAACCAGGAGGAACCAAGATATAAGAAGTTTGATTTGAAACAATTAATCAGTATATAATGACCAGGAAGTTGAATAAATCTCATAGGAGTTATGAGGAAGAAGCCATCCCACTTTCTATTCAGATGTTTCCAGATTACCCTATTCAGACATATGACAATATCTTCATGTTTCTTATCAAACGAGGAGGAACCAAGATGTAAGAAGCCATATTTGAAACCATTAATCAGTATAGAATGACCAGGAAGTTGAATAAATCTCATAGGAGTTATGAGAGAAAAGCTATCCCACTTTCTATTCAGATGTTTCCAGATTGGCCTGTTCGGATATATGGCAATATCTTCATGATTCTTATCAAACCAGGAGGAACCAAGATGTAAGAAGCTTGATTTGAAACAATTAATCAGTATATAAAGACCAGGAAGTTGAATAAATCTCATAGGAGTTATGAAGAAGAAGCTATCCCACTTTCTATTCAGATGATTCCAGATTAGCCTGTTCGGACATATGGTAATATCTTCATGATTTATATCAAACCAGGATGAACCAAGATGTAAGAAGCTTGATTTGAAACCATTAATCAGTGTAGAAAGACCAGGAAGTTGAATAAATCTCATATGAGTTTTGAGGAAGAAGCTATCCCACTTTCTATTCAGATAATTCCAGATTAGCATGTTCGGACATATGGTAATATCTTCATGATTCTTATCAAACCAGGAGAAACCGAGATGTAAGAAGCTTGATTTGAAACCATTAATCAGTATAGAATGAACAGGAAGTTGAATAAATCTCATAGGAGTTATGAGGAAGAAGCTATCCCACTTTCTATTCAGATAATTTCAGATTAGCCTGTTCGGACATATGGCAATATCTTCATGATTCATATCAAACCAGAATGAACCAAGATGTAAGAAGCTTGATTTGAAACCATTAATAAGGATAGAATGAACAGGAAGTTGAATAAATGTCATAGGAGTTATGAGGAAGAAGCTATCTCACTTTCTATTCAGATGATTCCAGATTAGCATGTTCGGACATATGACAATATCTTCATGATTCTCATCAAACCAGGTGGAACCAAGATGTAAGAAGCTTGATTTGAAACCATTAGAAGTATAGAATGACCAGGAAGTTGAATAAATCTCACAGGAGTTATGAGGAAGAAGCTATCCCACTTTCTATTCAGGTGATTCCAGATTAGCCTATTTGGACATATGTCAATATCTTCATGATTCATATCAAACAAGGATGAATCAAGATGTAAGAAGCTTGATTTGAAACCATTAATCAGTGTAGAATGACCAGGAAGTTGAATAAATCTCATAGGAGTTATGAGGAAGAAGCAATCCCACTTTCTATTCAGATGTTTCCAGATTAGCCTGTTCGGACATATGACAATATCTTCATGATTCTTATCAAACCAGGAGGAGCCAAGATGTAAGAAGCTTGATTTGAAACAATTAATCAGTATATAATGACCAGGAAGTTGAATAAATCTCATAGGAGTTATGAGTATGAGGAAGAATCTATTCGACTTTCTATTCAGATAATTCCAGATTAGCCTGTTCGGACATATGACAATATCTTCATGTTTCTTATCAAACCAGGAGGAACCAAGATGTAAGAAGCTTGATTTGAAACAATTAATCAGTATATAATGACCAGGAAGTTGAATAAATCTCATAGGAGTAATGAGGAAGAAGCTATCCCACTTTCTATTCATATGTTTCCAGATTACCCTATTCGGACATATGGCAATATCTTCATGTTTCTTATCAAACGAGGAAGAACCAAGATGTAAGGAGTTTGATTAGAAACCATTAATCAGTATAGAATTACCAGGAAGTTGAATAAATCTAATAGGAGTTATGAGGAAGAAGGTATCCCACTTTCTATTCAGATGTTTTCAGATTAGCCTGTTCGGACATATGGCAATATCTTCACGAATCATATCAAACGAGGATGAACCAAGATGTAAGAAGCTTGATTTGAAACCATTAATCAGTATAGAATGACCAGGAAGTTGAATAAATCTCATAGGAGTTATGAGGAAGAAGCTATCTCACTTTCTATTCAGATTATTCCAGATTAGCCTGTTCGGACATATGGCAATATCTTCATGATTCATATCAAACCAGGATGAACCAAGATCTAAGAAGCTTGATTTGAAACCATTAATAAGTGTAGAATGACCAGGAAATTGAATAAATCTCATAGGAGTTATGAAGAAGAAACTATCCCACTATATATTCAGATGATTCCAGATTAGCCTGTTCGGACATATAGCTATATCTTCATGATTCTTATCAAACCAGGAGGAACCAAGATGTAAGAAGATTGATTTGAAACCATTTGTAAGTATAGAATGACCAGGAAGTTGAATAAATCTCACAGGAGTTATGAGGAAGAAGCTATCCCACTTTCTATTCAGGTGATTCCAAATTAGCCTATTCGGACATATGGCAATATCTTCATGATTCATATCAAACAAGGATGAATCAAGATGTAAGAAGCTTGATTTGAAACCATTAATCAGTGTAGAATGACCAGGAAGTTGAATATATCTCATAGGAGTTAGGAGGAAGAAGCTATCCCACTTTCTATTCAGATGTTTCCAGATTAGCCTGTTCGGATATATGGCAATATCTTTATGATTCTTATCAAACCAGGAGGAGCCAAGATGTAAGAAGCTTGATTTGAAACAATTAATCAATATAGAATGACCAGGAAGTTGAATAAATCTCATAGGAGTTATGAGTATGAGGAAGAAGCTATCCCACTTTCTATTCAGATAATTCCAGATTAGCCTGTTCGGACATATGGCAATATCTTCATGTTTCTTATCAAACCAGGAGGAACCAAGATGTAAGAAGCTTGATTTGAAACAATTAATCAGTATATAATGACCAGAAGTTGAATAAATCTCATAGGAGAAACGAGGAAGAAGCTATCCCACTTTCTATTCAGATGTTTCCAGATTACCCTATTCGGACATATGGCAATATCTTCATGTTTCTTATCAAACGAGGAGGAACCAAGATGTAAGAAGTTTGATTAGAAACCATTAATCAGTATAGAATTACCAGGAAGTTGAATAAATCTAATAGGAGTTATGAGGAGGAAGCTATCCCACTTTCTATTCAGATGTTTCTAGATTAGCCTGTTCGGACATATGGCAATATCTTCATGATTCATATCAAACGAGAATGAACAAAGATGTAAGAAGCTTGATTTGAAATGATTAATCAGTGTAGAATGACCAGGAAGTTGAATAAATCTCATAGGAGTTATGAGGAAGAAGCTATCCCACTTTCTATTCAGATGTTTCCAGATTAGCCTGTTCGGACATATGACAATATCTTCATGATTCTTATCAATCCAGGAGGAACCAAGATGTAAGAAGTTTGATTTGAAACAATTAATCAGTATATAATGACCAGGAAGTTGAATAAATCTCATAGGAGTTATGAAGAAGAAGCTATCCCACTTTCTATTCAGATGATTCCAGATTAGCCTGTTCGGACATATGGTAATATCTTCATGATTCATATCAAACCAGGATGAACCAAGATGTAAGAAGCTTGATTTGAAACCATTAATCAGTATATAATGACTAGGAAGTTGAATAAATCTCATATGAGTTATGAGGAAGAAGCTATCCCGCTTTCTATTCAGATAATTCCAGATTAGCATGTTCGGACATATGGTAATATATGTTGACTTCCGACTTAGTCTTGAATGGTCAACTCGGGTGTATCATCTTTTGCACTCCAAAATGCTCCAAAAACATCACTTTCTCACAAAATGCTCCAAAAACATCACTTTCTCACAAAATGCTCCTGAACCTGAAAACATACCTAAAAGGCTAGAAAACAGATTAAATATATAATAAAATACTAGTATACCATGGTTAAAAACGGGTAGAATTCGTGGTATATGACCTATTCGGACATATGGCAATATCTTCATGATTCATATCAAACCAGGATGAATCAAGATGTAAGAAGCTTGATTTGAAACCATTAATCAGTGTAGAATGACCAGGAAGTTGAATAGATCTCATAAGAGTTATGAGGAAGAAGCTATCCCACTTTCTATTCAGATGTTTCCAGATTAGCTTGTTCGGACATATGGTAATATCTTCATGATTCTTATCAAACCATGAGGAACCAAGATGTAAGAAGCTTGATTTGAAACAATTAATCAGTATAAAATGACCAGAAAGTTGAATAAATCTCATAGGAGTTATGAGGAAGAAGCTACCCACATTCTATTCAGATAATTCCAGATTAGCCTGTTCGGACATATGGCAATATCTTCATGTTTCTTATCAAACCAGGAGGAACCAAGATGTAAGAAGCTTGATTTGAAACAATTAATCAGTATATAATGACCAGGAAGTTGAATAAATCTCATAGGAGTTATGAGGAAGAAGCTATCCCACTTTCTATTCAGATGTTTCCAGATTACCCTATTCAGACATATGGCAATATCTTCATGTTTCTTATCAAACGAGGAGGAACCAAGATGTAAGAAGCCATATTTGAAACCATTAATCAGTATAGAATGACCAGGAAGTTGAATAAATCTCATAGGAGTTATGAGGAAGAAGCTATCCCACTTTCTATTCAGATGTTTCCAGATTAGCCTGTTCGGATATATGGCAATATATTCCTGATTCTTATCAAACCAGGAGGAACCAAGATGTAAGAAGCTTGATTTGAAACAATTAATCAGTATATAATGACCAGGAAGTTGAATAAATCTCATAGGAGTTATGAAGAAGAAGCTATCCCACTTTCTATTCAGATTATTTCAGATTAGCCGGTTCGGACATATGGTAATATCTTCATGATTCATATCAAACCAGGATGAACCAAGATGTAAGAAGCTTGATTTGAAACCATTAATCAGTGTAGAAAGACCAGGAAGTTGAATAAATCTCATATGAGTTATGAGGAAGAAGCTATCCCGCTTTCTATTCAGATAATTCCAGATTAGCATGTTCGGACATATGGTAATATATTCATGATTCTTATCAAACCAGGAGAAACCGAGATGTAAGAAGCTTGATTTGAAACCATTAATCAGTATAGAATGAACAGGAAGTTGAATAGATCTCATAGGAGTTATGAGGAAGAAGCTATCCCACTTTCTATTCAGATAATTTCAGATTAGCCTGTTCGGACATATGGCAATATCTTCATGATTCATATCAAACCAGAATGAACCAAGATGTAAGAAGCTTGATTTGAAACCATTAATCAGGGTAGAATGAACAGGAAGTTGAATAAATGTCATAGGAGTTATGAGGAAGAAGCTATCTCACTTTCTATTAAGATGATTCCAGATTAGCATGTTCGGACATATGGCAATATCTTCATGATTCTCATCAAACCAGGTGGAACCAAGATGTAAGAAGCTTTATTTGAAACCATTAGTAAGTATAGAATGACCAGGAAGTTGAATAAATCTCACAGGAGTTATGAGGAAGAAGCTATCCCACTTTCTATTCAGGTGATTCCAGATTAGCCTATTCGGACATATGGCAATATCTTCATGATTCATATCAAACAAGGATGAATCAAGATGTAAGAAGCTTGATTTGAAACCATTAATAAGTGTAGAATGACCAGGAAGTTGAATAAATCTCATAGGAGTTATGAGGAAGATGCTATCCCACTTTCTTTTCAAATGTTTCCAGATTAGCCTGTTCGGACATATGGCAATATCTTCATGATTCTTATCAAACCAGGAGGAGCCAAGATGTAAGAAGCTTGATTTGAAACAATTAATCAGTATATAATGACCAGGAAGTTGAATAAATCTCATAGGAGTTATGAATATGAGGAAGAAGTTATCCCACTTTCTATTCAGATAATTCCAGATTAGCATGTTCGGACATATGGCAATATCTTCATGTTTCTTATCAAACCAGGAGGAACCAAGATGTAAGAAGCTTGATTTGAAACAATTAATCAGTATATAATGACCAGGAAGTTGAATAAATCTAATAGGAGTTATGAGGAAGAAGCTATCCCACTTTCTATTCATATGTTTCCAGATTACCTTATTCGGACATATGGCAATATCTTCATGTTTATTATCAAACGAGGAAGAACCAAGATGTAAGAAGTTTGATTAGAAACCATTAATCAGTATAGAATTACCAGGAAGTTGAATAAATCTAATAGGAGTTATGAGGAAGAAGCTATCCCACTTTCTATTCAGATGTTTTCAGATTAGCCTGTTCGGATATATGGCAATATCTTCATGATTCATATCAAACGAGGATGAACCAAGATGTAGGAAGCTTGATTTGAAATGATTAATCAGTGTAGAATGACCAGGAAGTTGAATAAATCTCATAGGAGTTATGAGGAAGAAGCTATCCCACTTTCTATTCAGATGTTTCCAGATTAGCATGTTCGGACATATGACAATATCTTCATGATACTTATCAAACCAGGAGGAACCAAGATGTAAGAAACTTGATTTGGAACAATTAATCAGTATATAATGACCAGGAAGTTTAATAAATCTCATAGGAGTTATGAAGAATAAGCTATCCCACTTTCTATTCAGATGACTCCAGATTAGCCTGTTCGGACATATGGTAATATCTTCATGATTCATATCAAACCAGGATGAACCAAGATGTAAGAAGCTTGATTTGAAACCATTAATCAGTGTATAATGACCAGGAAGTTAAATAAATCTCATATTAGTTATGAGGAAGAAGCTATCCCGCTTTCTATTCAGATAATTCCAGATTAGAATGTTCGGACATATGGTAATATCTTCATGAATCTTATCAAACCAGGAGGAACCGAGATGTAAGAAGCTTGAATTGAACCATTAATCAGTATAGAATGACCAGGAAGTTGAATAAATCTCATAGGAGTTATGAGGAAGAAGCTATCCCAATTTCTATTCAGATGATTCCAGATTAGCCTATTCGGACATATGGCAATATCTTCATGATTCATATCAAACCAGGATGAACCAAGATCTAAGAAGCTTGATTTAAAACCATTAATAAGTGTAGAATGACCAGGAAATTGAATAAATCTCAGAGGAGTTATGAAGAAGAAGCTATCCCACTTTCTATTCAGATGATTCCAGATTAGCATGTTCGGACATATAGCTATACC
Source organism: Raphanus raphanistrum x Raphanus sativus (assembly GCA_019705995.1). NCBI lineage: Eukaryota > Viridiplantae > Streptophyta > Magnoliopsida > Brassicales > Brassicaceae > Raphanus > Raphanus raphanistrum x Raphanus sativus. Next base: position 407,065 of record JADEVD010000012.1, read on the forward strand.
TTCATGATTCTTATCAAACCAGGAGGAACCAAGATGTAAGAAGATTGATTTGAAACCATTAGTAAGTATAGAATGACCAGGAAGTTGAATAAATCACACGGAAGTTATGAGGAAGAAGCTATCCCACTTTCTATTCAGGTGATTCCAGATTAGCCTATTCGGACATATGGCAATATCTTCATGATTCATATCAAACAAAGATGAATCTGTTGGATCCATAAAGCCCATTGGCTTTATGTGTAATGTGAATAAAAATTGGCTTGGGCTAGATGTGATATAAGCCCAGAAAATAAGTCAATTATGTATATGTGAAAGTCCCACATCGGGCAAATGAGGAGATGTTGAGTTGTATAAATATGTCTTCTTGACATAAGAGTTTAAACAGCTTGGAGAGAGAGGAAGGCTTCCCACACGCGCGCCGCCGCCGCCGTCCGTCCGGCCCGGCGCGGGCGCGGGCGCGGGCGCGGGCGCGGGCGCGGTCGTCGGTCGTGGATCGTGGGTCGTGGGTCTTGGGTCTTGGGTCTTGGGTCTTGGTGGAGGGCCTCCGGCCCGATAAGATTATTCTTTTTGGACCAAGTTAAGCCCAACGTTTGACCCATTTAATTCTCAAAAAACAACATGCATTTTATTTTGAAACGACAAGTAGTTTGTCTAGAAAATAAAAACGACATGCAGTTTATCCTCTCGAGATATTTAAACGAGATAAGATTGGGAAGAGCGAGTCTTGGGGAATAAGTTTTCGAAACTCAACTTCCCTCGATCTCCGCGAGATTTCCGTCCACGTGCAAAGACTGTTGCGGAAAGTGGCTCGCGTCCGTCTCTTTAAATAGTGGTTTCCTCCTCTCTCATTTTCACTTACTTTTCACATCGATATCACAGAAAAATAATCCCTTAGCGTAAGTCATAGTTTCGAGAGTGTTTCGTAGCATTTATAGTTCGATAGGGCGTTCACGAGTGAAGCGTGAATCGTCGCCATGGTTTTATCCTGGGACTCTATATTCGTACAGTCCCGTCTCACTACGGAGCGAATATAAAGAGTTAAGGAAAGAGATATCATATCTCGACTCCATGAACGTTTTCTTATCGGGTTTCATTTCGTCTATTCAATCGTTTCTTTCCTTAACATCTCGCTTTTATTATATCGTTTATTTGATTCGGTTTTCCGGCTTCTACAATCTTAACTCTTTATCGCTTTCTGTCTAAAGCTTTAATCGGATTGAAAAACGATTTATGAAACGGGTTTTAAGGTTTTGTAAACGGTTTCAAAAACGTGTTTGCGATCTGCTCTCTAGCACTTCCGCGAAACGTTTAAGATACTTTGTTCAAAACGTTATGTATTCAAATCGTTTCCACGAACGCTTTATAAAGCGAGTTTGTGAAACGATCTAAAAGTCTACACAAACGGTTTCTGCGAACGCTTTAAGCGAGTTTGCAAAACGTTTTCTCAGACTTAAATCGATATGATTTGGTTCAAACACCAAAAATGAAAATCGATTTAGATTATTATTTTTATTATTATATTAATAATAATTTGTTATTGTTGAATGGAGTTCTAATCCGTTTTCATGTTTTCTCAACAGAAAAATGACGGATGCAAACAACACCCCGATTGACACTACCATCGCGCAAACTCCAATCAACGTTGCTGCAACTGATGTATCTGGTGTGACTACCGCTGGAAACATCCCTGCTTCCTCAACCGCTGCAGCAACAACAACCACTACCCTTCCTGCGGGAAACAGTGCTGATGAAACCACGCGCCGTAGCTTGTTCGGTGCTGGTCTTTATCAAACGAGTTCAGGTCTAGGAACCTCAAGTGGTCCGGTTGCAGTACCAACTCCTCCGTCTGTGCCCAGCCTGTTCACTCAAGGACTGATGCCAGACCAGTTTGATGGCAAAAACTTCAAAACGTGGCAGAAGAAGATGATGTTCTTCCTAACAACGATGAAGCTGGACAAGTTCATCCAGGAGGACAAGCCCCTTGTCCCTTACGGGATTGATGATGTGCACACTCTCGCAAGTGTTGACATTTGGGTACATTCTGACTTCGTCTGCAAAGGCTACATTTTGGGTCGCCTCATTGATCCATTGTACCGTGTCTACTGTGACATTCCAACGGCGAAGGAGCTATGGAGATCACTTGACAAGAAGTACAGAGGTGAGGACGCTGGCTGCCAGAAGTATGTGGTTGCAAAATTTCATGACTTCAAAATGGTGGATTCAAAACCAATCATGGATCAGGTGGAAGCGTTCCAGCTCATCTGCCATGAAATCAAAGCTGAAGGGATGTCCATCTGTGAGACATTCACAACTCTCAGCTTCATTGAAAAGCTTCCTCCAAGCTATGCGGATTTCAAGAACTACCTGAAGCACAAGAAGAAGAAGATGGGCCTTGAGGAGCTTATCATGAGGCTTCAGATGGAATCCAGGAACCGAATTGCTGACAAGATCAATGCTAAGGAGCATAGTGTCAACATGGCTGAGCACAAAGGCAAAGGAAAGGCACACGCCCATTCTCCAGCAAAGCCTTCGAAAACTGCTGCAGCACTGAAGGCTACTGGAAAAAACTTCAAGAACAAAGGCATTGAAATCAATGCGAATGTGGAGAGATTCAAGGGGAAGTGTCACTACTGCAACAAAGTGGGACACAAGACTGCTGAGTGTCGCAAGAAGATCAAAGATGAGAAGGCTCAGGCAAATCTCACTGAGGAGGATCTTGTTGCGGTGGTGACTGAAGCCAACATGGTTGAAAGCAACAACCCCAGGGAATGGTGGTATGACACTGGTGCAACCACCCACATTTGCACTGATAGGGCGATGTTCAGCACCTATCAGAAAAGCAAGACTCAGGAGAAGCTCAGGATGGGAAACACTGCAGTCTCCAAGATTGAAGGACGCGGCAATGTGATTTTGAAGATGACATCTGGACGTGAGGTCACTCTGACAAATGTGAAGCATGTGCCTGACATGAGGAAAAACCTGGTCTCGGGAACCTTGCTCAGCAAGAATGGATTCGCCACAAGCTTTGAGGCGGATAAGCTCGTGATTAGGAAGAATGGGATGTATTTGGGAAAGGGGTATGTTAAGGATGGACTGGTCAAGTTGAATGTAATGACCGTCCCTCCGAAAGTTGTAGCTCCAAAAGTTTCAATGAATAAGAAAGAGCCAGTTGCTTATTTGGTTGAGTCTTTTAATATATGGCATGAAAGATTAGGCCATGTAAATAATAAATCTATACAAAGATTAATGAATTTAAATTTAATTCCCAAATTTAAAACAAGTAAACAAAAATGTGAAGTTTGCGTACAGGCTAAGCTCACAAAAACGCCTTCACCTCGTGTTGAAAGAACTAATAAACCTCTAGATTTAATTCACACTGATTTATGTGATTTAAAATACATGCCAACTAGAGGTGGGAAAAAGTACTTTGTGACCTTCATAGATGACTGCACAAAATATTGTTATGTTTATCTTTTACATAGCAAAGATGAAACCTTAGATAAATTCAAAGAATTTAAACTCGAGGTCGAAAATCAGCTTAAAACAACTATTAAGGTAGTTAGAAGCGACAGAGGAGGCGAGTATGATGGTCCATTCAATTCATTTTGTAAGGAACATGGAATAATACATCAAACTACAGCCCCTTATTCACCAGAATCTAATGGAGTTGCTGAACGAAAAAATCGAACTCTTAAAGAAATGATGAATGCAATGTTGCAGGAATCTGGGTCACCCCAGAACATGTGGGGGGAAGCATTGCTTACCACTAATTATATCCTCAACAAGATTCCACACAAAATAACTGGCAAAACTCCATATGAACTATGGAAAGGTAATTTACCTTCGTATAAATACCTCAAAGTGTGGGGGTGCTTGGCAAAAGTTGCGGTACCGCCACCAAAAAAGGTCACTATTGGACCTAAAACAGTGGATTGCATTTTCATCGGATATGCACATAATAGTACTGCGTATCGGTTTCTGGTACATGAATCTGAAATACCAGACATCCATAAAAATTCAGTCATGGAGTCTAGAAATGCATCTTTCTTCGAAAATATTTTTCCATACAAGGAAAAACATGGTTCAAAACGAACTCGAGAAGAAAGAGACAACGACAAGGACTCAGAAATTGAGACAAACGTTGAAGTTTCTATAAATGATATCTCAGAAAATGAAGAAAAAGATGAACCTCGGAGAAGCAAAAGAGCTCGAAAGGAGAAATCTTTTGGTGATGATTTCCTAATGGCATTTCTAGTAGAAAATGTTCCAAAAACTTTGGCAGAAGCTATGGCTTCACCCGAAGCTCCGTTTTGGAACGAAGCTGTCAAAAGTGAATTCGATTCTATCATGCAAAATTACACATGGTACGTAACGGATTTACCACCTGGCTGCAAAGCATTAGGTAATAGATGGATAATAACACGAAAACCTGGTGGAAAATATAAAGCTAGGCTTGTAGTTCAAGGGTTCCGACAAAGGGAAGGCTTTGACTATTTTGATACATATTCTCCAGTAACCAGAATAACATCTATAAGGTCGATGATAGCTATCGCAGCCTTAAGAGACTTAGAAATCCATCAAATGGATGTAAAAACAGCTTTTCTAAATGGTGATTTAGAAGAAGAAATTTACATGAAACAACCTGAGGGTCATGTCATTCCTGGACAGGAAGACAAAGTATGCCGACTTGTAAAGTCACTTTATGGGCTTAAACAAGCTCCTAAACAATGGCACGAAAAATTTGACAACACAATGATGTCAAATGGTTTCAAAATTAATGAATGTGATAAATGCATATACTACAAAATTACCAAAAATGCGTATGTTTTGTTATGTCTATATGTAGATGATATGCTCATTATTGGAAGCAATAAAGACATTATCAATCAAACAAAAAACATGCTCAAAGGAAAATTTGAGATGAAAGATTTGGGATTAGCAGATGTTATTCTCGGAGTTAAAATCATAAGAAATTCAAAAGGAATTACTTTAACTCAATCTCATTATGCTGAAACAATATTAGAGAGATTTAAAAACTACTCTAATAGTACTGCAAAAACTCCGTTAGATCCCCAAATGCACTTGACAAAGAATTCAGGTGAAGCGGTTTCACAAAACGAGTATGCACGTGTGATCGGAAGTCTCATGTACTTGACCAATTGTACAAGACCAGATCTAGCGCATGCAGTAAACGTACTTAGTCGATATACAAGTAATCCAGGCCATACACACTGGAAAGCTATAACGAGAGTACTCAATTACTTGCGCTACACCAAAGATTTTGGGCTTCACTATGGTAAAGAACCAGCAGTTTTAGAAGGATACAGTGACGCTAACTGGATATCAGATTCTAAAAACTCAAAATCCACAAGTGGATATGTTTTTACATTAGGAGGAGCGGCAATATCTTGGAAATCTACCAAACAAACAGTGTTAGCTAGGTCAACTATGGAATCTGAGTTCATAGCATTAGACAAAGCAGCAGAAGAAGCTGAATGGCTTAGAAATTTTTTGGAAGATGTTCCTATGTGGGAGAAACCTGTACCAGCTATAAGAATACATTGCGATAGTCAATCAGCTATAGCTCGGGCTCAGAATAATCTCTACAATGGTAAATCTCGTCACATTAGAAGACGACATAAAACCATTAGACAACTTATCTCAACTGGTGTAATCACAATAGACTACATCAAATCGGCTGACAACCTAGCGGATCCATTTACTAAAGGTTTGCCACGAGATGTTGTTGCGAAATCATCAAAAGGAATGGGTTTAAAGCCTATAACTAATGAGGATGCTTGACTGCAACCCTACCTATCATGACTGGAGATCCCAAGACGTAGGTTCAAAGGGAAAACAAAATCAAGCAGAATCTAACCAAAGCATTTGAGACAAAGTAGTCTCATCCTAGCTCCTAAAGATGATAAGTGCTAACGAATGTGAGAAGGATAAGCATAGGCTTTTAATGATTCCATAGCTTCTAAAGCGAAGTATTACTCAATACTTTTCATGGTCAATCACCTAATGAGTGTGAAATGGGGCCGTTTCTAGGAGAATGAATGCAAGGCTATATTCTCTAAGTTCACTCATGAAAACCAGGAATAGTTCAGGGCCACAATGAACACAATAGAGAACTAAGTTCTACGAGAAAATGAAGCTGCGTTGTGCCTGTTGTCTCGGTCTACATAAAACACCGGTTGGTTCAAGACATCATGTTCACCTTCTGGTAAAGTAAACCCGACAGATATTAACTATGAGTGGTTCAAGGCTTAAAAATGCCACCTACTCAAACACAGTGAATTTTTCGCAAACACTCTCGATAAGTCAATCTGTCTAGCTTTAGTTTAAGTCTAGTCAGTAAATTTTTTTTTTTTAGAGTCTATCGAGTCTGCATCTAGTCTGCATATGTTTAGAGTCATTTCTATTCATGTGGGGGATTGTTGGATCCATAAAGCCCATTGGCTTTATGTGTAATGTGAATAAAAATTGGCTTGGGCTAGATGTGATATAAGCCCAGAAAATAAGTCAATTATGTATATGTGAAAGTCCCACATCGGGCAAATGAGGAGATGTTGAGTTGTATAAATATGTCTTCTTGACATAAGAGTTTAAACAGCTTGGAGAGAGAGGAAGGCTTCCCACGCGCGCGCCGCCGCCGCCGTCCGTCCGGCCCGGCGCGGGCGCGGGCGCGGTCGTCGGTCGTGGGTCTTGGGTCTTGGGTCTTGGGTCGTGGGTCGTGGGTCGTGGGTCTTGGGTCTTGGGTCTTGGGTCTTGGTGGAGGGCCTCCGGCCCGATAAGATTATTCTTTTTGGACCAAGTTAAGCCCAACGTTTGACCCATTTAATTCTCAAAAAACAACATGCATTTTATTTTGAAACGACAAGTAGTTTGTCTAGAAAATAAAAACGACATGCAGTTTATCCTCTCGAGATATTTAAACGAGATAAGATTGGGAAGAGCGAGTCTTGGGGAATAAGTTTTCGAAACTCAACTTCCCTCGATCTCCGCGAGATTTCCGTCCACGTGCAGAGACTGTTGCGGAAAGTGGCTCGCGTCCGTCTCTTTAAATAGTGGTTTCCTCCTCTCTCATTTTCACTTACTTTTCACATCGATATCACAGAAAAATAATCCCTTAGCGTAAGTCATAGTTTCGAGAGTGTTTCGTAGCATTTATAGTTCGATAGGGCGTTCACGAGTGAAGCGTGAATCGTCGCCATGGTTTTATCCTGGGACTCTATATTCGTACAGTCCCGTCTCACTACGGAGCGAATATAAAGAGTTAAGGAAAGAGATATCATATCTCGACTCCATGAACGTTTTCTTATCGGGTTTCATTTCGTCTATTCAATCGTTTCTTTCCTTAACATCTCGCTTTTATTATATCGTTTATTTGATTCGGTTTTCCGGCTTCTACAGAATCAAGATGTAAGAAGCTTGATTTGAAAGCATTAATCAGTGTAGAATGACCAGGAAGTTGAATAAATCTCATAGGAGTTATGAGGAAGAAGCTATCCCACTTTCTATTCAGATGTTTCTAGATTAGCCTGTTTGGACATATGACAATATCTTCATGATTCTTATCAAACCAGGATGAGCCAAGATGTAAGAAGCTTGATTTGAAACAATTAATCAGTATATAATGACCAGGAAGTTGAATAAATCTCATAGGAGTTATGAGTATGAGGAAGAATCTATTCGACTTTCTATTCAGATAATTCCAGATTAGCCTGTTCGGACATATGCCAATATCTTCATGTTTCTTATCAAACCAGGAGGAACCAAGATTAAGAAGCTTGATTTGAAACAATTAATCAGTATATAATGACCAGGAAGTTGAATAAATCTCATAGGAGTAATGAGGAAGAAGCTATCCCACTTTCTATTCATATGTTTCCAGATTACCCTATTCGGACATATGGGAATATCTTCATGTTTCTTATCAAACGAGGAAGAACCAAGATGTAAGAAGTTTGATTAGAAACCATTAATCAGTATAGAATTACCAGGAAGTTGAATAAATCTAATAGGAGTTATGAGGAAGAAGCTATCCCACTTTCTATTCAGATGTTTTCAGATTAGCCTATTCGGACATATGGCAATATCTTCATGATTCATATCAAACGAGGATGAACCAAAATTTAAGAAGCTTGATTTGAAACCATTAATCAGTATAGAATGACCAGGAAGTTGAATAAATCTCATAGGAGTTATGAGGAAGAAGCTATCTCACTTTCTATTCAGATGATTCCAGATTAGCCTATTCGGACATATGGCAATATCTTCATGATTCATATCAAACCAGGATGAACCAAGATCTAAGAAGCTTGATTTGAAACCATTAGTAAGTGTAGAATGACCAGGAAATTGAATAAATCTCATAGGAGTTATGAAGAAGAAGCTATCCCACTTTATATTCAGATGATTCCAGATTAGCCTGTTCGGACATATAGCTATATCTTCATGATTCTTATCAAACCAAGAGGAACCAAGATGTAAGAAGATTGATTTGAAACCATTAGTAAGCATAGAATGACCAGGAAGTTAAATAAATCTCACAGGAGTTATGAGGAAGAAGTTATCCCACTTTCTATTCAGGTGATTCCAAATTAGCCTATTCGGACATATGGCAATATCTTCATGATTCATATCAAACAAGGATGAATCAAGATGTAAGAAGCTTGATTTGAAACCATTAATCAGTGTAGAATGACCAGGAAGTTGAATAAATCTCATAGGAGTTATGAGGAAGAAGCTATCCCACTTTCTATTCAGATGTTTCTAGATTAGCCTGTTCGGACATATGGCAATATCTTCATGATTCTTATCAAACCAGGAGGAGCCAAGATGTAAGAAGCTTGATTTGAAACAATTAATCAGTATAGAATGACCAGGAAGTTGAATAAATCTCATAGGAGTTATGAGTATGAGGAAGAAGCTATCCCACTTTCTATTCAGATAATTCCAGATTAGCCTGTTCGGACATATGGCAATATCTTCATGTTTCTTATCAAACCAGGAGGAACCAAGATGTAAGAAGCTTGATTTGAAACAATTAATCAGTATATAATGACCAGAAAGTTGAATAAATCTCATAGGAGTAACGAGGAAGAAGCTATCCCACTTTCTATTCAGATGTTTCCAGATTAGCCTGTTCGGACATATGGTAATATCTTCATGATTCATATCAAACAAGGAGGAACCAAAATGTAAGAAGTTTGATTAGAAACCATTAATCAGTATAGAATTACCAGGAAGTTGAATAAATCTAATAGGAGTTATGAGGAGGAAGCTATCCCACTTTCTATTCAGATGTTTCCAGATTAGCCTGTTCGGACATATGGCAATATCTTCCTGATTCATATCAAACGAGGATGAACAAAGATGTAAGAAGCTTGATTTGAAGTGATTAATCAGTGTTGAAAGACCAGGAAGTTGAATAAATCTCATAGGAGTTATGAGGAAGAAGCTATCCCACTTTCTATTCAGATGTTTCGAGATTAGCATGTTCGGACATATGACAATATCTTCATGATTCTTATCAATCCATGAGGAACCAAGATGTAAGAAGCTTGATTTGAAACAATTAATCAGTATATAATGACCAGGAAGTTGAATAAATCTCATAGGAGTTATGAAGAAGAAGCTATCCCACTTTCTATTCAGATGTTTCTAGATTAGCCTGTTCGGACATATGGCAATATCTTCATGATTCTTATCAAACCAGGAGGAGCCAAGATGTAAGAAGTTTGATTTGAAACAATTAATCAGTATAGAATGACCAGGAAGTTGAATAAATCTCATAGGAGTTATGAGGAAGAAGCTATCCCACTTTCTATTTAAATGATTCCAGATTAGCCTATTCGGACATATGGCAATATCTTCATGATTCATATCAAACCAGGATGAACCACGATCTAATAAGCTTGATTTGAAACCATTAATAAGTGTAGAATGACCAGGAAATTGAATAAATCTCATAGGAGTTATGAAGAAGAAGCTATCCCACTTTCTATTCAGATCATTCCAGATTAGCATGTTCGGACATATAGCTATATCTTCATGATTCTTATCAAACCAGGAGGAACCAAGATATAAGAAGCTTTATTTGAAACAATTAGTAAGTATAGAATGACCAGGAAGTTAAATAAATCCCATAGAAGTTATGAGGAAGAAGCTATCCCACTTTCTATTCAGATGATTCCAGATTAGTCTGTTCGGACATCTGGCAATATCTTCATAATTCTCATCAAACCAGGAGGAACCAAGATGTAAGAATCTTGATTTGAAACCATTAGTAAGTATAGAATGACCAGGAAGTTAAATAAACTCATAGGAGTTATGAGGAAGAATCTATCCCACTTTCTATTCAGATGATTCCAGATTAGCCTTTTCAGACATATGGGAATATCTTCATGATTCATGATTCATATCAAACCAGGATGAACCAAGATGTAAGAAGCTTGATTTAAAACCATTAATCTGTGTAGAATGACCAGGAAGTTGAATAAATCTCATATGAGTTATGAAGAAGAAGCTATCCCACCTTCTATTCAGATAATTCCAGATTAGCCTGTTCGGACATATGGCAATATCTTCATGATTCTTATCAAACCAAGAGGAACCGAGATGTAAGAAGCTTGATTTGAAACAATTAATAAGTATAGAATGACCAGGAAGTTGAATAAATCTCATAGGAGTTATGAGGAAGAAGCTATCCCACTTTCTATTCAGATGTTTCTAGATTAGCATGTTCTGACATATGGCAATATCTTCATGATTCATATCAAACCAGGATGAACCAAGATGTAAGAAGGTTGATTTGAAACCATTAATAAGTATAGAATGACCAGGCAGTTGAATAAATCTCATAGGAGTTATGAGGAAGAAGCTATCCCACTTTCTATTCAAATGTTTCCAGATTAGCATGTTCGGACATATGACAATATCATCATGATTCTTATCAAACCAAGAGGAACGAAGATGTAAGAAGCTCGATTTGAAACAATTAATCAGTATATAATTGCCTGGAAGTTGAATAAATCTCATAGGAGTTAAGAGGAAGAAGCTATCCCACTTTCTATTCAGATGATTCCAGATTAGCCTTTTCGGACATATGGCAATATCTTCATGATTCATATCAAACCAGGATAAACCAAGATGTAAGAAGCTTGATTTGAAACCATTAGTCAGTGTAGAATGACCAGGACGTTGAATAAATCTCATATGAGTTATGAGGAAGAAGCTCTCTCCCTTTCTATTCAGATAATTCCAGATTAGCCTATTCGGACATATGGCAATATTTTCATGATTCATATCAAACCAGGATGAACCAAGATCTAAGAAGCTTGATTTGAAACCATTAATAAGTGTAGAATGACCAGGAAATTGAATAAATCTCATAGGAGTTATGAAGAAGAAGCTATCCCACTTTCTATTCAGATGATTCCAGATTAGCATGTTCGGACATATAGCTATATCTTCATGATTCTTATCAAACCAGGAGGAACCAAGATATAAGAAGCTTGATTTGAAACAATTAGTAAGTATAGAATGACCAGGAAGTTAAATAAATCCCATAGAAGTTATGAGGAAGAAGGTATCCCACTTTCTATTCAGATGATTCCAGATTAGTCTGTTCGGACATATGGCAATATCTTCATAATTCTCATCAAACCAGGAGGAACCAATATGTAAGAATCTTGATTTGAAACCATTAGTAAGTATAGAATGACCAGGAAGTTAAATAAACTCATAGGAGTTATGAGGAAGAATTTATCCCACTCTCTATTCAGATGATTCCAGATTAGCATGTTCGGACATATGGCAATATCTTCATGATTCATATCAAACCAGAATGAACCAAGATGTAAGAAGCTTGATTTGAAATCATTAATCAGTGTAGAATGAACAGGAAGTTGAATAAATGCCATAAGAGTTATGAGGAAGAAGCTATCCCACTTTCTATTCAGATGATTCCAGATTAGCATGTTCGCACATATGGCAATATCTTCATGATTCTCATCAAACCAGGCGGAACCAAAATGTAAGAAGCTTGATTTGAAACCATTAGTAAGTATAGAATGACCAGGAAGTTGAATAAATCTCATAGGAGTTATGAGGAAGAAGCTATCCCACTTTCTATTCAGATGATTCCAGATTAGCCTGTTCGGACATATGGCAATATCTTTATGATTCATATCAAACCATGATGAACCAAGATGTAAGAAGCTTTATTTGAAACCATTAATCAATTTTGAATGACCAGGAAGTTGAATAAATCTCATAGGAGTTATGAGGAAGAAACTATCCCACTTTCTATTCAGATGTTTCCAGATTAGCCTGTTCGGACATATGACAATATCTTAATGATTCTTATCCAACCAGGAGGAACCAAGATGTAAGAAGCTTGATTTGAAACAATTAATCAGTATATAATGACCAGGAAATTGAATAAATCTCATAGGAGTTATGAGGAAGAAGCTATCCCACTTTATATTCAGATGATTCCAGATTAGCCTGTTCGGACATATGGCAATATCTTCATGATTCATATCAAACCAGGATGAACCAAGATGAAAGAAGCTTGATTTGAAACCATTAATCAGTGTAGAATGACCAGGAAATTGAATAAATGCCATAGGAGTTATAAGGAAGAAGCTATCCCACTTTCTATTCAGATGATTCCAGAATAGCATGTTCGGACATATAGCTATATCTTCATGGTTCTTATCAAACCAGAAGGAACCAAGATGTAAGAACCTTGATTTGAAACAATTAGTAAGTATATAATGTACTGGAAGTTGAATAAATCTCATAGGAGTTATGACGAAGACGCTATCCCACTTTCTATTCAGATGATTCCAGATTAGCCTGTTCGGACATATGGCAATATCTTCATGATTCATATCAAACCAGGATGTACGAAGATTTAAGAAGCTTGATTTGTAACCATTAATCAGTATATATTGACAAGGAAGTTTAATAAATCTCATAGGAGTTATGAGGAAGAAGCTATCCCACTTTCTATTCAGATGATTCCAGATTAGCCTGTTCGGACATATGGCAATATCTTCATGATTCATATCAAACCAGGATGAACCAAGATGAAAGAAGCTTGATTTGAAACCATTAATCAGTGTATAATGACCAGGAAGTTGAATAAGTCTCATAGGAGTTATGAGGAAGAAGCTATCCCACTTTCTATTCAGATGATTCCAGATTAACCTGTTCGGACATATAGCAATATCTTCATGATTCTCATCAAAACAGGAGGAACCAAGATGTAAGAAGCTTGATTTGAAACCATTTGTAAGTATAGCATGACCAGGAATTTCAATAAATCTCATAGGAATTATGAGGAAGAAGCTATCCCACTTCCTATTCAGATGATTCTAGATTAGCATGTTCGGACATATGGCAATATCTTCTTGATTCATACCAAACCGGGATGAACCAAGATGTAAGAAGCTTGATTTGAAACCATTTATCAGTGTAGAATGACCAGGAAGTTGAATAAATCTCATAGGAGTTATGAGGAAGAAGCTATCCCACTTTCTAATTAGATAATTCCAGATTAGTCTGTTTCGACATATGTCAATATCTTCATGATTCTTATCAAACCATGAGGAACCAAGATGTAAGAAGCCTGTTTTGAAACAATTAATGAGTATATAATGACCAGAAAGTTGAATCAATCTCATAGGAGTTATGAGGAAGAATCTATCCCACTTTCTATTCAGATAATTCCATATTAGCATGTTCGGACATATGGCAATATCTTCATGATTCATAACAAACCAAGATGAACCAAGATCTAAGAAGCTTGATTTGAAACAATTAGTAAGTATAGAATGACCAGGAAATTGAACAAATCTCATAGGAGTTATGAGGAAGAACATATCCCACTTTCTATTCAGATGATTCCAGATTAGCCTGTTCGGACATATAGCAATATCTTCATGATTCTTATCAAACCAGGAGGAAGCAAGATGTAAGAAGCTTGATTTGAAACAATTAGTAAGTATAGACTGACCAGGAAGTTGAATAAATCTCATAGGAGTTATGAGGAAGAAGCTATCCCACTTTCTATTCAGATGATTCTAGATTAGCCTGTTCGAACATATGTCAATATCTTCATGATTCATATCAAACCAGGATGAACGAAGATTTAAGAAGCTTGATTTGTAACCATTAATCAGTATATAACGACCAGGAAGTCTAATAAATCTCATAGGAGTTATGAGGAAGAAGCTATCCCACTTTCTATTCAGATAATTCCAGATTAGCCTGTTTGGACATATGGCAATATCTTCATGATTAATATCAAACCAGAATGAACCAAGATGTAAGAAGCTTGATTTGAAACCATTAATCAGTGTAGAATGACCAGGAAGTTGAATAAATGCCATAGGAGTTATGAGGAAGAAGGTATCCCACTTTCTATTCAGATGATTCCAGATTAGTCTGTTCGGACATATGGCAATATCTTCATAATTCTCATCAAACCAGGAGGAACCACGATGTAAGAATATTGATTTGAAACCATTAGTAAGTATAGAATGACCAGGAAGTTAAATAAACTCATAGGAGTTATGAGGAAGAATCTATCCCACTCTCTATTCAGATGATTCCAGATTAGCCTGTTCGGACATATGGCAATATCTTCATGATTCATATCAAACCAGAATGAACCAAGATGTAAGAAGCTTGATTTGAAATCATTAATCAGTGTAGAATGAACAGGAAGTTGAATAAATGCCATAGGAGTTATGAGGAAGAAGCTATCCCACTTTCTATTCAGATGATTCCAGATTAGCATGTTCGGACATATAGCTATATCTTCATGTTTCTTATCAAACCAGGAGGAACCAAGATGTAAGAACCTTGATTTGAAACAATTAGTAAGTATATAATGTACAGGAAGTTGAATAAATCTCATAGGAGTTATGACGAAGACGCTATCCCACTTTCTATTCAGATGATTCCAGATTAGCATGTTCGAACATATGGCAATATCTTCATGATTCATATCAAACCAGGATGAACGAAGATTTAAGAAGGTTGATTTGTAACCATTAATCAGTATATAATGACCAGGAAGTTTAATAAATCTCATAGGAGTTATGAGGAAGAAGCTATCCCACTTTCTATTCAGATGATTCCAGATTAGCCTGTTCGGACATATGGCAATATCTTCATGATTCATATCAAACCAGGATGAACCAAGATGAAAGAAGCTTGATTTGAAACCATTAGTCAGTGTAGAATGAGCAGGAAGTTGAATAAGTATCATAGGAGTTATGAGGAAGAAGCTATCCCACTTTCTATTCAGATGATTCCAGATTAACATGTTCGGACATATAGCAATATCTTCATGATTCTCATCAAAACAGGAGGAACCAAGATGTAAGAAGCTTGATTGGAAACCATTTGTAAGTATAGCATGACCAGGAATTTCAATAAATCTCATAGGAATTATAAGGAAGAAGCTATCCCACTTTCTATTCAGATGATTCCAGATTAGCATGTTCGGACATATGGCAATATCTTCTTGATTCATACCAAACCAGGATGAACCAAGATGTAAGAAGCTTGATTTGAAACCATTTATCAGTGTAGAATGACCAGGAAGTTGAATAAATCTCATAGGAGTTATGAGGAAGAAGCTATCCCACTTTCTAATTAGATAATTCCAGATTAGTCTGTTTCGACTTATGGCAATATCTTCATGATTCTCATCAAACCAGGAGGAACCAAGATGTAAGAAGCCTGTTTTGAAACAATTAATGAGTATATAATGACCAGAAAGTTGAATAAATCTCATAGGAGTTATGAGGAAGAATCTATCCCACTTTCAATTCAGATGATTCCAGATTAGCATGTTCGGACATATGGCAATATCTTCATGATTCATAACAAACCAAGATGAACCAAGATCTAAGAAGCTTGATTTGAAACAATTAGTAAGTATAGAATGACCAGGAAATGAACAAATCTCATAGGAGTTATGAGGAAGAACATATCCCACTTTCTATTCAGATGATTCCAGATTAGCCTGTTCGGACATATAGCAATATCTTCATAATTCTTATCAAACCAGGAGGAAGCAAGATGTAAGAAGCTTGATTTGAAACAATTAGTAAGTATAGAATGACCAGGAAGTTGAATAAATCTCATTGGAGTTATGAGGAAGAAGCTATCTCACTTTCTAATCAGATGATTCTAGATTAGCCTGTTCGGACATATGTCAATATCTTCATGATTCATATCAAACCAGGATGAACGAAGATTTAAGAAGCTTGATTTGTAACCATTAATCAGTATATAATGACAAGAAAGTCTAATAAATCTCATAGGAGTTATGAGGAAGAAGCTATCCCACTTTCTATTCAGATGATTCCAGATTAGCCTGTTCGGACATATGACAATATCTTCATGATTCATATCAAACCAGGATGAACCAAGATGAAAGAAGCTTTATTTGAAACCATTAATCAGTGTAGAATGACCAGGAAGTTGAATAAATCTCATATGAGTTATGAGGAAGAAGCTATCCCACTTTCTATTCAGATAAATCCAGATTAGCCTGTTCGGACATATGGCAATATCTTCATGATTCTTATCAATCCTGGAGGAAACAAGATGTAAGAATCTTGATTTGAAACCATTAATCAGTATAGAATGACCAGGAAATTGATTAAATCTCATAGGAGTTATGAGGAAGAAATCCCACTTTATATTCAGATAATTCCAGATTAGCCTGTTTGGACATATGGCAATATCTTCATGATTAATATCAAACCAGAATGAACCAAGATGTAAGAAGCTTGATTTGAAACCATTAATCAGTGTAGAATGACCAGGAAGTTGAATAAATCTCATAGGAGTTATGAGGAAGAAGCTATCCCACTTTCTATTCAGATGATTCCAGATTAGCCTGTTCGGACATATGGCAATATCTTCATGATTCATATCAAACCAGGATGAATGAAGATTTAAGAAGCTTGATTTGTAACCATTAATCAGTATATAATGACCAGGAAGTCTAATAAATCTCATAGGAGTTATGAGGAAGAAGCTATCCCACTTTCTATTCAGATAATTCCAGATTAGCATGTTTGGACATATGGCAATATCTTCATGATTAATATCAAACCAGAATGAACCAAGATGTAAGAAGCTTGATTTGAAACCATTAATCAGTGTAGAATGACCAGGAAGTTGAATAAATCTCATAGGAGTTATGAGGAAGAAGCTATCCCACTTTCTAATTAGATAATTCCAGATTAGTCTGTTTCGACTTATGGCAATATCTTCATGATTCTCATCAAACCAGGAGGAACCAAGATGTAAGAAGCCTGTTTTGAAACAATTAATGAGTATATAATGACCAGAAAGTTGAATAAATCTCATAGGAGTTATGAGGAAGAATCTATCCCACTTTCAATTCAGATGATTCCAGATTAGCATGTTCGGACATATGGCAATATCTTCATGATTCATAACAAACCAAGATGAACCAAGATCTAAGAAGCTTGATTTGAAACAATTAGTAAGTATAGAATGACCAGGAAATGAACAAATCTCATAGGAGTTATGAGGAAGAACATATCCCACTTTTTATTCAGATGATTCCAGATTAGCCTGTTCGGACATATAGCAATATCTTCATAATTCTTATCAAACCAGGAGGAAGCAAGATGTAAGAAGCTTGATTTGAAACAATTAGTAAGTATAGAATGACCAGGAAGTTGAATAAATCTCATTGGAGTTATGAGGAAGAAGCTATCTCACTTTCTAATCAGATGATTCTAGATTAGCCTGTTCGGACATATGTCAATATCTTCATGATTCATATCAAACCAGGATGAACGAAGATTTAAGAAGCTTGATTTGTAACCATTAATCAGTATATAATGACAAGAAAGTCTAATAAATCTCATAGGAGTTATGAGGAAGAAGCTATCCCACTTTCTATTCAGAAGATTCCAGATTAGCCTGTTCGGACATATGACAATATCTTCATGATTCATATCAAACCAGGATGAACCAAGATGAAAGAAGCTTTATTTGAAACCATTAATCAGTGTAGAATGACCAGGAAGTTGAATAAATCTCATATGAGTTATGAGGAAGAAGCTATCCCACTTTCTATTCAGATAAATCCAGATTAGCCTGTTCGGACATATGGCAATATCTTCATGATTCTTATCAATCCTGGAGGAAACAAGATGTAAGAATCTTGATTTGAAACCATTAATCAGTATAGAATGACCAGGAAATTGATTAAATCTCATAGGAGTTATGAGGAAGAAATCCCACTTTATATTCAGATAATTCCAGATTAGCCTGTTTGGACATATGGCAATATCTTCATGATTAATATCAAACCAGAATGAACCAAGATGTAAGAAGCTTGATTTGAAACCATTAATCAGTGTAGAATGACCAGGAAGTTGAATAAATCTCATAGGAGTTATGAGGAAGAAGCTATCCCACTTTCTATTCAGATGATTCCAGATTAGCCTGTTCGGACATATGGCAATATCTTCATGATTCATATCAAACCAGGATGAATGAAGATTTAAGAAGCTTGATTTGTAACCATTAATCAGTATATAATGACCAGGAAGTCTAATAAATCTCATAGGAGTTATGAGGAAGAAGCTATCCCACTTTCTATTCAGATAATTCCAGATTAGCCTGTTTGGACATATGGCAATATCTTCATGATTAATATCAAACCAGAATGAACCAAGATGTAAGAAGCTTGATTTGAAACCATTAATCAGTGTAGAATGACCAGGAAGTTGAATAAATCTCATAGGAGTTATGAGGAAGAAGTTATCCCACTTTCTATTCAGATGTTTCCAGATTACCCTATTCGGACATATGGCAATATCTTCATGTATCTTATCAAACAAGGAGGAACCAAGATGTAAGAATCTTGATTTGAAACCATTAATCAGTATAGAATGACCAGGAATTTGAATAAATCTCATAGGGGTTATGAGGAAGAAGCTATCCCACTTTCTATTCAGATGATTCCAGATTAGCATGTTCGGACATATGGTAATATCTTCATTATTCTTGTCAAACCAAGAGGAACCAAGATGTAAGAAGCTTGATTTGAACCATTAGTCAGAATAGAATGACCAGAAAATTGAATAAATCTCATAGGAGTTATGAGGAAGAAGCTATAACAATTTCTATTCAGATGATTCCAGATAAGCCTGTTCGGACATATGGCAATATCTTCATGATTCTTATCAAACCAGGCGGACCCAAGATGTAAGAAGCTTGATTTGAAACCATTAGTATGTATAGAATGACCAGGAAGTTGAATAAATCTCATAGGAGTTCTGAGGAAGTAGCTATCCTACTTTCTATTCAGGTGAATCCAGATTAGCCTATTCTGACATATGGCAATATCTTCATGATTCATATCAAACCAGGATGAATCAAGATGTAAGAAGCTTGATTTGAAACTATTAATCAGTGTAGAATGCCCAGGAAGTTGAATAAATCTCATAGTAGTTATGAGGAAGAAGCTATCCTACATTCTATTCAGATGTTTCCAGATTAGCCTGTTCGGATATATGACAATATCTTCATGATTCTTATCAAACCAGGAGGAACCAAGATGTAAGAAGCTTGATTTGAAACAATTAATCAGTATATAATGACCAGGAAGTTGAATAAATTTCATAGGAGTTATGAGGAAGAAGCTATCTCACTTTCTATTCAGATAATTCCAGATTAGCTTGTTCGGACATATGGCAAAATCTTCATGATTCATATCAAACCAGGATGGACCAAGATGTAAGAAGCTTGATTTGAAACCATTAATCAATGTAGAATGACCAGGAAGTTGAATAAATGTCATAGGAGTTTAGAGGAAGAAGCTATCCCACTTTCTATTCAGATGATTACAGAATAGTCTGTTCGGACATATGGCAATATCTTCATGATTCTCATCAAACCAGGCAGAACCAAGATGTAAGAAGCTTGATTTGAAACCATTAGTAAGAATAGAATGACCAGGAAGTTGTATAAATCTCACAGGAGTTATGAGGAAGAAGGTATCCCACTTTCTATTCAGATGTTTCCAGCTTACCCTATTCGGACATATGGCAATATCTTCATGTTTTTATCAAACGAGGAGGAACCAAGATGTAAGAAGCTGGATTTGAAACCATTAATCAGTATAGAATGACCAGAAAGTTGAATAAATCTCATAGGAATTATGAGGAAGAAACTATCCCACTTTCTATTCAGATGATTCCGGATTAGCCTATTCGGACATATGGCAATATATTCATTATTCTTATTAAACCAGGAGGAACCGAGATGTAAGAAGCTTGATTTGAACCATTAATCAGTATAGAATGACTAGGAAATTGAATAAATCTCATAGGAGTTATGAGGAAGAAGCTATCCCACTTTCTATTCAGATGATTCCAGATTAGCCTGTTCGGACATATGGCAATATCTTCATGATTCTCATCAAAACAGGCAGACCGAAGATGTAAGAAGCTTGATTTGAAACCATTAGTAAGTATAGAATTACCAGGAAGTTGAATAAATCTCATAGGAGTTATGAGGAAGAATCTATCCCACTTTCTATTCAGGTGATTCAAGATTAGCCTATTCGGACATATAGCAATATCTTCATGATTCATATCAAACCAGGATGAATCAAGATGTAAGAAGCTTGATTTGAAACCATTAATCAGTGTAGAATGAACAGGAAGTTGAATAAATCTCATAGGAGTTATGAGGAAGAAGCTATCCTACTTTCTATTCAGATGATTCCAGATTAGCCTGTTCGGACATATGGCAATATCTTCATGATTCTTATCAATCCAGGAGGAAACAAGATGTAAGAAGCTTGATTTGAAACCATTAGTAAGTATAGAATGACCAGGAAATTGAATAAATCTCACAGGAGTTATGAGGAAGAAGCTATCCCACTTTCTATTCAGGTGATTCCAGATTAGCCTATTCGGACATATGACAATATCTTCATGATTCATATCAAACCAGGATGAATCAAGATTTAAGAAGCTTGATTTGAAACCATTAATCAGTGTAGAATGACCAGGAAGTTGAATAAATCTCATAGTATTTATGAGGAACAAGCTATCCCACTTTCTATTCAAATGTTTCCAGATTAGCCTGTTCGGACATATGACAATATCTTCATGATTCTTATCAAATCAGGAGGAACCAAGATGTAAGAAGCTTGATTTGAAACAATTAATCAGTATGTAATGACCAGGAAGTTGAATAAATCTCATAGGAATTATGAGGAAGAAGCTATCCCACTTTCTATTCAGATAATTCCAGATTAGTCTGTTCGGACATATGTCAATATCTTCATGTTTCTTATCAAACCAGGAGGAACCAAGATGTAAGAAACTTGATTTGAAACAATTAATCAGTATATAATGACCAGGAAGTTGAATAAATCTCATAGGAGTTATGAGGAAGAAGCTATCCCACTTTCTATTCCGATGTTTCCAGATTACCCTATTCGGACATATGGCAATATCTTCATGTTTCTTATCAAACGAGGAGGAACCAAGATGTAAGAAGGTTGATTTGAAACCATTAATCAGAATAGAATGACCAGGAAGTTGAATAAATATCATAGGAGTTATGAGGAAGAAGCTATGCCACTTTCTATTCAGATGATTCCAGATTTGCCTGTTCGGACATATGGCAATATCTTCATTATTCTTATCAAACAAGGAGGAACTAAGATGTAAGAAGCTTGATTTGAACCATTAATCAGTATCGAATGACCAGGAAATTAAATAAATCTCATAGGAGTTATGAGGAAGAAGCTATCCCACTTTCTATTCAGATGATTTCAGATTAGCATGTTCGGACATATGGCAATATATTCATGATTCATATGAAACCAGGATGAACCAAGAAGTAAGATGCTTGATTTGAAACCATTAATCAGTATAGAATGACCAGGAAGTTGGATAAATCTCATAGGAGTTATGAGGAAGTAGCTATCCTACTTTCTATTCAGGTGAATCCAGATTAGCCTATTCTGACATATGGCAATATCTTCATGATTCATATCAAACCCGGATGAATCAAGATGTAAGAAGCTTGATTTGAAACTATTAATCTGTGTAGAATGACCAGGAAGTTGAATAAATCTCATAGTAGTTATGAGGAAGAAGCTATCCCACATTCTATTCAGATGTTTCCAGATTAGCCTGTTCGTATATATGACAATATCTTCATGATTCTTATCAAACCAGGAGGAACCAAGATGTAAGAAGCTTGATTTGAAACAATTAATCAGTATATAATGATCAGGAAGTTGAATAAATTTCATAGGAGTTATGAGGAAGAAGCTATCCCACTTTCTATTCAGATAATTCCAGATTAGCTTGTTCGGACATATGGCAAAATCTTCATGATTCATATCAAACCAGGATGGACCAAGATGTAAGAAGCTTGATTTGAAACCATTAATCAGTGTAGAATGACCAGGAAGTTGAATAAATGTCATAGGAGTTATGAGGAAGAAGCTATCCCACTTTCTATTCAGATGATTCCAGAATAGTCTGTTCGGACATATGGCAATATCTTCATGTTTCTCATCAAACCAGGCAGAACCAAGATGTAAGAAGCTTGATTTGAAACCATTAGTAAGTATAGAATGACCAGGAAGTTGTATAAATCTCACAGGAGTTATGAGGAAGAAGCTATCCCACTTTCTATTCAGATGTTTCCAGCTTACCCTATTCGGACATATGGCAATATCTTCATGTTTCTTATCAAACCAGGAGGAACCGAGATGTAAGAAGCTTGATTTGAACCATTAATCAGTATAGAATGACTAGGAAATTGAATAAATCTCATAGGAGTTATGAGGAAGAAGCTATCACACTTTCTATTCAGATGATTCCAGATTAGCCTGTTCAGACATATGGCAATATCTTCATGATTCTCATCAAACCAGGCGGACCGAAGATGTAAGAAGCTTGATTTGAAACCATTAGTAAGTATAGAATGACCAGGAAGTTGAATAAATCTCATAGGAGTTATGAGGAAGAATCTATCCCACTTTCTATTCAGGTGATTCCAGATTAGCATGTTCGGACCTATGGCAATATCTTCATGATTCTTATCAATCCAGGAGGAAACAAGATGTAAGAAGCTTGATTTGAAACCATTAGTAAGTATAGAATGACCAGGAAATTGAATAAATCTCACAGGAGTTATGAGGAAGAAGCTATCCCATTTTCTATTCAGGTGATTCCAGATTAGCCTATTCGGACATATGCCAATATCTTCATGATTCATATAAAACCAGGATGAATCAAGATGTAAGAAGCTTGATTTGAAACCATTAATCAGTGTAGAATAACCAGGAAGTTGAATAAATCTCATAGGATTTATGAGGAACAAGCTATCCCACTTTCTATTCAAATGTTTCCAGATTAGCCTGTTCGGACATATGGCAATATCTTCATGATTCTTATCAAATCAAGAGGAACCAAGATGTAAGAAGCTTGATTTGAAACAATTAATCAGTATATAATGACCAGGAAGTTGAATAAATCTCATAGGAATTATGAGGAAGAAGCTATCCCACTTTCTATTCAGATGTTTCCAAATTAGTCTGTTCGGACATATGGCAATATCTTCATGATTCTTATCAATCCAGGAGGAAACAAGATGTAAGAAGCTTGATTTGAAACCTTTAATCAGTGTAGAATGACCAGGAAGTTGAATAAATCTCATAGTAGTTATGAGGAAGAAGCTATCCCACTTTCTATTCAGATGTTTCCAGATTAGCCTGTTCGGACATATGACAATATCTTCATGATTCTTATCAAACCAGAAGGAACCAAGATGTAAGAAGCTTGATTTGAAGCAATTAATCAGTATATAATGACCATGAAGTTGAATTAATCTCATAGGAGTTATGAGGAAGAAGCTATCCCACTTTCTATTCAGATAATTCCAGATTAGCATGTTCGGACATATGGCAATATCTTCATGATTCATATCAAACCAGGATTAACCAAGATGTAAGAAGCTTGATTTGAAACCCTTAATCAGTGTAGAATGACCAGGAAGTTGAATAAATCTCATAGGAGTTATGTGGAAGAAGCTATCCAACTTTCTATTCAGATGTTTCCAGATTACCCTATTCGGACATATGACAATATCTTCATGTTTCTTATCAAACGAGGAGGAACCAAGATGTAAGAAGCTTGATTTGAAACCATAAATAAGTATAGAATGACCAGGAAGTTGAATAAATCTCATAGGAGTTATGAGGAAGAAGCTATCCCACTTTCTATTCAGATGATTCCAGATTAGCCTGTTCGGACATATGGCAATATATTCATTATTCTTATCAAACCAGGAGGAACCAAGATGTAAGAAGCTTGATTTGAACCATTAATCAGTATAGAATGACCAGGAAATTGAATAAATCTCATAGGAGTTATGAAGAAGAAGCTATCCCACTTTCTATTTAGATAATTCCAGATTAGCCTGTTCGGACATATGACAATATATTTATGGTTCATATAAAACCAGGAGGAACCAAGATGTAAGAAGCTTGATTTGAAACAATTAATGAGTATATAATGACCAGGAAGTTGAATAAATCTCATAGGAGTTATGAAGAAGAAGCTATCCCACTTTCTATTCAGATTATTCCAGATTAGCCTGTTCGGACATATGGTAATATCTTCATGATTCATATCAAACCAGGATGAACCAAGATATAAGGAGCTTGATTTGAAACCATTAATCATTGTAGAATAGGATGTTAAAATGGGCAAAATAACCCAGCCCAGCCCAACCCACAAAAAACCCGACCCAGTTTATGCCCAGCCCAAGAAAACCCAGAGACATTATGGGTAAATTAAAACCCATAAAATAACCCAGCAGGGTATATGGTCACCCATGGGTACCCAAACCATTTTATTTGTTGTAAAGAACTTATGTAAAATATTCATATCTTTTTGCATACATAATCAAATTATACATTTTATATACTAATAAAAAGATATTTTAAATACCTATGCATAAATATTAAAATCACAATTTTAATAAATTCATATTTGATCCAAACTGAAACAAATTGTAGCTTGCAATATATGTAAAGAAGTAGCAAAAGTATTTTTATTCAGTTAAAAATAATTGTAGCTTGCAACATTTGCAGCTTCTTGAATCTTGAATCTCTCTCATACTCCTGAAGAACTTGCAACATTTGTAGCTTCATCATCAAAATTATCTTCAATATCACCTAAATACCAAAACATATGTAAGTTCAAAGCACCAACTTGAATATATTTACACAGACGTTAAGCTATATGTTGCTGGCAATATAGATGTTAAGCTATATGTTCTGACCACAAAGAAAATGCATTGCTCTGACCACAAAGAAAACATGTCTAAACACCAAAGCACTAAAGCTCTCGAAACATTGTTCTGATCACAAAAATGCATTGTTCTGACTTCTGACCACAAAGAAAACATGTCTAAACACCAAAGCACTAAGGCTCTCGAAGTGACCACAAAGTGACCATAAACAAGTTCTGACCACAAAGTGACCACAAAGAAAATGCATTGTTCTAAACACCAAAGCACCAAGTTACCTCATGAAAACGACGAACTCATACTCCTGAAGAACTTGCAACATTTATAGCTTCCTCATCGAAATTATCTTCAATGTCACCTAGAATACCATCAGCCAAGCAAATGCATTATTCAGTCAAGCATCAGTCAAGCAAACTAAAGAAGTAAAACCAAGTTACCTTCAAGTTCTGGATAACCACGCAACCAGTTGCGAGTGCAAAGCAACGCTTGCACATTGTCTGGAAGAAGGCGGTTTCTGTATGGGGTCAATACACGACCACCAATACTGAATGCAGACTCTGATGCAACGGTGGTTATTGGGATACTGAGAAGATCCATTGCAAGCGCAGCTAAATCACCATGGCGATGCCCATTTTCTTTCCAATAGGCCAGAACTTTTATATCTGCAAAAGCTTTTAACTCAAGCCTCGGCTCTTCCAAATACAACTCCGAACTCGTCTTTGTGTCATCTGAACCATGTTGAATACTCCTTTCAAGTTCAAAAAGATCCTATATTGTAATCACACAAGAACATCAATATAATCATACAAGTTCAACTATATTTATATTCATAAGTTCAAAACAAGTTCAAGTCAAGACAAGAAGAAAAGAAGTAAGATTCTTACAGAAATCAAATCGTCTTCAAGGGGTGATTCATTAAGAAGGTCATCTGGTGTTGCTGAATAGTTTGAACTAGAAGATGAACTTGTCCAAGGCTTGCTCGTATACTCTTCGTACAAATCCTTCAGATTCTTCACTATAACTTGAATTTTCTTCTCGGAGGTCGTTGGATCTACCCTATCAAAAGCTTTTTTCAGTATCTGAAGCTTGAACCACGGATCCAACACAGCTCCCATGGCTAAGATGATACTATATTCAGACCAGTACTTTGCAAACTTGATTTGCATTCTCCTAGCCATTAACTTCAAGTCTTCATCATCACACCTGTATGAAGTATATGTTCGCAGTTGGATACTTCACGCCTGAAAAATAGGTTGTGATGGTACTGAAAGGCTTCAGGAACTCGCAAATATTCTTCCCACGTTCCCATTCTTGCTCTGAAGGCAAAGTGTTGTAACTCCTATCACAAACTTTGAAGCTAGCAAACGCCTCACGGAATTTAAGAGCCCTTGCAAGCATATCATAGGTTGAATTCCACCGAGTAGATACATCTAAAGACAATCCCGAGCTACCCGTAACCCGGCGGTCCCGGCGCAAACTCTCCACACAAGCTGCAAATGCATCTTTTCTTGATTGAGAGGCTTTCACAAACCTCACACTCTCGCGGATATTCTCCAACAGACTATGAGCTAACTCCAACCCTTCCTTCACTATGAGATTTAATATGTTGGCACAACACCTCACGTGTAAAAATTTCCCATTACACAGCAATCTATTTCCAGCAACCATTTGAAGACGATGTGTAAGAATCTTCTGCATACTAGTATTACTAGTAGCATTGTCTAAGGTGAAGGAGAATACCTTCTTTTCCAAGCCCCAATCCTTCAAGCACTCCAACACCTTCTTAGCTATTTCATCACCCGTGTGAGGAGGCTTGATTTCACAAAACGCCAAGATCTTGTTGTTTAAAGTCCAACTATCGTCAATATAGTGGGCAGTCAAACAAATATACCCCATCACCGTGCGAGCTGACCAAAGGTCTGTCGTGAAGCAAAATCGACTTTTGAGATTTGCAAAAAGTCTTTTGAGCTTTGCTTTCTCCATCTCATACTTCCTAAAGACATCAGCAGCAGCGGTTTGTCGGCATATATGCACAACATTTGGGTTCAAATATTTATCTCTTGCCCTAACCTTCTCATACTCCACATACCGAAAAGGCAAATCGTGATAGATAATAAGCTCACTAGTCATTTCGCGATCTACTCTCTGATCATACTTCCTTTCAGCACTGCCATCACTTTCAGGCTTCACTGGACAGATTTCTAAATGCCGTTTCAAAGATGATGTTCCATTCCTAACTTCTATTACTAACTCCTTACTACAATAGATGCAACGGCCTCTGTTCTTTCCATCTAGCCCTACACCTATCGGTATGTATTCCTTCCAAACATCAGACTTTAAGCGTTTGTTAGACTGAAATACCGTTTTTGTTGGTTGAGTCACTTGAGTTTCACTGTGGGCTGCTGGAAGTTCAGCTTCATTCTCCTCTCTGTCCACATCCATTTCCTCATTTTCAAGCTCTGCAAGTAGTCTCACTGACTGGGAATCCATCTACAAATACAAAAAGCAAGAAGAGAATCAGAGATAAACATCATTTTCCATCACTTTTACTTTTAGACACTGAAATAAAGTAAGACCATAATACAATTTCTTAAAAAATATAATATGACAACAACTCATAATAAGAACTACAGTTACTAGACATTCATAATAAGAGCTCTACTTGATCTCTAAAGGCACTACGAAACACTCGCAGATGCTTACCTAATAATATTAACCGGCCTGCTACTGGTACTGGACTAATATATAAAGCAGATGCTTTCCTCGTGACACCTACTACTACTGGCTACTGGACTGCTACTGGACTACTTTGTGCATAAGATTTTCACTCATCTTTGATGTCTCTTCAAAACCTGTAAAATGGAACACTCAGCTTACTCAAGTAGTAAATAGCAACATGAATCTGTACATCTGTCTCCAATGTCCACTAGAACTAACAGTCTGAGAACAGATAAGAGTTCTGAGGAGATTCAACCAATACACAAGCACAAGACTAAAAATGCTACTGATGTCTAAGTAAGAAGCAAGATTAAAAATTAACCCATCACAGTTCTGAGGAGATCATAAGAGTTCATAAGTTCATAAGAGTTCATAAGTTCACAAGAGCCAAAACTTTATACGATTCTTCACTGACAAAACCCATCACAGATAAAAAAAAAAACAAGCATCCAGCGTCAGTGTCCAAAATTTGATTCTAAGTTCAATTTATACGATGCTCAAAGCAGGAAAAGCAACAAGAGCAGACCCAACTTTATACAATGTCAAAGTAAGCACGAGATGCACACGATTCTTCACGAAGCATCACAGACCCATCACATACCTGAATAGAAACCGAAAGGTGACTGGAGCATGAAATCAAAAGATGACGAAGCGAGGACAAGGAGACAGTTGCAATCAGATATCCTTGATGGGTTTGCTGCAGAGATCCGTCTCAAAACCTGATGATGGGTTTGCTGCAGAAAAAACAGAATTTGAGATCGAGAGATCGAGAGAGAGAGAGAGAAAGAGAGAGAGAGAGAGAGAGAGAGAGAGAGAGAGAGAGAGAGAGAGAGAGAGAGAGAGAGAGAGAGAGAGAGAGAGAGAGAGAGAGAGAGAGAGAGAGAGAGAGAGAGAGAGAGAGAGAGAACCTGAGAGAGACGTGAAGAGATCAGAGATCGGAGAGATCGACGTCTCGAAGAGGGAGCGTCGGAGAGATCGACGTCTCGAAGAGGGAGCGTCGGAGAGATCGACGTCTCGAAGAGGGAGCGTCGGAGAGATCGACGTCTCGAACTTTCTGAGATCGACGTCTCTAACTTTCTGAGATTGAAAGAGAAGACGACGTAATGTGAATCTTGTGGGTACCCATTTAGTCTATTGGGTTTACCCATATAGGGTAAATTGATTTATTTATTCAAAGCTAAAAACCCAATTTGAACCCAGTTGTTAATTAAAAGGCAAAAATACAACCCAAAGTTTGTGGGCTTGGGTAAACCCATGGGTAGTTACCCATTTTAACATCCATATTGTAGAATGACCAGGAAGTTGAATAAATCTCATATGAGTTATGAGGAAGAAGCTATCCCACTTTCTATTCAGATAAATCCAGATTAGCCTGTTCGGACATATGGCAATATCTTCATGATTCTTATCAATCCAGGAGGAAACAAGATGTAAGAAGCTTGATTTGAAACCATTAATCAGTATAGAATGACCAAGAAATTGATTAAATCTCATAGAAGTTATGAGGAAGAAGTTATCCCACTTTATATTCAGATAATTCCAGATTAGCCTGTTCGGACATATGGCAATATCTTCATGATTAATATCAAACCAGAATGAACCAAGATGTAAGAATCTTAATTTGAAATCATTAATCATTGTAGAATTACCAGGAAGTTGAATAAATTTCATAGGAGTTATGAGGAAGAAGCTATCCCACTTTCTATTCAGATGATTCCAGATTAGCCTGTTCGGACATATGGCAATATCTTCATGATTCTCATCAAACCGGGCGGAACCAAGATGTAAGAAGCTTGATTTGTAACCATTAATAAGTATAGAATGACCAGGAAGTTGAATAAATTTCATAGGAGTTATGAGGAAGAAGCTATCCCACTTTCAATTCAGGTGATTTCAGATTAGCCTATTCGGACATATGGCAATATCTTCATGATTCATATCAAACCAGGATGAACCAAGATGTAAGAAGCTTGATTTGAAACCATTAATAAGTGTAGAATGACCAGGAAGTTGAATAAATCTCATAAGAGATATGAGGAAGAAGTTATCCCACTTTTTATTCAGATGTTTCCAGATTACCCTATTCAGACATATGGCAATATCTTCATGTTTCTTATCAAACGAGGAGGAAACAAGATGTAAGAAGCTTGATTTGAAACCATTAATCAGTATAGAATGTCCACGAAGTTGAAAAAATCTCATAGGAATTATGAGAAAAAGTTATCCCACTATATATTCAGATAATTCCAGATTAGCCTGTTTGGACATATGGCAATATTTTCATGATTAATATCAAACCCGAATGAACCAAGATGTAAGAAGCTTGATTTGAAACCATTAATCAGTGTAGAATGACCAGGAAGTTGAATAAGTGTCATAGGAGTTATGAGGAAGAAGCTATTCCACTTTCGATTCAGATGATTCCAGATTAGCCTGTTCGGACATATGGCAATATCTTCATGATTCTCATCAAACAAGGCGGAACCAAAATGTAAGAAGCTTGATTTGTAACCATTAGTAAGTATAGAATGACCAGAAAGTTGAATAAATCTCATAGGAGTTATGAAGAAGAAGCTATCCCACTTTCTATTCAGATTATTCGAGATTAGCCTGTTCGGACATATGGCAATATCTTCATGATTCATATCAGACCAGGATGAATCAAGATGTAAGAAGCATGATTTTAAACCATTAATCAGTGTAGAATGAACAGGAAGTTGAATAAATCTCATAGTAGTTATGACGGAGAAGCTATCCCACTTTCTATTCAGATGTTTCCAAATTAGCCTGTTCGGACATATGGCAATATCTTCATGATTCTTATCAAACCTGGAGGAACCAAGACGTAAGAAGCTTGATTTGAAACAATTAATCAGTATATAATGACCAGGAAGTTGAATAAATCTCATAGGAGTGATGAGGAAGAAGCTATCCCACTTTCTATTCAGATAATTCCAGATTAGCCTGTTCGGACATATGGCAATATTTTCATGATTCATATCAAACCAGGATGAACCAAGATGTAAGAAGCTTGATTTGAAACCATTAATTAGTGTAGAATGACCAGGAAGTTGAATAAATCTCATAGGAGTTATGAGGAAGAAGTTATCCCACTTTCTATTCAGATGTTTCCAGATTACCCTATTCGGATATATGGCAATATCTTCATGTTTCTTATCAAATGAGGAGGAACCAAGATATAAGGAGCTTGATTTGAAACCATTAATCATTGTAGAATGACCAGGAAGTTGAATAAATCTCATATGAGTTATGAGGAAGAAGCTATCCCACTTTCTATTCAAATAAATCCAGATTAGCCTGTTCGGACATATGGCAATATCTTCATGATTCTTATCAATCCAGGAGGAAACAAGATGTAAGAAGTTTGATTTGAAACCATTAATCAGTATAGAATGACCAAGAAATTGATTAAATATCATAGGAGTTATGAGAAAGTAGTTATCCCACTTTATATTCAGATAATTCCAGATTAGCCTGTTCGGAGATATGGCAATATCTTCATGATTAATATCAAACCAGAATGAACCAAGATGTAAGAAGCTTGATTTGAAACCATTAATCAATGTAGAACGACCAGGAAGTTGAATAAATGTCATAGGAGTTATGAGGAAGAAGCTATCCCACTTTCTATTCAGATGATTCCAGATTAGCCTGTTCGGAAATATGGCAATATCTTCATGATTCTCATCAAACCAGGCTTAACCAAGATGCAAGAAGCTTGATTTGTAACCATTAGTAAGGATAGAATGACCAGGAAGTTGAATAAATCTCATAGGAGTTATGAGGAAGAAGCTATCCCACTTTCTATTCAGGTGATTCCAGATTAGTCTATTCGGACATATGGCAATATCTTCATGATTCATATCAAACCAGGATGAATCAAGATGTAAGAAGCTTGATTTAAAACCATTAATCAGTGTAGAATGAACAGGAAGTTGAATAAATCTCATAGTAGTTATGACGGAGAAGCTATCCCACTTTCTATTCAGATGTTTCCAAATTAGCCTGTTCGGACATATGGCAATATCTTCATGATTCTTATCAAACCAGGAGGAACCAAGACGTAAGAAGCTTGATTTGAAACAATTAATCAGTATATAATGACCAGGAAGTTGAATAAATCTCATAGGAGTGATGAGGAAGAAGCTATCCCACTTTCTATTCAGATAATTTCAGATTAGCCTGTTTGGACATATGGCAATATCTTCATGATTCATATCAAACCAGGATGAACCAAGATGTAAGAAGCTTGATTTGAAACCATTAATCAGTGTAGAATGACCAGGAAGTTGAATAAATCTCATAGGAGTTATGAGGAAGAAGTTATCCCACTTTCTATTCAGATGTTTCCAGATTACCCTATTCGGACATATGGCAATATCCTCATGTTTCTTATCAAACGAGGAGGAACCAGGATGTAAGAAGCTTGATTTGAAACCATTAATCAGTATAGAATGTCCAGGAAGTTGAATAAATCTCATATGAATTATGAGGAAGAAGTTATCCCACTATATATTCAGATAATTCCAGATTAGCCTATTCGGACATATGGCAATATCTTCATGATTAATATCAAACCAGAATGAACCAAGATGTAAGAAGCTTGATTTGAAACCATAAATTAGTGTAGAATGACCAGGAAGTTGAATAAATGTCATAGGAGTTATGCGGAAGAAGCTATCCCACTTTCTATTCAGATGATTCCAGATTAGCATGTTCGGACATATGACAATATCTTCATGATTCTCATCAAACCAGGCGGAACCAAGATGTAAGAAGCTTGATTTGTAACCATTAGTAAGTATAGAATGGCCAGGAAGTTGAATAAATCTCATAGGAGTTATGAGGAAGAAGCTATCCCACTTTCTATTCAGGTGATTCCATATTAGCCTATTCGGACATATGGCAATATCTTCATGATTCATATCAAACCAGGATGAATCAAGATGTAAGAAGCTTGATTTGAAACCATTAATCAGTGTAGAATGAACAGGAAGTTGAATAAATCTCATAGTAGTTATGAGGAAGAAGCTATCCCACTTTCTATTCAGATGTTTCCAGATTAGCATGTTCGGACATATGGCAATATCTTCATGATTCTTATCAAACCAGAAGAAACCAAGACGTAAGAAGCTTGATTTGAAACAATTAATCAGTATGTAATGACCAGAAGGTTGAATAAATCTCATAGGAGTTATGAGGAAGAAGCTATCCCACTTTCTATTCAGATAATTCCAGATTAGCCTATTCGGACATATGGCAATATCTTCATGTTTCTTATCAAACGAGGAGGAACCAAGATGTAAGAAGCTTGATTTGAAACCATTAATCAGTATAAAACGTCCAGGAAATTGATTAAATCTCATAGGAGTTATGAGGAAGAAGTTATCCCACTATATATTCAGATAATTACAGATTAGCCTGTTCGGACATATGGCAATATCTTCATGATTAATATCAAACCAGAATTAACCAAGATGTAAGAATCTTGATTTGAAACCATTAATCAGCGTAGAATGACCAGGAAGTTGAAAAAATGTCATAGGAGTTATGAGGAAGAAGCTATCGCACTTTCTATTCAGATTATTCCAGATTAGCCTGTTCGGACATATGGCAATATCTTCATGATTCTCATCAAACCAGGCGGAACCAAGATGTAAGAAGCTTGATTTGTAACCATTAGTAAGTATAGAATGACCAGGAAGTTGAATAAATCTCATAGGATTTATGAGGAAGAAGCTATCCCACTTTCTATTCAGGTGATTCCAGATTAGCCTATTCGGACATATGGCAATATCTTCATGTCTCTTATCAAACGAGGAGGAACCAAGATGTAAGAAGCTTGATTTGAAACCATTAATCAGTATAGAATGTCCAGGAAATTGATTAAATCTCATAGGAGTTATGCGGAAGAAGTTATCCCACTATATATTCAGATAATTCCAGATTAACCTGTTCAGACATATGGCAATATCTTCATGATTAATATCAAACCAGAATGAACCAAGATGTAAGAAGTTTGATTTGAAACCATTAATCAGTGTAGAATGACCAGGAAGTTGAATAAATGTCATAGGAGTTATGAGGAAGAAGCTATCCCACTTTCTATTCATATGATTCCAGATTAGCATGTTCAGACATATGGCAATATCTTCATGATTCTTATCAAACCAGGAGGAACGAAGATGTAAGAAGCTTGATTTGAAACAATTAATCAGTATAAAATGACCAGGAAGTTGAATAAATCTCATAGGAGTTATGAGGAAGAAGCTATCCCGCTTTCTATTCAGGTGATTCCATATTAGCCTATTCGGACATATGGCAATATCTTCATGATTCATATCAAACCAGGATGAATCAAGATGTAAGAAGCTTGATTTGAAACCATTAATCAGTGTAGAATGAACATGAAGTTGAATAAATCTCATAGTAGTTATGAGGAAGAAGCTATCCCACTTTCTATTCAGATGTTTCCAGATTAGCCTATTCGAACATATGGCAATATCTTCATGATTTTTATCAAACCAGGAGGAACCAAGACGTAAGAAGCTTCATTTGAAACAATTAATCAGTTTGTAATGACCAGAAGGTTGAATAAATCTCATAGGAGTTATGAGGAAGAAGCTATCCCACTTTCTATTCAGATAATTCCAGATTAGCCTATTCGGACATATGGCAATATCTTCATGTTTCTTATCAAACGAGGAGGAACCAAGATGTAAGAAGCTTGATTTGAAACCATTAATCAGTATAGAATGTCTAGGAAATTGATTAAATCTCATAGGAGTTATGCGGAAGAAGTTATCCCACTATATATTCAGATAATTCCAGATTAGCCTGTTCGGACATATGGCAATATCTTCATGATTAATATCAAACCAGAATTAACCAAGATGTAAGAATCTTGATTTGAAACCATTAATCAGCGTAGAATGACCAGGAAGTTGAATAAATGTCATAGGAGTTATGAGGAAGAAGCTATCCCACTTTCTATTCAGATTATTCCTGATTAGCCTGTTCGGACATATGGCAATATCTTCATGATTCTCATCAAACCAGGCGGAACCAAGATGTAAGAAGCTTGATTTGTAACCATTAGTAAGTATATAATGACCAGGAAGTTGAATAAATCTCATAGGAGTTATGAGGAAGAAGCTATCCCACTTTCTATTCAGGTGATTCCAGATTAGCCTATTCGGACATATGGCAATATCTTCATGTCTCTTATCAAACGAGGAGGAACCAAGATGTAAGAAGCTTGATTTGAAACCATTAATCAGTATAGAATGTCCAGGAAATTGATTAAATCTCATAGGAGTTATGCGGAAGAAGTTATCCCACTATATATTCAGATAATTCCAGATTAACATGTTCAGACATATGACAATATCTTCATCATTAATATCAAACCAGAATGAACCAAGATGTAAGAAGTTTGATTTGAAACCATTAATCAGTGTAGAATGACCAGGAAGTTGAATAAATGTCATATGAGTTATGAGGAAGAAGCTATCCCACTTTCTATTCATATGATTCCAGATTAGCATGTTCAGACATATGGCAATATCTTCATGATTCTTATCAAACCAGGAGGAACGAAGATGTAAGAAGCTTGATTTGAAACAATTAATCAGTATATAATGACCAGGAAGTTGAATAAATCTCATAGGAGTTATGAGGAAGAAGCTATCCCGCTTTCTATTCAGGTGATTCCATATTAGCCTATTCGGACATATGGCAATATCTTCATGATTCATATCAAACCAGGATGAATCAAGATGTAAGAATCTTGATTTGAAACCATTAATCAGTGTAGAATGAACATGAAGTTGAATAAATCTCATAGTAGTTATGAGGAAGAAGCTATCCCACTTTTTATTCAGATGTTTCCAGATTAGCCTATTCGAACATATGGCAATATCTTCATGATTTTTATCAAACCAGGAGGAACCAAGACGTAAGAAGCTTCAGTTGAAACATTTAATCAGTTTGTAATGACCAGAAGGTTGAATAAATCTCATAGGAGTTATGAGGAAGAAGCTATCCCACTTTCTATTCAGATAATTCCAGATTAGCCTATTCGGACATATGGCAATATCTTCATGTTTCTTATCAAACGAGGAGGAACCAAGATGTAAGAAGCTTGATTTGAAACCATTGATCAGTATAAAACGTCAAGGAAATTGATTAAATCTCATAGGAGTTATGAGGAAGAAGTTATCCCACTATATATTCAGATAATTACAGATTAGCCTGTTCGGACATATGGCAATATCTTCATGATTAATATCAAACCAGAATTAACCAAGATGTAAGAAGCTTGATTTCAAACCATTAATCAGTGTAGAATGACCAGGAAGTTGAATAAATCTTATAGGAGTTATGAGGAAGAAGCTATCCCACTTTCTATTCAGATAATTCCAGATTAGCCTGTTCGGACATATGGCAATATCTTCATGATTCATATCAAACCAGGATGAACCAAGATGTAAGAAGCTTGATTTGAAACCATTAGTCAGTGTAGAATGACCAGGAAGTTGAATAAATCTCATAGGATTTATGAGGAAGAAGCTATCCCACTTTCTATTCAGATAATTCCAGATTTGCCTGTTCGGACATATGACAATATCTTCATGATTCATATCAAACCAGGATGAACCAAGATGTAAGAAGCTTGATTTGAAACCATTAGTCAGTGTAGAATGACCATGAAGTTGAATAAATCTCATAGGAGTTATGAGGAAGAAGCTATCCCACTTTCTATTCAAATGTTTCCAGATTACCCTATTCGTACATATGGCAATATCTTCATGTTTCTTATCAAACGAGGAGGAACCAAGATGAAGAAGCTTAATTTGAAACCATAAATCAGTATAGAATGACCAGGAAGTTGAATAAATCTCATAGGACTTATGAGGAAGAAGCTATCCCACTTTCTATTCAGATGATTCCAGATTAGCCTGGTCGGACATATGACAATATATTCATTATTCTTATCAAACCAGGAGGAACCAAGATATAAGGAGCTTGATTTGAAACAATTAATCAGTATATAATGACCAGGAAGTTGAATAAATCTCATAGGAGTTATGTAGAAGAAAGCTATCCCACTTTCTATTCAGATGATTCCAGATTAGCCTGTTCGGACATATGTTAATATCTTCATGATTCATATCAAACCAGGATGAACCAAGATATAAGGAGCTTGATTTGAAACTATTAATCATTGTAGAATGACCAGGAAGTTGAATAAATCTCATATGAGTTATGAGGAAGAAGCTATCCCACTTTCTATTCAGATAAATCCAGATTAGCCTGTTCGGACATATGGCAATATCTTCATGATTCTTATCAATCCATGAGGAAACAAGATGTAAGAAGCTTGATTTGAAACCATTAATAAGTATAGAATGACCAGGATATTGATTAAATCTCATAGGAGTTATGAGGAAGAAGTTATCCCACTTTATATTCAGATAATTCCAGATTAGCCTGTTCGGACATATGACAATATCTTTATGATTCATATAAAAGCAGGAGGAACCAAAAGCTTGATTTGAAACAATTAATCAGTATATAATGACAAGGAAGTTGAATAAATCTCATAGGAGTTATGAAGAAGAAGCTATCCCACTTTCTATTCAGATTGATTCCAGATTAGCCTGTTCGGACATATGGTAATATCTTCATGATTCATATCAAACCAGGATGAACCAAGATGTAAGAAGCTTGATTTGAAACCATTAATCAGTGTAGAATGACCCGGAAGTTGAATAAATCTCATAGGAGTTATGAGGAAGAAGTTATCCCACTTTCTATTCAGATGTTTCCAAATTACCCTATTCGGACATATGACAATATCTTCATGTATCTTATCAAACGAGGAGGAACCAAGATGTAAGAAGCTTGCTTTGAAACCATTAATCAGTATAGAATGACCAGGAATTTGAATAAATCTCATAGGAGTTATGAGGAAGAAGCTATCCCACTTTCTATTCAGATGATTCCAGATTAGCCTCTTCAGACATATGGCAGTATCTTCATTATTCTTATAAAACCAGGAGGAACCAAGATGTAAGAAGCTTGATTTGAACCATTAATCAGTATAGAGTGACCAGAAAATTGAATAAATCTCATAGGAGTTATGAGGAAGAAGCTATAACAATTTCTATTCAGATGATTCCAGATTAGTCTGTTCGGACATATGGCAATATCTTCATGATTCATATCAAACCAGGATGGACCAAGATGTAAGAAGCTTGATTTGAATCCATTAATCAGTGTAGAATGACCAGGAAGTTGAATAAATCTTATAGGAGTTATGAGGAAGAAGCTATCCCACTTTCTATTCAGATGATTCCAGATTAACCTGTTCGAACATATGGTAATATCTTCATGATTCATATCAAACCAGGATGAACCAAGATGTAAGAAGCTTGATTTGAAACCATTAATCATTGTAGAATGACCAGGAAGTTGAATAAATCTCATATGAGTTATGAGGAAGAAGCTATCCCACTTTCTATTCAGATAATTCCAAATTAGCATGTTCGGACATATGGCAATATCTTCATGATTCTCATCAAACCAGGCGGACCCAAGATGTAAGAAGCTTGATTTGAAACCATTAGTAAGTATAGAATGACCAGGAAGTTGAATAAATCTCATAGGAGTTATGAGGAAGAAGCTATTCCACTTTCTATTCAGGTGATTCCAGATTAGCCTATTCGGACATATGGCAATATCTTCATGATTCATATCAAACCAGGATGAATCAAGATGTAAGAAGCTTGATTTGAAACCATTAATCAGTGTAGAATGACCAGGAAGTTGAATAAATCTCATAGTAGTTATAAGGACGAAGCTATCCCACTTTCTATTCAAATATTTCCAGATTAGCATGTTCAGACATATGACAATATCTTCATGATTCTTATCAAACCAGGAGGAACCAAGATGTAAGAAGCTTGATTTGAAACAATTAATCAGTATATAATGACCAGGAAGTTGAATAAATCTCATAGGAGTTATGAGGAAGAAGCTATCCCACTTTCTATTCAGATAATTCCAGATTAGCCTGTTCGGACATATGGCAATATCTTCATGATTCATATCAAACCAGGATGAACCAAGATGTAAGAAGCTTGATTTGAAACCATTAATCAGTGTAGAATGACCAGGAAGATGAATAAATCTCATAGGAGTTATGAGGAAGAAGCTATCCCACTTTCTATTCAAATGTTTCCAGATTACCCTATTCGGACATATGACAATATCTTCATGCTTCTTATCAAACGAGGAGGAACCAAGATGTAAGAAGCTTGATTTGAAACCATAAATCAGTATAGAATGACCAGGAAGTTGAATAAATCTCATAGGAGTTATGAAGAAGAAGCTATCCCACTTTCTATTCAGATTGATTCCAGATTAGCCTGTTCGGACATATGGGAATATCTTCATGATTCATATCAAACCAGGATGAACCAAGATGTAAGAAGCCTGATTTGAAACCATTAATCAGTGTAGAATGACCAGGAAGTTTAATAAATCTCATAGTAGATATGAGGAAGAAGCTATCCCACTTTCTATTCAAATGTTTCCAGATTACCCTATTCGGACATACGACAATATCTTCATGTTACTTATCAAACCAGGATGGACCAAGATGTAAGAAGCTTGATTTGAATCCATTAATCAGTGTAGAATGACCAGGAAGTTGAATAAATCTTATAGGAGTTATGAGGAAGAAGCTATCCCACTTTCTATTCAGATGATTCCAGATTAACCTGTTCGAACATATGGTAATATCTTCATGATTCATATCAAACCAGGATGAACCAAGATGTAAGAAGCTTGATTTGAAACCATTAATCATTGTAGAATGACCAGGAAGTTGAATAAATCTCATATGAGTTGTGAGGAAGAAGCTATCCCACTTTCTATTCAGATAATTCCAAATTAGCCTGTTCGGACATATGGCAATATTTTCATGATTCATATCAAACCAAGATGAACCAAGATGTAAGAAGCTTGATTTGAAACCATTAATCAGTGTAGAATGACCAGGAAGTTGAATAAATCTCATATGAGTTATGAGGAAGAAGCTATCCCACTTTCTATTCAGATAATTCCAGATTAGCATGTTCGGACATATGGCAATATCTTCATGATTCTCATCAAACCAGGCGGACCCAAGATGTAAGAAGCTTGATTTGAAACCATTAGTAAGTATAGAATGACCAGGAAGTTGAATAAATCTCATAGGAGTTATGAGGAAGAAGCTATTCCACTTTCTATTCAGGTGATTCCAGATTAGCCTATTCGGACATATGGCAATATCTTCATGATTCATATCAAACCAGGATGAATCAAGATGTAAGAAGCTTGATTTGAAACCATTAATCAGTGTAGAATGACCAGGAAGTTGAATAAATCTCATAGTAGTTATAAGGAAGAAGCTATCCCACTTTCTATTCAGATATTTCCAGATTATCCTGTTCGGACATATGACAATATCTTCATGATTCTTATCAAACCAGGATGAACCAAGATGTAAGAAGCTTGATTTGAAACCATTAATCAGTGTAGAATGACCAGGAAGATGAATAAATCTCATAGGAGTTATGAGGAAGAAGCTATCCCACTTTCTATTCAAATGTTTCCAGATTACCCTATTCGGACATATGACAATATCTTCATGCTTCTTATCAAACGAGGAGGAACCAAGATGTAAGAAGCTTGATTTGAAACCATAAATCAGTATAGAATGACCAGGAAGTTGAATAAATCTCATAGGAGTTATGAAGAAGAAGCTATCCCACTTTCTATTCAGATTGATTCCAGATTAGACTGTTCGGACATATGGGAATATCTTCATGATTCATATCAAACCAGGATGAACCAAGATGTAAGAAGCCTGATTTGAAACCATTAATCAGTGTAGAATGACCAGGAAGTTGAATAAATCTCATAGGAGTTATGAGGAAGAAGCTATCCCACTTTCTATTCAAATGTTTCCAGATTACCCTATTCGGACATATGACAATATCTTCATGTTACTTATCAAACCAGGATGGACCAAGATGTAAGAAGCTTGATTTGAATCCATTAATCAGTGTAGAATGACCAGGAAGTTGAATAAATCTTATAGGAGTTATGAGGAAGAAGCTATCCCACTTTCTATTCAGATGATTCCAGATTAACCTGTTCGAACATATGGTAATATCTTCATGATTCATATCAAACCAGGATGAACCAAGATGTAAGAAGCTTGATTTGAAACCATTAATCATTGTAGAATGACCAGGAAGTTGAATAAATCTCATATGAGTTATGAGGAAGAAGCTATCCCACTTTCTATTCAGATAATTCCAAATTAGCATGTTCGGACATATGGCAATATTTTCATGATTCATATCAAACCAAGATGAACCAAGATGTAAGAAGCTTGATTTGAAACCATTAATCAGTGTAGAATGACCAGGAAGTTGAATAAATCTCATATGAGTTATGAGGAAGAAGCTAACCCACTTTCTATTCAGATAATTCCAGATTAGCATGTTCGGACATATGGCAATATCTTCATGATTCTCATCAAACCAGGCGGACCCAAGATGTAAGAAGCTTGATTTGAAACCATTGGTAAGTATAGAATGACCAGGAAGTTGAATAAATCTCATAGGAGTTATGAGGAAGAAGCTATTCCACTTTCTATTCAGGTGATTCCAGATTAGTCTATTCGGACATATGGCAATATCTTCATGATTCATATCAAACCAGGATGAATCAAGATGTAAG
Organism: Raphanus raphanistrum x Raphanus sativus; assembly: GCA_019705995.1. Classification (NCBI taxonomy): domain Eukaryota; kingdom Viridiplantae; phylum Streptophyta; class Magnoliopsida; order Brassicales; family Brassicaceae; genus Raphanus; species Raphanus raphanistrum x Raphanus sativus. The sequence continues at coordinate 448,972 of JADEVD010000012.1, forward strand.
AAGCTTGATTTGAAACCATTAATCAGTGTAGAATGACCAGGAAGTTGAATAAATCTCATAGTAGTTATAAGGAAGAAGCTATCCCACTTTCTATTCAGATATTTCCAGATTAGCCTGTTCGGACATATGACAATATCTTCATGATTCTTATCAAACCAGGAGGAACCAAGATGTAAGAAGCTTGATTTGAAACAATTAATCAGTATATAATGACCAGGAAGTTGAATAAATCTCATATGAGTTATGAGGAAGAAGCTATCCCACTTTCTATTCAGATAATTCCAGATTAGCCTGTTCGGACATATGACAATATCTTCATGATTCATATCAAACCAGGATGAACCAAGATGTAAGAAGCTTGATTTGAAACCATTAATCAGTGTAGAATGACCAGGAAGATGAATAAATCTCATAGGAGTTATGAGGAAGAAGCTATCCCACTTTCTATTCAAATGTTTCCAGATTACCCTATTCGGACATATGACAATATCTTCATGCTTCTTATCAAACGAGGAGGAACCAAGATGTAAGAAGCTTGATTTGAAACCATAAATCAGTATAGAATGACCAGGAAGTTGAATAAATCTCATATGAGTTATGAAGAAGAAGCTATCCCACTTTCTATTCAGATAATACCAGATTAGCCTGTTCGGACATATGGCAATCTTCATGATTCTCATCAAACCAAGCGGACCCAAGATGTAAGAAGCTTTATTTGAAACCATTAGTAAGTATAGAATGACCAGGAAGTTGAATAAATCTCATAGGAGTTATGAGGAAGAAGCTATCCCACTTTCTATTCAGGTGATTCCAGATTAGCCTATTCGGACATATGGCAATATCTTCATGATTCATATCTAACCAGGATGAATCAAGATGTAAGAAGCTTGATTTGAAACCATTAATCAGTGTAGAATGACCAGGAAGTTGAATAAATCTCATAGTAGTTATAAGGAAGAAGGTATCCCACTTTCTATTCAGATATTTCCAGATTAGCCTGTTCGGACATATGACAATATCTTCATGATTCTTATCAAACCAGGAGGAACCAAGATGTAAGAAGCTTGATTTGAAACAATTAATCAGTATATAATGACCAGGAAGTTGAATAAATCTCATAGGAGTTATGAGGAAGAAGCTATCCCACTTTCTATTCAGATAATTCCAGATTAGCCTGTTCGGACATATGTCAATATATATCTTTATGATTCATATCAAACCAGGATGAACCAAGATGTAATAAGCTTGATTTGAAACCATTAATCAGTGCAGAATGACCAGGAAGATGAATAAATCTCATAGGAGTTATGAGGAAGAAGCTATCCCACTTTCTATTCAAATGTTTCCAGATTACCCTATTCGGACATATGACAATATCTTCATGTTTCTTATCAAACGAGTAGGAACCAAGATGTAAGAAGCTTGATTTGAAACCATAAATCAGTATAGAATGACCAGGAATTTGAATAAATCTCATAGGAGTTATGAGGAAGAAGCTATCCCACTTTCTATTCAGATGATTCCAGATTAGCTTGTTCGGACATATGGCAATATATTCATTATTCTTATCTATTCTTATCAAACCAGGAGGAACCAAGATGTAAGAAGCTTGATTTAAACCATTAATCAGTATAAAACGTCCAGGAAATTGATTAAATCTCATAGGAGTTATGAGGAAGAAGTTATCCCACTATATATTTAGATAATTCCAGATTACCCTGTTCGGACATATGGCAATATCTTCATGATTAATATCAAACCAGAATTAACCAAGATGTAAGAAGCTTGATTTGAAACCATTAATTAGTGTAGAATGACCAGGAAGTTGAATAAATGTCATAGGAGTTATGAGGAAGAAGTTATCCCAGTTTCTATTCAGATGATTCCAGATTAGCCTATTCGGACATATGGCAATATCTTCATTATTCTTATCAAACCAGGAGGAACCAAGATGTAAGATGCTTGATTTGAAACAATTAATCAGTATATAATGACCAGCAAGTTGAATAAATCTCATAGGAGTTATGAGGAAGAAGCTATCCCACTTTCTATTCAGATAATTCCATATTAGATTATTCGGACTTATGGCAATATCTTCATGATTCATATCAAACCAGGATGAACCAAGATGTAAGAAGCTTGATTTGAAACCATTAGTCAGTGTAGAATGACCAGGAAGTTGAATAAATCTCATAGGAGTTATGAGGAAGAAGCTATCCCACATTCTATTGAAATGTTTCCAGATTACCCTATTCGGACATATGGCAATATCTTCATGTTTCTTATCAAACGAGGAGTAACCAAGATGTAAGAAGCTTTATTTGAAACCATAAATCAGTATAGAATGACCAGGAAGTTGAATAAATCTCATAGGACTTATGAGGAAGAAGCTATCCCACTTTCTATTCAGATGATTCTAGATTAGCCTGTTCGGACATATGGCAATATATTCATTATTCTTATCAAACCAGGAGGAACCAAGATGTAAGAAGCTTGATTTAAACCATTAATCAGTATAGAATGACCAGGAAATTGAATAAATCTCATAGGAGTTATGAGGAAGAAGTTATCCCACTTTCTATTCAGATAATTTCGGATTAGCATGTTCGGACATATGACAATATCTTTATGATTCATATAAAACCAGGAGGAACCAAGATGTAAGAAGCTTGATTTGAAACAATTAATCAGTATATAATGACCAGGAAGTTGAATAAATCTCATAGGAGTTATGAAGAAGAAAGCTATCCTACTTTCTATTCAGATGATTCCAGATTAGCCTGTTCGGACATATGGTAATATCTTCATGATTCATATCAAACCAGGATGAACCAAGATATAAGGAGCTTGATTTGAAACCATTAATCATTGTAGAATGACCAGGAAGTTGAATAAATCTCATATGAGTTACGAGGAAGAAGCTATCCCACTTTCTATTCAGATAAATCCAGATTAGCCTGTTCGGACATATGTCAATATCTTCATGATTCTTATCAATCCAGGAGGAAACAAGATGTAAGAAGCTTGATTTGAAACCATTAATCAGTATAGAATGACCAGGATATTGATTAAATCTCATAGGAGTTATGAGGAAAAAGTTATCCCACTTTATATTCAGATAATTCCAGATTAGCCTGTTCGGACATATGACAATATCTTTATGATTCATATAAAACTAGGAAGAACCAAAAGCTTGATTTGAAACAATTAATCAGTATATAATGACCAGGAAGTTGAATAAATCTCATAGGAGTTATGAAGAAGAAGCTATCCCACTTTCTATTCAGATTGATTCCAGATTAGCCTGTTCGGACATATGGTAATATCTTCATGATTCATATCAAACCAGGATGAACCAAGATGTAAGAAGCTTTATTTGAAACCATTAATCAGTGTAGAATGACCAGGAAGTTGAATAAATCTCATAGGAGTTATGAGGAAGAAGTTATCCCACTTTCTATTCAGATGTTTCCAGATTACCCTATTCGGACATATGGCAATATCTTCATGTATCTTATCAAACGAGGATGAACCAAGATGTAAGAAGCTTGATTTGAAACCATTAATCAGTATAGAATGACCAGGAATTTGAATAAATCTCATAGGTGTTATGAGGAAGAAGCTATCCCACTTTCTATTTAGATGATTCCAGATTAGCATGTTCGGACATATGGTAATATCTTCATTATTCTTATCAAACCAAGAGGAACCAAGAAGTAAGAAGCTTGATTTGAACCATTAATCAGTATAGAATGGCCAGGAAATTGAATAAATCTCATAGGAGTTATGAGGAAGAAGCTATCCCACTTTCGATTCAGGTGATTCCAGATTAGCCTATTCGGACATATGGCAATATCTTCATGATTCATATCAAACCAGGATGAATCAAGATGTAAGAAGCGTGATTTGAAACCATTAATCAGTGTAGAATGACCAGGAAGTTGAATAAAGCTCATAGTAGTTATAAGGAAGAAGCTATCCCACTTTCTATTCAGGTGATTCCAGATTAGCCTATTCGGACATATGGCAATATCTTCATGATTCATATCAACCCAGGATGAATCAAGATGTAAGAAGCTTGATTTGAAACAATTAATCAGTATATAATGACCAGGAAGTTGAATAAATCTCATAGGAGTTATGAGGAAGAAGCTATAACACTTTCTATTCAGATGATTCCAGATTAGCCTGTTCGGATATATGGTAATATCTCCATGATTCATATCAAACCAGGATGAACCAAGATATAAGGAACTTGATTTGAAACCATTAATCATTGTAGAATGACCAGGAAGTTGAATAAATCTCATAGGAGTTATGAGGAAGAAGTTATCCCACTTTCTATTCAGATAATTTCGGATTAGCATGTTCGGACATATGACAATATCTTTATGATTCATATAAAACCAGGAGGAACCAAGATGTAAGAAGCTTGATTTGAAACAATTAATCAGTATATAATGACCAGGAAGTTGAATAAATCTCATAGGAGTTATGAAGAAGAAAGCTATCCTACTTTCTATTCAGATGATTCCAGATTAGCCTGTTCGGACATATGGTAATATCTTCATGATTCATATCAAACCAGGATGAACCAAGATATAAGGAGCTTGATTTGAAACCATTAATCATTGTAGAATGACCAGGAATTTGAATAAATCTCATATGAGTTACGAGGAAGAAGCTATCCCACTTTCTATTCAGATAAATCCAGATTAGCCTGTTCGGACATATGGCAATATCTTCATGATTCTTATCAATCCAGGAGGAAACAAGATGTAAGAAGCTTGATTTGAAACCATTAATCAGTATAGAATGACCATGATATTGATTAAATCTCATAGGAGTTATGAGGAAGAAGTTATCCCACTTTATATTCAGATAATTCCAGATTAGTCTGTTCGGACATATGACAATATCTTTATGATTCATATAAAACTAGGAAGAACCAAAAGCTTGATTTGAAACAATTAATCAGTATATAATGACCAGGAAGTTGAATAAATCTCATAGGAGTTATGAAGAAGAAGCTATCCCACTTTCTATTCAGATTGATTCCAGATTAGCCTGTTCGGACATATGGTAATATCTTCATGATTCATATCAAACCAGGATGAACCAAGATGTAAGAAGCTTTATTTGAAACCATTAATCAGTGTAGAATGACCAGGAAGTTGAATAAATCTCATAGGAGTTATGAGGAAGAAGTTATCCCACTTTCTATTCAGATGTTTCCAGATTACCCTATTCGGACATATGGCAATATCTTCATGTATCTTATCAAACGAGGATGAACCAAGATGTAAGAAGCTTGATTTGAAACCATTAATCAGTATAGAATGACCAGGAATTTGAATAAATCTCTTAGGTGTTATGAGGAAGAAGTTATCCCACTTTCTATTTAGATGATTCCAGATTAGCATGTTCGGACATATGGTAATATCTTCATTATTCTTATCAAACCAAGAGGAACCAAGATGTAAGAAGCTTGATTTGAACCATTAATCAGTATAGAATGGCCAGGAAATTGAATAAATCTCATAGGAGTTATGAGGAAGAAGCTATCCCACTTTCGATTCAGGTGATTCCAGATTAGCCTATTCGGACATATGGCAATATCTTCATGATTCATATCAAACCAGGATGAATCAAGATGTAAGAAGCGTGATTTGAAACCATTAATCAGTGTAGAATGACCAGGAAGTTGAATAAAGCTCATAGTAGTTATAAGGAAAAAGCTATCCCACTTTCTATTCAGATATTTCCAGATTAGCATGTTCGGACATATGGCAATATCTTCATGATTAATATCAAACCAGGATGAACCAAGATGTAAGAAGCCTGATTTGAAACCATTAATCAGTGTAGAATGACCAGGAAGTTGAATAAATCTCATAGGAGTTATGAGGAAGAAGCTATCCCACTTTCTATTCAAATGTTTCCAGATTACCCTATTCGGACATATGACAATATCTTCATGATTTAAACCATTAATCAGTATAAAACGTCCAGGAAATTGATTAAATCTCATAGGAGTTATGAGGAAGAAGTTATCCCACAATATATTCAGATAATTCCATATTAGCCTGTTCGGACATATGTCAATATCTTCATGATTAATATCAAACCAGAATTAACCAAGATGTAAGAAGCTTGATTTGAAACCATTAATCAGTGTAGAATGACCAGGAAGCTGAATAAATATCATATGAGTTATGAGGAAGAAGCTATCCCAGTTTCTATTCAGATAATTCCAGATTAGCTTGTTCGGACATATGGCAATATCTTCATGATTCATATCAAACCAGGATGAACCAAGATGTAAGAAGCTTGATTTGAAACCATTAGTCAGTGTATAATGACCAGGAAGTTGAATAAATCTCATAGGAGTTATTAGGAAGAAGCTATCCCACTTTCTATTCAAATGTTTCCAGATTACCCTATTCGGACATATGACAATATCTTCATGTTTCTTATCAAACGAGGAGGAACCAAGATGTAAGAAGCTTGATTTGAAACCATTAATCAGTGTAGAATGACCAGGAAGTTGAATAAATTTCATAGTAGTTATAAGGAAGAAGCTATCCCACTTTCTATTCAGATAATTCTAGATTAGCCTGTTCGGACATATGGCAATATCTTGATGATTTATATCAAACCAGGATAAACCAAGATATAAGAAGCTTGATTTGAAACCATTAGTAAGTGTATAATGACCAGGAAGTTGAATAAATCTTATAGGACTTATGAGGAAGAAGCTATCCCACTTTCTATTCAGATGATTCCAGATTAACCTGTTCGAACATATGGTAATATCTTCATGATTCATATCAAACCAGGATTAACCAAGATGTAAGAAGTTTTATTTGAAACAATTAATCAGTATATAATGACCAGGAAGTTGAATAAATCTCATAGGAGTTATGAGGAAGAAGCTATAACACATTCTATTCAGATGATTCCAGATTAGCATGTTCGGACAAATGGCAATATCTTCATGATTCTCATCAAACCAGGCGGACCCAAGATGTAAGAAGCTTGATTTGAAACCATTAGTAAGTATAGAATGACCAGGAAGTTGAATAAATCTCATAGGAGTTATGAGGAAGAAGCTATCCCACTTTCTATTCAGGTGATTCCAGATTAGCCTATTCGGACATATGGCAATATCTTCATGATTCATATCAACCCAGGATGAATCAAGATGTAAGAAGCTTGATTTGAAACAATTAATCAGTATATAATGACCAGGAAGTTGAATAAATCTCATAGGAGTTATGAGGAAGAAGCTATAACACTTTCTATTCAGATGATTCCAGATTAGCCTGTTCGGACATATGGTAATATCTTCATGATTCATATCAAACCAGGATGAACCAAGATATAAGGAACTTGATTTGAAACCATTAATCATTGTAGAATGACCAGGAAGTTGAATAAATCTCATAGGAGTTATGAGGAAGAAGCTATCCCACTTTCTATTCAGATGATTCCAGATTAGCCTGTTCAGACATATGGCAATATCTTCATTATTCTTATAAAACCAGGAGGAACCAAGATGTAAGAAGCTTGATTTGAACCATTAATAATTATAGAATGACCAGAAAATTGAATAAATCTCATAGGAGTTATGAGGAAGAAGCTATAACAATTTCTATTCAGATGATTCCAGATTAGCCTGTTCGGACATATGGCAATATCTTCATGATTCATATCAAACCAGGATGGACCAAGATGTAAGAAGCTTGATTTAAATCCATTAATCAGTGTAGAATGACCAGGAAGTTGAATAAATCTTATAGTTGTTATGAGGAAGAAGCTATCCCACTTTCTATTCAGATGATTCCAGATTAACCTGTTCGAACATATGGTAATATCTTCATGATTCATATCAAACCAGGATGAACCAAGATGTAAGAAGTTTGATTTGAAACAATTAATCAGTATATAATGACCAGGAAGTTGAATAAATCTCATAGGAGTTATGAGGAAGAAGCTATAACACATTCTATTCAGATGATTCCAGATTAGCCTGTTCAGACATATGGCAATATCTTCATGATTCTCATCAAACCAGGCGGACCCAAGATGTAAGAAGCTTGATTTGAAACCATTAGTAAGTATAGAATGACCAGGAAGTTGAATAAATCTCATAGGAGTTATGAGGAAGAAGCTATCCCACTTTCTATTCAGGTGATTCCAGATTAGCCTATTCGGACATATGGCAATATCTTCATGATTCATATCAAACCAGGATGAATCAAGATGTAAGAAGCTTGATTTGAAACAATTAATCAGTATATAATGACCAGGAAGTTGAATAAATCTCATAGGAGTTATGAGGAAGAAGCTATAACACTTTCTATTCAGATGATTCCAGATTAGCCTGTTCGGACATATGGGAATATCTTCATGATTCATATCAAACCAGGATGAACCAAGATATAAGGAGCTTGATTTGAAACCATTAATCATTGTAGAATGACCAGGAAGTTGAATAAATCTCATAGGAGTTATGAGGAAGAAGCTATCCCACTTTCTATTCAGATGATTCCAAATTAGCCTATTCAGACATATGGCAATATCTTCATTATTCTTATAAAACCAGGAGGAACCAAGATGTAAGAAGCTTGATTTGAACCATTAATCAGTATAGAATGACCAGAAAATTGAATAAATCTCATAGGAGTTATGAGGAAGAAGCTATAACAATTTCTATTCATATGATTCCAGATTAGCTTGTTCGGACATATGGCAATATCTTCATGATTCATATCAAACCAGGATGGACCAAGATGTAAGAAGCTTGATTTGAATCCATTAATCAGTGTAGAATGACCAGGAAGTTGAATAAATCTTATAGGAGTTATGAGGAAGAAGCTATCCCACTTTCTATTCAGATGATTCCAGATTAACCTGTTCGAACATATGGTAATATCTTCATGATTCATATCAAACCAGGATGAACCAAGATGTAAGAAGCTTGATTTGAAACCATTAATCATTGTAGAATGACCAGGAAGTTGAATAAATCTCATATGAGTTATGAGGAAGAAGCTATCCCACTTTCTATTCAGATAATTCCAAATTAGCATGTTCCGACATATGGCAATATTTTCATGATTCATATCAAACCAGGATGAACCAAGATGTAAGAAGCTTGATTTGAAACCATTAATCAGTGTAGAATGACCAGGAAGTTGAATAAATCTCATATGAGTTATGAGGAAGAAACTATCCCACTTTCTATTCAGATAATTCCAGATTAGCCTTTTCGGACATATGGCAATATCTTCATGATTCTCATCAAACCAGGCGGACCCAAGATGTAAGAAGCTTGATTTGAAACCATTAGTAAGTATAGAATGACCAGGAAGTTGAATAAATCTCATAGGAGTTATGAGGAAGAAGCTATCCCACTTTCTATTCAGGTGATTCCAGATTAGCCTATTCGGACATATGGCAATATCTTCATGATTCATATCAAACCAGGATGAATCAAGATGTAAGAAGCTTGATTTGAAACCATTAATCAGTGTAGAATGACCAGGAAGTTGAATAAATCTCATAGTAGTTATAAGGAAGAAGCTATCCCACTTTCTATTCAGATATTTCCCGATTAGCATGTTCGGACATATGACAATATCTTCATGATTCTTATCAAACCAGGAGGAACCAAGATGTAAGAAGCTTGATTTGAAACAATTAATCAGTATATAATTGTTAGAACCGAGTTCGGTCGAAACTAGTAAAGAGAAGACGAAGAACTCGTCTGTGGGTCTAACAAAGACGTTTTATAGATGAAGATATCAGGACCTGGTTACAGTGGGAGTGTAAAGAGAAAGAAAAGACGGAGCTCGAAGAGCTAGCCGGGAAACAGTACAAGATAACGGATAGAGATGAGTGAAAACCCTAGATCTAGCCGTCTTGTGAGTGTGTAAAAGTGTCGATCCCCTTTCGTTCCTCCTTCTCTCCTCCTTTATAGTAATCCTTGCAGTTCGCCCTACTAAGAGCGTCGTTGATGGGCTTTAGTCGGTCATGTGGCCTGATACGTTATTGGGCCTAATAGATGCCGCGAGACGCTTATGGTCGGCCAGTCTTGGCGACTAGGGACGTCTCGCGAACCGACATTTGTTTAACCTGCGCTGTAATGGGCCGTATTCCGCTGTTTGATGGGCCTTGTTGGGAGGCGCCAATCCGTCCCCCTACAGTAAGTCCCCCCCAGTCCTTTGACGAGTAAAGTCTTTCTTGTCAATGGACTGAAGTATATCAGGTTCAGTTATAAATGTCGCGAAAGTTCCCTGCTCGTCAGAGGTACGCTCTTGTGAAGACCTTTCCTCGAAGACGATGTTGGTCGCCAAAGCGGGTCTTTTCCCAGGATCGCGATTTTACTCACCAAGGAGGAGCGTACGAAGCGGATCTACTCGCCAACCTGGAGCCATCATCTGAGGCTCCGTTGAAGACGAGTTTGCTCGCCAAGGCGTGGTCTCCCGAATCAGTCTTCTACTTGCTCAGTCGAAGCAGCTCGTTTGACGATCGTGATCGCGAGTTGCTTGTTGTCTGTGCTGGCGAGTGTCGGAGATTCGTCACGTCGAGTAACGATGATAGAGAGACTAGCAGGTTATCGTGAGGAGTTCCTCCGTGAGCGATTGTGATCGCCAAAGCGGATCCGTCGAGTGGGAGGACCGGAGTTCCCCCCGAAGGCGATTCTGGTCGCCAAAGCGAACCCGTCAAGCGAGGCGACATAGCTCGCCAAGCATCTCCTCCCACTCCTTTAGGGCGGTTCTGTTCGCCAAAGGCAAAGTTGTGGTGATGACGAGTCTTGTACATTGAAGACCTTCTCCAAAGACAACTCTGCTCGCTAAGGGTAAAACGTATGGGCAGTTTCTCCGAAGCTCGCTGTGGATCCTGAAGTAAACCGGGACGAGATCGATTCCGGTCTTGTTCGATTAAACCGGTTTTATGCTTTACCGGTTTTGTTCGATTGAACCGGTTTATGCTTTGCCGGTTTTGTTGGATTGGACCGGCGAGAAGTGGAAAAGTCGTCGGACGAGACCTCCGGGCTTTGAGGCCCATTTAGGCGCTTCTAGGCCCTTTTAGGTGTAATTATTACACTTCGAGAAGCGTGTCTTAATTTTTGCTATAAATATGTACACTTCTCTGGTGGTGGCCAACTTCTCTGCATTCTTTTCAGGTAGTTTTTCTCTCCCTTCTCTCTAGATTTGCTTTCTCTCTCTAAGTCCGCCGTAGGGAGTTTTCCTCTTTTTTTTTTGTTCTTTCGTCGCGAATCATGACGCCGAAGGATCGGCTGTCCCGGGAGGAGAAAAGGAAGGCTGTCGCCTCTAGCGGCCCCTCCGATGATGATGTAACGGCGAACGGCAGTCCCTTGGACGAGTTCAGCTTACTCCATCGCGACGCGATGAGGGACACCGATAATATGTCCCTTGCTCAGAGACTTCTAGTCGCCGATGCGGATCGACTGTTTCGCGAGGAGAGGAGCGATCCTGTCGTCGTTCGTGAGGATGCGAATCCGGATCGAGAGGGGACTAGTGTAGGTCGGGAGGATCCAGTTAGCGGTGGGCCGAGTAAATCGCGTCCCCCGAGGAAGAGAAAACTCGTTCAATCGCGGCTCGTCCGAGAATGGCGTCCCGACTTGCAGGATTGTAGGCCGTGGTGTTATAACGATGGAGGATCGGTTGAAGAACTCCCGGCGCTTCCTCCCGAGGCACTTCGTGATCCGTACATCGAGGGACAAGATTGGGAGAAAATAGTGGCGACTTGCTCTACCCACAGCAGTGTTAGGAAGTTGTTGCAAGAAAATGGGGGAATTGGAGTAACGTATGTTATTCCTTCGAGTCAGCAGAGACCGTGGTCTCCTCCTGTCGGCTATCACTGCCTCTTTGAATCTTACTTTCAAGAATACACGAAGTTATGGTTCCCAGTCCCGCGGTTGGTGACTTCCTATGCGTTTCGTCGCGACATTGCTATGTGTCAGCTTGTGAATGGGTCGTACCGGATCGCTGTTGCTCTGATGATGATCGCCGCTGAGGTTAATATTTCACTTAGTGTGCGGACGTTCGAAGAATTGACTTCAGTGAGGGTTCTGCGACCTGGGTTGTTCTCGCTGAGGATGCGCTCCAGTTATAATATCCTGACGGGTCATCCAAACAAGACGAAACGTTGGCGACGTTCTTACTTTTACGTTAAATCAGACGAATTTGCTTTTGCGGAGCCGCCGAAGGAAGACTTTCGCGTGCTTTGGAACCGTAGACTTGGTAGATAGCGATTTGCGCACTGAGATCTACACTTTCCTCGCATCCCTAACCTTTTTTTATTCTGTTTTGCAGTCAGTCATCCCAACATGATCGCATACCCTGAGAATTTCTTCGAGGACGCACATGTTCTTGCGACGCTGAGTCACCGACGTTGGCCTGACCTTAGTCGCGAGTGGGACCGTCGCTTTCAAGATCGAGTCCTAAGAAGTAGTTTCTCATTTCCCTGCTTGCTTAGGCTAAGTACAAGTCTGATGTTTTTCTCTTCTTCTGTAGAGGCTCGTTGGTTGTCTGACCAAATTCCGATCGTTGTTCCGAAGAAGAGACGCCTTTTGTTATTTACAAGGAAACAACAAGGACTTCTTAACAGAGCTAGAAAGATGAACGGCGTGGCGGATTTGAGTGCTCTCCTGAAGGGCAAGCTGGAACTTTTGGCGGCGAGGCAGAACGTCTCGTCTGAAGGAAACCCGTCGAATGCGCAGCTGACCGACCCTCCGGTGGAGGCGTCGGAGCCTTCAAAGAAGAAGAAAGGGAAGAAATCTGGGAAGAAGAGATCCCGCAGTGAAGTCTCGGATGCAAGTAAGTCGGCTGAACCCCTGAACGGACCCCTGGATGACCCCTCCGACTGCACAGTTCATGAAGAACCCTTATGAAAAAAGAAGAAGGAGACGAGTCCTAACATCGAAGGTTCTCACGGCGCCGAGGGGACTGATACAATCCCGATTAACACCGTAGGGTCTCCTCTAGCTGATCGTCAAGAAGAGGCGAGCGAGAAGTTTGCGGGAAATGACGTCTCGAGTCGCCAGGAGAGGGATCACCCCCAGGATGCTATCGCTGAGGTTCCGGAGTCGTCGAAAGAGACTTCTTCGAAAAAGAAGAAGAAGAAAACCGTTGAAAAGCAGCCTGGCATCTCGATGAGTGCTCCGTCTGCAGGTGGTTCCGCGGGGAGAGACCCTTCATTTAGGAGGGTTACGCCGGACTTCCGGGATCGAGTAAGCTTCTCGTATGATGAGAAGACTCCTCTTATCTTTAATCCTCCAAAGTGCGCTGAACTGACGAGTCAAATCAAGGGCTCACCGTCCTGATTCCCTCCGGTTGGCGAGCTCGCCTTCAAGGAGCTTTATGCTGAGGCCGCGTGCGCCACCAAGAGGGTAACGAGACTTTTTACATATTTATTTTAGTGTGTTATCATCCCGATCTTCTCTATTGTGTTACTCAAAGTATGAATTTGCTCATTGATGCAGAGCGAGGCCAGCATGAACGTTATGGTTGCGGCGTATGAGGGCGAGCTGAGACGCACGGTTATTCAATTGGCCGCGGCCGAGAAGCTTGCCAGGGTGCGCGACGCCGCGATTGATCGCGTAAGGGGGGAACTCAAAGAGGCCCAAGATAAAGCCCTTGAGGAGAAAGATATACTTCGCGGGCAATTTGAGAAGTTGGAGGAGATGCTGAAGTCTTCTCAGTCTACGAGGAAGAAGTTGAGGGAGGAGAACACTGCCTTGAAAGAGAGGGTGGCGTCTCTGGAGGAGGAGCGTACCGCGGAGGGCAAGAGGCTTCGGGATTCCCGGGTTCGTGAAGTGACTCAGGAGAGGATCAGGGTTCTGAGCGCTATGATAACCAAAGCCAACGTTCGCTTCAACAACATACGAGACCGCGAGTCCCGCCGTGGCGAGTTCGACATTGTTCGAAACCTCTATGGGCAGGCAATGGGTACAAAGAATTGCCTTGAGCTGATTCTGAACAGTGGCGCTCAACTCACTCAGGAACACGTTGATATGTTTGCTGAGCAGGAGAGGCAGTATTCTGACGCGGTTACTCGACTCAGAGTGGGACCTATTCCGGAGACGGATCTCTCGCTTTCTCCCTTGATCCTTCCGTCTCAGTATGTTGATGAAGACGCTTTAGCGTCACTTGATTTGTTCGGATCGAACATGAGCGCGATCGACGAAGAGACTGCGGCTTGTCTTCAACGCTCCGACCATGGGGTCGATCTTCTGGTTGCGACCACCGATGGTACTGATCAGTCGGGGAAGGTTCCGCCGCTCTTGGAGGAGTCTGCACTGCCCGAAACTAACTTGGAGGATGACCCCGCACTCGAAATTTCCGACGGGTCGTCAAGCGAAGAAGAAGGCGAGATAGGAGATTCTCCTTCCCCGCTCCTTGTTAGTCAAGGGGAAGAGTTAGAGGAAACGACGAAGGTCACAGAGGCTGCTGCTTGCGCTGAATCTCCTAAGGCAAAGGATGCGACTGCTTTGGGTGCGCGTCCTGAAGACCGCGAGGCATAGTTTCCCTTGTGTGTTGTATTTTATTTACTTTTTCCCATTAGGGACCTTGTTGTTGTAACGTAGTTTGAACTCTCTGCATTCGGATGTTGTTTACCTGTTTTCCTTCGGAACTAATTGCGGAAATTTGGCTGCTATTTTCCCGGTTTGGGATTTAAACCTCCATCCTTATTTCCGTTGGTTAATCCTTTACTAGGTAGTATTTGAGGCAAGGAACTGGAGTTTAATCATCGAGTAACTTCCATCCTTCTGCGGGTAATTTTACCCGCTGAAGACAGGAGGCTTCGCTGGAGACGATTCTACTCGCTGAAGGGAGGGGACTTCTCTGGAGGCGAATCTGTTCGCCAAAGAGGGCTTCTCCAAATCGTAATTTTGCTCGCTGAAGCAATGTTCCCACTCAGATTGCGATTTTGCTCGCTGAAGCAATGTTCACGCTCAAGTTACGATTTTGCTCGCTGAAGCAATGTTCCCACTCAAGTTGCGACTTTGCTCGCTGAAGGCGTGAGGCTTTCCGGAGATGGAACTGTCCGCTAAAGTGGGCTCGCCCAAATTGTAATTTTGCTCGCTAAAGCAATGCTCCCAATCAAGTTGCTAGTGGTGGCGATTTGATTTTGTATGGTTTTTTTTTATAGCTGCGCCGGTGAAGGCTGCCTACGTACTTCCTAAGAAGATCAAGCCATTCGTAGTTCGATGGGATCGAGTAAGAGTGACGCGGAGGGTGCACTTACTCGATGAGTTTTTTTTTTTTTTTGGGTTATGGCTGCACCGGTAAAGGTTGCCTACGTACCTCTGAGGAGGATCAAGCCATTCGTAGTTCGTAGGAGTCGAGTAAGAGTGACGTGGACGGTGCACTTACTCGACTCTCTCTTTTTTTTTTTTTTTTTTTTTACATAGTCGTGTAAGAGTGGCCCGGAAGGCGCACTTACTGAACTATGTGGTTGTTGAAGTGTGAAATTATGAAGAGTATCGCTTTAGATGCATGGAATTCCAGGCTCGCCGAACTGCTTCACCGGTTGACGTTTCCAGGCGATAGACTCCAGGTTTGATCACTTGTGTGATTTTGTATGGCCCCTCCCAATTAGTTCCAAGCTTGCCAGCCTTCCACTCCTTAGTGTTCTCGAAGACTTTTCGAAGAACGAGATCACCTTGTTCAAGAGGGCGCGACTTGACCTTCTTGTTATAGTAGCTCTCGATTTGATGTTGGCAATTCTGGATTCGGAGCAGGGCTTGATCGCGGTGTTCTTCGATTGCGTCGAGTGCGTCGAGGAGCATACTTTGATTGAGCTCAACGTGCTGAGGCATTCGTGATCTTCGGAGGCTGGTTACATTAACTTCGGCGGGAGCCATTGCTTCAACGCCGTAGGCCATGGAGAATGGAGTGCACTTAGTCGCGGAACGAGGCGTGGTGCGGTGAGACCAAAGGACACCGTCTAGCTCGTCGGCCCATCAGCCTTTTTTCAAGTCTAGTCGTTTCTTTAAGCCGTCGATGATTGTACGGTTGGACGACTCTGCCTGGCCGTTACTCAGCGGGTATCGCGGCGTTGCGGTGTTTAAACGGATTCTCCATTTGTCGCAGAAATCGCGAAACTGATGCGAGATGAACTGTGATCCGTTGTCTGTCACGATCTCGTAAGGAAGACCGTGACGACAAATGATGTTGCGCCAGACGAACTTCTGAACTTCCTTGTCGGTGATGTTGGCGAAGGCTTCCGCTTCGATCCATTTGGTGAAGTAATCAGTCAGGACAAGGACGAAACGCTTTCCTCGTGAATTCGGCATGGGCCCGATGATGTCCATTGCCCAACGCATAAACGGATATGGTGCCGTAAGAGTGCGCAATTGCTCGGTGGGGCAGTGGATCGTGGGCGCGTGTCTTTGGCATTTATCACAGCGTTTGGCGTAGGATTCGCAGTCTGTGTTTAGTGTAGGCCAGTAGAAGCCTTCACTTCAGACTTTAAGTGCTAGAGCTCGTCCTCCAGAGTGATTACCCGCCGCGCCTTCGTGATTTTCAGCCATGACCAGTCGCGTTTCGTCGCCTGATATGCATTTCAGGAGGACCTTGTTGGCGTTCCAACGGTGTAGTTCGCCGTCGATGACGACGTAATGGGCACTGCGTGCCTTCAGTCTTCGCGCTAGCCACTTATCATCTGGAAGGGTGCCGTGTGCTAAGTAGTTGATCAGATCGGTACGCCTGTCGGGAGTTTCGTCTGATGAGGAATCGATGTCCATTTCGGCTGCAACAGCTACCGCAGAGACAGAGGAGGTACTCGCGCCTTGTGCCGTGATGCTGGGGCTCTCGATCCGATGAATGGGAATTGTCCGCTTGATCTGATCGTGTAGCTTGCTCCCAAGGGCTGCCAGAGCATCAGCGCAGACGTTCTCTCCTCTGGGGACTTTGGTGAGTTCGAAAAATTCGAAGTCTTTCGTGAGGTCCTGAACAAGCTTGAGGTAGGCGTCCATTCTTGCATTATGAGCATCGTACTCACCGTTATACTGACTGGCGACGATCTGAGAGTCGCAGTAGGCACTGAGGCGTTTGGCTCTGACGGCTTTGGCGAGGCGTAATCCTGCGAGTAGGGACTCGTGCTCAGCCTCGTTGTTGGAAGCGGGAAAGCCGAAGCTAAAAGACTGTCTTATCAGTTCGCCGGTTGGGGATTGGAGCTGAACGCCGGCGCCAGACCCTTTATTGGTCGAGGAGCCATCGACGTGCAGAATCCAATTGCGAGACGACACGGCAAGATCCTGCTCGAGTTTGGGTGTGAGTTCGATCAGGAAATCAGCGAGGACATGGGACTTGGCTGCTGTCCGGTTCTTGTATATGATATCGTGCTTGCTGAGCTCCATCGCCCACTTTGTTAGTCGCCGAGAGTGGTTGGCGTTCTGCATGATTGTTCGGAGGGGCTGATTGGAGAGAACTTCAACCGTGTGAGACTGAAAATACGGGCGGAGTTTTCTCGCTGAATGTACCACCGCAAGCGCCATTTTCTCGAGAGTGGGATAGCGGGTTTCGGCTTCGGTCATGCGCTTGCTCGTGTAGAAGATTGGTTTATGCTCCCCCCGATCTTCGCGTATGAGGACGCTGCTGACAGCGATAGGCGTGACGGCAATATAGAGGGTGAGAATGTCACCCGCTTCCGGTTTCGAGAGGACAGGAGGGGTAGTCAGATATTGCTTCAGTTGGCCAAAGGCTTCCTCACACTTGTCGTCCCAAATGAATCGTTTGTTTCCCCGCAACAGTTCGAAGAAGGGAAGGCACTTGTCGGTAGATCGCGAGATGAACCTGTTGAGCGCTGCTATTCGGCCAGTGAGACGTTGCACTTCTCGGCTGTTCTTGGGGCTTGGGAGATCGAGGATCGCCGATATCTGTTTGGGATTAGCCTCAATTCCTCTCTGAGTGACGATGTATCCGAGAAACTCGCCGGACATAACGCCGAACGTGCATTTAGCCGGGTTCAGTTTCATACCGTATTCGTTGAGTGTTGTGAAGCAGTCCTTGAGGTGCGTGAGATGATCCTCGGCTCGGAGCGACTTGACTAGCATGTCGTCGATGTTGACTTCCATAGTGGAGCCTTGTGCCGTGATGCTGGGGCTCTCGATCCGATGAATGGGAATTGTCCGCTTGATCTGATCGTGTAGCTTGCTCCCAAGGGCTGCCAGAGCATCAGCGCAGACGTTCTCTCCTCTGGGGACTTTGGTGAGTTCGAAAAATTCGAAGTCTTTCGTGAGGTCCTGAACAAGCTTGAGGTAGGCGTCCATTCTTGCATTATGAGCATCGTACTCACCGTTATACTGACTGGCGACGATCTGAGAGTCGCAGTAGGCACTGAGGCGTTTGGCTCTGACGGCTTTGGCGAGGCGTAATCCTGCGAGTAGGGACTCGTACTCAGCCTCGTTGTTGGAAGCGGGAAAGCCGAAGCTAAAAGACTGTCTTATCAGTTCGCCGGTTGGGGATTGGAGCTGAACGCCGGCGCCAGACCCTTTATTGGTCGAGGAGCCGTCGACGTGCAGAATCCAATTGCGAGACGACACGGCAAGATCCTGCTCGAGTTCGGGTGTGAGTTCGATCAGGAAATCAGCGAGGACCTGGGACTTGGCTGCTGTCCGGTTCTTGTATATGATATCGTGCTCGCTGAGCTCCATCGCCCACTTTGTTAGTCGCCGAGAGTGGTTGGCGTTCTGCATGACTGTTCGGAGGGGCTGATTGGAGAGAACTTCAACCGTGTGAGACTGAAAATACGGGCGGAGTTTTCTCGCTGAATGTACCACCGCAAGCGCCGTTTTCTCGAGAGTGGGATAGCGGGTTTCGGCTTCGGTCATGCGCTTGCTCGTGTAGAAGATTGGTTTCTGCTCCCCCCGATCTTCGCGTATGAGGACGCTGCTGACGGCGATAGGCGTGACGGCAATATAGAGGGTGAGAATGTCACCCGCTTCCGGTTTCGAGAGGACAGGAGGGGTAGTCAGATATTGCTTCAGTTGGCCAAAGGCTTCCTCACACTTGTCGTCCCAAATGAATCGTTTGTTTCCCCGCAACAGTTCGAAGAAGGGAAGGCACTTGTCGGTAGATCGCGAGATGAACCTGTTGAGCGCTGCTATTCGGCCAGTGAGACGTTGCACTTCTCGGCTGTTCTTGGGGCTTGGGAGATCGAGGATCGCCGATATCTGTTTGGGATTAGCCTCAATTCCTCTCTGAGTGACGATGTATCCGAGAAACTCGCCGGACATAACGCCGAACGTGCATTTAGCCGGGTTCAGTTTCATACCGTATTCGTTGAGTGTTGTGAAGCAGTCCTTGAGGTGCATGAGATGATCCTCGGCTCGGAGCGACTTGACTAGCATGTCGTCGATGTAGACTTCCATAGTGGAGCCTAGTTTGTCGGCGAACATGCGGTTGACAAGGCGTTGGTAGGTGGCTCCCGCGTTTTTAAGGCCGAAGGGCATTACCTTGTAGCAGTATGTACCTCTATCTGTTATGAACGCCGTCTTCTCGCGGTCATCAGGATGCATCATTATCTGGTTGTACCCGGAGAATGCGTCCATGAACGTCAATAGGGCGTTTCCAGCAGTCGACTCGACTAAACGGTCGATGTGCGGGAGAGGAAAACTGTCTTTTGGACAAGCCTTGTTCAGATCAGTAAAGTCGACGCAGACTCGCCACTTTCCGTTCTTCTTTTTGATAACGACGGGGTTAGCGAGCCAGTCAGGGTATTTGACTTCCATGATGGAGTCGGCGGCGAGTAAGCGGTCCACCTCGTCGTTAACTGCCTTTGATCGTTCTGGTCCTAGCTTTCAGCGCTTCTGGCGGATAGGCTTAAAGGTCGGATCAACGTTTAGCTCATGGGAGGTGATTGCTGGGTCGATCCCTTTCATATCGGATGTAGTCCAGGCGAAGGTAGAGACGTTCTGACGGAGAAACTCAGCGAGTTGCTGCTGCATATCGTCCGGGAGGGATGCTTTGATGCGGATCACCTTGCTAGGATCGGCATCATCGATCGGTACGTCAAGCACCTCTTCTTGCTTGGGAAACACCTTCTACAGAGGGTGTACGACGGTGTTGACATGCGACATCTGTCGTTGTAACTTTATAGTCGCGATTAATAGATCTCTAGCAGCTTGCTGATCGCCTCGTAGTGTTCGGATCTTTCCGTCTTGTCCCGGAAACTTCACGCATTGGTGGTAAGTTGATGGGATTGCTCGCATCGAATGCAGCCAAGGGGTGCCTAGGATCGCGTTGTAAGGGGCTTTAGAATCGACGACCGAGAACTTAACGGTCCGTGTCGTGCCACATGCGTACACTGGAAGGCGAATGGTGCCGATCATGGCTTCGGATGAGCCGTTGAAACCTGTGAGGGAGCGGGACGATGGCTTCATACTTCCCGTGTCGACGCCCATCTTGTCGAGTGTGTCTCGGAAGAGCAAATCGACAGAGCTGCCGGTATCGACGAGAATTTTGGTGACTTGGCAATCACCGATTCCGAGTTCGACGAGAAGAGGGTCGTTATGCGGCATGTGGATGCCGAGGGCGTCGTCGAGCGAGAAGGTGATTTGATGATCGTTCTCGGGTTTTGTCGGCCATTTACGCGAGGATGTTGCTTGACAACGGTAGTCTTTGACGGACCTGACGGAGTCACCGCAGGGCGGGGATCCACCCATGATAACGTTGATGACGGTGTCTTTGTCTTGGTTGGAGTGCGGAGTTCTAGAGGCTTCGAGCTTTTGTCGAAGATCGGAGTACAGAGGACGATCGAGCTGACTTCGCAAATCTGGTTTCCTAGAATTGAGCTTTTCTCGCAGGTCTACAGGGCGGGGCTTCATGGGACTCGGGTTGTTCAATCGGCGAGTCTTGGAGGAGTTGATCTTCTCGCGGAGATCGGGGGCGTGACCGACCGTGTCTGCTGCTGCTTTCTCCTTTCGCTTGAGGATGTTCCGTAGGTCGCTCGATGATGGGCGGCTTAGCTGAGTGCGCAGGTCTGGAGGAGAAACTTGTTCAGGTTCGTCGACCGAAGATCCCAGTTGCGTTAAGACGACGTTGATACGTCTTCTTGCGTTCATGATCGTCAGTGTCCTTGGCGGACCTTGTGAAAACAGTCTCGATGCGGCGCCGGTTTCTTGGTGATTCCTCGTCGCTGGACGAGTTCCCCTTTTCCGGTGATGTTGGAGTTGCTTCTTCAGGTGTTGCTCGCCTCTCTTGCTGAGGGGCTTTACTTTGCGACTTGCTAGTTTTTCTATCCTTGTTCTTGCTCCAGCTCGTAGGTCCCCGGGCCCTAGGTTTCGGAGGTTCGATTTCGAGCTTCCCGTTCTCAACAGAGGAGAGAAATTGCTCGAAGAGCGTCTTACATTCTCTGGTGTTATGCGACTTAGCGCTGTGGTAATCGCACCATTTCTCAGCTCTCGGGGGCCGAGAACTCACTGCTGCGGAGGAATCCGGCGGTTTTCCTTCGGTTTCGCGGTTGTAAACGTTCCACCCTTTCTCGCGGACGACAGTCGTTGACGCTGGGGAGCTCTCTTCGTCGACGGCATACACGAAGTTCTTCTTTTGGGCTGCTCTGTCGCCCGGCGAGTGCTCGCGTGGCTCGTGTCGACTATCCGCGTTCTTTACGACGGCTTTGTCGGATGCCGCGGCTTTAGATGCGTTCAACTTGCCAATAAGGGCTTTCGTATCCTCTTCCATGCGGATAAAGTCGTGAGAACGGGCTATGGCGTCGGAAAGAGACGTTGTAGGGTTCCTGTAGAGGTCATCACGGAAAACCGAGTGGACATACAACGTGTTCTTAAGCGCAGCGACCGCGACGCTGTCGGGTAAGACGACCTTCGAAACTATGGCCTTGAACTTTTCCATGAAGCTGCACAAGCTTTGGTCTTTTCCTTGGGCAAGGTTGAATAGATCGGATACTGTCGCGTCTTCCTGAGTGAACATGATGTAGTTCTTGAGGAAGGCGGACGACAGGTCGTGAAAGTCTTTGATAGAGTTCTCAGCGAGGCCGGTGAACCAAGTAAGAGCTGGCCCTTTCAAGCTATCAACGAAAAGTTGACAGTAGCCGGCGTCGCGTTCTTCGTCGGAGAGATTTGCGCGGCGTACTGCAATGTTGAAAGACGTGATGTGAGTCGTTGGGTCGGTTAAGCCTTCGTACGTCGGCAGTCGGAGCTTCTCGATGTGTCGTAGTCTGACGCCGGTTATCGCGGGTGAGAAGGGTGTTCGGAGGGTGTTCGCCAGAACGCGCTCTATCTGCGGGGCAGAGGTGGTGACGCAGTGTATCTTGGAGTTGATGTCTAGGAGCGACTGTTTGAGTGCTGCGACTTCGCGAACCATCTGTAGATCTGGGTTCGTAGGGGTGAAAGGCGCGGCGTCTGGGTTGAGAGTGCTGGGAGGAGCGCCTTGGTTCGTCGGGTTGGCAGCTATGTCGCTTGCAAACAGTTGTCTGCGAATGGTATCAGTGGCTGCGTCTGGAGCGCCGGCGAGGGGAGTGGAACCGTGACAGGGGTTGCAAACAGTTGTCTGCGAATGGTATCAGTTGGCAGCTATGTCGCTTGCAAACAGTTGTCTGCTCGGTAGCTGCTTTTTGAGCAGCGTCTTGTCGGGCGAAACGCTCCATGATGGTATCGACAAAAGCAGG
Source organism: Raphanus raphanistrum x Raphanus sativus (assembly GCA_019705995.1). Taxonomy (NCBI): domain Eukaryota; kingdom Viridiplantae; phylum Streptophyta; class Magnoliopsida; order Brassicales; family Brassicaceae; genus Raphanus; species Raphanus raphanistrum x Raphanus sativus. The sequence goes on from JADEVD010000012.1 coordinate 471,637, forward strand.
GGCTATCGGAATAGCCGTGACAGGGGTTGGGTTTGGCGCGTCGTGTTCGTCGCCGGAAGTGGAACCTTCGGGGTTCTGACTCATCTTTGCTAACGTTACTTTGCAAGCCCCACGGTGGGCGCCAACTGTTAGAACCGAGTTCGGTCGAAACTAGTAAAGAGAAGACGAAGAACTCGTCTGTGGGTCTAACAAAGACGTTTTATAGATGAAGATATCAGGACCTGGTTATAGTGGGAGTGTAAAGAGAAAGACAAGACGGAGCTCGAAGAGCTAGCCGGGAAACAGTACAAGATAACGGATAGAGATGAGTGAAAACCCTAGATCTAGCCGTCTTGTGAGTGTGTAAAAGTGTCGATCCCCTTTCGTTCCTCCTTCTCTCCTCCTTTATAGTAATCCTTGCAGTTCGCCCTACTAAGAGCGTCGTTGATGGGCTTTAGTCGGTCGTGTGGCCTGATACGTTATTGGGCCTAAGAGATGCCGCGAGACGCTTCTGGTCGGCCGGTCTTGGCGACTGGGGACGTCTCGTGAACAGACATTCGTTTAACCTGCGCTGTAATGGGCCGTATTCCGCTGTTTGATGGGCCTTGTTGGGAGGCGCCAATCCGTCCCCCTACAATAATGACCAGGAAGTTAAATAAATCTCATAGGAGTTATGAGGAAGAAGCTATCCCACTTTCTATTCAGATAATTCCAGATTAGCCTGTTCGGACATATGGCAATATCTTCATGATTCATATCAAACCAGGATGAACCAAGATGTAAGAAGCTTGATTTGAAACCATTAATCAGTGTAGAATGACCAGGAAGATGAATAAATCTCATAGGAGTTATGAGGAAGAAGCTATCCCACATTCTATTCAAATGTTTCCAGATTACCCTATTCGGACATATGACAATATCTTCATGTTTCTTATCAAACGAGGAGGAACCAAGATGTAAGAAGCTTGATTTGAAACCATAAATCTGTATAGAATGACTAGGAAGTTGAATAAATCTCATATGAGTTATGAGGAAGAAGCTATCCTACTTTCTATTCAGATAATTACAGATTAGCCTGTTCGGACATATGGCAATATCTTCATGATTCTCATCAAACCAGGCGGACCCAAGATGTAAGAAGCTTGATTTGAAGCCATTAGTAAGTATAGAATGACCAGAAGTTGAATAAATCTCATAGGAGTTATGAGGAAGAAGCTATCCCACTTTCTATTCAGTTGATTCCAGATTAGCCTATTCGGACATATGGCAATATCTTCATGATTCATATCAAACCAGGATAAATCAAGATGTAAGAAGCTTGATTTGAAACCATTAATCAGTGTAGAATGACCAGGAAGTTGAATAAATCTCATAGTAGTTATAAGGAAGAAGCTATCCCACTTTCTATTCAGATATTTCCAGATTAGCCTATTCGGACATATGACAATATCTTCATGATTCTTATCAAACCAGGAGGAACCAAGATGTAAGAAGCTTGATTTGAAACAATTAATCAGTATATAATGACCAGGAAGTTGAATAAATCTCATAGGAGTTATGAGGAAGAAGCTATCCCACTTTCTATTCAGATAATTCCAGATTAGCCTGTTCGGACATATGGCAATATCTTCATGATTCATATCAAACCAGGATGAACCAAGATGTAAGAAGCTTGATTTGAAACCATTAATCAGTGTAGAATGACCAGGAAGATGAATAAATCTCATAGGAGTTATGAGGAAGAAGCTATCCCACTTTCTATTCAAATGTTTCCAGATTACCCTATTCGGACATATGACAATATCTTCATGTTTCTTATCAAACGAGGAGGAACCAAGATGTAAGAAGCTTGATTTGAAACCATAAATCAGTATAGAATGACCAGGAAGTTGAATAAATCTCATAGGAGTTATGAGGAAGAAGCTATCCCACTTTCTATTCTGATGATTCCAGATTAGCCTGTTCGGACATATGGCAATATATTCATTATTCTTATCTATTCTTATCAAACCAGGAGGAACCAAGATGTAAGAAGCTTGATTTAAACCATTAATCAGTATAAAACGTCCAGGAAATTGATTAAATCTCATAGGAGTTTTTTTTTTTTGACGGCAAACGGCTATTCTATTACTGAAACTTGAGGTGGTCTGGGTAACCAGACCGGAATAGAACAACCAACAAAAAGTAACTTCCTATGGATGGATCTAGCTGTCTTAGCTAAAAAGTCTGAAATCTGATTACGCGCTCTCGGAATATAAGCAATCTTGAAATCCGGGAAGCATATGAGCAATGTCTCTATCCTCTCTAATTCCGTAGCAAAACTTGGCCAAGCATGAGGTTCCTTGATCATTGCAATCAATTCTTTGCAATCTGTCCCGAAGTTCTGACATGTTGAATGCTGAAGCATGTTTTCCATCGCCCATCGCAGTGCTTCCACTTCTGAGTGTAGAGCTGATTCTCTTCTGAGGAAGTTCTGTGAACCCATGAGTTGCGTCTTTCCCCCACTGTCTAACCAGACCCATCCACACCCACTAAATTGAGCATGAGATGTCCATGATCCATCCAGTAAGCAAATATTGCCCAAACTTATGATTTGGGGTTCCTCTGCATTGCTTTCTTGTAATACTGGCGGTATCCTCTCATTGGCCTTAGACCAAGCTTGACACTCACTCTCCGCATATCGAACTAGCTCCAGAGGATCTCTATCTATTCCCCTAAAGAGTTTGTCATTTCTAGCCTTCCAGATGTACCAAATTAGCCAGGGATAAGGATCTCTATCTTGCTCTGGTTCAAGTGAACCGTCTTTTTTCCAAAAGAGGTAGTTCATATTCGTATAGATACTTGATGCTGGAAAAACACCAGGATTCGTTGGAGTCGATGAGTGTAACCAAACCTGTAAAGCAAGAGGACATTCAAAGATAGCATGTGTTACAGACTCCTCTGGTTCACCACATCTTGGACAGTAATTGTCACATCTCATATTTCGCCTTGCTAGATTTCTTGTTACTGCCACATGACCAGTTAACAATTGCCATATAAGATGACACATTTTCTTTGGCGCCTGTATATTCCAAGCAAAGGCTTGGAGCTTTGTAATACTTGGCTCTAGCACTTGCTTGTCGTCTACATCCTTCAAAAGATTCTGAGCAACCCAATATCCAGATTTGACCGTGTATTGACCATGTCTTGTGAAGTTCCAGCAAAACGTATCAGGTCTATGAGTTGTGCTTATGGCTAAACTCCTTATTAAGGGTATATCAGCAGGGCTGACATATTGTTCCAGTAGATTAACATCCCATTCCTTCAATTCCTGATTAATAAGATCACTCACTCTCATATTTGGATGCATAACTGGCGCAATGGGTATAGCTGGCCTAGCTGGATTCAATGGAATCCAGGGATCCTCCCACGCCTTAACTTCATAACCAGAGTGTATTTTCTGTCTTATCCCCAGCAACAGGAGCTCCCTCGCAGCGGAAATACTAGTCCAAACATAAGAGGGACTGTTTGCAGAATTTACTCGCAAAGGCGAGCTTAATCTATAGTATCTTCCTCTTAAGACACGTGCGACCAATGAATCCGTGTTTTGTGTTAGCCTCCATAATTGTTTTGCCAGTAATGCCAAATTGAACTCATGGATCATGCGAAATCCAATCCCTCCTTCTTCTCTCGGTAGACAGACTTTTTCCCATTTTGACCAGTGTATTCCTCTCTTTGGGGGATTTAAGCTCCACCAGAATTGGGCAATAGCGCTAGCAAGGTTTTCACATATCTCCAATAGGAGAAGGAAAGTAGACATAACATATGTCGGGAGAGCAAGCAAAATGGACTTAATCAATACCTCCTTCCCTCCTTTCGAGAGCCAACGTCCTGTCCAGCCATTTACTCTATGCATGAGTTTGTCTTATAGGAATGCAAAGAGCTTGGATTTTGAGCCACTAATATCTTCTGGAATACCCAAATAAGTCCCCATCCCTCCATCCTTCTGTATTCCAAGTACATCTTTGATCTCTTGCCTTGTGGTAGCGTTAATCCTCTTACCAAAGAGTAAGGAGGATTTATCAAAGTTAATACTTTGTCCTGATGCTTTACCATAGATCCTGATCACTTTCATTACTTCTTCACATTCACGGGGCTCCGCCTTACATAAGAAAAGGCTATCATCAGCAAATAGTAGGTGGGATACCGATGGACACGCGCGGGTAACGCGCATCCCCGTTATCTTTCCTTGGTTCTCTGCGTGATTAAGAAGGCTAACGAGCGCTTCCGTGCATAGAATAAAAATGAAAGGAGACAAAGGATCTCCTTGGCGTAGGCCTCTTCCTGGAATAATGTTCCCTCTCGGTTGGCCATTCATGAGAACTTTGTATTGTACTGACGTGATGCATCTCATTATCCATGTGATCCATGTCTCTAAGAAGCCCATCTTTCTCATCACCGCTTCAATAAATGACCATTCCATCCTATCATAGGCTTTGCTCATATCTGTTTTAATAGCCATTCTTTTGTTGCGTCCGCTAGGCTTTGTCCTGAGAGCATGAAACATCTCTTGAGCAATCATAATATTATCAGAAATCTGTCTTCCAGCAACAAAGGCTGACTGGGTTTCTGATATCAATCCTGGTAGCACTTTCTTTAGTCTCTGGCATAGGACCTTAGAGATAATTTTGTAACTCACGTTACACAAGCTAATAGGCCGGAACTGAGCCATATCATTAGGCTTTGTTGTCTTTGGGATGAGACATATATTAGTTTCATTCAGTCCATCAGGCAATATTCCTTCAGTAAGGAACTTATTAACCATAAGAGTTAAATCATCCTTAACTATATCCCAAAACTTCTGGTAAAACAGCGCAGTCATCCCATCTGGTCCCGGGGCTTTCTCCGGATGCATAGCAAAGAGAGCTAATTTAATCTCCCACTCCGTTACCGGTGCAGTAAGACTCTCGTTCATGGGCTCCGTTATTGTCATAGGAACTTCAGATAGAGCTTCTTCAATATCCTGTGGATTAGAAGACTCAAAGATTTGTCTAAAATAGCTAGTAGCAATGGCTACTAATCCTTCTTCATCTTCCACAATATTTCCATTTTCATCTAACAGCTGAGTGATCTTGTTCCTTGCTCTCCTTTGTTTGGTTAAGGTATGGAAGAATTTCGTATTGCGATCTCCTTCCCCTAACCAAAATACACGACTCTTTTGTTTCCAGAACATTTCTTATGCCTTAAGAGCATCAGAAAGCTCCTTCAAAGCTGATGCAATCTCCTCAGTTGTGGCATTATCATCAGCATATAAACCTTCCACTTTTTCTTTAAGCTCTTCCACCAATTTTGCAGAGTTTATATTATTTTGTCTCCTCCATTCACTCAATGCTTTCCTACAACTGGAAATATGTTCCATTAGAGAAGCATTGGGAGGAAGATCAGGTGATTTCCAGCCCTCCAAAATAACTTGTCTCAGTTCCTCATTGTCCAACCATCTTTTATCAAACTTAAATTTCCTAGATCTCCTAGATGGTTTTTTGAGGATGTCAGCAAGTATCGGACGATGATCCGAACCCCATAACCTCATATACTTTGTCTTCGAATGAGGGAACTTTTCATGCCAGTCAGCATTTCCTACTGCTCTGTCCAAACGGCATCTAACCGTTACTCTCCCTGCTCTCTTACCAACCCATGATAGCATATCTCCAGTATATGGAAATTCTAACATCCCAAAATCACTTAGCATTTGCTTGAAAAGTAAAAATGAGCTATCAGTACGTGGTCGACCTCCTTCTTTTTCATTATGACCAGTGATCTCATTGAAATCTCCTATCATAAACCAAGGTCCAGTCCTTGTTGTTGAGAAACGCGTAAGACGTTCCCAAACTTGATCTCGTCGTTCTAGTACGGGATCCCCATAAACAAACGTCATAAAGACTTTTATTCCATCAATGACTGCCTCAATGTCAATCATTCTGTTATTTGAAAATAAAACATTAACTTGAAATTCATCCATAAAAAAGAGAGCTAAACCTCCGCTGAGACCAAGTGGCTCAACGGTAAACAAATGATCAAATCCTAAATCAGCCTGAATGTTTTGCAACAGCAGCTTCTTGTTCTTCGTTTCAGAAAGGAACACAAGTCCTGGGCGATGCTTCTGACACATATCTCATAGGAGTTATGAGGAAGAAGTTATCCCACTATATATTCAGATAATTCCAGATTAGCCTGTTCGGACATATGGCAATATCTTCATGATTAATATCAAACCAGAATTAACCAAGATTTAAGAAGCTTGATTTGAAACCATTAATCAGTGTAGAATGACCAGGAAGTTGAATAAATGTCATAGGAGCTATGAGGAAGAAGCTATCCCAGTTTCTATTCAGATGATTCCAGATTAGCCTGTTCGGACATATGGCAATATCTTCATTATTCTTATCAAACCAGGAGGAACCAAGATGTAAGAAGCTTGATTTGAAACAATTAATCAGTATATAATGACCAGGAAGTTGAATAAATCTCATAGGAGTTATGAGGAAGAAGCTATCCCACTTTCTATTTAGATAATTCCAGATTAGATTGTTCGGACATATGGCAATATCTTGATGATTCATATCAAACCAGGATGAACCAAGATGTAAGAAGCTTGATTTGAAACCATTAGTCAGTGTATAATGACCAGGAAGTTGAATAAATCTCATAGGAGTTATGAGGAAGAAGCTATCCCACTTTCTATTCAGATAATTCCAGATTAGCCTGTTCGGACATATGGCAATATCTTCATGATTCATATCAAACCAGGATGAACCAAGATGTAAGAAGCTTGATTTGAAACCATTAGTCAGTGTAGAATGACCAGGAAGTTGAATAAATCTCATAGGAGTTATGAGGAAGAAGCTATCCCACTTTCTATTCAAATGTTTCCAGATTACCCTATTCGGATATATGGCAATATCTTCATGTTTCTTATCAAACGAGGAGGAACCAAGATGTAAGAAGCTTTATTTGAAACCATAAATCAGTATAGAATGACCAGGAAGTTGAATAAATCTCATAGGACTTATGAGGAAGAAGCTATCCCACTTTCTATTCAGATGATTCTAGATTAGCCTGTTCGGACATATGGCAATATATTCATTATTCTTATCAAACCAGGAGGAACCAAGATGTAAGAAGCTTGATTTAAACCATTAATCAGTATAAAATGACCAGGAAATTGAATAAATCTCATAGGAGTTATGAGGAAGAAGTTATCCCACTTTATATTCAGATAATTTCGAATTAGCATGTTCGGACATATGACAATATCTTTATGATTCATATAAAACCAGGAGAAACCAAGATGTAAGAAGCTTGATTTGAAACAATTAATCAGTATATAATGACCAGGAAGTTGAATAAATCTCATAGGAGTTATGAAGAAGAAAGCATTCCCACTTTCTATTCAGATGATTCCAGATTAGCCTGTTCGGACATATGGTAATATCTTCATGATTCATATCAAACCAGGATGAACCAAGATATAAGGAGCTTGATTTGAAACCATTAATCATTGTAGAATGACCAGGAAGTTGAATAAATCTCATATGAGTTACGAGGAAGAAGCTATCCCACTTTCTATTCAGATAAATCCAGATTAGCCTGTTCGGACATATGGCAATATCTTCATGATTCTTATCAATCCAGGAGGAAACAAGATGTAAGAAGCTTGATTTGAAACCATTAATTAGTATAGAATGACCAGGATATTGATTAAATCTCATAGGAGTTATGAGGAAGAAGTTATCCCACTTTATATTCAGATAATTCCAGATTAGCCTGTTCGGACATATGACAATATCTTTATGATTCATATAAAACCAGGAGGAACCAAAAACTTGATTTGAAACAATTAATCAGTATATAATGACCAGGAAGTTGAATAAATCTCATAGGAGTTATGAAGAAGAAGCTATCCCACTTTCTATTCAGATTGATTCCAGATTAGCCTGTTCAGACATATGGTAATATCTTCATGATTCATATCAAACCAGGATGAACCAAGATGTAAGAAGCTTTATTTGAAACCATTAATCAGTGTAAAATGTCCAGGAAGTTGAATAAATCTCATAGGAGTTATGAGGAAGAAGTTATCCCACTTTCTATTTAGATGTTTCCAGATTACCCTATTCGGACATATGGAAATATCTTCATGTATCTTATCAAACGAGGAGGAACCAAGATGTAAGAAGCTTGATTTGAAACCATTAATCAGTATAGAATGACCAGGAATTTGAATAAATCTCATAGGAGTTATGAGGAAGAAGCTATCCCACTTTTTATTTAGATGATTCCAGATTAGCATGTTCGGACATATGGTAATATCTTCGTTATTCTTATCAAACCAAGAGGAACCAAGATGTAAGAAGCTTGATTTGAACCATTAATCAGTATAGAATGACCAGAAAATTGAATAAATCTCATAGGAGTTATGAGGAAGAAGCTATAACAGTTTCTATTCAGATGATTCCAAATTAGCCTGTTCGGACATATGGCAATATCTTCATGATTCATATCAAACCAGGATGGACCAAGATGTAAGAAGCTTGATTTGAAACCATTAATCAGTGTAGAATGACCAGGAAGTTGAATAAATCTTATAGGAGTTATGAGGAATAAGCTATCCCACTTTCTATTCAGATGATTCCAGATTAGCCTGTTCGAACATATGGTGATATCTTCATGATTCATATAAAACCAGGATGAACCAAAATGTAATAAGCTTGATTTGAAACCATTAATAAGTATAGAATGACCAGGAAGTTGAATAAATCTCATAGGAGTTATGCTGGAAGAAGCTATCCCACTTTCTATTCAGATGATTCCAGATTAGCATGTTCGGACATATGGCAATATCTGGATGATTTATATTAAACCAGGATAAAACAAGATGTAAGAAGCTTGATTTGAAACCATTAATCAGTATAGAATGACCAGGAAGTTGAATAAATGTCATAGGATTTATGAGGAATCAAGCTTCTTCATGATGACCAGGAAGAAGCTATCCAACTTTATATTCAGATGATTCCAGATTAGCCTATTCGTACATATGGCAAAATCTTCATGATTGTCATCAAACCTGGAGGAACCAAGATGTAAGAAGCTTGATTTGAAACCATTATTAAATATAGAATGACCAGGAAGTTCAATAAATCTTAATGGAGTTATGAGGAAGAAGCTATCCCACTTTCTATTCAGATGATTCCAGATTAGCCTGTTCGGACATATGGGAATATCTTCATGATTCATATCAAACCAGGATGAACCAAGATTTAAGAAGCTTGATTTGAAACCATTAATCAGTGTAGAATGACCAGGAAGTTGAATTAATGTCATAGGAGTTATGAGGAAGAAACTATCCCACTTTCTATTCAGATGATTCCAGATTAGCCTGTTCGGACATATGACAATATCTTCCTGATTCATATCAAACCAGGGTGAACCAAGATGTAAGAAGCTTTATTTGAAACCATTAATTAATCAGTGTAGAATGACCAGGAAGTTGAATAAATATCATAGGAGTTATGAGGAAGAAGCTATCCCACTTACTATTCAGATGATTCCAGATTAGCCTGTTCGAACATATGGCAATATCTTCCTGATTCATATCAAACCAGGATGAACCAAGATGTAAGAAGCTTGATTTGAAACCATTAATCAGTGTAGAATGACCAGGAAGTTGAATAAATCTCATAGGAGTTATGAGGAAGAAGCTATCCCACTTTCTATTTAGGTGTTTCCAGATTACCTTATTCGGACATATGGCAATATCTTCATGATTCTTATCAAACTAGGAGGAACCAAGATGTAACAAGCTTGATTTGAAACCATTAATCAGTATAGAATGACCAGGAAGTTGAATAAATCTCATAAGAGTTATCAGGAAGAAGCTATCCCACTTTATATTCAGATGATTCCAGATTAGCCTGTTCGGACATATGGCAATATCTTCATGATTCTCATCAAACCAGGAGGAATTAAGATGTAAGAAGCTTGATTTGAAACCATTAGTAAGTATAGAATGACCAGGAAGTTCAATAAATCTCATAGGAGTTATGAGGAAGAAGCTATCCCACTTGCTATTCAGATAATTCCAGATTAGCCTGTTCGGACATATGGCAATATCTTCATGATTCATATCAAACCAGGATGAACCAAGATGTAAGAAGCTTGATTTGAAACCATTAATCAGTGTAGAATGACCAGTAAGTTGAAAAAATCTCATAGGAGTTATGAGGAAGAAGCTATCCCACTTTCTATTTAGATGATTCCAGATTAGCCTGTTCGGACATATGGCAATATCTTCATGATTCATATCAAACCAGGATGAACCAAGATGTAAGAAGCTTGATTTGAAACCATTAATCAGTGTAGAATTACCAGGAAGTTAAATAAATCTCATATGAGTTATGAGGAAGAAGCTATCCCACTTTCTATTCAGATAATTCCAGATTGGCCTCTTCGGACATATGACAATATCTTCATGATTCTTATCAAACCAGGATGAACCGATATGTAAGAAGCTTGATTTAAAACCATTAATCAGTATAGAATTACCAGGAAGTTGAATAAATCCCATAGGAGTTATGAGGAAGAAGCTATCCCACTTTCTATTTAGATGATTCCAGAGTAGCATGTTCGGACATTTGGCAATATCTTCATGATTCTTATCAATCCAGGCGGAACCAAGATGTAAGAAGCTTAAGTTGAATAAATATCATAGGAGTTATGAGAAAGAAGATATCCCACTTTCTATTCATATGATTCCATATTAGCATGTTCGGACATATGGAAATATCTTAATGATTCATATCAAAACATGTTCAACCAAGATGTAAGAATCTTGATTTGAAACCATTAATCAGTATAGAATGAACAGGAAGTTGAATATATCTCATAGGAGTTATCAGGAAGAAGCTATCCCACTTTATATTCAGATGATTCCAGATTAGCCGATTCGTACATATGGCAATATCTTCATGATTCTTATCAAACTAGGAGGAACCAAGATGTAAGAAGCTTGATTTGAAACCATTAATCAGTATAGAATGATCAGGAAGTTGAATAAATCTCATAGGAGTTATCAGGAAGAAGCTATCCCACTTTATATTCAGATGATTCCAGATTAGCCTGTTCGGACATATGGCAATATCTTCATAATTCTCATCAAACCAGGAGGAACCAAGATGTAAGAAGCTTGATTTGAAACCATTAGTAAGTATAGAATGACCAGGAAGTTCAATAAATCTCATAGGAGTTATGAGGAAGAAGCTATCCCACTTCCTATTCAGATGATTCCAGATTAGTCTGTTCGGACATATGGCAATATCTTCATGATTCATATCAAACCAGGATGAACCAAGATGTAAGAAACTTGATTTGAAACCATTAATCAGTGTAGAATGACCAGGAAGTTAAATAATTCTCATATGAGTTATGAGGAAGAAGCTATCCCACTTTCTATTCAGATGATTCCAGATTACCTTATTCGGACACATGGCAATATCTTCATGATTCTTATCAAACTAGGAGGAACCAAGATGTAAGAAGCTTGATTTGAAACCATTAATCAGCATAGAATGACCAGGAAGTTGAATAAATCTCATAGGATTTATCAGGAAGAAGCTATCCCACTTTATATTCAGATGATTCCAGATTAGCCTGTTCGGACATATGGCAATATCTTCATGATTCTCATCAAACCAGGAGGAACCAAGATGTAAGAAGCTTGATTTGAAACCATTAGTAAGTATAGATGACCAGAAAGTTGAATAAATCTCATAGGAGTTATGAGGAAGAAGCTATCCCACTTTCTATTCAGATAATTCCAAATTAGCCTGTTCGGACATATGGCAATATCTTCATGATTCATATCAAACCAGGTTCAACCAAGATGTAAGAATTTTTGATTTGAAACCATTCATCAGTATAGAATGAACAGGAAGTTGAATAAATCTCATAGAAGTTATCAGGAAAAAGCTATCGCACTTTATATTCAGATGATTCCAGATTAGCCTGTTTGGACATATGGCAATATCTTCATGATTCTCATCAAACCAGGAGGAACCAAGATGTAAGAAGCTAGATTTGAAACCATTAGTAAGTATAGAATGACCAGGAAGTTCAATAAATCTCATAGGAGTTATGAGGAAGAAGCTATCCCACTTTCTATTCAGATAATTCCAGATTAGCCTGTTCGGACATATCGAAATATCTTCATGATTCATATCAAACCAGGATGATACAAGATGTAAGAATCTTGATTTGAAACCATTAATCAGTGTAGAATGACCAGTAAGTTGAAAAAATCTTATAGGAGTTATGAGGAAGAAGCTATCCCACTTTATATTCAGATGATTCCAGATTAGCATGTTCGGACATATGGCAATATCTTCATGATTCTTATCAAACCAGGATGAACAGATATGTAAGAAGCTTGATTTGAAACCATTAATCAGAATAGAATGACCAGGAAGTTGAATTAATGCCATAGGAGTTATGAGGAAGAAGCTATCCCACTTTCTATACAGATGATTCCAGATTAGCATGTTCGGACATATTGCAATATCTTCATGATTAATATCAAACCTGGATGAACCAAGATCTAAGAAGCTTGATTCAAAACCATTAATCAGTTTAGAATGACCAGGAAGTTGAATAAATCTCATAGGAGTTATGAAGAAGAAGCTATCCCACTTTCTATTCAGATGATTCCAGATTAGCCTGTTCGGACATATGGCAATATCTTCATGATTCTTATCAATTCAAGAGGAACCAAGATGTAAGAAGCTTGATTTGAAACCTTGAATAGAATGACCAGGAAATTGAATAAATCTCATAGGAGTTATGAGGAAGAAGCTATCCCACTTTATATTTAGATGTTTCCAGATTACCCTATTCGGACATATGGCAATATCTTCATGATTCTTATCAAACTAGGAGGAACCAAGATGTAAGAAGCTTGATTTGTAACCATTAATCAATATAGAATGACCAGAAAGTTGAATAAATCTCATAGGATTTATGAGGAAGAAGCTATCCCACTTTCTATTCAAATGATTCCAGATTAGCCTGTTCGGACATATGACAATATCTTCATGATTCATATCAAAACAGGATGAACCAAGATGTAAGTAGCTTGATTTGAAACCATTAATCAGTTTAGAATGACCAGGAAGTTGAATAAATCTCATAGGAGTTATGAGGAAGAAGCTATCCCACTTTCTATTCAGATGATTCCAGATTAGCTTGTTCGGACATATATATGGCAATATCTTCATGATTCTTATCAATCCAAGAGGAACCAAGATGTAAGAAGCTTGATTTGAAACCATTAATCAGTATAGAATGAACAGGAAATTGAATAAATCTCATAGGAGTTATGAGGAAGAACATATCCCACTTTCTATTCAGATGATTCCAGATTAGCATGTTCGGACATATGTCAATATCTTCATGATTCATATCAAAACAGGATGAACCAAGATGTAAGTAGCTTGATTTGAAACCATTAATCAGTTTAGAATAATCAGGAAGTTGAATAAATCTCATAGGAGTTATGAGGAAGAAGCTATCCCACTTTCTATTCAGATGATTCCTGATTAGCCTGTTCGGACATATGACAATATCTTCATGATTCATATCAAAACAGGATGAACCAAGATGTAAGTAGCTTGATTTGAAACCATTAATCAGTTTAGAATGACCAGGAAGTTGAATAAATCTCATAGGAGTTATGAGGAAGAAGCTATCCCACTTTCTATTCAGATGATTCCAGATTAGCCTGTTCGGACATATGGCAATATCTTCATTATTCTTATCAAAGTAGGAGGAACCAAGATGTAAGAAGCTTGATTTGAAACCATCAATCAGTATATAATGACCAGCAAGTTGAATAAATCTCATAGGTGTTATGAGGAAGAAGATATCCCATTTTCTATTCAGATGATTCCAGATTAGCCTGTTCGGACATATGACAATATCTTCATGATTCATATCAATCTAGGAGGAACCAAGATGTAAGAAGCTTGATTTGAAACCATTAATCAGTTTAGAATGACCAGGAAGTTGAATAAATATCATAGGAGTTTTGAGGAAGAAGCTATCCCACTTTCTATTTAGATGATTCCAGATTAGCTTGTTCGGACATATGGCAATATCTTCATGATTCTTATCAATCCAAGAGTAACCAAGATGTAAGAAGCTTGATTTGAAACCATTATTCAGTATAGAATGAACAGGAAATTGAATAAATCTCATAGGAGTTATGAGGAAGAAGCTATCCCACTTTCTATTCAGATAATTCCAGATTAGCATGTTCGGACATATGGCAATATCTTCATGATTCTTATCAAACCAGGATGAACCGATATGTAAGAAGCTTGATTTGAAACCATTAATCAGTATAGAATGACCATGAAGTTGAATAAATCTCATAGGAGTTATGAGGAAGTAGCTATCCCACTTTCTATACAGATGATTGCAGATTAGCATGTTCGGATATATGTCAATATCTTCATGATTCATATCAAACCAGGATGAACCAAGATCTAAGAAGCTTAATTTGGAACCATTAATCAGTTTATAATGACAAGGAAGTTGAATACATCTCATAGGAGTTATGAGGAAGAAGTTATCCCACTTTCTATTCAGATGATTCCAGATTAGCCTGTTCGGACATATGGCAATATCTTCATGATTCTTATCAAACTAGGAGGAACCAAGATGTAAGAAGCTTGATTTGAAACCATTAATCAATATAGAATGACCAGGAAGTTGAATAAATCTCATAGGAGTTATGAGGAAGAAGCTATCCCACTTTCTATTCAAATGATTCTAGATTAGCCTGTTCGGACATATGGCAATATCTTCATGATTCATATCAAACCAGGATGAACCAAGATGTAAGAAGCTTGATTTGAAACCATTAACCAGTGTAGAATGACCAGGAAGTTAAATAAATCTCATATGAGTTATGAGGAAGAAGCTATCCCACTTTCTATTCAGATAATTCCAGATTAGCCTGTTCGGACATATGGCAATATCTTCATGATTCTTATCAAACCAGGATGAACCGATATGTAAGAAGCTTGATTTGAAACCATTAATCAGTATATAATGACCATGAAGTTGAATAAATCTCATACGAGTTATGAGGAAGAAGCTATCCCACTTTCTATACAGATGATTGCAGATTAGCCTGTTCGGATATATGGCAATATCTTCATGATTCATATCAAACCAGGATGAACCGAGATCTAAGAAGCTTGATTTGAAACCATTAATCAGTTTATAATGACCAGGAAGTTGAATAAATCTCATAGGAGTTATGAGGAAGAAGCTATCTTACTTTCTATTCAAATGATTTCAGATTAGCCTGTTCGGACATATGGCAATATCTTCATGATTCTTATCAATCCAAGAGGAACCAAGATCTAAGAAGCTTGATTTGAAACCATTAATAGAATGACCAGGAAATTGAATAAATCTCATAGGAGTTATGAGGAAGAAGCTATCCCACTTTATATTTAGTTGTTTCCAGATTACCCTATTCGGACATATGGCAATATCTTCATGATTCTTATCAAACTATGAGGAACCAAGATGTAAGAAGTTTGATTTGAAACCATTAATCAATATAGAATGACCAGAAAGTTGAATAAATCTCATAGGAGTTATGAGGAAGAAGCTATCCCACTTTCTATTCAAATGATTCCAGATTAGCCTTTTCGGACATATGACAATATTTTCATGATTCATATCAAAACAGGATGAACCAAGATGTAAGTAGCTTGATTTGAAACCATTAATCAGTTTAGAATGACCAGGAAGTTGAATAAATCTCATAGGAGTTATGAGGAAGAAGCTATCCCACTTTCTATTCAGATGATTCCAGATTAGCTTGTTCGGACATATGGCAATATCTTCATGATTCATATCAAACCAGGATGAACCAAGATCTAAGAAGCTTGATTTGAAACCATTAATCAATATAGAATGCCAGGAAGTTGAATAAATCTCATAGGAGTTATGAGGAAGAAGCTATCCCACTTTATATTCAGATGATTCTAGATTAGCCTGTTCGGACATATGGCAATATCTTCATGATTCATATCAAACCAGGATGAACCAAGATCTAAGAAGCTTGATTTGAAACCATTAATCAGTTTATAATGACCAGGAAGTTGAATACATCTCATAGGAGTTATGAGGAAGAAGTTATCCCACTTTCTATTCAGATGATTCCAGATTAGCCTGTTCGGACATATGGCAATATCTTCATGATTCTTATCAAACTAGGAGGAACCAAGATGTAAGAAGCTTGATTTGAAACCATTAATCAATATAGAATGACCAGGAAGTTGAATAAATCTCATAGGAGTTATGAGGAAGAAGCTATCCCACTTTCTATTCAAATGATTCTAGATTAGCCTGTTCGGACATATGGCAATATCTTCATGATTCATATCAAACCAGGATGAACCAAGATGTAAGAAGCTTGATTTGAAACCATTAACCAGTGTAGAATGACCAGGAAGTTAAATAAATCTCATATGAGTTATGAGGAAGAAGCTATCCCACTTTCTATACAGATGATTGCCGATTAGCCTGTTCGGATATATGGCAATATCTTCATGATTCATATCAAACCAGGATGAACCAAGATCTAAGAAGCTTGATTTGAAACCATTAATCAGTTTATAATGACCAGGAAGTTGAATACATCTCATAGGAGTTATGAGGAAGAAGTTATCCCACTTTCTATTCAGATGATTCCAGATTAGCCTGTTCGGACATATGGCAATATCTTCATGATTCTTATCAAACTAGGAGGAACCAAGATGTAAGAAGCTTGATTTGAAACCATTAATCAATATAGAATGACCAGGAAGTTGAATAAATCTCATAGGAGTTATGAGGAAGAAGCTATCTTACTTTCTATTCAAATGATTTCAGATTAGCCTGTTCGGACATATGGCAATATCTTCATGATTCTTATCAATCCAAGAGGAACCAAGATCTAAGAAGTTTGATTTGAAACCATTAATAGAATGACCAGGAAATTGAATAAATCTCATATGAGTTATGAGGAAGAAGCTATCCCACTTTATATTTAGATGTTTCCAGATTACCCTATTCGGACATATGGCAATATCTTCATGATTCTTATCAAACTAGGAGGAACCAAGATGTAAGAAGTTTGATTTGAAACCATTAATCAATATAGAATGACCAGAAAGTTGAATAAATCTCATAGGAGTTATGAGGAAGATGCTATCCCACTTTCTATTCAAATGATTCCAGATTAGCCTTTTCGGACATATGACAATATTTTCATGATTCATATCAAAACATGATGAACCAAGATGTAAGTAGCTTGATTTGAAACCATTAATCAGTTTAGAATGACCAGGAAGTTGAATAAATCTCATAGGAGTTATGAGGAAGAAGCTATCCCACTTTCTATTCAGATGATTCCAGATTAGCTTGTTCGGACATATGGCAATATCTTCATGATTCTTATCAATCCAAGAGTAACCAAGATGTAAGAATCTTGATTTGAAACCATTAATCAGTATAGAATGAACAGGAAATTGAATAAATCTCATAGGAGTTATGGGGAAGAAGCTATCCCACTTTCTATACAGATGATTGCAGATTAGCCTGTTCGGATATATGGCAATATCTTCATGATTCATATCAAACCAGGATGAACCAAGATCTAAGAAGCTTGATTTGAAACCATTAATCAGTTTATAATGACCAGGAAGTTGAATACATCTCATAGGAGTTATGAGGAAGAAGTTATCCCACTTTCTATTCAGATGATTCCAGATTAGCATGTTCGGACATATGGCAATATCTTCATGATTCTTATCAAACTAGGAGGAACCAAGATGTAAGAAGCTTGATTTGAAACCATTAATCAATATAGAATGACCAGGAAGTTGAATAAATCTCATAGGAGTTATGAGGAAGAAGCTATCCCACTTTCTATTCAAATGATTCCAGATTAGCCTGTTCGGACATATGGCAATATCTTCATGATTCTTATCAATCCAAGAGGAACCAAGATCTAAGAAGCTTGATTTGAAACCATTAATATAATGACCAGGAAATTGAATAAATCTCATAGGAGTTATGAGGAAGAAGCTATCCCACTTTATATTTAGATGTTTCCAGATTACCCTATTCGGACATATGGCAATATCTTCATGATTCTTATCAAACTAGGAGGAACCAAGATGTAAGAAGTTTGATTTGAAACCATTAATCAATATAGAATGAGCAGAAAGTTGAATAAATCTCATAGGAGTTATGAGGAAGAAGCTATCCCACTTTATATTCAAATGATTCCAGATTAGCCTTTTCGGACATATGACAATATCTTCATGATTCATATCAAAACAGGATGAACCAAGATGTAAGTAGCTTGGTTTGAAACCATTAATCAGTTTAGAATGACCAGGAAGTTGAATAAATCTCATAGGAGTTATGAGGAAGAAGCTATCCCACTTTCTATTCAGATGATTCCAAATTAGCTTGTTCGGACATATGGCAATATCTTCATGATTCTTATCAATCCCAGAGTAACCAAGATGTAAGAAGCTTGATTTGAAACCATTAATCAGTATAGAATGAACAGGAAATTGAATAAATCTCATAGGAGTTATGAGGAAGAAGCTATCCCACTTTCTATTCAGATGATTCCAGATTAGCATGTTCGGACATATGGCAATATCTTCATGATTCATATCAAAAGAGGATGAACCAAGATGTAAGTAGCTTGATTTGAAACCATTAATCAGTTTAGAATGACCAGGAAGTTGAATAAATCTCATAGGAGTTATGAGGAAGAAGCTATCCCACTTTCTATTCAGATGATTCCAGATTAGCCTGTTCAGACAAATGGCAATATCTTCATGATTCTTATCAAACTAGGAGGAACCAAGATGTAAGAAGTTTGATTTGAAACCATTAATCAATATAGAATGACCAGAAAGTTGAATAAATCTCATAGGAGTTATGAGGAAGAAGCTATCCCACTTTCTATTCAAATGATTCCAGATTAGCCTGTTCGGACATATGACAATATCTTCATGATTCATATCAAAACAGGATGAACCAAGATGTAAGTAGCTTGATTTGAAACCATTAATCAGTTTAGAATGACCAGGAAGTTGAATAAATCTCATCGGAGTTATGAGGAAGAAGCTATCCCACTTTCTATTCAAATGATTCCAGATTAGCCTGTTCGGACATATGGCAATATCTTCATGATTCTTATCAATCCAAGAGGAACCAAGATCTAAGAAGCTTGATTTGAAACCATTAATAGAATGACCAGGAAATTGAATAAATCTCATAGGAGTTATGAGGAAGAAGCTATCCCACTTTATATTTAGATGTTTCCAGATTACCCTATTCGGACATATGGCAATATCTTCATGATTCTTATCAAACTAGGAGGAACAAAGATGTAAGAAGTTTGATTTGAAACCATTAATCAATATAGAATTACCAGAAAGTTGAATAAATCTCATAGGAGTTATGAGGAAGAAGCTATCCCACTTTCTATTCAAATGATTCCAGATTAGCCTGTTCGGACATATGACAATATCATCGTGATTCATATCAAAACATGATGAACCAAGATGTAAGTAGCTTGATTTGAAACCATTAATCAGTTTAGAATGACCAGGAAGTTGAATAAATCTCATAGGAGTTATGAGGAAGAAGCTATCCCACTTTCTATTCAGATGATTCCAGATTAGCTTGTTCGGACATATGGCAATATCTTCATGATTCTTATCAATCCAAGAGTAACCAAGATGTAAGAAGCTTGATTTGAAACCATTAATCAGTATAGAATGAACAGGAAATTGAATAAATCTCATAGGAGTTATGAGGAAGAAGCTATCCCACTTTCTATTCAGATGATTCCAGATTAGCCTGTTCGGACTTATGGCAATATCTTCATGATTCATATAAAAACAGGATGAACCAAGATATAAGTAGCTTGATTTGAAAACATTAATCAGTTTAGAATGACCAGGAAGTTGAATAAATCTCATAGGAGTTATGAGGAAGAAGCTATCCCACTTTCTATTCAGATGATTCCAGATTAGCCTGTTCGGACAAATGGCAATATCTTCATGATTCTTATCAATCCAAGAGGAACCAAGATGTAAGAAGCTTGATTTGAAACCATTAATCAGTATAGAATGAACAAGAAATTGAATAAATCTCATAGGAGTTACGAGGAAAAAGCTATCCCACTTTCTATTAAGATGATTCCAGATTAGCATGTCCGGACATATGGCAATATCTTCATTATTCTTATCAAACCAGGAGGAACCAAGATGTAAGAAGCTTGATTTGAAACCATTAATCAGTATATAATGACCAGCAAGTTGAATAAATCTCATAGGTGTTATGAGGAAGAAGATATCCCATTTTCTATTCAGATGATTCCAGATTAGCTTGTTCGGACATATGACAATATCTTCATGATTCATATCAATCTAGGAGGAACCAAGATGTAAGAAGCTTGATTTGAAACCATTAATCAGTGCAGAATGACCAGGAAGTTTAATAAATCTCATAGGAGTTATGAGGAAGAAGCTATCCCACTTTCTATTCAGATGATTCTAGATTAGCCTGTTCGGACATATGGCAATATCTTCATGATTCATATCAAACCAGGATGAACCGATATGTAAGAAGCTTGATTTGAAACCATTAATCAGTATAGAATGACCAGGAAGTTGAATAAATCTCATAGGAGATATAAGGAAGAAGCTATCCCACTTTCTATACAGATGATTGCAGATTAGCCTGTTCGGACATATGACAATATCTTTATGATTCATATCAAACCAGGATGAACCAAGATCTAAGAAGCTTGATTTGAAACCATTAATCAGTTTCGAATGACCAGGAAGTTGAATAAATCTCATAGGAGTTATGAGGAAGAAGTTATCCCACTTTCTATTCAGATAATTCCAGATTAGTCTGTTCGGACATATGGCAATATCTTCATGATTCTTATCAAACCAGGATGAACCGATATGTAAGAAGCTTGATTTGAAACCATTAATCAGTATAGAATGACCAGGAAGTTGAATAAATCTCATAGGACTTATGAGGAAGAATCTATCCCACTTATCAAACCAGGATGAACCAAGATCTAAGAAGCTTGATTTGAAACCATTAATCAGTTTAGAATGACCAGGAAGTTGAATAAATCTCATAGGAGTTATGAGGAAGAAGTTATCCCACTTTCTATTCAGATAATTCCAGATTAACCTGTTCGGACATATGGCAATATCTTCATGATTCTTATCAAACCAGGATGAACCGATATGTAAGAAGCTTGATTTGAAACCATTAATCAGTATAGAATGACCAGGAAGTTGAATACATCTCATAGGAGTTATGAGGAAGAAGCTATCCCACTTTCTATTAAGATGATTCCAGATTAGCATGTTCGGATATATGGCAATATCTTCATGATTCTTATCAATCCAAGAGGAACCAAGATGTAAAAGGCTTGATTTGAAACCATTAATCAGTATAGAATGAACAGGAAATTGAATAAATCACATAGGAGTTATGAGGAAGAAGCTATCCCACTTTCTATTCAGATGATTCCAGATTAGCCTGTTCGGACATATGACAATATCTTCATGATTCTTATCAAACTAGGAGGAACCAAGATGTAAGAAGCTTGATTTGAAACCATTAATCAATATAGAATGACCAGGAAGTTGAATAAATCTCATATGAGTTATGAGGAAGTAGCTATCCCACTTTCTATTCAGATGATTCCAGATTAGCCTGTTCGGACCTATTGCAATATCTTCATGATTCTTATCAATCCAAGAGGAACCAAGATGTAAGAAGCTTGATTTGAAACCATTAATCAGTATAGAATGAACAGGAAATTGAATAAATCTCATAGGAGTTATGAGGAAGAAGCTATCCCACTTTCTATTCAGATGATTTCAGATTAGCATGTTCGGACATATGGCAATATCTTCATGATTCATATCAAACCAGGATGAACAAAGATGTAAGAAGCTTGATTTGAAAACATTAATCAGTGTAGAATGACCAGGAAGTTAAATAAATCTCATATGAGTTATGAGGAAGAAGCTATCCCACTTTCTATTCAGATGATTCTAGATTAGCCTGTTCGGACATATGGCAATATCTTCATGATTCATATCAAACCAGGATGAACCAAGATGTAAGAAGCTTGATTTGAAACCATTAATCAGTGTAGAATGACCAGGAAGTTAAATAAATCTCATAGGAGTTATGAGGAAGAAGCTATCCCACTTTCTATTCAGATGATTCTAGATTAGCCTGTTCGGACATATGGCAATATCTTCATGATTCATATCAAACCAGGATGAACCGATATGTAAGAAGCTTGATTTGAAACCATTAATCAGTATAGAATGACCAGGAAGTTGAATAAATCTCATAGGAGATATAAGGAAGAAGCTATCCCACTTTATATACAGATGATTGCAGATTAGCCTGTTCGGACATATGACAATATCTTTATGATTCATATCAAACCAGGATGAACCAAGATCTAAGAAGCTTGATTTGAAACCATTAATCAGTTTAGAATGACCAGGAAGTTGAATAAATCTCATAGGAGTTATGAGGAAGAAGTTATCCCACTTTCTATTCAGATAATTCCAGATTAACCTGTTCGGACATATGGCAATATCTTCATGATTCTTATCAAACCAGGATGAACCGATATGTAAGAAGCTTGATTTGAAACCATTAATCAGTATAGAATGACCAGGAAGTTGAATACATCTCATAGGAGTTATGAGGAAGAAGCTATCCCACTTTCTATTAAGATGATTCCAGATTAGCCTGTTCGGATATATGGCAATATCTTCATGATTCTTATCAATCCAAGAGGAACCAAGATGTAAAAGGCTTGATTTGAAACCATTAATCAGTATAGAATGAACAGGAAATTGAATAAATCACATAGGAGTTATGAGGAAGAAGCTATCCCACTTTCTATTCAGATGATTCCAGATTAGCCTGTTCGGACATATGACAATATCTTCATGATTCTTATCAAACTAGGAGGAACCAAGATGTAAGAAGCTTGATTTGAAACCATTAATCAATATAGAATGACCAGGAAGTTGAATAAATCTCATATGAGTTATGAGGAAGTAGCTATCCCACTTTCTATTCAGATGATTCCAGATTAGCCTGTTCGGACCTATTGCAATATCTTCATGATTCTTATCAATCCAAGAGGAACCAAGATGTAAGAAGCTTGATTTGAAACCATTAATCAGTATAGAATGAACAGGAAATTGAATAAATCTCATAGGAGTTATGAGGAAGAAGCTATCCCACTTTCTATTCAGATGATTTCAGATTAGCATGTTCGGACATATGGCAATATCTTCATGATTCATATCAAACCAGGATGAACAAAGATGTAAGAAGCTTGATTTGAAAACATTAATCAGTGTAGAATGACCAGGAAGTTAAATAAATCTCATATGAGTTATGAGGAAGAAGCTATCCCACTTTCTATTCAGATGATTCTAGATTAGCCTGTTCGGACATATGGCAATATCTTCATGATTCATATCAAACCAGGATGAACCAAGATGTAAGAAGCTTGATTTGAAACCATTAATCAGTGTAGAATGACCAGGAAGTTAAATAAATCTCATAGGAGTTATGAGGAAGAAGCTATCCCACTTTCTATTCAGATGATTCTAGATTAGCCTGTTCGGACATATGGCAATATCTTCATGATTCATATCAAACCAGGATGAACCGATATGTAAGAAGCTTGATTTGAAACCATTAATCAGTATAGAATGACCAGGAAGTTGAATAAATCTCATAGGAGATATAAGGAAGAAGCTATCCCACTTTATATACAGATGATTGCAGATTAGCCTGTTCGGACATATGACAATATCTTTATGATTCATATCAAACCAGGATGAACCAAGATCTAAGAAGCTTGATTTGAAACCATTAATCAGTGTAGAATGACCAGGAAGTTAAATAAATCTCATATGAGTTATGAGGAAGAAGCTATCCCACTTTCTATTCAGATGATTCTAGATTAGCCTGTTCGGACATATGGCAATATCTTCATGATTCATATCAAACCAGGATGAACCAAGATGTAAGAAGCTTGATTTGAAACCATTAATCAGTGTAGAATGACCAGGAAGTTAAATAAATCTCATATGAGTTATGAGGAAGAAGCTATCCCACTTTCTATTCAGATGATTGCAGATTACCCTATTCGGACATATGGCAATATCTTCATGATTCTTATCAAACCAGGATGAACCAAGATCTAAGAAGCTTGATTTGAAACCATTAATCAGTATAGAATGACCAGGAAGTTGAATAAATCTCATAGGAGTTATAAGGAAGAAGCTATCCCACTTTCTATACAGATGATTGCAGATTAGCCTGTTCGGACATATGACAATATCTTTATGATTCATATCAAACCAGGATGAACCAAGATCTAAGAAGCTTGATTTGAAACCATTAATCAGTTTAGAATGACCAGGAAGTTGAATAAATCTCATAGGAGTTATGAGGAAGAAGTTATCCCACTTTCTATTCAGATAATTCCAGATTAGCCTGTTCGGACATATGGCAATATTTTCATGATTCTTATCAAACCAGGATGAACCGATATGTAAGAAGCTTGATTTGAAACCATTAATCAGTATAGAATGACCAGGAAGATTAATAAATCTCATAGGAGCAATGAGGAAGAAGCTATCCCACTTTCTATTCAGATGATTCTAGATTAGCCTGTTCGGACATATGGCAATATCTTCATGATTCATATCAAACCAGGATGAACCAAGATGTAAGAAGCTTGATTTGAAACCATTAATCAGTGTAGAATGACCAGGAAGTTAAATAAATCTCATATGAGTTATGAGGAAGAATCTATCCCACTTTCTATTCAGATAATTCCAGATTAGCCTGTTCGGACATATGGCAATATCTTCATGATTCTTATCAAACCAGGATGAACCGATATGTAAGAAGCTTGATTTGAAACCATTAATCAGCATAGAATGACCAGGAAGTTGAATAAATCTCGTAGGAGTTTTGAGGAAGAAGCTATCCCACTTTCTATACAGATGATTGCAAATTAGCCTGTTCGGACATATGGTAATATCTTCATGATTCATATCAAACAAGGATGAACCAAGATCTAAGAAGCTTGATTTGAAACCATTAATCAGTTTAGAATGACCAGGAAGTTGAATAAATCTCATAGGAGTTATGAGGAAGAAGTTATCCCACTTTCTATTCAGATGATTCCAAATTAGCCTGTTCGGACATATGACAATATCTTCATGATTCTTATCAAACTAGGAGGAACCAAGATGTAAGAAGCTTGATTTGAAACCATTAATCAATATAGAATGACCAGGAAGTTGAATAAATCTCATAGGAGTTATGAGGAAGAAGCTATCCCACTTTCTATTCAAATGATTCCAGATTAGCCTGTTCGGACATATGACAATATCTTCATGATTCATATCAAAACATGATGAACCAAGATATAAGTAGCTTGATTTGAAACCATTAATCAGGTTAGAATGACCAGGAAGTTGAATAAATCTCGTAGGAGTTATGAGGAAGAAGCTATCTCACTTTCTATTAAGAAGATTCCAGATTAGCATGTTCAGATATATGGCAATATCTTCATGATTCTTATCAAACCAAGAGGAACCAAGATGTAAGAGGCTTGATTTGAAACCATTAATCAGTATAGAATTAACAGGAAATTGAATAAATCACATATGAGTTATGAGGAAGAAGCTATCCCACTTTCTATTCAGATGATTCCAAATTAGTCTGTTCGGACATATGGCAATATCTTCATGCTTCATATAAAAACAGGATGAACCAAGATGTAAGTAGCTTGATTTGAAACCATTAATCAGTTTCGAATGACCAGGAAGTTGAATAAATCTCATAGGAGTTATGAGGAAGAAGTTATCCCACTTTCTATTCAGATAATTCCAGATTAGTCTGTTCGGACATATGGCAATATCTTCATGATTCTTATCAAACCAGGATGAACCGATATGTAAGAAGCTTGATTTGAAACCATTAATCAGTATAGAATGACCAGGAAGTTGAATAAATCTCATAGGACTTATGAGGAAGAATCTATCCCACTTTCTATACAGATGATTGCAGATTAGCCTGTTCGGACATATGACAATATCTTTATGATTCATATCAAACTAGGATGAACCAAGATCTAAGAAGCTTGATTTGAAACCATTAATCAGTTTAGAATGACCAGGAAGTTGAATAAATCTCATAGGAGTTATGAGGAAGAAGTTATCCCACTTTCTATTCAGATAATTCCAGATTAACCTGTTCGGACATATGGCAATATCTTCATGATTCTTATCAAACCAGGATGAACCGATATGTAAGAAGCTTGATTTGAAACCATTAATCAGTATAGAATGACCAGGAAGTTGAATACATCTCATAGGAGTTATGAGGAAGAAGCTATCCCACTTTCTATTAAGATGATTCCAGATTAGCCTGTTCGGATATATGGCAATATCTTCATGATTCTTATCAATCCAAGAGGAACCAAGATGTAAAAGGCTTGATTTGAAACCATTAATAAGTATAGAATGAACAGGAAATTGAATAAATCACATAGGAGTTATGAGGAAGAAGCTATCCCACTTTCTATTCAGATGATTCCAGATTAGCCTGTTCGGACATATGACAATATCTTCATGATTCTTATCAAACTAGGAGGAACCAAGATGTAAGAAGCTTGATTTGAAACCATTAATCAATATAGAATGACCAGGAAGTTGAATAAATCTCATATGAGTTATGAGGAAGTAGCTATCCCACTTTCTATTCAGATGATTCCAGATTAGCCTGTTCGGACCTATTGCAATATCTTCATGATTCTTATCAATCCAAGAGGAACCAAGATGTAAGAAGCTTGATTTGAAACCATTAATCAGTATAGAATGAACAGGAAATTGAATAAATCTCATAGGAGTTATGAGGAAGAAGCTATCCCACTTTCTATTCAGATGATTTCAGATTAGCATGTTCGGACATATGGCAATATCTTCATGATTCATATCAAACCAGGATGAACAAAGATGTAAGAAGCTTGATTTGAAAACATTAATCAGTGTAGAATGACCAGGAAGTTAAATAAATCTCATATGAGTTATGAGGAAGAAGCTATCCCACTTTCTATTCAGATGATTCTAGATTAGCCTGTTCGGACATATGGCAATATCTTCATGATTCATATCAAACCAGGATGAACCAAGATGTAAGAAGCTTGATTTGAAACCATTAATCAGTGTAGAATGACCAGGAAGTTAAATAAATCTCATATGAGTTATGAGGAAGAAGCTATCCCACTTTCTATTCAGATGATTGCAGATTACCCTATTCGGACATATGGCAATATCTTCATGATTCTTATCAAACCAGGATGAACCAAGATCTAAGAAGCTTGATTTGAAACCATTAATCAGTATAGAATGACCAGGAAGTTGAATAAATCTCATAGGAGTTATAAGGAAGAAGCTATCCCACTTTATATACAGATGATTGCAGATTAGCCTGTTCGGACATATGACAATATCTTTATGATTCATATCAAACCAGGATGAACCAAGATCTAAGAAGCTTGATTTGAAACCATTAATCAGTTTAGAATGACCAGGAAGTTGAATAAATCTCATAGGAGTTATGAGGAAGAAGTTATCCCACTTTCTATTCAGATAATTCCAGATTAGCCTGTTCGGACATATGGCAATATTTTCATGATTCTTATCAAACCAGGATGAACCGATATGTAAGAAGCTTGATTTGAAACCATTAATCAGTATAGAATGACCAGGAAGATTAATAAATCTCATAGGAGCAATGAGGAAGAAGCTATCCCACTTTCTATTCAGATGATTCTAGATTAGCCTGTTCGGACATATGGCAATATCTTCATGATTCATATCAAACCAGGATGAACCAAGATGTAAGAAGCTTGATTTGAAACCATTAATCAGTGTAGAATGACCAGGAAGTTAAATAAATCTCATATGAGTTATGAGGAAGAAGCTATCCCACTTTCTATTCAGATAATTCCAGATTAGCCTGTTCGGACATATGGCAATATCTTCATGATTCTTATCAAACCAGGATGAACCGATATGTAAGAAGCTTGATTTGAAACCATTAATCAGCATAGAATGACCAGGAAGTTGAATAAATCTCGTAGGAGTTTTGAGGAAGAAGCTATCCCACTTTCTATACAGATGATTGCAAATTAGCATGTTCGGACATATGGTAATTTCTTCATGATTCATATCAAACAAGGATGAACCAAGATCTAAGAAGCTTGATTTGAAACCATTAATCAGTTTAGAATGACCAGGAAGTTGAATAAATCTCATAGGAGTTATGAGGAAGAAGTTATCCCACTTTCTATTCAGATGATTCCAAATTAGCCTGTTCGGACATATGACAATATCTTCATGATTCTTATCAAACTAGGAGGAACCAAGATGTAAGAAGCTTGATTTGAAACCATTAATCAATATAGAATGACCAGGAAGTTGAATAAATCTCATAGGAGTTATGAGGAAGAAGCTATCCCACTTTCTATTCAAATGATTCCAGATTAGCCTGTTCGGACATATGACAATATCTTCATGATTCATATCAAAACATGATGAACCAAGATATAAGTAGCTTGATTTGAAACCATTAATCAGGTTAGAATGACCAGGAAGTTGAATAAATCTTGTAGGAGTTATGAGGAAGAAGCTATCCCACTTTCTATTAAGATGATTCCAGATTAGCATGTTCAGATATATGGCAATATCTTCATGATTCTTATCAAACCAAGAGGAACCAAGATGTAAGAGGCTTGATTTGAAACCATTAATCAGTATAGAATTAACAGGAAATTGAATAAATCACATAGGAGTTATGAGGAAGAAGCTATCCCACTTTCTATTCAGATGATTCCAAATTAGTCTGTTCGGACATATGGCAATATCTTCATGCTTCATATAAAAACAGGATGAACCAAGATGTAAGTTGCTTGATTTAAAACCATTAATCAGTTTAGAATGACCAGGAAGTTGAATAAATCTCATAGGATTTATGAGGAAGTAGCTATCCCACTTTCTATTCAGATGATTCCAGATTAGCCTGTTCGGACATATTGCAATATCTTCATGATTCTTATCAATCCAAGAGGAACCAAGATGTAAGAAGCTTGATTTGAAACCATTAATCAGTATAGAATGAACAGGAAATTGAATAAATCTCATAGGAGTTATGAGGAAGAAGCTATCCCACTTTCTATTCAGATGATTTCAGATTAGCATGTTCGGACATATGGCAATATCTTCATGATTCATATCAAACCAGGATGAACAAAGATGTAAGAAGCTTGATTTGAAACCATTAATCAGTGTAGAATGACCAGGAAGTTAAATAAATCTCATATGAGTTATGAGGAAGAAGCTATCCCACTTTCTATTCAGATGATTCTAGATTAGCCTGTTCGGACATATGGCAATATCTTCATGATTCATATCAAACCAGGATGAACCAAGATGTAAGAAGCTTGATTTGAAACCATTAATCAGTGTAGAATGACCAGGAAGTTAAATAAATCTCATATGAGTTATGAGGAAGAAGCTATCCCACTTTCTATTCAGATGATTGCAGATTACCCTATTCGGACATATGGCAATATTTTCATGATTCTTATCAAACCAGGATGAACCAAGATCTAAGAAGCTTGATTTGAAACCATTAATCAGTATAGAATGACCAGGAAGTTGAATAAATCTCATAGGAGTTATAAGGAAGAAGCTATCCCACTTTCTATACAGATGATTGCAGATTAGC
Source organism: Raphanus raphanistrum x Raphanus sativus (assembly GCA_019705995.1). Taxonomy (NCBI): domain Eukaryota; kingdom Viridiplantae; phylum Streptophyta; class Magnoliopsida; order Brassicales; family Brassicaceae; genus Raphanus; species Raphanus raphanistrum x Raphanus sativus. The sequence goes on from JADEVD010000012.1 coordinate 501,622, forward strand.
CTGTTCGGACATATGACAATATCTTTATGATTCATATCAAACCAGGATGAACCAAGATCTAAGAAGCTTGATTTGAAACCATTAATCAGTTTAGAATGACCAGGAAGTTGAATAAATCTCATAGGAGTTATGAGGAAGAAGTTATCCCACTTTCTATTCAGATAATTCCAGATTAGCCTGTTAGAACATATGGCAATATCTTCATGATTCTTATCAAACCAGGATGAACCGATATGTAAGAAGCTTGATTTGAAACCATTAATCAGTATAGAATGACCAGGAAGATTAATAAATATCATAGGAGCAATGAGGAAGAAGCTATCCCACTTTCTATTCAGATGATTCTAGATTAGCCTGTTCGGACATATGGCAATATCTTCATGATTCATATCAAACCAGGATGAACCAAGATGTAAGAAGCTTGATTTGAAACCATTAATCAGTGTAGAATGACCAGGAAGTTAAATAAATCTCATATGAGTTATGAGGAAGAAGCTATCCCACTTTCTATTCAGATAATTCTAGATTAGCCTGTTCGGACATATGGTAATATCTTCATGATTCTTATCAAACCAGGATGAACCGATATGTAAGAAGCTTGATTTGAAACCATTAATCAGTATAGAATGACCAGGAAGTTGAATAAATCTCGTAGGAGTTTTGAGGAAGAAGCTATCCCACTTTCTATACAGATGATTGCAAATTAGCCTGTTCGGACATATGGCAATATCTTCATGATTCATATCAAACAAGGATGAACCAAGATCTAAGAAGCTTGATTTGAAACCATTAATCAGTTTAGAATGACCAGGAAGTTGAATAAATCTCATAGGAGTTATGAGGAAGAAGTTATCCCACTTTCTATTCAAATGATTCTAGATTAGCCTGTTCGGACATATGACAATATCTTCATGATTCTTATCAAACTAGGAGGAACCAAGATGTAAGAAGCTTGATTTGAAACCATTAATCAATATAGAATGACCAGGAAGTTGAATAAATCTCATAGGAGTTATGAGGAAGAAGCTATCCCACTTTCTATTCAAATGATTCCAGATTAGCCTGTTCGGACATATGACATTATCTTCATGATTCATATCAAAACAGGATGAACCAAGATGTAAGTAGCTTGATTTGAAACCATTAATCAGGTTAGAATGACCAGGAAGTTGAATAAATCTCGTAGGAGTTATGAGGAAGAAGCTATCCCACTTTCTATTAAGATGATTCCAGATTAGCATGTTCGGATATATGGCAATATCTTCATGATTCTTATCAATCCAAGAGGAACCAAGATGTAAGAGGCTTGATTTGAAACCATTAATCAGTATAGAATGAACAGGAAATTGAATAAATCACATAGGAGTTATGAGGAAGAAGCTATCCCACTTTCTATTCAGATGATTCCAAATTAGTCTGTTCGGACATATGGCAATATCTTCATGCTTCATATCAAAACAGGATGAACCAAGATGTAAGTAGCTTGATTTGAAACCATTAATCAGTTTAGAATGACCAGGAAGTTGAATAAATCTCATAGGATTTATGAGGAAGTAGCTATCCCACTTTCTATTCAGATGATTCCAGATTAGCCTGTTCGGACATATTGCAATATCTTCATGATTCTTATCAATCCAAGAGGAACCAAGATGTAAGAAGCTTGATTTGAAACCATTAATCAGTATAGAATGAACAGGAAATTGAATAAATCTCATAGGAGTTATGAGGAAGAAGCTATCCCACTTTCTATTCAGATGATTTCAGATTAGCATGTTCGGACATATGGCAATATCTTCATGATTCATATCAAACCAGGATGAACAAAGATGTAAGAAGCTTGATTTGAAACCATTAATCAGTGTAGAATGACCAGGAAGTTAAATAAATCACATATGAGTTATGAGGAAGAAGCTATCCCACTTTCTATTCAGATGATTTTAGATTAGCCTGTTCGGACATATGGCAATATCTTCATGATTCATATCAAACCAGGATGAACCAAGATGTAAGAAGCTTGATTTGAAACCATTAATCAGTGTAGAATGACCAGGAAGTTAAATAAATCTCATATGAGTTATGAGGAAGAAGCTATCCCACTTTCTATTCATATGATTGCAGATTACCCTATTCGGACATATGGCAATATCTTCATGATTCTTATCAAACCAGGATGAACCGATATGTAAGAAGCTTGATTTGAAACCATTAATCAGTATAGAATGACCAGGAAGTTGAATAAATCTCATAGGAGTTATAAGGAAGAAGCTATCCCACTTTTTATACAGATGATTGCAGATTAGCCTGTTCGGACATATGACTATCTTTATGATTCATATCAAACCAGGATGAACCAAGATCTAAGAAGCTTGATTTGAAACCATTAATCAGTTTAGAATGACCAGGAAGTTGAATAAATCTCATAGGAGTTATGAGGAAGAAGTTATCCCACTTTCTATTCAGATAATTCCAGATTAGCCTGTTCGGACATATGGCAATATCTTCATGATTCTTATCAAACCAGGATGAACCGATATGTAAGAAGCTTGATTTGAAACCATTAATCAGTATAGAATGACCAGGAAGTTGAATAAATCTCATAGGAGTTATGAGGAAGAATCTATCCCACTTTCTATACAGATGATTGCATATTAGCCTGTTCGGACATATGGCAATATCTTCGTGATTCATATCAAACCAGGATGAACCAAGATCTAAGAAGCTTGATTTGAAACCATTAATCAGTTTAGAACGACCAGGAAGTTGAATAAATCTCATAGGAGTTATGAGGAAGAAGCTATCCCACTTTCAATTCAGATGATTCCAGATTAGCCTGTTCGGACATATGGCAATATCTTCATGATTCTTATCAATCCAAGAGGAACCAACATGTAAGAAGCTTGATTTGAAACCATTAATCAGTATAGAATGAACAGGAAATTGAATAAATCTCATAGGAGTTATGAGGAAGAAGCTATCCCACTTTCTATTCAGATGATTCCATATTAGCCTGTTCGGACATATGGCAATATCTTCATTATTCTTATCAAACCAGGAGGAACCAAGATGTAAGAAGCTTGATTTGAAACCATTAATCAGTATATAATGACCAGCAAGTTGAATAAATCTCATAGGTGTTATGAGGAAGAAGATATCCCATTTTCTATTCGGATGATTCCAGATTAGCCTGTTCGGACATATGACAATATCTTCATGATTCATATCAATCTAGGAGGAACCAAGATGTAAGAAGCTTGATTTGAAACCATTAATCAGTGTAGAATTACCAGGAAGATTAATAAATCTCATAGGAGTTATGAGGAAGAAGCTATCCCATTTTCTATTCAGATGATTCTAGATTAGCCTGTTCGGACATATGGCAATATCTTCATGATTCATATCAAACCAGGATGAACCAAGATGTAAGAAGCTTGATTTGAAACCATTAATCAGTGTAGAATGACCAGGAAGTTAAATAAATCTCATATGAGTTATGAGGAAGAAGCTATCCCACTTTCTATTCAGATAATTCCAGATTAGCCTGTTCGGACATATGGCAATATCTTCATGATTCTTATCAAACCAGGATGAACCGATATGTAAGAAGCTTGATTTGAAACCCTTAATCAGTATAGAATGACCAGAAAGTTGAATAAATCTCGTAGGAGTTTTGAGGAAGAAGCTATCCCACTTTCTAATCAGATGATTGCAAATTAGCATGTTCGGACATATGGCAATATCTTCATGATTCATATCAAACAAGGATGAACCACGATCTAAGAAGCTTGATTTGAAACCATTAATCAGTTTAGAATGACCAGGAAGTTGAATAAATCTCATAGGAGTTATGAGGAAGAAGTTATCCCACTTTCTATTCAGATGATTCCAGATTAGCCTGTTCGGACATATGACAATATCTTCATGATTCTTATCAAACTAGGAGGAACCAAGATGTAATAAGCTTGATTTGAAACCATTAATCAATATAGAATGACCGGGAAGTTGAATAAATCTCATAGGAGTTATGAGGACGAAGCTATCCCACTTTCTATTCAAATGATTCCAGATTAGCCTGTTCGGACATATGACAATATCTTCATGATTCATATCAAAACAGGATGAACCAAGATGTAATTAGCTTGATTTGAAACCATTAATCAGGTTAGAATGACCAGGATGTTGAATAAATCTCACAGGAGTTATGAGGAAGAAGCTATCCCACTTTCTATTAAGATGATTCCAGATTAGCCTGTTCGGATATATGGCAATATCTTCATGATTCTTATCAATCCAAGAGGAACCAAGATGTAAGAGGCTTGATTTGAAACCATTAATCAGTATAGAATGAACAGGAAATTGAATAAATCACATAGGAGTTATGAGGAAGAAGCTATCCCACTTTCTATTCAGATGATTCCAAATTAGTCTGTTCGGACATATGGCAATATCTTCATGCTTCATATCAAAACAGGATGAACCAAGATGTAAGTAGCTTGATTTGAAACCATTAATCAGTTTAGAATGACCAGGAAGTTGAATAAATCTCATAGGATTTATGAGGAAGTAGCTATCCCACTTTCTATTCGGATGATTCCAGATTAGCATGTTCGGACATATGGCAATATCTTCATGATTCATATCAAACCAGGATGAACCAAGATGTAAGAAGCTTGATTTGAAACCATTAATCAGTGTAGAATGACCAGGAAGTTAAATAAATCTCATATGAGTTATGAGGAAGAAGCTATCATACTTTCTATTCAGATAATTCCAGATTAGCCTGTTCGAACATATGGCAATATCTTCATGATTCTTATCAAACCAGGATGAACCGATATGTAAGAAGCTTGATTTGAAACCATTAATCAGTATAGAATGACCAGGAAGTTGAATAAATCTCGTAGGAGTTTTGAGGAAGAAGCTATCCCACTTTCTATTCAGATTATTCTAGATTAGCCTGTTCGGACATATGGCAATATCTTCATGATTCTTATCAAACCAGGATGAACCGATATGTAAGAAGCTTGATTTGAAACCATTAATCAGTATAGAATGAACAAGAAATTGAATAAATCTCATAGGAGTTATGAGGAAGAAGCTATCCCACTTTCTATTCAGATGATTTCAGATTAGCATGTTCGGACATATGGCAATATCTTCATGATTCATATCAAACCAGGATGAACAAAGATGTAAGAAGCTTGATTTGAAACCATTAATCAGTGTAGAATGACCAGGAAGTTAAATAAATCTCATATGAGTTATGAGGAAGAAGCTATCCCACTTTCTATTCAGATTATTCTAGATTAGCCTGTTCGGACATATGGCAATATCTTCATGATTCTTATCAAACCAGGATGAACCGATATGTAAGAAGCTTGATTTGAAACCATTAATCAGTTTGGAATGACCAGGAAGTTGAAAATAAATCTCATAGGAGTTATGAGGAAGAAGCTATCCCACTTTCTATACAGATCATTCCAGATTAGCCTGTTCGGACATATGGCAATATCTTCATGATTCATATCAAACCAGGATGAACCAAGATCTAAGAAGCTTGATTTGAAACCATTAATCAGTTTAGAATTACCTGGAAGTTGAATAAATCTCATAGGAGTTATGAGGAAGAAGATATCCCACTTTCTATTCAGATGATTCCAGATTAGCCTGTTCGGACATATGACAATATCTTCATGATTCTTATCAATCCAAGAGGAACCAAGATGTAAGAAGCTTGATTTGAAACCATTAATAGAATGACCAGAAAATTGAATAAATCTCATAGGAGTTATGAGGAAGAAGCTATCCCACTTTATATTTAGATGTTTCAAAATTACCCTATTCGGACATATGGCAATATCTTCATGATTCTTATCAAACTAGGAGGAACCAAGATGTAAGAAGCTTGATTTGAAACCATTAATCAATATAGAATGACCAGGAAGTTGAATAAATTTCATAGGAGTTATGAGGAAGAAGCTATCCCAGTTTCTATTCAGATGATTCTAGATTAGCCTTTTCAGACATATGACAATATCTTCATGATTCTTATCAATCCAAGAGGAACCAAGATGTAAGAAGCTTGATTTGAAACCATTTATCAGTATAGAATGAACAGGAAAATGAATAAATCTCATAGGATTTATGAGGAAGAAGCTATCCCACTTTCTGTTCAGATGATTCCAGATTAGCCTGTTCGGACATATGGCAATATCTTCATGATTCATATCAAACCATGATGAACAAAGATGTAAGAAGCTTGATTTGAAACCATTAATCAGTGTAGAATGACTAGGAAGTTAAATAAATCTGATATGAGTTATGAGGAAGAAGCTATCCCACTTTCTATTCAGATAATTCTAGATTAGCCTGTTCGGACATATGGCAATATCTTCATGATTCTTATCAAACCAGGATGAACCGATATGTAAGAATCTGGATTTGAAACCATTAATCAGTATAGAATGACCAGGAAGTTGAATAAATCTCATAGGAGTTATGAGGAAGAAGCTATCCCACTTTCTATACAGATCATTCCAGATTAGCGTGTTCGGACATATGGCAATATCTTCATGATTCATATCAAACCAGGATGAACCAAGATCTAAGAAGCTTGATTTGAAACCATTAATCAGTTTAGAATGACCAGGAAGTTGAATAAATCTCATAGGAGTTATGATGAAGAAGCTATCCCACTTTCTATTCAGATGATTCCAGATTAGCCTGTTCGGACATATGGCAATATCTTCATGATTCATATCAAACCAGGATGAACCAAGAGGTAAGACGCTTGATTTGAAACCATTAATCAGTTTAGAATGACCAGGAAGTTGAATAAATCTCATAGAAGTTATGAGGAAGAAGCTATCCCACTTTTATTCAGATGATTCCAGATTAGCATGTTCGGACATATGGCAATATCTTCATGATTCATATCAATCTAGGAGGAACCAAGATGTAAGAAGCTTGATTTGAAACCATTAATCAGTGTAGAATTACCAGGAAGATTAATAAATCTCATAGGAGTTATGAGGAAGAAGCTATCCCATTTTCTATTCAGATGATTCTAGATTAGCCTGTTCGGACATATGGCAATATCTTCATGATTCATATCAAACCAGGATGAACCAAGATGTAAGAAGCTTGATTTGAAACCATTAATCAGTGTAGAATGACCAGGAAGTTAAATAAATCTCATATGAGTTATGAGGAAGAAGCTATCCCACTTTCTATTCAGATAATTCCAGATTAGCCTGTTCGGACATATGGCAATATCTTCATGATTCTTATCAAACCAGGATGAACCGATATATAAGAAGCTTGATTTGAAACCCTTAATCAGTATAGAATGACCAGGAAGTTGAATAAATCTCGTAGGAGTTTTGAGGAAGAAGCTATCCCACTTTCTAATCAGATGATTGCAAATTAGCCTGTTCGGACATATGGCAATATCTTCATGATTCATATCAAACAAGGATGAACCACGATCTAAGAAGCTTGATTTGAAACCATTAATCAGTTTAGAATGACCAGGAAGTTGAATAAATCTCATAGGAGTTATGAGGAAGAAGTTATCCCACTTTCTATTCAGATGATTCCAGATTAGCCTGTTCGGACATATGACAATATCTTCATGATTCTTATCAAACTAGGAGGAACCAAGATGTAATAAGCTTGATTTGAAACCATTAATCAATATAGAATGACCGGGAAGTTGAATAAATCTCATAGGAGTTATGAGGACGAAGCTATCCCACTTTCTATTCAAATGATTCCAGATTAGCCTGTTCGGACATATGACAATATCTTCATGATTCATATCAAAACAGGATGAACCAAGATGTAAGTAGCTTGATTTGAAACCATTAATCAGGTTAGAATGACCAGGATGTTGAATAAATCTCATAGGAGTTATGAGGAAGAAGCTATCCCACTTTCTATTAAGATGATTCCAGATTAGCCTGTTCGGATATATGGCAATATCTTCATGATTCTTATCAATCCAAGAGGAACCAAGATGTAAGAGGCTTGATTTGAAACCATTAATCAGTATAGAATGAACAGGAAATTGAATAAATCACATAGGAGTTATGAGGAAGAAGCTATCCCACTTTCTATTCAGATGATTCCAAATTAGTCTGTTCGGACATATGGCAATATCTTCATGCTTCATATCAAAACAGGATGAACCAAGATGTAAGTAGCTTGATTTGAAACCATTAATCAGTTTAGAATGACCAGGAAGTTGAATAAATCTCATAGGATTTATGAGGAAGTAGCTATCCCACTTTCTATTCGGATGATTCCAGATTAGCATGTTCGGACATATGGCAATATCTTCATGATTCATATCAAACCAGGATGAACCAAGATGTAAGAAGCTTGATTTGAAACCATTAATCAGTGTAGAATGACCAGGAAGTTAAATAAATCTCATATGAGTTATGAGGAAGAAGCTATCATACTTTCTATTCAGATAATTCCAGATTAGCCTGTTCGGACATATGGCAATATCTTCATGATTCTTATCAAACCAGGATGAACCGATATGTAAGAAGCTTGATTTGAAACCATTAATCAGTATAGAATGACCAGTAAGTTGAATAAATCTCGTAGGAGTTTTGAGGAAGAAGCTATCCCACTTTCTATACAGATGATTGCAAATTAGCCTGTTCGGACATATGGCAATATCTTCATGATTCATATCAAACAAGGATGAACCAAGATCTAAGAAGCTTGATTTGAAACCATTAATCAGTTTAGAATGACCAGGAAGTTGAATAAATCTCATAGGAGTTATGAGGAAGAAGTTATCCCACTTTCTATTCAGATGATTCCAGATTAGCCTGTTCGGACATATGACAATATCTTCATGATTCTTATCAAACTAGGAGGAACCAAGATGTAAGAAGCTTGATTTGAAACCATTAATCAATATAGAATGACCAGGAAGTTGAATAAATCTCATAGGAGTTATGAGGAAGAAGCTATCCCACTTTCTATTCAAATGATTCCAGATTAGCCTGTTCGGACATATGGCAATATCTTCATGATTCATATCAAACCAGGATGAACCAAGATGTAAGAAGCTTGATTTGAAACCATTAATCAGTGTAGAATGACCAGGAAGTTAAATAAATCTCATATGAGTTATGAGGAAGAAGCTATCATACTTTCTATTCAGATAATTCCAGATTAGCCTGTTCGAACATATGGCAATATCTTCATGATTCTTATCAAACCAGGATGAACCGATATGTAAGAAGCTTGATTTGAAACCATTAATCAGTTTAGAATGACCAGGAAGTTGAATAAATCTCGTAGGAGTTTTGAGGAAGAAGCTATCCCACTTTCTATACAGATGATTGCAAATTAGCCTGTTCGGACATATGGCAATATCTTCATGATTCATATCAAACCAGGATGAACCAAGATGTAAGAAGCTTGATTTAAACCATTAGTCAGTGTAGAATGACCAGGAAGTTGAATAAATGTCATAGGAGTTATGAGGAAGAAGCTATCCCACTTTCTATTCAGATGATTCCAGATTAGCCTGTTCGGACATATGGCAATATCTTCATTATTCTTATCAAACCAGGAAGAACCAAGATGTAAGAAGCTTGATTTGAAACCATTAGTAAGTATATAATGATCAGGAAGTTGAATAAATCTCATAGGAGATATAAGGAAGAAGCTATCCCACTTTCTATTTAGATGATTCCAGATTAGCCTGTTCGGACATATGGCAATATCTTCATGATTCTTATCAATCCAGGAGGAACCAAGATGTAAGAAGCTTGGTTTGAAACCATTATCAATGTAGAATGACCAGGAAGTTGAATAAATCTCATAGGAGTTATGAGGAAGAAGGTATCTCACTTTCTATTCATATGATACCAGATTAGCTTGTTCTGACATATGGAAATATCTTCATGATTCTTATCAAACCAGGAGAAACTGATATCACTCAAATTACCCTAACAAGTGATCTTACTCTCTCAAATAAAAGGTTCGATTGTAGTACTTAGGGGTCGAATCCACAGAGACTCAAGGATTACACAATAGATTATATAGTCTTTGAAGTAAACCTAGAAAAATAGGTTTTAAACAGTAAATTAAATGATGAGCAAGGCAGTTGCTCGATTGATTTGATTTAAGGTTGTTAACAGGAAGAAAGGTAGCTAGATTCAGGTATTATCACAGGTTTGACAAGTTTGCAATTTATTTAGGGTTTTTAGTATTCATAGTTCTGAACTCAAACTGTTGGTTTAATCAAATGATTAACTTCGGTTGGATCTTGGGTCATCAACTCTCGTTCGATGATCATAAGAAAGTGTCGATCGATAATTCAATAGAACATCCATCGATGCACCTTTCACAATATCGACCGATACAACCCTAGTTGCGTCGATCGATATTGCTTCCAGCGAGCGTTAAGATCTGGTTTGAAGGGTTCTCTAATCTAACTAGGAACAACTCTCGTTTGTTCTCAGTCAGATTAGAACACACTAGTTTAGTTTTCAGGAAATTGCTAAGTTCTCACTTATCCAAATTAATCCTAAGATCTAGGTCAAGGATGACTAATCCCAAAACAAAGTATTAAGAACAACTTGATGAAGAACTATATTTTAAACACCCTAACAATGGTTTATTTGCAATACATGAGTCAACCTTGTGAGAAACCTAAATCTAACAATGAGACTACTCAAACATATTCATAAGAAACATTATGATGGTCTAAATAATACTGCGATAGATTAAATAAGAGAAGAAAAAAGTAAAGAAACAAAGAGAGTTCAAGATCTTTCCTCTCTCAAGGTGCTCAGATCTCTCTCTCCAATCCTAAGCTTTCTGTCTCTAGAATATATGAAGCATAGCAGCCAACAATGGCTTCGAAAACAGTAAAATAGGGTTTCTGGTCGACCAAGGGCATAAGGGTAATTTGTAGTTACTTCTGGGCTTCAGTTGGTCATAAAATACACTTAGCCCACATTCTGATGTCCCTGTCGATCGACATACAGTGTGCTGCATCGATCGACATACAGTCCTCTTCTCGACAGCTTCCTCTCGCGAGGCAGACTGACCACTCTTTAGTAAAATGGACATAACCTCTGCTACAGGATTCTGATTGACCTCATATCGGTGGCATTGGAAAGCTAACTCAAAACTATATCTTGTGCCAAAATATGAGATAAATCCAACGGTGGGAAGGTCTTCATAGAGAGCTAAATATCTGAAGCGTCTGTGCAGTTCTGCACTGCGAAAGACTCCAAAAGGCACAAAAATCACGATATATCTCCAAATCGTCCCTGAACCTGTAAATACTCTAAATAGAGTCCAATACATAATAAATAGTATACAAAACACTTATATACCATGGGTAAAAATGGGTAAAATCCATGATATATCAACTCCCCCAGACTTATCATTTTGCTTGTCCTCAAGCAAAACCAACAGACAGTCTCTCTGAAAGAGGTTTGAAAACAGTAGGGACTCAAAGGATTTTAAAAACTCAGTTCATCATCTCTCTAGTAGTGCAAACCAAATCATTAAACATCCTAACCTTAGAAGCACATTATACAATATCCTAGTATAGCAACCAAATTCCACTAGTTCCACAACCTAACAGATCCTGTCTGACAATCCCCTCTACTAACCTCATTTCTTGCATAAAAATAAAAGTGTAGGCTTTACCTTGGGAGTATCGATCAAAGGACACATGGATTCAACTCAAACAAGTTTCTGAACACACATGCAGTCTTTCCTGATCCCTTTCTCCCCTCTTCTCTCTTCTCTGAATCTCTTATTAGTTTCAATTTCAACAGGTTTCGACAAAGGTCATATAGTCTATCTCATTTGATATTTGCATCTGTAACTCATACATTTTGACAAAGTGTAGCGAATACTGGGGTCTCAGGTAATTTACATATCCCTCGTTTCCACAATGTGTGATCATCCCCGAGAATTAGAATATTGGGGTCGCGGGAGACACTCCTACCCCTCTGCCTCTCAAGAAATCATTTCAATATTTTATAACATAAAACTTAGATCTTTGAGATGCCGAAGAGAGAGAGAAGGAAGGGAACCAGAAACACACAGACTTTTTGCCTTCCAGACTTGTAAGAGGATTCCGATCCAGTGAATACCAAGCCCCAAGACAAGCAAATAAAGTCAGTATTAATGTTGGAGGTCAGCTTTGGTTCCTTCAAACAATCTCAGCTAGTGTATATACAGGTTGATCTACTTTAGCATCTTTAGTACTTCTGCAGTTAGTAAATCTAAGACTAGTAAAGAGTGGTTAGATGACAAGTAGTAAATCGATTAAGATTGTATCCCCTTCTTGACTCAATAAAAACTTTTTGAAAACGTTTTAAATAAGACTCATAAAGTAGATAATCGTTAGTAATCCCCCCAGACTTAAATTACACTGTCCCCAGTGTAAAACAATCAGTGGTAGGGTGAAAATCATAAAGCATAAGTACAAAATTTAACAAGTAAGAACGACATACCAGCTCGCTGATGTCTGTTTCGATCGACAAAATGAAGTGACAATCGATCATTGTACCTGAAGCGCTGTCGAACGATATCAACATGGTCTCATTGGTCGATGTGATGAGCAATCGGCTACTTGGATCTGTTTTCTTTCTCTCTTTTTTTTTTTTAACAATAAGCAAAATTAGTAATAATCTAAACTAAACTTTGAAGAAATTACCTAATAGTGGGTTGCCTCCCACTCAGCGCTTGTTTTACGTCATTGAAGCTCGATGGTCATGTCATATCAATTGGTAGGTGGCAGTCCAAGACTTGTAATTTGTCTGTCCGGTCTCTCTGCTTCCGCCCAATAGTGCTTTACTCTTTGTCCATTCACCTTGAACTCTTCTCCCTTGGAGTTGATTAGCAATATGGCTCCAGAGGGGCTTACCTCTTTAACAGTGAAGGGACCACACCAGCGGGAACTTAATTTTCCAGGAAATAATGCCAAACGAGAATTATACAAAAGCACCTGATCATTCGGTTCGAAATGTCTAGATATGATCTTCTTTTCATGATAAGCTTTTGTCCTCTCTTTGTATAACTTTGAGTTTTCATAAGCGTGATATCTGATTTCATCTAACTCATTCAGCTGAATTAATCTCCTTTCCTTAGCAGGTTTGACGTTGAAGTTCATCATTTTTACAGCCCATGCCGCCTTGTATTCTAACTCTACCGGAAGGTGACATGAGTTTCCATAAATTAGGTGAAATGGTGTAGTTCCGAGTGGCGTCTTAAATGCAGTTCTATAAGCCCAAAGTGCATCATCCAGTTTTGTGGACCAATCTTTTCTTGTTTTCCCTACCGTCTTTTCCAGGATTTCCTTGATTTGACGGTTTGAAACTTCTACTTGTCCATTAGTCTGAGTATGATAAGGCGTAGCTACTCGATGGTGGACTCCATGCTTCACAAGCAGCTTCTCAAACACTTTGTTAATGAAATGAGAGCCTCCATCGCTTATTACCACTCTAGGAACTCCGAATCTAGGGAAAATGATGCTTTTGAAAAGTTTCACGACTACAGCAGCATCGTTTGTCGGGGATGCTATTGCTTCTACCCACTTAGATACATAGTCGACAGCGAACAGGATATATTTGTTCCCGTATGAAGAAGGAAAATGGCCCATAAAGTCGATGCCCCAACAATCAAAGACTTCTACTTCTAATATGAAATTTTGTTTCATTTCGTGTCTTTTGCTGATTTTTCCTCTTCGTTGGCAGCGATCACATTTTGCTATATAAGATTGTGCATCACGAAACATGGTTGGCCACCAAAAACCAGCTTGAAGAATTTTCGACACTGTCTTAAAACTTCTGCAATAATCAGATCCATGATAGTGGAAAAGTATATTCGGAACTTCAACTTCTGCAATGCAGCGTCTATATATTTTGTCAGCACAATGCTTATAGAGATATGGTTCGTCCCAATGATATCGTCTGACTTCTCTTAGGAACTTTTTCCTTGAGTAACCTTGGAGGCCTTCTGGTTCCACGTCAGCAGCTAGATAATTTACTATATCAGCATACCAAGGTCGGTTTTTAAAATTTCCGTCAATTGCGTGCACCCCCAGACTTGTTCTACCCCCAGGAGAATCAAATTCAGATTGCATAGAGTTATATGCAACATTGACATTTATATAACCTATCAATTTGTCATGTTTTGTGTGGGTCCGCTGGTTGTCTAAGGTGTCGATCGATACTTCATGCAGGGTACCGATCGATTTTCCCTCAAGAGTTGAACACATGTCGCGAATGAACGCAGAGTCCGTTTGATAGACGTTTTCTATAGGTAGTGAGTCATCAATTGGAACATCGTCTTCAACTCTAATTCGTGAAAGATGATCAGCAACTCCGTTTTCTACTCCTCTTTTGTCTTTTATTTCAATATCGAATTCCTGTAGGAGCAGGATCCATCTCACAAGTCTTGGTTTTGCGTCTTTCTTTTGCATTAAGTATTTTAAGGCAGCCTGGTCAGTGTGGACAACTACTTTTGAGCCAACTAAGTAGGGGCGGAATTTTTCGAAAGCAAAAACAACTGCTAGTAACTCCTTTTCTGTTATCGCATAGTTTCTTTGCGCATCATCCAGAGTCCTACTAGCATAGCAGATAACATGTAACTTCTTATCCTTTTTCTGCCCAAGTACTGCTCCTACAGCGAAGTCGCTTGCGTCGCACATTATTTCGAAAGGTAAATTCCAATCTGGAGCTTGCACAATGGGAGCAGTCACTAGAGCTGTCTTAATTTCTTTAGAAGCTCTTAGGCACTCAGGGGTAAATTTGAATTTGACTTCTTTGCTCAGGAGAGATGTAAGGGGTATGGTTATTTTGCTAAAATCTTTTATGAATTTCCTGTAGAAACCAGCATGTCCCAGAAAACTTCTATCATCTTTTACATTGGTCGGTGTTGGCACACCTGTCATCACTTCTATTTTAGCTTTATCCACCTCGATTCCGGCTGCAGATACCTTGTGGCCTAAAACAATCCCATCGTTAACCATAAAATGGCATTTCTCCCAATTTAGAACAAGATTTTTCTCCTCACATCTAGCTAATACCTTGCAAAAGTTGTTGAGGCATGATGTAAAATCGGATCCATACACCGAGAAATCATCCATGAAGACTTCCATGAAATCCTCGATCATATTTGTAAAGATAGACATCATGCATCTCTGGAAGGTAGCAGGAGCATTACAAAGCCCAAAGGGCATCCTTCGGTATGCGAATGTACAATATGGACAAGTGAATGTGGTCTTTTCCTGATCCTCAGGATGAATAGGGATTTGGAAAAATCCTGAATATCCGTCGAGAAAACAGTAGTACTGATGATTCGCTAATCTTTCGAGCATTTGGTCGATGAAGGGCAGGGGAAAATGATCCTTCCTAGTGGCGGCATTTAATTTCCTATAATCAATACACATTTGATGCCCGGTGATGGTTCTGGTAGGAATGAGTTCGTCTTTATCATTCTTCACCACTGTAATACCTCCCTTTTTCGGAACGACATGCACCGGGCTTACCCAATTACTATCTGAAATTGGATAAATGATTCCGGCATCGAGTAGTTTAATGATTTCCTTCTTAACTACTTCTTTCAGGAATGGGTTTAGCCTGTTGATATACCAGGATATAAGGAGGTTTCACTAGGAAGTTTAATAAATCACTGACTAATGGTGATTCTATAAGAAAGTGTCGATCGATAATTCAATAGAACATCGATCGATGCACCTTTCACAATATCGACCGATACAACCCTAGTTGCGTCGATCGATATTGCTTCCAGCGAGCCTTAAGATCAGGTTTGAAGGGTTCTCTAATCTAACTAGGAAGGTAATTTCCATATGAGGAATTACCTTCCTGTCGGACATATGGTAATTCCTCATAACTCCTATACTGATTCTTATTAAACCAGGAGGAACCAATATGTAAGAAGCTTGATTTGAAACCACTAATCAGTATAGAATGACCAGGAAGTTGAATAAATCTCATAGGAGATATAAGGAAGAAGCTATCCCACTTTCTATTTAGATGATTCCAGATTAGCATGTTCGGACATATGGCAATATCTTCATGTTTATTATCAATCCAGGAGCAACCAAGATGTAAGAAGCTTGATTTGAAACCATTATCAGTGTAGAATGACCAGGAAGTTGAATAAATCTCATAGGAGTTATGAGGAAGAAGATATCCCACTTTCTATTCATATGATTCCAGATTAGCTTGTTCGGACATATGGAAATATCTTCATGATTCTTATCAAACCAGGAGGAACCAAATGTAAGAAGCTTGATTTGAAACCATTAAAAAGTATAGAATGACCAGGAAGTTGAATAAATCTCATAGGAGTTATGAGGAAGAAGCTATCCCACTTTCTATTCAGATAATTCCAGATTAGCATGTTCGGACTTGTGGCAATATCTTCATGTTTCATATCAAACAAGGATGAACCAAGATGTAAGAAGCTTGACTTGAAACCATTAATCAATATAGAATGACCAGGAAGTTTAATAAATCTCATAGGAGTTATGAGGAAGAAGCTTACCCACTTTCTATTCAAATGATTCCAGACTAGCCTGTTCGGACATATGCCAATATCTTCATGATTCTTATCAATCCAGGATGAACCAAGATGTAATAAGCTTGATTTGAAACCATTAATCAGTATAGAATGACCATGAAGTTGAATAAATCTCATAGGAGTTATGAGGAAGAAGCTATCCCACTTTCTATTTAGATGAAGCTATCCCACTTTCTATTTAGATGATTCCAGATTAGCATGTTCGGACATATGGCAATATCTTCATGATTCTAATCAATCCAGGAGGAAACAAGATGTAAGAAGCTATATTTGAAACCATTAATCAGTATAGAATGACCAGGAAGTTGAACAAATCTGAATAGAAAGTGGGATAGCTTCTTCCTCATAACTACTATGAGATTTATTCAACTTCCTGGTCATTCTATACTTACTAATGGTTTCAAATCAAGCTTCTTACATCTTGGTTTATCGTGGTTTTATATGAATCATCAAGATATTGCCATATGTCCGAACAGGCTAATCTTGAATCATCTGAATAGAAAGGGGGATAGCTTCTTCCTCATAACTCCTATGAGATTTATTCAACTTCCTGGTCATTCTATACTTACTAATGGTTTCAAATTAAGGTTCTTACATCTTGGTTCCTCCTGGTTTGATAAGAATCATGAAGATATTGCCATATGTCCGAACAGGCTAATCTGGAATCATCTGAATAGAATATGGGATAGCTTCTTCCTCATAACTCCTATGAGATTTATTTAACTTCCTAGTCATTCTATACTTATTAATGGTTTCAAATCAAGCTTCTTACATCTTGTTTCCTCCTGGATTGATAAGAATCATGAAGATATTTTGCCATATGTCCGAACATGATAATCTGGAATCATTTGAATAGAAAGTGGGATAACTTCTTCCTCATAGCTCCTATAAGATTTATTCAACTTCCTGGTCATTCTATACTTACTAATGGTTTCAAATCAAGCTTCTTTCATTTTGGTTCCTCCTGGATTGATAAGAATCATGAAGATATTGCCATATGTCCGAACAGGCTAATCTGGAATCATCTGAACAGAAAGTGAGATAGCTTCTTCCTCATAACTCCTATGAGATTTATTCAACTTCCTGGTCATTCTATATTGATTAATGGTTTCAAATATAGCTTCTTACATCTTGTTTCCTCCTGGATTGATAAGAATCATGAAGATATTGCCATATGTCAGAACAGGCTAATCTGGAATCATCTAAATAGAAAGTGAGATAGCTTCTTCCTCATAACTCCTAGGAGATTTATTCAACTTCCTGGTCATTCTATACTGATTAATGGTTTGAAATCGAGCTTCTTACGTCTTGGTTCCTCCTGGTTTGATAAGAATTATGAAGATATTGCCATATGTCCGAACAGGCTAATCTGGAATCATCTGAATAGAAAGTGGGATAACTTCTTCCTCATAACTCCTATGAGATTTATTCAACTTCCTGGTCATCTGAATAGAAAGTGGGATAGCTTCTTCCTCATAACTCCTATGACATTTATTCAACTTCCTGGTCATTATACACTTACTAATGGTTTCAAATCAAGCTTCTTATATCTTGGTTTATCCTGGTTTGATATGAATCATCAAGATATTGCCATATGTCCGAACAGGCTAATCTAGAATCATCTGAATAGAAAGTGAGATAGCTTCTTCCTCATAACTCCTATGAGATTTATTCAACTTCCTGGTCATTCTATACTGATTAATGGTTTCAAATATAGCTTCTTACATCTTGTTTCCTCCTGGATTGATTAGAATCATGAAGATATTGCCATATGTCCGAATAGGCTAATCTGGAATCATCTAAATAGAAAGTGAGATAGCTTCTTCCTCATAACTCCTATGAGATTTATTCAACTTCCTGGTCATTCTATACTGATTAATGGTTTGAAATCGAGCTTCTTACGTCTTGGTTCCTACTGGTTTGATAAGAATTATGAAGATATTGCCATATGTCCGAACAGGCTAATCTGGAATCATCTGAATAGAAAGTGGGATAACTTCTTCCTCATAACTAGCTTCTTCCTCATAACTCCTATGAGATTTATTCAACTTCCTAGTCATTCTATACTGATTAATGGTTTCAAATCAAGCTTCTTACATCTTGGTTCCTCCTGGTTTGATAAGAATCATGAAGATATTGCCATATGTCCGAACAAGCTGATCTGGAATCATCTGAATATAAAGTGGGATAACTTCTTCCTCATAACTCCTATGAGATTTATTTAACTTCCTGGTCATTCTATACTGATTAATGGTTTCAAATCAAGCTTCTTACATCTTGTTTTCTCCTGGATTGATAAGAATCATGAAGATATTGCCATATGTCCGAACATGATAATCTGGAATCATCTGTATAGAAAGTGGGATAGCTTCTTCCTCATAACTCCTATGAGATTTATTAAACTTCCTGGTCATTCTATACTGATTAATGGTTTTAAATCAACCTTCTTACATCTTTGTTCATCCTGGTTTGATATGAATCATGAAGATATAGTCATATGTCCGAACAAGCTAATCTGGAATCATCTGAATAGAAAATGGGATAGCTTCTTCCTCATAACTTCTATGAGATTTATTCAACTTCCTGGTTATTATACACTTACTAATGGTTTCAAATCTAGCTTCTTACATCTTGGTTTATCCTGGTTTTATATGAATCATCAAGATATTACCATATGTCCGAACATGCTAATCTGGAATCATCTGAATAGAAAGTGAGATAGCTTCTTCCTCATAACTCCTATGAGATTTATTCAACTTCCTGGTCATTCTATTCTGATTAATAGTTTCAAATCAAGCTTCTTACATCTTGGTTCATCCTGGTTTGATATGAATCATGAAGATATTACCATATGTCCGAACATGCTAATCTGGAATCATCTGAATAGAAAGTGAGATAGCTTCTTCCTCATAACTCCTATGAGATTTATTCAACTTCCTGGTCATTCTATGCTGATTAATAGTTTCAAATCAAGCTTCTTACATCTTGGTTCATCCTGGTTTGATATGAATCATGAAGATATTACCATATGTCCGAACATGCTAATTTGGAATCATCTGAATAGAAAGTGGGATAACTTCTTCCTCATAGCTCCTATAAGATTTATTCAACTTCCTGGTCATTCTATACTGATTAATGGTTTCAAATCAAGCTTCTTACAATTTGTTCCTCCTGGATTGATAAGAATCATGAAGATATTGTCATATGTCTGAACAGGCTAATCTGGAATCATCTGAATAGAAAGTGAGATAGCTTCTTCCTAATAACTCCTATGAGATTTATTCAACTTCCTGGTCATTCTATACTGATTAGTTTGAAATCGAGCTTCTTACATCTTGGTTCCTCCTGGTTTGATAAGAATTATAAAGATATTGCCATATGTCCGAACAGGCTAATCTGGAATCATCTGAATATAAAGTGGGATAGCTTCTTCCTCATAACTCCTATGAGATTTATTCAACTTCCTGGTCATTCTATACTGATTAATGGTTTCAAATATAGCTTCTTACATCTTGTTTCCTCCTGGATTGATTAGAATCATGAAGATATTGCCATATGTCCGAATAGGCTAATCTGGAATCATCTAAATAGAAAGTGAGATAGCTTCTTCCTCATAACTCCTATGAGATTTATTCAACTTCCTGGTCATTCTATACTGATTAATGGTTTGAAATCGAGCTTCTTACGTCTTGGTTCCTACTGGTTTGATAAGAATTATGAAGATATTGCCATATGTCCGAACATGCTAATCTGGAATCATCTGAATAGAAAGTGGGATAACTTCTTCCTCATGACTATCTTCTTCCTCATAACTCCTATGAGATTTATTCAACTTCCTGGTCATTCTATACTGATTAATGGTTTCAAATCAAGCTTCTTACATCTTGGTTCCTCCTGGTTTGATAAGAATCATTAAGATATTGCCATATGTCCGAACAAGCTGATTTGGAATCATCTGAATAGAAAGTGGGATAACTTCTTCCTCATCACTCCTATGAGATTTATTTAACTTCCTGGTCATTTTATACTGATTAATGGTTTCAAATCAAGCTTCTTACATCTTGTTTTCTCCTGGATTGATAAGAATCATGAAGATATTGCCATATGTCCGAACATGATAATCTGGAATCATCTGTATAGAAAGTGGGATAGCTTCTTCCTCATAACTCCTATGAGATTTATTAAACTTCCTGGTCATTCTATACTGATTAATGGTTTTAAATCAACCTTCTTACATCTTGGTTCATCCTGGTTTGATATGAATCATGAAGATATAGTCATATGTCCGACCAAGCTAATCTGGAATCATCTGAATAGAAAATGGGATAGCTTCTTCCTCATAACTCCTATGAGATTTATTCAACTTCCTGGTTATTATACACTTACTAATGGTTTCAAATCAAGCTTCTTACATCTTGGTTTATCCTGGTTTTATATGAATCATCAAGATATTACCATATGTCCGAACATGCTAATCTGGAATCATCTGAATAGAAAGTGAGATAGCTTCTTCCTCATAACTGCTATGAGATTTATTCAACTTCCTGGTCATTCTATACTGATTAATAGTTTCAAATCAAGCTTCTTACATCTTGGTTCATCCTGGTTTGATATGAATCATGAAGATATTACCATATGTCCGAACATGCTAATCTGGAATCATCTGAATAGAAAGTGGGATAACTTCTTCCTCATAGCTCCTATAAGATTTATTCAACTTCCTGGTCATTCTATACTGATTAATGGTTTCAAATCAAGCTTCTTACAATTTGTTCCTCCTGGATTGATAAGAATCATGAAGATATTGTCATATGTCCGAACAGGCTAATCTGGAATCATCTGAATAGAAAGTGAGATAGCTTCTTCCTAATAACTCCTATGAGATTTATTCAACTTCCTGGTCATTCTATACTGATTAGTTTGAAATCGAGCTTCTTACATCTTCGTTCCTCCTGGTTTGATAAGAATTATAAAGATATTGCCATATGTCCGAACAGGCTAATCTGGAATCATCTGAATATAAAGTGGGATAGCTTCTTCCTCATAACTCCTATGAGATTTATTCAACTTCCTGGTCATTCTATACTGATTAATGGTTTCAAATATAGCTTCTTACATCTTGTTTCCTCCTGGATTGATTAGAATCATGAAGATATTGCCATATGTCCGAATAGGCTAATCTGGAATCATCTAAATAGAAAGTGAGATAGCTTCTTCCTCATAACTCCTATGAGATTTATTCAACTTCCTGGTCATTCTATACTGATTAATGGTTTGAAATCGAGCTTCTTACGTCTTGGTTCCTACTGTTTTGATAAGAATTATGAAGATATTGCCATATGTCCGAACATGCTAATCTGGAATCATCTGAATAGAAAGTGGGATAACTTCTTCCTCATAACTAGCTTCTTCCTCATAACTCCTATGAGATTTATTCAACTTCCTGGTCATTCTATACTGATTAATGGTTTCAAATCAAGCTTCTTACATCTTGGTTCCTCCTGGTTTGATAAGAATCATTAAGATATTGCCATATGTCCGAACAAGCTGATTTGGAATCATCTGAATAGAAAGTGGGATAACTTCTTCCTCATAACTCCTATGAGATTTATTCAACTTCATGGTCATTCTATACTGATTAATGGTTTCAAATCAAGCTTCTTACATCTTGTTTTCTCCTGGATTGATAAGAAACATGAAGATATTGCCATATGTCCGAACATGCTAATCTGGAATCATCTGAATAGAAAGTGGGATAACTTCTTCCTCATAACTCCTATGAGATTTATTTAACTTCCTGGTCATTCTATACTGATTAATGGTTTCAAATCAAGCTTCTTACATCTTGTTTTCTCCTGGATTGATAAGAATCATGAAGATATTGCCATATGTCCGAACATGATAATCTGGAATCATCTGTATAGAAAGTGGGATAGCTTCTTCCTCATAACTCCTATGAGATTTATTAAACTTCCTGGTCATTCTATACTGATTAATGGTTTTAAATCAACCTTCTTACATCTTGGTTCATCCTGGTTTGATATGAATCATGAAGATATAGTCATATGTCCGAACAAGCTAATCTGGAATCATCTGAATAGAAAATGGGATAGCTTCTTCCTCATAACTCCTATGAGATTTATTCAACTTCCTGGTTATTATACACTTACTAATGGTTTCAAATCAAGCTTCTTACATCTTGGTTTATCCTGGTTTTATATGAATCATCAAGATATTACCATATGTCCGAACATGCTAATCTGGAATATCTTAATAGAAAGTGAGAAAGCTTCTTCCTCATAACTCCTATGAGATTTATTCAACTTCCTGGTCATTCTATACTGATTAATAGTTTCAAATCAAGCTTCTTACATCTTGGTTCATCCTGGTTTGATATGAATCATGAAGATATTACCATATGTCCGAACATGCTAATCTGGAATCATCTGAATAGAAAGTGGGATAACTTCTTCCTCATAGCTCCTATAAGATTTATTCAACTTCCTGGTCATTCTATACTGATTAATGGTTTCAAATCAAGCTTCTTACAATTTGTTCCTCCTGGATTGATAAGAATCATGAAGATATTGTCATATGTCCGAACAGGCTAATCTGGAATCATCTGAATAGAAAGTGAGATAGCTTCTTCCTAATAACTCCTATGAGATTTATTCAACTTCCTGGTCATTCTATACTGATTATTTTGAAATCGAGCTTCTTACATCTTGGTTCCTCCTGGTTTGATAAGAATTATAAAGATATTGCCATATGTCCGAACAGGCTAATCTGGAATCATCTGAATATAAAGTGGGATAGCTTCTTCCTCATAACTCCTATGTGATTTATTCAACTTCCTGGCCATTATACACTTACTAATGGTTTCAAATCAAGCTTCTTACATCTTGGTTTATCCTGGTTTGATATGAATCATCAAGATATTGCCATATGTCCGAACAGGCTAATCTGGAATCATCTGAATAGAAAGTGAGATAGCTTCTTCCTCATAACTCCTATGAGATTTATTCAACTTCCTGGTCATTCTATACTGACTAATGGTTTCAAATATAGCTTCTTACATCTTGTTTCCTCCTGGATTGATAAGAATCATGAAGATATTGTCATATGTCCGAACAGGCTAATCTGGAATCATCTAAATAGAAAGTGAGATAGCTTCTTCCTCATAACTCCTATGAGATTTATTCAACTTCCTGTTCATTCTATACTGATTAATGGATTGAAATCGAGCTTCTTACGTCTTGGTTCCTCCTGGTTTGATAAGAATTATGAAGATATTGCCATATGTCCGAACAGGCTAATCTGGAATCATCTGAATAGAAAGTGGGATAACTTCTTCCTCATAACTTCTATTAGATTTATTCAACTTCCTGGTCATTATATACTGATTAATGGTTTCAAATCAACCTTCTTACATCTTGGTTCATCCTGGTGTGATATAAATCTTGAGGATATTGCCATAAGTCCGAACAGGCTAATCTGGAATCATCTGAATTGAAAGTGGGATAGCTTCTTCCTCATAACTCCTATGAGATTTATTCAACTTCCTGGTCATTCTATACTGATTAATGGTTTCAAATCAAGCTTCTTACATCTTGGTTCCTCCTGGTTTGATAAGAATCATGAAGATATTGCCATATGTCCGAACAAGCCGATCTGGAATCATCTGAATAGAAAGTGGGATAGCTTCTTCCTCATAGCTCCTATGAGATATATTTAACTTCTTGGTCATTCTATTCTGATTAATGGTTTCAAATCAAGCTTCTTACATCTTGTTTTCTCCTGGATTGATAAGAATCATGAAGATATTGCCATATGTCCGAACATGATAATCTGGAATCATCTGTATAGAAAGTGGGATAACTACTTCCTCATAACTCTTATGAGATTTATTCAACTTCCTGGTTATTATACACTTACTAATGGTTTCAAATCAAGCTTCTTACATCTTGGTTTATCTTGGTTTTATATGAATCATCAAGATATTACCATATGTCCGAACATGCTAATCTGGAATCATCTGAACATAAAGTGAGATAGCTTCTTCCTCATAACTCCTATGAGATTTATTCAACTTCCTGGTTATTATACACTTACTAATGGTTTCAAATCAAGCTTCTTACATCTTGGTTTATCCTGGTTTTATATGAATCATCAAGATATTACCATATGTCCGAACATGCTAATCTGGAATCATCTGTATAGAAAGTGGGATAACTTCTTCCTCATAACACTTATGAGATTTATTCAACTTCCTGGTTATTATACACTTACTAATGGTTTCAAATCAAGCTTCTTACATCTTGGTTTATCCTAGTTTGATATGAATCATGAAGATATTGTCATATGTCCGAACAGGCTAATCTGGAATCATCTGAATAGAAAGTGGGATAGCTTCTTCCTCATAACTCCTATGAGATTTATTCAACTTCCTGGTTATTATGCACTTACTAATGGTTTCAAATCAAGCTTCTTACATCTTGGTTTATCCTGGTTTTATATGAATCATCAAGATATTACCATATGTCCGAACATGCTAATCTGGAATCATCTGAATAGAATGTGAGATAGCTTCTTCCTCATAACTCCTATGAGATTTATTCAACTTCCTGGTCATTCTATACTGATTAATAGTTTCAAATCAGGCTTCTTACATCTTGGTTCATCCTGGTTTGATATGAATCATGAAGATATTGCCATATGTCCGAACAGGCTAATCTGGAATCATCTGAATAGAAAGTGGGATAACTTCTTCCTCATAGCTCCCATAAGATTTATTCAACTTCCTGGTCATTCTATATTTATTAATGGTTTCAAATCAAGCTTCTTACAATTTGTTCCTCCTGGATTGATAAGAATCATGAAGATATTGTCATATGTCCGAACAGGCTAATCTGAAATCATCTGAATAGAAAGTGAGATAGCTTCTTCCTCATAACTCCTATGAGATTTATTCAACTTCCTGGTCATTCTATACTGATTAGTTTGAAATCGAGCTTCTTACATCTTGGTTCCTCCTGGTTTTATAAGAATTATGAAGATATTGCCATATGTCCGAACATGCTAATCTGGAATCATCTGAATATAAAGTGGGATAGCTTCTTCCTCATAACTCCTATGTGATTTATTCAACTTCCTGGTCATTATACACTTACTAATGGTTTCAAATCAAGCTTCTTACATCTTGGTTTATCTTGGTTTGATATGAATCATCAAGATATTGCCATATGTCCGAACATGCTTATCTGGAATCATCTGAATAGAAAGTGAGATAGCTTCTTCCTCATAACTCCTATGAGTTTTATTCAACTTCCTGGTCATTCTATACTGATTAATGGTTTTAAACATAGCTTCTTACATCTTGTTTCCTCCTAGATTGATAAGAATCATGAAGATATTGCCATATGTCCGAACAGGCTAATCTGGAATCATCTAAATAGAAAGTGAGATAGCTTCTTCCTCATAACTCCTAAGAGATTTATTCAACTTCCTGATCATTCTATACTGATTAATGGTTTGAAATCGAGCTTCTTACATCTTGGTTCCTCCTGGTTTGAAAAGAATTGTGAAGATATTGCCATATGTCCGAACAGGCTAATCTGGAATCATCTGAATAGAAAGTGGGATAGCTTCTTCCTCATAAATCCTATGAGATTTATTCAACTTCCTGGTCATTATATACTGATTAATGGTTTCAAATCAACCTTCTTACATCTTGGTTCATCCTGGTTTGATATGAATCTTGAGGATATTGCCATAAGTCCGAACAGGCTAATCTGGAATCATCTGAATTGAAAGTGGGATAGCTTCTTCCTCATAACTCCTATGAGATTTATTCAACTTCCTGGTCATTCTATACTGATTAATGGTTTCAAATCAAGCTTCTTACATCTTGGTTCCTCCTGGTTTGATAAGAATAATGAAGATATTGCCATATGTCCGAACAAGTTGATCTGGAATCATCTCAATAGAAAGTGGGATAGCTTCTTCCTCATAACTCCTATGAGATTTATTTAACTTCCTGGTCATTCTATACTGATTAATGGTTTCAAATCAAGCTTCTTACATCTTGTTTTCTCCTGGATTGATAAGAATCATGAAGATATTGCCATATGTCCGAACATGATAATCTGGAATCATCTGAATAGAAAGTGGAATAACTTCTTCCTCATAACTCTTATGATATTTATTCAACTTCCTGGTCATTCTATACTGATTAATGGTTTCAAATCAACCTTCTTACATCTTGGTTCATCCTGGTTTGATATGAATCATGAAGATATTGCCATATGTCCGAACAGGCTAATCTGGAATCATCTGAATAGAAAGTGGGATAGCTTCTTCCTCATAACTCCTATGAGATTTATTCAACTTCCTGGTTATTATACACTTACTAATGGTTTCAAATCAAGCTTCGTACATCTTGGTTTATCCTGGTTTTATATGAATCATCAAGATATTGCCATATGTCCAAACATGCTAATCTGGAATCATCTGAATAGAAAGTGAGATAGCTTCTTCCTCATAACTCCTACGAGATTTATTAAACTTCCTGGTCATTCTATACTGATTAATGGTTTTAAATCAACCTTCTTACAACTTGGTTCATCCTGGTTTGATATGAATCATGAAGATATTGTCATATGTCCGAACAGGCTAATCTGAAATCATCTGAATAGAAAGTGGGATAGCTTCTTCCTCATAACTCCTATGAGATTTATTTAACTTCCTGGTCATTCTATACTGATTAATGGTTTCAAATCAAGCTTCTTACATCTTGTTTTCTCCTGGATTGATAAGAATCATGAAGATATTGTCATATGTCCGAACATGATAATCTGGAATCATCTGAATAGAAAGTGGAATAACTTCTTTCTCATAACTCCTATGAGATTTATTCAACTTACTGGTCATTCTATACTGATTAATGGTTTCAAATCAACCTTCTTACATCTTGGTTCATCCTAGTTTGATATGAATCATGAAGATATTGCCATATGTCCGAACAGGCTAATCTGGAATCATCTGAATAGAAAGTGGGATAGCTTCTTCCTCATAACTCCTATGAGATTTATTCAACTTCCTGGTTATTATACACTTACTAATGGTTTCAAATCAAGCTTCGTACATCTTGATTTATCCTGGTTTTATATGAATCATCAAGATATTGCCATATGTCCGAACATGCTAATCTGGAATCATCTGAATAGAAAGTGAGATAGCTTCTTCCTCATAACTCCTATGAGATTTATTAAACTTCCTGGTCATTCTATACTGATTAATGGTTTTAAATCAACCTTCTTACATCTTGGTTCATCCTGGTTTGATATGAATCATGAAGATATTGTCATATGTCCGAACAGGCTAATCTGGAATCATCTGAATAGAAAGTGGGATAGCTTCTTCCTCATAACTCCTATGAGATTTATTTAACTTTCTGGTCATTCTATACTGATTAATTGTTTCAAATCAAGCTTCTTACATCTTGTTTTCTCCTGGATTGATAAGAATCATGAAGATATTGCCATATGTCCGAACATGATAATCTGGAATCATCTGAATAGAAAGTGGAATAACTTCTTTCTCATAACTCTTATGAGATTTATTAAACTTCCTGGTCATTCTATACTGATTAATGGTTTCAAATCAACCTTCTTACATCTTGGTTCATCCTGGTTTGATATGAATCATGAAGATATTGCCATATGTCCGAACAGGCTAATCTGGAATCATCTGAATAGAAAGTAGGATGCTTCTTCCTCATAACTCCTATGAGATTTATTCAACTTCCTGGTCATTCTATACTTACTAGTGGTTTCAAATCATGGTTCTTACATCTTGGTTCCTCCTGGTTTGATAAGAATCATGAAGATATTGCCATAAGTCCAAACAGGCTAATCTGGAATCATCAGAACAGAAAATGGGATAGCTTATTCCTCATAACTCCTATGAGATTTATTTAACTTCCTGGTCATTCTATACTGATTAATGGTTTCAAATCAAGCTTCTTACATCTTGTTTCCTCCTGGATTGATAAGAATCATGAAGATATTTTGCCATATGTCCGAACATGATAATATGGAATCATCTTAATAGAAAGTGGGATAACTTCTTCCTCATAGCTCCTATAAGATTTATTCAACTTCCTGGTCATTCTATACTGATTAATGGTTACAAATCAAGCTTCTTACATTTTGGTTCCTCCTGGATTGATAAGAATCATGAAGATATTGCCATATGTCCGAACAAGCTAATCTGGAATCATCTGAATAGAAAGTGAGATAGCTTTTTCCTCATAACTCCTATGAGATTTATTCAACTTCCTGGTCATTCTATACTTATTAATGGTTTGAAATCGAGCTTCTTACATCTTGGTTCCTCCTGGTTTGATAAGAATTATGAAGATATTGCCATATGTTCGAACAGGCTAATCTGGAATCATCTGAATAGAAAGTGGGATAACTTCTTCCTCATAACTCCTATGAGATTTATTCAACTTCCTGGTCATTATATACTGATTAATGGTTCCAAATCAGCCTTCTTACATTTTGGTTCATCCTGGTTTGATATGAATCATGAGGATATTGCCATAAGTCCGAACAGGCGAATCTGGAATCATCTGAATTGAAAGTGGGATAACTTCTTCCTCATAACTCCTATGAGATTTTTCAACTTCCTGGTCATTCTACACTGATTAATGGTTTCAAATCAAGCTTCTTGCATCTTGGTTCATCCTGGTTTGATATGAATCATGAAGATATTGCCATATGTCCGAACATGCTAATCTAGAATCATCTGAATAGAAAGTGGGATAGCTTCTTCCTCACAACTCCTATGAGATTTATTCAACTTCCTGGTCATTCTATACTTACTAATGGTTTCAAATCAAGCATCTTACATCTTGGTTCCTCTTGGTTTGATTAGAATCATGAAGATATTGCCATAAGTCCGAACAGGCTAATCTGGAATCATCTGAATAGAAAGTGGGATAGCTTCTTCCTCATAACTCCTATGAGATTTATTTAACTTCCTAGTCATTCTATACTGATTAATGGTTTCAAATCAACCTTCTTACATCTTGGTTCATCCTGGTTTGATATGAATCATGAAGATATTGCGATATGTCCGAACAGGCTAATCTGGAATCATCTGAATAGAAAGTGGGATAGCTTCTTCCTCATAACTCCTATGAGATTTATTTAACTTCCTGGTCATTCTATACTGATTAATGGTTTCAAATCAAGCTTCTTACATCTTGTTTTCTCCTGGATTGATAAGAATCATGAAGATATTGTCATATGTCCGAACATGATAATCTGGAATCATCTGAATAGAAAGTGGAATAACTTCTTTCTCATAACTCCTATGAGATTTATTCAACTTACTGGTCATTCTATACTGATTAATGGTTTCAAATCAACCTTCTTACATCTTGGTTCATCCTAGTTTGATATGAATCATGAAGATATTGCCATATGTCCGAACAGGCTAATCTGGAATCATCTGAATAGAAAGTGGGATAGCTTCTTCCTCATAACTCCTATGAGATTTATTCAACTTCCTGGTTATTATACACTTACTAATGGTTTCAAATCAAGCTTCGTACATCTTGATTTATCCTGGTTTTATATGAATCATCAAGATATTGCCATATGTCCGAACATGCTAATCTGGAATCATCTGAATAGAAAGTGAGATAGCTTCTTCCTCATAACTCCTATGAGATTTATTAAACTTCCTGGTCATTCTATACTGATTAATGGTTTTAAATCAACCTTCTTACATCTTGGTTCATCCTGGTTTGATATGAATCATGAAGATATTGTCATATGTCCGAACAGGCTAATCTGGAATCATCTGAATAGAAAGTGGGATAGCTTCTTCCTCATAACTCCTATGAGATTTATTTAACTTTCTGGTCATTCTATACTGATTAATTGTTTCAAATCAAGCTTCTTACATCTCGTTTTCTCCTGGATTGATAAGAATCATGAAGATATTGCCATATGTCCGAACATGATAATCTGGAATCATCTGAATAGAAAGTGGAATAACTTCTTTCTCATAACTCTTATGAGATTTATTAAACTTCCTGGTCATTCTATACTGATTAATGGTTTCAAATCAACCTTCTTACATCTTGGTTCATCCTGTTTTGATATGAATCATGAAGATATTGCCATATGTCCGAACAGGCTAATCTGGAATCATCTGAATAGAAAGTAGGATGCTTCTTCCTCATAACTCCTATGAGATTTATTCAACTTCCTGGTCATTCTATACTTACTAGTGGTTTCAAATCATGGTTCTTACATCTTGGTTCCTCCTGGTTTGATAAGAATCATGAAGATATTGCCATAAGTCCAAACAGGCTAATCTGGAATCATCTGAACAGAAAATGGGATAGCTTATTCCTCATAACTCCTATGAGATTTATTTAACTTCCTGGTCATTCTATACTGATTAATGGTTTCAAATCAAGCTTCTTACATCTTGTTTCCTCCTGGATTGATAAGAATCATGAAGATATTGCCATATGTTCGAACAGGCTAATCTGGAATCATCTGAATAGAAAGTGGGATAGCTTCTTCCTCATAACTCCTATGAGATTTATTTAACTTCCTGGTCATTCTATACTGATTAATGGTTTCAAATCAAGCTTCTTACATCTTGTTTTCTCCTGGATTGATAAGAATCATGAAGATATTGTCATATGTCCGAACATGATAATCTGGAATCATCTGAATAGAAAGTGGAATAACTTCTTTCTCATAACTCCTATGAGATTTATTCAACTTACTGGTCATTCTATACTGATTAATGGTTTCAAATCAACCTTCTTACATCTTGGTTCATCCTAGTTTGATATGAATCATGAAGATATTGCCATATGTCCGAACAGGCTAATCTGGAATCATCTGAATAGAAAGTGGGATAGCTTCTTCCTCATAACTCCTATGAGATTTATTCAACTTCCTGGTTATTATACACTTACTAATGGTTTCAAATCAAGCTTCGTACATCTTGATTTATCCTGGTTTTATATGAATCATCAAGATATTGCCATATGTCCGAACATGCTAATCTGGAATCATCTGAATAGAAAGTGAGATAGCTTCTTCCTCATAACTCCTATGAGATTTATTAAACTTCCTGGTCATTCTATACTGATTAATGGTTTTAAATCAACCTTCTTACATCTTGGTTCATCCTGGTTTGATATGAATCATGAAGATATTGTCATATGTCCGAACAGGCTAATCTGGAATCATCTGAATAGAAAGTGGGATAGCTTCTTCCTCATAACTCCTATGAGATTTATTTAACTTTCTGGTCATTCTATACTGATTAATTGTTTCAAATCAAGCTTCTTACATCTTGTTTTCTCCTGGATTGATAAGAATCATGAAGATATTGCCATATGTCCGAACATGATAATCTGGAATCATCTGAATAGAAAGTGGAATAACTTCTTTCTCATAACTCTTATGAGATTTATTAAACTTCCTGGTCATTCTATACTGATTAATGGTTTCAAATCAACCTTCTTACATCTTGGTTCATCCTGTTTTGATATGAATCATGAAGATATTGCCATATGTCCGAACAGGCTAATCTGGAATCATCTGAATAGAAAGTAGGATGCTTCTTCCTCATAACTCCTATGAGATTTATTCAACTTCCTGGTCATTCTATACTTACTAGTGGTTTCAAATCATGGTTCTTACATCTTGGTTCCTCCTGGTTTGATAAGAATCATGAAGATATTGCCATAAGTCCAAACAGGCTAATCTGGAATCATCTGAACAGAAAATGGGATAGCTTATTCCTCATAACTCCTATGAGATTTATTTAACTTCCTGGTCATTCTATACTGATTAATGGTTTCAAATCAAGCTTCTTACATCTTGTTTCCTCCTGGATTGATAAGAATCATGAAGATATTTTGCCATATGTCCGAACATGATAATATGGAATCATCTTAATAGAAAGTGGGATAACTTCTTCCTCATAGCTCCTATAAGATTTATTCAACTTCCTGGTCATTCTATACTGATTAATGGTTACAAATCAAGCTTCTTACATTTTGGTTCCTCCTGGATTGATAAGAATCATGAAGATATTGCCATATGTCCGAACAAGCTAATCTGGAATCATCTGAATAGAAAGTGAGATAGCTTCTTCCTCATAACTCCTATGAGATTTATTCAACTTCCTGGTCATTCTATACTTATTAATGGTTTGAAATCGAGCTTCTTACATCTTGGTTCCTCCTGGTTTGATAAGAATTATGAAGATATTGCCATATGTTCGAACAGGCTAATCTGGAATCATCTGAATAGAAAGTGGGATAACTTCTTCCTCATAACTCCTATGAGATTTATTCAACTTCCTGGTCATTATATACTGATTAATGGTTCCAAATCAGCCTTCTTACATTTTGGTTCATCCTGGTTTGATATGAATCATGAGGATATTGCCATAAGTCCGAACAGGCGAATCTGGAATCATCTGAATTGAAAGTGGGATAACTTCTTCCTCATAACTCCTATGAGATTTTTCAACTTCCTGGTCATTCTACACTGATTAATGGTTTCAAATCAAGCTTCTTGCATCTTGGTTCATCCTGGTTTGATATGAATCATGAAGATATTGCCATATGTCCGAACATGCTAATCTAGAATCATCTGAATAGAAAGTGGGATAGCTTCTTCCTCATAACTCCTATGAGATTTATTCAACTTCCTGGTCATTCTATACTTACTAATGGTTTCAAATCAAGCTTCTTACATCTTGGTTCCTCTTGGTTTGATTAGAATCATGAAGATATTGCCATAAGTCCGAACAGGCTAATCTGGAATCATCTGAATAGAAAGTGGGATAGCTTCTTCCTCATAACTCCTATGAGATTTATTTAACTTCCTAGTCATTCTATACTGATTAATGGTTTCAAATCAACCTTCTTACATCTTGGTTCATCCTGGTTTGATATGAATCATGAAGATATTGCCATATGTCCGAACAGGCGAATCTGGAATCATCTGAATTGAAAGTGGGATAACTTCTTCCTCATAACTCCTATGAGATTTTTCAACTTCCTGGTCATTCTACACTGATTAATGGTTTCAAATCAAGCTTCTTGCATCTTGGTTCATCCTGGTTTGATATGAATCATGAAGATATTGCCATATGTCCGAACATGCTAATCTAGAATCATCTGAATAGAAAGTGGGATAGCTTCTTCCTCATAACTCCTATGAGATTTATTCAACTTCCTGGTCATTCTATACTTACTAATGGTTTCAAATCAAGCTTCTTACATCTTGGTTCCTCTTGGTTTGATTAGAATCATGAAGATATTGCCATAAGTCCGAACAGGCTAATCTGGAATCATCTGAATAGAAAGTGGGATAGCTTCTTCCTCATAACTCCTATGAGATTTATTTAACTTCCTGGTCATTCTATACTGATTAATGATTTCAAATCAAGCTTCTTACATCTTGTTTCCTCCTGGATTGATAAGAATCATGAAGATATTTTGCCATATGTCCGAACATGATAATATGGAATCATCTTAATAGAAAGTGGGATAACTTCTTCCTCATAGCTCCTATAAGATTTATTCAACTTCCTGGTCATTCTATACTGATTAATGGTTACAAATCAAGCTTCTTACATTTTGGTTCCTCCTGGATTGATAAGAATCATGAAGATATTGCCATATGTCCGAACAAGCTAATCTGGAATCATCTGAATAGAAAGTGAGATAGCTTCTTCCTCATAATTCCTATGAGATTTATTCAACTTCCTGGTCATTCTATACTTATTAATGGTTTGAAATCGAGCTTCTTACATCTTGGTTCCTCCTGGTTTGATAAGAATTATGAAGATATTGCCATATGTCCGAACAGGCTAATCTGGAATCATCTGAATAGAAAGTGGGATAGCTTCTTTCTCATAACTCCTATGAGATTTATTCAACTTCGTGGTCATTATACACTTACTAATGGTTTCAAATCAAGCTTCTTACATCTTGGTTCATCCTGGTTTGATATGAATCATGAAGATATTGCCAAATGTCCGAACAGGCTAATCTGGAATCATCTGAATAGAAAGTGGGATAGCTTCTTTCTCATAACTCCTATGAGATTTATTCAACTTCGTGGTCATTATACACTTACTAATGGTTTCAAATCAAGCTTCTTACATCTTGGTTTATCCTGGTTTGTATGAATCATCAAGATATTGCCATATGTCCGAACATGCTAATCTGGAATCATCTGAATAGAAAGTGAGATAGCTTCTTCCTCATAACTCCTATGAGATTTATTAACCTTCCTGGCCATTCTATACTGACTAATAGTTTTAAATCAAGCTTCTTACATCTTGGTTCATCCTGGTTTGATATGAATCATGAAGATATTGCCATATGTCCGAATAGGCTAATCTGGAATCATCTGAATAGAAAGTGGGATAGCTTCTTCCTCATAACTACTATGAGATTTATTCAACTTCCTGGTCATTCTATACTTACTAATGGTTTCAAATCAAGCTTCTTACATCTTGGTTCCTCCTGGTTTGATAAGAATCATGAAGATATGGCCATAAGTCTAAAAAGGCTAATCTGGAATCATCTGAATAGAAAATGGGATAGCTTCTTCCTCATAACTCCTATGAGATTTATTGAACTTCCTGGTCATTATACACTTACTAATGGTTTCAAATCAAGCTTTTTCATCTTGGTTTATCCTGGTTTGATATGAATCATCAAGATATTGCCATATGTCCGAACAGGCTAATCTGGAATCATCGGAATAGAAAATGAGATAGCTTCTTCCTCCTAACTCCTATGAGATTTATTCAACTTCCTGGTCATTCTATACTGATTAATGGTTTCAAATATAGCTTCTTACATCTTGTTTCCTCCTAGATTGATAAGAATCATGAAGATATTGTCATATGTCCGAACAGGCTAATTTGGAATCATCTGAATAGAAAGTGGGATAACTTCTTCCTCATAACTCCTATGAGATTTATTTAACTTCCTAGTCATTCTATACTGATTAATGGTTTCAAATCAAGCTTCTTACATCTTGGTTCATCCTGGTTTGATATGAATCATGAAGATATTGCCATATGTCCGAACAGGCTAATCTGGAATCATCTGAATAGAAAGTGGGATAGCTTCTTCCTCATAACTCCTATGAGATTTATTTAACTTCCTGGTCATTCTATACTGATTAATGGTTTCAAATCAAGCTTCTTACATCTTGTTTTCTCCTGGATTGATAAGAATCATGAAGATATTGTCATATGTCCGAACATGATAATCTGGAATCATCTGAATAGAAAGTGGAATAACTTCTTTCTCATAACTCCTATGAGATTTATTCAACTTACTGGTCATTCTATACTGATTAATGGTTTCAAATCAACCTTCTTACATCTTGGTTCATCCTAGTTTGATATGAATCATGAAGATATTGCCATATGTCCGAACAGGCTAATCTGGAATCATCTGAATAGAAAGTGGGATAGCTTCTTCCTCATAACTCCTATGAGATTTATTCAACTTCCTGGTTATTATACACTTACTAATGGTTTCAAATCAAGCTTCGTACATCTTGATTTATCCTGGTTTTATATGAATCATCAAGATATTGCCATATGTCCGAACATGCTAATCTGGAATCATCTGAATAGAAAGTGAGATAGCTTCTTCCTCATAACTCCTATGAGATTTATTAAACTTCCTGGTCATTCTATACTGATTAATGGTTTTAAATCAACCTTCTTACATCTTGGTTCATCCTGGTTTGATATGAATCATGAAGATATTGTCATATGTCCGAACAGGCTAATCTGGAATCATCTGAATAGAAAGTGGGATAGCTTCTTCCTCATAACTCCTATGAGATTTATTTAACTTTCTGGTCATTCTATACTGATTAATTGTTTCAAATCAAGCTTCTTACATCTTGTTTTCTCCTGGATTGATAAGAATCATGAAGATATTGCCATATGTCCGAACATGATAATCTGGAATCATCTGAATAGAAAGTGGAATAACTTCTTTCTCATAACTCTTATGAGATTTATTAAACTTCCTGGTCATTCTATACTGATTAATGGTTTCAAATCAACCTTCTTACATCTTGGTTCATCCTGTTTTGATATGAATCATGAAGATATTGCCATATGTCCGAACAGGCTAATCTGGAATCATCTGAATAGAAAGTAGGATGCTTCTTCCTCATAACTCCTATGAGATTTATTCAACTTCCTGGTCATTCTATACTTACTAGTGGTTTCAAATCATGGTTCTTACATCTTGGTTCCTCCTGGTTTGATAAGAATCATGAAGATATTGCCATAAGTCCAAACAGGCTAATCTGGAATCATCTGAACAGAAAATGGGATAGCTTATTCCTCATAACTCCTATGAGATTTATTTAACTTCCTGGTCATTCTATACTGATTAATGGTTTCAAATCAAGCTTCTTACATCTTGTTTCCTCCTGGATTGATAAGAATCATGAAGATATTTTGCCATATGTCCGAACATGATAATATGGAATCATCTTAATAGAAAGTGGGATAACTTCTTCCTCATAGCTCCTATAAGATTTATTCAACTTCCTGGTCATTCTATACTGATTAATGGTTACAAATCAAGCTTCTTACATTTTGGTTCCTCCTGGATTGATAAGAATCATGAAGATATTGCCATATGTCCGAACAAGCTAATCTGGAATCATCTGAATAGAAAGTGAGATAGCTTCTTCCTCATAACTCCTATGAGATTTATTCAACTTCCTGGTCATTCTATACTTATTAATGGTTTGAAATCGAGCTTCTTACATCTTGGTTCCTCCTGGTTTGATAAGAATTATGAAGATATTGCCATATGTTCGAACAGGCTAATCTGGAATCATCTGAATAGAAAGTGGGATAACTTCTTCCTCATAACTCCTATGAGATTTATTCAACTTCCTGGTCATTATATACTGATTAATGGTTCCAAATCAGCCTTCTTACATTTTGGTTCATCCTGGTTTGATATGAATCATGAGGATATTGCCATAAGTCCGAACAGGCGAATCTGGAATCATCTGAATTGAAAGTGGGATAACTTCTTCCTCATAACTCCTATGAGATTTTTCAACTTCCTGGTCATTCTACACTGATTAATGGTTTCAAATCAAGCTTCTTGCATCTTGGTTCATCCTGGTTTGATATGAATCATGAAGATATTGCCATATGTCCGAACATGCTAATCTAGAATCATCTGAATAGAAAGTGGGATAGCTTCTTCCTCATAACTCCTATGAGATTTATTCAACTTCCTGGTCATTCTATACTTACTAATGGTTTCAAATCAAGCTTCTTACATCTTGGTTCCTCTTGGTTTGATTAGAATCATGAAGATATTGCCATAAGTCCGAACAGGCTAATCTGGAATCATCTGAATAGAAAGTGGGATAGCTTCTTCCTCATAACTCCTATGAGATTTATTTAACTTCCTAGTCATTCTATACTGATTAATGGTTTCAAATCAACCTTCTTACATCTTGGTTCATCCTGGTTTGATATGAATCATGAAGATATTGCCATATGTCCGAACAGGCTAATCTGGAATCATCTGAATAGAAAGTGGGATAGCTTCTTCCTCATAACTCCTATGAGATTTATTTAACTTCCTGGTCATTCTATACTGATTAATGATTTCAAATCAAGCTTCTTACATCTTGTTTCCTCCTGGATTGATAAGAATCATGAAGATATTTTGCCATATGTCCGAACATGATAATATGGAATCATCTTAATAGAAAGTGGGATAACTTCTTCCTCATAGCTCCTATAAGATTTATTCAACTTCCTGGTCATTCTATACTGATTAATGGTTACAAATCAAGCTTCTTACATTTTGGTTCCTCCTGGATTGATAAGAATCATGAAGATATTGCCATATGTCCGAACAAGCTAATCTGGAATCATCTGAATAGAAAGTGAGATAGCTTCTTCCTCATAATTCCTATGAGATTTATTCAACTTCCTGGTCATTCTATACTTATTAATGGTTTGAAATCGAGCTTCTTACATCTTGGTTCCTCCTGGTTTGATAAGAATTATGAAGATATTGCCATATGTCCGAACAGGCTAATCTGGAATCATCTGAATAGAAAGTGGGATAGCTTCTTTCTCATAACTCCTATGAGATTTATTCAACTTCGTGGTCATTATACACTTACTAATGGTTTCAAATCAAGCTTCTTACATCTTGGTTCATCCTGGTTTGATATGAATCATGAAGATATTGCCAAATGTCCGAACAGGCTAATCTGGAATCATCTGAATAGAAAGTGGGATAGCTTCTTTCTCATAACTCCTATGAGATTTATTCAACTTCGTGGTCATTATACACTTACTAATGGTTTCAAATCAAGCTTCTTACATCTTGGTTTATCCTGGTTTGTATGAATCATCAAGATATTGCCATATGTCCGAACATGCTAATCTGGAATCATCTGAATAGAAAGTGAGATAGCTTCTTCCTCATAACTCCTATGAGATTTATTAACCTTCCTGGCCATTCTATACTGACTAATAGTTTTAAATCAAGCTTCTTACATCTTGGTTCATCCTGGTTTGATATGAATCATGAAGATATTGCCATATGTCCGAACAGGCTAATCTGGAATCATCGGAATAGAAAATGAGATAGCTTCTTCCTCCTAACTCCTATGAGATTTATTCAACTTCCTGGTCATTCTATACTGATTAATGGTTTCAAATATAGCTTCTTACATCTTGTTTCCTCCTAGATTGATAAGAATCATGAAGATATTGCCATATGTCCGAACATGCTAATTTGGAATCATCTGAATAGAAAGTGGGATAACTTCTTCCTCATAACTCCTATGAGATTTATTCAACTTCCTGGTCATTATATACTTACTAATGGCTTCAAATCAAGCTTCTTACATCTTGGTTCCTCCTGGTTTGATGAGAATCATGAAGATATTGCCATATGTCCGAACATGCTTATCTGGAATCATCTGAATAGAAAGTGAGATAGCTTCTTCCTCATAACTCCTATGAGTTTTATTCAACTTCCTGGTCATTCTATACTGATTAATGGTTTTAAACATAGCTTCTTACATCTTGTTTCCTCCTAGATTGATAAGAATCATGAAGATATTGCCATATGTCCGAACAGGCTAATCTGGAATCATCTAAATAGAAAGTGAGATAGCTTCTTCCTCATAACTCCTATGAGATTTATTCAACTTCCTGATCATTCTATACTGATTAATGGTTTGAAATCGAGCTTCTTACATCTTGGTTCCTCCTGGTTTGAAAAGAATTATGAAGATATTGCCATATGTCCGAACAGGCTAATCTGGAATCATCTGAATAGAAAGTGGGATAACTTCTTCCTCATAAATCCTATGAGATTTATTCAACTTCCTGGTCATTATATACTGATTAATGGTTTCAAATCAACCTTCTTACATCTTGGTTCATCCTGGTTTGATATGAATCTTGAGGATATTGCCATAAGTCCGAACAGGCTAATCTGGAATCATTTGAATTGAAAGTGGGATAGCTTCTTCCTCATAACTCCTATGAGATTTATTCAACTTCCTGGTCATTCTATACTGATTAATGGTTTCAAATCAAGCTTCTTACATCTTGGTTCCTCCTGGTTTGATAAGAATAATGAAGATATTGCCATATGTCCGAACAAGTTGATCTGGAATCATCTGAATAGAAAGTGGGATAGCTTCTTCCTTATAACTCCTATGAGATTTATTTAACTTCCTGGTCATTCTATACTGATTAATGGTTTCAAATCAAGCTTCTTACATCTTGTTTTCTCCTGGATTGATAAGAATCATGAAGATATTGCCATATGTCCGAACATGATAATCTGGAATCATCTGAATAGAAAGTGGAATAACTTCTTCCTCATAACTCTTATGAGATTTATTCAACTTCCTGGTCATTCTACACTGATTAATGGTTTCAAATCAAGCTTCGTACATCTTGGTTCATCCTGGTTTTATATGAATCATCAAGATATTGCCATATGTCCGAACATGCTAATCTGGAATCTTCTGAATAGAAAGTGGGATGCTTCTTCCTCATAACTCCTACGAGATTTATTAAACTTCCTGGTCATTCTATACTGATTAATGGTTTTAAATCATGGTTCTTACATCTTGCTTCCTCCTGGTTTGATAAGAATCATGAAGATATTGCCATGAGTCCAAACAGGCTAATCTGGAATCATCTGAACAGAAAATGGGATAGCTTATTCCTCATAACTCCTATGAGATTTATTTAACTTCCTGGTCATTCTATACTGATTAATGGTTTCAAATCAAGCTTCTTACATCTTGTTTTCTCCTGGATTGATAAGAATCATGAAGATATTGTCATATGTCCGAACATGATAATCTGGAATCATCTGATTAGAAAGTGGAATAACTTCTTTCTCATAACTCCTATGAGATTTATTCAACTTACTGGTCATTCTATTCTGATTAATGGTTTCAAATCAACCTTCTTACATCTTGGTTCATCCTAGTTTGATATGAATCATGAAGATATTGCCATATGTCCGAACAGGCTAATCTGGAATCATCTGAATAGAAAGTGGGATAGCTTCTTCCTCATAACTCCTATGAGATTTATTCAACTTCCTGGTTATTATACACTTACTAATGGTTTCAAATCAAGCTTCGTACATCTTGATTTATCCTGGTTTTATATGAATCATCAAGATATTGCCATATGTCCGAACATGCTAATCTGGAATCATCTGAATAGAAAGTGAGATAGCTTCTTCCTCATAACTCCTATGAGATTTATTAAACTTCCTGGTCATTCTATACTGATTAATGGTTTTCAATCAACCTTCTTACATCTTGTTTTCTCCTGGATTGATAAGAATCATGAAGATATTGCCATATGTCCGAACATGATAATCTGGAATCATCTGAATAGAAAGTGGAATAACTTATTTCTCATAACTCTTATGAGATTTATTAAACTTCCTGGTCATTCTATACTGATTAATGGTTTCAAATCAACCTTCTTACATCTTGGTTCATCCTGGTTTGATATGAATCATGAAGATATTGCCATATGTCCGAATAGGCTAATCTGGAATCATCTGAATAGAAAGTGGGATGCTTCTTCCTCATAACTCCTATGAGATTTATTCAACTTCCTGGTCATTCTATACTTACTAGTGGTTTCAAATCATGGTTCTTACATCTTGCTTCCTCCTGGTTTGATAAGAATCATGAAGATATTGCCATAAGTCCAAACAGGCTAATCTGGAATCATCTGAACAGAAAATGGGATAGCTTATTCCTTATAACTCCTATGAGATTTATTTAACTTCCTGGTCATTCTATACTGATTAATGGTTTCAAATCAAGCTTCTTACATCTTGTTTCCTCCTGGATTGATAAGAATCATGAAGATATTTTGCCATATGTCCGAACATGATAATATGGAATCATCTTAATAGAAAGTGGGATAACTTCTTCCTCATAGCTCCTATAAGATTTATTCAACTTCCTGGTCATTCTATACTGATTAATGGTTACAAATCAAGCTTCTTACATTTTGGTTCCTCCTGGATTGATAAGAATCATGAAGATATTGCCATATGTCCGAACAAGCTAATCTGGAATCATCTGAATAGAAAGTGAGATAGCTTCTTCCTCATAACTCCTATGAGATTTATTCAACTTCCTGGTCATTCTATACTTATTAATGGTTTGAAATCGAGCTTCTTACATCTTGGTTCCTCCTGGTTTGATAAGAATTATGAAGATATTGCCATATGTTCGAACATGCTAATCTGGAATCATCTGAATAGAATGTGGGATAACTTCTTCCTCATAACTCCTATGAGATTTATTCAACTTCCTGGTCATTATATACTGATTAATGGTTCCAAATCAACCTTCTTACATTTTGGTTCATCCTGGTTTGATATGAATCAAGAGGATATTGCCATAAGTCCGAACAGGCGAATCTGGAATCATCTGAATTGAAAGTGGGATAACTTCTTCCTCATAACTCCTATGAGATTTTTCAACTTCCTGGTCATTCTACACTGATTAATGGTTTCAAATTAAGCTTCTTGCATCTTTGTTCATCCTGGTTTGATATGAATCATGAAGATATTGCCATATTTCCGAACATGCTAATCTGGAATCATCTGAATAGAAAGTGGGATAGCTTCTTCCTCATAACTCCTATGAGATTTATTCAACTTCCTGGTCATTCTATACTTACTAATGGTTTCAAATCAAGCTTCTTACATCTTGGTTCCTCTTGGTTTGATAAGAATCATGAAGATATTGCCATAAGTCCGAACAGACCAATCTGGAATCATCTGAATAGAAAGTGGGATAGCTTCTTCCTCATAACTCCTATGAGATTTATTTAACTTCCTAGTCATTATATACTGATTAATGGTTTCAAATCAACCTTCTTACATCTTGGTTCATCCTGGTTTGATATGAATCATGAAGATATTGCCATATGTCCGAACAGGCTAATCTGGAATCATCTGAATAGAAAGTGGGATAGCTTCTTTCTCATAACTCCTATGAGATTTATTCAACTTCGTGGTCATTATACACTTAGTAATGGTTTCAAATCAAGCTTCTTACATCTTGGTTTATCCTGGTTTGTATGAATCATCAAGATATTGCCATATGTGCGAACATGCTAATCTGGAATCATCTGAATAGAAAGT
This sequence comes from Raphanus raphanistrum x Raphanus sativus, assembly GCA_019705995.1. Classification (NCBI taxonomy): domain Eukaryota; kingdom Viridiplantae; phylum Streptophyta; class Magnoliopsida; order Brassicales; family Brassicaceae; genus Raphanus; species Raphanus raphanistrum x Raphanus sativus. The sequence continues at coordinate 545,027 of JADEVD010000012.1, forward strand.
GAGATAGCTTCTTCCTCATAACTCCTATGAGATTTATTAACCTTCCTGGCCCTTCTATACTGATTAATAGTTTCAAATCAAGCTTGTTACATCTTGGTTCATCCTGGTTTGATATGAATCATGAAGATATTGCCATATGTCCGAATAGGCTAATCTGGAATCATCTGAATAGAAAGTGGGATAGCTTCTTCCTCATAACTACTATGAGATTTATTCAACTTCCTGGTCATTCTATACTTACTAATGGTTTCAAATCAAGCTTCTTACATCTTGGTTCCTCCTGGTTTGATAAGAATCATGAAGATATGGCCATAAGTCCAAAAAGGCTAATCTGGAATCATCTGAATAGAAAATGGGATAGCTTCTTCCTCATAACTCCTATGAGATTTATTCAACTTCCTGGTCATTATACACTTACTAATGGTTTCAAATCAAACTTTTTACATCTTGGTTTATCCTGGTTTGATATGAATCATCAAGATATTGCCATATGTCCGAACAGGCTAATCTGGAATCATCGGAATAGAAAATGAGATAGCTTCTTCCTCCTAACTCCTATGAGATTTATTCAACTTCCTGGTCATTCTATACTGATCAATGGTTTCAAATATAGCTTCTTACATCTTGTTTCCTCCTAGATTGATAAGAATCATGAAGATATTGCCATATGTCCGAACATGCTAATTTAGAATCATCTGAATAGAAAGTGGGATAACTTCTTCCTCATAACTCCTATGAGATTTATTCAACTTCCTGGTCATTATATACTTACTAATGGCTTCAAATCAAGCTTCTTACATCTTGGTTCCTCCTGGTTTGATGAGAATCATGAAGATATTGTCATATGTTCAAACAGGCTAATCTGGAATCATCTGAATAGAATGTTTGATAGCTTCTTACTCATAAATCTTATGAGATTTATTCAACTTCCTGGTCATTCTATACTGATTAATAGTTTCAAATCAACCTTCTTAAATCTTGGTTCATCTTGGTTTGATATGAATCATGAAGATATTGCCATATGTCCGAACAGGCTAATCTGGAATCATCTGAATAGAAAGTGGGATAGCTTCTTCCTCATAACTCCTATGAGATTTATTCAACTTCCTGGTCATTATACACTTACTAATGGTTTCAAATCAAGCTTCTTACATCTTGGTTTATCCTGGTTTGATATGAATCATCAAGATATTGCCATATGTCCGAACATGCTAATCTGGAATCATCTGAATAGAAAGTGAGATAGCTTCTTCCTCATAACTCCTATGAGATTTATTCAACTTCCTGGTCCTTATATACTGATTAATGGTTTCAAATCAACCTTCTTACATCTTGGTTCATCCTGGTTTGATATGAATCTTGAGGATATTGCCATAAGTCCGAACAGGCTAATCTGGAATCATCTGAATTGAAAGTGGGATAGCTTCTTCCTCATAACTCCTATGAGATTTATTCAACTTCCTGGTCATTCTATACTGAATAATGGTTTCAAATCAAGCTTCTTACATCTTGGTTCCTCCTGGTTTGATAAGAATCATGAAGATATTGCCATATGTCCGAACAGGCTGATCTGGAATCATCTGAATAGAAAGTGGGATAGCTTCTTCCTCATAACTCCTATGAGATTTATTTAACTTCCTGTTCATTCTATTCTGATTAATGGTTTCAAATCAAGCTTCTTACATCTTGTTTTCTCCTGGATTGATAAGAATCATGAAGATATTGCCATATGTCCGAACATGATAATCTGTAATCATCTGAACAGAAAGTGGGATACCTTCTTCCTCATAACTCCTATGAGATTTATTCAACTTCCTGGTCATTATACACTTACTAATGGTTTCAAATCAAGCTTCTTACATCTTGGTTTATCCTGGTTTTATATGAATCATCAAGATATTGCCATATGTCGGAACATGCTAATCTGGAATCATCTGAATAGAAAGTGAGATAGCTTCTTCCTCATAACTCCTATGAGATTTATTCAACTTCCTGTTCATTCTATACTGATTAATAGTTTCAAATCAAGCTTCTTACATCTTGGTTCATCCTGGTTTGATATGAATCATGAAGATATTGCCATATGTTCGAACAGGCTAATCTGGAATCATCTGAATAGAAAGTGGGATAGCTTCTTCCTCATAACTCCTATGAGATTTATTCAACTTCCTGGTCATTCTATACTTACTAATGGTTTCAAATCAAGGTTCTTACATCTTGGTTCCTCCTGGTTTGATAAGAATCATGAAGATATTGCCATAAGTCCAAACAAGCTAATCTGGAATCATCTGAATAGAAAATGGAATAGCTTCTTCCTCATAACTCCTATGAGATTTATTTAACTTACGGGTCATTCTATACTGATTAGTGGTTTCAAATCATGAAGATAAGAATCATGAAGATATTTTGCCATATGTACGAACATGATAATCTTGAATCATCTGAATAGAAAGTGGGATAACTTCTTCCTCATAACTCCTATGAGATTTATTCAACTTCCTGGTCATTCTATACTGATTAATGGTTTCAAATATAGCTTCTTACATCTTGTTCATCTTGGATTGATAAGAATCATGAAGATATTGCCATATGTCCGAACAGGCTAATCCAGAATCATCTGAATAGAAAGTGGGATAACTTCTTCCTCATAACTCCTATGAAATTTATCCAACTTCCTGGTCATTATACACTTACTAATGGCTTCAAATCAAGCTTCTTACATCTTGGTTCCTCCTGGTTTGATGAGAATCATGAAGATATTGCCATATGTCCGAACAGGCTAATCTGGAATCATCAGAATATAATGTTTGATAGCTTCTTCCTCATAACTCCTATGAGATTTATTCAACTTCCTGGTCATTCTATACTTATTAATAGTTTAAAATCAACCTTCTTAAATCTTGGTTCATCCTGGTTTGATATGAATCATGAAGATATTGCCATATGTCTGGACAGACTAATCTGGAATCATCTGAATAGAAAGTTTGATAGCTTCTTCCTCATAACTCCTATGAGATTTATTCAACTTCCTGGTCATTATACACTTACTAATGGTTTCAAATCAAGCTTCTTACATCTTGGTTTATCCTGGTTTGATATGAATCATCAAGATATTGCCATATGTCCGAACAAACTAATTTGGAATCATCTGAATAGAAAGTGGGATAACTTCTTCCTCATAACTCCTATGAGATTTATTCAACTTCCTGGTCATGCTATACTGATTAATGGTTTCAAATCAACCTTCTTACATCTTGGTTCATCCTGGTTTGATATGAATCTTGAGGATATTGGCATATGTCCGAACAGGCTAATCTGGAATCATCTGAATTGAAAGTAGGATAGCTTATTCCACATAACTCCTATGAGATTTATTCAACTTCCTGGTCATTCTATACTGATTAATGGTTTCAAATCAAGCTTCTTACATCTTGGTTCCTCATGGTTTGATAAGAATCATGAAGATATTGCCATATGTCCGAACCGGCTGATCTGGAATCATTTGAATAGAAAGTGGGATAGCTTCTTCCTCATAACTCCTATAAGATTTATTTAACTTCCTGGTCATTCTATTCTGATTAATGGTTTCAAATCCAGCTTCTTACATCTTATTTCCTCCTGGATTGATAAGAATCATGAAGATATTGCCATATGTCCGAACATGATAATCCAGAATCATCTGAATAGAAAGTGGGATAACTTCTTCCTCATAACTCCTATGAGATTTATTCAACTTACTGTTCATTCTATACTGATTAATGGTTTCAGATCAACCTTCTTACATCTTGGTTCATCCTGGTTTGATATGAATCATGAGGATATTGCCATAAGTCCGAACAGGTTAATATGGAATCATCTGAATTGAAAGTGGGATAGCTTCTTCCTCATAACTCCTATGAGATTTATTCAACTTCCTGGTCATTCTATTTTGATTAATGGTTTCAAATCAAGCTTCTTACATCTTGGTTCCTCCTGGTTTGATAAGAATCATGAAGATATTGCCATATGTCCGAACAGGCTGATCTGGAATCATCTGAATAAAAAGTGGGATAGCTTCTTCCTCATAACTCCTATGAGATTTATTTAACTTACTGGTCATTCTATACTGATTAATGGTTTCAAATCATGAAGATAAGAATCATGAAGATATTTTGCCATATGTCCGAACATGATAATCTTGAATCATCTGAAAAGTGGGATAACTTCTTCCTCATAACTCCTATGAGATTTATTCAACTTCCTGGTCATTCTATACTGATTAATGGTTTCAAATATAGCTTCTTACATCTTGTTCATCTTGGATTGATAAGAATCATGAAGATATTGCCATATGTCCGAACAGGCTAATCCAGAATCATCTGAATAGAAAGTGGGATAACTTCTTCCTCATAACTCCTATGAGATTTATCCAACTTCCTGGTCATTATACACTTACTAATGGGTTCAAATCAAGCTTCTTACATCTTGGTTCCTCCTGGTTTGATGAGAATCATGAAGATATTGCCATATGTCCGAACAGGCTAATCTGGAATCATCAGAATATAATGTTTGATAGCTTCTTCCTCATAACTCCTATGAGATTTATTCAACTTCCTGGTCATTCTATACTTATTAATAGTTTCAAATCAACCTTCTTAAATCTTGGTTCATCCTGGTTTGATATGAATCATGAAGATATTGCCACATGTCCGGACAGACTAATCTGGAATCATCTGAATAGAAAGTGGGATAGCTTCTTCCTCATAACTCCTATGAGATTTATTCAACTTCCTGGTCATTATACACTTACTAATGGTTTCAAATCAAGCTTCTTACATCTTGGTTTATCCTGGTTTGATATGAATCATCAAGATATTGCCATATGTCCGAACAGACTAATCTGGAATCATCTGAATAGAAAGTGGGATAACTTCTTCCTCATAACTCCTATGAGATTTATTCAACTTCCTGGTCATGCTATACTGATTAATGGTTTCAAATCAACTTTCTTTCATCTTGGTTCATCCTGGTTTGATATGAATCTTGAGGATATTGGCATATGTCCGAACAGGCTAATCTGGAATCATCTGAATTGAAAGTAGGATAGCTTATTCCACATAACTCCTATGAGATTTATTCAACTTCCTGGTCATTCTATACTGATTAATGGTTTCAAATCAAGCTTCTTACATCTTGTTTTCTCCTGGATTGATAAGAATCATGAATATATTGCCATATGTCCGAACATGATAATCTGGTTCATCCTGGTTTGATATGCATCATGAAGATATTGTCATATGTCCGAATATGCTAATCTGGAATCATCTGAATAGAAAGTGGGATAGCTTCTTCCTCATAACTCCTATGAGATTTATTCAACTTGCTGGTCATTATACACTTACTAATGGTTTCAAATCAAGCTTCTTACATCTTGGTTTATCCTTGTTTGATATGAATCATCAAGATATTGCCATAAGTCCAAACATGCTAATCTGGAATCATCTGAATAGAAAGTGGGATAGCTTCTTCCTCATAACTCCTATTAGATTTATTTAACTTACTGGTCATTCTATACTGATTGATGGTTTCAAATTAAGTTTCTTACATCTTGTTTCCTCCTGGATTGATAAGAATCATGAAGATATTGCCATATGTCCGAACATGATAATCCAGAATCATCTGAATAGAAAGTGGGATAACTTCTTCCTCATAACTCCTATGAGATTTATTCAACTTCCTGTTCATTCTATACTGATTAATGGTTTCAGATCAACCTTCTTACATCTTGGTTCATCCTGGTTTGATATGAATCATGAGGATTTGCCATAAGTCCGAACAGGTTAATATGGAATCATCTGAATTGAAAGTGGGATAGCTTCTTCCTCATAACTCCTATGAGATTTATTCAACTTCCTGGTCATTCTATACTGATTAATGGTTTCAAATCAAGCTTCTTACATCTTGGTTCCTCCTGGTTTGATAAGAATCATGAAGATATTGCCATATGTCCGAACAGGCTGATCTGGAATCATCTGAATAGAAAGTGGGATAGCTTCTTCCTCATAACTCCTATGAGATTTATTTAACTTCCTGGTCATTCTATACTGATTAATGGTTTCAAATAAAGCTTCTTACATCTTGTTTTCTCCTGGATTGATAAGAATCATGAAGATATTGCCATATGTCCGAACATGATAATCTGGAATCATCTGAATAGAAAGTGGGATAACTTCTTCCTCATAACTTTTATGAGATTTATTAAACTTCCTGGTCATTCTATTCTGATTAATGGTTTCAAATCAACCTTCTTACATCTTAGTTCATCCTGGTTTGATATGAATCATGAAGATATTGCCATATGTCCGAATATGCTAATCTGGAATCATCTGAATAGAAAGTGGGATATCTTTTTCCTTATAACTCCTATGATATTTATTCAACTTCCTGGTCATTATACACTTACTAATGGTTTCAAATCAAGCTTCTTACATCTTGGTTTATCCTGGTTTGATATGAATCATCAAGATATTGCCATATGTCCGAACATGCTAATCTGGAATCATCTGAATATAAAGTGAGATAGCTTCTTCCTCATAACTCCTATGAGATTTATTCAACTTCCTGGTCATTCTATGCTGATTAATAGTTTCAAATCAAGCTTCTTACATCTTGGTTCATCCTGGTTTGATATGAATCATGAAGATATTGCCATATGTCCGAACAGGCTAATCTGGAATCATCTGAATAGAAAGTGGGATAGCTTCTTCCTCATAACTCCTATGAGATTTATTCAACTTCCTGGTCATTATACACTTACTAATGGTTTCAAATCAAGCTTCTTACATCTTGGTTTATCCTGGTTTTATATGAATCATCAAGATATTGCCATATGTCCGAACAGGCTAATCTGGAATCATCTGAATAAAAAAGTGAGATAGCTTCTTCCTCATAACTCCTATGAGATTTATTCAACTTCTTGGTCATTCTATACTGATTAATGGTTTCAAATCAACCTTCTTACATCTTGGTTAATCCTAGTTTGATATGAATCATGAAGATATTGCCATATGTCCGAAAATGCTAATCTGGAATCATCTGAACAGAAAGTGGGATAGCTTCTTCCTCATAACTCCTATGAGATTTATTCAACTTCTTGGTCATTATACACTTACTAATGGTTTCAAATCAAGCTTCTTACATATTGGTTTATCCTGGTTTGATATGAATCATCAAGATATTGCCATATGTCCGAACAGGCTAATCTGGAATCATCTGAATAGAAAGTAAGATAGCTTCTTCCTCATAACTCCTATGAGATTTATTCAACTTCCTGGTCATTATATACTGATTAATGGTTTCAAATATATCTTCTTATATCTTGTTTCCTCCTGGATTGATAAGAATCATGAAGATATTGCCACATGTCCGAACATGCTAATCTGGAATCATCTAAAATTGAAAGTGGGATAGCTTCTTCCTCATAACTCTTATGAGATTTATTCAACTTCCTGGTCATTATATTCTGATTAATGGTTTCAAATCAAGCTTCTTACATCTTGGTTCCTCCTGGTTTGATAAGAATCATGAAGATATTGCCATATGTCCGAACAGGCTGATCTGGAATCATCTGAATAGAAAGTGGGATAGCTTCTTCCTCATAACTCCTATGAGATTTATTTAACTTCCTGTTCATTCTATACTGATTAATGGTTTCAAATCAAGCTTCTTACATCTTGTTTTCTCCTTCATTGATAAGAATCATGAAGATATTGCCATATGTCCGAACATGATAATCTGGAATCATCTGAATAGAAAGTGCGATAATTTCTTCCTCATAACTCTTATGAGATTTATTAAACTTTCTGGTCATTCTATACTGATTAATGGTTTCAAATCAACCTTCTTACATCTTGGTTCATCCTGGTTTGATATGAATTATGAAGATATTGCCATATGTCCGAACAGGCTAATCTGGAATCATCTGAATAGAAAGTGGGATAGCTTCTTCCTCATAACTCCTATGAGATATATTCAACTTCCTGGTCATTATACACTTACTAATGGTTTCAAATCAAGCTTCTTACATCTTGGTTTATCCTGGTTTTATATGAATCATCAAGATATTGCCATATGTCCGAACATGCTAATCTGGAATCATCTGAATAGAAAGTGAGATAGCTTCTTCCTCATAACTCATATGAGATTTATTCAACTTCCTGGTCATATCAAACCAGGATGAACCAAGATGTAAGAATGAAGAGGCTATCCTACTTTCTATTGCCAGCATGTAAGAAGCTCGATTTCAAACCATTAATCAGCATAAAATGACCAGGAAGTTTAATAAATCTCATAGGAGTTATGAGGAAGAAGCTATCTCACTTTCTATTGAGATGATTCCAGATTAGCTTGTTCGGACATATGGCAATATCTTCATGATTCTTATCAATCTAGGAGGAACCAAAATTTAAGAAGCTTGATTTGAAACCATTAATAAGTATAGAATGACCAGGAAGTTGAAAAAATCTTATAGGAGCTATGAGGAAGAAGTTATCCCACTTTCTATTCAGATGATTCCAGATTATCATGTTTGGACATATGGCAAAATATCTGCATGATTCTTATCAATCCAGGAGGAAACAAGATGTAAGAAACTTGATTTGAAACCATTAATCAGTATAGAATGACCAGGAAGTTAAATAAATCTCATAGGAGTTATGAGGAAGAAGCTATCCCATTTTCTGTTCAGATGATTCCAGATTAGCCTGTTTGGACTTATGGCAATATCTTCATGATTCTTATCAAACCAGGAAGAACCAAATTGTAAGAAGCTTGATTTGAAACCATTAATCTGTATAGAATGACCAGGAAGTTGAATAAATATTATAGGAGCTATGAGGAAGAAGTTATCCCACTTTATATTCAGATGATTCCAGATCAGCCTGTTCAGACATATGGCAATATCTTCATGATTCTTATCAAACCAGGAGGAACCAAGATGTAAGAAGCTTGATTCGAAACCATTAATCAGTATAGAATGACCAGGAAGTTGAATAAATCTCATAGGAGTTATGAGGAAGAAGCTATCTTACTTTCTATTCAGATGATTCCAGATTAGCCTGTTCGGACATATGGCAATATCTTCCAGATTAGCTTGTTCGGACATATGAATAGAATGAGGAAGAAGCTATCTCACTTTCTATTTAGATAATTCCAGATTAGCTTGTTCGGACATATGACAATATCTTCATGATTCTTATCAATCCAGGAGGAAAAAAGATGTAAGAAGCAATATTTGAAACCATTAATCAGTATAGAATGACCAGGAAGTTGAATAAATCTCATAGGAGTTATGAGGAAGAAGCTATCTCACTTTCTATTCAGATGATTCCAGATAACCCTGTTCGGACATATGGCAATATCTTGATGATTCATATCAAACCAGGATAAACCAAGATGTAAGAAGCTTGATTTGAAACCATTAGTAAGTGTATAATGACCAGGAAGTTGAATAAATCTCATAGGAGGTATGAGGAAGAGGCTATCCTACTTTCTATTCAGATGATTCCAGATTATCATGTTCGGACATATGGCAATATCTTCATGATTCTTATCAATCCAGGAGAAAAAAAGATGTAAGAAGCTTGATTTGAAACCATTAATCAGTATAGAATGACTATGAAGTTGAACAAATATTATAGGAGTTATGAGGAAGAAGCTATCCCACTTTCTATTCAGATGATTCCAGATTAGCATGTTCGGACTTATGGCAATATCTTCATGATTCTTATCAAACCAAGAGGAACCAAGATGTAAGAAGCTTGATTTGAAACCATTAGTATGTATAGAATGACCAGGAAGTTGAATAAATCTCATAGGAGTTATGAGGAAGAAGCTATCCCACTTTCTATTCAGATGATTCCAGATTAGCATGTTCGGACATATGGCAATATCTTCATGATTCATATCTAACCAGGATGAACCAAGATGCAAGAAGCTTGATTTGAAACCATTAATCAGTGTAGAATGACCAGGAAGTTGAAAAATCTCATAGGAGTTATGAGGAAGAAGCTATCCCACTTTCAATTCAGATGATTCCAGATTATTCTGTTCGGACTTATGGCAATATCCTCATGATTCATATCAAACCAGGATGAACCAAGATGTAAGAAGGTTGATTTGGAACCATTAATCAGTATATAATGACCAGAAAGTTGAATAAATCTCATAGGAGTTATGAGGAAGAAGTTATCCCACTTTCTATTCAGATGATTTCAGATTAGCCTGTTCGGACATATGGCAATATCTTCATAATTCTTATCAAACCAGGAGGAACCAAGATGTAAGAAGCTCGATTTCAAACCATTAATCAGCATAGAATGACCAGGAAGTTTAATAAATCTCATAGGAGTTATGAGGAAGAAGCTATCTCACTTTCTATTGAGATGATTCCAGATTAGCTTGTTCGGACATATGGCAATATCTTCATGATTCTTATCAATCTAGGAGGAACCAAAATTTAAGAAGCTTGATTTGAAACCATTAATAAGTATAGAATGACCAGGAAGTTGAAAAAATCTTATAGGAGCTATGAGGAAGAAGTTATCCCACTTTCTATTCAGATGATTCCAGATTATCATGTTTGGACATATGGCAAAATATCTGCATGATTCTTATCAATCCAGGAGGAAACAAGATGTAAGAAACTTGATTTGAAACCATTAATCAGTATAGAATGACCAGGAAGTTAAATAAATCTCATAGGAGTTATGAGGAAGAAGCTATCCCATTTTCTGTTCAGATGATTCCAGATTAGCATGTTTGGACTTATGGCAATATCTTCATGATTCTTATCAAACCAGGAAGAACCAAATTGTAAGAAGCTTGATTTGAAACCATTAATCTGTATAGAATGACCAGGAAGTTGAATAAATATTATAGGAGCTATGAGGAAGAAGTTATCCCACTTTCTATTCAGATGATTCCAGATCAGCCTGTTCAGACATATGGCAATATCTTCATGATTCTTATCAAACCAGGAGGAACCAAGATGTAAGAAGCTTGATTCGAAACCATTAATCAGTATAGAATGACCAGGAAGTTGAATAAATCTCATAGGATTTATGAGGAAGAAGTTATCCCACTTTCAATTCAGATGATTCCAGATTAGCCTGTTCGGACTTATGGCAATATCCTCAAGATTCATATCAAACCAGGATGAACCAAGATGTAAGAAGGTTGATTTGAAACCATTAATCAGTATATAATGACCAGGAAGTTGAATAAATCTCATAGGAGTTATGAGGAAGAAGTTATCCCACTTTCTATTCAGATGATTCCAGATTAGCCTTTTCAGACATATGGAAATATCTTCATAATTTTTATCAAACCAGGAGGAACCAAGATGTAAGAAACTCGATTTCAAACCATTAATCAGTATAGAATGACCAGGAAGTTGAATAAATCTTATAGAAGTTATGAGGAAGAAGCTATCTCACTTTCTATTCAGATGATTCCAGATTAGCCTTTTCGGACATATGGCAATATCTTTATGATTCTTATCAATCCAGGAGGAACCAAAATGTAAGAAGCTTGATTTGAAACCATTAATCAGTATAGAATGACCAGGAAGTTGAATAAATCTTATAGGAGCTATGAGGAAGAAGTTATCCCACTTTCTATTCAAATGATTCCAGATTATCATGTTCGGACATATGGCAAAATATCTTCATGATTCTTATCAATCCAGGAGGAAACAAGATGTAAGAAGCTTGATTTGAAACCATTAATCAGTATAGAATGACCAGAAAGTTGAATAAATCTTATAGGAGCTATGAGGAATATCCCACTTTCTATTCAGATGATTCCAAATTAGTCTGTTCGGACATATGACAATATCTTCATGATTTTTATCAATCCAGGAGGAAACAAGATGTAAGAAGCTATATTTGAAACCATTAATCAGTATAGAATGACCAGGAAGTTGAATAAATCTCATAGGAGTTATGAAGAAGAAGCTATCTCACTTTCTATTCAGATGATTCCAGATTATCCTGTTCGGACATATGGCAATATCTTGATGATTCTTATCAAACTAGGAGGAACCAAGATGTAAGAAGCTTGATTTGAAACCATTAGTAAGTATAGAATTACCAGGAAGTTGAATAAATCTCATAGTAGTTATGAGGAAGAAGCTATCCCACTTTCTATTCAGATGATTCCAGATTTACTTGTTCGGACATATGGCAATATCTTCATGATTCATATCAAACCAGGATGAAACAAGATGAAAGAAGCTTGATTTGAAACTATTAATCAGTATAGAATGACCAGGAAGTTGAATAAATCTCATAGGAGTTATGAGAAAGAAGTTATCTCACTTTCTATTTAGATGATTCCAGATTAGCCTGTTCGGACATATGGCAATATCTTCATGATTCTTATCAATCCAGGAGGAAACAAGATGTAAGAAGCAATATTTGAAACCATTAATCAGTATAGAATGACCAGGAAGTTGAATAAATCTCATAGGAGTAATGAGGAAGAAGCTATCTCACTTTTTATTCAGATGATTCCAGATAAGCTTGTTCGGACATGTGGCAATATCTTGATGATTCATATCAAACCAGGATAAACCAAGATGTAAGAAGCTTGATTTGAAACCATTAGTAAGTGTATAATGACCAGGAAGTTGAATAAATCTCATAGGAGTTATGAGGAAGAAGCTATCCCACTTTCTATTCAGATGATTCCAGATTAGCCTGTTCGGACATATGGCAACATCTTCATGATTCATATCAAACCAAGATGAACCAAGATTTAAGAAGGTTGATTTGAAACTATTAATCAGTATAGAATGACCAGGAAGTTGAATAAATCTCATAGGAGTTATGAGGAAGAAGCTATCAAACATTCTATTCAGATGATTCCAGATTAGCCTGTTTGGACATATGGCAATTTCTTCATGATTCTCATCAAACCAGGAGGAACCAAGATGTAAGAAGCTTGATTTGAAGCCATTAGTAAGTATATAATGACAAGGAAGTTGAATAAATCTCATAGGAGTTATGAGGAAGAAGTTATCCCACTTTTTATTCAGATGATTCCAAATTAGCTTGTTCGGACATATGGCAATATCTTCATGATTCTTATCAATCCAGGAGGAAACAAAATGTAAGAAGCTATATTTGAAAACATTAATCAGTATAGAATGACCAGGAAGTTGAATAAATCTCATAGGAGTTATGAAGAAGAAGCTATCTCACTTTCTATTCAGATGATTCCAGATTATCCTGTTCGGACATATGGCAATATCTTGATGATTCTTATCAAACCAGGAGGAACCAAGATGTAAGAAGCTTGATTTGAAACCATTAGTAAGTATAGAATGACCAGGAAGTTGAATAAATCTCATAGTAGTTATGAGGAAGAAGCTATCCCACTTTCTATTCAGATGATTCCAGATTTACCTGTTCGGACATATGGCAATATCTTCATGCTTCATATCAAACCAGGATGAACCAAGATGAAAGAAGCTTGATTTGAAACTATTAATCAGTATAGAATGACCAGGAAGTTTAATAAATCTCATAGGAGTTATGAGGAAGAAGCTATCTCACTTTCTATTCAGATGATTCCAGATTAGCATGTTCGGACATATGGCAATATCTTGATGATTCATATCAAACCAGGATAAACCAAGATGTAAGAAGCTTGATTTGAAACCATTAGTAAGTGTATAATGACCAGGAAGTTGAATAAATCTCATAGGAGTTATGAGAAAGAAGCTATCCCACTTTCTATTCAGATGATTCCAGATTAGCCTGTTCGGACATATGGCAATATCTTCATGATTCATATCAAACCAGGATGAACCAAGATGTAAGAAGGTTGATTTGAAACCATTAATCAGTATAGAATGACCAGGAAGTTTTATAAACCTCATAAGAGTTATGAGGAAGAATTTATCCCACTTTCTATTCAGATGATTCCAGATTATCTTGTTCGGACATATGGCAATATCTTCATGATTCTTATCAATCCAGGAGAAAAAAAGATGTAAGAAGTTTGATTTGAAACCATTAATCAGTATAGAATGACCAGGAAGTTAAATAAATCTCATATGAGTTATGAGGAAGAAGCTATCCCACTTTCTATTCAGATGATTCCAGATTAGCCTGTTCGGACTTATGGCAATATCTTCATGATTCTTATCAAACCAGGAGGAACCAAGATGTAAGAAGCTTGATTTGAAACCATTAGTAAGTATAGAATGACCAGGAAGTTGAATAAATCTCATAGGAGTTATGAGGAAGAAGTTATCCCACTTTCTCTTCAGATGATTCCAGATCAGCCTGTTCGGACATATGGTAATATCTTCATTATTCTTATCAAACCAGGAGGAACCAAGATGTAAGAAGCTTGATTTGAAATCATTAATCAGAATAGAATGACCAGGAAGTTGAATAAATCTCATAGGAGTTATGAGGAATATCCCACTTTCTATTCAGATGATTCCAAATTAGCCTGTTCGGACATATGACAATATCTTCATGATTTTTATCAATCCAGGAGGAAACAAGATGTAAGAAGCTATATTTGAAACCATTAATCAGTATAGAATGACCAGGAATTTGAATAAATCTCATAGGAGTTATGAAGAAGAAGCTATCTCACTTTCTATTCAGATGATTCCAGATTATCCTGTTCGGACATATGGCAATATCTTGATGATTCTTATCAAACTAGGAGGAACCAAGATGTAAGAAGCTTGATTTGAAACCATTAGTAAGTATAGAATTACCAGGAAGTTGAATAAATCTCATAGTAGTTATGAGGAAGAAGCTATCCCACTTTCTATTCAGATGATTCCAGATTTACTTGTTCGGACATATGGCAATATCTTCATGATTCATATCAAACCAGGATGAACCAAGATGAAAGAAGCTTGATTTGAAACTATTAATCAGTATAGAATGACCAGGAAGTTGAATAAGTCTCATAGGATTTATGAGGAAGAAGCTATCTCACTTTCTATTCAGATGATTCCAGATTAGCCTGTTCGGACATATGGCAATATCTTGATGATTCATATCAAACCCGGATAAACCAAGATGTAAGAAGCTTGATTTGAAACCATTAGTAAGTGTATAATGACCAGGAAGTTGAATAAATCTCATAGGAGTTATGAGAAAGAAGCTATCCCACTTTCTATTCAGATAATTCCAGATTAGCCTGTTCGGACATATGGCAATATCTTCATGATTCATATCAAACCAGGATGAACCAAGATGTAAGAAGGTTGATTTGAAACCATTAATCAGTATAGAATGACCAGAAAGTTTAATAAATCTCATAAGAGTTATGAGGAAGAAGTTTTCCCACTTTCTATTCAGATGATTCCTGATTATCATGTTCGGACAAATGGCAATATCTTCATGATTCTTATCAATCCAGGAGAAAACAAGATGTAAGAAGTTTGATTTGAAACCATTAATCAGTATAGAATGACCAGGAAGTTAAATAAATCTCATAGGAGTTATGAGGAAGAAGCTATCCCACTTTCTATTCAGATAATTTCAGATTAGCCTGTTCGGACATATGGCAATATCTTCATGATTCATATCAAACCAAGATATACCAAGATGTAAGAAGCTTGATTTGCAACAATTAATCAGTGTAGAATGACCAGGAAGTTTAATAAATCTCATATGAGTTATGAGGAAGAAGCTATCCCACTTTCTATTCAGATAATTCCAGATTAGCATGTTCGGACATATGGCAATATCTTCATTATTCTTATCAAACCAGGAGGAACCGAGATGTAAGAAGCTTGATTTGAAACCATTAATCAGTATAGAATGACCAGGAAGTTGAATAAATCTCATAGGAGTTATGAGGAAGAAGCTATCCCACTTTCTATTCAGATGATTCCATATTAGCATGTTCGGACATATGACAATATCTTCATGATTCTTATCAATCCAGGAGGAACCAAGATGTAAGAAGCTTGATTTGAAAACATTAATCAGTATAGAATGACCAGGAAATTTAATAAATCTCACAGGAGTTATGAGAAAGAAGCTATCCCACTTTCTATTCAGATGATTTCAGATTAGCCTGTTCGGACATATGGCAATATCTTCATGATTCATATCAAACCAGGATATACCAAGATGTAAGAAGCTTGATTTGCAACCATTAATCAGTGTAGAATGACCAGGAAGTTTAATAAATCTCATATGAGTTATGAGGAAGAATCTATCCCACTTTCTATTCAGATAATTCCAGATTAGCCTGTTCGGACATATGGCAATATCTTCATTATTCTTATCAAACCAGGAGGAACCGAGATGTAAGAAGCTTGATTTGAAACCATTAATCAGTATAGAATGACCAGGAAGTTGAATAAATCTCATAGGAGTTATAAGGAAGAAGCTATCCCTCTTTCTATTCAGATGATTCCATATTAGCATGTTCGGACATATGGCAATATCTTCATGATTCTTATCATTCCAGGATATACCAAGATATAAGAAACTTGATTTGAAAACATTAATCAGCAATAGAATGACCAGGAAATTTAATAAATCTCATAGGAGTTATGAGGATGAAGCTATCCCACTCTCTATTCAGATGATTTCAGATTAGCCTGTTCGGACATATGGCAATATCTTCATGATTTATATCAAACCAGGATATACCAAGATGTAAGAAGCTTGATTTGCAACCATTAATCAGTGTAGAATGACCAGGAAGTTTAATAAATCTCATATGAGTTATGAGGAAGAAGGTATCCCACTTTCTATTCAGATGATTCCAGATTAGCCTGTTCGGACATATGGCAATATCTTCATGATTCATATCAAACCAGGATGAACCAAGATGTAAGAAGCTTGATTTGAAACCATTAATCAGTGTAGAATGACCAGGAAGTTGAATGAATCTCATAGGAGTTATGAGGAAGAAGCTATCCCACTTTCTATTCAGATGTTTCCAGATTAGCCTGTTCGGACATATGGCAATATCTTCATGATTCATATCAAACCAGGATATACCAAGATGTAAGAAGCTTGATTTGAAACCATTAGTAAGTATAGAATGACCAGGAAGTTGAATAAATCTCATAGGAGTTATGAGGAAGAAGCTATCCCACTTTCTATTCAGATGATTCCATATTAGCCTGTTCGGACATATGGCAATATCTTCATGATTCTTATCAAACCAGGAGGAACTGAGATGTAAGAAGCTTGATTTGAAACCATTAATCAGTATAGAATGAACAGGAAGTTGAATAAATCTCATAGGAGTTATGAGGAAGAAGCTATCCCACTTTCTATTCAGATGTTTCCAGATTAGCTTGTTCGGACATATGACAATATCTTCATGATTCTTATCAAACCAGGAGGAACCAAGATGTAAGAAGCTTGATTTGAAACAATTAATTAGTATATAATGAACAGGAAGTTGAATAAATCTCATAGGAGTTATGAAGAAGAAGCTATCCCACTTTCTATTCAGATGATTCCAAATTAGCCTGTTCGGACTTATGGCAATATCTTCATGATTCTTATCAAACCAGGAGGAACCAAGATGTAAGAAGCTTGATTTTAAACCATTAGTAAGTATAGAATGACAAGGAAGTTGAATAAATCTCATAGGAGTTATGAGAAAGAAGCTATCCCACATTCTAATCAGATGATTCCAGATCAGCATGTTCGGACATATGGCAATATCTTCATGATTCTTATCAAACAAGGAGGAACCAAGATGTAAGAAGCTTGATTTGAAACCATTAATCAGTATAGAATGACCAGGAAGTTGAGTAAATCTCATAGGAGTTATGAGGAAGAAGCTATCCCACATTCTATTCATATGATTCTAGATCAGCCTGTTCGGACATATGGCAATATCTTCATGATTCTTATCAAACCAGGAGGAACCAAGATTTAAGAAGCTTGATTTGAAACCATTAGTAAGTATATAATGACCAGGAAGTTGAATAAATCTCATAGGAGTTATGAGTAATAAGCTATCCCACTTTCTATTCAGATGATTCCAGATTAGCATGTTCGAACATATGGCAATATCTTCATGATTTATATCAAACCAGGATGAACCAAGATGTAAGAACCTTGATTTGAAACTATTAATCAGTATAGAATGACCAGGAATTTGAATAAATCTCATAGGAGTTATGAGGAAGAAGTTATCCCACTTTCAATTCAGATGATTCCAGATTAGCCTGTTCAGACTTATGGGAATATCCTCATGATTCATATCAAACCATGATGAACCAAGATGTAAGAAGGTTGATTTAAAACCATTAATCAGCATATAATGACGAGGAAGTTGAATAAATCTCATAGGAGTTATGAGGAAGAAGTTATCCCATATTCTATTCAGATGATTCCAGATTATCATGTTCGGACATATGGCAATATCTTCATGATTCTTATCAATCCAGGAGGAAACAAGATGTAAGAAGCTTGATTTGAAACCATTAATCAGTGTAGAATGACCAGGAAGTTGAATAAATCTCATAGTAGCTATGAGGAAGAAGCTATCCCACTTTCAATTCAGATGATTCCAGATTAGCCTGTTCAGACTTATGGTAATATCCTCATGATTCATATCAAACCAGGATGAACCAAGATGTAAGAAGGTTGATTTGCAACCTTTAATCAGCATATAATGACCAGGAAGTTGAATAATTCTCATAGGAGTTGTGAGTAAGAAGATATCCCACTTTCTATCCAGATGATTCCAAATTACCATGTTCGGACATATGGCAATATCTTCATTATTCTTATCAAACCAGGAGGAACCAAGCTGTAAGAAGCTTGATTTGAAACCATTAATCAGTATATAATGACCAGGAAGTTGAATAAATCTCATAGGATTTATGAGGAAGAAGCTATCCCACTTTCTATTCAGATGATTCCAGATTAGCCTGTTCGGACTTATGGCAATATCTTCATGATTCTTATCAAACCATGAGGAACCAAGATGTAAGAAGCTTGATTTGAAACCATTAGTAAGTATAGAATGACAAGGAAGTTGAATAAATCTCATAGGAGTTATAAGGAAGAAGCTATTCCACTTTCTATTTAGAAGATTCCAGATTAGCATGTTCGGACATATGGCAATATCTTCATGATTCATATCAAACCAGGATGAACCAAGATGCAAGAAGCATGATTTGAAACCATTAATCAGTGTAGAATGACAAGGAAGTTGAATAAATCTCAAAGGAGTTATGAGGAAGAAGCTATCCCACTTTCTATTCAGATGATTCCAGATCAGCCTGTTCGGACATATGGCAATATCTTCATTATTCTTATCAAACCAGGAGGAACCAAGATGTAAGAAGCTTGATTTGAAACCATTAATCAGTATAGAATGACCAGGAAGTTGAATAAATCTCATAGGATTTATGAGGAAGAAGCTATCCCACTTTCTATTCAGATGATTCCAGATTAGCTTGTTCGGACCATTAGTAAGTATAGAATGACAAGGAAGTTGAATAAATCTCATAGGAGTTATGAGGAAGAAGCTATCCCACTTTCTATTAAGAAGATTCCAGATTAGCATGTTCAGACATATGGCAATATCTTCATCATTCATATCAAACCAGGATGAACCAAGATGCAAGAAGCATGATTTGAAACCATTAATCAGTATAGAATGACCAGGAAGTTTTATAAACCTCATAAGAGTTATGAGGAAGAATTTATCCCACTTTCTATTCAGATGATTCCAGATTATCTTGTTCGGACATATGGCAATATCTTCATGATTCTTATCAATCCAGGAGAAAACAAGATGTAAGAAGTTTGATTTGAAACCATTAATCAGTATAGAATGACCAGGAAGTTAAATAAATCTCATAGGAGTTATGAGGAAGAAGCTATCCCAATTTCTATTCAGATGATTCCAGATTAGCCTGTTCGGACTTATGGCAATATCTTCATGATTCTTATCAAACCAGGAGGAACCAAGATGTAAGAAGCTTGATTTGAAACCATTAGTAAGTATAGAATGACCAGGAAGTTGAATAAATCTCATAGGAGTTATGAGGAAGAAGCTATCCCACTTTCTATTCAGATGATTCCAGATCAGCCTGTTCGGACATATGGTAATATCTTCATTATTCTTATCAAACCAGGAGGAACCAAGATGTAAGAAGCTTGATTTGAAATCATTAATCAGAATAGAATGACCAGGAAGTTGAATAAATCTCATAGGAGTTATGAGGAATATCCCACTTTCTATTCAGATGATTCCAAATTAGCCTGTTCGGACATATGACAATATCTTCATGATTTTTATCAATCCAGGAGGAAACAAGATGTAAGAAGCTATATTTGAAACCATTAATCAGTATAGAATGACCAGGAATTTGAATAAATCTCATAGGAGTTATGAAGAAGAAGCTATCTCACTTTCTATTCAGATGATTCCAGATTATCCTGTTCGGACATATGGCAATATCTTGATGATTCTTATCAAACTAGGAGGAACCAAGATGTAAGAAGCTTGATTTGAAACCATTAGTAAGTATAGAATTACCAGGAAGTTGAATAAATCTCATAATAGTTATGAGGAAGAAGCTATCCCACTTTCTATTCAGATGATTCCAGATTTACTTGTTCGGACATATGGCAATATCTTCATGATTCATATCAAACCAGGATGAACCAAGATGAAAGAAGCTTGATTTGAAACTATTAATCAGTATAGAATGACCAGGAAGTTGAATAAGTCTCATAGGAGTTATGAGGAAGAAGCTATCTCACTTTCTATTCAGATGATTCCAGATTAGCCTGTTCGGACATATGGCAATATCTTGATGATTCATATCAAACCCGGATAAACCAAGATGTAAGAAGCTTGATTTGAAACCATTAGTAAGTGTATAATGACCAGGAAGTTGAATAAATCTCATAGGAGTTATGAGAAAGAAGCTATCCCACTTTCTATTCAGATGATTCCAGATTAGCCTGTTCGGACATATGGCAATATCTTCATGATTCATATCAAACCAGGATGAACCAAGATGTAAGAAGGTTGATTTGAAACCATTAATCAGTATAGAATGACCAGAAAGTTTAATAAATCTCATAAGAGTTATGAGGAAGAAGTTATCCCACTTTCAATTCAGATGATTCCAGATTAGCCTGTTCAGACTTATGGGAATATCCTCATGATTCATATCAAACCATGATGAACCAAGATGTAAGAAGGTTGATTTAAAACCATTAATCAGCATATAATGACGAGGAAGTTGAATAAATCTCATAGGAGTTATGAGGAAGAAGTTATCCCATATTCTATTCAGATGATTCCAGATTATCATGTTCGGACATATGGCAATATCTTCATGATTCTTATCAATCCAGGAGGAAACAAGATGTAAGAAGCTTGATTTGAAACCATTAATCAGTGTAGAATGACCAGGAAGTTGAATAAATCTCATAGTAGCTATGAGGAAGAAGCTATCCCACTTTCAATTCAGATGATTCCAGATTAGCCTGTTCAGACTTATGGTAATATCCTCATGATTCATATCAAACCAGGATGAACCAAGATGTAAGAAGGTTGATTTGCAACCTTTAATCAGCATATAATGACCAGGAAGTTGAATAATTCTCATAGGAGTTGTGAGTAAGAAGATATCCCACTTTCTATCCAGATGATTCCAAATTACCATGTTCGGACATATGGCAATATCTTCATTATTCTTATCAAACCAGGAGGAACCAAGCTGTAAGAAGCTTGATTTGAAACCATTAATCAGTATATAATGACCAGGAAGTTGAATAAATCTCATAGGATTTATGAGGAAGAAGCTATCCCACTTTCTATTCAGATGATTCCAGATTAGCCTGTTCGGACTTATGGCAATATCTTCATGATTCTTATCAAACCATGAGGAACCAAGATGTAAGAAGCTTGATTTGAAACCATTAGTAAGTATAGAATGACAAGGAAGTTGAATAAATCTCATAGGAGTTATAAGGAAGAAGCTATTCCACTTTCTATTTAGAAGATTCCAGATTAGCATGTTCGGACATATGGCAATATCTTCATGATTCATATCAAACCAGGATGAACCAAGATGCAAGAAGCATGATTTGAAACCATTAATCAGTGTAGAATGACAAGGAAGTTGAATAAATCTCAAAGGAGTTATGAGGAAGAAGCTATCCCACTTTCTATTCAGATGATTCCAGATCAGCCTGTTCGGACATATGGCAATATCTTCATTATTCTTATCAAACCAGGAGGAACCAAGATGTAAGAAGCTTGATTTGAAACCATTAATCAGTATAGAATGACCAGGAAGTTGAATAAATCTCATAGGATTTATGAGGAAGAAGCTATCTCACTTTCTATTCAGATGATTCCAGATTAGCTTGTTCGGACCATTAGTAAGTATAGAATGACAAGGAAGTTGAATAAATCTCATAGGAGTTATGAGGAAGAAGCTATCCCACTTTCTATTAAGAAGATTCCAGATTAGCATGTTCAGACATATGACAATATCTTCATCATTCATATCAAACCAGGATGAACCAAGATGCAAGAAGAATGATTTGAAACCATTAATCAGTATAGAATGACCAGGAAGTTTTATAAACCTCATAAGAGTTATGAGGAAGAATTTATCCCACTTTCTATTCAGATGATTCCAGATTATCTTGTTCGGACATATGGCAATATCTTCATGATTCTTATCAATCCAGGAGAAAACAAGATGTAAGAAGTTTGATTTGAAAACATTAATCAGTATAGAATGACCAGGAAGTTAAATAAATCTCATAGGAGTTATGAGGAAGAAGCTATCCCAATTTCTATTCAGATGATTCCAGATTAGCCTGTTCGGACTTATGGCAATATCTTCATGATTCTTATCAAACCAGGAGGAACCAAGATGTAAGAAGCTTGATTTGAAACCATTAGTAAGTATAGAATGACCAGGAAGTTGAATAAATCTCATAGGAGTTATGAGGAAGAAGCTATCCCACTTTCTATTCAGATGATTCCAGATCAGCCTGTTCGGACATATGGTAATATCTTCATTATTCTTATCAAACCAGGAGGAACCAAGATGTAAGAAGCTTGATTTGAAATCATTAATCAGAATAGAATGACCAGGAAGTTGAATAAATCTCATAGGAGTTATGAGGAATATCCCACTTTCTATTCAGATGATTCCAAATTAGCCTGTTCGGACATATGACAATATCTTCATGATTTTTATCAATCCAGGAGGAAACAAGATGTAAGAAGCTATATTTGAAACCATTAATCAGTATAGAATGACCAGGAATTTGAATAAATCTCATAGGAGTTATGAAGAAGAAGCTATCTCACTTTCTATTCAGATGATTCCAGATTATCCTGTTCGGACATATGGCAATATCTTGATGATTCTTATCAAACTAGGAGGAACCAAGATGTAAGAAGCTTGATTTGAAACCATTAGTAAGTATAGAATTACCAGGAAGTTGAATAAATCTCATAATAGTTATGAGGAAGAAGCTATCCCACTTTCTATTCAGATGATTCCAGATTTACTTGTTCGGACATATGGCAATATCTTCATGATTCATATCAAACCAGGATGAACCAAGATGAAAGAAGCTTGATTTGAAACTATTAATCAGTATAGAATGACCAGGAAGTTGAATAAGTCTCATAGGAGTTATGAGGAAGAAGCTATCTCACTTTCTATTCAGATGATTCCAGATTAGCCTGTTCGGACATATGGCAATATCTTGATGATTCATATCAAACCCGGATAAACCAAGATGTAAGAAGCTTGATTTGAAACCATTAGTAAGTGTATAATGACCAGGAAGTTGAATAAATCTCATAGGAGTTATGAGAAAGAAGCTATCCCACTTTCTATTCAGATGATTCCAGATTAGCCTGTTCGGACATATGGCAATATCTTCATGATTCATATCAAACCAGGATGAACCAAGATGTAAGAAGGTTGATTTGAAACCATTAATCAGTATAGAATGACCAGAAAGTTTAATAAATCTCATAAGAGTTATGAGGAAGAAGTTTTCCCACTTTCTATTCAGATGATTCCTGATTATCATGTTCGGACAAATGGCAATATCTTCATGATTCTTATCAATCCAGGAGAAAACAAGATGTAAGAAGTTTGATTTGAAACCATTAATCAGTATAGAATGACCAGGAAGTTAAATAAATCTCATAGGAGTTATGAGGAAGAAGCTATCCCACTTTCTATTCAGATAATTTCAGATTAGCCTGTTCGGACATATGGCAATATCTTCATGATTCATATCAAACCAAGATATACCAAGATGTAAGAAGCTTGATTTGCAACAATTAATCAGTGTAGAATGACCAGGATGTTTAATAAATCTCATATGAGTTATGAGGAAGAAGCTATCCCACTTTCTATTCAGATAATTCCAGATTAGCATGTTCGGACATATGGCAATATCTTCATTATTCTTATCAAACCAGGAGGAACCGAGATGTAAGAAGCTTGATTTGAAACCATTAATCAGTATAGAATGACCAGGAAGTTGAATAAATCTCATAGGAGTTATGAGGAAGAAGCTATCCCACTTTCTATTCAGATGATTCCATATTAGCATGTTCGGACATATGACAATATCTTCATGATTCTTATCAATCCAGGAGGAACCAAGATGTAAGAAGCTTGATTTGAAAACATTAATCAGTATAGAATGACCAGGAAATTTAATAAATCTCACAGGAGTTATGAGAAAGAAGCTATCCCACTTTCTATTCAGATGATTTCAGATTAGCCTGTTCGGACATATGGCAATATCTTCATGATTCATATCAAACCAGGATATACCAAGATGTAAGAAGCTTGATTTGCAACCATTAATCAGTGTAGAATGACCAGGAAGTTTAATAAATCTCATATGAGTTATGAGGAAGAATCTATCCCACTTTCTATTCAGATAATTCCAGATTAGCCTGTTCGGACATATGGCAATATCTTCATTATTCTTATCAAACCAGGAGGAACCGAGATGTAAGAAGCTTGATTTGAAACCATTAATCAGTATAGAATGACCAGGAAGTTGAATAAATCTCATAGGAGTTATGAGGAAGAAGCTATCCCTCTTTCTATTCAGATGATTCCATATTAGCATGTTCGGACATATGGCAATATCTTCATGATTCTTATCATTCCAGGATATACCAAGATATAAGAAACTTGATTTGAAAACATTAATCAGCAATAGAATGACCAGGAAATTTAATAAATCTCATAGGAGTTATGAGGATGAAGTTATCCCACTCTCTATTCAGATGATTTCAGATTAGCCTGTTCGGACATATGGCAATATCTTCATGATTTATATCAAACCTGGATATACCAAGATGTAAGAAGCTTGATTTGCAACCATTAATCAGTGTAGAATGACCAGGAAGTTTAATAAATCTCATATGAGTTATGAGGAAGAAGGTATCCCACTTTCTATTCAGATGATTCCAGATTAGCCTGTTCGGACATATGGCAATATCTTCATGATTCATATCAAACCAGGATGAACCAAGATTTAAGAAGCTTGATTTGAAACCATTAATCAGTGTAGAATGACCAGGAAGTTGAATGAATCTCATAGGAGTTATGAGGAAGAAGCTATCCCACTTTCTATTCAGATGTTTCCAGATTAGCCTGTTCGGACATATGGCAATATCTTCATGATTCATATCAAACCAGGATATACCAAGATGTAAGAAGCTTGATTTGAAACCATTAGTAAGTATAGAATGACAAGGAAGTTGAATAAATCTCATAGGAGTTATGAGGAAGAAGCTATCCCACTTTCTATTCAGATGATTCCATATTAGCCTGTTCGGACATATGGCAATATCTTCATGATTCTTATCAAACCAGGAGGAACCGAGATGTAAGAAGCTTGATTTGAAACCATTAATCAGTATAGAATGAACAGGAAGTTGAATAAATCTCATAGGAGTTATGAGGAAGAAGCTATCCCACTTTCTATTCAGATGTTTCCAGATTAGCATGTTCGGACATATGACAATATCTTCATGATTCTTATCAAACCAGGAGGAACCAAGATGTAAGAAGCTTGATTTGAAACAATTAATTAGTATATAATGAACAGGAAGTTGAATAAATCTCATAGGAGTTATGAAGAAGAAGCTATCCCACTTTCTATTCAGATGATTCCAGATTAGCCTGTTCGGACTTATGGCAATATCTTCATGATTCTTATCAAACCAGGAGGAACCAAGATGTAAGAACCTTGATTTTAAACCATTAGTAAGTATAGAATGACAAGGAAGTTGAATAAATCTCATAGGAGTTATGAGAAAGAAGCTATCCCACATTCTAATCAGATGATTCCAGATCAGCATGTTCGGACATATGGCAATATCTTCATGATTCTTATCAAACAAGGAGGAACCAAGATGTAAGAAGCTTGATTTGAAACCATTAATCAGTATAGAATGACCAGGAAGTTGAGTAAATCTCATAGGAGTTATGAGGAAGAAGCTATCCCACATTCTATTCATATGATTCTAGATCAGCCTGTTCGGACATATGGCAATATCTTCATGATTCTTATCAAACCAGGAGGAACCAAGATTTAAGAAGCTTGATTTGAAACCATTAGTAAGTATATAATGACCAGGAAGTTGAATAAATCTCATAGGAGTTATGAGTAATAAGCTATCCCACTTTCTATTCAGATGATTCCAGATTAGCATGTTCGAACATATGGCAATATCTTCATGATTTATATCAAACCAGGATGAACCAAGATGTAAGAACCTTGATTTGAAACTATTAATCAGTATAGAATGACCAGGAATTTGAATAAATCTCATAGGAGTTATGAGGAAGAAGTTATCCCACTTTCAATTCAGATGATTCCAGATTAGCCTGTTCAGACTTATGGGAATATCCTCATGATTCATATCAAACCATGATGAACCAAGATGTAAGAAGGTTGATTTAAAACCATTAATCAGCATATAATGACGAGGAAGTTGAATAAATCTCATAGGAGTTATGAGGAAGAAGTTATCCCACTTTCTATTCAGATGATTCCAGATTATCATGTTCGGACATATGGCAATATCTTCATGATTCTTATCAATCCAGGAGGAAACAAGATGTAAGAAGCTTGATTTGAAACCATTAATCAGTGTAGAATGACCAGGAAGTTGAATAAATCTCATAGTAGTTATGAGGAAGAAGCTATCCCACTTTCAATTCAGATGATTCCAGATTAGCCTGTTCAGACTTATGGTAATATCCTCATGATTCATATCAAACCAGGATGAACCAAGATGTAAGAAGGTTGATTTGAAACCTTTAATCAGCATATAATGACCAGGAAGTTGAATAATTCTCATAGGAGTTGTGAGTAAGAAGATATCCCACTTTCTATCCAGATGATTCCAAATTACCATGTTCGGACATATGGCAATATCTTCATTATTCTTATCAAACCAGGAGGAACCAAGCTGTAAGAAGCTTGATTTGAAACCATTAATCAGTATAGAATGACCAGGAAGTTGAATAAATCTCATAGGATTTATGAGGAAGAAGCTATCCCACTTTCTATTCAGATGATTCCAGATTAGCCTGTTCGGACTTATGGCAATATCTTCATGATTCTTATCAAACCATGAGGAACCAAGATGTAAGAAGCTTGATTTGAAACCATTAGTAAGTACAGAATGACAAGGAAGTTGAATAAATCTCATAGGAGTTATAAGGAAGAAGCTATTCCACTTTCTATTTAGAAGATTCCAGATTAGCATGTTCGGACATATGGCAATATCTTCATGATTCATATCAAACCAGGATGAACCAAGATGCAAGAAGCATGATTTGAAACCATTAATCAGTGTAGAATGACAAGGAAGTTGAATAAATCTCAAAGGAGTTATGAGGAAGAAGCTATCCCACTTTCTATTCAGATGATTCCAGATCAGCCTGTTCGGACATATGGCAATATCTTCATTATTCTTATCAAACCAGGAGGAACCAAGATGTAAGAAGCTTGATTTGAAACCATTAATCAGTATAGAATGACCAGGAAGTTGAATAAATCTCATAGGATTTATGAGGAAGAAGCTATCCCACTTTCTATTAAGATGATTCCAGATTAGCTTGTTCGGACCATTAGTAAGTATAGAATGACAAGGAAGTTGAATAAATCTCATAGGAGTTATGAGGAAGAAGCTATCCCACTTTCTATTAAGAAGATTCCAGATTAGCATGTTCAGACATATGGCAATATCTTCATCATTCATATCAAACCAGGATGAACCAAGATGCAAGAAGCATGATTTGAAACCATTAATCAGTGTAGAATGACAAGAAAGTTGTATAAATCTCAAAGGAGTTATGAGGAAGAAGCTATCCCACTTTCTATTCAGATGATTCCAGATCAGCCTGTTCGGACATATGGCAATATCTTCATTATTCTTATCAAACCAGGAGAAACCAAGTTGTAAAAAGCTTGATTTGAAACCATTAATCAGTATAGACTGGCCAGGAAGTTGAATAAATCTCATAGGAGTTATGAGGAAGAAGTTATCCCACTTTCAATTCAAATGATTCCAGATTAGCCTGTTCGGACTTCTGGCAATATCCTCATGATTCATATAAAACCAGGATGAACGAAGATGTAAGAAGGTTGATTTGAAACTATTAATCAGTATAGAATGACCAGGAAGTTGAATAAATCTCATAGGAGTTATGTGGAAGAAGCTATCCCACATTCTATTCAGATGATTCCAGATTAGCCTGTTCGGACATATGGCAATAATCTTCATGATTCTCATCAAACCAGGAGGAACCAAGATGTAAGAAGCTTGATTTGAAGCCATTAGTAAGTATATAATGACCAGGAAGTTGAATAAATCTCATATGAGTTATGAGGAATAAACTATCTCACTTTCTATTCAGATGATTCCAGATTAGCATGTTCGGACATATGGCAATATCTTGATGATTCATATCAAACCAGGATAAACCAAGATGTAAGAAGCTTGATTTGAAACCATTAGTAAGTGTATAATGACCAGGAATTTGAATAAATCTCATAGGAGTTATGACGAAGAAGCTATCCCACTTTCTATTCAGATGATTCCAGATTAGCCTTTTCGGACATATGGCAATATCTTCATGATTCATATCAAACCAGGATGAACCAAGATGTAAGAAGGTTAATTTAAAACCATTAATCAGTATAGAATGACCAGAAAGTTTAATAAATCTCATAAGAGTTTTGAGGAAGAAGTTATCCCACTTTTTATTCAGATGATTCCAGATTATCATGTTCGGACATATGGCAATATCTTCATAATTCATATCAAACCAGGAGGAACCAAAATTTAAGAAGGTTGATTTGAAACCATTAATCAGTATAGAATGACCAGGAAGTTAAATAAATCTCATAGGAGTTATGAGGAAGAAGCTATCCCACTTTCTATTCAGATGATTGCAGATTAGCCTGTTCGGACTTATGGCAATATCTTCATGATTCTTATCAAACCAGGAGGAACCAAGATGTAAGAAGCTTGATTTGAAACCATTAGTAAGTATAGAATGACCAGGAAGTTGAATAAATCTCATAGGATTTATGAGGAAGAAGCTATCCCACTTTCTATTCTGATGATTCCAAATTAGTCTATTCGGACATATGGCAATATCTTCATGATTCATATCAAACCAGGATGAACCAAGATGCAAGAAGCTTGATTTAAAACCATTAATCAGTGTAGAATGACCAGGAAGTTGAATAAATCTCATAGGAGTTATGAGGAAGAAGCTATCCCACATTCTATTCAGATGATTCCAGATCAGCATGTTCAGACATATGGCAATATCTTCATGATTCTTATCAAACAAGGAGGAACCAAGATGTAAGAAGCTTGATTTGAAACCATTAATCAGTATAGAATGACCAGGAAGTTGAGTAAATCTCATAGGAGTTATGAGGAAGAAGCTATCCCACATTCGATTCATATGATTCTAGATCAGCCTGTTCGGACATATGGCAATATCTTCATGATTCTTATCAAACCAGGAGGAACCAAGATGTAAGAAGCTTGATTTGAAACCATTAGTAAGTATATAATGACCAAGAAGTTGAATAAATCTCATAGGAGTTATGAGTAAGAAGCAATCCCACTTTCTATTCAGATGATTCCAGATTAGCATGTTCGAACATATGGCAATATCTTCATGATTTATATTAAACCAGGATGAACCAAGATGTAAGAACCTTGATTTGAAACTATTAATCAGTATAGAATGACCAGGATATTGAATAAATCTCATAGGAGTTATGAGTAATAAGCTATCCCACTTTCTATTCAGATGATTCCAGATTAGCATGTTCGAACATATGGCAATATCTTCATGATTTATATCAAACCAGGATGAACCAAGATGTAAGAACCTTGATTTGAAACTATTAATCAGTATAGAATGACTAGGAATTTGAATAAATCTCATAGGAGTTATGAGGAAGAAGTTATCCCACTTTCAATTCAGATGATTCCAGATTAGCCTGTTCAGGCTTATGGGAATATCCTCATGATTCATATCAAACCATGATGAACCAAGATGTAAGAAGGTTGATTTAAAACCATTAATCAGCATATAATGACGAGGAAGTTGAATAAATCTCATAGGAGTTATGAGGAAGAAGTTATCCCACTTTCTATTCAGATGATTCCAGATTATCATGTTCGGACATATGGTAATATCTTCATGATTCTTATCAATCCAGGAGGAAACAAGATGTAAGAAGCTTGATTTGAAACCATTAATCAGTGTAGAATGGCCAGGAAGTTGAATAAATCTCATAGTAGTTATGAGGAAGAAGCTATCCCACTTTCAATTCAGATGATTCCAGATTAGCCTATTCAGACTTATGGTAATATCCTCATAATTCATATCAAACCAGGATGAACCAAGATGTAAGAAGGTTGATTTGAAACCTTTAATCAGCATATAATGACCAGGAAGTTGAATAATTCTCATAGGAGTTGTGAGTAAGAAGATATCCCACTTTCTATCCAGATGATTCCAAATTACCATGTTCGGACATATGGCAATATCTTCAATATTCTTATCAAACCAGGAGGAACCAAGCTGTAAGAAGCTTGATTTGAAACCATTAATCAGTATAGAATGACCAGGAAGTTGAATAAATCTCATAGGATTTATGAGGAAGAAGCTATCCAATTTTCTATTCAGATGATTCCAGATTAGCCTGTTCGGTCTTATGGCAATATCTTCATGATTCTTATCAAACCAGGAGGAACCAAGATGTAAGAAGCTTGATTTGAAACCATTAGTAAGTATAGAATGACAAGGAAGTTGAATAAATATCATAGGAGTTATGAGGAAGAAGCTATTCCACTTTCTATTTAGAAGATTCCAGATTAGCATGTTCGGACATATGGCAATATCTTCATGATTCATATCAAACCAGGATGAACCAAGATGCAAGAAGCATGATTTGAAACCATTAATCAGTGTAGAATGACAAGGAAGTTGAATAAATCTCAAAGGAGTTATGAGGAAGAAGCTATCCCACTTTCTATTCAGATGATTCCAGATCAGCCTGTTCGGACATATGGCAATATCTTCATTATTCTTATCAAACCAGGAGGAACCAAGATGTAAGAAGCTTGATTTGAAACCATTAATCAGTATAGAATGACCAGGAAGTTGAATAAATCTCATAGGATTTATGAGGAAGAAGCTATCCCACTTTCTATTCAGATGATTCCAGATTAGCCTGTTCGGACTTATGGCAATATCTTCATGATTCTTATCAAACCAGGAGGAACCAAGATGTAAGAAGCTTGATTTGAAACCATTAGTAAGTATAGAATGACAAGGAAGTTGAATAAATCTCATAGGAGTTATGAGGAAGAAGCTATCCCACTTTCTATTAAGAAGATTCCAGATTAGCATGTTCAGACATATGGCAATATCTTCATCATTCATATCAAACCAGGATGAACCAAGATGCAAGAAGCATGATTTGAAACCATTAATCAGTGTAGAATGACAAGAAAGTTGTATAAATCTCAAAGGAGTTATGAGGAAGAAGCTATCCCACTTTCTATTCAGATGATTCCAGATCAGCCTGTTCGGACATATGGCAATATCTTCATTATTCTTATCAAACCAGGAGAAACCAAGATGTAAGAAGCTTGATTTGAAACCATTAATCAGTATAGACTGACCAGGAAGTTGAATAAATCTCATAGGAGTTATGATGAAGAAGTTATCCCACTTTCAATTCAAATGATTCCAGATTAGCCTGTTCGGACTTCTGGCAATATCCTCATGATTCATATAAAACCAGGATGAACGAAGATGTAAGAAGGTTGATTTGAAACTATTAATCAGTATAGAATGACCAGAAAGTTGAATAAATCTCATAGGAGTTATGAGGAAGAAGCTATCCCACATTCTATTCAGATGATTCCAGATTAGCCTGTTCGGACATATGGCAATAATCTTCATGATTCTCATCAAACCAGGAGGAACCAAGATGTAAGAAGCTTGATTTGAAGCCATTAGTAAGTATATAATGACCAGGAAGTTGAATAAATCTCATATGAGTTATGAGGAATAAACTATCTCACTTTCTATTCAGATGATTCCAGATTAGCATGTTCGGACATATGGCAATATCTTGATGATTCATATCAAACCAGGATAAACCAAGATGTAAGAAGCTTGATTTGAAACCATTAGTAAGTGTATAATGACCAGGAATTTGAATAAATCTCATAGGAGTTATGAGGAAGAAGCTAGCCCACTTTATATTCAGATGATTCCAGATTAGCCTTTTCGGACATATGGCAATATCTTCATGATTCATATCAAACCAGGATGAACCAAGATGTAAGAAGGTTAATTTGAAACCATTAATCAGTATAGAATGACCAGAAAGTTTAATAAATCTCATAAGAGTTATGAGGAAGAAGTTATCCCACTTTTTATTCAGCTGAGTCCAGATTATCATGTTCGGACATATGGCAATATCTTCATAATTCATATCAAACCAGGAGGAACCAAAATTTAAGAAGGTTGATTTGAAACCATTAATCAGTATAGAATGACCAGGAAGTTAAATAAATCTCATAGGAGTTATGAGGAAGAAGCTATCCCACTTTCTATTCAGATGATTGCAGATTAGCCTGTTCGGACTTATGGCAATATCTTCATGATTCTTATCAAACCAGGAGGAACCAAGATGTAAGAAGCTTGATTTGAAACCATTAGTAAGTATAGAATGACCAGGAAGTTGAATAAATCTCATAGGATTTATGAGGAAGAAGCTATCCCACTTTCTATTCTGATGATTCCAAATTAGTCTATTCGGACATATGGCAATATCTTCATGATTCATATCAAACCAGGATGAACCAAGATGCAAGAAGCTTGATTTAAAACCATTAATCAGTGTAGAATGACCAGGAAGTTGAATAAATCTCATAGGAGTTATGAGGAAGAAGCTATCCCACATTCTATTCAGATGATTCCAGATCAGCATGTTCGGACATATGGCAATATCTTCATGATTCTTATCAAACAAGGAGGAACCAAGATGTAAGAAGCTTGATTTGAAACCATTAATCAGTATAGAATGACCAGGAAGTTGAGTAAATCTCATAGGAGTTATGAGGAAGAAGCTATCCCACATTCGATTCATATGATTATAGATCAGCATGTTCGGACATATGGCAATATCTTCATGATTCTTATCAAACCAGGAGGAACCAAGATGTAAGAAGCTTGATTTGAAACCATTAGTAAGTATATAATGACCAGGAAGTTGAATAAATCTCATAGGAGTTATGAGTAAGAAGCTATCCCACTTTCTATTCAGATGATTCCAGATTAGCATGTTCGAACATATGGCAATATCTTCATGATTTATATTAAACCAGGATGAACCAAGATGTAAGAACCTTGATTTGAAACTATTAATCAGTATAGAATGACCAGGAATTTGAATAAATCTCATAGGAGTTATGAGGAAGAAGCTATCCCACTTTCAATTCAGATGATTCAAGATTAGCCTGTTCAGACTTATGGGAATATCCTCATGATTCATATCAAACCAGGATGAACCAAGATGTAAGAAGGTTTATTTAAAACCATTAATCAGCATATAATGACGAGGAAGTTGAATAAATCTCATAGGAGTTATGAGGAAGAAGTTATCCCACTTTCTATTCAGATGATTCCATATTATCATGTTCGGACATATGACAATATCTTCATGATTCTTATCAATCCAGGAGGAAAGAAGATGTAAGAAGCTTGATTTGAAACCATTAAATCAGTGTAGAATGACCAGGAAGTTGAATAAATCTCATAGGAGTTATGAGGAAGAAGCTATCCCACTTTCAATTCAGATGATTCCAGATTAGCCTGTTCAGGCTTATGGTAATATCCTCATGATTCATATCAAACCAGGATGAACCAAGATGTAAGAAGGTTGATTTGAAACCTTTAATCAGCATATAATGACCAGGAAGTTGAATAAATCTCATAGGAGTTGTGAGTAAGAAGATATCCCACTTTCTATCCAGATGATACCAAATTACCATGTTCGGACTTATGGCAATATCTTCATGATTCTTATCAAACCAGGAGGAACCAAGATGTAAGAAGCTTGATTTGAAACCATTAGTAAGAATAGAATGACAAGGAAGTTGAATAAATCTCATAGGAGTTATGAGGAAGAAGTTATCCCACTTTCTATTAGGAATATTCTAGATTAGCATGTTCGGACATATGCCAATATCTTCATGATTCATATCAAACCATGATGAACCGAGATGCAAGAAGCATGATTTGAAACCATTAATCAGTGTTGAATGACAAGGAAGTTGAATAATTCTCAAAGAAGTTATGAGGAAGAAGCTATCCCACTTTCTATCCAGATGATTCCAGATCAGCCTGTTCGGACATATGGCAATATCTTCATTATTCTTATCAAACCAGGAGGAACCAAGATGTAAGAAGCTTGATTTGAAACCATTAATCAGTATAGAATGACCAGGAAGTTGAATAAATCTCATAGGATTTATGAGGAAGAAGCTATCCCACTTTCTATTCAGATGATTCCAGATTAGCCTGTTCAGACTTATGGCAATATCTTCATGATTCTTATCAAACCAGGAGGAACCAAGATGTAAGAAGCTTGATTTGAAACCATTAGTAAGTATAGAATGACAAGGAAGTTGAATAAATCTCATAGGAGTTATGAGGAAGAAGCTATCCCACTTTCTATTAAGAAGATTCCAGATTAGCATGTTCGGACATATGGCAATATCTTCATGATTCATATCAAACCAGGATGAACCAAGATGCAAGAAGCATGATTTGAAACCATTAATCAGTGTAGAATTACAAGGAAGTTGAATAAATATCAAAGGAGTTATGAGGAAGAAGCTATCCCACTTTCTATTCAGATGACCAGATCAGCCTGTTCGGACATATGGCAATATCTTCATTATTCTTATCAAACCAGGAGGAACCAAGATGTAAGAAGCTTGATTTGAAACCATTAATCAGTATAGAATGACCAGGAAGTTGAATAAATCTCATATATTTATGAGGAAGAAGCTATCCCACTTTCAATTCAAATGATTCCAGATTAGCCTGTTCGGACTTATGGCAATATCCTCATGATTCATATAAAACCAGGATGAACCAAGATGTAAGAAGGTTGATTTGAAACCATTAATCAGTATATAATGACCAGGAAGTTGAATAAACCTCATAGGAGTTATGAGGAAGAAGTTATCCCACATTCTATTCAGATGATTCAAGATTAGCCTGTTCGGACATATGGCAATATCTTCATAATTCATATCAAACCAGGAGGAACCAAGATTTAAGAAGTTTGATTTGAAATTATTAATCAGTATAGAATGACCAGGAAGTTGAATAAATCTCATAGGAGTTATGAGGAAGAAGCTATCCCACATTCTATTCAGATGATTCCAGATTAGCCTGTTCGGACATATGGCAATATCTTCATGATTCTCATCAAACCAGGAGGAACCAAGATGTAAGAAGCTTGATTTGAAGCCATTAGTAAGTATATAATGACCAGGAAGTTCAATAAATCTCATATGAGTTATGAGGAATAAACTATCTCACTTTCTATTCAGATGATTCCAGATTAGCATGTTCGGACATATGGCAATATCTTGATGATTCATATCAAACCAGGATAAACCAAGATGTAAGAAGCTTGATTTGAAACCATTAGTAAGTGTATAATGACCAGGAATTTGAATAAATCTCATAGGAGTTATGAGGAAGAAGCTATCCCACTTTCTATTCAGATGATTCCAGATTAGCCTTTTCGGACATATGGCAATATCTTCATGATTCATATCAAACCAGGATGAACCAAGATGTAAGAAGGTTAATTTGAAACCATTAATCAGTATAGAATGACCAGGAAGTTAAATAAATCTCATAGGAGTTATGAGGAAGAAGCTATCCCACATTCTATTCATATGATTCTAGATCAGCCTGTTCGGAAATATGGCAATATCTTCATGATTCTTATCAAACCAGGAGGAACCAAGATGTAAGAAGCTTGATTTGAAACCATTAGTAAGTATATAATGACCAGGAAGTTGAATAAATCTCATAGGAGTTATGAGTAAGAAGCTATCCCACTTTCTATTCAGATGATTCCAGATTAGCATGTTCGAACATATGGCAATATCTTCATGATTTATATCAAACCAGGATGAACCAAGATGTAAGAACCTTGATTTGAAACTATTAATCAGTATAGAATGACCAGGAATTTGAATAAATCTCATAGGAGTTATGAGGAAGAAGCTATCCCACTTTCAATTCAGATGATTCCAGATTAGCCTGTTCAGACTTATGCGAATATCCTCATGATTCAAATCAAACCAGGATAAACCAAGATGTAAGAAGGTTGATTTAAAACCATTAATCAGCATATAATGACGAGGAAGTTGAATAAATCTCATAGGAGTTATGAGGAAGAAGTTATCCCACTTTCTATTCAGATGATTCCAGATTATCATGTTCGGACATATGGCAATATCTTCATGATTCTTATCAATCCAGGAGGAAACAAGATGTAAGAAGCTTGATTTGAAACCATTAATCAGTGTAGAATGACCAGGAAGTTGAATAAATCTCATAGGAGTTATGAGGAAGAAGCTATCCCACTTTCAATTCAGATGATTCCAGATTAGCATGTTCAGACTTATGGTAATATCCTCATGATTCATATCAAACCAGGATGAACCAAGCTGTAAGAAGGTTGATTTGAAACCTTTAATAAGCATATAATGACCAGGAAGTTGAATAAATCTCATAGGAGTTGTGAGTAAGAAGATATCCCACTTTCTATCCAGATGATTCCAAATTACCATGTTCGGACATATGGCAATATCTTCATGATTCATATCAAACCAGGATGAACCAAGATCTAAGAAGCTTGATTTGAAACCACTAATCAGTGTAGAATCACCAGGGAGTTTAATAAATCTCATAGGAGTTATGAGGAAGAAGCTATCCCACTTTCTATTCAGATGTTTCCAGATTAGCCTGTTCGGACATATGGTAATATCTTCATGTTTCTTATCAAACCAGGAGGAACCAAGATGTAAGAAACTTGATTTGAAACAATTAATCAGTATATAATGACCAGGAATTTGAATAAATCTCATAGGAGTTATGAGGAAGAAGCTATCCCACTTTCTATTCAGATGATTCCAGATTAGCCTGTTCGGGCATATGGCAATATCTTCATAATTCATATCAAACCAGGAGGAACCAAGATTTAAGAAGGTTGATTTGAAACAAGATTGTGGATGTTCAATCTAAATCTTGGTTAATTGTTTATTAAACTGGAATCATGAATAGCCTGTTGGCAATATCCTTGATTCCAGATTACATGTCTATACACCAAGCTTGATTTGAAACCAGATTAGCATATTGCCTTGATTTGAAACCATATGTCCGATTAATGGTTTCAAATCAAGCCTCTTCCTCATAACTCTTCCTCATAGCTTCCTGGTTCATCCTGGTTCGGACATCTGATGATACACTGATTAATGGTTTCAAATCAAGCTTCTTAGATCTTGGTTCATCCTGGTTTGATATGAATCATGAAGATATTTCCATATGTCTGAACAGGCTAATCTGGAATCATCTGAATAGAAAGTGAGATAGCTTCTTCATAATAACTCCTATGAGATTTATTCAATTTCCTGGTCATTCTATACTGATTAATGGTTCAAATCAAGCTTTTTACATCTTGGTTCCTCCTGGTTTGCTAAGAATAATGAAGATATTGACATATGTCCGAAGATGCTAATCTGAAATCATCTGAATAGAAAGTGGGATAGCTTCTTCCTCATAACTCCTATGAGATTTATTCAACTTCCTGGTCATTCTATACTGATTAATGGTTTCAAATCAAGCTTCTTACATCTTGGTTCCTCCTTTGATAAGAAACATGAAGATATTGCCATATGTCCGAATAGGGTAATCTGGAAACATCTGAATAGAAAGTTGGATAGCTTCTTCCTCATAACTCCTATGAGATTTATTTAACTTCCTGGTCATTCAATACTTACTAATGGTTTCAAATCAAGCTTTTTACATCTTGGTTCCTCCTGGTGTGATGAGAATCATAAAGATATGGCCATATGTCTGAACAGGCTAATCTGGAAACATCTGAATAGAAAGTGGGATAGCTTCTTCCTCATAACTCCTATGAGATTTATTCAACTTCCTGGTCATTCTACACTGATTAATGGTTTCAAATCAAGCTTCTTACATCTTGGTCCATCATGAAGATATTGCCATATGTCCGAACAGGCTAATCTGGAATCATCTGGATAGAAAGTGTGATAGCTTCTTCCTCATAACTCCTATGAGATTTATTCAACTTCCTGGTCATTATACACTTATTAATGGTTTCAAATCAAGCTTATTATATCTTCGTTCATCCTGGTTTCATATGAATCATGAAGATATTGCCATATGTCCGAACAGGCTAATCTGGAATCATCTGAATAGAAAGTGGGATAGCTTCTTCCTCATAACTCCTATGAGATTTATTCAACTTCCTGGTCTATCTATACTGATTAATGGTTTCAAATCAAGCTTCTTACATCTCGGTTACTCCTGGTTTGATAAGAATCATGAAGATATTGCCATATGTCCGAACAGGATAATCTGGAATTATCTGAATAGAAAGTGGGACAGCTTCTTCCTCATAACTCATATTAGATTTATTCAACTTCCTGGTCATTTTACACTGATTAATGGTTTCAAATCAAGATTCTTACATCTTGGTTCATCCTGGTTTGATAT
This sequence comes from Raphanus raphanistrum x Raphanus sativus, assembly GCA_019705995.1. Classification (NCBI taxonomy): domain Eukaryota; kingdom Viridiplantae; phylum Streptophyta; class Magnoliopsida; order Brassicales; family Brassicaceae; genus Raphanus; species Raphanus raphanistrum x Raphanus sativus. The sequence goes on from JADEVD010000012.1 coordinate 584,454, forward strand.
GAATCATGAAGATATTGCCATATGTCCGAACATGCTAATTTGGAATTATCTGAATAGAAAGTGGGATAGCTTCTTCCTCATAACTCATATGAGATTTATTCAACTTCCTGGTCATTCTAAAATGATTAATGGTTTCAAATCAAGCTTCTTCCATCTTGGTTCATCCTGGTTTGATATGAATCATGAAGATATTACCATATGTCCGAACAGGCTAATCTAGAATCATCTGAATAGAAAGTGGGATAGCTTCTTCTTCGTAACTCCTATGAGATTTATTCAACTTCCTGGTCATTATATACTGATTAATTGTTTCAAATCAAGCTTCTTACATCTTGGTTCCTCCTGGTTTGACAAGAATCATTAAGAAATTGCCATATGTCCGAACAGGCTAATCTAGAATCATCTGAATAGAAAGTGGAATAGCTTCTTCCTCATAACCACTATGAGATTTATTCAATTTCCTGGTCATTCTACAGCTTCCTGGTTTGATATAGATTTATTCAATTTCCTGGTCATTCTTATCAAAGGATGAGGAAGTTGAAAGAAGCTAGAGTTACACCTGGTCATAACTCTTGGTCGATTGACATGTAAACAGAGTTGAATGAGGAAACAAGGAGTAATTCCATACAGGCTAGGGTAATCTGGAAACATCTGAATAGAAAGTGGGATAACTTCTTCCTCATAACTACTATGAGATTTATTCAACTTCCTGGTCATTCTATACTGATTAATGGTTTCAAATCAAACTTCTTACATCTTGGTTCCTCCTGGTTTGATAAGAATCATGAAGATATTGTCATATGTCCAAACAGGCTAATCTGGAATCATTTGAATAGAAAGTGGGATAGCTTCTTCCTCATAACTCCTATGAGATTTATTCAACTCCCTGGTCATTCTACACTGATTAATGGTTTCAAATCAAGCTTCTTAGATCTTGGTTCCTCCTGGTCTGATAAGAATCATGAAGATATTGCCATATGTCAAAACATGATAATCTGGAATCATCTGAATAGAAAGTGGGATAACTTCTTCCTCATAACTCCTATGAGATTTATTCAACTTACTGGTCATTATATGTTGATTAATGGTTTCAAATCAACCTTCTTACATCTTGGTTCATCCTGGTTTGATATGAATCATGAGGATATTACCATAAGTCTGAACAGGCTAATCTGGAATCATCTGAATTGAAAGTGGGATAGCTTCTTCCTCATAACTCCTATGAGACTTATTCAAATTCCTGGTCATTCTATACTGATTAATAGTTTCAAATCAAGGTTCTTACATCTTGGTTCATCCTGGTTTGATATAAATCATGAAGATATTGCCATATGTCCGAACAGGCTAATCTGGAATCATCTGAATAGAAAGTGGGATAGCTTCTTACTCATAACTCCTATGAGATTTATTCAACTTCCTGGTCATTCTATACTTACTAATGGTTTCAAATCAAGCTTCTTACAACTTGGTTCCTCCTGGTTTGATAAGAATCATGAAGATATTGCCATATGTCCGAACAGGCTGATCATGTTCACATGTTTCCATATCTCTTGATTCTTATCAGTATTGTCTATCTTAGATTGAACTCCTACTGGTTCATGTTTCAACTTCCTGGTCATTATATACTGATTAATTTTTTCCATATCTCATGATGAGAATCATGAACCATTCGGACAGATGGCAATTTCCGGTTGATGTCTATCAATGGTAGTTGCACTCGGTATGTGAGAGGTGCGTGTCGATCGATAGGTGGAGAAAGGGGTCGAACGATACGTTTCTTGTCTTTGTGTCGATTGATGAGTGGCTCGTCTCGTCGGTCGATATCTTCGTGGGTGTGGGTGGGTGGGTATGGATGAGAAGCCGTGAATTCAGCATGTGTCAATATCCTAACCGCGTTGCAATCTGCAGTCGTATCCGGAAATGACATCGTTGATGTCGATCGATGTGGACTAGTTGGTGTCGATCGACACCATTGTGATCCACCGAGACTTAGTGAACTTTCCACTTCAAAGTCTCCTTCTTGTAGCTTTTCCTGTTTCACCACTTACCAGAAATCATCATCTATGATAGCATTCACGTGGTGTTTCCTATTTCCTTCCCCTACTTCCTTAGAAGTTCCAATCCTCCTGATAGAGTCTTCAGTCTGGACAATCTGTGTCTCAAGTTTCTTAACTTGAGTGCAAATGGTGTATATCCTTGTGGTCAGATTGTTGAAGACAGAATCAATCTTCCCATTGAAGTCTACTGTAAGCTTCTGCTGACCTTCCAGAACTCTATCAATCATGGCATCAAACTTACTCTCCTGGGTGGGTGGCGGTGGGTTTTGGTAAGCTGAGTTGCCATAGTTCCTTGTGTTGGTGAAGGGTTTCTGATACTGTGAACTCTGGTTGTAGTTACTCTTCTGACCACTGCCAAAAATGTTTTTGTTTCCACTCTGGTGTCCATATCTCTGAAATCCAGTACCTCCAATGTAGTTCACATCTTCCTCTGTATCATCTTCTCTAGCCTCTCAATCTTCAGCTGAGCAGACTGGCTGCCCCAGAAATGCATGTAAAGCATCTATCTTGGCTCTGACTTCATTCATCTGGTCTTCCCCGATGGCTGCAACCGATTTCTTCTTGTTAGAGTCAGTGTTCTTGGTGCTACTGCTGTTGGCTAGGTTCTCAATAAGTCTCACAGCCTCTATTGGATTCCTAGTGTTGAAGTTCCCCTCACTAGCAGTATCAAGAGCCATCTGATACCTCAAGGCGATACCTCTGTAGAAAGTGCTTAGCAGCTGCACTTCATTGAATCCATGGTGTGGACAGTCTCGCTGAAAGAACTTAAATCTGATCCACGCGTCTTTAAAAGTCTCACTAGGCTTTTGCGCGAAAGTGGCGATTTTGCTCCTTAAGTCTTCAGCGCGTGCCTCATCAAAGAAATTACGCAGGAAGGCGTTTTTGATGTCGGCCCAGGATGTCATTGATCCTGTAGTTAGCTGCTTGAGCCAGTGCGAAACTTCTCTAATCAGTGAGTATTTGAAGAGCTTGCAGAGTAGGTAGTCCTCAGGGACTCCATCCATACGAATAACAGCGATAAGATCCTTTAACCTCTCTAGATGGTCCATAGGATGCTCGTGTGATAGCCCAGAATAAGGTATCTGAGACACGAGAGAGTAGTACTGAGGCTTGAGCTCGAAGTTCGGCTTCTGAATCTCTGGAAGTTGAATAGCTGATCTGTTGGTGTAGTACTCATCTGGACGGTTATAGTCTGCCAACGATCGTGTTTGAGCTTCTCCTGTAGCCTCAGCTTCAGGCTCAGGGATTATATTTCCCTGTGCATTTAGCTTCTGACCTGTTGCATTACGCAGATGACCATCTTGGTCATACAGGTTTCCATTCTCGCCCTGCGTGAGAATGACAATCGCGACCAGGACGTCGATCGATGGTTGCATCATCACCGTCGATCGACGGTGTAATTCATATAGGTGGAGAAAGGGGTCGAACGATTAATGGTTTTAAATGATAAGAATCAAGAGATATGGAATCATCCGGGGTCCTCATAACCAAGATGTAAGAAGTAGTTAAGAACCAGGATAATAGGAGTTATGTAAGAACCATTAAAATGTATAGAATGACCAGGAAGTTGAATAAATCTCATAGAAGTTATGAGGAAGAAGCTATCCCACTTTCTATTTAGATGATTCCAGATTAGCGTGTTCAGACATATGGTAATATCTTCATGATTCTTATCAATCCAAGAGGAACCAAGATGTAAGAAGCTTGATTTGAAACCATTAATCAGTGTAGAATGAACAGGAAGTTGAATAAATCTCATAGGAGTTATGAGGAAGAAGCTATCCCACTTTCTATTCAGATGATTCCAGATTAGCCTATTCGGACATATGACAATGTCTTCATGATTCTTATCAAACCAGGAGAAACCAAGATGTAAGAAGCTTGATTTGACACCGTTAATCAGTATATAATGACCAGGAAGTTGAATAAATCTCATAGGAGTTATGAGGAATAAGCTATCCCACTTTCTATTCAGATGATTCCAGATTAGCCTGTTCGGACATATGACAATATCTTTATGATTCTCATCAAACAAGCCAGAACCAAGATGTAAGAAGCTTGATTTGAAACCATTAGTAAGTACAGAATGACCAGAAAGTTTAATAAATCTCATAGGAGTTATGAGGAAGAAGCTATCCCACTTTCTATTCAGATGATTCCAGATTAGCCTGTTCGGACATATGGCAATATCTTCATGATTCATATCAAACCAGGAGGAACCAAGATGTAAGAAGCTTGATTTGAAACCATTAATCAGTATAGAATGACCAGGAAGTTGAATAAATCTCATAGGAGTTATGAGGAAGAAGCTATCCCACTTTCTATTCAGATGATTCCAGATTAGCCTGTTCGGACATATGTAAATATCTTAATGATTCATATCAAACCAGGTTGAACCAAGATGTAAGAATCTTGATTTGAAACCATTAATCAGTATAGAATGAACAGGAAGTTGAATAAATCTCCAAGGAGTTATGAGGAATAAGCTATCCCACTTTATATTCAGATGATTCAAGATTAGCCTGTTCGGACATATGGCAATATCTTCATGATTCTCATCAAACCAAGAGGAACCAAGATGTAAGAAGTTTGATTTGAAACTATTAGTAAGTATAGAATGACAAGGAAGTTGAATAAATCTCATAGGAGTAATGAGGAAGAAGTTATCCCAGTTTCTATTCAGATGATTCCAGATTAGCCTATTCGGATATATGACAATATCTTCATGATTCTTATCAAACCAGGAGAAACCAAGATGTAAGAAGCATTATTTGAAACCATTAATCAGTATAGAGTGACCAGGAAGTTGAATAAATCTCATAGGAGTTATGAGGAAGAAGCTATCCCACTTTCTATTCAGATGATTCAAGATTAACCTGTTCGAACATATGGCAATATCTTCATGATTCATATCAAACCAGGATGAACCAAGATGTAAGAAGCTTGATTTGAAACCGTTAATCAGTGTTGAATGACGAGGAAGTTGAATAAATATCATAGGAGTTATGAGGAAGAAGCTATCCCACTTTCTATTCAGATGATTCCAGATTAGCCTGTTCGGACATATGGCAATATCTTTATGATTCTAATCAAACAAGGCAAAATCAAGATGTAAGAAGCTTGATTTGAAACCATTAGTAAGTATAAAATGACCAGGAAGTTGAATAAATCTCATAGGAGTTATGAGGAAGAAGCTATCCCACTTTGTATTTAGATGTTTCCAGCTTTACCTATTCGGACATATGGCAATATCTTCATGATTCTTATCAAACTAGGAGGAACCAAGATGTAAGAAGCTTGATTTGAAACCATTAATCGGTAATAGAATGACCTGAAAGTTGAATAAATCTCATAGGAGTTATGAGGAAGAAGTTATCCCACTTCTATTCAGATGATTCCCGATTAGCATGTTTGGATATATGACAACATCTTCATGATTCTTATCAAACCAGGAGGAACCAAGATGTAAAAAGCATTATTTGAAACCATTAATCAGTATAGAATGACCAGGAAGTTGAATAAATCTCATAGGAGTTATGAGGAAGAAGCTATCCCACTTTCTATTCAGATGATTCCAGATTAGCATGTTCGGCCATATGGCAATATCTTTATGATTCTCATCAAATAAGGCGGAATCAAGATGTAAGAAGCTTGATTTGAAACCATTAGTAAGTATAGAATGACTAGGAAGTTGAATAAATCTCATAGGAGTTATGAGGAAGAAGCTATCCCACTTTCTATTCAGATGATCCCAGATTAGCCCTTTTGGACATATGGCAATATCTTCGTGATTCATATCAAACCAGGATGAACCAAGATGTAAAAAGATTGATTTGAAACCATTAATCAGTGTAAAATGACCAGGAAGTTGAATAAATCTCATAGGAGTTATGAGTAAGAAGCTATCTCACTTTCTATTTAGATGTTTCCAGATTTCCCTATTCGGACATATGGCAATATCTTCATGATTCTTATCAAACTAGGAGGAACCAAGATGTAAGAAGCTTGATTTGAAACCACTAATAAGTTTAGAATGACCTGGAAGTTGAATAAATATCACAGGAGTTATGAGGAAGAACCTATCCCACTTTCTATTCAAATGATTTCAGATTACCCTGTTCGGAGATATGACAATATCTTCATGATTCATATCAAACCAGGAGGAACCAAGATGTAAGAAGCTTGATTTGAAACCACTAATCAGTTTAGAATTACCAGGAAGTTGAATAAATCTCATAGGAGTTATGAGGAAGAAGCTATCCCACTTTCTATTTAGATGATTCCAGATTAGCTTGTTCGGACATATGGCAATATCTTCATGGTTCTTATCAATCAAGGAGGAACCAAGATGTAAGAAGCTTAAGTTGAATAAATCTCATAGGAGGTATGAGGAAGAAGCCATCCCTCTTTCTATTCAGATGATTCCAGATTAGCCTGTTCGGACATATGGCTATATCTTCATGATTCATATCAATCAAGGATGAACCAAGATCTAAGAAGCTTGATTTGAAACCATTAATCAGTTTAGATATCCCACTTTCTATTCAGATAATTCCAAATTAGCCTATTCGGACATATGGCAATATCTTCATGACTCTTATCAAACCAGGAGGAACCAAGATGTAAGAAGCTTGATTTGAAACCATTAAAATGTATGGAATGACCAGGAAGTTGAATAAATCTCATAGGAGTTATGAGGAAGAAGTTATCCCACTTTCTATTCAGATGATTCCAGATTAGCTTGTTCGGATATATGACAATATCTTCATGATTCTTATCAAACCAGGAGGAACCAAGATGTAAGAAGCTTGATTTGAAACCATTAATCAGTATAGAGTGACCAGGAAGTTGAATAAATCACATAGGAGTTATGAGGAAGAAGCTATCCCACGTTCTATTCAGATGATTCAAGATTAACCTGTTCGAACATATGGCAATATCTTCATGATTCATATCAAACCAGGATGAACCAAGATGTAAGAAGCTTGATTTGAAACCGTTAATCAGTGTAGAATGACGAGGAAGTTGAATAAATGTCATAGGAGTTATGAGGAAGAAGCTATCCCACTTTCTATTCAGATGATTCCAGATTAGCATGTTCGGACATATGGCAATATCTTTATTATTCTCATCAAACAAGGCGGAATCAAGATGTAAGAAGCTTGATTTGAAACCATTAGTAAGAATAGAATGACTAGGAAGTTGAATAAATCTCATAGGAGTTATGAGGAATAAGCTATCCCACTTTCTATTTAGATGATTCCAGATTATCCTGTTCGGATATATGGCTATATCTTCATGATTCTTATCAATCCAGGAGGAACCAAGATGTAAGAAGGTTAAGTTGAATAAATCTCATAGGAGTTATGAGGAAGAAGCTATCCCACTTTCTATTCAGATGATTCCAGATTAGCCTGTTCGGACATATGGCAATATCTTCATGATTCATATCAAACCAGGAGGAACCAAGATTTAAGAAGCTTGATTTGAAACCACTAATCAGTTTAGAATGACCAGGAAGTTGAATAAATCTCATAGGAGTTATGAGAAAGAAGCTATCCCACTTTCTATTTAGATGATTCCAGATTAGCTTGTTCGGACATATGGCAATATCTTCATGATTCTTATCAATCCAGGAGGAACCAAGATGTAAAAGCTTGATTTGAAACCATTAATCAGTGTAGAATGACCAGGAAGTTGAATAAATCTCATAGGAGTTATGAGGAAGAAGTTATCCCACTTTCTATTCAGATGATTCCAGATTAGCTTTTTCGGACATATGTCAATATCTTCATGATTCTTATCAAACCAGGAGGAACCAAGATGTAAGAAGCTTGATTTGAAACCATTAATCAGTATAGAATGACCAGGAAGTTGAATAAATCTCATAGGAGTTATGAGGAAGAAGCTATCCCGCTTTTTATTCAGATGATTCCAGATTAGCCTGTTCGGACACTGGGCAATATCTTCATGTTTCATATCAAAACAGGATGAACCAAGATGTAAGAAGCTTGACTTGAAACCATTAATCAGTATAGAATGACCACGAAGTTGAATAAATCTCATAGGAGTTATGAGGAGGAAGCCATCCCACTTTCTATTCAGATGATTCCAGATTAGCATGTTCAGACATATGTCAATATCTTCATGATTCTTATCAATCCAGGAGGAACCCATTTGTAAGAAGCTTAAGTTTAATAAAACTCATAGGAGTTATGAGGAAGAAGCTATCCCACTTTCAATTCAGATGATTCCAGATTAGCATGTTCGGACATATGGCAATATCTTCATGATTCATATCAAACCATGATGAACCAAGATGTAAGAAGCTTGATTTGAAACTATTAATCAGAATAGAATGACCAGGAAGTTTAATAAATCTCATAGGAGTTAGGAGGAAGAAGCTATCTCACTTTCTATTCAGATGATTCCAGATTAGCATGTTCGGACATATAGCAATATCTTGATGATTCATATCAAACCAGGATAAACCAAGATGTAAGAAGCTTGATTTGAAACCGTTAGTAAGTGTATAATGACCAGGAAGTTGAATAAATCTCATAGGAGTTATGAGGAAGAAGCTATCCCACTTTCTATTCAAATGATTCCAGATTAGCCTGTTCGGACATATGGCAATATCTTCATGATTCATATCAAACCAGGATTAACCAAGATTTAAGAAGGTTGATTTGAAACTATTAATCAGTATAGAATGACCAGGAAGTTGAATAAATCTCATAGTAGTTAAGAGGAAGAAGCTATCCCATATTCTATTCAGATGATTCCAGATTAGCCTGTTCGGACATATGGCAATATCTTGATGATTCATATCAAACCAGGATAAACCAAGATGTAGAAGCTTGATTTGAAGCCATTAGTAAGTATATAATGACCAGGAAGTTGAATAAATCTCATAGGAGTTATGAGGAAGAAGTTATCCCACTTTCTATTCAGATGATTCCAGATTAGCCTGTTTGGACATATGGCAATATCTTTATGATTCTTATCAATCCAGGAGGAAACAAGATGTAAGAAGCTATATTTGAAAACATTAATCAGTATAGAATGACCAGAAAGTTGAATAAATCTTATAGGAGTTATGAGGAAGAAGCTATCTCACTTTCTATTCAGATGATTCTAGATTAGCCTGTTCGGACATATGGCAATATCTTGATGATTCATATCAAACCAGGATAAACCAAGATGTAAGAAGCTTGATTTGAAACCATTAGTAAGTGTATAATGACCAGGAAGTTGAATAAATCTGATAGGAGTTATGAGGAAGAAGCTATCCCACTTTCTATTCAGATGATTCCAGATTAGCCTGTTCGGACAAATGACAATATCTTCATGATTCATATCAACCCAGGATGAACCAAGATGTAAGAAGCTTGATTTGAAACTATTAATCAGTATAGAATGACCAGGAAGTTAAATAAATCTCATAGGAGTTATGAGGAAGAAGCTATCCCATTTTCTATTCAGATGATTCCAGATTAGCATGTTCGGACATATGGCAATATCTTGATGATTCATATCAAACCAGGATAAACCAAGATGTAGAAGCTTGATTTGAAGCCATTAGTAAGTATATAATGACCAGGAAGTTGAATAAATCTCAAAGGAGTTATGAGGAAGAAGTTATCTCACTTTCTATTCAGATGATTCCAGATTAGCCTGTTCGGACATATGGCAATATCTTTATGATTCTTATCAATCCAGGAGGAAACAAGATGTAAGAAGCTATATTTTGAAAACATTAATCAGTATAGAATGACCAGAAAGTTGAATAAATCTTATAGGAGTTATGAGGAAGAAGCTATCTCACTTTCTATTCAGATGATTCTAGATTAGCCTGTTCGGACATATGGCAATATCTTGATGATTCATATCAAACCAGGATAAACCAAGATGTAAGAAGCTTGATTTGAAACCATTAGTAAGTGTATAATGACCAGGAAGTTGAATAAATCTGATAGGAGTTATGAGGAAGAAGCTATCCCACTTTCTATTCAGATGATTCCAGATTAGCCTGTTCAGACAAATGACAATATCTTCATGATTCATATCAACCCAGGATGAACCAAGATGTAAGAAGCTTGATTTGAAACTATTAATCAGTATAGAATGACCAGGAAGTTAAATAAATCTCATAGGAGTTATGAGGAAGAAGCTATCTCACTTTCTATTCAGATAATTCTAGATTAGCCTGTTCGGACATATGGCAATATCTTGATGATTTATATCAAACCAGGATAAACCAAGATATAAGAAGCTTGATTTGAAACCATTAGTAAGTGTATAATGACCAGGAAGTTGAATAAATCTCATAGGAGTTATGAGAAAGAAGCTATCCCACTTTCTATTCAGATGATTCCAGATTAGCCTGTTCGGACATATGGCAATATCTTCATGATTCATATCAACCTAGGATGAACCAAGATGTAAGAAGGTTGATTTGAAACCATTAATCAGTATAAAATGACCAGGAAGTTGAATAAATCTCATAGGAGTTATGAGGAAGAAGTTATCCCACTATTCAGATGATTCCAGATTATCATGTTCGGACATATGGCAATATCTTCATGATTCTTATCAATCCAGGAGGAAACAAGATGTAAGAAGCTTGATTTGAAACCATTAATCAGTATAGAATGACCAGGAAGTTAAATAAATCTCATAGGAGTTATGAGGAAGAAGCTATCCCATTTTCTTTTCAGATGATTCCAGATTAGCCTGTTCGGACATATGGCAATATCTTGACGATTCATATCAAACCAGGATAAACCAAGATGTAGAAGCTTGATTTGAAGCCATTAGTAAGTATATAATGACCAGGAAGTTGAATAAATCTTAAAGGAGTTATGAGGAAGAAGTTATCCCACTTTCTATTCAGATGATTCCAGATTAGCCTGTTCGGACATATGGCAATATCTTTATGATTCTTATCAATCCAGGAGGAAACAAGATGTAAGAAGCTATATTTGAAAACATTAATCAGTATAGAATGACCAGAAAGTTGAATAAATCTTATAGGAGTTATGAGGAAGAAGCTATCTCACTTTCTATTCAGATGATTCTAGATTAGCCTGTTCGGACATATGGCAATATCTTGATGATTCATATCAAACCAGGATAAACCAAGATGTAAGAAGCTTGATTTGAAACCATTAGTAAGTGTATAATGACCAGGAAGTTGAATAAATCTGATAGGACTTATGAGGAAGAAGCTATCCCACTTTCTATTCAGATGATTCCAGATTAGCCTGTTCAGACAAATGACAATATCTTCATGATTCATATCAACCCAGGATGAACCAAGATGTAAGAAGCTTGATTTGAAACTATTAATCAGTATAGAATGACCAGGAAGTTAAATAAATCTCATAGGAGTTATGAGGAAGAAGCTATCTCACTTTCTATTCAGATAATTCTAGATTAGCCTGTTCGGACATATGGCAATATCTTGATGATTTATATCAAACCAGGATAAACCAAGATATAAGAAGCTTGATTTGAAACCATTTGTAAGTGTATAATGACCAGGAAGTTGAATAAATCTCATAGGAGTTATGAGAAAGAAGCTATCCCACTTTCTATTCAGATGATTCCAGATTAGCCTGTTCGGACATATGGCAATATCTTCATGATTCATATCAACCTAGGATGAACCAAGATGTAAGAAGGTTGATTTGAAACCATTAATCAGTATAAAATGACCAGGAAGTTGAATAAATCTCATAGGAGTTATGAGGAAGAAGTTATCCCACTATTCAGATGATTCCAGATTATCATGTTCGGACATATGGCAATATCTTCATGATTCTTATCAATCCAGGAGGAAACAAGATGTAAGAAGCTTGATTTGAAACCATTAATCAGTATAGAATGACCAGGAAGTTAAATAAATCTCATAGGAGTTATGAGGAAGAAGCTATCCCATTTTCTTTTCAGATGATTCCAGATTAGCCTGTTCGGACATATGGCAATATCTTGATGATTCATATCAAACCAGGATAAACCAAGATGTAGAAGCTTGATTTGAAGCCATTAGTAAGTATATAATGACCAGGAAGTTGAATAAATCTTAAAGGAGTTATGAGGAAGAAGTTATCCCACTTTCTATTCAGATGATTCCAGATTAGCCTGTTCGGACATATGGCAATATCTTTATGATTCTTATCAATCCAGGAGGAAACAAGATGTAAGAAGCTATATTTGAAAACATTAATCAGTATAGAATGACCAGAAAGTTGAATAAATCTTATAGGAGTTATGAGGAAGAAGCTATCTCACTTTCTATTCAGATGATTCTAGATTAGCCTGTTCGGACATATGGCAATATCTTGATGATTCATATCAAACCAGGATAAACCAAGATGTAAGAAGCTTGATTTGAAACCATTAGTAAGTGTATAATGACCAGGAAGTTGAATAAATCTGATAGGACTTATGAGGAAGAAGCTATCCCACTTTCTATTCAGATGATTCCAGATTAGCCTGTTCAGACAAATGACAATATCTTCATGATTCATATCAACCCAGGATGAACCAAGATGTAAGAAGCTTGATTTGAAACTATTAATCAGCATAGAATGACCAGGAAGTTAAATAAATCTCATAGGAGTTATGAGGAAGAAGCTATCTCACTTTCTATTCAGATAATTCTAGATTAGCCTGTTCGGACATATGGCAATATCTTGATGATTTATATCAAACCAGGATAAACCAAGATATAAGAAGCTTGATTTGAAACCATTTGTAAGTGTATAATGACCAGGAAGTTGAATAAATCTCATAGGAGTTATGAGAAAGAAGCTATCCCACTTTCTATTCAGATGATTCCAGATTAGCCTGTTCGGACATATGGCAATATCTTCATGATTCATATCAAACTAGGATGAACCAAGATGTAAGAAGGTTGATTTGAAACCATTAATCAGTATAGAATGACCAGGAAGTTGAATAAATCTCATAGGAGTTATGAGGAAGAAGTTATCCCACTATTCAGATGATTCCAGATTATCATGTTCGGACATATGGCAATATCTTCATGATTCTTATCAATCCAGGAGGAAACAAGATGTAAGAAGCTTGATTTGAAACCATTAATCAGTATAGAATGACCAGGAAGTTATATAAATCTCATAGGAGTTATGAGGAAGAAGCTATCCCATTTTCTATTCAGATGATTCCAGATTAGCCTGTTCGGACATATGGCAATATCTTGATGATTCATATCAAACCAGGATAAACCAAGATGTAGAAGCTTGATTTGAAGCCATTAGTAAGTATATAATGACCAGGAAGTTGAATAAATCTCATAGGAGTTATGAGGAAGAAGTTATCCCACTTTCTATTCAGATGATTCCAGATTAGCCTGTTTGGACATATGGCAATATCTTTATGATTCTTATCAATCCAGGAGGAAACAAGATGTAAGAAGCTATATTTGAAAACATTAATCAGTATAGAATGACCAGAAAGTTGAATAAATCTTATAGGAGTTATGAGGAAGAAGCTATCTCACTTTCTATTCAGATGATTCTAGATTAGCCTGTTCGGACATATGGCAATATCTTGATGATTCATATCAAACCAGGATAAACCAAGATGTAAGAAGCTTGATTTGAAACCATTAGTAAGTGTATAATGACCAGGAAGTTGAATAAATCTGATAGGAGTTATGAGGAAGAAGCTATCCCACTTTCTATTCAGATGATTCCAGATTAGCCTGTTCAGACAAATGACAATATCTTCATGATTCATATCAAACCAGGAGGAACCAAGATGTAAGAAGCTTGATTTGAAGCCATTAGTAAGTATATAATGACCAGGATGTTGAGTAAATCTCATAGGAGTTATGAGGAAGAAGTTATCCCACTTTCTATTCAGATGATTCCAGATTAGCCTGTTCGGACATATATCTTCATGATTCTTATCAATCCAGGAGGAAACAAGATGTAAGAAGTTATATTTGAAAACATTAATCAGTATAGAATGACCAGGAAGTTGAATAAATCTCATAGGAGTTATGAGGAAGAAGTTATCCCACTATTCAGATGATTCCAGATTATCATGTTCGGACATATGGCAATATCTTCATGATTCTTATCAATCCAGGAGGAAATAAGATGTAAGAAGCTTGATTTGAAACCATTAATCAGTATATAATGACCAGGAAGTTAAATAAATCTCATAGGAGTTATGAGGAAGAAGCTATCCCATTTTCTATTCAGATGATTCCAGATTAGCATGTTCGGACATATGGCAATATCTTGATGATTCATATCAAACCAGGATAAACCAAGATGTAAGAAGCTTGATTTGAAGCCATTAGTAAGTATATAATGACCAGGAAGTTGAATAAATCTCATAGGAGTTATGAGGAAGAAGCTATCTCACTTTCTATTCAGATGATTCTAGATTAGCCTGTTCGGACATATGGCAATATCTTGATGATTCATATCAAACCAGGATAAACCAAGATGTAAGAAGCTTGATTTGAAACCATTAGTAAGTGTATAATGACCAGGAAGTTGAATAAATCTGATAGGAGTTATGAGGAAGAAGCTATCCCACTTTCTATTCAGATGATTCCAGATTAGCCTGTTCGGACATATGGCAAAATCTTCATGATTCATATCAATCCAGGATAAACAATATGTAAGAAGCTTGATTTGAAACTATTAATCAGTATAGAATGACCAGGAAGTTAAATAAATCTCATAGGAGTTATGAGGAAGAAGCTATCTCCCTTTCTATTCAGATAATTCTAGATTAGCCTGTTCGGACATATGGCAATATCTTGATGATTCATATCAAACCAGGATAAACCAAGATATAAGAAGCTTGATTTGAAACCATTAGTAAGTGTATAATGACCAGGAAGTTAAATAAATCTCATAAGAGTTATGAGGAAGAAGTTATCCCACTATTCAGATGATTCCAGATTATCATGTTCGGACATATGGCAATATCTTCATGATTCTTATCAATCCAGGAGGAAACAAGATGTAAGAAGCTTGATTTGAAACCATTAATCAGTATAGAATGACCAGGAAGTTAAATAAATCTCATAGGAGTTATGAGGAAGAAGCTATCCCATTTTCTTTTCAGATGATTCCAGATTAGCCTGTTCGGACATATGGCAATATCTTGATGATTCATATCAAACCAGGATAAACCAAGATGTAAGAAGCTTGATTTGAAACCATTAGTAAGTGTATAATGACCAGGAAGTTGAATAAATCTGATAGGAGTTATGAGGAAGAAGCTATCCCACTTTCTATTCAGATGATTCCAGATTAGCCTGTTCAGACAAATGACAATATCTTCATGATTCATATCAACCCAGGATGAACCAAGATGTAAGAAGCTTGATTTGAAACTATTAATCAGTATAGAATGACCAGGAAGTTAAATAAATCTCATAGGAGTTATGAGGAAGAAGCTATCTCACTTTCTATTCAGATAATTCTAGATTAGCCTGTTCGGACATATGGCAATATCTTGATGATTTATATCAAACCAGGATAAACCAAGATATAAGAAGCTTGATTTGAAACCATTTGTACGTGTATAATGACCAGGAAGTTGAATAAATCTCATAGGAGTTATGAGAAAGAAGCTATCCCACTTTCTATTCAGATGATTCCAGATTAGCCTGTTCGGACATATGGCAATATCTTCATGATTCATATCAAACTAGGATGAACCAAGATATAAGAAGGTTGATTTGAAACCATTAATCAGTATAGAATGACCAGGAAGTTGAATAAATCTCATAGGAGTTATGAGGAAGAAGTTATCCCACTATTCAGATGATTCCAGATTATCATGTTCGGACATATGGCAATATCTTCATGATTCTTATCAATCCAGGAGGAAACAAGATGTTAGAAGCTTGATTTGAAACCATTAATCAGTATAGAATGACCAGGAAGTTAAATAAATCTCATAGGAGTTATGAGGAAGAAGCTATCCCATTTTCTATTCAGATGATTCCAGATTAGCCTGTTCGGACATATGGCAATATCTTGATGATTCATATCAAACCAGGATAAACCAAGATGTAGAAGCTTGATTTGAAGCCATTAGTAAGTATATAATGACCAGGAAGTTGAATAAATCTCATAGGAGTTATGAGGAAGAAGTTATCCCACTTTCTATTCAGATGATTCCAGATTAGCCTGTTTGGACATATGGCAATATCTTTATGATTCTTATCAATCCAGGAGGAAACAAGATGTAAGAAGCTATATTTGAAAACATTAATCAGTATAAAATGACCAGAAAGTTGAATAAATCTTATAGGAGTTATGAGGAAGAAGCTATCTCACTTTCTATTCAGATGATTCTAGATTAGCCTGTTCGGACATATGGCAATATCTTGATGATTCATATCAAACCAGGATAAACCAAGATGTAAGAAGCTTGATTTGAAACCATTAGTAAGTATATAATGACCAGGAAGTTGAATAAATCTGATAGGAGTTATGAGGAAGAAGCTATCCCACTTTCTATTCAGATGATTCCAGATTAGCCTGTTCGGACAAATGACAATATCTTCATGATTCTCATCAAACCAGGAGGAACCAAGATGTAAGAAGCTTGATTTGAAGCCATTAGTAAGTATATAATGACCAGGATGTTGAGTAAATCTCATTGGAGTTATGAGGAAGAAGTTATCCCACTTTCTATTCAGATGATTCCAGATTAGCCTGTTCGGACATATATCTTCATGATTCTTATCAATCCAGGAGGAAACAAGATGTAAGAAGTTATATTTGAAAACATTAATCAGTATAGAATGACCAGGAAGTTGAATAAATCTCATAGGAGTTATGAGGAAGAAGTTATCCCACTATTCAGATGATTCCAGATTATCATGTTCGGACATATGGCAATATCTTCATGATTCTTATCAATCCAGGAGGAAATAAGATGTAAGAAGCTTGATTTGAAACCATTAATCAGTATATAATGACCAGGAAGTTAAATAAATCTCATAGGAGTTATGAGGAAGAAGCTATCCCATTTTCTATTCAGATGATTCCAGATTAGCATGTTCGGACATATGGCAATATCTTGATGATTCATATCAAACCAGGATAAACCAAGATGTAAGAAGCTTGATTTGAAGCCATTAGTAAGTATATAATGACCAGGAAGTTGAATAAATATCATAGGAGTTATGAGGAAGAAGCTATCTCACTTTCTATTCAGATGATTCTAGATTAGCCTGTTCGGACATATGGCAATATCTTGATGATTCATATCAAACCAGGATAAACCAAGATGTAAGAAGCTTGATTTGAAACCATTAGTAAGTGTATAATGACCAGGAAGTTGAATAAATCTGATAGGAGTTATGAGGAAGAAGCTATCCCACTTTCTATTCAGATGATTCCAGATTAGCCTGTTCGGACATATGGCAATATCTTCATGATTCATATCAATCCAGGATAAACAAGATGTAAGAAGCTTGATTTGAAACTATTAATCAGTATAGAATGACCAGGAAGTTAAATAAATCTCATAGGAGTTATGAGGAAGAAGCTATCTCCCTTTCTATTCAGATAATTCTAGATTAGCCTGTTCGGACATATGGCAATATCTTGATGATTCATATCAAACCAGGATAAACCAAGATATAAGAAGCTTGATTTGAAACCATTAGTAAGTGTATAATGACCAGGAAGTTAAATAAATCTCATAGGAGTTATGAGGAAGAAGTTATCCCACTATTCAGATGATTCCAGATTATCATGTTCGGACATATGGCAATATCTTCATGATTCTTATCAATCCAGGAGGAAACAAGATGTAAGAAGCTTGATTTGAAACCATTAATCAGTATAGAATGACCAGGAAGTTAAATAAATCTCATAGGAGTTATGAGGAAGAAGCTATCCCATTTTCTTTTCAGATGATTCCAGATTAGCCTGTTCGGACATATGGCAATATCTTGATGATTCATATCAAACCAGGATAAACCAAGATGTAGAAGCTTGATTTGAAGCCATTAGTAAGTATATAATGACCAGGAAGTTGAATAAATCTTAAAGGAGTTATGAGGAAGAAGTTATCCCACTTTCTATTCAGATGATTCCAGATTAGCCTGTTCGGACATATGGCAATATCTTTATGATTCTTATCAATCCAGGAGGAAACAAGATGTAAGAAGCTATATTTGAAAACATTAATCAGTATAGAATGACCAGAAAGTTGAATAAATCTTATAGGAGTTATGAGGAAGAAGCTATCTCACTTTCTATTCAGATGATTCTAGATTAGCCTGTTCGGACATATGGCAATATCTTGATGATTCATATCAAACCAGGATAAACCAAGATGTAAGAAGCTTGATTTGAAACCATTAGTAAGTGTATAATGACCAGGAAGTTGAATAAATCTGATAGGACTTATGAGGAAGGAGCTATCCCACTTTCTATTCAGATGATTCCAGATTAGCCTGTTCAGACAAATGACAATATCTTCATGATTCATATCAACCCAGGATGAACCAAGATGTAAGAAGCTTGATTTGAAACTATTAATCAGTATAGAATGACCAGGAAGTTAAATAAATCTCATAGGAGTTATGAGGAAGAAGCTATCTCACTTTCTATTCAGATAATTCTAGATTAGCCTGTTCGGACATATGGCAATATCTTGATGATTTATATCAAACCAGGATAAACCAAGATATAAGAAGCTTGATTTGAAACCATTTGTAAGTGTATAATGACCAGGAAGTTGAATAAATCTCATAGGAGTTATGAGAAAGAAGCTATCCCACTTTCTATTCAGATGATTCCAGATTAGCCTGTTCGGACATATGGCAATATCTTCATGATTCATATCAAACTAGGATGAACCAAGATGTAAGAAGGTTGATTTGAAACCATTAATCAGTATAGAATGACCAGGAAGTTGAATAAATCTCATAGGAGTTATGAGGAAGAAGTTATCCCACTATTCAGATGATTCCAGATTATCATGTTCGGACATATGGCAATATCTTCATGATTCTTATCAATCCAGGAGGAAACAAGATGTAAGAAGCTTGATTTGAAACCATTAATCAGTATAGAATGACCAGGAAGTTATAAAAATCTCATAGGAGTTATGAGGAAGAAGCTATCCCATTTTCTATTCAGATGATTCCAGATTAGCCTGTTCGGACATATGGCAATATCTTGATGATTCATATCAAACCAGGATAAACCAAGATGTAGAAGCTTGATTTGAAGCCATTAGTAAGTATATAATGACCAGGAAGTTGAATAAATCTCATAGGAGTTATGAGGAAGAAGTTATCCCACTTTCTATTCAGATGATTCCAGATTAGCCTGTTTGGACATATGGCAATATCTTTATGATTCTTATCAATCCAGGAGGAAACAAGATGTAAGAAGCTATATTTGAAAACATTAATCAGTATAGAATGACCAGAAATTTGAATAAATCTTATAGGAGTTATGAGGAAGAAGCTATCTCACTTTCTATTCAGATGATTCTAGATTAGCCTGTTCGGACATATGGCAATATCTTGATGATTCATATCAAACCAGGATAAACCAAGATGTAAGAAGCTTGATTTGAAACCATTAGTAAGTGTATAATGACCAGGAAGTTGAATAAATCTGATAGGAGTTATGAGGAAGAAGCTATCCCACTTTCTATTCAGATGATTCCAGATTAGCCTGTTCAGACAAATGACAATATCTTCATGATTCATATCAACCCAGGATGAACCAAGATGTAAGAAGCTTAATTTGAAACTATTAATCAGTATAGAATGACCAGGAAGTTAAATAAATCTCATAGGAGTTATGAGGAATAAGCTATCTCACTTTCTATTCAGATAATTCTAGATTAGCCTGTTCGGACATATGACAATATCTTGATGATTTATATCAAACCAGGATAAACCAAGATATAAGAAGCTTGATTTGAAACCATTAGTAAGTGTATAATGACCAGGAAGTTGAATAAATCTCATAGGAGTTATGAGAAAGAAGCTATCCCACTTTCTATTCAGATGATTCCAGATTAGCCTGTTCGGACATATGGCAATATCTTCATGATTCATATCAAACTGGGATGAACCAAGATGTAAGAAGCTTGATTTGAAACCATTAATCAGTATAGAATGACCAGGAAGTTGAATAAATCTCATAGGAGTTATGAGGAAGAAGTTATCCCACTATTCAGATGATTCCAGATTATCATGTTCGGACATATGGCAATATCTTCATGATTCTTATCAATCCAGGAGGAAACAAGATGTAAGAAGCTTGATTTGAAACCATTAATCAGTATAGAATGACCAGGAAGTTAAATAAATATCATAGGAGTTATGAGGAAGAAGCTATCCCATTTTCTTTTCAGATGATTCCAGATTAGCCTGTTCGGACATATGGCAATATCTTGATGATTCATATCAAACCAGGATAAACCAAGATGTAGAAGCTTGATTTGAAGCCATTAGTAAGTATATAATGACCAGGAAGTTGAATAAATCTCAAAGGAGTTATGAGGAAGAAGTTATCCCACTTTCTATTCAGATGATTCCAGATTAGCCTGTTCGGACATATGGCAATATCTTTATGATTCTTATCAATCCAGGAGGAAACAAGATGTAAGAAGCTATATTTGAAAACATTAATCAGTATAGAATGACCAGAAAGTTGAATAAATCTTAAAGGAGTTATGAGGAAGAAGCTATCTCACTTTCTATTCAGATGATTCTAGATTAGCCTGTTCGGACATATGGCAATATCTTGATGATTCATATCAAACCAGGATAAACCAAGATGTAAGAAGCTTGATTTGAAACCATTAGTAAGTGTATAATGACCAGGAAGTTGAATAAATCTGATAGGAGTTATGAGGAAGAAGCTATCCCACTTTCTATTCAGATGATTCCAGATTAGCCTGTTCAGACAAATGACAATATCTTCATGATTCATATCAACCCAGGATGAACCAAGATGTAAGAAGCTTGATTTGAAACTATTAATCAGTATAGAATGACCAGGAAGTTAAATAAATCTCATAGGAGTTATGAGGAAGAAGCTATCTCACTTTCTATTCAGATAATTCTAGATTAGCCTGTTCGGACATATGGCAATATCTTGATGATTTATATCAAACCAGGATAAACCAAGATATAAGAAGCTTGATTTGAAACCATTTGTACGTGTATAATGACCAGGAAGTTGAATAAATCTCATAGGAGTTATGAGAAAGAAGCTATCCCACTTTCTATTCAGATGATTCCAGATTAGCCTGTTCGGACATATGGCAATATCTTCATGATTCATATCAAACTAGGATGAACCAAGATATAAGAAGGTTGATTTGAAACCATTAATCAGTATAGAATGACCAGGAAGTTGAATAAATCTCATAGGAGTTATGAGGAAGAAGTTATCCCACTATTCAGATGATTCCAGATTATCATGTTCGGACATATGGCAATATCTTCATGATTCTTATCAATCCAGGAGGAAACAAGATGTTAGAAGCTTGATTTGAAACCATTAATCAGTATAGAATGACCAGGAAGTTAAATAAATCTCATAGGAGTTATGAGGAAGAAGCTATCCCATTTTCTATTCAGATGATTCCAGATTAGCCTGTTCGGACATATGGCAATATCTTGATGATTCATATCAAACCAGGATAAACCAAGATGTAGAAGCTTGATTTGAAGCCATTAGTAAGTATATAATGACCAGGAAGTTGAATAAATCTCATAGGAGTTATGAGGAAGAAGTTATCCCACTTTCTATTCAGATGATTCCAGATTAGCCTGTTTGGACATATGGCAATATCTTTATGATTCTTATCAATCCAGGAGGAAACAAGATGTAAGAAGCTATATTTGAAAACATTAATCAGTATAAAATGACCTGAAAGTTGAATAAATCTTATAGGAGTTATGAGGAAGAAGCTATCTCACTTTCTATTCAGATGATTCTAGATTAGCCTGTTCGGACATATGGCAATATCTTGATGATTCATATCAAACCAGGATAAACCAAGATGTAAGAAGCTTGATTTGAAACCATTAGTAAGTATATAATGACCAGGAAGTTGAATAAATCTGATAGGAGTTATGAGGAAGAAGCTATCCCACTTTCTATTCAGATGATTCCAGATTAGCCTGTTCGGACAAATGACAATATCTTCATGATTCTCATCAAACCAGGAGGAACCAAGATGTAAGAAGCTTGATTTGAAGCCATTAGTAAGTATATAATGACCAGGATGTTGAGTAAATCTCATTGGAGTTATGAGGAAGAAGTTATCCCACTTTCTATTCAGATGATTCCAGATTAGCCTGTTCGGACATATATCTTCATGATTCTTATCAATCCAGGAGGAAACAAGATGTAAGAAGTTATATTTGAAAACATTAATCAGTATAGAATGACCAGGAAGTTGAATAAATCTCATAGGAGTTATGAGGAAGAAGTTATCCCACTATTCAGATGATTCCAGATTATCATGTTCGGACATATGGCAATATCTTCATGATTCTTATCAATCCAGGAGGAAATAAGATGTAAGAAGCTTGATTTGAAACCATTAATCAGTATATAATGACCAGGAAGTTAAATAAATCTCATAGGAGTTATGAGGAAGAAGCTATCCCATTTTCTATTCAGATGATTCCAGATTAGCATGTTCGGACATATGGCAATATCTTGATGATTCATATCAAACCAGGATAAACCAAGATGTAAGAAGCTTGATTTGAAGCCATTAGTAAGTATATAATGACCAGGAAGTTGAATAAATCTCATAGGAGTTATGAGAAAGAAGCTATCTCACTTTCTATTCAGATGATTCTAGATTAGCCTGTTCGGACATATGGCAATATCTTGATGATTCATATCAAACCAGGATAAACCAAGATGTAAGAAGCTTGATTTGAAACCATTAGTAAGTGTATAATGACCAGGAAGTTGAATAAATCTGATAGGAGTTATGAGGAAGAAGCTATCCCACTTTCTATTCAGATGATTCCAGATTAGCCTGTTCGGACATATGGCAATATCTTCATGATTCATATCAACCCAGGATAAACAAGATGTAAGAAGCTTGATTTGAAACTATTAATCAGTATAGAATGACCAGGAAGTTAAATAAATCTCATAGGAGTTATGAGGAAGAAGCTATCTCCCTTTCTATTCAGATAATTCTAGATTAGCCTGTTCGGACATATGGCAATATCTTGATGATTCATATCAAACCAGGATAAACCAAGATATAAGAAGCTTGATTTGAAACCATTAGTAAGTGTATAATGACCAGGAAGTTGAATAAATCTCATAGGAGTTATGAGAAAGAAGCTATCCCACTTTCTATTCAGATGATTCCAGATTAGCCTGTTCGGACATATGGCAATATCTTCATGATTCATATCAAACTAGGATGAACCAAGATGTAAGAAGGTTGATTTGAAACCATTAATCAGTATAGAATGACCAGGAAGTTGAATAAATCTCATAGGAGTTATGAGGAAGAAGTTATCCCACTATTCAGATGATTCCAGATTATCATGTTCGGACATATGGCAATATCTTCATGATTCTTATCAATCCAGGAGGAAACAAGATGTAAGAAGCTTGATTTGAAACCATTAATCAGTATAGAATGACCAGGAAGTTAAATAAATCTCATAGGAGTTATGAGGAAGAAGCTATCCCATTTTCTATTCAGATGATTCCAGATTAGCCTGTTCGGACATATGGCAATATTTTGATGATTCATATCAAACCAGGATAAACCAAGATGTAGAAGCTTGATTTGAAGCCATTAGTAAGTATATATTGACCAGGAAGTTGAATAAATCTCATAGTAGTTATGAGGAAGAAGTTATCCCACTTTCTATTCAGATGATTCCAGATTAGCCTGTTCGGACATATGGCAATATCTTTATGATTCTTATCAATCCAGGAGGAAACAAGATGTAAGAAGCAATATTTTAAAACATTAATCAGTATAGAATGACCAGGAAGTTGAATAAATCTTATAGGAGTTATGAGGAAGAAGCTATCTCACTTTCTATTCAGATGATTCTAGATTAGCCTGTTCGGACATATGGCAATATCTTGATGATTCATATCAAACCAGGATAAACCAAGATGTAAGAAGCTTGATTTGAAACCATTAGTAAGTGTATAATGACCAGGAAGTTGAATAAATCTGATAGGAGTTATGAGGAAGAAGCTATCCCACTTTCTATTCAGATGATTCCAGATTAGCCTGTTCGGACAAATGACAATATCTTCATGATTCATATCAACCCAGGATGAACCAAGATGTAAGAAGCTTGATTTGAAACTATTAATCAGAATAGAATGACCAGGAAGTTAAATAAATCTCATAGGAGTTATGAGGAAGAAGCTATCCCATTTTCTATTCAGATGATTCCAGATTAGCCTGTTCGGACATATGGCAATATCTTGATGATTCATATCAAACCAGGATAAACCAAGATGTAGAAGCTTGATTTGAAGCCATTAGTAAGCATATAATGACCCGGAAGTTGAATAAATCTCAAAGGAATTATGAGGAAGAAGTTATCCCACTTTCTATTCAGATGATTCCAGATTAGCCTGTTCGGACATATGGCAATATCTTTATGATTCTTATCAATCCAGGAGGAAACAAGATTTAAGAAGCTATATTTGAAAACATTAATCAGTATAGAATGACCAGAAAGTTGAATAAATCTTATAGGAGTTATGAGGAAGAAGCTATCTCACTTTCTATTCAGATGATTCTAGATTAGCCTGTTCGGACATATGGCAATATCTTGATGATTCATATCAAACCAGGATAAACCAAGATGTAAGAAGCTTGATTTGAAACCATTAGTAAGTGTATAATGACCAAGAAGTTGAATAAATCTGATAGGAGTTATGAGGAAGAAGCTATCCCACTTTCTATTCAGATGATTCCAGATTAGCCTGTTCAGACAAATGACAATATCTTCATGATTCATTTCAACCCAGGATGAACCAAGATGTAAGAAGCTTGATTTGAAACTATTAATCAGTATAGAATGACCAGGAAGTTAAATAAATCTCATAGGAGTTATGAGGAAGAAGCTATCTCACTTTCTATTCAAATAATTCTAGATTAGCCTGTTCGGACATATGGCAATATCTTGATGATTTATATCAAACCAGGATAAACCAAGATATAAGAAGCTTGATTTGAAACCATTAGTAAGTGTATAATGACCAGGAAGTTGAATAAATCTCATAGGAGTTATGAGAAAGAAGCTATCCCACTTTCTATTCAGATGATTCCAGATTAGCCTGTTCGGACATATGGCAATATCTTCATGATTCATATCAAACTAGGATGAACCAAGATGTACGAAGGTTGATTTGAAACCATTAATCAGTATAGAATGACCAGGAAGTTGAATAAATCTCATAGGAGTTATGAGGAAGAAGTTATCCCACTATTCAGATGATTCCAGATTATCATGTTCGGACATATGGCAATATCTTCATGATTCTTATCAATCCAGGAGGAAACAAGATGTAAGAAGCTTGATTTGAAACCATTAATCAGTATAGAATGACCAGGAAGTTAAATAAATCTCATAGGAGTTATGAGGAAGAAGCTATCCCATTTTCTATTCAGATGATTCCAGATTAGCCTGTTCGGACATATGGCAATATCTTGATGATTCATATCAAACCAGGATAAACCAAGATGTAGAAGCTTGATTTGAAGCCATTAGTAAGTATATAATGACCAGGAAGTTGAATAAATCTCATAGGAGTTATGAGGAAGAAGTTATCCCACTTTCTATTCAGATGATTCCAGATTAGCCTGTTCGGACATATGGCAATATCTTTATGATTCTTATGAATCCAGGAGGAAACAAGATGTAAGAAGCTATATTTGAAAACATTAATCAGTATAAAATGACCAGAAAGTTGAATAAATCTTATAGGAGTTATGAGGAAGAAACTATCTCACTTTCTATTCAGATGATTCTAGATTAGCATGTTCGGACATATGGCAATATCTTGATGATTCATATCAAACCAGGATAAACCAAGATGTAAGAAGCTTGATTTGAAACCATTAGTAAGTGTATAATGACCAGGAAGTTGAATAAATCTGATAGGAGTTATGAGGAAGAAGCTATACCACATTCTATTCAGATGATTCCAGATTAGCCTGTTCGGACAAATGACAATATCTTCATGATTCTCATCAAACCAGGAGGAACCAAGATGTAAGAAGCTTGATTTGAAGCCATTAGTAAGTATATAATGACCAGGATGTTGAATAAATCTCATTGGAGTTATGAGGAAGAAGTTATCCCACTTTCTATTCAGATGATTCCAGATTAGCCTGTTCGGACATATATCTTCATGATTCTTATCAATCCAGGAGGAAACAAGATGTAAGAAGCTATATTTGAAAACATTAATCAGTATAGAATGACCAGGAAGTTGAATAAATCTCATAGGAGTTATGAGGAAGAAGTTATCCCACTATTCAGATGATTCCAGATTATCATGTTCGGACATATGGCAATATCTTCATGATTCTTATCAATCCAGGAGGAAATAAGATGTAAGAAGCTTGATTTGAAACCATTAATCAGTATATAATGACCAGGAAGTTAAATAAATCTCATAGGAGTTATGAGAAAGAAGCTATCCCATTTTATATTCAGATGATTCCAGATTAGCCTGTTCGGACATATGGCAATATCTTGATGATTCATATCAAACCAGGATAAACCAAGATGTAAGAAGCTTGATTTGAAGCCATTAGTAAGTATATAATGACCAGGAAGTTGAATAAATCTCATAGGAGTTATGAGGAAGAAGCTATCTCACTTTCTATTCAGATGATTCTAGATTAGCCTGTTCGGACATATGGCAATATCTTGATGATTCATATCAAACCAGGATAAACCAAGATGTAAGAAGCTTGATTTGAAACCATTAGTAAGTGTATAATGACCAGGAAGTTGAATAAATCTGATAGGAGTTATGAGGAAGAAGCTATCCCACTTTATATTCAGATGATTCCAGATTAGCCTGTTCGGACATATGGCAATATCTTCATGATTCATATCAATCCAGGATGAACCAAGATGTAAGAAGCTTGATTTGAAACTATTAATCAGTATAGAATGACCAGGAAGTTAAATAAATCTCATAGGAGTTATGAGGAAGAAGCTATCTCACTTTCTATTCAGATAATTCTAGATTAGCCTGTTCGGACATATGGCAATATCTTGATGATTCATATCAAACCAGGATAAACCAAGATATAAGAAGCTTGATTTGAAACCATTAGTAAGTGTATAATGACCAGGAAGTTGAATAAATCTCATAGGAGTTATGAGAAAGAAGCTATCCCACTTTCTATTCAGATGATTCCAGATTAGCCTGTTCGGACATATGGCAATATCTTCATGATTCATATCAAACTAGGATGAACCAAGATGTAAGAAGGTTGATTTGAAACCATTAATCAGTATAGAATGACCAGGAAGTTGAATAAATCTCATAGGAGTTATGAGGAAGAAGTTATCCCACTATTCAGATGATTCCAGATTATCATGTTCGGACATATGGCAATATCTTCATGATTCTTATCAATCCAGGAGGAAACAAGATGGAAGAAGCTTGATTTGAAACCATTAATCAGTATAGAATGACCAGGAAGTTAAATAAATCTCATAGGGGTTGTGAGGAAGAAGCTATCCCATTTTCTATTCAAATGATTCCAGATTAGCCTGTTTGGACATATGGCAATATCTTGATGATTCATATCAAACCAGGATAAACCAAGATGTAGAAGCTTGATTTGAAGCCATTAGTAAGTATATAATGACCAGGAAGTTGAATAAATCTCATAGGAGTTATGAGGAAGAAGTTATCCCACTTTCTATTCAGATGATTCCAGATTAGCCTGTTCGGACATATGGCAATATCTTTATGATTCTTATCAATCCAGGAGGAAACAAGATGTAAGAAGCAATATTTGAAAACATTAATCAGTATAGAATGACCAGGAAGTTGAATAAATCTTATAGGAGTTATGAGGAAGAAGCTATCTCACTTTCTATTCAGATGATTCTAGATTAGCCTGTTCGGACATATGGCAATATCTTGATGATTCATATCAAACCAGGATAAACCAAGATGTAAGAAGCTTGATTTGAAACCATTAGTAAGTGTATAATGACCAGGAAGTTGAATAAATCTGATAGGAGTTATGAGGAAGAAGCTATCCCACTTTCTATTCAGATGATTCCAGATTAGCCTGTTCGGACAAATGACAATATCTTCATGATTCTCATCAAACCAGGAGGAACCAAGATGTAAGAAGCTTGATTTGAAGCCATTAGTAAGTATATAATGACCAGGATGTTGAATAAATCTCGTAGGAGTTATGAGGAAGAAGTTATCCCACTTTCTATTCAGATGATTCCAGATTAGCCTGTTCGGACATATATCTTCATGATTCTTATCAATCCAGGAGGAAACAAGATGTAAGAAGCTATATTTGAAAACATTAATCAGTATAGAATGACCAGGAAGTTGAATAAATCTCATAGGAGTTATGAGGAAGAAGTTATCCCACTATTCAGATGATTCCAGATTATCATGTTCGGACATATGGCAATATCTTCATGATTCTTATCAATCCAGGAGGAAACAAGATGTAAGAAGCTTGATTTGAAACCATTAATCAGTATAGAATGACCAGGAAGTTAAATAAATCTCATAGGAGTTATGAGGAAGAAGCTATCCCATTTTCTATTCAGATGATTCCAGATTAGCCTTTTCGGACATATGGCAATATCTTGATGATTCATATGAAACCAGGATAAACCAAGATGTAAGAAGCTTGATTTGAAGCCATTAGTAAGTATATAATGACCAGGAAGTTGAATAAATCTCATAGGAGTTATGAGGAAGAAGCTATCTCACTTTCTATTCAGATGATTCTAGATTAGCCTGTTCGGACATATGACAATATCTTGATGATTCATATCAAACCAGTATAAACCAAGATTTAAGAAGCTTGATTTGAAACCATTAGTAAGTGTATAATGACCAGGAAATTGAATAAATCTGATAGGAGTTATGAGGAAGAAGCTATCCCACTTTCTATTCAGATGATTCCAGATTAGCCTTTTCGGACATATGTCAATATCTTCATGATTCTTATCAAACCAGGAGGAACCAAGATGTAAGAAGCTTGATTTGAAACCATTAATCAGTATAGAATGACCAGGAAGTTGAATAAATCTCATAGGAGTTATGAGGAAGAAGCTATCCCACTTTTTATTCAGATGATTCCAGATTAGCCTGTTCAGACACTGGGCAATATCTTCATGTTTCATATCAAAACAGGATGAACCAAGATGTAAGAAGCTTGACATTAAACCATTAATCAGTATAGAATGACCACGAAGTTGAATAAATCTCATAGGAGTTATGAGGAGGAAGCCATCCCACTTTCTATTCAGATGATTCCAGATTAGCATGTTCAGACATATGGCAATATCTTCATGATTCTTATCAATCCAGGAGGAACCCAGATGTAAGAAGCTTAAGTTTAATAAAACTCAAAGGAGTTATGAGGAAGAAGCTATCCCACTTTCTATTCAGATGATTCCAGATTAGCATGTTCGGACATATGGCAATATCCTCATGATTCATATCAAACCATGATGAACCAAGATGTAAGAAGCTTGATTTAAAACTATTAATCAGAATAGAATGATCAGGAAGTTGAATAAATCTCATAGGAGTTAGGAGGAAGAAGCTATCTCACTTTCTATAAATCTCAGATGATTCCAGATTAGCATGTTCGGACATATAGCAATATATTGATGATTCATATCAAACCAGGATAAACCAAGATGTAAGAAGCTTGATTTGAAACCATTAGTAAGTGTATAATGACCAGGAAGTTGAATAAATCTCATAGGAGTTATGAGGAAGAAGCTATCCCACTTTCTATTCAGATGATTCCAGATTAGCATGTTCGGACATATGGCAATATCTTCATGATTCATATCAAACCAGGATTAACCAAGATTAAAGAAGGTTGATTTGAAACCATTAGTAAGTATAGAATGACCAGGAAGTTGAATAAATGTCATATGAGTTATGAGGAATAAGCTATCCCACTTTCTATTCAGATGATTCCAGATTAGCCTGTTCCGAGATATGGCAATATCTTCATGATTCATATCAAACCAGGATGAACCAAGATGTAAGAAGCTTGATTTGAAACTATTAATCAGTATAGAATAACCAGGAAGTTGAATAAATCTCATAGGACATATGGCAATATCTTGATGATTCATATCAAACCAGGATAAACCAAGATGTAAAAAGTTTGATTTGAAACCATTAGTAAGTGTATAATGACCAGGAAGTTGAATAAATCTCATATGAGTTATGAGGAAGAAGCTATCCCACTTTCTATTCAGATGATTCCAGATTACCCTGTTCGGACATATGGGAATATCTTCATGATTCATATCAAACCAGGATGAACCAAGAAGTAATAAGGTTGATTTGAAACCATTAATCAGTATAGAATGACAAGGAAGTTGAATAAATCTCATAGGAGTTATGAAGAAGAAGTTATCCCACTTTCTATTCAGATGATTCCAGATTATCATGTTCGGACATATGGGGATATAAGGAATCATGAACCATTCGGACATATGGCAATATCCGTCGAACGCTCAGTATAGACATGTAATCTGGAATCAACAAGAGTTATGACCAGGAAGCAACATAGTAGCTATGATTCACATGTAAAAACCATTAATCATATCAAACCAGGATATTGCCATATGTCTTATCATGTTCGGACATAGATAAGGAAGCTAGAGTTACACCTGGTCATAACTCTTGGTCGATTGACATGTAAACATAGTTGACCAGGATGAGGAAGTTGTAAGAATAAAGGATGACCAGGCTAATCTAGAATCATCTGAATAGAAAGTGGGATAGCTTCTTCCTCATAATCTAAATCTTGTTTTCTTACAATGTTCAATCATGAACTTTCCTCATCCATATGACATGAATAAATCTTCATGTCAATCTGGATATTGCCTGATTTCAATATCTTCAAGGATATCTTCATGTTCGGACATATGTTCTTCTGAATAGAACCACATGCTAATCTGGAATCATGAATAGCATGTATGGGTTCTCTAATCTAACTAGGAACATCCTTAGCCTTGGTTCATCCTGGTTCTTAGATCTTGGTTCATCCTGGTTTGATATGAATCATGAAGATATTGCCATATGTCCGAACATGCTAATCTGGAATCATCTGAATAGAAAGTGGGATAGCTTCTTCCTCATAACTCCTATGAGATTTATTCAACTTCCTGGTCTATCTATACTGATTAATTGTTTCAAATCAAGCTTCTTACATCTCGATTCCTCCTGGTTTGATAAGAATCATGAAGATATTGCCATATGTCCGAACAGGCTAATCTGGAATTATCTGAATAGAAAATGGGATAGCTTCTTCCTTATAACTCATATGAGATTTATTCAACTTCCTGGTCATTCTACACTGATTAATGGTTTCAAATCAAGATTCTTACATCTTGGTTCATCCTGGTTTAATATGAATAATAAAGATATTGCCATATGTCCGAACAGGCTAATCTAGAATCATCTTAATAGAAAGTGGGATAGCTTCTTCCTCATAACTCCTATGAGATTTATTCAACTTCCTGGTCATTCAATACTTACAAATGGTTTCAAATCAAGCTTCTTACATCTTGGTTCCTCCTGGTGTGATGATAATCATGAAGATATTGCCATATGTCCGAACATGCTAATCTGGAATCATCTGAATAGAAAGTGAGATAGCTTCTTCCTCATAACTCCTATGAGATTTATTCAACTTTCTGGTCATTCTACACTGATTAATGTTTTCAAATCAAACTTCTTAAATCTTGGTCCATCCTGGTTTGATATGAATCATGAAGATATTGCCATATGTCCGAACAGGCCAATCTGGAATCATCTGAATAGAAATTGTGATAGCTTCTTCCTCATAACTCCTATGAGATTTATTCAACTTCCTGGTCATTGTACACTGATTAATGGTTTCAAATCAAGCTTCTTACATCTTGGTCCATCCTGGTTTGATATGAAACATGAAGATATTGCCATATGTCTGAATAGGGTAATCTGGAAACATCTGAATAGAAAGTGGGATAGCTTCTTCCTCATAACTCCTATGAGATTTATTCAATTTTCTGGTCATTCTATACTGATTAATGGTTTCAAATCAAGCTTCTTAGATCTTGGTTCGTCCTGGTTTGATGTGAATCATGAAGATATTGCCATATGTTCAAACAGGCTAATCTGGAATCACCTGAATAGAAAGTGGGATAGCTTCTTCCTCAAAACACCTATGAGATTTATTCAACTTCCTGGTCTATCTATGCTGATTAATGGTTTCAAATCAAGCTTCTTACATCTCGGTTCCTCCTGGTTTGATAAGAATCATGAAGATATTGCCATATGTCCGAACAGGCTAATCTGGAATTATCTGAATAGAAACTGGGATAGCTTCTTCCTCATATTTCATATGAGATTTATTTAACTTCCTGGTCATTCTACATTGATTAATGATTTAAAATCAAGCTTCTTACATCTTGGTTCATCCTGGTTTAATATGAATCGTGAAGATATTGCCATATGTCCGAACATGCTAATCTGGAATCATCTGAGTAGAAAGTGGGATAGCTTCTTCCTCATAACTCCTATGAGATTTATTCAACTTCCTGGTCTATCTATACTGATTAATGGTTTCAAATCAAGCTTCTTACATCTCGGTTCCTTCTGGTTTGATAAGAATCATGAAGATATTGCCATATGTCCGAACAGGCTAATCTGGAATTATCTGAATAGAAAGTGGGATAGCTTCTTCCTCATAACACCTATGAGATTTATTCAACTTCCTGGTCATTCAATACTTAATAATGGTTTCAAATCAAGCTTCTTACATCTTGGTTCCTCTGGTGTGATGAGAATCATGAAGATATTGCCATATGTCCGAACAGGCTAATCTGGAATCATCTGAATAGAAAGTGGGATAGCTTCTTCCTCATAACTCCTATGAGATTTATTCAACTTCCTGGTCATTCAATACTTACTAATGGTTTCAAATCAAGCTTCTTACATCTTGGTTCCTCCTGGTGTGATGAGAATCATGAAGATATTGCCATATGTCCGAACAGGCTAATCTGGAATCTTCTGAATAGAAAGTGGGATAGCTTCTTCCTCATAACTCCTATGAGATTTATTCAACTTCCTGGTCATTCTACACTGATTAATGTTTTCAAATCAAGCTTCTTACATCTTGGTCCATCCTGGTTTGATATGAATCATGAAGATATTGCAATATGTCCGAGCAGCCTAATCTGGAATCATCTGAATAGAAAGTGTGATAGCTTCTTCCTCATAACTCCTATGAGATTTATTCAACTTCCTGGTCATTGTACACTGATTAATGGTTTCAAATCAATCTTCTTACATCTTGGTCCATCCTGTTTTGATATGAATCATGAAGATATTGCCATATGTCCGAACAAGCTAATCTGGAAACATCTGAATAGAAAGTGGGATAGCTTCTTCCTCATAACTCCTATGAGATTTATTCAATTTCCTTGTCATTCTATACTGATTAATGGTTTCAAATCAAGCTTCTTAGATCTTGGTTCATCCTGGTTTGATATGAATCATGAAGATATTGCCATATGTCCGAACATGCTAATCTGGAATCATCTGAATAGAAAGTGGGATAGCTTCTTCCTCATAACTCCTATGAGATTTATTCAACTTCCTGGTCTATCTTTACTGATTAATGGTTTCAAATCAAGCTTCTTACATCTTGGTTCCTCCTGGTTTGATAAGAATCATGAAGATATTGCCATATGTCCGAAGAGGCTAATCTGAAATTATCTGAATAGAAAGTGGGATAGCTTTCTCCTCATATTTCATATGAGATTTATTAAACTTTCTGGTCATTCTACATTGATTAATGGTTTAAAATCAAGCTTCTTACATCTTGGTTCATCCTGGTTTAATATGAATCATAAAGATATTGCCATATGTCCGAACAGGATAATCTGGAATCATCTGAATAGAAAGTGGGATAGCTTCTTCCTCATAACTCCTATGAGATTTATTCAACTTCCTGGTCATTCAATACTCACTAATGGTTTCAAATCAAGCTTCTTACATCTTGGTTCCTCCTGGTGTGATGAGAATCATGAAGATATTACCATATGTCCGAACATGCTAATCTGGAATCATCTGAATAGAAAGTGGGATAGCTTCTTCCTCATAACTCCAATGAGATTTATTCAACTTCCTGGTCATTCGATACTTACTAATGGTTTCATATCAAGCTTCTTACATCTTGGTTCCTCCTGGTGTGATGAGAATCATGAAGATTGATTTAGATGAATTACACCAGGGTGT
This sequence comes from Raphanus raphanistrum x Raphanus sativus, assembly GCA_019705995.1. Classification (NCBI taxonomy): domain Eukaryota; kingdom Viridiplantae; phylum Streptophyta; class Magnoliopsida; order Brassicales; family Brassicaceae; genus Raphanus; species Raphanus raphanistrum x Raphanus sativus. Next base: position 619,066 of record JADEVD010000012.1, read on the forward strand.
CCACTCTGTTTCAAATGGACACAAGATTGATTTAGATTTGAAATCAGGGAATATCCAGGCAATATCCTGGTTTGATATAATCAAGCTTCTTACATCTTGGTTCATCCTGGTTTGATATGAATCATGAAGATATTGCCAAATGTCCGAACATGCTAATCTGGAATCATCTGAATAGAAAGTAGGATAGCTTCTTCCTCATAACTCCTATGAGATTTATTCAACTTCCTGGTCATTCTAAACTGATTAATGGTTTCAAATCAAGCTTCTTAGATCTTGGTTCATCCTGGTTTGATATGAATCATGAAGATATTGCCATATGTCCGAACATGCTAATCTGGAATCATCTGTATAAAAAGTGGGATAGCGTCTTCCTCATAACTCCTAGTAGATTTATTCACCTTCCTGATCATTCTTAACTTTCTATTCAGATGTTTCCAGATATAACGGTGGATGCTCAGGTAGTTCTTCATGTTGTTCTTCTTCGTGCTGGTCTTGAATCTGTTGATCTTGATTTACCAAGGATTCTGTATCGATCGATGCTACAACTTGTGCGTCGGTCGTTTCGCTGGGAGTTCTGTCGGTCGACTCAGTATCAACTGTGTCGATCGATTCTGAGCGTTGGCCTTGGTACTCAAGATTTCTCTGCATATTGCGTATCTCATTCTTCAATAGACCATTAGGTCTGCAAAGGTTGGTCACTCTTTCGTTGAGAGTGTCGTCATTGTCATCACTTCTTTCGTTGAGTCGTTCCTCCATAGAATACATAGCCTCGTACAGCTCGTGTTTGATTTCATCAACTTCTGCTGTAGTGCATGCTCTCTTCGCTGGTGGTGGCTCGATGTCGATCGATATTGGCCTAGGCCTGTCGATCGATGTTGCGTTTCTGTCACGAAGACCAAGATGATCTTGAACTATGCCCATGTCTCGTTGTAGCTCGATCAGCTGCTGTGATAGTGTGTCCTGGTATCGCAGGATAGGTGAGCTGAATTTTTCATGCTTCGTCTCAGATGCTTTCATCCTATCTTCCAGTGCTGTGAATCATGTGTCGATCGACGGTGAATACAGTGTGTCGATCGATGGAAAAGTAGCATTCTTAGCTTGATATTTCTTGCGAATTGATGCTAGCTCTTTTTGTAGAATATCGATCCTCTTGCTTAACCATTCGACATTGTTGTTGAGAGAGTTGTAGACGTCTCCAATCCGTGTATTGATATAAGCAATCTCCCATTCATCTCTCTTAGGTGATGAACATTCTGGTCGGTCCTTGGATGTAGTCTTGCCGATGTCGATCGATGGTGCAGGTACTCTATCGGTCGATATTGGTGGCGTAGCCTCCTTCTCAAGCATGGTTAATATGTTTCCAAGCTCCACTCTTATCTCAGCCATATCATTCTGGAAGTCCTTGTAACTGACATCCAAAGGTTAGAAAGTGTCGTCCACCAATGTATGCATGTTTGCCTCAAGGTGTGCCTGAGCTCTCCATATATCAGTCACCATATCATCTATCTCCTCTTTACTGTAGGGTACTGGTGGTGGTCTGTTTGCATGGTAAGGGCGTGTGTTTACTGGAAGGCGTAAGCAACCTCTGTGAAAAAGTGATGCTCTCTCCAGAATTCTCCTTATTTGCTCATTGGTAACATGGATGATTTCACCATCAACTCCTCTTGTATAGCCAAACTCATCTCTGTAGACACCATATTCATCCTTTGCTTCCCATTTGAATCTCCTGGATCCATCAGTATTGAAGGCACGTCGTCCAAACTCCAATCGTCTGTCGGGCGATCTGACTCTTAGTATGTCGATCGATCCGGGATATCCGCTGTCGATCGATGGTGATGAAATGATGTCGATCGATTGTGAACTTCTGGGTTGACCGAAGGTATGAGGAACTGTATCCTCCCTTGTGGTGACGTGGTGGTTTTCCTGGACGTTAGCTAGGATGTCTGGATGGCCACATTGATGTCTGAACAGGTTTTCTGGTCCATTAGCAACTTGGAGGATGTCTGCTATGTCTTCCCTGGTTATGTGCAGAACTCTTCCATCCATTGCTCTTGCATAGCCATCTGTGTCCCTGAAAATTCCAAATTCATCAGGTGTTAGTGAAACGTTCCTGATATCATAAGGTTCATGAAATCGAGATTGAGCTCTGTTGATGGCGTCGATCGATGGTGATGTGGTGGTGGCGGTCGATGGTGCACGTATAGCTGCATGGTTGGATCGATTGTTCATGGTGTTGCAGTCCTCCATTGAAAAATTATTGAATGCTGGAAGCTGCTGGGTAAAAGGTGAAGAGGTTTGAATTTTCGTGTCTGTAGTTGTAAACCTTTTATACCCATGTGTTGTCCTAATCGGTGAAATTCTGATTTTGTCCTTTAAGTCGTCCAGGTTAATATCGATCGATGTGGTACTGGTTATGTCGATCGATGGACGATGTCGTTTTGATGGATGTAGTAGGTAATCGATCGATGGTGGGCGTTTGATGTCGATCGATTGTGGGAATCGATTTGCAAATCTATCATTCTCCAAGTAATTTTCCCAAGCTCTCTTTTCCCAGTAGTCTGCATCATGTTCTTCACTGTGGTCCCCACTGTGGGAAGAGGTGGCTATGTCTACTGCAAAACTCTCATGAAATCGGCTATCTGCCCAACTCCTTACTGAGTAATCATCTTCATTTTGGCTGGGTGGGACGGCGAAATTTGGGTAGCAATGATCTGGTAGATAGAGTTCATCATCTGGTGGGTCTCTATCGATCGATGATCGATGTTTGTTGTCGATCTCCTCTGACTTGCGAGTGTCGATCGATGATGTTAAGGTGCTGTCGATCGATCCCGAGTACTCTGTCTCGTACTCAACTTCACAATGACAAACTGCAATGATACCAGGATCATCATCTTTTACCACTGATTTGGCTGGTGGTTTCCTAAGCTTGATAAGGTCGTAGTGGACATATGGATCTATCAGAGTCAAGCACATCCTGTTGGTGTTCATGTCACATATGGCTCCTACTGTTGCCATAAATGCTCTTCCAAGTAAGAGGGAAGAGTTCCAATTTAGCTTGATGTCTAGGACATGAAAATCAACAAGGACGATAGCATTACCAATATGTACTTCCAGGTCTATGATGAAGCCTCCAGAGTTTTTCTGAGTGTAATCCACGAAAATAAAGATCGCTGGTGAAGGCTCTACTTGCAGGCCCAGATGGTCTGCCATGACCTTTGGTAAGATGCTGACTGATGAACCAGTGTCACATAGTGCATGAGGAAATTCAATCCCTTGTACTATACACAGGGTATTGCAAACTTCCCAAAATCACTCTTCTTCTGCAAAGTAATCCTTTTCCTCATATCTTCTCTGACATTGTCAAACCTTCTTCTAATGTCATTTTCAGTCTCCCTTGTTTCTCTGAAGAACATCCACAATCTGCTTGTGAAGTAAACCTCCTTAAAATGTTTTTCTGGTGGGATTCTGATAACTCTCTTAGTGAAGCCATCTATCTCTTTTTCATTAGCTTCCCTCTTAAGGTTCTTATGAATCTTCTCCTTCCTACTGCTTAACCTTCTTCCTTCAGTTCCCTCTGATGTAGGTGTAGTGTCTGAAGGGTTACCAGTAATCTCTGTAGGGTTAGCTTGTGGTTTCAGTGTGGGTCTGAGTGCATTGATTCGGTTGTTGTCTATCGATGGTAGTTGCACTCGGTATGTGAGAGGTGCGTGTCGATCGATAGGTGGAGAAAAAGGTCGATCGGTACGTTTCTCGTCTTTGAGTTGATCGATGAGTGGCTCGTCTCGTCGGTCGATATCTTCGTAGGTGTGGGTGGGTTGGTATGGATGAGAAGCCGTGAATTCAGAATGTGTCAATATCCTAACCGCGTTGCAATCTGCAGTCGTATCCGGAAATGGCATTGTTGATGTCGATCGATGTGGACTAGTTGGTGTCGATCGACACCATTGTGATCCACCGAAACTTAGTGAACTTTCCACTTCAAAGTCTCCTTCATGTAGCCTCTCCTGTTTCACTACTTGCTAAAAATCATCATCCATAATGGCATTCACGTGGTGTTTCCTATTTCCTTCCCCTACTTCCTTAGAAGTTCCAATCCTCCTGATAGAGTGTTCAGTCTGGACAATCTGTGTCTCAAGTTTCTTAATTTGAGTGAAAATAGTGTCTATTCTTGTGGTCAGATTGTTGAAGACAGAGTCAATCTTCCCATTGAAGTCTACTGTAAGCTTCTGCTGACCTTCTAGAACTCTATCAATCTGGAATCATCTGAATAGAAAGTGGGATAGCTTCTTCCTCATAACTCCTATGAGATTTATTAAACTTCCTGGTCATTCAATACTAACTAATGGTTTCAAATCAAGCTTCTTACATCTTGGTTCCTCCTGGTGTGAAGAGAATCATGAAGATATTGTCATATGTCCGAACAGGCTAATCTGGAATCATCTAAATAGAAAGTGGGATAGCTTCTTCCTCATAACTCCTATGAGATTTATTCAACTTCCTGGTCATTCTACACTGATTAATGGTTTCAAATCAAGCTTCTTACATCTTGGTTCATCATGGTTTAATATGAATAATGAAGATATTGCCCGTTCGGGTTGATTCCTAAGAACCTTAAGAGGGAAGCTAATGAAAAGGAGATTGATGGTTTCACTAAGAGAGTTATCAGAATCCCACCAGAGAAACCTTTTAAGGAGGTTTACTTCACAAGCAGATTGTGGATGTTCTTCAGAGAAACAAGGGAGACTTGAAACTGACATTAGGAGAAGGTTTGACAATGTCAGAGAAGATATGAGGAAAAGGATTACTTTGCAGAAGAAGAGTGATCCTGGGAAGTTTGCAATACCCTGTGTGGTACAAGGGATTGAATTTCCTCATGCACTATGTGACACTGGTTCATCAGTCAGCATCTTACCAAAGGTCATGGCAGACCATATGGGCCTGCAAGTAGAGCCTTCACCAGAGATCTTTACCTTCGTGGATTACTCTCAGAAAAACTCTGGAGGCTTCATGAGAGACCTGGAAGTACATATTGGTAATGCTATCGTCCCTGTGGATTTTCATGTCCTAGACATCAAGCTAAATTGGAACTCTTCCCTCTTACTTGGAAGAGCATTTATGGCTACAGTAGGAGTCATATGTGACATGAACACCAACAGGATGTGCTTGACTATGATAAATCCAGAGATCAACTACGACCTTGTCAAGCTTGGCAAACCACCAGCCAAATCAGTGGTAAAGGAAGATGATACTGGTATCATAGAAGTTTGTCATTGTGAAGTCGAGTACGAGACAGAGTACTCGGGATCGATCGACATCACTTTAACATCATCGATCGACACTCGCAAGTCAGAGGAGATCGACAACAAATATAGATCATCGATCGACAGAGACCCACCAGATGATGAACTCGATCTACCAGATCATTGCTATCCGAATTTCGCCATCCCACCCAGCCGAAAGGAAGATGATTACTCAGTAAGGAGTTTGGCAGATAGCGGATTTCATGAGAGTTTTGCAGTAAACATAGCCACCTCTTCCCACAGTAGAGACCACAGTGAAGAACACGATGCAGACTATTGGGATGAGAGAGCTTGGGAAAATTACTTGGAGAATGACAGATTTGCAAATCGATTCCCACAATCGATCGACATCAAACGCCCACCATCGATCGATTATCAAACGCCCACCATCGATCGATTATCTACTTCATCCAGCAAAACGACATCGTCTATCGATCGACATCGCCAGTATCACATCTATCGATATTAACTCGGATGACTTAAAGGACAAAATTGGAATTTCAACGATTAGGGCAACACATGGGTTTAAAAGGTCAACAATTCAAGCCACGAAAATTCAAAACTTTTCACCTTCTACCCAGCAGCTTCCAGCATTCAGAAACCTATCAATGTAGGACTGCAACAACTTGTATAATCGATCCAACCATGCAGCTAGACGTGCACCATCGATCGCCACCACCACATCACCATCGATCGACGCCTTCAACAGAGCTCAACCTCGATCTCATGAACCTTATGATATCAGGAACGTTTCACTAACACCTGATGAATTTGGAATTTTCAGGGACACAGATGGCTATGCAAGAGCAATGGATGGAAGAGTTCTGCACATAACCAGAGAAGACATAGCAGACATCCTCCAAGTGGCTAATGGACCAGAAAACCTGTTCACACAGCAACGTAGCCATCCAGACATCCTAGCTCACATCCAGGACAACCACAACACCAACACAAGGGAGGATAGAGTTCCTCAACGCTTCGGTCAACCTAGGAATTCACCATTGATCGACATCGTTTCAACACCATCGATCGACGGCGGATATCCCGGATCGATCGAAAGACTAAGAGTCAGATCGCCCGACAGACGATTGGAGTTTGGACGACGTGCCTTCAATACTGATGGATCAGGAGATTCAAATGGGAAGCTAAGGATGAATATGGTGTCTACAGAGATGAGTTTGACTATGCTAGAGGAGTTGATGGTGAAATCATCCATGTTACCAAGGAGAAAGTAAAAAGAATTCTGGATAGAGCATCCCTTTTTCACAGAGGTTGCTTATGCCTTCCAGTACACACACGCCCTTACCATGCATACATACCACCACCAGTACCCTACAGTAGAGAGGAGATAGATGATATGGTGACTGATGTATGGAGAGCTCAGGCACACCTTGAGGCAAACATGCACACATTGGTGGAAGACACTTTCCAGCCTTTGGATGTCAGTTACAAGGACTTCCAGAATGATATGGGTGAGATAAGAGTGGAGCTTGGAAACATATTGACCATGCTTGAGAAAGAGGCTACGCCACCAGTATCGACTGACAGAGTACCTGTACCATCGATCGACATCGGCAAGACTACATCCATGGACCGACCAGAATGTTCTTCACCTAAGAAAGATGAATGGGAGGTTGCTTACATAAATACACGGATTGGAGACGTCTACAGCCCTCTCAACAGCAATGTCGAATGGTTAAGCAAGAGGATCGACACACAATCTTCATCGTCGATCGACACACAATCTTCATCGATCTTCATCGTCAATTCGCAAGCAAGATCAAGCTAAGAATGCGGGATAGCTTCTTCCTCATAACTCATATAAAATTTATTCAACTTCCTGGTCTTTCTACACTGATTAATGGTTTCAAATCAAGCTTCTTACATCTTGGTTCATCCTGGTTTGATATGAATCATGAAGATATTACCATATGTCCGAACAGGCTAATTTGGAATCATCTTAATAGAAAGTGGGATATCTTCTTCTTCATAACTCCTATGAGATTTATTCAACTTCCTGGTCATTTTATACTGATTAATGGTTTCAAATCAAGCTTCTTACATCTTGGTTCCTCCTGGTTTGATAAGAATCATGAAGATATTGCCATATATCCGAACAAGCTAATCTGGAAACATCTGAATAGAAAGTGGGATAGCTTCTTCCTCATAACTCCTATGAGATTTATTCAACTTCCTGGTCATTATATACTGATTAATTGTTTCAAATCAAGCTTCTTACATCTTGGTTCCTCCTGGTTTGATAAGAAACATGAAGATATTGCCACATGTCCGAACAGGCTAATCTGGAATTATCTGAATAAAATGTGGGATAACTTCTTCCTCATAACTCCTATGAGATTTATTCAACTTCCTGGTCATTATATACTGATTAATTGTTTCAAATCAAGCTTCTTACATCTTGGTTCCTCCTGGTTTGATAAGAATCATGAAGATATTGCCATATATCTGAACATGTTAATCTAGAAACATCTGAATAAAAAGTGGGATAGCTTCTTCCTCATAATTCCTATGAGATTTATTCAACTTCCTGGTCATTATATACTGATTAATTGTTTCAAATCAAGCTTCTTACATCTTGGTTCCTCCTGTTTTGATAAAAATCATGAAGATATTACCATATGTCCGAAGAAGCTAATCTGGAAACATCTGAATAGAAAGTGGGATAGCTTCTTCCTCATAACTCCTATGAGATCTATTCAACTTCCTGGTCATTCTACACTGATTAATGGTTTCAAATCAAGCTTCTTACATCTTGATTCATCCTGGTTTGATATGAATCATATGAAGATATTGCCATATGTCCGAATAGGCTAATCTGGAATCATCTGAATAGAAAGTGGGATAGCTTCTTCCTCATAACTCCTATGAGATTAATTAAACTTCCTGGTCATTATACACTGATTAATGGTTTCAAATCAAGCTTCTTACATCTTGGTTCATCCTGGTTTGATATGAATCATGAAGATATTGGCATATGTCCGAACAGGCTAGTCTGGAATCATTGGAATAGAAAGTGTGTAAGGTTCTTCCTCATAACTCCTATCAGATTTATTCAACTTCCTGGTCATTCTATTCTGATTAATGGTTTCAAGTCAAGCTTCTTACATCTTGGTTCATCCTTGTTTGATATGAAACATGAAGATATTGCCACAAGTCCGAACAGGATAATCTGGAATCATCTGAATAGAAAGTGGGATAGCTTCTTCCTCATAACTATTATGAGATTTATTCAACTTCCTGGTCATTCTATACGTTTTAATGCTTTCAAATCCAGTTTCTTATATCTTGGTTTCTCCTGGTTTGATAAGAATCATGAAGATATTTCCATATGTCAGAACAAGCTAATCTGGTATCATATGAATAGAAAGTGGGATACCTTCTTCCTCATAACTCCTATGAGATTTATTCAACTTCCTGGTCATTCTACATTGATAATGGTTTCAAATCAAGCTTCTTACATCTTGGTTCCTCCTGGATTGATAAGAATCATGAAGATATTTCCATATGTCCGAACATGCTAATCTAACTAGGAACAACTCTCACATATAGCCTGTTCGGACATATGGAAATATCTTCCTTCTTAACTACTTCTTACATCTTGGTTCCTCCTGGTGTGATGAGAATCATGAAGATATTGCTATATGTCCGATCAGGTTAATCTGGAATCATCTGAATAGAAAGTGGGATAGCTTCTTCCTCATAACTCATATGAGATTTATTCAACTTCCTGGTCATTCTACACTGATTAATGGTTTCAAATCAAGCTTCTTACATCTTGGTTCATCCTGGTTTGATATGAATCATGAAGATATTTCCATATGTCTGAACAGGTTAATCTAGAATCATCTGAATAGAAAGTAGGATAGCTTCTTCCTAATAACTCCTATGAGATTTATTCAATTTTCTGGTCATTCTATACTGATTAATGGTTAAAATTAAGCTTTTTACATCTTGGTTCCTCCTTGTTTGATAAGAATAATGAAGATATTGCCATATGTCCGAACATGCTAATCTGGAATCATCTGAATAGAAAGTGGGATAGCTTCTTCCTCATAACTCCTATGAGATTTATTCAACTTCCTGGTCATTCTATACTGATTAATGGTTTCAAATCAAGCTTCTTACATCTTGGTTCCTCCTCGTTTGATAAGAAACATGAAGATATTGCCATATGTCCGAATAAGGTAATCCGGAAACATCTGATTAGAAAGTTGGGTAGCTTCTTCCTCATAACTCCTATGAGATTTATTCAACTTCTTGGTCATTCAATACTTACTAATGGTTTCAAATCAAGCTTCTTAAATCTTGGTTCCTCCTGGTGTGAGGAGAATCATGAAGATATTGCCATATGTCTGAATAGGCTAATATGGAAACATCTGAATAGAAAGTGGGATAGCTTCTTCCTCATAACTCCTATGAGATTTATTCAACTTCCTGGTCATTCTACACTTATTAATGGTTTCAAATCAAGCTTCTTACATCTTGGTCCATCCTGGTTTGATATGAATCATGAAGATATTGCCATATGTCCGAACAGGCTAATCTGGAATCATCTGGATAGAAAGTGTGATAGCTTCTTCCTCATAACTATTATGAGATTTATTCAACTTCCTGGTCATTCTATACGTTTTAATGCTTTCAAATCCAGCTTCTTATATCTTGGTTTCTCCTGGTTTGATAAGAATCATGAAGATATTTCCATATGTCAGAACAAGCTAATCTGGTATCATATGAATAGAAAGTGGGATACCTTCTTCCTCATAACTCCTATGAGATTTATTCAACTTCCTGGTCATTCTACATTGATAATGGTTTCAAATCAAGCTTCTTACATCTTGGTTCCTCCTGGATTGATAAGAATCATGAAGATATTTCCATATGTCCGAACATGCTAATCTAACTAGGAACAACTCTCACATATAGCCTGTTCGGACATATGGAAATATCTTCCTTCTTAACTACTTACATCTTGGTTCCTCCTGGTGTGATGAGAATCATGAAGATATTGTTATATGTCCGATCAGGTTAATCTGGAATCATCTGAATAGAAAGTGGGATAGCTTCTTCCTCATAACTCATATGAGATTTATTCAACTTCCTGGTCATTCTACACTGATTAATGGTTTCAAATCAAGCTTCTTACATCTTGGTTCATCCTGGTTTGATATGAATCATGAAGATATTTCCATATGTCTAAACAGGTTAATCTGGAATCATCTGAATAGAAAGTAGGATAGCTTCTTCCTAATAACTCCTATGAGATTTATTCAATTTTCTGGTCATTCTATACTGATTAATGGTTAAAATTAAGCTTTTTACATCTTGGTTCCTCCTTGTTTGATAAGAATAATGAAGATATTGCCATATGTCCGAACATGCTAATCTGGAATCATCTGAATAGAAAGTGGGATAGCTTCTTCCTCATAACTCCTATGAGATTTATTCAACTTCCTGGTCATTCTATACTGATTAATGGTTTCAAATCAAACTTCTTACATCTTGGTTCCTCCTCGTTTGATAAGAAACATGAAGATATTGCCATATGTCCGAATAAGGTAATCCGGAAACATCTGATTAGAAAGTTGGGTAGCTTCTTCCTCATAACTCCTATGAGATTTATTCAACTTCCTGGTCATTCAATACTTACTAATGGTTTCAAATCAATCTTCTTACATCTTGGTTCCTCCTGGTGTGATGAGAATCATGAAGATATTGCCATATGTCTAAACAGGCTAATCTGGAAACATCTGAATAGAAAGTGGGATAGCTTCTTCCTCATAACTCCTATGAGATTTATTCAACTTCCTGGTCATTCTACACTTATTAATGGTTTCAAATCAAGCTTCTTACATCTTGGTCCATCCTGGTTTGATATGAATCATGAAGATATTGCCATATGTCCGAACAGGCTAATCTGGAATCATCTGGATAGAAAGTGTGATAGCTTCTTCCTCATAACTCCTATGAGATTTATTCAACTTCCTGGTCATTATACACTTATTAATGGTTTCAAATCAAGCTTCTTATATCTTCGTTCATCCTGGTTTCATATGAATCATGAAGATATTGCCATATGTCCGAACAGACTATTCTGAAATCATCTGAATAGAAAGTGGGATAGCTTCTTCCTCATAAGTCCTATGAGATTTATTCAACTTCCTGGTCTATCTATACTGATTAATGGTTTCAAATCAAGCTTCTTACATCTTGGTTCCTCCTGGATTGATAAGAATCATGAAGATATTGTCATATGTCCGAACAGGCTAATCTGGAATCATTTGAATAGAAAGTGGGATAGCTTCTTCCTCATAACTCCTATGAGATTTATTCAACTTCCTGGTCATTCTACACTGATTAATGGTTTCAAATCAAGCTTCTTACACCTTGGTTCATCCTGGTTTGATATGAATCAAGAAGATATTGCCATATGTCCGAACAGGCTAATCTGGAATCATCTTAATAGAAAGTGGGAAAGCTTCTTCCTCATAACTCCTATGATATTTATTCAACTTCCTGGTCATTCTACACTGATTGATGGTTTCAAATCAAGCTTCTTACATCTTGGTTCATCCTGGTTATGTATGAATATGGAAGATATTGCCATATGTCCGAATAGGCTAATCTGGAATCATCTGAATAGAAAGTGGGATAGCTTCTTGCTCATAACTCCTATGACATTAACTCAACTTCCTGGTCATTCTACACTGATTAATGGTTTCAAATCAAGCTTCTTACATCTTGGTTCATCCTGGTTTTATAGGAATCATGAAGATATTGCCATATGTCTGAACAGGCTAATATGGAATCATCTGAATAGAAAGTGGGTTAGCTTCTTCCTCATAACTCCTATGAGATTTATTGAACTTCCTGGTCATTCTATACTTACTAATGGTTTCAAATCAAGCTTCTTACATCTTGGTTCCTCCTGGTTTGATGAGAATCATGAAGATATTGCCATATGTCCGAACAGACTAATCTGGAATCATGTGAATATAAAGTGGGATAGCTTCTTCCTGATAACTCCTATGAGATTTATTCAACTTCCTGTTCATTCTATACTGATTAATGGTTTCAAATCATGATTCTTACATCTTGGTTGAACCTGGTTTGATATGAATCATTAAGATATTTTCATATGTTCGAACAGTCTAATCTGGAATCATATGAATAGAAAGTGGGATAGCGTCTTCCTCATAACTCCTATGATATTTATTCAACTTAAGCTTCTTGCATCTTGGTTCCTCCTGGATTGATAAGAATCATGAAGATATTGCCATATGTCCGAACAGGCTAATCTGGAATCATCTAAATAGAAAGTGGGATAGCTTCTTCCTCATAACTCCTATGAGATTTATTCAACTTCATGGTCATTCTAAACTGATTAATTGTTTCAAATCAAGCTACTTACATCTTGGTTCATCCTGTTTTGATATGAATCATGAAGATATTGCCATATGTCCGAACAGGCTAATATGGAATCATTTGAATAGAAAGTGGGATAGCTTCTTCCTCATAACTCCTATGAGATTTATTCAACTTCCTGGTCATTCTATACTGATTAATGGTTTCAAATCAAGCTTCTTACATCTTGGTTCCTCCTAGTTTGATAAGAATCATGAAAATATTGCCATATGTCCGAATAGGGTAATCTGGAAACATCTAAATAGAAAGTGGGATAGCTTCTTCCTCATAACTCCTTTGAGATTTATTCAACTTCCTGGTCATTCTACACTGATTAATGGTTTCAAATCAAGCTTCTTACATCTTGGTTCATCCTGGTTTGATATGAATCATGAAGATATTGCCATATGTCCGAACAGGCTAATCTGGAATCATCTGAATAGAAAGTGAGATATCTTGTTCCTCATAACTCCTATGAGATTTATTCAAATTCCTGGTCATTCTACACTGATTAATGGTTTCAAATCAAGCTTCTTACATCTTGGTTCATCCTGGTTTGATATGAATCACGAAGATATTGACATATGTCCGAACAGGCTAATATGGAATCATCTGAATAGAAAGTGGAATAGCTTCTTCCTAATAACTCCTATGACATTAATTCAACTTCCTAGTCATTCTAAATTGATTAACGGTTTCAAATCAAGCTTCTTACATCTTGGTTCATCCTGGTTTGATATGAATCATGAAGGTATTGCCATATGTCCGAACAGGCTAATCTGGAATCATCTGAATAGAAAGTGGGATAACTTCTTTCTCATAACTCCTATGAGATTTATTCAATTTCCTGGTTATTCTACATTGATTAATGGTTTCAAATCAAGCTTCTTACATCTTGGTTCATGCTGGTTTGATATGAATCATGAAGATATTGCCATATGTCCGAACATGCTAATCTGGAATCCTCTGAATAGAAAGTGGGATAGCTTCTTCCTCATAACTCCTATGAGATTTTTTCAACTTCCTGGTCATTCAATACTTACTAATGGTTTCAAATCAAGCTTTTTACATCTTGGTTCCTCCTGGTGTGATGAGAACCATAAAGATATGGCCATATGTCTGAACAGGCTAATCTGGAAACATCTGAATAGAAAGTGGGATAGCTTCTTCCTCATAACTCCTATGAGATTTATTCAACTTCCTGGTCATTCTACACTGATTAATTGTTTCAAATCAAGCTTCTTACATCTTGGTGCATCCTGGTTTGATATGAATCATGAAGATAATGCCATATGTCCGAACGGGCTAATCTGGAATCATCTGGATAGAAAGTGTGATAGCTTCTTCCTCATAACTCCTATGAGATTTATTCAACTTCCTGGTCACTATACACTTATTAATGGTTTCAAATCAAGCTTCTTATATCTTCGTTCATCCTGGTTTCATATGAATCATGAAGATATTGCCATATGTCCGAACAGGCTAATCTGGAATCATCTGAATAGAAAGTGGGATAGCTTCTTCCTCATAACTCCTATGAGATTTATTCAACTTCCTGGTCTATCTATACTGATTAATGGTTTCAAATCAAGCTTCTTACATCTCGGTTACTCCTGGATTGATAAGAATCATGAAGATATTGCCATATGTCCGAACAGGCTAATCTGGAATTATCTGAATAGAAAGTGGGATAGCTTCTTCCTCATAAATCATATTAGATTTATTCAACTTCCTGGTCATTCTACACTGATTAATTGTTTCAAATCAAGCTTCTCACATCTTGGTTCATCCTGGTTTGATATGAATCATGAAGATATTGCCATATGTCCGAACATGCTAATTTGGAATTATCTGAATAGAAGGTGGGATAGCTTCTTCCTCATAACTCATATGAGATTTATTAAACTTCCTGGTCATTCTACAATGATTAATGGTTTCAAATCGAGCTTCGTACATCTTGGTTCATCCTGGTTTGATATGAATCATGAAGATATTACCATATGTCCGAACAGGCTAATCTAGAATCATCTGAATAGAAAGTGGGATAGCTTCTTCTTCGTAACTCCTATGAGATTTATTCAACTTCCTGGTCATTATATACTGATTAATTGTTTCAAATCAAGCTTCTTACATCTTGGTTCCTCCTGGTTTGATAAGAATCATTAAGATATTGCCATATGTTCGAACAGGCTAATCTGGAATCATCTGAATAGAAAGTGGGATAACTTCTTCCTCATAACCCCTATGAGATTTATTCAACTTCCTGGTCATTCAATACTTACTAATGGTTTCAAATCAAGCTTCTTACATCTTGGTTCCTCCTGGTGTGATGAGAATCATAAAGATATGGCCATATGTCTGAACAGGCTAATCTGGAAACATCTGAATAGAAAGTGGGATAGCTTCTTCCTCATAACTCCTATGAGATTTATTCAACTTCCTGGTCATTCTACACTGATTAATGGTTTCAAATCAAGCTTCTTACATCTTGGTCCATCCTGGTTTGATATGAATCATGAAGATATTGCCATATGTCCGAACAAGCTATTCGGGAATCATCTCAATAGAAAGTGTGATAGCTTCTTCCTCATAACTCCTATGAGATTTATTCACCTTCCTGGTCATTATACACTTATTAATGGTGTCAAATCAAGCTTCTTACATCTTCGTTCATCCTGGTTTCATATGAATCATGAAGATATTGCCATATGTCCGAACATGCTAATTTGGAATTATTTGAATAGAAAGTGGGATAGCTTCTTCCTCATAACTCATATGAGATTTATTCAATTTCCTGGTCATTCTACAATGATTAATGGTTTCAAATCAAGCTTCTTATATCTTGGTTCATCCTGGTTTGATATGAATCATGAAGATATTACCATATGTCCGAACAGGCTAATCTAGAATCATCTGAATAGAAAGTGGGATAGCTTCTTCTTCGTAACTCCTATGAGATTTATTCAACTTCCTGGTCATTATATACTAATTAGTTGTTTCAAATCAGGCTTCTTGCATCTTGGTTCCTCCTGGTTTGATAAGAATCATTAAGATATTGCCATATGTCCGAACAGCCTAATCTGGAATCATCTGAATAGAAAGTGGGATAGCTTCTTCCTCATAACCCCTATGAGATTTATTCAATTTCCTGGTCATTCTACACTGATTAATGGTTTCAAATCAAGCTTCTTACATCTTGGTTCATCTTTGTTTGATATGAATCATGAAGATATTGCCATATGTCCGAACAGGCTAATCTGGAATCATCTGAATAGAAAGTGGGATATAATTTTCCTCATAACTCCTATGAGATTTATTCAATTTCCTGGTCATTCTATACTGACTAAAGGTTCAAATCAAGCTTCTTACATCTTGGTTCATCCTGGTTTGATAAGAATTATGAAGATATTGCCATATGTCCGAACAGGCTAATCTGGAATCATCTGGATATAAAGTGGGGTAGCTTCTTCCTCATAACTCCTATGAGATTTTTTCAACTTCCTGGTCTAACTATACTGATTAATGGTTTCAAATCAAGCTTCTTACATCTTCGTTCATCCTGGTTTGATAAGAATCATGAAGATATTGCCATATGTCCGAACAGGCTAATCTGGAATTATCTGAATAGAAAGTGGGATAGCTTCTTCCTCATAACTCATATGAGATTTATTAAACTTCCTGGTCATTCTACACTGATTAATGGTTTCAAATCAAGCTTCTTACATCTTGGTTCATCATGGTTTGATATGAATCATGAAAATATTGCCATATGTCTGAACATGCTAATTTGGAATTATCTGAATAGAAAGTGCGATAGCTTCTTCCTCATAACTCATATGAGATTTATTCAACTTCCTGGCCATTCTACAATGATTAATGGTTTAAAATCAAGATTCTTACATCTTGGTTCATCCTGGTTTGATATGAATCATGAAGATAATACCATATGTTCGAACATGCTAATCTGGAATCATCTGAATATAAAGTGGGATAGCTTCTTCCTCATAACTCCTATAAGATTTATTCAAATTCCTGGTCATTCTACATTGATTAATAGTTTCAAATCAAGCTTCGTACATCTTGGTCCATCCTGGTTTGATATGAATCATGAAGATATTGCCATATGTCCGAACAGGCTAATCTGGAATCATCTGAATATAAAGTGGGATAGCTTCTTCCTCATAAATCCTATGAGATTTATTCAAATTCCTGGGCATTATATACTGATTAATGGTTTCAAATCAAGCTTCTTACATCTTGGTTCCTCCTCGTTTGATAAGAAACATGAAGATATTGTCATATGTCCGAATAGGGTAATCTGGAAACATTTGAATAGAAAGTGGGATAGCTTCTTCCTTATAACTCCTATGAGATTTATTCAACTTCCTGGTCATTATATACTGATTTATTGATTCAAATCAAGCTTCTTACATCTTGGTTCCTCCTAGATTGATAAGAATCATGAAGATATTGTCATATGTCCGAACAGGCTAATCTGGAAATATCTGAATAGAAAGTGGGATAGATTTTTCCTCATAACTACTATGAGATTTATTCAACTTCCTGGTCATTCTACACTGATTAATAGTTACAAATCAAGCTTCTTACATCTTGATTCATCCTGGTTTGATATGAATCATAAAGATATTGCCATATATCCGAATAGGCTAATCTGGAATCACCTGAATAGAAAGTGGGATAGCTTCTTCCTCATAACTCCTATGAGATTTATTCAACTTCCTGGTCATTCTATACTTACTAATGGTTTCAAATCAAGCTTCTTACATCTTGGGTCCGCCTGGTTTGATGAAAATCATGAAGATATTGCCATATGTCCGAACAGGCTAATCTGGAATTATCTGAATAGAAAGTGGGATAGCTTCTTCATCATAACTCATATGAGATTTATTCAACTACCTGGTCATTCTACAATGATTAATGGTTTCAAATCAAGCTTCTTACATCTTGGTTCATCCTGGTTTGATATGAATCATGAAGATATTACCATATGTTCGAACAGGCTAATCTGGAATCATCTGAATAGAAAGTGTGATAGCTTATTCCTTATAACTCCTATAAGATTTATTCAACTTCCTGGTCATTCTACACTGATTAATGGTTTCAAATCAAGCTTCTTACATCTTGGTCCATCCTGGTTTGATATGAATCATGAAGATATTGCCATATGTCCGAACACGCTAATCTGGAATCATCTGAATAGAAATTGTTATAGCTTCTTCCTCATAACTCCTATGAGATTTATTCAAATTACTGGTCATTCTATACTGATTAATGGTTGCATATCAAGCTTCTTACATCTTGGTTCCTCCTCGTTTGATAAGATACATGAAGATATTGCCATATGTCCGAATAGGGTAATCTGGAAACATCTGAATAGAAAGTGGGATAGCTTCTTCCTCATAACTCCTATGAGATTTATTCAACTTCCTGGTCATTCTATACTTACTAATGGTTTCAAATCAAGCTTCTTACATCTTGGGTCCGCCTGGTTTGATGAAAATCATGAAGATATTGCCATATGTCCGAACAGGCTAATCTGGAATTATCTGAATAGAAAGTGGGATAGCTTCTTCCTCATAACTCATATGAGATTTATTCAACTTCCTGGTCATTCTACACTGATTAATGGTTTCAAATCAAGCTTCTTACATCTTGGTTCATCCTGGTTTGATATGAATCATGAAAATATTGCCATATGTCCGAACATGCTAATTTGGAATTATCTGAATAGAAAGTGGGATAGCTTCTTCCTCATAACTCATATGAGATTTATTCAACTTCCTGGTCATTCTACAATGATTAATGGTTTCAAATCAAGCTTCTTACATCTTGGTTCATCCTGGTTTGATATGAATCATGAAGATATTACCATATGTTCGAACAGGCTAATCTGGAATCATCTGAATAGAAAGTGTGATAGCTTATTCCTTATAACTCCTATAAGATTTATTCAACTTCCTGGTCATTCTACACTGATTAATGGTTTCAAATCAAGCTTCTTACATCTTGGTCCATCCTGGTTTGATATGAATCATGAAGATATTGCCATATGTCCGAACACGCTAATCTGGAATCATCTGAATAGAAATTGTTATAGCTTCTTCCTCATAACTCCTATGAGATTTATTCAAATTACTGGTCATTCTATACTGATTAATGGTTGCATATCAAGCTTCTTACATCTTGGTTCCTCCTCGTTTGATAAGATACATGAAGATATTGCCATATGTCCGAATAGGGTAATCTGGAAACATCTGAATAGAAAGTGGGATAACTTCTTCCTCATATCTCCTATGAGATTTATTCAACTTCCTGTTCATTCTACACTGATTAATGGTTTCAAATCAAGCTTCTTACATCTTGGTTCATCCTGGTTTGATATGAATCATGAAGATATTACCATATGTCCGAACAGGCTAATCTGGAATCAATCTGAATAGAAAGTGGGATAGCTTCTTCTTCATAACTCCTATGAGATTTATTCAACTTCCTGGTCATTATATACTGATTAATTGTTTCAAATCAAGCTTTTGGTTCCTCCTGGTTTTATATGAATCATAAAGATATTGTCATATGTCCGAACAGGCTAATCTGGAATTATCTGAATATAAAGTGGGATAACTTCTTCCTCATAACTCCTATGAGATTTAATCAATATCCTGGTCATTCTATACTGATTAATGGTTTCAAATCAAGCTTCTTACATCTTGTTTCCTCCTGGATTGATAAGAATCATGAAGATATTGCCATATGTCCGAACAGGCTAATCTGGATTTATCTGAATAGAAAGTGGGATAGCTTCTTCCTCGTAACTCATATGAGATTTCATCAACTTCCTGGTCATTCTACAATGATTAATGGTTTCAAATCAAGCTCCTTATATCTTGGTTCATCCTGGTTTGATATGAATCATGAAGATATTACCATATGTCCGAACAGGCTAATCTGGAATCATCTGAATAGAAAGTGGGATAGCTTTCTTCTTCATAACTCCTATGAGATTTATTCAACTTCCTGGTCATTATATACTGATTAATTGTTTCAAATCAAGCTTCTTACATCTTGGTTCCTCCTGGTTTGATAAGAATAATGAATATATTGCCATATGTCCGAACAGGCATATCTAGAATCATCTGAATAGAAAGTGGGATAGCTTCTTCCTCATAAGTCCTATGAGATTTATTCAACTTCCTGGTCATTCTATACTGATTTATGGTTTCAAATAAAGCTTCTTACATCTTGGTTCCTCCTCGTTTGATAAGAAACATGAAGATATTGCCATATGTCCGAATAGGGTAATCTGGAAACATTTGAATAGAAAGTGGGATAGCTTCTTCCTCATAACTCCTATGAGATTTATTCAACTTCCTGGTCATTCTACACTGACTAATGGTTTCAAATCAAGCTTCTTACATCTTGGTTCATCCTGGTTTGATATGAATCATGAAGATACCATATGTCCGAACAGACTAATCTGGAATTATCTGAATAGAAAGTGGGATAGCTTCTTCCTCATAACTCCTATGAGATTTATTCAACTTCCTGGTCATTATACACTTACTAATGGTTTCAAATCAAGCTTCTTACATCTTGGTTCATCCTGGCTTGATATGAATCATGAAGATATTGCCATATGTCCGAACAAGCTAATCTGGAGTTATCTGAATAGAAAGTGGGATAGCTTCTTCCTCATAACTCCTATGAGATTTATTCAACTTCCTGGTCATTA
Source organism: Raphanus raphanistrum x Raphanus sativus (assembly GCA_019705995.1). Lineage (NCBI taxonomy): Eukaryota > Viridiplantae > Streptophyta > Magnoliopsida > Brassicales > Brassicaceae > Raphanus > Raphanus raphanistrum x Raphanus sativus. Next base: position 639,538 of record JADEVD010000012.1, read on the forward strand.
TATACTGATTAATTATTTCAAATTAAGCTTCTTACATTTTGGTTCCTCCTGGTTTGATAAGAATAATGAAGATATTGCCATATGTCCGAACATGCTAATCTGGAATCATCTGAATATAAACTGGGATAGCTTCTTCCTCATAACTCCTATGACATTTATTCAACTTCCTGGTCATTCTACACTGATTAATGGTTTCAAATCAAGCTTCTTACATCTTGGTTAATTCTGGTTTGATATTTATCATGAAGATATTGCCATATGTCCGAACAGGCTAATCTGGAATTATCTGAATATATAGTGGGATAACTTCTTCCTCATAACTCCTATGAGATTTAATCAATTTCCTGGACGTTTTATACTGATTAATGGTTTAAATCAAGCTTCTTACATCTTCGTTCCTCCTGGTTTGATAAGAATAGATAAGAATAATGAATATATTGCCATATGTCCGAACAGGCTAATCTGGAATCATCTGAATAGAAAGTGGGATAGCTTCTTCCTCATAACTCATATGAGATTTATTCAACTTCCTGGTCATTCTACAATGATTAATGGTTTCAAATCAAGCTCCTTATATCTTGGTTCATCCTGGTTTGATATGAATCATGAAGATATTACCATATGTCCGAACAGGCTAATCTGGAATCATCTGAATAGAAAGTGGGATAGTTTTCTTCTTCATAACTCCTATGAGATTTATTCAACTTCCTGGTCATTATATACTGATTAATTGTTTCAAATCAAGCTTCTTACATCTTGGTTCCTCCTGGTTTTATATGAATCATAAAGATATTGTCATATGTCCGAACAGGCTAATCCGAAATTATCTGAATAAAAAGTGGGATAACTTCTTCCTCATAACTCCTATGAGATTTATTCAATTTCCTGGTCATTCTATACTGATTAATGGTTTAAATCAAGCTTCTTACATCTTGGTTCCTCCTGGTTTGATAAGAATAATGAATATATTGCCATATGTCCGAACAGGCTAATCTAGAGTCATCTGAATAGAAAGTGGGATAGCTTCTTCCTCATAACTCTTATGAGATTTATTCAAATTTCTGGTCATTCTATACTGATTAATGGTTCAAATCAAGCTTCTTACATCTTGGTTCCTCTTTGTTTGATAAGAATAATGAAGATATTACCATATGTCCGAACATGCTAATCTGGAATCATCTGAATAGAAAGTGGGATAGCTTCTTCCTCATAAATCCTATGAGATTTATTCAAATTTCTGGTCATTCTATACTGATTAATAGTTTCAAATCAAGCTTCTTACATCTTGGTTCCTCCTCGTTTGATAAGATACATGAAGATATTGCCATATGTCCGAATAGGGTAATCTGGAAACATCTGAATAGAAAGTGGGATAACTTCTTCCTCATATCTCCTATGAGATTTATTCAACTTCCTGGTCATTCTACACTGATTAATGGTTTCAAATCAAGCTTCTTACATCTTGGTTCATCCTGGTTTGATATGAATCATGAAGATATTACCATATGTCCGAACAGGCTAATCTGGAATCAATCTGAATAGAATGTGGGATAGCTTCTTCTTCATAACTCCTATGAGATTTATTCAACTTCCTGGTCATTATATACTGATTAATTGTTTCAAATCAAGCTTTTGGTTCCTCCTGGTTTTATATGAATCATAAAGATATTGTCATATGTCCGTACAGGCTAATCTGGAATTATCTGAATATAAAGTGGGATAACTTCTTCCTCATAACTCCTATGAGATTTAATCAATATCCTGGTCATTCTATACTATTAATGGTTTCAAATCAAGCTTCTTACATCTTGTTTCCTCCTGGATTGATAAGAATCATGAAGATATTGCCATATGTCCGAACAGGCTAATCTGGATTTATCTGAATAGAAAGTGGGATAGCTTCTTCCTCGTAACTCATATGAGATTTATTCAACTTCCTGGTCATTCTACAATGATTAATGGTTTCAAATCAAGCTCCTTATATCTTGGTTCATCCTGGTTTGATATGAATCATGAAGATATTACCATATGTCCGAACAGGCTAATCTGGAATCATCTGAATAGAAAGTGGGATAGCTTTCTTCATCATAACTCCTATGAGATTTATTCAACTTCCTGGTCATTATATACTGATTAATTGTTTCAAATCAAGCTTCTTACATCTTGGTTCCTCCTGGTTTGATAAGAATAATGAATATATTGCCCTATGTCCGAACATGCTTATCTAGAATCATCTTAATAGAAAGTGGGATAGCTTCTTCCTCATAAGTCCTATGAGATTTATTCAACTTCCTGGTCATTCTATACTGATTTATGGTTTCAAATAAAGCTTCTTACATCTTGGTTCCTCCTCGTTTGATAAGAAACATGAAGATATTGCCATATGTCCGAATAGGGTAATCTGGAAACATTTGAATAGAAAGTGGGATAGCTTCTTCCTCATAACTCCTATGAGATTTATTCAACTTCCTGGTCATTCTACACTGACTAATGGTTTCAAATCAAGCTTCTTACATCTTGGTTCATCCTGGTTTGATATGAATCATGAAGATATTGCCATATGTCCGAACAGGCTAATCTGGAATTATCTGAATAGAAAGTGGGATAGCTTCTTCCTCAAAACTCCTATGAGATTTATTCAACTTCCTGGTCATTATACACTGACTAATGGTTTCAAATCAAGCTTCTTACATCTTGGTTCATCCTGGCTTGATATGAATCATGAAGATATTGCCATATGTCCGAACAAGCTAATCTGGAGTTATCTGAATAGAAAGTGGGATAGCTTCTTCCTCATAACTCCTATGAGATTTATTCAACTTCCTGGTCATTATATACTGATTAATTGTTTCAAATCAAGCTTCTTACATCTTGGTTCCTCCTGGTTTGATAAGAATAATGAAGATATTGCCATATGTCCGAACAGGCTAATCTGGAATCATCTTAATAGAAACTGGGATAGCTTCTTCCTCATAACTCCTATGACATTTATTCAACTTCCTGGTCATTCTACACTGATTAATGGTTTCAAATCAAGCTTCTTACATCTTGGTTAATTCTGGTTTGATATTTATCATGAAGATATTGCCATATGTCCGAACAGGCTAATCTGGAATTATCTGAATATATAGTGGGATAACTTCTTCCTCATAACTCCTATGAGATTTAATCAATTTCCTGGACGTTTTATACTGATTAATGGTTTAAATCAAGCTTCTTACATCTTGGTTCCTCCTGGTTTGATAAGAATAGATAAGAATAATGAATATATTGCCATATGTCCGAACAGGCTAATCTGGAATCATCTGAATAGAAAGTGGGAGAGCTTCTTCCTCATAACTCCTATGAGATTTATTCAACTTCCTGGTCATTCTACAATGATTAATGGTTTCAAATCAAGCTCCTTATATCTTGGTTCATCCTGGTTTGATATGAATCATGAAGATATTACCATATGTCCGAACAGGCTAATCTGGAATCATCTGAATAGAAAGTGGAATAGCTTTCTTCTTCATAACTCCTATGATATTTATTCAACTTCCTGGTCATTATATACTGATTAATTGTTTCAAATCAAGCTTCTTACATCTTGGTTCCTCCTGGTTTTATATGAATCATAAAGATATTGTCATATGTCCGAACAGGCTAATCCGAAATTATCTGAATATAAAGTGGGATAACTTCTTCCTCATAACTCCTATGAGATTTATTCAACTTAACCTTCTTACATCTTGGTTCCTCCTGGATTGATAAGAATCATGAAGATATTTCCATATGTCCGAACAAGCTAATCTTTGAAATATCTAAATAAAAAGTGGGATAGCTTCTTCCTCATAACTCCTATGAGATTCATTCAACTTCCTGGTCATTCTAAACTGATTATTGGTTTCAAATCAAGTTTCTTACATCTTGGTTCCTCCTGGTATGATATGAATCATGAAGATATTGTCATATGTCCGAACAGGCTAATCTGGAATCATTTGAATAGAAAGTGGGATAGCTTCTTCCTCATAACTCCTATGAGATTTATTCAACTTTCAGGTCATTCTATTACTGATTAATGGTTTCAAATCAAGCTTCTTACATCTTGGTTCAACCTGGTTTGATATGAATCATGAAGATATTGTCATATGTCCGAACAGGCTAATCTGGAATCATTTGAATAAAAAGTGGGATAGCTTCTTCCTCATAACTCCTATGAGATTTATTCAACTTTCAGGTCATTCTATTACTGATTAATGGTTTCAAATCAAGCTTCTTACATCTTGGTTCCTCCTAGTTTGATAAGAATCATGAAGATATTGCCATATGTCCGAATAGGTAAATCTGGAAACATCTAAATACAAAGGCGGATAGCTTCTTCCTCATAACTCCTATGAGATTTATTCAACTTCCTGGTCATTTTATACTTTCTAATGGTTTCAAATCAAGCTTCTTACATCTTGATTTCGCCTTGTTTGATTAGAATCATAAAGATATTGCCATATGTCCGACCAGGCTAATCTGGAATCATCTGAATAGAAAGTGGGATAGCTTCTTCCTCATAACTCCTATGACATTTATTCAACTTCCTCGTCATTCGACACTGATTAGCGGTTTCAAATCAAGCTTCTTACATCTTGGTTCATCCTGGTTTGATATGAATCATGAAGATATTGCCATATGTTCGAACAGGTTAATCTTGAATCATCTGAATAGAAAGTGGGATAGCTTCTTCCTCATAACTCCTATGAGATTTATTCAACTTGCTGGTCATTCTGTACTTACTAATGGTTTCAAATCAAGCTTCTTACATCTTGGTTCCTCCTAGTTTGATAAGAATCATGAAGATATTGCCATATGTCCGAATAGGTAAATCTGGAAACATCTAAATACAAAGTGGGATAGCTTATTCCTCATAACTCCTATGAGATTTATTCAACTTCCTGGTCATTTTATACTTACTAATGGTTTCAAATCAAGCTTCTTACATCTTGATTTCGCCTTGTTTGATTAGAATCATAAAGATATTGCCATATGTCCGAACAGGCTAATCTGGAATCATCTGAATAGAAAGTGGGATAGCTTCTTCCTCATAACTCCTATGACATTTATTCAACTTCCTCGTCATTCTACACTGATTAAAGGTTTCAAATCAAGCTTCTTACATCTTGGTTCATCCTGGTTTGATATGAATCATGAAGATATTGTCATATGTTCGAACAGGTTAATCTTGAATCATCTGAATAGAAAGTGGGATAGCTTCTTCATCATAACTCCCATGAGATTTATTCAACTTCCTGGTCACTCTATACTGATTAATGGTTTCAAATAATGCTTCTTACATCTTGGTTCCTCCTGGTTTAATAAGAATCATGAAGATATTTTCATATATCCGAATAGGCTTATCTGGAATCATCTGAATAGAAATTGGGATTACTTCTTCCTCATTACTCCTATGAGATTTATTCAACTTCCTTGTCATTCTATACTTACTAATAGTTTCAAATCAAACTTCTTACATCTTGGTTCCTCTTGGTTTGATGAGAATCATGAAGATATTGCCATATGTCCGAACAGGCTAATCTGGAATCATCTGAATATAAAGTGGGATAGCTTATTCCTCATAACTCCTTGGAGATTTATTCAACTTCCTGTTCATTCTATACTTATTAATGGTTTCAAATCAAGATTCTTACATCTTGGTTCAACCTGGTTTGATATGAATCATTAAGATATTTCCATATGTCCGAACAGGCTAATCTGGAATCATCTGAATAGAAAGTGGGATAGCTTCTTCCTCATAACTCCTATGAGATTTATTCAACTTCCTGGTCATTCTATACTGATTAATGGTTTCAAATCAAGCTTCTTACATCTTGGTTCCTCCTGGTTTGATATGAATCATGAAGATATTGCCATATATCCGAACAGGCTAATCTGGAATCATCTGAATAGAAAGTGGGATAGCTTCTTCCTCATAACTCCTATGAGATTTATTCAACTTGCTGGTCATTCTGTACTTACTAATGGTTTCAAATCAAGCTTCTTACATCTTGGTTCTGGCTTGTTTGATGAGAATCATAAAGATATTGTCATATGTCCGAACAGGCTAATATGGAATCATCTGATAGAAAGTGGGATAGCTTCTTCCTCATAACTCCTATGAGATTTATTCAACTTCCTGGTCATTCTACCCTGATTAATGGTTTCAAATCAAGATTCTTACATCTTGGTTCAACCTGGTTTGATATGAATCATTAAGATATTTCCATATGTCCGAACATGCTAATCTGGAATCATTTGAATAGAAAGTGGGATAGCTTCTTCCTCATAACTCCTATGAGATTTATTCAACTTAACCTTCTTACATCTTGGTTCCTCCTGGATTGATAAGAATCATGGAGATATTGCCATATGTCCGAACAGGCTAATCTGGAATCATCTAAATAAAAAGTGGAATAGCTTCTTCCTCATAACTCCTATGAGATTTATTCAACTTCCTGGTCATTCTAAACTGATTAATGGTTTCAAATCAAGTTTCTTACATCTTGGTTCCTCCTGGTTTGATATGAATCATGAAGATATTGTCATATGTCCGAACAGGTTAATCTGGAATCATTTGAATAGAAAGTGGGATAGCTTCTTCCTCATAACTCCTATGAGATTTATTCAACTTTCAGTTCATTCTATACTGATTAATGGTTTCAAATCAAGCTTCTTACATCTTGGTCCTTCCTAGTTTGATAAGAATCATGAAGATATTACTATATGTCCGAATATGTAAATCTGGAAACATCTAAATTGAAAGTGGGATAGCTTCTTCCTCATAACTCCTATGAGATTTATTCAACTTCCAGGTCATTCTACACTTATTATTGGTTTCAAATCAAGCTTCTTACATCTTGGTTCATCCTGGTTTGATATGACTCAGGAAGATATTGTCATATGTCCGAACATGCTAATCTGGGATCATCTGAATAGAAAGTGGGATAGCTTGTTCTTCATAACTCCTATGACACTTATTCAACTTCCTGGTCATTCTATACTTACTAATGGTTTCAAATCAAGCTTCTTACATCTTGGTTCCGCCTTGTTTGATGAGAATCATAAAGATATTGTCATATGTCCGAACATGCTAATCTGGAATCATCTAAATAGAAAGTGGGATAGCTTCTTCCTCATAACTCCTATGAGATTTATTCAACTTAACCTTCTTACATCTTGGTTCCTCCTGGATTGATAAGAATCATGAAGATATTGCCATATGTCCGAACAAGCTAATCTTTGAATTATCTAAATAAAAAGTGGGATAGCTTCTTCCTCATAACTCCTATGAGATTTATTCAACTTCCTGGTCATTCTAAACTGATTAATGGTTTCAAATCAAGTTTCTTACATCTTGGTTCCTCCTGGTTTGATATGAATCATGAAGATATTGTCATATGTCCGAAAAGGCTAATCTGGAATCATTTGAATAGAAAGTGGGATAGCTTCTTCCTCATAACTCCTATGAGATTTATTCAACTTTCAGGTCATTCTATTCTGATTAATGGTTTCAAATCAAGCTTCTTACATCTTGGTTCCTCCTAGTTTGATAAGAATCATGAAGATATTGCCATATGTCCGAATAGGTAAATCTGGAAACATCTAAATAGAAAGTGTGATAGCTTCTTCCTCATAACTCCAATGAGATTTATTCAACTTCCTGGTCACTCTACACTTATTATTGGTTTCAAATCAAGCTTCTTACATCTTGGTTCATCCTGGTTTGATATGAATCAGGAAGATATTGTCATATGTCCGAACAGGCTAATCTGGGATCATCTGAATAGAAAGTGGGATAGCTTCTTCCTCATAACTCCTATGAGATTTATTCAACTTCCTGGTCATTATATTCTTACTAATGGTTTCAAATAAAGCTTCTTACATCTTTGTTCCGCCTTGTTTGATGAGAATCATAAAGATATTGTCATATGTCCGAACATGCTAATCTGGAATCATCTGAATAGAAAGTGGGATAGCTTCTTCCTCATAACTCCTATGACATTTATTCAACTTCCTCGTCATTCTACACTGATTAATGGTTTCAAATCAAGCTTCTTACATCTTGGTTCATCCTGGTTTGATATGAATCATGAAGATATTGCCATATGTTCGAACATGTTAATCTTGAATCATCTGAATAGAAAGTGGGATATCTTCTTCCTCATAACTCCTATGAGATTTATTCAACTTCTTGGTCACTCTATTCTGATTAATGGTTTTAAATCAAGCTTCTTACATCTTGGTTCCTCCTGGTTTGATAAGAATCATGACGATATTGCCATATATCCGAACAGGCTAATCTGGAATCATCTGAATATAAAGTGGGATAGCTTCTTCCTCATAACTCCTATGAGATTTATTCAACTTCCTGGTCATTCTATACTTACTAATAGTTTCAAATCAAACTTCTTACATCTTGGTTCCTCTTGGTTTGATGAGAATCATGAAGATATTGCGATATGTCCGAACATGCTAATCTAGAATCATCTGAATATAAAGTGGGATAGCTTATTCCTCATAACTCCTATGATATTTATTCAACTTCCTGTTCATTCTATACTGATTAATGGTTTCAAATCAAGATTCTTACATCTTGGTTCAACCTGGTTTGATATGAATCATTAAGATATTTCCATATGTCCGAACAGGCTAATCTGGAATCATCTGAATAGAACGTGGGATCGCTTCTTCTTCATAACTCCTATGACATTTATTCAACTTCCTGGTCATTCTATATTGTTTAATGGTTTCAAATAAAGCTTCTTACATCTTGGTTCCTCCTGGAATCATCTGAATAGAAAGTGGGATAGCTTCTTCCTCATAACTCCTACGAGATTTATTCAACTTGCTGGTCATTCTGTACTTACTAATGGTTTCAAATTAAGCTTCTTACATCTTGGTTTCGCCTTGTTTGATTAGAATCATAAAGATATTGCCATATGTCCGAACAGGCTAATCTGGAATCATATGAATAGAAAGTGGGATAGCTTCTTCCTCATAACTCCTATGACATTTATTCAACTTCCTCGTCATTCTAAACTGTTCAACGGTTTCAAATCAAGCTTCTTACATCTTGGTTCATCCTGGTTTGATATGAATCATGAAGATATTGCCATATGTTCGAACAAGTTAATTATCTTGAATCATCTGAATAGAGAGTGGGATAGCTTCTTCCTCATAACTCCTATGAGATTTATTCAACTTCCTGGTCATTCTATACTTACTAATAGTTTCAAATCAAACTTTTTACATCTTGGTTCCTCTTGGTTTGATGAGAATCATGAAGATATTGCCATATGTCCGAACAGGCTAATTTGGAATCATCTGAATATAAAGTGGGATAGCTTATTCCTCATAACTCCTATGATATTTATTCAACTTCATGTTCATTCTATACTGATTAATGATTTCAAATCAAGATTCTTACATCTTGGTTCAACCTGGTTTGATATGAATCATTAAGATATTTCCATATGTCCGAACAGGCTAATCTGGAATCATCTGAATAGAAAGTGGGATAGCTTCTACCTCATAACTCCTATGAGATTTATTCAACTTTCAGGTCATTCTATTCTGATTAATGGTTTCAAATCAAGCTTCTTACATCTTGGTCCTTCCTAGTTTGATAAGAATCATGAAGATATTGCTATATGTCCGAATATGTAAATCTGGAAACATCTAAATAGAAAGTGGGATAGCTTCTTCCTCATAACTCCTATGAGATTTATTCAACTTCCAGGTCATTCTACACTTATTATTGGTTTCAAATCAAGCTTCGTACATCTTGGTTCATCCTGGTTTGATATGACTCAGGAAGATATTGCCATATGTCCGAACATGCTAATCTGGGATCATCTGAATAGAAAGTGGGATAGCTTGTTCCTCATAACTCCTATGAGACTTATTCAACTTCCTGGTCATTCTATACTTACTAATGGTTACAAATCAAGCTTCTTACATCTTGGTTCCGCCTTGTTTGATGAGAATCATAAAGATATTGTCATATGTCCGAACAGGCTAATCTGGAATCATCTAAATAGAAAGTGGGATAGCTTCTTCCTCATAACTCCTATGACATTTATTCAACTTTGTCGTCATTCTACACTGATTAACAGTTTCAAATCAAGCTTCTTACATCTTGGTTCATCCAGGTTTGATATGAATGATGAAGATATTGCCATATGTTCGAACATGTTAATCTTGAATCATCTGAATAGAAAGTGGGATAGCTTCTTCCTCATAACTTCTATGAGATTTATTCAACTTCCTGGTCACTCTATACTGATTAATGGTTTCAAATGAAGCTTCTTACATCTTGGTTCCTCCTGGTTTAATTAGAATCATGAAGATATTGCCATATATCTGAACAGGCTAATCTCCTGTTCATTCTATACTGATTAATGGTTTCAAATCAAGCTTCTTACATATTGGTTCCTCCTGGTTTGATATGAATCAGTAAGATATTGCTATATGTCCGAATAGGTAAATCTGAAAACATCTAAATAGAAAGTGGGATAGCTTCTTCCTCATAACTCCTATGAGATTTATTCAACTTCCTGGTCATTCTACACTTATTATTGGTTTCAAATCAAGCTTCTTACATCTTGGTTCATCCTGGTTTGATATGACTCAGGAAGATATTGCCATATGTCCGAACATGCTAATCTGGGATCATCTGAATAGAAAGTGGGATAGCTTCTTCCTCATAAGTCCTATGAGACTTATTCAACTTCCTGGTCATTCTATACTTACTAATGGTTTCAAATCAAGCTTCTTACATCATGGTTCCGCCTTGTTTGATGAGAATCATAAAAGATATTGTCATATGTCCGAACAGGCTAATCTGGAATCATCTAAATAGAAAGTGGGATAGCTTCTTCCTCATAACTCCTATGAGATTTATTCAACTTCCTGGTCACTCTATACTGATTAATGGTTTCAAATCATGCTTCTTACATCTTGGTTCCTCCTGGTTTAATAAGAATCATGAAGATATTGCCATATATCCGAACATGCTAATATGGAATCATCTGAATAGAAAGTGGGATAGCTTCTTCCTCATAACTCCTATGAGATTTATTCAACTTCCTGTTCATTCTATACTTATTAATGGTTTCATATCAAGTGTTGGGGTCAAAATCGGTCAAGACGAACTCGATGTCCGAAAGTCTCGAAAAAACATGAAAGATGTTAGAGCAACCTCGAGAGACTAATTGTTAATCGAGAAACCTTGGAAAAATATTAAGTTCGAGATTAATCATCTCGAAATCAACGGCTAGAAACGTTTTCTACACGAGGAAAAACCTACGGAAAACTAAAAAGAACGCAAAAACACGCACAAGCCGAAGGAACCGAGCAGCCGACTCCGGTCGCGGCCGTGGCCGCCGGGCGGCTAGCCCCCGTGCTGGCCGTAGCTGCCGGCGGCTAGCGCCCGTGCTGGCCGTGGCTGCCGGGCGGCTAGCCCCGTGCTGGCTCGGGTCGTCGGGCGGGTAGTCTTCGTGCGTAAGTTCTAGGCCCCCGGGTCGCCAGAAATCCGTGTTTTGCGACTTTCCGAGATCCCGCAAACAAAACTCCTTTTCCTGCTCCAAGATTTCGGAGAACCCGTAAGACGTCAACGGACAGAAAGACTTCGTATAAAACGGTGATGGTTATCTTAAAACACCATTCGCCTCAGCAATGGATCGAAGATCTTCCGAAAGACTTGACATCCAAGTAGGAGCATTCTTTCAAAGAAATCGTAGAAAACAACGGAAGTTCGGAAGACGGCCCGAAAGGGACCAAACCCGATCGGACGGTCCATTTACGATTTTCTAAAAGATAGATACGACGGTTTACAATTATCTTCACATAACAAGATAAATGTTAAACTTCCGAAAGGATAAATGTCAAATTTCCGAAAGGGTAAATGTCAACTTTCCCGATAAACACGAAGGCCGACGAAAATAGAAAAAGCCCAGCTCGCGGCAGACTCAGCCCATCAAGAATAGACCGTCATATGAGAGTATATAAGCAATGCTAGGAGCAGAGGAAGGGGGATCCGAAATCAGAAGAAAGAAACGACTATAGAGCAACTTAGAACTTAGGCTTTTATTTCCTTTTTAGCGAGCTGCGACTCAACTAGGTTAGATCTAGGTTTTGAGACTAGTGACGATCGACAGCTCTTGCGGCCGAGATCTTGACCTGTTGTTCAAACGCTCTCCCCGAATTCGGAAATAAGATTCTTTCTTTTGCTCTCTTTATTTTACGCATTTATTCCCAAACTAAACTCGTATTAACTTCGTCGTGCGTGGCCCAGCAGATAGCCGGGATCCTCGGGGAAAACTAGGTCAACTTAGTTTTCCTACGTTTAAACTTGACTAAAATCGACAGTGCGAATTTCGGTTCCCACAGTTTGGCGCTAGAAGGAGGGGGGATACACGGATTTATCTTTGTCGCAACTACGCACGCCCAGTTAAGCATGTCGGCTAACGCGGAAAAAGACAAGCAAATGCACGACGGACCAACCGCCGATGCCAACGCTGCGAAGACTCCTGCCGGAAACGTATCGACGGTCACTGCCGAGGCAAACACCGCGATGCTGGACCAGGTGAAGGAACTGTTCGCCACCGCCCAGAAACGGTCGGAAGAACAAGAGAAACTAATGGCTTCACTCGCTAAACAGGTCAATACCTTAACAGCGAAAAGCAAACTCCCGCGCGGATCCACCAAGGTGAGGCGTGTCAGGAGGCTCGACTTCGGAACTGCCGGAGACCAAGAAAAAGATGCCCCGAGAAAATCCCCGGAACTCATCCCTGACGATACCACTCCGGCAGGGCAGAAGAAAACGACGGATAACCTCCCACCTCCCGCAAGGGAAAACGAAGGAGACGACGTCGAAAGAATCAATCTGGATATCAGCGATCAATCGGATCCGTCCGACGAAGACGCCGACATCCACCACAGAAGAACCCGAAGTCAGTCAGCTCGACTGGCGGCAGCCTTCGAAAAACCCATGACAGAAGAGGAAGAAGACCTCTACTGGTCAGAGCAAGAAAGGTTGGCTGAAGACCAGACTCGGGCCTATCGCAGCCAACGTAGACAAAGGAGCGTGAACGGCGCCAACGAGATCCATGATTTGCGCGAGTACATCGCAAAAACAGCAGCCGAGGTGAAAGCGGTAAAATCGCAGATTCACCACGCAACCAGCACTGCCCCCGAGATCGACCTGCTCCTCGAGGAATCGAGAAAGACTCCGTTCACCTCTCGAATCACGGACGCACGAGTCTCAGATCCCGGGAAAATAAAGCTTCCCACCTACGACGGAACCACAGATCCGAAGGCACATCTGCAGTCCTTCCAGATTGCGATGGCGAGGTCTAAACTTCCGGAGCGGGAAAAGGACGTCGGCTGCTGTCTCCTATTCGTCGAGAACCTCAGAGGTGCTGCGCTCGAGTGGTTCTCACACTTGAAAAGAAACTCCATCGGAAGTTTCCGCCAGCTTGCTTCAGCTTTTCTGAAGCAATTCTCCATGTTCATGGACAGGGAAACTTCCGACGTAGACCTTTGGAGTCTAATTCAAAAGGAAGATGAACCGCTCCGCGACTACATAAGGAGGTTCAAACTCGTGATGTCCAGGGTAACAGGCCTCAGCGACAGAGTCGCCATCGACGCCCTGAGAAAAAACCTCTGGTACAAATCAACATGATCATCGGTAGATCGCATTTTTACCAGGACTCCGTTTCATCGATCAAAGCCTACGGACGGAGGGCCGAAACAAGCCCCGGATGGTGTCCAGAGGACGACATTCCCAATCACACAATCATCTTCGAGGAACAGGATACGGCTGGACTCGATAAACCCCACTACGATCCTCTGGTCATCGACTTGGTGATTCAGGATCTCGAAGTCGGCCGCATCCTCATCGACACAGGTAGCACGGTCAACATCATGTTCCGCGACACTCTGCAGAGGATGAACATACCCCTCGGAGAAGTCATCCCAGAACCAAGACCGTTGACTGGATTCTCGGGAGTCACGTCCATGACCTCGGAAAAATCAGACTCCCGGTCATGGCTAAAGAAGTCACGAAGATCGTCGAATTCGCGGTACTGGATAACCCGGCTATCTATAACGCCATAATGGGAACTCCTTGGATAAACGCCATGAAGGCAGTCCCGTCGACTTACCATCTCAGCGTCAAGTTTCCAACACCGACTGGAACGGCGGTAATCTAGGGAAGCCAAAAACAGTCGCGACTCTGCTTCCTGGCCGAACATAAATTGCGCAGCAATCGGAACGCCCCAGTAGCTAACCCGAAGTGAACTAAGAAGCATCTGAGTATCTCCGAGAACTCAGCAAAGAACAGCGCGTATTTGTGCGAACAGGCCACAACTCAGGATAGCGGGAAAATCCTCGAGTCCATCGCCGAAAGAACGGATGACCTAACTCCCAACGCGACCACCGACTTAGCTGAATCAGTCAAGACGCCGGAAATCGTGGAGTAATAGCAACCGCGATAGAAACAGAACTACGAGATGGCTTGATCCTCGCAAGAGGTACGTAGGCAGCTCGTCGCAACCCGACGAGTTCAGCTATCCCCCTCACCAAAAAGGGGGGGGGGAGATGGGGACAAACATCCTTGTACTCCCGCAAAAATACTTTTCACATGTACTCTACATTATAAAGTCTTTAATTCAAATGCTTACTCAACGCATAAACATTACGGAGAACGAAAATCATATCTTTGAGGAACGCCAGACGTCGTTAGTTCCCGAAAAGTCTTGATTCTCCATTCTCCTCCAAACAGTCCATCCGCGACTCTAAAAAACTCTATCAAACAGTCTGTCCGCGACTCTAAAGTTCATTTCCGTCGATTGGCCCCGACGGAAAACCATAGAAACGTTTCACTCAATCAAATTCGTAGTCTGGCTTCTAACGAAGTTCTCTTGCATCCGACAAGGATACCATAGCGCGCTATACAAAAAAATCCAAATTTTGGTTAGCTCTTCGTAAAGGAAGTAGCTCGACTCGTATCCAAACGAATCATACAAGCCGATAAGCACTTCGCAGATTCTAAAACGGTACGAGTCAGGTCGAAATCGCAAACAGGCAAAACGAAAGCCGATTTTTCATCGCACAGCTTCAGTCCGAAAGTAGACCTAGGTCTTGCCCTAAACCCGGCCTTGCTGGTATCTAAGACATCTCATAGGCATAAGTATCCAGAATACGAGATTCCAAAATTTGCCTCTTATCGCTTACAAACCTAACGTTCGCTACAAAGTAACCTACGGATCAAGCGACAAAAAAAAGAGATTGAATACGAAGTGAGTGCACGTATTCAAACCCTCTACACTTGACGAAAGTATAAATCAAAACGCAGAATTCATAAAAGCATTCATAGCAGGGATTCAAAAGCCATCAACGGCCAATCCCGAGAAACACAAAGTCACGCGACCTCCTAAGGGTCGCAACACATACATACAAACAGCCACACTTGGCCTATCACAAATTATAATCGAATGCATAACAATCGGTTAGAGATATTCCAAACGAGGAGTCGGGCTGGTCGACCTCTTCACCCCCGTCGCCTGCATTCAAACCCGCGCCTACATCCGCCGTATCTTCCGAGACTTGGATAGGATTCCACAACTCTCGAATTCTCCCTTTGATCGGAGGAACAAAGGATTCTGCGTTAGCGCATATTCTCATCGAGCCATCAATCGCGGCAAGTTCGCCGGAAAGAGAGAAACCCTCACGCTGCATCTTGTGTAGAGTACCGACCGAACCACGACACTCGCGAAAATCGCCTACAAAGTCCTGAGCTTCTTTGTACGCTTAGAATTCGGTAGAGAAAATTTCGGCCCTTCGGTTCAGCTCGGCGGCAGCTCTTCTCCGCCCGCTCCTTTCCACACGAATGAGAGCTCGAGCCTGGACCTCGGCTTGCCGGCGTTTTTGCTCCTCCACCTCCAATCGATACTTGGCGAATTCCCTTTCCGTTTCCTCCGCTTTGAAATGGGCCAGCCGGGCAGTACGGAAACTTCCATCGATCGATGCGCTCCACACTCTCACGGCCTGCAAAGAAGTCGAGGTCAAATAAAAAGAAAAGGGGATTTACTCAAGTTTCGAAAACAAACCTCGTTGACCAAGCGAGCACCCTCCGCAGTCACCTTGTCCCTCTCCTCGTTGTCCAAAGACTCGTCACGGGAAAACGCCGGAGGGAGTTCATCAAAGAAGTCACCCGGGGGAGGAACACCCTGATTCTCTGTAGTGAAGTCAGGATCGTATCTCGGCAGCTCACCATTTCCCGATGAGGCCTCGAAAGCAATCCCTTTATCCTTCCGAGATCTCCGCCTCCGCCTTGAAAGGGCAAAAACGTAGGATTTATCATTGACACAGGGCCACGTACCGCCTCGCGATCGGTGAAGCGCGACCGCCCCTCGAATCCGGTCAAGAGTAAAGGAGTTCCAAGAACAAGGCATTGTCCTAAAAATGTCTCTCTTGGTCGAAAGATCGGAAGGAACATGCGTGAGACACCTGTTCTCTGAACCAAAAAAAAAAAAACACACACACGTTCAGTACTCGCTTTTCGGATTCTAAGAAAGGGGATGCGACAATCTTACCTCGTTGGTACAACCAGTCCGTCGGGAATAGGTGGAGAAAGCCTTCCTCGACAGACTCTCCATCTATCCTCACGAAAAAGAAACGGTCAACGTAATCCTTGGCGTGCGACGTGACTCCATGGATTACCGAAAAATTGGTCCTCGCCTTCATGGAGTATACTCCATTGATGCTCGTCGTCTTGGAGTTCCACAACCCTTCGAAGTCAGCAGGGCTAAGGTCCATCCCTAACTCGTAACTCAAAATCAGAACGCCAAGCCAGCTTACCAAAGCCGGCACGTTCAGCTGGCTGATTACGATTCCGAAACGGTCGAGAGCCTGAACAATGACCCCAGGGATTGGGAACCACAGTCGGCATTACGTCAGGAACGCCTCGTAGCAAGTAAAGTAACCCTTTGGAGGATGCTCCGAACTCTCATTCCAACGAGGAATGCGAAACATGACTCCCTTTGGAACCTCATAAAACTGTCGAAGAGTTCCGAGATATTCAGGGAATACTTCGCTCGGCGAGTCAGTTTCCTTACGCGCCCTCAGAGGTCACCGGGGAATCGGAATCAGAACCGAAGACGGCGTCGCAATACGCACTCCTGTCAATCTCTGGAACCTCGGGTTTCGGAACTTCCTCCTCGGCATGGAAACTATCCGAAGACGAGTGAGACTGCCTCCTCGAGGATTTTGATCTTGAAGTCATTCTTTTCTTAAAGGTAGAGAGAGAATTTGCAAGAGAGAGATTAACTTAAGATTCTTGGGTGAAATAAGAATGGTAAAGAATTCACAAGTCTTTATAGGCAAGGATTTGACTATTCACCCCGACCTTCGACACGATTTCGTCTCCATACTTTCCTCACGAACCATACCGCAAGCTAGGACCTACAAACCCTACGGCTCCTAGCTAGCTGGGGGGCTAACTGTTGGGGTCAAAATCGGTCAAGACGAAATCGATGTCCGAAAGTCTCGGAAAAACATGAAAGATGTTAGAGCAACCTCGAGAGACTAATCGTTAATCGACAAACCTTGGAAAAATATTAAGTTCGAGATTAATCATCTCGAAATCAACGGCTAGAAACGTTTTCTACACGAGGAAAAACCTACGGAAAACTAGAAAGAACGCAAAAACACGCACAAGCCGAAGGAACCGAGCAGCCGACTCCGGTCGCGGCCGTGGCCGCCTGGCGGCTAGCCCCCGTGCTGGCCGTAGCTGCCGGCGGCTAGCGCCCGTGCTGGCCGTGGCCGCCGGGCGGCTAGCCCCCGTGCTGGCCGTGGCCGCCGTCGACTAGCGCCCGTGCTGGCCGTGGCCGCCGGCGGCTAGCGCCCGTGCTGTCCGTGGCCGCCGGGCGGCTAGCCCCCGTGCTGGCTGTGGCCGCCAGCGGCTAGCGCCTGTGCTGGCAGTGGCCGCCGGGCGGCTAGTCCCCGTGCTGGCCGTAGCCGCCGGCGGCTAGCGCCCGTGCTGGCAGTGGCCGCCGGGCGGCTAGTCCCCGTGCTGGCCGTAGCCGCCGGCGGCTAGCGCCCGTGCCGGCCGTGGTTGCCGGGCGGCTAGCCCCGTGCTGGCTCGGGTCGTCGGGCGGCTAGTCTTCGTGCGTAAATTCTAGGCCCCCGGGTCACCAGAAATCCGTGTTTTGCGACTTTCCGAGATCCCGCAAACAAAACTCCTTTTCCTGCTCCAAGATTTCGGAGAACCTGTAAGACGTCAACGGACAGAAAGACTTCGTATAAAACGGTGATGGTTATCTTAAAACACCATTCGCCTCAGCAATGAATCGAAGATCTTCCGAAAGACTCGACATCCAAGTAGGAGAATTCTTTCAAAGAAATCGTAGAAAACAACGGAAGTTAGGAAGACGGCCCGAAAGGGACCAAACCCGATCGGACGGCCCATTTACGATTTTCTAAAAGATAGATACGACGGTTTACAATTATCTTCACATAACGAGATAAATGATAAACTTCCGAAAGGATAAATGTCAACTTTCCCGATAAACACAAAGGCCGACGAAAATGGAAAAAGCCCAGCTCGCGGCAGACTCAGCCCATCAAGAATAGACCGTCATATGGGAGTATATAAGCAAGGATAGGAGCAGAGGAAGGGGGATCCGAAATCAGAAGAAAGAAACCACTCTAGAGCAACTTAGAACTTAGGCTTTTATTTCCTTTTTAGCGAGCTGCGACTCAACTAGGTTAGATCTAGGTTTTGAGACTAATGACGATCGACAGCTCTTGCGGCCGAGATCTCGACCTGTTGTTCAAACGCTCTCCGCGAATTCGGAAATAAGATTCTTTCTTTTGCTCTCTTTATTTTACGCATTTATTCCCAAACTAAACTCGTATTAACTTCGTCGTGCGTGGCCCAGCAGATAGCCGGGATCCTCGGGGAAAACTAGGTCAACTTAGTTTTCCTACGTTTAAACTTGACTAAAATCGACAGTGCGAATTTCGGTTCCCACATCAAGCTTCTTACATCTTGGTTCCTCTTGGTTTAATGAGAATCAAGAAGATATTGCTATATGTCCGAACATGCTAATCTGGAATCATCTGAATATAAAGTGGGATAGCTTATTCCTCATAACTCCTATGAGATTTATTCAACTTCCTGTTTATTCTATACTGATTAATGGTTTCAAATCAAGCTTCTTACATCTTGGTTCCTCCTGGTTTGATATGAATCATGAAGATATTGCCATATGTCCGAACAGGCTAATCTGGAATCATCTGAATAGAAAGTGGGATAGCTTCTCCTCATAACTCCTATGAGATTTATTCAACTTCCTGGTCATTCTGTACTTACTAATGGTTTCATATCAAGCTTCTTACATCTTGGTTCCTCCTGGTTTGTTGAGAATCATAAAGATATTGCAATATGTCCGAACAGGCTAATCTGGAATCATCTGAATGTAAAGTGGGATAGCCTATTCCTCATAACTCCTATGAGATTTATTCAACTTCCTGTTCATTTTATACTTATTAATGGTTTCATATCAAGCTTCTTACATCTTGGTTCCTCCTGGTTTGATAATAATCATGAAGATATTGTGATATGTTAGAACAAGCTAATCTGGAATCATCTGAATAGAAAGTGGGATAGCTTCTTCCTCATAAATCCTATGATATTTATTCAAGTTCTTGGTCATTTTACACTGATTAATGGTTTTAAATCAAGCTTCTTACATTTTGGTTCCTCTTGGATTGATAAGAATCTTGAAGATATTACCATATGTCCGAACAGGCTAATCTAGAATCATCAAAATAGAAAGTGGGATAACTTCTTCCTCATAACTCATATGAGATTTATTCAACTTCATGGTCATTCTATACTGATTAATGGTTTCAAATCAAGCTTCTTACATCTTGGTTCCTCCTGATTTGATAAGAATCATGAAGATATTGCCCTATGTCCGAACAGCCTAATCTGGAATCATCTGAATAGAAAGTGGGATAGCTTCTTCCTCATAACTCCTATGATATTTATACAACTTAAGCTTCTTACATATGGGTTCCTCCTAGATTGATAAGAATCATGAAGATATTGCCATATGTCCGAACAGGCTAATCTGGAATTATCTAAATATAAAGTGGGATAGCTTCTTCCTCATAACTTCTATGAAATTTATTCAACTTCCTGGTCATTCTATACTGATTAATGGTTTCAAATCAAGCTTCTTACATCTGGGTTCCTCCTGGATTGATAAGAATCATGAAGATATTGACATATGTCCGAACAGGCTAATCTGGAATCATCTAAATAGAAAGTGGGATAGCTTCTTCGTCATAACTCCTATGAGATTTATTCAACTTCCTGGTCATTCTAAACTGATTAATGGTTTCATATCAAGCTTCTTACATCTTGGTTCCTCCTCGTTTGATATGAATCATGAAGATATTGTCATATGTTCGAACAGGATAATCTGGAATCATTTGAATAGAAAGTGGGATAACTTCTTCCTCATAACTCGTATCAGATTTATTCAACTTCCTGGTCATTCTATACTGATTAATGGTTTCTAATCAAGCTTCTTACATCTTGGTTCCTCCTGATTTGATAAGAATCATGAAGATATTGCCCTATGTCCGAACAGCCTAATCTGGAATCATCTTAATAGAAAGTGGGATAGGTTCTTCCTCATAACTCATATGATATTTATTCAACTCCCTGGTCATTCTACACTGATTAATGGTTTCAAATCAACCTTCTTAGATCTTGGTTAATCTTGGTTTGATATGAATCATGAAGATATTGCCATATGTCCGAACATGCTAATCTGGAATCATCTGAATAGAAAGTGGGATAGCTTCTTCCTCATAACTCCTATGATATTTATTCAACTTAAGCTTCTTACATATGTGTTCCTCCTGGATTGATAAGAATCATGAAGATATTGCCATATGTCCGAACAGGCTAATCTGGAATTATCTAAATATAAAGTGGGATAGCTTCTTCCTCATAACTCCTATGAGATTTATTCAACTTCCTGGTCATTCTATACTGATTAATGGTTTCAAATCAAGCTTCTTACATCTTGGTTCCTCCTGGTTTGATAAGAATCATGAAGATATTGCCATATGTCCGAACAGGCTAATCTGGAATCATCTAAATAGAAAATGGGATAGCTTCTTCCTCATAACTCCTATGAGATTTATTCAACTTCCTGGTCATTCTACACTGATTAATGGTTTCAAATCAAGCTTCTTACATCTTGGTTCCTCCTGGTTTGATATGAATCATGAAGATATTGCCATATGTCCGAACAGGCTAATCTGTAATCATCTAAAAAAGTGGGATAGCTTCTTCCTCATAACTCCTATGATATTTATTCAACTCCCTGGTCATTCTACACTGATTAATGGTTTCAAATCAACCTTCTTAGATCTTGGTTAATCTTGGTTTGATATGAATCATGAAGATATTGCCATATGTCCGAACATGCTAATCTGGAATCATCTGAATAGAAAGTGGGATAGCTTCTTCCTCATAACTCTTATGATATTTATTCAACTTAATCTTCTTACATCTGGGTTCCTCCTGGATTGATAAGAATCATGAAGATATTGCCATATGTCCGAACATGCTAATCTGGAATCATCTAAATAGAAAGTGGGATAGCTTCTTCCTCATAACTCCTATGAGATTTATTCAACTTCCTGGTCATTCTATACTGATTAATGGTTTCAAATCAAGCTTCTTACATCTTGGTTCCTCCTGGTTTGATAAGAATCATGAAGATATTGCCATATGTCCGAACAGGCTAATCTGGAATCATCTAAATAGAAAGTGGGATAGCTTCTTCCTCATAACTCCTATGAGATTTATTCAACTTCCTGGTCATTCTACACTGATTAATGATTTCAAATCAAGCTTCTTACATCTTGGTTCCTCCTGGTTTGATATGAATCATGAAGATATTGTCATATGTCCGAACAGGCTAATCTGGAATCATCTAAAAAGTGGGATAGCTTCTTCCTCATAACTCCTATGAGATTTATTCAACTTAACCTTCTTACATCTTGGTTCCGCCTTGTTTGATGAGAATCATAAAGATATTGTCATATGTCCGAACAGGCTAATCTGGAATCATCTGAATAGAAAGTGGGATAGCTTCTTCCTCATAACTCCTATGACATTTATTCAACTTCCTCGTCATTCTACACTGATTAACGGTTTCAAATCAAGCTTCTTACATCTTGGTTCATCCTGGTTTGTTATGAATCATGAAGATATTGCCATATGTTCGAACAGGTTAATCTTGAATAATCTGAACAGAAAGTGGGATAGCTTCTTCCTCATAACTCCTATGAGATTTATTCAACTTCCTGGTCACTCTATTCTGATTAATGGTTTCAAATCAAGCTTCTTACCTCTTGGTTCCTCCTGGTTTAATAAGAATCATGAAGATATTGCCATATATCCGAACAGGCTAATCTGGAATCATCTGAATAGAAAGTGGGATAGCTTCTTCTTCATAACTCCTATGAGATTTATTCAACTTCCTAGTCATTATATACTGATTAATGGTTTTAAATCAATCTTCTTACATTTTGGTTCCTCCTGGATTGATAAGAATCCTGAAGATATTACCATATGTCAGAACAGGCTAATCTGGAATCATCTAAATAGAAAGTGGGATAGCTTCTTTCTCATAACTCATATGAGATTTATTAAACTTCATAGTAATTCTATACTGATTAATGGTTTCAAATCAAGCTTCTAACATCTTGGTTCCTCCTGATTTGATAAGAATTATGAAGATATTGCCATATGTCCGAACTGGTTAATCTGGACTCATCTGAATAGAAAGTGGGATAGCTTCTTCCTCATAACTCTTATCAGATTTATTCAACTCCCTGGTCATTCTACACTGATTAATGGTTTCAAATCAGGCTTCTTAGATCTTGGTTCATCTTGGTTTGATATGAATCATGAAGATATTGCCATATGTCCGAACAGGCTAATCAGGAATCATCTGAATAGAAAGTGGGATAGCTTCTTCCTCACAACTCCTATGAGATTTATTCAACTTAAGCTTCTTACATCTGGGTTCCTCCTGGATTGATAAGAATCATGAAGATATTGACATATGTCTGAACAGGCTAATCTGGAATCATCTAAATAGAAAGTGGGATAGCTTCTTCGTCATAACTCCTATGAGATTTATTCAACTTCCTGGTCATTCTAAACTGATTAATGGTTTCATATCAAGCTTCTTACATCTTGGTTCCTCCTCGTTTGATATGAATCATGAAGATATTGTCATATGTTCGAACATGATAATCTGGAATCATTTGAATAGAAAGTGGGATAGCTTCTTCCTCATAACTCGTATCAGATTTATTCAACTTCCTGGTCATTCTATACTGATTAATGGTTTCAAATCAAGCTTCTTACATCTTGGTTCCTCCTGGTTTGATAAGAATCATGAAGATATTACAATATGTCCGAACATGCTAATCTGGAATCATCTAGAAAGTGGGATAGCTTCTTCCTCATAACTCCTATGAGATTTATTCAACTTCCTGGTCATTCTACACTGATTAATGGTTTCAAATCAAGCATCGTACATCTTGGTTCCTCCTGGTTTGATATGAATCATGAAGATATTGCCATATGTCCGAACAAGCTAATCTGGAATCATCTGAATAGAAAGTGGGATAGCTTCTTCCTCATAACTCCTATGACATTTATTCAACTTCCTCGTCATTCTACACTGATTAACGGTTTCAAATCAAGCTTCTTATATCTTGGTTCATCCTGATTTGATAAGAATTATGAAGATATTGCCATATGTCCGAACTGGTTAATCTGGACTCATCTGAATAGAAAGTGGGATAGCTTCTTCCTCATAACTCCTATCAGATTTATTCAACTCTCTAGTCATTCTACACTGATTAATGGTTTCAAATCAGGCTTCTTAGATCTTGGTTCATCTTGGTTTGATATGAATCATGAAGATATTGACATATGTCCGAACACGCTAATCAGGAATCATCTGAATAGAAAGTGGGATAGCTTCTTCCTCACAACTCCTATGAGATTTATTCAACTTAAGCTTCTTACATCTGGGTTCCTCCTGGATTGATAATAATCATGAAGATATTGACATATGTCCGAACAGGCTAATCTGGAATCATCTGAATAGAAAGTGGGATAGCTTCTTCTTCATAACTCCTATGAGATTTATTCAACTTCCTAGTCATTATATACTGATTAATGGTTTTAAATCAATCTTCTTACATTTTGGTTCCTCCTGGATTGATAAGAATCCTGAAGATATTACCATATGTCCGAACAGGCTAATCTGGAATCATCTAAATAGAAAGTGGGATAGCTTCTTTCTCATAACTCATATGAGATTTATTAAACTTCATAGTTATTCTATACTGATTAATGGTTTCAAATCAAGCTTCTAACATCTTGGTTCCTCCTGATTTGATAAGAATTATGAAGATATTGCCATATGTCCGAACTGGTTAATCTGGACTCATCTGAATAGAAAGTGGGATAGCTTCTTCCTCATAACTCTTATCAGATTTATTCAACTCCCTGGTCATTCTACACTGATTAATGGTTTCAAATCAGGCTTCTTAGATCTTGGTTCATCTTGGTTTGATATGAATCATGAAGATATTGCCATATGTCCGAACAGGCTAATCAGGAATCATCTGAATAGAAAGTGGGATAGCTTCTTCCTCACAACTCCTATGAGATTTATTCAACTTAAGCTTCTTACATCTGGGTTCCTCCTGGATTGATAAGAATCATGAAGATATTGACATATGTCCGAACAGGCTAATCTGGAATCATCTAAATAGAAAGTGGGATAGCTTCTTCGTCATAACTCCTATGAGATTTATTCAACTTCCTGGTCATTCTAAACTGATTAATGGTTTCATATCAAGCTTCTTACATCTTGGTTCCTCCTCGTTTGATATGAATCATGAAGATATTGTCATATGTTCGAACATGATAATCTGGAATCATTTGAATAGAAAGTGGGATAGCTTCTTCCTCATAACTCGTATCAGATTTATTCAACTTCCTGGTCATTCTATACTGATTAATGGTTTCAAATCAAGCTTCTTACATCTTGGTTCCTCCTGGTTTGATAAGAATCATGAAGATATTGCAATATGTCCGAACATGCTAATCTGGAATCATCTAGAAAGTGGGATAGCTTCTTCCTCATAACTCCTATGAGATTTATTCAACTTCCTGGTCATTCTACACTGATTAATGGTTTCAAATCAAGCTTCGTACATCTTGGTTCCTCCTGGTTTGATATGAATCATGAAGATATTGCCATATGTCCGAACAGGCTAATCTGGAATCATCTGAATAGAAAGTGGGATAGCTTCTTCCTCATAACTCCTATGACATTTATTCAACTTCCTCGTCATTCTACACTGATTAACGGTTTCAAATCAAGCTTCTTACATCTTGGTTCATCCTGATTTGATAAGAATTATGAAGATATTGCCATATGTCCGAACTGGTTAATCTGGACTCATCTGAATAGAAAGTGGGATAGCTTCTTCCTCATAACTCCTATCAGATTTATTCAACTCCCAAGTCATTCTACACTGATTAATGGTTTCAAATCAGGCTTCTTAGATCTTGGTTCATCTTGGTTTGATATGAATCATGAAGATATTGCCATATGTCCGAACACGCTAATCAGGAATCATCTGATGAATAGAAAGTGGGATAGCTTCTTCCTCACAACTCCTATGAGATTTATTCAACTTAAGCTTCTTACATCTGGGTTCCTCCTGGATTGATAATAATCATGAAGATATTGACATATGTCCGAACAGGCTAATCTGGAATCATCTGAATGTAAAGTGGGATAGCTTATTCCTCATAACTCCTATGATATTTATTCAACTTCCTGTTCATTCTATACTTATTAATGGTTTATATCAAGCTTCTTACATCTTGGTTCCTCCTGGTTTGATAAGAATCATGAAGATATTGTCATATATTCGAACATGCTAATCTGGAATCATTTGAATAGAAAGTGGGATAGCCTCTTCCTCATAACTCGTATCAGATTTATTCAACTTCCTGGTCATTGTATACTGATTAATGGTTTCAAATCAAGCTTCTTACATCTTGGTTCCTCCTGGTTTGATAAGAATCATGAAGATATTGCAATATGTCTGAACATGCTAATCTGGAATCATCTAGAAAGTGGGATAGCTTCTTCCTCATAACTTCTATGAGATTTATTCAACTACCTGGTCATTCTACACTGATTAATGGTTTCAAATCAAGCTTCGTACATCTTGGTTCCTCCTGGTTTGATATGAATCATGAAGATATTGCCATATGTCCGAACAGGCTAATCTGGAATCATCTGAATAGAAAGTGGGATAGCTTCTTCCTAATAACTCCTATGACATTTATTCAAACTTAACCTTCTTACATCTTGGTTCCGCCTTGTTTGATGAGAATCATAAAGATATTGTCATATGTCCGAACATGCTAATCTGGAATCATCTGAATAGAAAGTGGGATAGCTTCTTCCTCATAAATCCTATGACATTTATTCAACTTCCTCGTCATTCTACACTGATTAACGGTTTCAAATCAAGCTTCTTTCATCTTGGTTCATCATGGTTTGTTATGAATCATGAAGATATTGCCATATGTTCGAACAGGTTAATCTTGAATCATCTGAATAGAAAGTGGGATAGCTTCTTCCTCATAACTCCTATGAGATTTATTCAACTTCCTGATCACTCTATTCTGATTACTGGTTTCAAATCAAGCTTCTTACATCTTGGTTCCTCCTGGTTTAATAAGAATCATGAAGATATTGCCGCATATCCGAACAGGCTAATCTGGAATCATCTGAATAGAAAGTGGGATAGCTTCTTCATCATAACTCCTATGAGATTTATTCAACTTCCTGGTCATTCTGTACTTACTAATAGTTTCAAATCAAACTTCTTATATCTTGGTTCCTCTTGGTTTGATGAGAATCATGAAGATATTGCCATATGTCCGAACAGGCTAATCTGGAATTATCTGAATATAAAGTGGGATAGCATATTCCTCATAACTCCTATGAGATATATTCAACTTCCTGTTCATTCTATACTTATTAATGGTTTATATCAAGCTTCTTACATCTTGGTTCCTCCTGGTTTGATAAGAATCATGAAGATATTGTGATATGTCAGAACAGGCTAATCTGGAATCATCTGAATAGAAATTGGGATAGCTTCTTCCTCATAACTCCTATGAGATTTATTCAAGTTCTTGGTCATTCTACACTGATTAATGGTTTTAATTCAATCTTCTTACATTTTGGTTCCTCCTGGATTGATAAGAATCATGAAGATATTACCATATGTCCGAACAGGCTAATCTGGAATCATCTAAATAGAAAGTGGGATATCTTCTTCCTCATAACTCCTATGAGATTTATTAAACTTCCTAGTAACTCTATACTGATTAATGATTTCAAATCAAGCTTCTTACATCTTGGTTCCTCCTGATTTGATAAGAATTATGAAGATATTGCCATATGTCCGAACAGGCTAATCTGGACTTATCTGAATAGAAAGTGGGATAGCTTCTTCCTCATAACTCCTATCAGATTTATTCAACTCCCTGGTCATTCTACACTGATTAATGGTTTCAAATCAGGCTTCTTACATCTGGGTTCCTCCTGGATTGATAAGAATCATGAAAATATTGCCATATGTCCGAACAGGCTAATCTGGAATCATCTAAATAGAAAGTGGGATAGCTTCTTCCTCATAAATCCTATGAGATTTATTCAACTTCCTGGTCATTATAAACTGATTAATGGTTTTATATCAAGCTTCTTACATCTTGGTTCCTCCTCGTTTGATATGAATCATGAAGATATTGTCATATGTTCAAACAGGCTAATCTGGAATCATTTGAATAGAAAGTGGGATAGCTTCTTCCTCATAACTCGTATCAGATTTATTTAACTTCCTGGTCATTCTATACTGATTAATGGTTTCAAATCAAGCTTCTTACATCTTGGTTCCTCCTGGTTTGATAAGAATCATGAAGATATTGCCATATCTTAGAACATGCTAATTTGGAATCATCTAGAAAGTGGGATAGCTTCTTCCTCATAACTCCTATGAGATTTATTCAACTTCCTGGTCATTCTACACTGATTAATGGTTTCAAATCAAGCTTATTACAACTTGGTTCCTCCTGGTTTGATATGAATCATGAAGATATTGACATATGTCCGAACAGGCTAATCTGGAATCATCTGAATAGAAAGTGGGATAACTTCTTCCTCATAACTCCTATGAGATTTATTCAAACTTAACCTTCTTACATCTTGGTTCCGCCTTGTTTGATGAGAATCATAAAGATATTGTCATATGTCCGAATATGCTAATCTGGAATCATCTGAATAGAAAGTGGGATAGCTTCTTCCTCATAACTCCTATGACATTTATTCAACTGCCTCGTCATTCTACACTGATTTACGGTTTCAAATCAAGCTTCTTACATCTTGGTTCATCCTGGTTTGTTATGAATCATGAAGATATTGCCATATGTTCGAACAAGTTAATTTTGAATCACCTGAATAGAAAGTGGGATAGCTTCTTCCTCATAACTCCTATGAGATTTATTCAACTTCCTGGTCACTCTATTCTGATTAATGGTTTCAAATCAAGCTTCTTACATCTTGGTTCCTCCTGGTCTAATAAGAATCATGAAGATATTGCCATATATCCGAACAGGCTAATCTGGAATCATCTGAATAGAAAGTGGGATAGCTTCTTCCTCATAACTCCTATGAGATTTATTCAACTTCCTGGTCATTATATACTTACTAATAGTTTCAAATCAAACTTCTTACATCTTGGTTCCTCATTGTTTGATGAGATTCATGAAGCTATTGCCATATGTCCGAACATGCTAATCTGGAATCATCTCAATATAAAGTGGGATAGCTTATTCCTCATAACTCCTATGATATTCATTCAACTTCCTGTTCATTCTATACTGATTAATGGTTTCAAATCAAGATTCTTACATCTTGGTTCAACCTGGTTTGATATGAATCATTAAGAAATTTCCATATGTCCGAACAGGCCAATCTGGAATCATCTGAATAGAAAGTGGGATAGCTTCTTCCTCATAACTCCTATGAGATTTATTCAACTTCCTGGTCATTCTATACTGATTAATGGTTTCAAATCAAGCTTCTTACATCTTGGTTCCTCCTGGTTTGATATGAATCATGAAGATATTGCCATATATCCGAACAGGCTAATCTGGAATCATCTGAATATAAAGTGGAATAGCTTCTTCCTCATAACTCCTATGAGATTTATTCAAGTTCTTGGTCATTCTACACTGATTAATGGTTTCAAATCAAGCTTCTTACATCTTGGTTCCTCCTGGATTGATAAGAATCATGAAGATATTACCATATGTCCGAACAGGCTAATCTGGAATCATTTAAATAGAAAGTGAGATAATTTCTTCCTCATAACTCCTATGAGATTTATTAAACTTCCTAGTAAATCTATACTGATTAATGGTTTCAAATCAATCTTCTTATATCTTGGTTCCTCCTGATTTGATCAGAATCATGAAGATATTGTCATATGTCCGAACAGGCTAATCTGGAATCATCTGAATAGAAAGTGGGATAGCTTCTTCCTCACAACTCCTATGAGATTTATTCAACGTAAGCTTCGTACATATGGGTTCCTCCTGGATTGATAAGAATCATGAAGATATTGCCATATGTCTGAACATGCTAATCTGGAATCATCTAAATAGAAAGTGGGATGGCTTCTTCCTCATAACTCCTATTAGATTTATTCAACTTCCTGGTCATTCTAAACTGATTAATGGTTTCAAATAAAGCTTCTTACATCTTGGTTCCTCCTGGTTTGATAAGAATCATGAAGATATTGCCATATGTCCGAACAGGCTAATCTCGAATCATCGGAATAGAAAGTGGGATAGCTTCTTCCTCATAACTCCTATGAGATTTATTCAACTTCCTGGTCATTCTACACTGATTAATGGTTTCAAATCAAGCTTCTTACATCTTGGTTCCTCCTGGATTGATAAGAATCATGAAGATACTACCATATGTCCAAACACGCTAATCTGGAATCATCTAAATAGAAAGTGGGATAGCTTCTTCCTCATAACTCCTATGAGATTTATTCAACTTCCTGGTCATTCGATACTGATTAATGGTTTCAAATCAAACTTCTTACATCTTGGTTCATCCTGGATTGATAAGAATCATGAAGATATTGCCATATGTCCGAACAGGCTAATCTGGAATCATCTGAATATGAAGTGGGATAGCTTATTCCTCATAACTCCTATGAGATTTATTCAACTTCCTGGTCATTCTATACTTACTAATGGTTTCAAATCAAGATTCTTACATCTTGGTTCCTCCTTGTTTGATATGAAACATGAAGATATTGTCATATGTTCGAACAGGCTAATATGGAATCATCTGAATAGAAAGTGGGATAGCTTCTTCCTCATAACTCCTATGAGATTTATTCAACTTCCTGGTCATTCTATACATTTTAATGGTTTCAAATCAAGCTTCTTACATCTTGGTTCATCCATGTTTGATATGAATCATGAAGATATTGACATATGTCCGAACAGGCTAATCTGGAATCATCTGAATAGAAAGAGAGATAGCTTCTTCCTCATAATTACAAGGAGATTTATTCAACTTCCTGGTCATTCTATTCTTACTAATGGTTTCAAATCAAGCTTCTTACATCTTGATTCCTCATTGTTTGATAAGAATCATGAAGATATTGTCATATGTCCGAACATGCTAATCTGGAATCATCTGAATAGAAAAGTGGGATAGCTTCTTCCTCATAACTCCTATGAGATTTATTCAACTTCCTGGTCATTCTACACTGATTAATGGTTTCAAATCAAGCTTCTTACATCTTGGTTCCTCCTAGTTTGATATGAATCATGAAGATATTGTCATATGTTCGAACAGGCTAATCTGGAATCATCTGAATAGAAAATGGGATAGCTTCTTCCTCATAACTCCTATTAGATTTATTCAACTTCCTGTTCATTCTATACTTACCAATGGTTTCAAATCAAGCTTCTTACATCTTGGTTCCGCTTTGTTTGATGAAAATCATGAAGATATTGTCATATGTCCGAATAGGCTAATCAAGAATCATCTGAATAGAAAGTGGGATAGCTTCTTCCTCATAACTCCTATGACATTTATTCAACTTCCTGGTCGTTCTACACTGATTAATGGTTTCAAATCAAGCTTCTTACATCTATGTTCCTCCTAGTTTGATAAGAATCATGATGATATTGCCATATGTCCGAATAGGCTAATCTTGAATCATCTGAAAAGAAAGTGGGATAGCTTCTTCCTCATAATTACTATGAGATTTATTCAACTTCCTGGTCATTCTATACTTTTTAATGGTTTCAAATCAAGCTTCTTACATCTTGGTTCATCCTTGTTTGATATGAATCATGAAGATATTGACATATGTCCGAACAGGCTAATCTGGAATCATCTGAATAGAAAGAGGGATAGCTTCTTCCTCATAATTACTAGGAGATTTATTCAACTTCCTGGTCATTCTACACTGATTAATGGTTTCAAATCAAGCTTCTTACATCTTGGTTCATCCTGGTTTGATATGAATCATGAAGATATTGCCATATGTTCGATCATGCTAATGTGGAATCATCTGAATAAGAAGTAGGATAGCTTCTTCCTCATAACACCTAGGAGATTTATTCAACTTCCTGGTCATTCTACACTGATTAATGGTTTCAAATCAAGCTTCTTACATCTTATTTCATCCTGTTTTGATATGAATCAGTAAAATATTGCCATATGTCTGAACAGGTTAATCTGGAATCATCTGAATAGAAAGTGGGATAGCTTCTTCCTTATAACTCCTATGAGATTTATTCAATTTCCTGGTCATTCTATACTGATTGATGGTTTCAAATCAAGCTTCTTACATCTTGGTTCCTCTTGGATTGATAAGAACCATGAAGATAATGCCATATGTCCGAACATGCTAATCTGGAATCATATGAATAGAAAATGGGATAGCTTCTTCCTCATAACTCCTATGACATTTATTCAACTTCCTGGTCATTCTAAACTGATTAATGGTTTCAAACCAAGCTTCTTACATCTTATTTCATCCTGGTTTGATATGAATTATGAAAATATTGCCATATGTCCGAACAGGTTAATCTGGAATCATCTGAATAGAAAGTGGGATAGCTTCTTCCTCATAACTCCTATGAGATTTATTCAATTTCCTGGTCATTCTATACTGATTGATGGTTTCAAATCAAGCTTTTTACATCTTGGTTCCTCTTGGATTGATAAGAATCATGAAGATACTGCCATATGTCCGAACATGCTAATCTGGAATCATCTGAATAGAAAGTGGGATAGCTCTTTCCTCATAACTCCTATGAGATTTATTCAATTTCCTGGTCATTCTATGCTGATTAATGGTTTCAAATCAAGCTTCTTACATCTTGGTTCCTCCTGGTTAGATAAGAATCATGAAGATATTGCCATATATCCTGAAAGGCTAATCTGGAATCATCTGAATAGAAAGTGGGATAGCTTCTTCCTCATAACTCCTATGAGATTTATTCAATTTCCTGGTCATTCTATGCTGATTAATGGTTTCAAATCAAGCTTCTTACATCTTGGTTCCTCCTGGTTAGATAAGAATCATGAAGATATTGCCATATATCCTGAAAGGCTAATCTGGAATCATCTGAATAGAAAGTGGGATAGCTTCTTCCTCATAACTCCTATGAGATTTATTCAACTTCCTGGTCATTATATACTGATTAATGGTTTCAAATCAAGCTTCTTACATCTTGGTTCATCCTGGTTTGATATGAATCATGAAGATATTGACATATGTCCGAACAGGCTTATCTGGATTCATCTGAATAGAAAGAGGGATAGCTTCTTCCTCATAACTACTATGAGATTTATTCAACTTCCTGGTCATTCTATACTTACTAATGGTTTAAAATCAAGCTTCTTACATCTCCTATGAATAAATCTTCTTCCTTATATCTCCTATGAGATTTATTCAACTTCCTGGTCATTCTATGCTGATTAATGGTTTCAAATCAAGCTTCTTACATCTTGGTTCCTCCTTGTTAGATAAAAATCATGAAGATATTGCCATATGTCCGAATAGGGTAATCAGGAAACATGTGAATAGAAAGTGGGATAGCTTCTTCCTTATATCTCCTGTGAGATTTATTCAACTTCCTGGTTATTCTATACGGATTAATGGTTTCAAATCAAGCTTTTTACATCTTGGTTCCTCCTGGTTTGGTAAGAATCATGAAGATATTGCCATATGTCCTAACAGACTTATCTGGAATCATCTGAATAGAAAGAGGGATAGTTTCTTCCTCATAACTACTATGAGATTTATTCAACTTCCTGGTCATTCTATGCTTACTAATGGTTTCAAATCAAGCTTCTTAAATCTTAGTTCCTCCTGGTTTGATAAGAATCATGAAGATATTGTCATATGTCCGAATATGCCATTATGGAATCATCTGAATAGAAAGTGGGATAGCTACTTCTTCATAACTCCTATGAGATTTATTCAACTTCCTGGTCATTCTACACTGATTAATGGTTTCAAATCAGGTTTCTTACATCTTGGTTTCTCCTAGTTTGATATGAATCATGAAGATATTGTCATATGTCCGAACAGGCTAATCTGGAATCATGTGAATAGAAAACGGGAGAGCTCCTTCCTCATAACTCCTATGAGATTTATTCAACTTCCTGGTCATTATATACTGATTAATGGTTTCAAATCAAGCTTCTTACATCCTGTTTCCCCCTGGTTTGATAAGAATAATGAAGATATTGTCATATGTCCGAACATGCTAATCTGGAATCATCTAAATAGAAAGTGGGATAGCTTCTTCCTCATAACTCCTATGAGATTTATTCAACTTCCTGGTCATTCTATACTGATTAATGGTTTCAAATCAAGCTTCTTACATCTTGGTTCCTCCTAGTTTGATAAGAAACATGAAGATATTACCATATGTCCGAATAGGGTAATCAGGAAACATGTGAATAGAAAGTGGGATATCTTCTTCCTTATATCTCCTGTGAGATTTATTCAACTTCCTGGTCATTCTATACGGATTAATGGTTTCAAATCAAGCTTTTTACATCTTGGTTCCTCCTGGTTTGGTAAGAATCATGAAGATATTGCCATATGTCTGGAAAGGCTAATCTGGAATCATCTGAATAGCAAGTGGGATAGCTTCTTCCTCATAACAACTATGAGATATTTTCAACTTCCTGGTCATTATATACTGATTAATGGTTTCAAATCAAGCTTCTTACATCTTGGTTCATCCTGGTTTGATATGAATCATAAAGATATTGACATATGTCCGAACAGGCTAATCTGGAATCATCTGAATAGAAAGAGGGATATCTTCTTCCTCATAACTACTATGAGATTTATTCAACTTCCTGGTCATTCTATGCTTACTAATGGTTTCAAATCAAGCTTCTTACATCTTGGTTCCTGATACACTAAAAATGAATCCTTGCTACTGCCAAGTTAACAGTTGCAATTGTAGTATTTGAGATTCAAATCCAGAGGACCAGTCTACACTCTAGTTCTATGAGTTCCTAGATCAAGCTAAGAAGAAGATAATGATTTGGTTTAAAAAGTGACGTAGAGAACAAGTAAAAAGCACAAGCGATGAATTCAAGTTAAAAGGAGTTAATCTAGGATGAATGCGAGTGATCTCAATCACGACCGAGCAACTATTCAGGTTCGATGCAGTTCTATCTAGAACTCGGAGAACAAGCTAGAGCAACACACTTTCGTGTAGTTGATCCTTTTACCGATCAGACCCAGCTCCTAATATGTCGCTTGGTCTAAGATCTGATGGTAAACCTTAATGATTGACTCCGATTTGTTCACAATGCACCTTAACATCTACTCTTGTGTGGCTAAGGATGCAGTGCTCATTAATACAAGATCTAGCAACCTATTACACTTTTGATGCACAGATTTACTTAGGATCAAACGCTAGATGATCAGTTTAGTGCAGGCATGAAACAATAAATGAATGAAGATTTACTAAATGATAACCTATCTATGCTCAGTCGCGAATGCACTATATCACCCTAGATCAACAGTCGACTACTCAATCATGATGCAGTGAAGAACAACAGATGAAACTGAAATACTCATGATCAGATTGAGAAGAATAAAACTAGGGTTCAGGTTGTTCTTCGAATGGAAGAGGTGAGCCGTCGCCCTTACAAAAAGCTTGAATCCAAAAGTATGAAACTTGTCTTGCAAAAACTAGCGTAAGAAAATAGTAAATGATAGATGGCGTTTTATATGGAGGCGCCAATGAGAAGAAAAGAGATTAGGGTAACATGGCTTTAATTCCCGAAATAGGATTTTCCATATTCGTCGGGAACAATCTCCAGATCACTCCGTCTGCTTGTTCCGCTTGAGATGAACAGTCTCGGGACTGTTCTTCTTGAGTGTTCTCCGCAGGATTGCTCCAAAAGGACATCTTTTCTTCATGCACCTTCTCTTCTCTCTTCAACCAACTCCAGACCTGTAAAAGGTCAAAAAGGACTAGACTGACACGAATTAGTGACTTGAAACAGATGAAAACATATATACAATGATGTGAAAAACACCATATATCAATTCCCCGGACTTAGATCCTTGTTTGTCCTTGAACAAGGGAAGTACCAAGAACGAGGAGAAAGGTTTGAAAGCGTGGGAACTCGCTTATTCTCAGCAACCATACTCTTACCACAAATCTCTGAACCATACAAGCTGTAGATTATGACCGCACACACTTACTGAGAACCCCCTGATCGCTGTTCGAAAGATCGGCTCCTTACTCTACATCTCAACCTGAAAAGGCATACTTTCGAGACAAAAATCCTTATGTTCAATTAAGATCAGCGTGAGCTTCTTGTCACAGGCTCTACTCAGAGAGAACGGGCTAGGTATAGAACAGGCTAACTTTTATGGTGGAGTTCAAGAGTGTTTAGAGTTTACCAAGAGCGGATGCAGGATATCGCACAAAATGATCGTGAGAGGACGGCTCCATTGAGGTCCACAGTCCTTACTCATCTCTGCTGATCGAACTTCTCTCCGATAGATCGATCATAGGACTGCTCTGCGCGATTCAACTTCCCCTTCAGAACACTTCACTGAAACCACCATCACTTTCTCAACTTCCCCAGTGGCATGCATCATGGATTCTTCCCCTTCTCATCACCAGTAAATCAAAGCAAAAACAAAAACTTTTTCTTTTCTTTTTTTTTTTTTTTTTATATACTGTAATACAAGATGCCGGGGTGACGAGTAAGGAGGTAACAAGTGATGTACATGATGCCACTGGTGATTCATCCTGGTTCGTTCTAGCCACTTACTTCATTCGTTGTTCTCTCTGGTATCGGAACAGGCACTCTGGTTGTTCTCTTGTCTGCACTGATTGTTCCGCCTTCTTCCACTGTGTGAGCATTGATGAGTAAGAACTGCGTCGATCCTTTCCTCTCCGACATTTTTGCACATATCTGCACATAAAGTACTAGAAAAGCAAATGCATGAGGGTGGAACAAAAGTTCAGGGTTCAAGGTGGGAACTAGCTAAAGATGAGCTAGCCACTCAGGAACAGCAAGAGGGATGAAATCGGATAAGAAGTCCTGAGTGTAGTTCTCATTCTACCCTGATCTAGTGCCCATGACAAGAAGAATTAAAGTCCAGATTAGGTTCAGATAAAGTGGAGTTAAGTCTGCCCAGTGTAACCTGATCGGTATAGAACTTTTGGAGTGTCAAATGAGATAAGTCAGGGTGTTCCAGGTCCATGTGTGGGGTCTTTCATCACTGCTAAGGTCACTGAATAAGAAGGTTAAAGCACGAGGTGGTTAAAGAGCATCACAAAATAAGATCTTGATTTCCACAATAGTTTTGACTGACTCGATCCTAAAAACTGACTCGATAAAAACATTAAAATGACACAAGGACTGACTCGAAAAGCACACAAGCGAATATGGTACAATTGCTCCCCCAGACTTAGTTCACACCATCTCTGGTTGTGCAAAAAAATCAGAGGAAGCAGAAACACACCAAACAGAAGCAAATAACATGAAAAATAAATAGTTCAGATGGATAAGACAAAGGGATAGAAATAGGCCTTGCGGACTCAGTCTGAATCGCCGCTACCGGAGTGACCAGCTGTCCTCCTATTCCTCGGAAGTCTCTCTGCTCCAGTGGATGTTCCGGCTTGCTCATTGCCTGGGCGCCTCGTTCTCTGCGGTGTGCGCTCCTCTTGGCCTCCAATGCAGCCGCCTGTGATCGCCATGAGTATTCTCTTCATGAGGCTGTTGTTCTTCTTCTCAGACTCAACCATCCAGCGTATGTAGGCGTGATCATCAGTCACATTGGTGAAGTCCTCCAGGTCGTACTCACCATCAGCCGGTGGAGTCACATGCTCCACATCATACATATCATCATCATCATTCTGAACCAGCGCGCGTTGATCATCGCAGAGGTGCTCTGCGTCGAGCGAGAACACAATGTTCTCTAGACATAAGAAGTCTGTGAACCCAGGCATAGGGAGCTTGTAGTACAGAGGGTTCCCTTCTATGTCTTGAAACTTGTAGGTGTTCTCGTCGCGTAAGATGTGGCATGCGATCATGTAAGGAGTATCAATGTACTCCATCTCAGAGACAACCTTGTAGGAGCTGAGGTTGATGTTGAAGCGCTGGAACAAGGGAGTGAGCAGACTGCCGGAACGATCCTTCTTGTCATCAGTACGAATCAAGGTGTCTCTGCGCTCAGCAAACATGGAGATGAGATGGAACCCTGGGTTGGTCTTGACTTCTTGGATCGGGTTGATGTTCTCTCTGCACATCTGGTCCTCAAGTACTGTGTAGAGAACCTGGAGCTCTCCATTCGTGATCTTGAAGGTGTACTCCTTTGCGAACAAGACGTTGGACACGATCTTGGCGATGATCCGGATAGCAGGATTCCGGATCTGCGACTGGTATGCCTTGCGAGAGGTGAACTTGCCGGCTGCAATGAGATCCCAAAAGGTGTCTGCCGGCTTGAACTTCTTCTCCACTGAAACCCCCTTAGGTGTGTCAGCAATCTCGAGTAGCTCGTTCAGATCGTTGAGAGAGATGGAGCAGAACTTGCCGTCAGCCATGAAGGAGAAGGAGCAGTTCTCGTATGTAGGCGCGTTGGGGTTCTGGTAAGTGATCTGACACGTCGCGAGCACTTGCCTGACCAAATCCGGGTAGAGAAGCTGGGCTTGGTAACAGAGAGGCACAAGTCCCATAGCCTGCAGCGTGTCAAACACTTCAGTGTCAAGGCCCAGATCGGCTAGGGTCTCCTGGTACGCGAACCGTGTGGGCAAGATCTCTGTTAGAAGGAGCCGGTTGTATCTCGCCGCTGATTCCTTGTCCCATCCCTCAACACTGTAGTTAAGGAGCATCGGGTCATTGAGGTTGATCGGCTCACCCTCATTCTTGTTCGGCCATGGGTAACAAGGTGGAGCTCTCACGGCTGGAGAAGCTGTGCTCTTGGCCGCCCTTGCTTTTCTCATCTTTGGAGGCATCTGCAAAACAAAAACAATATCCCAACATCAGCACAGTTCGTCGGTTGTTCTAGAAACGATGGAACAATCCAATCTTTCAGTTTCACTCAAGTCCATCGATTTCTAAACAACCTACACAAGCCTCCAATCTTGGCAACACAAATCGCAAACCCCTAGAATCACAATCAACAAATCGGTTCCATTCCCATTCAAAATCAAGAATCAATTCAATCCTAGTAGCAAGTATATAATCAAGAGCTACAATTTAGGAAGAAATCGAAAGCATAAAGGGAAAAATATGATCCAAGAAGTCACTCCCAATTCGCGATTTGCATGCGCAAAAGGGGGAGAGTTCTTGGGCGATTACCTTGATTGGAGAGGTGATTCCTGCAAAACAAACCAATCTCTAGAGAACCCAAGAGGTGAGAACCAAAAAAAAATCGTGAAGATAGAATCAAAGGGGATAGTTTTGCGATTTAGGGTTCTTGAGAGGGGTGGGTTGATTTTGCGGCGAGAGAGAGAGATAGTGGGGAGTGGAGTGAGTGGGCTTTAAAAAGGCCATCCAAAACCGCTTCCCCTTCCTTTTTTTTTATTTTTGTTCGAGTACTTACCTGGGAACAATCGGCCTCGAGTTTTCTTGATTTTTCAACCTGCAAGTTAGTTTCTAGAATGATAAAAACAAAAATAAAA
The DNA here is from genome assembly GCA_019705995.1 of Raphanus raphanistrum x Raphanus sativus. Taxonomy (NCBI): domain Eukaryota; kingdom Viridiplantae; phylum Streptophyta; class Magnoliopsida; order Brassicales; family Brassicaceae; genus Raphanus; species Raphanus raphanistrum x Raphanus sativus. The sequence continues at coordinate 678,998 of JADEVD010000012.1, forward strand.
CAATATTTACACTTACCAGTGGGTTGCCTCCCACCAAGCGTTTGTTTTCTGTCACTAGCTTGACTTCAACGAGCCGATTAGGCTTGAGGGGGATCGCTTAAAGATATATCTACACCTTCAGCAATTGTTGTGTGAGCAAGATATGGCTTGAGACGCTGACCATTGACAACAAATTCTCCACCTCTTGTGTCCAGCAACACAACAGCTCCATAGGGGCGAACCTCCTTGATGGGGAAAGGTCCAGACCATCTGGAGACCATCTGGACTTAAGCTTTCCAGGGAACAGCTTAACCTTGGAGTTGAAGAGTAAGACCCGATCATTCGGAGCAAAGCTCCTGCTGATGATCCGTTTGTCATGGAACGCCTTGGTCTTTTCCTTGTAGATCTTAGAGCTCTCATAGACCAGATGCCTGATCTCTTCCAACTCGTGGATCTGAATGGTTCGCCTCTCCTTGGCGGGTTTGATGTCGTAGTTTGACAGCCCAAGCAGCCTTGTACTCTAGCTCAACAGGTAGGTGGCACGCCTTGCCATAGACCAGATGATAGGGAGTGGCCCCTAAAGAGGTCTTGTAGGCTGTTCTGTACGCCCAGAGAGCATCGTCAAGCTTAAGGGACCAGTCCTTGCGAGTGGTGTTGACAGTCTTCTGCAGGATGCTCTTGATCTCTATGTTGGAAACTTCCACTTGACCACTTGTTTGGGGATCAGCATAAGAGGAACCGTGACAGTGGTGAAGGATCCCTTGAATATAAGCCTCTGGAACACACCTCCTGAAGATCCCATCCTTGCCTTGCCGATACAGATACGGCTCATCCCAGAAGTAGTGCCTCCCTTCCCTTAGAAATTTCCTCTTCTCATTCCCAGTGAACCTCAAAGGTTCCTTCTCAGCTGCTAGGAAGTTGGCAATCTCAGCAACCATGGAAGATTCGTGTACTGCTTCTGGATCACTGCAGTGAATGCTTCGTCTACGTGGGAACAGTCCTTGCTGACAGGTAAGGACGAATGCTCCATGTTGCACAGACCAATCGCATTGACGTATTCCATCGGTTGTTTCTCGTCAAAAACTGTCTCATCTGACACTTTCATCTTGGATAGATGATCTGCCACTCCATTATCAACCCCCTTCTTGTCTCTTATCTCCAGATCAAATTCTTGGAGCAAGAGGATCCATCTTAAGAGCCGCGGTTTAGCATCCTTCTTCGTGAGTAGGTACTTGAGAGCCGTGTGGTCTGTGTGCACAATCACCTTTCATCCAACCAGATAGGATCTGAACTTCTCAAAAGCGAATACGATGGCAAGGAGCTCCTTCTCTGTGGTTGCGTATCGGCACTGAACTTCATCCAAGGTCCTGCTCGCATAGTATATCACGTGCAGCTTCTTGTTTTTACGCTGTCCAAGGACTGCTCCCACTGCAAAATCACTCGCATCTGTCATGATCTCAAAAGGAAGATCCCAGTCTGGAGGCTGGACAACTGGTGCACTGACTAGAGCTCCCTTGATCGTGTGGAATGCGGCTAGGCAGTCGCTGTCAAAGGCGAACTGAGCTTCTTTGCAGAGCAACCGAGTGAGTGGTCTCGCGATCTTAAAGAAGTCCTGGATGAACTTCCTATAGAAACCAGTGTGTCCCAAGAAACTCTTGATTCCTTTCACTGAAGTCGGTGGTTGCAGACTCATCATGACCTCGATCTTTGCCTTGTCCACCTCAATGCCTTTCTCGGATATCTTGTGTCCTAGAACAATCCCATCTCTGACCATGAAGTGGCATTTCTCCCAGTTCAGCACCAGAGGCTTCTCCTCGCATTGCTTCAGCACCCTACACAAATTTGACAAACAGACATGAAAGGAGCTTCCATAAACGCTGAAATCTTCCATGAATACCTCCATTATGTCCTCGATCAGATCAGTAAATATCGACATCATGCAGCGTTGGAAGGTCGCTGGAGCATTGCACAAGCCGAAGGGCATCCTCATGTATGCATATGTTCCATAGGGGCATGTGAACGTCGTCTTCTCCTGATCATCTGGGTGGATGGGAATCTGAAAGAAACCTGAATAACCATCTAAAAAAGCAATAGTAAGGGTGGTTAGCCAATCTCTCAAGCATTTGATCAATAAAAGGAAGTGGGAAGTGATCCTTACGAGTCGCAGCATTCAACTTACGAAAATCAATGCACATGCGATGACCAGTAAATGTTCTAGTAGGGATCAATTCATTCTTTTCATTGGTTATCACAGTGATCCCACCTTTCTTAGGCACTACATGGAGAGGACTAACCCACTTACTATCAGAAATCGCATAGATCACACCAGCTTCAGAAGTTTCATTATCTCTTTCTTTACAACATCTTTTAGATTTGGGTTTAACCTCCTCTGATGTTCTACAGAAGTCATCGATTCATCTTCCAGGTGTATCCTATGCATGCACAGATCAGGTGAAATGCCATGTATGTCAGCTAGAGAATAACCTAATGCCTTACGATATTTCCTCAGTTCACACAAAAGCAGAGCAGTCTCGGGATTGTTCAGGTCAGCATACACAATGACAGGGTATGTAGAATTGGGTCCAAGAAATGCATACCTGAGTCCCTTGGGAAGGGATTCGAGCTCTACCTTTGGAGCTTTCAGCTTGCTCCATGAGTCATCGGTCTGGGCTGCCGGAACAGACGGGTTATGAGGTGCGCTTGTTCCAGCCGATTTGCTGGACTCGCTGTTCTCCCCCAGACTTAGATTTGCCACCATCCTTTTAATACTCCTGGCTGAATCCAGGAACTTGGCATAGGCATCAGAATCAACACTCTCTAAGCTCTGCTCGGCTTCAGCTCCTCAATCATTCCCTCATGCGGCTCTAGCGGATCACCATCTTCTTGGACAGTGAAGGTTTGTCAATCCAGCATCGGCTTCTTGAGCATCTGATTCATCTCAAATTTCATCACAATATCTCCAAGATGGAGATCAATCTTCCCTTGTCGGACATCAATGATAGCTCCAACAGTGCATAGGAATGGTCTGCCCAAGATCAGGGGATCCTTTGACTCCTCCTCGAGTTCCAGAACAACGAAATCGGCAGGGACCAGTGTGTTCCTAACCAAAACTTGAAGATCTTCAAGAATCCCAACCGGAGACTTCACAGATCGATCAGCAAACACTAGGGAAATCATGGTAGGCTTGAAGTCTGTGTATCCAAGGCGCTTAGCCACAGAATAGGGCATGAGGTTTATGCTTGACCCTAGATCGACCAGTGAGCATGAGAAGACTGTTCTCCCAATCTGAACCGAGAGGACAAATTTTCCCGGATCACCCAGTTTCTTGATCCTTTTGTTCTAGAGCACTGCACTGCACTGCACTCCTTAGAGACAAACATGAACTCGCTGTCATCAGATATCTTCCTAGATATCAGTCCCTTCACAAAGCTACGCATGGATGGTATCATCTGGATCGCACTCATCAGAGGGAGCTTGAAAGTTAGGTCTTCCAGCATCTTCCTGCACTTCATCTCCTCCTTATCCTTGCGTGTAACCTTAGCTGGAACAGGGTAGGGTACTTTTGGTACATACTGACGAGCAGGAGAAGGTGCTGCAGTCGGTGGAACAACCCCAGCGAGTCGCTCTGCATCAGTCGGAACAGTCTCATTAGGTTTTTCTGCCTCTTCCTCATCTGTAGGTACAGCTTCAGGCGGTTGATCCGACTCCTTATGCTTCCCTTTCTAAGCCGATGTGAATCTCCTGGGGTCCAGATCAAGCAGTTGTTTTCCACTCCTTAGACCTGCCGCATTGCACTCCTAAGGGTTCTTATCTGTTTTTCCAGGGAGAGTTCCTTGATTTCTCTTCACACTCTCAGCAGTCTGAGCAATCTGAATATCCATCTGTCTCATATGGCTTGAGACATTGTCATACTTGGCACTCAAGTCATTGAACATATGATTCATCCTGGTGTTGATGTCGTTGGTGACCTGGTTCAGTGCTTTTTCCTGGATCTGCTGACCTTGGAGCAGTTGGCTCATCATATATGCGAGGCTCTTCATGTCATCATGCGGAGCAGTCTGAGCCGGTTGTGCAGCTTGCTGATTAACCGGCTGTTTCTGGCTGTCGAACTGGGCATTCTTAGCTGGGCTGAGGACAAAGGTGCTTCCCTGATTGCCATAAGGCCTTTGGTATCCACTGTTCTGACTCTGATTTCCTTGAGCATTATCGTCTGGTTTAGGGTTGTTAAACAGGTGGGGATTATTCCTCACGTTAGGGTTTGGGTGATAGTTCTTGAACTGCCTTCCTTGCCCATTCACATAGCTCACTTCATGCTGATCCTCAGCCGACTAATCTGCTTCTGATGTACTTTCCGCGGTTGCTTTATCCTGAGGGGATTATTTCATGATGAAGACCTGGTATTGATTGCTCTTAATCAGCTGATCGACCTTGGCAGAGAGCTCATCAATCTTGTTGTTATCAACACTGTTCACCTTCTGAGTGCGATCAGTCTCGCGGTTATTAGCAGCTGAGCTTGAAGCCATGTTCTCAATCAATGCGAAGGCACCTTGAGTGGACTGGCTCATGAAATCTCCATTACTGGCAGAGTTCAAATTGTTCCTGTACTCCCAGCCTACTCCATCGTAGAACACTCCCAGCAGGTAGTCTTCCTTAAAACCATGATGTGGGCACTCTCAGCGGTAGACATTGAATCGCTCCCATGCATCACAGAACGGCTCGTCTACTAGCTGTTTGAAGGTCGCGATCTTCTGTTTCATAGCTGCCGTCTTCGATTTCGTGTTGAAGTGATTCAAGAAAGCAGATCAGACTTGTTCCCAAGTGGTGAGTGATCCAATAGGTAGGGAATCTAGCCAGCGAGAAGCTTTCCCATCAAGAGAGAAAGGGAACAGAGTACACTTGATGTAATCGGGTGGTACTCCATTCGCTTTAGTGAAACCACACATCTTCTCAAAGTGCTCGATGTGGTCCATCGGTATCTCAGCAGGAAGTCCATTGAATATCTTCCTTTGCACTAGACTTATCAAGGCTGGCTTGATCTCAAAGTCTTGCCTAGTGCACGGTGGAGGGTTGATGGCAGATCGCGTAGCAGGCAGATTACGCAGTAAGTTTCTTTGGCCGATCTGAACAACCTCCTCCGGTTGGTTCTGCTGATTCGCAGCATTCTGAGCAGCGTGCTCGGCAGCAGCTTGCTGCGCTTGGATCGTTAGCTGCATCTACTGCATCTGCTGTTGCAAGAGTGCAAACACAGCAGTGAGATCATCCTGGTGATCACCCATATTGGTGTTCGTAGATCTCGGCTGTTGACGGTTATGTCAATCCAATCTCGCTAGTTCTTCGTTGGTAAGCTGATGCAATGGTCTTTGTGCGTTGCTCCGAGTATGTCTACTGGTCATGCACATGGATCATCAGCTGAAACAAAGAAAGAAACACGAGTTAGATATCTTAGACTAGATATGAAACCGAAAATTAAGGTAAAAAATCTGGTACCCGTCGCAACGGCGCCAAAACTTGATACACTAAAATGAATCCTTGCTACTGCCAAGTTAACAGTTGCAATTGTAGTATTTGAGATTCAAATCCAGAGGACCAGCCTACACTCTAGTTCTATGAGTTCCTAGATCAAGCTAAGAAGAAGATAATGATTTGTTTTAAAAAGTGACGTAGAGAACAAGTAAAAAGCACAAGCGATGAATTCAAGTTAAAAGGAGTTAATCTAGGATGAATGCGAGTGATCTCAATCACGACCGAGCAGCTATTCAGGTTCGATGCAGTTCTATCTAGAACTCGGAGAACAAGCTAGAGCAACACACTGTCGTGTAGTTGATCCTTTTACCGTCACCCTTACAAAAAGCTTGAATCCAAAAGTATGAAGATATTGAGGCAATGATTAATAGTAAAATAGTAAAATGATAGAGGGCGTTTTATATGGAGGCGCCAATGATTAATAGTTTCAAGTCAAGCGTCTTACATCTTGGTTCCTCTTGGATTGATAAGAATCATGAAGATATTGCCATATGTCCGAACAGGATAATTTGGAATCATCTGAATAGAAAGTGGGATAGCTTCTTCCACATAACTCCTATGATATTTATTCAACTTCCTGGTCATTCTAAACTGATTAATGGTTTCAAATCAAGCTTCTTAGATCTTGGTTCATTCTGGTTTGATATGAATCATGAAGATATTGCCATATTGTCCGAACAGGCTAATCTGGAATCATCTGTATAGAAAGTGGGATAGCTTCTTCCTAATAACTCCTATGAGATTTATTCAACTTCCTGGTCATTCTATACTGATTAATGGTTTCAAATCAAACTTCTTACATCTCGGTTCCTCCTGGTTTGATAAAAATCATGAAGATATTGCCAAATGTCCGAACAGGCTAATCTTGAATCATCTGAAAAGAAAGTGGGATAGCTTCTTCCTCATAACTCCTATGAGATTTATTCAACTTCCTGGTCATTCTACACTTATTAATGGTTTCAAATCAAGCTTCTTACATCTTGGTTCATCCTGGTTTGATATGAATCATGAAGATATTGCCATACGTTCGAACAAGCTAATGTGGAATCATCTGAATAGAAAGTGGGATATATTCTTCCTTATTTCTCCTATGAGGTTTATTCAGCTTCTTGGTCATTCTATACTGATTAATGGTTTCAAATCAAGCTTCTTACATTTTGGTTCCTCCTGGTTTGATAAGAATCATGAAGATATTGCCATATGTCCGGAAAGGCTAATCTGGATTAATCTGAATAGAAAGTGGGATAGCTTCTTCCTCATAACTCCTATGATATTTATTCAACTTCCTCGTCATTATATACTGATTAAAGGTTTGAAATCAAGCTTCTTACATCTTGGTTTATCCTGGTTTGATATGAATCATGAAGATATTGACATATGTCCGAATAGGCTAATCTTGAATCATCTGAATAGAAAGAGGGATAGCTTCTCCCTCATAACTACTATGAGATTTATTCAACTTCCTGGTCATTCTATACTTACTAATGGTTTCAAATCAAGCTTCTTACATCTTGGTTCCTCCTGGTTTGATAAGAATCATGAAGATATGTCATATGTCCGAACATACTAATCTGGAATCATCTGAATAGAAAGTGGGATAGCTTCTTCCTCATAACTCCTATGAGATTTATTCAACTTCCTGGTCATTCTACACTGGTTAATGGTTTCAAATCAAGTTTCTTACATCTTGGTTCCTCCTAGTTTGATATGAATCATGAAGATATTGTCATATGTCCGAGCAAGCTAATCTGGAATCATTTGAATAGAAAATGGGATAGCTTCTTCCTCATAACTCCCGTGAGAGTTATTCAACTTCCTGGTCATTATATACTGATTAATGGTTTCAAATCAAGCTTCTTACATCCTGGTTCCTCCTGGTTTGATAAGAATAATGAAGATATTGCCATATGTCCGAACAGGCTAATCTGGAATCATCTGAATAGAAAGTGCGATAGCTTCTTCCTCATAACTCCTATGAGATTTATTCAACTTCCTGGTTATTCTATACTGATTAATGGTTTCAAATCAAGCTTATTACATCTTGGTTCCTCCTAGTTTGATAAGAAACATGAATATATTGTCATATGTACGAATAGGGTAATCTGGAAACATGTGAATAGAAAGTGGGATAGCTTCTTCCTCATACCTCCTATGAGATTTATTCAACTTCCTGGTCATTCTACACTGATTAATGGTTACAAATCAAGCTTTTTACATCTAGGTTCATCATGGTTTGATATGAATCATGAAGATATTACTATATGTCCGAACAGGTTAATCTGAAATTATCTGAATAGAAAATGGGATAGCTTCTACCTCACAATTCCTATGAGATTTATTCAACTTCCTGGTCATTCTATATTTACTAATGGTTTCAAATCAAGCTTCTTACATCTTGGTTCTTCCTGGTTTGATGAGAATCATGAAGATAGGTTCATCATGGTTTGATATGAATCATGAAGATATTACTATATGTCCGAACAGGTTAATCTGAAATTATCTGAATAGAAAATGGGATAGCTTCTTCCTCATAACTCCTATGAGATTTATTCAACTTCCTGGTTATTCTATACTGATTAATGGTTTCAAATCAAACTTATTACATCTTGGTTCCTCCTAGTTTGATAAGAAACATGAATATATTGTCATATGTCCGAATAGGGTAATCTGGAAACATGTGAATAGAAAGTGGCATAGCTTCTTCGTCATAACTCCTATGAAATTCATTTAACTTCCTGGTCATTCTACACTGATTAATGGTTTCAAATCTAGCTTCTTACATCTTGGTTCATCCTGGTTTGATATGAATCATGAAGATATTTCCATATGTCCGAACATGCTAATCTGGAATCATCTGAATAGAAAGTGGGATAGCTTCTTCCTCATAACTCCTATGAGATTTATTCAACTTCCTGGTCATTCTAAACTGATTAATGGTTTCAGTTCAAGCTTCTTAGATCTTGGTTCATCCGGGTTTGATATGAATCATGAAGATATTGCCATATGTCCGAACAGACTAATGTGGAATCATCTGTATAAAAAGTGGGATATCTTCTTCCTCATAACTCCTATGATATTTATTCACCTCCCTGGTCATTCTATACTGATTAATGGTTTCAAGCTTCTTACATCTCGGTTCCTCCTGGTTTGATAAGAATCATGAAGATATTGCCATATGTCCGAACAGGCTAATCTAAAATCATCTGAATAGAAAGTGGGATAGCTTCTTCCTCATAACTCCTATGAGATTTATTAAACTTCCTGGTCATTATACACTGATTAATGGTTTCAAATCAAGCTTCTTACATCTTGGTTCATCCTGGTTTGATATGAATCATGAAGATATTGGCATATGTCCGAACAGGCTAGTCTGGAATCATTGGAATAGAAAGTGGGTATGCTTCTTCCTCATAACTCCTATGAGATTTATTCAACTTTCTCGTCATTATATACTGATTAATGGTTTCAAATCAAGCTTCTTACATCTTGGTTCCTCCTGGTTTGATAAAAATCATGAAGATATGTCATATGTCCGAACAGGCTAATCTGGAATTATCTGAATAGAAAGTGGGATAGGTTCTTCCTCATAACTCCTATGAGATTTATTAACCTTCCTGGTCATTCTACACTGATTAATGGTTTCAAATCAAGTTTCTTACATCTTGGTTCCTCCTAGTTTGATATGAATCAGGAATATATTGTCATATGTCCGAACAGGCTAATCTAGAATCATCTGAATAGAAAATGGGATAGCTTCTTCTTCATAACTCACATGAGAGTTATTCAACTTTCTGGTCATTATATAATGATTAATGGTTTCAAATCAAGCTTCTTACATCCTGATTCCTCCTGGTTTGATAAGAATTATGAAGATATTGCCATATGTCTGAACAGGCTAATGTGGAATCATCTGAATAGAAAGTGGGATAGCTTCTTCCTCATAACTCCTATGAGATTTATTGTACTTCCTGGTCATTCTATACTGATTAATGGTTTCAAATCAAGCTTATTACATCTTGGTTCCTCCTAGTTTGATAAGAAACATGAAGATATTGTCATATGTCCGAATAGGGTAATCTGTAAACATGTGAATAGAAAGTGGGATAGCTTCTTCCTCATACCTCCTATGAGATTTATTCAACTTCCTGGTCATTCTACACTGATTAATGGTTACAAATCAAGCTTCTTACATCTTGGTTCCTCCTGGTTTGATAAGAATAATGAAGATATTGCCATATGTCCGAACAGGCTAATATGGAATCATCTGAATAGAAAGTGGGATAGCTTCTTCCTCATAACTCCTATGAGATTTATTCTACTTCCTGGTTATTCTATACTGATTAATGGTTTCAAATCAAGCTTATTACATCTTGGTTCCTCCTAGTTTGATAAGAAACATGAATATATTGTCATATGTCCGAATAGGGTAATCTGGAAACATGTGAATAGAAAGTGGGATAGCTTCTTCCTATAACCTCCTATGAGATTTATTCAACTTCCTGGTCATTCTATACTGATTAATGGTTACAAATCAAGCTTTTTACATCTAGGTTCATCATGGTTTGATATGAATCATGAAGATATTACTATATGTCCGAACAGGTTAATCTGAAATTATCTGAATAGAAAATGGGATAGCTTCTTCCTCACAATTCCTATGAGATTTATTCAACTTCTTGGTCATTCTATATTTACTAATGGTTTCAAATCAAGCTTCTTACATCTTGGTTCTTCCTGGTTTGATGAGAATCATGAAGATAGGTTCATCATGGTTTGATATGAATCATGAAGATATTACTATATGTCCGAACAGGTTAATCTGAAATTATCTGAATAGAAAATGGGATAGCTTCTTCCTCATAACTCCTATGAGATTTATTCAACTTCCTGGTTATTCTATACTGATTAATGGTTTCAAATCAAACTTATTACATCTTGGTTCCTCCTAGTTTGATAAGAAACATGAATATATTGTCATATGTCCGAATAGGGTAATCTGGAAACATGTGAATAGAAAGTGGGATAGCTTCTTCCTCATAACTCCTATGAAATTCATTTAACTTCCTGGTCATTCTACACTGATTAATGGTTTCAAATCTAGCTTATTACATCTTGGTTCCTCCTAGTTTGATAAGAAACATGAATATATTGTCATATGTCCGAATAGGGTAATCTGGAAACATGTGAATAGAAAGTGGGATAGCTTCTTCCTCATACCTCCTATGAGATTTATTCAACTTCCTGGTCATTCTATACTGACTAATGGTTACAAATCAAGCTTTTTACATCTAGGTTCATCATGGTTTGATATGAATCATGAAGATATTACTATATGTCCGAACAGGTTAATCTGAAATTATCTGAATAGAAAATGGGATAGCTTCTTCCTCACAATTCCTATGTGATTTATTCAACTTCCTGGTTATTCTATATTTACTAATGGTTTCAAATCAAGCTTCTTACATCTTGGTTCTTCCTGGTTTGATGAGAATCATGAAGATAGGTTCATCATGGTTTGATATGAATCATGAAGATATTACTATATGTCCGAACAGGTTAATCTGAAATTATCTGAATAGAAAATGGAATAGCTTCTTCCTCATAACTCCTATGAGATTTATTCAACTTCCTGGTTATTCTATACTGATTAATGGTTTCAAATCAAACTTATTACATCTTGGTTCCTCCTAGTTTGATAAGAAACATAAATATATTGTCATATGTCCGAATAGGGTAATCTGGAAACATGTGAATAGAAAGTGGGATAGCTTCTTCCTCATAACTCCTATGAAATTCATTTAACTTCCTGGTCATTCTACACTGATTAATGGTTTCAAATCTAGCTTCTTACATCTTGGTTCATCCTGGTTTGATATGAATCATGAAGATATTTCCATATGTCCGAACATGCTAATCTGGAATCATCTGAATAGAAAGTGGGATAGCTTCTTCCTCATAACTCCTATGAGATTTATTCAACTTCCTGGTCATTCTAAACTGATTAATGGTTTCAGTTCAAGCTTCTAAGATCTTGGTTCATCCTGGTTTGATATGAATCATGAAGATATTGCCATATTGTCCGAACATGCTAATCTGGAATCATCTGAATAGAAAGTGGGATAGCTTCTTCCTCATAACTCCTATGAGATTTATTCAACTTCCTGGTCATTCTAAACTGATTAATGGTTTCAGTTCAAGCTTCTTAGATCTTGGTTCATCCTGGTTTGATATGAATCATGAAGATATTGCCATATGTCCGAACAGACTAATTTGGAATCATCTGTATAAAAAGTGGGATAGCTTCTTCCTCATAACTCCTATGATATTTATTCACCTTCCTGGTCATTCTATATTGATTAATGGTTTCAAGCTTCTTACATCTCGGTTCCTCCTGGTTTGATAAGAATCATGAAGATATTGCCATATGTCCGAACAGGCTAATCTGGAATCATCTGAATAGAAAGTGGGATAGCTTCTTCCTCATAACTCCTATGAGATTTATTAAACTTCCTGGTCATTATACACTGATTAATGGTTTCAAATCAAGCTTCTTACATCTTGGTTCATCCTGGTTTGATATGAATCATGAAGATATTGGCATATGTCCGAACAGGCTAGTCTGGAATCATTGGAATAGAAAGTGGGTATAGCTTCTTCCTCATAACTCCTATGAGATTTATTCAACTTCCTGGTCATTCTATTCTGATTAATGGTTTCAAGTCAAGCTTCTTACATCTTGGTTCATCCTTGTTTGATATGAAACATGAAGATATTGCCACAAGTCCGAACAGGATAATCTGGAATCATCTGAATAGAAAGTGGGATAGCTTCTTTCTCATAACTATTATGAGATTTATTCAACTTCCTGGTCATTCTATACGTTTTAATGGTTTCAAATCCAGCTTCTTACATCTTGGTTTCTCCTGGTTTGATAAGAATCATGAAGATATTTCCATATGTCAGAACAAGCTAATCTGGTATCATATGAATAGAAAGTGGGATACCTTCTTCCTCATAACTCCTATGAGATTTATTCAACTTCCTGGTCATTCTACATTGATAATTGTTTCAAATCAAGCTTCTTACATCTTGGTTCCTCCTGGATTGATAAGAATCATGAAGATATTTCCATATGTCCAAACAGGCTAATCTGGAATCATCTAAATAGAAAGTGGGATAGCTTCTTCCTTATATCTTTTTGAGATTTATTCAACTTCCTGGTCATTCTAAACTTACTAATGGTTTCAAATCAAGCTTCTTACATCTTGGTTCCTCCTGGTTTGATAAGAATCATGAAGATATTGTCATATGTCCGAACATGCTAATCTGGAATCATCTGATAGAAAGTGGGATAGCTTCTTCCTCATAACTCCTATGAAATTTATTTAATGGTTTCAAATCAAGCTTCTTACATCTTGGTTCATCCTGGTTTGATATGAATCATGAAGATATTGCCAAATGTCCGAACATGCTAATCTGGAATCATCTGAATAGAAAGTGAGATAGCTTCTTCCTCATAACTCCTATGAGATTTATTCAACTTCCTGGTCATTCTAAACTGATTAATGGTTTCAAATCAAGCTTCTTAGATCTTGGTTCATCCTGGTTTGATATGAATCATGAAGATATTGCCATATGTCTGAACATGCTAATCTGGAATCATCTGTATAAAAAGTGGGATAGCGTCTTCCTCATAACTCCTATGAGATTTATTCAATTTCCTGGTCATTCTATACTTACTAATGGTTTCAAATCAAGCTTCTTACATCTTGGTTCCTCCTGGTTTGATAAGAATCATGAAGATATTGTCATATGTCCAAACAGGCTAATCTGGAATCATCTGATAGAAAGTGGGATAGCTTCTTCCTCATAACTCCTATGAAATTTATTTAACTTCCTGGTCATTCTACACTGATTAATGGTTTCAAATCACGCTTCTTACATCTTGGTTCATCCTGGTTTGATATGAATCATGAAGATATTGTCAAATGTCCGAACATGCTAATCTGGAATCATCTGAATAGAAAGTGGGATAGCTTCTTCCTCATAACTCCTATGAGATTTATTCACCTTCCTGGTCATTCTATACTGATTAATGGTTTCAAGCTTCTTACATCTCGGTTCCTCCTGGTTTGATAAGAATCATGAAGATATTGCCATATGTCCGAACAGGCTAATCTGGAATCATCTGAATAGAAAGTGGGATAGCTTCTTCCTCATAACTCCTATGAGATTTATTAAACTTCCTGGTCATTATACACTGATTAATGGTTTCAAATCAAGCTTCTTACATCTTGGTTCATCCTGGTTTGATATGAATCATGAAGATATTGGCATATGTCCGAACAGGCTAGTCTGGAATCATTGGAATAGAAAGTGGGTATGCTTCTTCCTCATAACTCCTATGAGATTTATTCAACTTCCTCGTCATTATATACTGATTAATGGTTTCAAATCAAGCTTCTTACATCTTGGTTCCTCCTGGTTTGATAAAAATCATGAAGATATGTCATATGTCCGAACAGGCTAATCTGAAATTATCTGAATAGAAAGTGGGATAGGTTCTTCCTCATAACTCCTATGAGATTTATTAACCTTCCTGGTCATTCTACACTGATTAATGGTTTCAAATCAAGTTTCTTACATCTTGGTTCCTCCTAGTTTGATATGAATCAGGAATATATTGTCATATGTCCGAACAGGCTAATCTAGAATCATCTGAATAGAAAATGGGATAGCTTCTTCTTCATAACTCACATGAGAGTTATTCAACTTTCTGGTCATTATATAATGATTAATGGTTTCAAATCAAGCTTCTTACATCCTGATTCCTCCTGGTTTGATAAGAATTATGAAGATATTGCCATATGTCCGAACAGGCTAATGTGGAATCATCTGAATACAAAGTGGGATAGCTTCTTCCTCATAACTCCTATGAGATTTATTGTACTTCCTGGTCATTCTATACTGATTAATGGTTTCAAATCAAGCTTATTACATCTTGGTTCCTCCTAGTTTGATAAGAAACATGAAGATATTGTCATATGTCCGAATAGGGTAATCTGGAAACATGTGAATAGAAAGTGGGATAGCTTCTTCCTCATACCTCCTATGAGATTTATTCAACTTCCTGGTCATTCTATACTGACTAATGGTTACAAATCAAGCTTTTTACATCTAGGTTCATCATGGTTTGATATGAATCATGAAGATATTACTATATGTCCGAACAGGTTAATCTGAAATTATCTGAATAGAAAATGGGATAGCTTCTTCCTCACAATTCCTATGTGATTTATTCAACTTCCTGGTCATTCTATATTTACTAATGGTTTCAAATCAAGCTTCTTACATCTTGGTTCTTCCTGGTTTGATGAGAATCATGAAGATAGGTTCATCATGGTTTGATATGAATCATGAAGATATTACTATATGTCCGAACAGGTTAATCTGAAATTATCTGAATAGAAAATGGAATAGCTTCTTCCTCATAACTCCTATGAGATTTATTCAACTTCCTGGTTATTCTATACTGATTAATGGTTTCAAATCAAACTTATTACATCTTGGTTCCTCCTAGTTTGATAAGAAACATAAATATATTGTCATATGTCCGAATAGGGTAATCTGGAAACATGTGAATAGAAAGTGGGATAGCTTCTTCCTCATAACTCCTATGAAATTCATTTAACTTCCTGGTCATTCTACACTGATTAATGGTTTCAAATCTAGCTTCTTACATCTTGGTTCATCCTGGTTTGATATGAATCATGAAGATATTTCCATATGTCCGAACATGCTAATCTGGAATCATCTGAATAGAAAGTGGGATAGCTTCTTCCTCATAACTCCTATGAGATTTATTCAACTTCCTGGTCATTCTAAACTGATTAATGGTTTCAGTTCAAGCTTCTAAGATCTTGGTTCATCCTGGTTTGATATGAATCATGAAGATATTGCCATATTGTCCGAACATGCTAATCTGGAATCATCTGAAGAGAAAGTGGGATAGCTTCTTCCTCATAACTCCTATGAGATTTATTCAACTTCCTGGTCATTCTAAACTGATTAATGGTTTCAGTTCAAGCTTCTTAGATCTTGGTTCATCCTGGTTTGATATGAATCATGAAGATATTGCCATATGTCCGAACAGACTAATTTGGAATCATCTGTATAAAAAGTGGGATAGCTTCTTCCTCATAACTCCTATGATATTTATTCACCTTCCTGGTCATTCTATATTGATTAATGGTTTCAAGCTTCTTACATCTCGGTTCCTCCTGGTTTGATAAGAATCATGAAGATATTGCCATATGTCCGAACAGGCTAATCTGGAATCATCTGAATAGAAAGTGGGATAGCTTCTTCCTCATAACTCCTATGAGATTTATTAAACTTCCTGGTCATTATACACTGATTAATGGTTTCAAATCAAGCTTCTTACATCTTGGTTCATCCTGGTTTGATATGAATCATGAAGATATTGGCATATGTCCGAACAGGCTAGTCTGGAATCATTGGAATAGAAAGTGGGTATAGCTTCTTCCTCATAACTCCTATGAGATTTATTCAACTTCCTGGTCATTCTATTCTGATTAATGGTTTCAAGTCAAGCTTCTTACATCTTGGTTCATCCTTGTTTGATATGAAACATGAAGATATTGCCACAAGTCCGAACAGGATAATCTGGAATCATCTGAATAGAAAGTGGGATAGCTTCTTTCTCATAACTATTATGAGATTTATTCAACTTCCTGGTCATTCTATACGTTTTAATGGTTTCAAATCCAGCTTCTTACATCTTGGTTTCTCCTGGTTTGATAAGAATCATGAAGATATTTCCATATGTCAGAACAAGCTAATCTGGTATCATATGAATAGAAAGTGGGATACCTTCTTCCTCATAACTCCTATGAGATTTATTCAACTTCCTGGTCATTCTACATTGATAATTGTTTCAAATCAAGCTTCTTACATCTTGGTTCCTCCTGGATTGATAAGAATCATGAAGATATTTCCATATGTCCAAACAGGCTAATCTGGAATCATCTAAATAGAAAGTGGGATAGCTTCTTCCTTATATCTTTTTGAGATTTATTCAACTTCCTGGTCATTCTAAACTTACTAATGGTTTCAAATCAAGCTTCTTACATCTTGGTTCCTCCTGGTTTGATAAGAATCATGAAGATATTGTCATATGTCCGAACATGCTAATCTGGAATCATCTGATAGAAAGTGGGATAGCTTCTTCCTCATAACTCCTATGAAATTTATTTAATGGTTTCAAATCAAGCTTCTTACATCTTGGTTCATCCTGGTTTGATATGAATCATGAAGATATTGCCAAATGTCCGAACATGCTAATCTGGAATCATCTGAATAGAAAGTGAGATAGCTTCTTCCTCATAACTCCTATGAGATTTATTCAACTTCCTGGTCATTCTAAACTGATTAATGGTTTCAAATCAAGCTTCTTAGATCTTGGTTCATCCTGGTTTGATATGAATCATGAAGATATTGCCATATGTCTGAACATGCTAATCTGGAATCATCTGTATAAAAAGTGGGATAGCGTCTTCCTCATAACTCCTATGAGATTTATTCAATTTCCTGGTCATTCTATACTTACTAATGGTTTCAAATCAAGCTTCTTACATCTTGGTTCCTCCTGGTTTGATAAGAATCATGAAGATATTGTCATATGTCCAAACAGGCTAATCTGGAATCATCTGATAGAAAGTGGGATAGCTTCTTCCTCATAACTCCTATGAAATTTATTTAACTTCCTGGTCATTCTACACTGATTAATGGTTTCAAATCACGCTTCTTACATCTTGGTTCATCCTGGTTTGATATGAATCATGAAGATATTGTCAAATGTCCGAACATGCTAATCTGGAATCATCTGAATAGAAAGTGGGATAGCTTCTTCCTCATAACTCCTATGAGATTTATTCACCTTCCTGGTCATTCTATACTGATTAATGGTTTCAAGCTTCTTACATCTCGGTTCCTCCTGGTTTGATAAGAATCATGAAGATATTGCCATATGTCCGAACAGGCTAATCTGGAATCATCTGAATAGAAAGTGGGATAGCTTCTTCCTCATAACTCCTATGAGATTTATTAAACTTCCTGGTCATTATACACTGATTAATGGTTTCAAATCAAGCTTCTTACATCTTGGTTCATCCTGGTTTGATATGAATCATGAAGATATTGGCATATGTCCGAACAGGCTAGTCTGGAATCATTGGAATAGAAAGTGGGTATGCTTCTTCCTCATAACTCCTATGAGATTTATTCAACTTCCTCGTCATTATATACTGATTAATGGTTTCAAATCAAGCTTCTTACATCTTGGTTCCTCCTGGTTTGATAAAAATCATGAAGATATGTCATATGTCCGAACAGGCTAATCTGAAATTATCTGAATAGAAAGTGGGATAGGTTCTTCCTCATAACTCCTATGAGATTTATTAACCTTCCTGGTCATTCTACACTGATTAATGGTTTCAAATCAAGTTTCTTACATCTTGGTTCCTCCTAGTTTGATATGAATCAGGAATATATTGTCATATGTCCGAACAGGCTAATCTAGAATCATCTGAATAGAAAATGGGATAGCTTCTTCTTCATAACTCACATGAGAGTTATTCAACTTTCTGGTCATTATATAATGATTAATGGTTTCAAATCAAGCTTCTTACATCCTGATTCCTCCTGGTTTGATAAGAATTATGAAGATATTGCCATATGTCCGAACAGGCTAATGTGGAATCATCTGAATAGAAAGTGGGATAGCTTCTTCCTCATAACTCCTATGAGATTTATTGTACTTCCTGGTCATTCTATACTGATTAATGGTTTCAAATCAAGCTTATTACATCTTGGTTCCTCCTAGTTTGATAAGAAACATGAAGATATTGTCATATGTCCGAATAGGGTAATCTGGAACCATGTGAATAGAAAGTGGGATAGCTTCTTCCTCATACCTCCTATGAGATTTATTCAACTTCCTGGTCATTCTACACTGATTAATGGTTACAAATCAAGCTTTTTACATCTAGGTTCATCCTGGTTTGATATGAATCATGAAGATATTACCATATGTCCGAACAGGTTAATCTGAAATTATCTGAATAGAAAGTGGGATAGCTTCTTCCTCATAATTCCTATGAGATTTATTCAACTTCCTGGTCATTCTATACTTACTAATGGTTTCAAATCAAGCTTCTTACATCTTGGTTCTTCCTGGTTTGATTAGAATCATGAAGATATTGCCATATGTCCGAATAGGCTAATCTGGAATCATCTGAATAGAAAGTGGGATAGCTTCTTCCTCATAACTCCTATGTAATTTATTTAACTTCCTGGTCATTCTACACTGATTAATGGTTTCAAATCTAGCTTCGTACATCTTGGTTCATCCTGGTTTGATATGAATCATGAAGATATTGACATATGTCCGAACATGCTAATCTGGAATCATCTGAATAGAAAGTGGGATAGCGTCTTCCTCATAACTCCTATGAGATTTATTCAACTTCCTGGTCATTCTAAACTGATTAATGGTTTCAATTCAAGCTTCTTAGATCTTGGTTCATCCTGGTTTGATATGATCATGAACATATTGCCATATGTCCGAACAGGCTATTCTGGAATCATCTGTATAAAAAGTGGGATATCTTCTTCCTCATAACTCCTATGATATTTATTCACCTTCCTGGTCATTCTGAACTGATTAATGGTTTCAAGCTTCTTACATCTCGGTTCCTCCTGGTTTGATAAGAATCATGAAGATATTGCCATATGTCCGAACATGCTAATATGGAATCATCTGAATAGAAAGTGGGATAGCTTCTTCCTCATAACTCCTATGAGATTTATTAAACTTCCTGATCATTATACACTGATTAATGGTTTCAAATCAAGCTTCTTACATCTTGGTTCATCCTGGTTTGATATGAATCATGAAGATATTGGCATATGTCCGAACAGGCTAGTCTGGAATCATTGGAATAGAAAGTGGGTAAGCTTCTTCCTCATAACTCCTATGAGATTTAATCAACTTCCTGGTCATTCTATTCTGATTAATGGTTTCAAGTCAAGCTTCTTACATCTTGGTTCATCCTTGTTTGATATGAAACATGAAGATATTGCCACAAGTCCGAACAGGATAATCTGGAATCATCTGAATAGAAAGTGGGATAGCTTCTTCCTCATAACTCCTATGAGATTTATTCAACTTCCTGGTCATTCTACATTGATAATGGTTTCAACTCAAGCTTCTTACATCTTGGTTCCTCCTGGATTGATAAGAATCATGAAGATATTTCCATATGTCCGAACAGGCTAATCTGGAATCATCTAAATAGAAAGTTGGATAGCTTCTTCCTTATATTTCCTATGAGATTTATTCAACTTCCAGGTCATTCTATACTTACTAATGGTTTTAAATCAAGCTTCTTACATCTTGGTTCCTCTTGGTTTGATAAGAATCGTGAAGATATTGTCATATGTCCGAACAGGCTAGTCTGGAATCATTGGAATAGAAAGTGGGTATGCTTCTTCCTCATAACTCCTATGAGATTTATTCAACTTCCTCGTCATTATATACTGATTAATGGTTTCAAATCAAGCTTCTTACATCTTGGTTCCTCCTGGTTTGATAAAAATCATGAAGATATGTCATATGTCCGAACAGGCTAATCTGGAATCATCTGATAGAAAGTGGGATAGCTTTTTCCTCATAACTCCTAGGAAATTTATCTAACTTCCTGGTCATTCTACACTGGTTAATGGTTTCAAATCAAGCTTCTTACATCTTGGTTCATCCTGGTTTGATATGAATCATGAAGATATTGCCAAATGTCCGAACATGCTAATCTGGAATCATCTGAATAGAAAGTAGGATAGCTTCTTCCTCATAACTCCTATGAGATTTATTCAACTTCCTGGTCATTCTAAACTGGTTAATGGTTTCAAATCAAGCTTCTTAGATCTTGGTTCATCCTGGTTTGATATGAATCATGAAGATATTGCCATATGTCCGAACATGCTAATCTGGAATCATCTGTATAAAAACTGGGATAGCGTCTTCCTCATAACTCCTATGAGATTTATTCACCTTCCTGGTCATTCTATATTGATTAATGGTTTCAAATCAAGCTTCTTACATCTCGGGTTCCTCCTAGTTTGATAAGAATCATAGAGATATTGTCATATGTCCGAACAGGCTAATCTGTAATCATCTGAATAGAAAGTGGGATAGCTTCTTCCTCATAACTCCTATGAGATTTATTCAACTTCCTGGTCATTCTATACTAATTAATGGTTTCAAATCAAGCTTATTACATCTTGGTTCCTCCTAGTTTGATAAGAAACATGAATATATTGTCATATGTCCGAATAGGGTAATCTGGAAACATGTGAATAGAAAGTGGGATAGCTTCTTCCTCATACCTCCTATGAGATTTATTCAACTTCCTGGTCATTCTACACTGATTAATGGTTACAAATCAGGCTTTTTACATCTAGGTTCATCCTGGTTTGATTTGAATCATGAAGATATTACCATATGTCCGAACAGGTTAATCTGAAATTATCTGAATAGAAAATGGGATAGCTTCTTCCTCATAATTCCTATGAGATTTATTCAAATTCCTGGTCATTCTATATTTACTAATGGTTTCAAATCAAGCTTCTTACATCTTGGTTCCTCCTGGTTTGATAAGAATCATGAAGATATTGTCATATGTCCGAACAGGCTAATCTGGAATCATCTGATAGAAAGTGGGATAGCTTCTTCCTCATAACTCCTATGAAATTTATCTAACTTCCTGGTCATTCTACACTGATTAATGGTTTCAAATCAAGCTTCTTACATCTTGGTTCATCCTGGTTTGATATGAATCATGAAGATATTGCCATATGTCCGAACATGCTAATCTGGAATCATCTGAGAAAGTGGGATAGCTTCTTCCTCATAACTCCTATGAAATTTATTTAACTTCCTGGTCATTCTACACTGATTAATGGTTTCAAATCTAGCTTCTTACATCTTGGTTCATCCTGGTTTGATATGAATCATGAAGATATTGCCATATGTCCGAACATGCTAATCTTGAATCATCTGAATAGAAAGTGGGATAGCTTCTTCCTCATAACTCCTATGAGATTTATTCAACTTCCTGGTCATTCTAGACTGATTAATGGTTTCAAATCAAGCTTCTTACATTTTGGTTCCTCCTGGATTGATAAGAATCATGAAGATATTTCCATATGTCTGAACAGGCTAATCTGGAATCATCTAAATAGAAAGTGGGATAGCTTCTTCCTTATATCTCCTATGAGATTTATTCAACCTCCTGGTCATTCTACACTGATTAATGGTTTCAAATCAAGCTTCTTACATCTTGGTTCCTCCTGGTTTGATAAGAATCATGAAGATATTGTCATATGTCCGAACAGGATAATCTGGAATCATCAGATAGAAAGTGGGATAGTTTCTTCCTCATAACTCCTATGAAATTTATCTAACTTCCTCATATCCTTGATTTCAAATCAATCAAGGATATGGGAGACATATGGTTTCAAATCAACGCAATATAAAGTGGCAATATCTTCATGATTCAAATGAAACCAGGATGAACCAAGATGTAAGAAGCTTGATTTGAAACCATTAATCAGTGTAGAATGACCAGGAGGTTGAATAAATCTCATAGGAGTTATGAGGAAGAAGGTATCCCACTTTCTATTCAGATGTTTCCAGATTACCCTATACGGACATATGGCAATATCTTCATGATTCAAATGAAACCAGGATGAACCAAGATGTAAGAAGCTTGATTTGAAACCATTAATCAGTGTAGAATGACCAGGAACTTGAATAAATCTCATAGGAGTTATGAGTATGAGGAAGAAGCTATCCCACTTTCTATTCAGGTGTTTCCAGATTACCCTATACGGACATATGTCAATATCTTCATGTTTCTTATCAAACGAGGAGGAACCAAAATGTAAGAAGCTTGATTTAAAACCATTAATCAGTATAGAATTACCAGAAAGTTGAATAAATCTCATAGGAGTTATGAGGAAGAAGCTATCCCACACTCTATTCAGATGATTCCAGATTAGCCTGTTCGGACATATGGCAATATCCTCATTATTCTTATCAAACCAGGAGGAACCAAGATGTAAGAAGCTTGATTTGAAACCATTAATCAGTTTAGAATGACCAGCAAATTGAATAAATCTCATAAGAGTTTTGAGTAAGAATCATGAAGATATTGCCATATGTCCGAACATGCTAATCTGGAATCATCTGAATAGAAAGTGGGATAGCTTCTTCCTCATAACTCCGATAAGATTTATTCAACTTCCTGGTCATTCTATACTGATTAATGGTTTCAAATCAAGCTTGTTACATCTCGGTTCCTCCTGGTTTGAAAAGATTCATGAAGATATTACCATATGTCCGAACATGCTAATCTAGAATTATCTGAATAGAAAGCGGGGTAGCTTCTTCCTCATAACTCATATGAGATTTATTCAACTTCCTGGTCATTATACACTGATTATTGGTTTCAAATCAAGCTTCTTACATCTTGGTTCATCCTGGTTTGATATGAAACATGAAGATATTACCATATGTCCGACCAGGCTAATCTGGAATCATCTGAATAGAAAGTGGGATAGCTTCTTCTTCAAAACTCCTATGAGATTTATTCAACTTCCTGGTCATTATATACTGATTAATTGTTCCAAATCAAGCTTCTTACATCTTGGTTCCTCCTGGTTTGATAAGAATCATGAAGATATTGTCATATGTCCGAACAGGCTAATCTGGAAACATCTGAATAGAAAGTGGGATAGCTTCTTCCTCATAACTCCTATGAGATTTATTCAACTTCCTGTTCATTCTACACTGATTAATCATTTCAAATCAAACTTCTTACATCTTGGTTCATCCTCGTTTGATATGAATCATGAAGATATTGCCATATGTCCGAACAGGCTAATCTGAAAACATCTGAATAGAAAGTGGGATAGCTTCTTCCCCATAACTCCTATTAGATTTATTCAACTTCCTGGTAATTCTATACTGATTAATGGTTTCTAATCAAACTTCTTACATCTTGGTTCTTCCTCGTTTGATAAGAAACATGAAGATATTGCCATATGTCCGAATAGGATAATTTGGAAACATCTGAATAGAAAGTGGGATAGCTTCTTCCTCATTACTCCTATGAGATTTACTCAACTTCCTGGTCATTATATACTGATTAATTGTTTTAAATCAAGCTTCTTACATCTTGGTTCATCCTGGTTTGATAAGAAACATGAAGATATTGCCATATGTCCGAACATGCTAATCTGGAATTATCTGAATAGAAAGTGGGATAGCTTCTTCCTCATACTCATAACTCCTATGAGATTTATTCAACTTCCTGGTCATTATATACTGATTAATTGTTTCAAATCAAGCTTCTTACATCTTGGCTCCTCCTGGTTTGATAAGAATCATGAATATATTGCCATATGTCCGAACATGCTAATCTAGAAACATCTGAATAGAAAGTGGGATTGCTTCTTCCTCATAACTCCTATGAGATTTATTCAACTTCCTGGTCATTCTACACTGATTAATGGTTTCAAATCAAGCTTCTTACTTCTTGATTCATCCTTGTTTGATATGAATCATGAAGATATTGCTATATGTCCGAATAGGCTAATCTGGAATCACCTGAATAGAAAGTGGGATAGCTTCTTCCTCATAACTCCTATGAAATTTATTCAACTTCCTGGTCATTCTATACTGATTAATAGTTTCAAATAAAGCTTCTTACATCTTGTTTCATCCTGGTTTTATATGAATCATGAAGATATTGTCATATGTCCGAACATGCTAATCTGGAATCATCTGAATAGAAAGTGGGATAGCTTCTTCCTCATAACTCCTATGAGATTTATTCAACTTACTGTTCATTCTATACTTACTAATGGTTTCAAATCAAGCTTCTTACATCTTGATTCCTCCTGGTTTGATAAGAATCATGAAGATATTGCCATAAGTCCAAACAGGCTAATCTGGAATAATCTAAATAGAAAATGGGATAGCTTCTTCCTCATAACTCTATGAGATTTATTTAACTTCCTGGTTATTCTATACTGATTAATGGTTTCAAATCAAGCTTCTTACATCTTGTTTCCTCCTGGATTGATAAGAATCATGAAGATATTACCATATGTCCGAACATGATAATCCGGAATCATCTGAAGAGAAAGTGGGATAACTTCTTACTCATAACTCCTATGAGATTTATTCAACTTCCTGGTCATTCTATTCTGATTAATGGTTTCAAATCAACCTTCTTAAATCTTGGTTCATCCTGGTTTGATATTAATCATGAAGATATGGCCATATGTCCGAATAGGCTAATCTGGAATCATCTGAATAGAAAGTGGGATAGCTTCTTCCTCAAAACTCCTATTAGATTTATTCAACTCCCTGGTCATTATACACTTACTAATGGTTTCAAATTAAGCTTCTTACATCTTGGTTTATCCTGGTTTGATATGAATCATCAAAATATTGCCATATGTCCGAATAGACTAATCTGGAATCATCAGAATAGAAAGTGAGATAGCTTCTTCCTCATAACTCCTATGAGATTTATTCAAATTCCTGATCATTCTATACTGAATAATGGTTTCAAATATAGCTTGTTACATCTTGTTCATTTTGGATTGATAAGAATCATGAAGATATTGCCATATGTCTGAACAGGCTAATCATGAATCATCTGAATAGAAAGTGGGATAACTTCTTCCTCATAACTCCTATGAGATTTATTCAACTTCCTGGTCATTATACACTTACTAATGGCTTCAAATAAAGCTTCTTACATCTTAGTTCCTCCTGGTTTGATGAGAATCATGAAGATATTGCCATATGTCCGAACAGGCTAATCTGGAATCA
This sequence comes from Raphanus raphanistrum x Raphanus sativus, assembly GCA_019705995.1. Classification (NCBI taxonomy): domain Eukaryota; kingdom Viridiplantae; phylum Streptophyta; class Magnoliopsida; order Brassicales; family Brassicaceae; genus Raphanus; species Raphanus raphanistrum x Raphanus sativus. The sequence goes on from JADEVD010000012.1 coordinate 704,484, forward strand.
TCTGAATAGAATGTTTGATAGCTTCTTCCTCATAACTCCTATGAGATTTATTAAACTTCCTGGTCATTCTATACTGATTAATAGTTTCAAATCAACCCTCTTAAATCTTGGTTCATCCTGGTTTGATATGAATCATGAAGATATTGCCATATGTCCAAACATGCTAATCTGGAATCATCTGAATAGAAAATGGGATAGCTTCTTCCTCATAACTCCTATGAGATATATTTAAATTCCTGGTCATTCTATTCTGATTAATGGTTTCAAATAAACCTTCTTACATCTTGGTTCATCCTAGTTTGATATGAATCATGAAGATATGGCCATATGTCCGAACAGGCTAATCTGGAATCATCTGAATAGAAAGTGGGATAGCTTCTTTCTCATAACTCCTATGAGATTTATTCAACTTCCTGGTCATTTTACACTTACTAATTGTTTCAAATCAAGCTTCTTACATCTTGGTTCCTCCTTGTTTGATATGAATCATCAAAATATTGCCATATGTCCGAACAGGCTAATCTGGAATCATCTGAATAGAAAGTGAGATAGCTTCTTCCTCATAACTCCTATGAGATTTATTCAACTTCCTGGTCATTCTATTCTGATTAATGGTTTCAAATAAACCTTCTTACATCTTGGTTCATCCTAGTTTTATATGAATCATGAAGATATGGCATATGTCCGAACAGGCTAATCTGGAATCATCTGAATAGAAAGTGGGATAGCTTCTTCCTTATAACTCCTATGAGATTTATTCAACTTCCTGGTCATTTTACACTTACTAATTGTTTCAAATCAAGCTTCTTACATCTTGGTTTATCCTGGTTTGATATGAATCATCAAAATATTGCCATATGTCCGAACAAGCTAATCTGGAATCATCTGAATAGAAAGTGAGATAGCTTCTTCCTCATAACTCCTATGAGATTTATTCAACTTCCTGGTCATTCTATTCTGATTAATGGTTTCAAATATAGCTTGTTACATCTTGTTCATCTTGGATTGATAAGAATCATGAAGATATTGCCATATGTCCGAAAAGGCTAATCTGGAATCATCTGAATATAAAGTGGGATAACTTCTTCCTCATAACTCTTATGAGATTTATTCAACTTCCTGGTCATTATACACTTACTAATGGCTTCAAATCAATCTTCTTACATCTTGGTTCCTCCTGGTTTGATGAGAATCATGAAGACATTGCCATATGTCCGAACAGGGTAATTTGGAATCATCTGAATAGAATGTTCGATAGCTTCTACCTCATAACTCCTATGAGATTTATTCAACTTCCTGGTCATTCTATACTGATTAATAGTTTCAAATCAACCTTCTTAAATCTTGGTTCATCCTGGTTTCATATGAATCATGAAGATATTGCCATATGTCCGAACATGCTAATAAGGAATCATCTGAATAGAAAGTGGGATAGCTTCTTCCTCATAACTCCTATGAGATTTATTCAACTTCCTGGTCATTATACACTTACTAATGGTTTCAAATCAAGCTTCTTACATCTTGGTTTATCCTAGTTTGATATGAATCATCAAGATATTGCCATATGTCCAAATAGGCTAATCTGGAATCATCTGAATAGAAAGTGGGATAACTTCTTCCTCATAACTCCTATGAGATTTATTCAACTTCCTGGTCATGCTATACTGATTAATGGTTTCAGATCAACCTTCTTACATCTTGGTTCATCTTGGAAAAGGTTTGAAAACAACAGGAACTCAAAGATTCAAAATATTGAAGTCTTCACTCTATGGGTTTACAATCCATGTCTAAACATCCTAATCACAGAAGTTCATTATGCCTTATCTTAATTTAGCAACCAAACTCATCTTGTCAACAACTTAGCAAATCTCATCTGACATTCCCCTCTACCAACCTCATTTCTTAACATAAAATAAAAGTGCAGGCTTTACCTTGGGAGTATCGATCAAAGGACACATGGATTCAACTCCAACAAGTATCTGAACATACATGTAGTCTTCTCTGATCCCTTTCTCCCCTCATCTCTCTTCTCTGAATCTCTATTTAGTTTCAATCTCAACAGGTTTCGATGCCACAAAGGTCATCTAATCCATCTCATTGACATTTGCATTGTAACTCATACATTTTTGACAAAGTGTAGCGAATAATGGGGTCTTTGGTAATTTACCTATCCCTCGTTTCCACAACATGTCATCTATTTAGAATACTGGGGTCGCAGGAGACACTCCTACCCCTCTGCCTCTCAAGAAATCATTTCAATCTTTTATAACATAAACATAGATCTTGAGACGCTGAAGAGAGAGAAGGAAGGGAACCAGAAACACACAGACTTTTTACCTTCCAGACTTGTAAGAGGATTCCGATCCAGTGATTTTCAAGCCCCAAGATAAGCAAATAAGTCAGTATTAGTGTTGGAGGTCAGCTTTGGTTCCTTCAAACAATCTTAGCTAGTGAATATAGATGACATGTTGATCCACTTTAGCATCTTCAGTACTATCTACGATCAGTAATCTAGAATGGTGTTAAAGAGTGGTCAGACAATCAAATATAAATCTATATCAATGTTGCTATTTAATACTCATGCGAAAAATAATTTTTGAAAAACAATTTGAACAAAAACCAAAATAAAAACACATATTAGTAAACTCCCCCCATACTTAAATTACACTGTCCCAGTGTAACACAGCCGGTGGTGAGGTAAAGAAAATAAATCATAATTAATAAATATAACAAGTTAGAATTTATAAACCTGATCGACAAGGTGTCGATCGATTCGTAGTGGTATACGTCGATTGTTAGTAATGGTCGTGTGATGTCGAGCGATATGCATGGTAAATGTCGGTCGACGGAATCATCATTCTACTTGGATCTAATAAAAACTGCAAAATAAATCCGAAAATAAAAGCAAAAATGGAAAAATAATAAAATAAAGGAAAATAAAAGAAAACCTAATAGTGGGTTGCCTCCCACTCAGCGCTTTGTTATAGTCATTTAGCTTGACTGTGGTAGGTGAGTGACTCATGGGCTGCAGTGGGGGTTGTTGTTTGCTGGTGGGCAAACATTTCCCTCATCTTTGGACTCAGCAGCAGTGAAGTTTCTTGTGGTATCATCTGATCTTGTCCATCGAGGATATAAGGAAGAAGCTATCCCACTTTCTATTCATATGATTCCGGATTAGCCTTTTCGGACATATGGCAATACCTTCATGATTCTTATCAATCCAGGAGGAAACAAGATGTAAGAAGCTTGATTTGAAACCATTAATCAGTATAGAATGACCAGGAAGTTGAATAAATCTCATAGGAGTTATGAGGAAGAAGCTATCTCACTTTCTATTCAAATGATTCCAGATTAGCCTGTTCAGACATATGGCAATATCTGGATGATTCATATCAAACCAGGATAAACCAAGATGTAAGAAGCTTGATTTGAAACCTAATCAGTATAGAATGACCAGGAAGTTGAATAAATGTCATAGGAGTTATGAGAAAGAAGCTATACACCTTTCTATTCAGATGATTCCAGATTAGTCAGTTCGGACATATGGCAATATCTCATGATTCTTATCAAACCAGGAGGAACCAAGATGTAATAAGCTTGATTTGAAACCATTAATCAGTATAGAATGACCAGGAAGTTGAATAAATCTCATAGGAGTTATGAGGAAGATGCTATCCCACTCTCTATTCAGATGATTCCAAATTAGCCTGTTCGGAAATATGGTAATGTCTTCATGATTCATATCAAACCAGGATGAACCAAGATGTTAGAAGCTTGATTTGAAACCGTTAATCAGCTTAGAATGACCAGGAAGTTAAATAAATGTCATAGTAGTTATGAGGAAGAAGCTATGCCACTTTCTATTCAGATGATTCCAGATTAGCCTGTTCGGACATATGGCAATATCTCATGATTCTTATCAAACAAGGCGGAACCAAGATGTAAGAAGCTTGATTTGAAACATTTAATCAGTATAGAATGACCAGGAAGTTGAATAAATCTCATAGGAGTTATGAGGAAGAAGCTATTTCAATTTCTATTCAGATGATTCCAGATTAGCCTGTTCGGACATATGGCAATATCTTCATGATTCTCATCAAACAAGGCGGAACAAAGATGTAAGAAGCTTGATTTGAAACCATTAGTAAGTATAGAATGACCAGGAATTTGAATAAATCACATAGGAGTTATAAGGAAGAAGCTATCCCACTTTCTATTCAGATGATTCCGGATTAGCCTTTTCGGACATATGGCAATATCTTCATGATTCTTATCAATCCTGGAGGAAACAAGATGTAAGAAGCTTGATTTGAATCCATTAATCAGAATAGAATGACCAGGAAGTTGAATAAATCTCATAGGAGTTATGAGGAAGAAGCTATCTCACTTTCTATTCAAATGATTCCAGATTAGCCTGTTCAGACATATGGCAATATCTGGATGATTCATATCAAACCAGGATAAACCAAGATGTAAGAAGCTTGATATGAAACCTAATCAGTATAGAATGACCAGGAAGTTGAATAAATGTCATAGGAGTTATGAGAAAGAAGCTATATCATTTTCTATTCAGATGATTCCAGATTAGTCTGTTCGGACATATGGCAATATCTCATAATTCTTATCAAACCAGGAGGAACCAAGATGTAAGAAGCTTGATTTGAAACATTTAATCAGTATATAATGTCCAGGAAGTTGAATAAATCTCATAGGAGTTATGAGGAAGAAGCTATCCAATTTTCTATTCAAATGATTTCATATTAGCCTGTTCGGACATATGGGAATATCTTCATGATTCATATTAAACCAGGAGGAACCAAGATGTAAGAAGCTTGATTTGAAACCATTAATCAGTTTAGAATGACCAGGAAGTTGAATAAATCTCATAGGAGTTATGAGGAAGAAGCCATCCCACTTTCTATTCAGATGATTTCAGATTAGCCTGTTCGGACATATGGCAATATCTTCATTATTCTTACAAACCAGGAGGAACCAAGATGTAAGAAGCTTGATTTGAAACCATTAGTAAGAATAGAATGACCAGGAATTCGAATAAATCTCATAGGAGTTATGAGGAAGAAGCTATCTCACTTTCTATTCAGATGATTCCAGATTAGCATGTTCGGACATATGGCAATATCTACATGATTCTCATCAAACAAGGCGGAACAAAGATGTAAGAAGCTTGATTTTAAACCATTAGTAAGTATACAATGACCAGCAATTTAATTAAATCTCATAGGAGTTATAAGGAAAAAGCTATCCCACTTTCTATTCAGATGATTCCAGATTAGCATGTTCTGACATATGGCAATATCTTCATGATTCTCATCAAACAAGGAGAAACCAAGATGTAAGAAGCTTGATTTGAAACCATTAGTAAGTATAGAATGACCAGGAAGTTGAATAAATCTCATAGGAGCTATAAGGAAGAAGCTATCCCAATTTCTATTCAGATGATTCCAGATTAGCCTGTTCGGACATATGGCAATATCTTCATGATTCTTATCAAACCAGGAGGAACCAAGATGTAAGAAGCTTGATTTGAAACCATTAATCAGTGTAGAATGACCAGGAAGTTGAATAAATCTCATAGGAGTTATGAGGAAGAATCTATCCCACTTTCTATTTAGATGATTCCAGATTAGCATGTTCGGACATATGGCAATATCTTCATGATTCTTATCAATACAGGAGGAACCAAGATGTAAGAATCTTTATTTGAAACCATTAATAAGTGTAGAATGACCGTAAAGTTGAATAAATCTCACAGGAGTTATGAGGAAGAAGCTATCCCACTTTCTATTCAGATGATTCCAGATTAGCCTGTTCGGACATATGGCAATATCTTCATTATTCTTATAAAACCAGGAGGAACCAAGATGTAAGAAGCTTGATTTGAAACATTTAATCAGTATATAATGACCAGGAAGTTGAATAAATCTCATAGGAGTTATGAGGAAGAACCTATCCAATTTTCTATTCAAATTATTTCATATTAGCATGTTCTGACATATGGCAATATCTTCATGATTCATATTAAACCAGGAGGAACCAAGATGTAAGAAGCTTGATTTGAAACCATTAATCAGTTTAGAATGATGAGGAAGTTGAATAAATCTCATAGGAGTTATGAGGAAGAAGCCATCCCACTTTCTATTCAGATGATTTCAGACTAGCATGTTCGGACATATGGCAATATCTTCATTATTCTTACAAACCAGGAGGAACCAAGATGTAAGAAGCTTGATTTGAAACCATTAGTAAGTATAGAATGACCAGGAATTCGAATAAATCTCATAGGAGTTATGAGGAAGAAGCTATCCCACTTTCTATTCAGATGATTCCAGATTAGCCTGTTCGGACATATGGCAATATCTTCATGATTCTCATCAAACAAGGCGGAAAAAAGATGTAAGAAGCTTGATTTGAAACCATTAGTAAGTATAGAATGACCAGGAATTTAATTAAATCTCATAGGAGTTATAAGGAAGAAGCTATCCCACTTTCTATTCAGATGATTCCAGATTAGCATGTTCGGACATATGGCAATATCTTCATGATTCTCATCAAACAAGGAGAAACCAAGATGTAAGAAGCTTGATTTGAAACCATTAGTAAGTATAGAATGATCAGGAAGTTGAATAAATCTCATAGGAGTTATAAGGAAGAAGCTATCCCAATTTCTATTCAGATGATTCCAGATTAGCCTGTTCGGACATATGGCAATATCTTCATGATTCTTATCAAACCAGGAGGAACCAAGATGTAAGAAGCTTGATTTGAAACCATTAATCAGTGTAGAATGACTAGGAAGTTGAATAAATCTCATAGGAGTTATGAGGAAGAAGTTATCCCAATTTCTATTCAGATGATTCAAGATTAGCCTGTTTGGACATATGGCATATCTTCATTATTCTTATAGAACCAGGAGGAATCAAGATGTAAGAAGCTTGATTTGAAACAATTAATCAGTATATAATGACCAGGAAGTTGAATAAATCTCATAGGAGTTTTGAGGAAGAAGATATCCCACTTTCTATTCAAATGATTCCATATTAGCCGGTTCGGACATAAGACAATATCTTCATGTATCATTTCAAACCAGGAGGAACCAAGATGTAAGAAGCTTGATTTAAAACCATTAATCAGTTTAGAATGACCAGGAAGTTGAATAAATCTTATAAGAGTTATGAGGAAGAAGCTATCCCACTTTCTATTTAGATGATTCCAGATTAGTATGTTCGGACATATGGAAATATCTTCATGATTCTTATCAATACAGGAGGAACCAAGATGTAAGAATCTTTATTTGAAACCATTAATAAGTGTAGAATGACCGTAAAGTTGAATAAATCTCACAGGAGTTATGAGGAAAAAGCTATCCCACTTTCTATTCAGATGATTCCAGATTAGCCTGTTCGGACATATGGCAATATCTTCATGATTCATATTAAACCCGGATCAACCAAGATCTAAGAAGCTTGATTTGAAACCATTAATCAGTGTAGAATACCAGGGAGTTGAATAAATCTCATAGGATTTATGAGGAAGAAGCTATCCCACTTTCTATTCAAATGATTCCAGATTAGCCTCTTCGGACATATGACAACATCTTCATGATTCTTATCAAATAGGAGGAACCAAGTTGTAAGAAGCTTGATTTGAAACCATTAATCAGTGTAAAATGACCAGGAAGTTGAATAAATCTCATAGGAGTTATGAGGAAGAAGCTATCCCACTTTATATTCGTATGATTCCAGATTAGACTGTTCAGACATATGGCAATATCTTCATGATTCTTATCAAAACAGGAGGAACCAAGAGGTAAGAAGCTTGATTTGAAATCATTAAAAAGTAAAGAATGACCAGGAAGTTGAGTAAATCTCATAGGAGTTATGAGGAAGAAGCTATCCCACTTTCTATTCAGATGATTCCGGATTAGCATGTTCGGACATATGGCAATATCTTCATGATTCTCATCAAACCAGGAGGAACCAAGATGTAAGAAGCTTGATTTGGAACCATTAGTAAGTATAAAATGACAAGGAAGTTGAATAAATCTCATAGGAGTTATGAGGAAGAAGTTATCCCACTTTCTATTCAGATGATTCCAGATTAGCCTGTTCGGACATATGTAAATATCTTCATGATTCTTATCAATCCAGGAGGAAACAAGATTGATCAGAAGCTTGATTTGAAACCATTAATCAGTATAGAATGACCAGGAAGTTGAATAAATCACATAAAAGTTAGGAAAAAGCTATATCTCTTTCTATTCAGATGATTCCAGATTAGCCTGTTCGGACATATGGCAATATCTTGATGATTCATATCAAACAAGCATAAACCAAGATGTAAGAAGCTTGATTTGAAACCATTAATAAGTATAGCCAGGAAGTTGAATAGCATGTTCGGACATATGGCAATATCTTCATGATTCTTATCAATACATTAGGAACCAAGTTGTAAAAAGCTTGATTTGAAACCATTAATCAGTTTAGAATGACTAGAAAGTTGAATAAATCTCACAGGAGTTATGAGGAAGAAGCTATCCAATTTTTTATTAAAATCATTCCAGATTATCCTTTTCGGACATATGGCAATATCTTCATGATTCATATTAAACCAGGATGAACCAAGATCTAAGAAGCTTGCTTTGAAACCATTAATCAGTGTAGAAAGACCAGGGAGTTGAATAAATCTCATAGGAGTTATGAGGAAGAAGCTATCCCACTTTCAATTCAGATGATTCCATATTAGCATGTTCGGACATATGGCAATATCTTCATGATTCTTATCAAACCAGGAGGAACCAAGATGTAAGAAGCTTGATTTGAAACCATTAATCAGTATAGAATGACATGGAATTTGAATAAATCTCATAGGAATTATGAGTAAGAAGTAATCCCACTTTCTATTTAGATGATTCAAGATTAGCATGTTCGGACATATGGTAATATCTTCATGATTCTTATCAATCCAGGAGGAACCAAGATGTAAGAAGCTTGATTTGAAACCATTAATCAGAGTAGAATGACCAGGAATTTGAATAAATCTCATAGGAGTTATGAGGAAGAAGCTATCCCACTTTCAATTCAGATGATTCCAGATTAGCCTGTTCGGACATATGGCAATATCTTCATGATTCTTATCAAACCAGGAGGAACCAAGATGTAAGAAGCTTGATTTGAAACCATTAAAAAGTATAGAATGACCAGGAAGTTGAATAAATCTCGTAGGAGTTATGAGAAAGAAGCTATCCCACTTTCTATTCAGATGATTCCAGATTAGCATGTTCGGACATATGACAATATCTTCATGATTCTCATCAAACAAGGCGGAACAAAGATGTAAGAAGCTTTGTTTGAAACCATTAGTAAGTATAGAATGACCAGGAATTTGAATAAATCTCATAGGAGTTATAAGGAAGAAGCTGTCCCACTTTCTATTCAGATGATTCCGGTTTAGCTTGTTCGGACATATGGCAATATCTTCATTATTCTTACAAACCAGGAGGAACCAAGATGTAAGAAGCTTGATTTGAAACCATTAGTAAGTATAGAATGACCAGGAAGTTGAATAAATCTCATAGGAGTTATGAGGAAGAAGCTATCCCACTTTCTATTCAGATGATTCCAGATTAGCCTGTTCGGACATATGGCAATATCTTCATGATTCTCATCAAACAAGGCGGAACAAAGATGTAAGAAGCTTGATTTGAAACCATTAGTAAGTGTAGAATGACCAGGAATTTGGATAAATCTCATAGGAGTTATAAGCAAGAAGCTATCCCACTTTCTATTCAAATGATTTCAGATTAGCCTGTTCGGACATATGGCAATATCTTCATGATTCTCATCAAACAAGGCGGAACCAAGATGTAAGAAGCTTGATTTGAAACCATTAGTAAGTATAGAATGACCAGAAAGTTGAAACCATGAAGTTGAATAAATGCCATAGGAGTTATGAGGAAGAAGGTATCCCACTTTCTATTTAAATTATTCCAGATTAGCATGTTCGGACATATGGCAATATCTTCATGATTCTTATCAATACAGGAGGAACCAAGTTGTAAGAAGCTTGATTTGAAACCATTAATCATTTTAGAATGACCAGAAAGTTGAATAAATCTCACAGGAGTTATGAGGAAGAAGCTATCCAATTTTCTATTCAAATGATTCCAGATTAGCCTATTCGGACATATGGCAATATCTTCATGATTCATATTAAACAAGGATGAACCAAGATCTAAGAAGCTTGCTTTGAAACCATTAATCAGTGTAGAATGACCAGGGAGTTGAATAAATCTCATAGGAGTTATGAGGAAGAAGCTATGCCACTTTCTATTCAGATGATTCCATATTAGCCTGTTCGGACATATGGCAATATCTTCATGATTCTTATCAAACCAGGAGGAACCAAGATGTAAGAAGCTTTATTTGAAATCATTAAAAAGTATAGAATAACTAGGAAGTTGAATAAATCTCATAGGAGTTTTGAGGAAGAAGCTATCCCACTTTCTATTCAAATGATTCCAGATTAGCATGTTCGGACCTATGGCAATATCTTCATGATTCTCATCAAACCAGGAGGAACTAAGATATAAGAACCTTGATTTTAAACCATTTGTAAGTATAGAATGACCAGGAAGTTGAATAAATCTCATAGGAGTTATGAGGAAGAAGTTATCCCACTTTCTATTCAGATGATTCCAGATTAGCCTTTTCGGACATATGTCAATATCTTCATGATTCTTATCAATCCAGGAGGAAACAAGATGTAAGAAGCTTGATTTGAAACCATTAATCAGTATAGAATGACCAGGAAGTTGAATAAATCTCATAAAAGTTATAAGGAAAAAGCTCTCTCTTTCTATTCAGATGATTTCAGATTAGCATGTTCTGACATATGGCAATATCATGATGATTCATATCAAACCAGCATAAACCAAGATGTAAGAAGCTTGATTTGAAACCATTAATAAGTATAGAATAACCAGGAAGTTGAATAAATGTCATAGGAGTTATGAGGAAGAAGGTATCCCACTTTCTATTTAAATGATTCCGGATTAGCATGTTCGGACATATGACAATATCTTCATGATTCTTATCAATACAGGAGGAACCAAGTTGTAAGAAGTTTGATTTGAAACCATTAATCAGTTTAGAATGACGAGAAAGTTGAATAAATCTCACAGGAGTTATGAGGAAGAAGCTATCCAATTTTCTATTCAAATGATTCCAGATTAGCCTGTTCGGACATATGGCAATATCTTCATGATTCATATTAAACCAGAATGAACCAAGATCTAAGAAGCTTGCTTTGAAACCATTAATCAGTGTAGAATGACCATGAAGTTGTGAGGAAGAAGCTATCCCATTTCTATTCAGATGATTCCATATTAGCCTGTTCGGACATATGGCAATATCTTCATGATTCTTATCACAATAGGAGGAACCAAGATGTAAAAATCTTGATTTGAAACCTTTAATCAGTGTAGAATGACCATTAAGTTGAATAAATCTCATAGGTGTTATGAGGAAGAAGCTATCCCACTTTCTATTCAGGTGATTCCAGATTAGCATGTTCGGACATATGGCAATATCTTCATGATTTTTATCAAACCAGGAGGAACCAAGATGTAAGAAGCTTGATTTGAAATCATTAAAAAGTATAGAATGACCAGGAATTTGAATAAATCTCACAGGAGTTATGAGGAAGAATCTATCCCACTTTATATTCAGATGATTCCAGATTAGCATGATCGGACATATGACAATATCTTCATGATTCTCATCAAACCAAGAGGAACCAAGATGTAATAAGCTTGATTTGAAACCATTAGTAAGTATAGAATGACCAGGAAGTTGAATAAATCTCATAGGAGTTATGAGGAAGAAGCTATCCCACTTTCTTTCAGATGATTCCAGATCAGCCTGTTCGGACATATGGCAATATCTTCATGATTCTTATCAAACCAGGAGGAACCAAGATGTAAGAAGCCTTATTTGAAATCATTAGTAAGTATAGAATGACCAGGAAGTTGAATAAATCTCATTGGAGTTATGAGGAAGAAGTTATCCCACTTTCTATTCAGATGATTCCAGATTAGCCTGTTCGGACATATGTCAATATCTTCATGATTCTTATCAATCCAGGAGGAAACAAGATGTAAGAAGCTTGATTTGAAACCATTAATCAGTATAGAATGACCAGGAAGTTGAATAAATCTCATAAAAGTTATGACAAAAAAGCTATATCTCTTTCTATTCAGATGATTTCAGATTAGCTTGTTCGGACATATGGCAATATCTTGATGATTCATATCAAACCAGCATAAACCAAGATGTATGAAACTTGATTTGAAACCATTAATAAGTATAGAATAACCATGAAGTTGAATAAATGTCATAGGAGTTATGAGGAAGAAGGTATCCCACTCTCTATTTAAATTATTCCAGATTAGCATGTTCGGACATATGGCAATATCTTCATGATTCTTATCAATACAGGAGGAACCAAGCTGTAAGAAGCTTGATTTGAAACCATTAATCAGTTTAGAATGACCAAAAAGTTGAATAAATCTCACAGGAGTTATGAGGAAGAAGCTATCCAATTTTCTATTCAAATGATTCCAGATTAGCCTATTCGGACATATGGCAATATCTTCATGATTCATATTAAACAAGGCTGAACCAAGATCTAAGAAGCTTGCTTTGAAACCATTAATCAGTGTAGAATGACCAGGGAGTTGAATAAATCTCATAGGAGTTATGAGGAAGAAGCTATCCCACTTTCTATTCAGATGATTCAATATTAGCCTGTTCGGACATATGACAATATCTTCATGATTCTTATCAAACCAGGAGGAACCAAGATGTAAGAAGCTTTATTTGAAATCATTAAAAAGCATAGAATGACCAGGAAGTTGAATAAATCTCATAGGAGTTTTGAGGAAGAAGTTATCCCACTTTATATTCAAATGATTCCAGATTAGCATGTTCGGACATATGGCAATATCTTCATGATTCTTATCAATACAGGAGGAACCAAGTTGTAAGAAGCTTGATTTGAAACCATTAATAAGTTTAGAATGACCAGAAATTTGAATAAATCTCACAGGAGTTATGAGGAAGAAGCTATCCAATTTTCTATTCAAATGATTCCGGATTAGCCTGTTCGGACATATGGCAATATCTTCATGATTCATATTAAACCAGAATGAACCAAGATCTAAGAAGCTTGCTTTGAAACCATTAATCAGTGTAGAATGACCAGGAAGTTATGAGGAAGAAGCTATCCCATTTCTATTCAGATGATTCCATATTAGCCTGTTCGGACATATGGCAATATCTTCATGATTCTTATCACACTAGGAGGAACCAAGATGTAAAAAGCTTGATTTGAAACCTTTAATCAGTGTAGAATGACCAGGAAGTTGAATAAATCTCATAGGTGTTATGAGGAAGAAGCTATCCCACTTTCTATTCAGGTGATTCCAGATTAGCATGTTCGGACATATGGCAATATCTTCATGATTCTTATCAAACCAAGAGGAACCAAGATGTAAGAAGCTTGATTTGAAATCATTAAAAAGCATAGAATGACCAGGAAGTTGAATAAATCTCATAGGAGTTTTGAGGAAGAATCTATCCCACTTTCTATTCAGATGATTCCAGATTAGCATGTTCGGACATATGACAATATCTTCATGATTCTCATCAAACCAAGAGGAACTAAGATGTAAGAAGCTTGATTTGAAACCATTAGTAAGTATAGAATGACCAGGAAGTTGAATAAATCTCATAGGAGTTATGAGGAAGAAGCTATCCCACTTTTTAGTCAGATGATTCCAGATTAGCATGTTCGGCCTTGTGGCGATATCTTCATGTTTCATATCAAACCAGGATGAACCAAGATGTACGAAGCTTAACTTAAAGCCATTAATCAGTATAGAATGACGAGGGAGTTGAATAATTCTCATAGGAGTTATTAGGAAGAAGCTATTCCACTTTCTATTCAGTTGATTCCAGATTAGCATGTTCGGACATATGGTAATATCTTCGTGATTCTTATCAATCCATGAGGAACCAAGATGTAAAAAGCTTGATTTGAAACCTTTAATCAGTGTAGAATGACCAGGAAGTTGAATAAATCTCATAGGTGTTATGAGGAAGAAGCTATCCCACTTTCTATTCAGTTGATTCCAGATTAGCATGTTCGGACATATGGCAATATCTTCATGATTCTTATCAAACCAGGAGAAACCAAGATGTAAGAAGCTTGATTTGAAATCATTAAAAAGTATAGAATGACCAGTAAGTTGAATAAATCTCATAGGAGTTATGAGGAAGAATCTATCCCACTTTCTATTCAGATGATTCCAGATTAGCATGTTCGGGCATATGACAATATCTTCATGATTCTCATCAAACCAAGAGGAACCAAGATGTAATAAGCTTGATTTGAAACCATTAGGAAGTATATAATGACCAGGAAGTTGAATAAATCTCATAGGAGTTATGAGGAAGAAGCTATCCCACTTTCTTTCAGATGATTCCAGATCAGCCTGTTCGGACATATGGCAATATCTTCATGATTCTTATCAAACCAGGAGGAACCAAGATGTAAGAAGCTTGATTTGAAATCATTAGTAAGTATAGAATGACCAGGAAGTTGAATAAATCTCATAGGAGTTATGAGGAAGAAGTTATCCCACTTTCTATTCAGATGATTCCAGATTAGCCTGTTCGGACATATGTCAATATCTTCATGATTCTTATCAATCCAGGAGGAAACAAGATGTAAGAAGCTTGATTTGAAACCATTAATCAGTATAGAATGACCAGGAAGTTGAATAAATCTCATAAAAGTTATGACGAAAAAGCTATATCTCTTTCTATTCAGATGATTTTAGATTAGCTTGTTCGGACATATGGCAATATCTTGATGATTCATATCAAACCAGCATAAACCAAGATGTATGAAACTTGATTTGAAACCATTAATAAGTATAGAATAACCATGAAGTTGAATAAATGTCATAGGAGTTATGAGGAAGAAGGTATCCCACTTTCTATTTAAATTATTCCAGATTAGCATGTTCGGACATATGGCAATATCTTCATGATTCTTATCAATACAGGAGGAACAAAGTTGTAAGAAGCTTGATTTGAAACCATTAATCAGTTTAGAATGACCAGAAAATTGAATAAATCTCACAGGAGTTATGAGGAAGAAGCTATCCAATTTTCTATTCAAATGATTCCAGATTAGCCTATTCGGACATATGGCAATATCTTCATGATTCATATTAAACAAGGATGAACCAAGATCTAAGAAGCTTGCTTTGAAACCATTAATCAGTTTAGAATGACCAGGGAGTTGAATAAATCTCATAGGAGTTATGAGGAAGAAGCTATCCCACTTTCTATTCAGATGATTCCATATTAGCCTGTTCGGACATATGGCAATATCTTCATGATTCTTATCAAACCAGGAGGAACCAAGATGTAAGAAGCTTTATTTGAAATCATTAAAAAGTATAGAATGACCAGGAAGTTGAATAAATCTCATAGGAGTTTTGAGGAAGAAGCTATCCCACTTTCTATTCAAATGATTCCAGATTAGCATGTTCGGACATATGGCAATATCTTCATGATTCTCATCAAACCAGGAGGAACTAAGATGTAAGAAGCTTGATTTTAAACCATTTGTAAGTATAGAATGACCAGGAAGTTGAATAAATCTCATAGGAGTTATGAGGAAGATGTTATCCCACTTTCTATTCAGATGATTCCAGATTAGCCTGTTCGGACATATGTCAATATCTTCATGATTCTTATCAATCCAGGAGGAAACAAGATGTAAGAAGCTTGATTTGAAACCATTAATCAGTATAGAATGACCAGGAAGTCGAATAAATCTCATAAAAGTTATAAGGAAAAAAGTTATCTCTCTTTCTATTCAGATAATTTCAGATTAGCATGTTCGGACATATGGCAATATCTTGATGATTCATATCAAACCAGCATAAACCAAGATGTAAGAAGCTTGATTTGAAACCATTAATAAGTATAGAATAACCAGGAAGTTGAATAAATGTCATAGGAGTTATGAGGAAGAAGGTATCCCACTTTCTATTTAAATGATTCCAGATTAGCATGTTCGGACATATGACAATATCTTCATGATTCTTATCAATACAGGAGGAACCAAGTTGTAAGAAGCTTGATTTGAAACCATTAATCAGTTTAGAATGACCAGAAAGTTGAATAAATCTCACAGGAGTTATGAGGAAGAAGCTATCCAATTTTCTATTCAAATGATTCCAGATTAGCCTGTTCGGACATATGGCAATATCTTCATGATTCATATTAAACCAGGATGAACCAAGATCTAAGAAGCTTGATGTAAAACCATTAATCAGTGTAGAATGACCAGGGAGTTGAATAAATCTCATAGGAGTTATGAGGAAAAAGCTATCCCACTTTCTATTCAGATGATTCCATATTAGCATGTTCGGACATATGGCAATATCTTCATGATTCTTATCAAACCAGGAGGAACCAAGATGTAAGAACTTAGAATAACCAGGAAGTTGAATAAATCTCATAGGAGTTATGAGGAAGAAGTTATCCCACTTCCTATTCAGATGATTCCAGATTAGCCTGTTCGGACATATATCAATATCTTCATGATTCTTATCAATCTAGGAGGAAACAAGATGTAATAAGCTTGATTTGAAACCATTAATCAGTATAGAATGAACAGGAAGTTGAATAAATCTCATAAAAGTTATGAAGAAAAAGCTATCTCTCTTTCTATTCGGATGATTTCAGATTAGCCTGTTCGGACATATGGCAATATCTTGATGATTCATATCAAACCAGCATAAACCAAGATGTAAGAAGCTTGATTTGAAACCATTAATAAGTATAGAATAACCAGGAAGTTTGAATAAATGTCATAGGAGTTATGAGGAAGAAGGTATCCCACTTTCTATAAAAGATTCCAGATTAGCATGTTTGGACATATGGCAATATCTTCATGATTCTTATCAATACAGGAGGAACCAAGTTGTAAGAAGCTTGATTTGAAACCATTAATCAGTTTAGAATGACCAGAAAGTTGAATAAATCTCACAGGAGTTATGAGGAAGAAGCTATCCAATTTTCTATTCAAATGATTCCAGATTAGCATGTTCGGACATATGGCAATATCTTCATGATTCATATTCAACCAGAATGAACCAAGATCTAAGAAGCTTGCTTTGAAACCATTAATAAGTGTAGAATGACCAGGGAGTTATGAGGAAGAAGATATCCCATTTCTATTCAGATGATTCCATATTAGCCTGTTCGGACATATGGCAATATCTTCATGATTCTTATCACACTAGGAGGAACCAAGATGTAAAAAGCTTGATTTGAAACCTTTAATAAGTGTAGAATGACCAGGAAGTTGAATAAATCTCATAGGTGTTATGAGGAAGAAGCTATCCCACTTTCTATTCAGGTGATT
Source organism: Raphanus raphanistrum x Raphanus sativus (assembly GCA_019705995.1). Taxonomy (NCBI): domain Eukaryota; kingdom Viridiplantae; phylum Streptophyta; class Magnoliopsida; order Brassicales; family Brassicaceae; genus Raphanus; species Raphanus raphanistrum x Raphanus sativus. Next base: position 722,010 of record JADEVD010000012.1, read on the forward strand.
CCAGATTAGCATGTTCGGACATATGGCAATATCTTCATGATTCTTATCAAACCAGGAGGAACCAAGATGTAAGAAGCTTGTTTGAAATCATTAAAAAGTATAGAATGACCAGGAAGTTGAATAAATCTCATAGGAGTTATGAGGAAGAAGTTATCCCACTTTCTATTCAGATGATTCCAGATTAGCCTGTTCGGACATATGGTAATATCTTCATGATTCTTATCAATCCAGGAGAAAACAAGATGTAAAAAGCTTGATTTGAAACCATTAATCAGTACAGAATGACCAGGAAGTTGAATAAATCTCATAAAAGTTATGAGGAAAAAGCTATCTCTCATTCTATTCAGATGATTCAGATTAGCCTGTTCGGACATATGGTAATATCTTCATGATTCTTATCAATCCAGGAGGAAACAAGATGTAAAAAGCTTGATTTGAAACCATTAATCAGTACAGAATGACCAGGAAGTTGAATAAATCTCATAAAAGTTATGAGGAAAAAGCTATCTCTCTTTCTATCCAGATGATTCCAGATTAGCATGTTCGGACATATGACAATATCTTCATGATTCATATCAAACAAGAATGAACCAAGATGTAAGAAGCTTGATTTGAAACCGTTTGTGGGAACCGAAATTCGCACAGTCAATATTTCGTATAAATAAGGAAACTAGGAAAACTCTAATTTCCCAGAAGGTCTCGGATTTCTGAGAAACCACACGTCAAGCAATCAGAACACGACAATAACGGAAAATAAAAATAAAAATCGTAAAAAGAGAGCAAAAAGATTTTTATTCCGAATCTGCGTATGAGCGTGACAACAACAGGAAAACGTGCTTCGGCTACGAGAGCTGTCGGCGAGATCGTAGTTCTAATACCCGAAGATGGCTAAACCTAGTTGAGTCGCAGCTCGAAAAATAAAAACGGAAAGTTGCCTAAATTGCTCTAAGTGCTAAGTTGCTTTGGAAAAAGTGATGCGTATATGCCTCTCGCCTTGAACTCCTTATATACTCCCTCCCAGGTCGGTTTACACTTCCCCCTTTTGCCATTAAGCCGTCATAGTCGAAAAATGGGAATATTCCATTTTTTCCGATCTTCATGATTATCTGCGGAAAGTTTCCATTTTTTCCGCGGAAACTGATGCTTATCCTCCAAGCATAAACTGTCATAAGGTTTATGGGTTTTTAAGAAATCGTAAGTGGGCCTCGAATCAAGTTTAGGACCCCTTTGGACCGTATTTTTGATTTGAGACGTTTTTACGATTTCTTCGATAAGGTTAAGTTTCCGTGGTTTTATCGTAAACCAAACGAACGATTCCATTTGATCGAGAGATCAAGAAACGGATAGTCGTGAGTTGCGGAGAACGGTTATACGGATAGTCGAGAATGCATAGTTTTACGTCGTATCGTCGTTTCAGAAGACTTTGGACGTTACGGAGAATGATCGATGTACGAACGCTCGATCGCTATAGCGACAGAAATTTGTCCGCAGCTCGGTCGTGGTTTCGTGATCCGTTCGCTATAGCAACCGAGCTCTCGTTCGTGACCCGATTGCCATCGCGATCGGGTTTATGCTGTGGTTTGAGGTCCGTTATCCAAGTGTTTGAACCTATCGCAAAGCTACGATTCTCTTAGGATGCTTGTTTGCGGAGGTTTGGCCCTTTGATAACAAAGTTCCGTTTAATTTAAGAAATCGTTACTTTCTTAAATCGTTGATTTCTCAAGTCGTTGATTAAGAAATCGTTGATTTCTTAAGTCGTTGATTAAGAAATCGTTGTTTTAAGAAATCGTTGATTTCTTAAATCGTTGATTAAGAAATCGTTGTTTTAAAGAATCGTTGTCTTAAAACAAGATTTCAAGGAATCTGCCTTGGAATTTCAAAGAGGCCGTTCTCTCAAACCGTGAGGACCCAGAAAACGATCAAGATATCAAATCGAAGCCCGCGCCGAGACGGGTGTGGGCTCGTGTCTGAGCTTGTGTCTGAGCTCGGTCGCTATAGCGACCGAGCTTTTCCTGTAGCTCACTCCCTATAGCGACCCAGCTTTTCCGTAGATCACTCCCTATAGCGACCCAACTTTTCCGTGGCTCACTCCCTATAGCGACCCAACTTTTCCGTAGCTCACTCCCTATAGCGACCGAGCTGTTCCTGTAGCTCACTCCCTATAGCGACCCAGCTTTTCTGTAGCTCACTCCCTATAGCGACCCAGCTTTTCTGTATCTCACTCCCTATAGCGAGTGAGCTTGTAGCGAGTGAGCTTGTATTGAGCGAGCTTTCGGTATTGAGTGAGCTTCGTATTTAGCGACCTTGTTCCACGGATTGAAGTCTTTGTTTCGAGAAACCGTTGTCCGAGTATTCAAGCTTCAGTTTTACGACAAGAACACGATCTTGTCGAAAAGTTCTTCGTAGAGATTTGAATGCTTGGATACCTTTCGCAAAGACACCATCGACAATATTTACGAATGATTTGATATTAACTTTGTCGTCAATACGAACCATTGGAGCTTGTTTCGACGCTGCGGACAAATCTATTCAAGAATTTTATCGTAAAAATTAGTTTAAGTAATTTTTACCGGAATTATCTTTTTCGAGGAATATTTTTGAACGTTAATTTCGTTGTGACCGTTTTTAACCTCAACAGTTAGCCCCCAGCCCGTTAGAACCGTGGATCGTATATGTGAGGTTCTAGCGTGCGATAAGAAAAGTTAGTCAAGTTAAGCGGAATTAATGGTTGAAAATGTCCGTTGAAAGTTGTACGTTCATTCTAAGAAGAATGAAATCTTATAAGATTGGGGCTGCGCTTGATGAAAGCTGCCTACGTATCCTTTGTTAAAAGGGATCAAGCCATTCGTAGTTCGTCTTGGAGTTAAGATTCTTATGACCTGTTTTCCAGTGAGACTTTATCGTCTAGTTATTTCGAGCATGTTGCTGTCGATGGTATTTCGTATTGGACCTTTGTCGGCCGCAAGAGTAGCCTCGGAGGCTGTTTATTTTGGCCAAGTTTGGCCTGTAAAAAATATTTTGCTCAAATCTATAAAATCGTGGTTTTTATAAATCGAGAGAACTTCCGTTTATCGAAGTTAGAGGGACAGGGTGTGAGTTGTCGTCTCATTCCTGCCTCTCCGATGATCACCGTATCCATCGATTGTACAAAGCGAGATTTTTCGCGGTTTACTGATTTACGCGAAGGTTCGCGAAACGGATAGACTTAAGTGAAGGACAAGTTTTGGGATCTCGTATCGGGTGTTGATACTATGTCTGTGAGATGTTAAGTGTTATCGGCTTATTGTTATTTGGCTGGGTACGAGTCGGAGCTACTTCCTTTACGAAGCACTCAAACGAAATTTTGGTTTTCTTGTATAGCGCGCTATGGTATCCTGGTCGGATGTAAGAGAGCCTACCCTTACGTGGCTTGTCTGTTTAGGACGTTAGAGTTCGTTTGTTGTGATCAGCCACAACGATATGATGGCGTTTAGAAGGCGTATGAAATTTTGGTCCCAAAATGTTTATTCGAGCATGAAGCGACGTCTCGCACTGCTGCGACTTTATTTTTCTTATGCCATAAGAAGGTTTATGGGTTTTCGCTTATAATTTGATTTATACTTTCGTCAAGTGCAAAGGGTAGAATCCGAGTAGTCACTTCGGATTTTGATTTTGTCGTTTGGTCCGTATTCTACTTTTTAGCGAGCGTTTTCAGGTGTAAGCGATGAGAGACATGTGTCCGGATGTGATAATCGTTTTGTGGATACTAGATCTGTTGTCGTAGCCGTTTATTAGTTGGCGAATTGTTTTGAGGATTTTGGACCAAAGGGTCTTGTAAATTTACCAGGGAGAAGCGTCTAACTTCACTGTGTTTCGTGAAGTGTTGGCCTTCCGGAACTTTTTTTTTTTTTTTTGAATTTTTAAGAATGACTCGTATAGCTCTAGGAGCTTTGTTACAAGTGTTTCTTTTTATGTCGCGTTTTATGGGGCATATAGAACTTAATCTATTGATGATAATTTTACATCTTCCGTTAACCATATATTTGTTACGACAGAGTTTCGTTACGAAGAATACATCGTATAATTTCCGATTCTGGGTTATACGACAAACTGCTTGCATAATAGTCACTTGGCGTTTTCACGACAATTCGTGGATTGTCGATTAGCCGTTAGCCGTTTAAGCGGTTGGAGCGGTAATCGCTCAGTAATTTATTGGTAAGGATCATCGTAGAATATGTGCGGATTCGGTTGTAGGGTCATTTCCTGCTTTGACGTAGCCGAGGATAGTAAAAGCAGGAATCGACAACCTTATGGAGCAAAAATTATCTACGACTGATATCCATTGGATCCGTTATTTTATTTTACGAAAAAACGGGTTAACCGTTCTTTCGAAGGTTTTTCTTTCTTTAGGAAGCAGGACGAGTGTGCCTTAGAATGCGTGGCGATCGTTTCTCGGTTTTTTGAGAGACTAGATCGGTTTGCAAGTTCTGCCTGGAAAGTTAAGGAACAATGGAACAAGACTGGAAAATTTGCCTAAGACTTAGCTTGCTAGACAATCCACCTAGGTTCTAAGTTCCCTAAATTCTACGGCAGTTTTCAAGACGTTTCGTTCCTTTCCTACCAAAAAATTAAAACCTTGACGGAATTTTTAGTCGGACGTACCTTAGTCCCATTGATGATTCAAGATTGCCCCTTCTTCCTTCTTCTTCTCCTCTTTTCTTCTGACTTTATCAAAAGTTTATTATGCGTTTAGGAATGGCCACTTTCGATTCAACGTCAAAGGACTTCGAAAAGTAAGTTACCGAATTTCATATGAATTGGTTTTCGAGAATATCGGACTGAGGAAGGGATATCAATGTCCAAGTTCGTCCTCGTTTCTTCGTATCTCTGGTTTTACCAAATTGACCAGGTGCACTTTGTATATTGTTGAAAAGTCTATCAACGTTATGAATAGATGCTTTCGACTCAACGTGGCAGAATCTGGTAAAATCACATTGTGTTTTATGCATCGAAGGAATTTTACGATATCGTTGAACCAAAGGGAGGAGAAGTAGACAAAGAGGGGCGTTTTGGAAAGACGGGTCAATGGACAAGGCGTCACTCGAGTGAGGCTCTCAGTTCGGCAGGCTGCGAGCGAACTGGTTATTTTCCAGATACAATATTGTTTGGCTTTATGAATGATGTTTCGTAAAATATGGTCGAGCTTGATTCTACGAAAGCTGTTTCCTAAAGCGCTTTCGAGCTTTTATTTTTCGAGAGTTATTTCACAACTGCTGCCAAGTTAATTTTACGGAAGTCATTTCGTAAAATTGTAGTCGAGTTTAATTGTACAAAATATTTCTCGTGAAATATTTGTCGAGTTTTGTATTACAAAAGGTGTTTCGTAAAAGTTATCGAATTTTAATATCGGAATCCCTAGCTGCGGTGAGGTGTAATTTTGGTGACTAATCTTAATTATAAACTTTCTCGTTTCCGTGGGATTGACCCGAAGGAGTTTTGAGTAGTTTTACGAAAGTAAGATTAGTAGACAAAAGTCGAGAGTCCGCAACGAGCGAAATCTTAGGTGTCAGAAAACGTCTTAGCAATGAGGGATACGATCTCTCGTTTTGGCTTTGTTTAGTCTTCATTAACCGTTTCAAGTTTCGAGTGATTTTATAGAAATCACTCCACAGAGTCGAGACAAACCACATTCGCAATGGGAGTTGCTCGGAAGAGTTGTTAAGAAGAAGTATGGTAATGGTGTCGGTCTTCCGAATGAATCCAAATTCCTTGTATGGTTAAGATGATTGGTGTTTTAGAGTAACCGTAATCGTTTCCATTCGTTAGCCGGACCTTCCGAGTTTTTCCGTCTTTCCCGATTGTTCTGATTGAAATGAAATGGGGGTTTTAGATTCACGGTTTTAAGAATTTGCACTACGTGGCTTCGAGCGAGGATGCAAAGTACGTGATTGGACTAGTGTCGGGATGGTTTCACGAGGAATAGGCCGAACTTGCTGAACGATCCACAGCCCGGCGCCCAGGACCGTGACGTTGGTCTGGCCGCCCAGCGCCACCGAGTGACAGCAAGCCGAGATGAGTCCCACTTGTTTTCGTCGTAAAATCTCAACGGAAACTCCGATTGAGACGAAACAAAAAGCGTTTCGAAGAGGAATCAAAGGAGAACACAAATGAGGACTACTTTGAGGCCGGACCGGTCGCTATAGCGAGTGACGATGTCATCTCGGTCGCTATAGCGAGTGAAAGGGAGCCAAGACGAGTCTAACTTGTTTTCGTCGTAAAATCTCAACGGAAACTCCGACTGAGACGAAACAAAAAGCGTTTCAAAGAGGATTCAAAGGAGAATTCAGAGGAGGACTCATCTTGGGGCTGGGTCGCTATAGCGACCAAGCTTGGCTCACTATGGCGACCGAGCTTGGTTCGATGCTCTGTCGCTATAGCGACCGAGCTTGGTTCGATGCTTGGTCGCTGTTGCGACCAAGCTTGGCTTTGAGTTTAACTTTCTGCGAGTAATCTAGGGTTTTTCCGCAGTTATTGGGGGAGCGAATTTTACTTTTCCAAAACGTTTTCGGAGAAATCGTCTTGGTCAAACCATTATGAGCTGAGATTTCTCCAACTCGGTAATAAGAAGAATTTCACGGGGTTGGAAAGATTTTATCGTTCCCTTTGTGTTTGGAGGGAAAAATCACGAGCTCCATTTAGTGATAGTGCTCTTTCTGTGACGGAAGGTCGCGACTAAATTTTTCGTTTTTGTTGAACACTACGGCGTTTACGTAGTGCGGAGGGTTTTCTGAGTTGCCTTTCTCGACAGGGGATGTTTCGCTAAGGTTTTGTCCTGAAGGACGTTCCTGCGAAGTTCCAGGCCTATCGTGTGAGGTCGCAAACTGCCGCTGAGTTTTGTGGCTCCGCGAGGGAGGACTGCGCGGGACCCGGCCGTTAGGGTTTGAATCTGTTTGGTAAGGGTTCCCACGAGTTTATCCTGCTCTTCCGACCTCTTTTCGTAGGCGGAAAGCAGCTTCTTGAACTCGTCGAGCGACGAGGCGTTAGCAGGTGCGTTGGCCGCGGAAACATCCGCTGCTGGAGTGTTCAAGACGTACTTGGGTGCTCCGTTTAGAGGAGTTTGCAAGTTCGCTAAATCGTCGTTAATCGTGTCTGGCTGACCGTGAGCTGGTCGTGAGTAAGATTGATCCGTACCCCCCTCCTTCTAGTGCCAAAATGTGGGAACCAAAATTCGCACCGTCAATATTTCGTATAAATAAGGAAACTAGGAAAACCCTAATTTCCCAGAAGGTCCCGGATTTCTGAGAAACCACACGTAGAGCAATCAGAACACGACAATAACGGAAAATAAAAATAAAAATCGTAAAAAGAGAGCAAAAAGGTTTTTATTCCGAATCTGCGTATGAGCGTGACAACAACAGGAAAACGTGCTTCGGCTACGAGAGCTGTCGGCGAGATCCTAGTTCTAATACCCGAAGGTGGCTAAACCTAGTTGAGTCGCAGCTCGAAAAATAAAAACGGAAAGTTGCCTAAATTGCTCTAAGTGCTAAGTTGCTATGGAAAAAGTGATGCCTCTATGCCTCTCGCCTTGAACTCTTTATATACTCGCTCCCATGTCGGTTTACACTTCCCCCTTTTGCCCTTAAGCCGTCATAGTCGAAAAAATGGGAATATTCAATTTTTCCGATCTTCATGATTATCTGCGGAAAGTTTCCATTTTTTCCGCGGAAACTGATGCTTATCCTCCAAGCATAAACTGTCATAAGGTTTATGGGTTTTTAAGAAATCGTAAGTGGGCCTCGAATCAAGTTTAGGACCCCTTTGGACCGTATTTTTGATTTGAGACGTTTTTACGATTTCTCCGATAAGGTTAAGTTTCCGCGGTCTTATCGTAAACCAAACGGACGATTCCATTTGATCGAGAGATCAAGAAACGGATAGTCGTGAGTTGCGGAGAACGGTTATACGGATAGTCGAGAATGCATAGCTTTACGTCGTATCGTCGTTTCGGAAGACTTCGGACGTTTCGGAGAATGATCGATGTACGAACGATCGATCGCTATAGCGACCAAACTTTGTCCGCAGCTCGGTCGCTATAGCGACCGAGCGTGGTTTCGTCATCCATTCGCTATAGCAACCGAGCTCTCGTTCGTGACCCGATTGCCATCGCGATCGGGTTTATGCCGTGGTTTGAGGTCCGTTATCCAAGTGTTTCAACCTATCGCAAAGCTACGATTCTCTTATGATGCTTGTTTGCGGAGGTTTGGCCCTTTGATAACAAAGTTCCGTTTGATTTAAGAAATCGTCACTTTCTTAAATCGTTGATTTCTCAAGTCGTTGATTAAGAAATCGTTGATTTCTTAAGTCGTTGATTAAGAAATCGTTGTTTTAAGAAATCGTTGATTTCTTAAATCGTTGATTAAGAAATCGTTGTTTTAAAGAATCGTTGTCTGAAAACAAGATTTCAAGGAATCTGCCTTGGAATTTCAAAGAGGCCGTTCTCTCAAACCGTGAGGACCCAGAAAAAGATCAAGATATCAAATCGAAGCCCACGCCGAGACGGGTGTGGCAAGCTGTGTCCGAGCTCGGTCGCTATAGCGACCGAGCTTTTCCTGTAGCTTACTCCCTATAGCGACCCAGCTTTTCCGTAGATCACTCCCTATAGCGACCCAACTTTTCCGTAGCTCACTCCCTATAGCGACCCAGCTTTTCCGTAACTCACTCCCTATAGTGATCGAGCTGTTCCTGTAGCTCACTCCCTATAGCGACCCAGCTTTTCCGTAGTTCACTCCCTATAGCGACCCAGCTTTTCTGTAACTCACTCCCTATAGCGAGTGAGCTTGTAGCGAGTGAGCTTGTAGCGAGTGAGCTTGTATTGAGCGGGCTTTCGGTATTGAGTGAGCTTCATATTGAGCGACCTTGTTCCGCAGATTGAGATCTTTGTTTCGAGAACCCGTTGTCCGAGTATTCAAGCTTCAGTTTTACGACAAGAACACAATCTTCTCGAAAAGTTCTTCGTAGAGATTTGAATGCTTGGATACCTTTCGCAAAGACACCATCTACAATTTTTACGAATGATTTTATATTAACTTCATCGTCAATACGAATCATTGGAGCTTGTTTCGACGCTGCGGACAAATCTATTCAAAAATTTTATCTTAAATATTAGTTTATGTAATTTTTACCGGAATTATCTTTTTCGAGGAATATTTTTGAACGTTACTTTCGTTGTGACCGTTTTTAACCCCAACACCGTTAATCAGTGTAGAATAACCAGGAAGTTGAATAAATGTCATAGGAGTTATGAGGAAGAAGATATCCCACTTTCTATTCAAATGATTTCAGATTAGCCTGTTCGGAAATATGACAATATATTCATGATTCTCATCAAACAAGGCGGAACCAAGATGTAAGAAGCTTGATTTGAAACCATTAGTAAGTATAGAATGACCAGGAAGTTGAATAAATCTCATAGGAGTTATGAGGAAGAAGCTATCCCACTTCCTATTCAGATGAGTCCAGATTAGCCTGTTCGGACATATGGCAATATCTTCCTGATTCATATCAAACCAGGATGAACCAAGATGTAAGAAGCTTGATTTGAAACAATTAATCAGTGTAGAATGACCAGGAAGTTGAATAAAACTCATACGAGTTATGAGGAAGAAGCTATCCCACTTTCTATTTAGATGATATCAGATTAGCCTGTTCGGACATATGGTAATATCTTCATGATTCTTATCAATACATGAGGAACCAAGATGTAAGAAGCTTGATTTGAAACCACTAACCAGTGTAGAATGACCAGAAAGTTGAATAAATCTCACAGGATTTATGAGGAAGAAGCTATCCCACTTTCTATTCAGATGATTCCAGATTGGCCTGTTCGGATATATAGTAATATCTTCATGATTCATATCAAACCAGGATGAACCAAGATCTAAGAAGCTTTATTTGAAACCATTAATCAGCGTAGAATAACCAGGGAGTTGAATAAATCTCATAGGAGTTATGAGAAATTAGCTATACCACTTTCTATTCAGATGATTCCAGATTAGCATGTTCGGACATATGGCAATATCTTCATGATTCTTATCAAACCAGGAGGAACCAAGATTTAAGAAGCTTGATTTGAAATCATTAAAAAGTATATAATGACCAGGAAGTTGAATAAATCTCATAGGAGTTATGAGGAAGAAGCTATCCCACTTTCTATTCAGATGATTCCAGATTAGCATGTCCAGACATATGGCAATATCTTCATGATTCTCATCAAACCAAGAGAAACCAAGATGTAAGAAGCTTGATTTGAAACCATTAGTAAGTATAGAATGACCAGGAAGTTGAATAAATCTCATAGGAGTTATGAGGAAGAAGTTATCCCACTTTGTATTCAAATGATTCCAGATTAGCCTGTTCGGACATATGGCAATATCTTCATGAATCTTATCAATCCAGGAGGAAACAAGATGTAAAAAGCTTGATTTTAAACCATTAATCAGTATAGAATGACCAGGAAGTTGAATAAATCTCATAAAAGTTATGAGGAAAAAGATATCTCTCTTTCTATTCAGATGATTCCAGATTAGCCTGTTCGGACATATGATAATATCTTGATGATTCATATCAAACCAGGATAAACCAAGATGTAAGAAGCTTGATTTGAAACCATTTATCAGTATAGAATGATCAGAAATTGAATAAATGTCATAGGAGTTATGAAGAAGAAGCTATCCCACTTTCTATTCAGATGATTCAATATTAGCATGTTCGGACATATGGCAATATCTTCATGATTCTTATTAAAACAAGAGGAACCAAGATGAAAGAAGCTTGATTTGAAACCATTAATCAGTATAGAATGACCAGGAAGTTGAATAAAACTCATAGGAGTTATGAGGAAGAATCTATCCCACTTTCTATTCAGATGATTCCAGATTAGCATGTTCGGACATATGGCAATATCTTCATAAATCATATCAAACCAGGATAAACCAAGATGTAAGAAGCTTGATTTGAAACCTTTAATCAGTGTAGAATGACGAGGAAGTTGAATAAATGTCATAGGAGTTATGAGGAAGAAGATATCCTACTTTCTATTAAGAATTTCCAGATTAGCATGTTCGGACATATGACAATATCTTCATGATTCTCATCAAACAAGGCGGAACCAAGATGTAAGAAGCTTGATTTGAAACCATTAGTAAGTATAGAATGACCAGGAAGTTGAATAAATCTCATAGGATTTATGAGGAAGAAGTTATCCCACTTTCTATTGAGATGATTCCAGATTAGCCTGTTCGGACATATGGCAATATCTTCCTGATTCATATCAAACCAGGATGAACCAAGATGTAAGAAGCTTGATTTGAAACCATTAATCAGTATAGAATGACCAGGAAATTGAATAAATCTCATAGGAGTTATGAGGAAGAAGCTATCCCACTTTCTATTCATATGATTCCAGATTACCCTATTCGGAAATATGGCAATATCTTCATCATTCTTATCAAACCAGGAGGAACCAAGATGTAAAAAGGTTGATTTGAAACTATTAATCAGTATAGAATGACCAGGAAGTTGAATAAATCTCATAGGAGTTATGAAGAAGCAGCTATCCCACTTTCTATTCAGATGATTCCATATTAGCCTGTTCGGACATATGCAATATCTTTATTATTCTTATACGACCAGGAGCAATCAAGATGTAAGACGCTTGATTTGAAACAATTAATCAGTATATAATGACCAGGAAGTTGAATAAATCTCATAGGAGTTATGAGGAAGAAGCTATCCCACTTTCTATTTAGATGATTCCAGATTAGCATGTTCGGTCATATGGCAATATCTTCATGATTCTTATCAATACAGGAGGAACCAAGATGTAAGAAGCTTGATTTGAAACTATTAATCAGTGTAGAATGACCAGAAAGTTCCATAAATCTCACAGGATTTATGAGGAAGAAGCTATCCCACTTTCTATGCAGATGATTCCAGATTAGCCTGTTCGGATATATGGCAATATCTTCATGATTCATATCAAACCAGGATGAACCAAGATCTAAGAAGCTTATTTGAAACCATTAATCAGTGTAGAATGACCAGGGAGTTGAATAAATCTCATAGGAGTTATGAGGAATTAGCTATACCACTTTCTATTCATATGATTCCAAATTAGCATGTTCGGACATATGGCAATATCTTCATCATTCTTATCAAACCAGGAAGAACCAAGATGTAAAAAGATTGATTTGAAACTATTAATCAGTATAGAATGACCAGGAAGTTGAATAAATCTAATAGGAGTTATGAGTAAGAAGCTATCCCACTTTCTATTCTGATGATTCCAGATTAGCCTGTTCGGACATATGGTAATATCTTCATGATTCTTATCAATCCAGGAGAAACCAAGATGTAAGAAGCTTGATTTGAAACCATTAAACAGTGTAGAATGACGAGGAAGTTGAATAAATCTCATAGGAGTTCTGAGGAAGAAGCTATCCCACTTTCTATTCAGATGATTCCAGATTAGCTTGTTCGAACATATGGAAATATCTTCATGATTCTTATCAAACTAGGAGGAACCAAGATGTAAGAAGCTTGATTTGAAACATTAAAAAGTATAGAATGACCAGGAAGTTGAATAAATCTCATAGGAGTTATAAGGAAGAAGCTATCCCACTTTCTATTCAGATGATTCCAGATTAGCCTGTTCGGACTTGTAGAAATATCTTCATGTTTCATATCAAACCAGGATGAACCAAGATGTAAGAAGCTTAACTTGAAACCATTAATCAGTATAGAATTACCAGGGAGTTGAATAAATCTCATAGGAGTTATGAGGAAGAAGCTATCCCACTTTCTATTCAGATGATTCCAGATTAGCCTGTTCGGAGATATGGCAATATCTTCATGATTCTTATCAATACAGGAGGAACCAAGATGTAAGAAGCTTGATTTAAAACCATTAAACAGTGTAGAATGACGAGGAAGTTGAATAAATCTCATAGGAGTTCTGAGGAAGAAGCTATCCCACTTTCTATTCAGATGATTCCAGATTAGCCTGTTCGGATATATGGCAATATCTTCATGATTCATATCAAACAAGGATGAACCAAGATCTAAGAAGCTTGATTTGAAACCATTAATCAGTGTAGAATGACCAGGGTTTGAATAAATCTCATAGGAATTATGAGGAAGAAGCTATACCACTTTCTATTCAGATTATTCCAAATTAGCATGTTCGGACATATGGCAATATCTTCATGGTTCTTATCAAACCAGGAGGAACCAAGATGTAAGAAGTTTGATTTGAAACCATTAATCAGTATAGAATTACCAGGAAGTTGAATAAATCTCATAGGAGTTATGAGTAAGAAGCTATCCCACTTTCTATTTAGATGATTCCAGATTAGCCTGTTCGGACATATGGTAATATCTTCATGATTCTTATCAATCCAGGAGAAACCAAGAAGTAAGAAGCTTGATTTGAAACCATTAATCAGTGTAGAATGACCAGGAAGTTGAATAAATCTCATAGGAGTTCTGAGGAATAAGCTATCTCACTTTTTATTCAGATGATTCCAGATTAGCATATTCGGATATATGGCAATATCTTCATGATTCTTATCAAACCAGGAGGAACCAAGATGTAAGAAGCTTGATTTGAAACCATTAAAAAGCATAGAATGACCAGGAAGTTGAATAAATCTCATAGGAGTTATGAGGAAGAAGCTATCCCACTTTCTATTCAGATGATTCCAGATTAGCTTGTTCGGACATATGACAATATCTTCATGTTTCATATCAAACAAGGATGAACCAAGATCTAAGAAGCTTGATTTGAAACCATTAATCAGTGTAGAATGACCAGGGTTTGAATAAATCTTATAGGAGTTATGAGGAAGAAGTTATACCACTTTCTATTCAGATGATTCCAGATTAGCATGTTCGGACATATGGCAATATCTTCATAATTCTTATCAAACCAGGAGGAACCAAGATGTAAGAAGCTTGATTTGAAACCATTAATCAGTATAGAATTAGCAGGAAGTTGAATAAATCTCATAGGAGTTATGAGTAAGAAGCTATCCCACTTTCTATTCAGATGATTCCAGATTAGCATGTTCGGTCATATGGCAATATCTTCATGATTCTTATCAATACAGGAGGAACCAAGATGTAAGAAGCTTGATTTGAAACTATTAATCAGTGTAGAATGACCAGAAAGTTGCATAAATCTCACAGGATTTATGAGGAATAAGCTATCCCACTTTCTATGCAGATGATTCCAGATTAGCCTGTTCGGATATACGGCAATATCTTCATGATTCATATCAAACCAGGATGAACCAAGATCTAAGAAGCTTATTTGAAACCATTAATCAGTGTAGAATGACCAGGGAGTTGAATAAATCTCATAGGAGTTATGAGGAATTAGCTATACCACTTTCTATTCATATGATTCCAAATTAGCATTTTCGGACATATGGCAATATCTTCATCATTCTTATCAAACCAGGAGGAACCAAGATGTAAAAAGGTTGATTTGAAACTATTAATCAGTATAGAATGACCAGGAAGTTGAATAAATCTCATAGGAGTTATGAGTAAGAAGCTATCCCACTTTCTATTTAGATGATTCCATATTAGCCTGTTCGGACATATGCAATATCTTTATTATTCTTATAAAACCAGGAGCAATCAAGATGTAAGACGCTTGATTTGAAACAATTAATCAGTATATAATGACCAGGAAGTTGAATAAATCTCATAGGAGTTATGAGGAAGAAGCTATCCCACTTTCTATTTAGATGATTCCAGATTAGCATGTTCGGTCATATGGCAATATCTTCATGATTCTTATCAATACAGGAGGAACCAAGATGTAAGAAGCTTGATTTGAAACTATTAATCAGTGTAGAATGACCAGAAAGTTCCATAAATCTCACAGGATTTATGAGGAAGAAGCTATCCCACTTTCTATGCAGATGATTCCAGATTAGCCTGTTCGGATATATGGCAATATCTTCATGATTCATATCAAACCAGGATGAACCAAGATCTAAGAAGCTTATTTGAAACCATTAATCAGTGTAGAATGACCAGGGAGTTGAATAAATCTCATAGGAGTTATGAGGAATTAGCTATACCACTTTCTATTCATATGATTCCAAATTAGCATTTTCGGACATATGGCAATATCTTCATCATTCTTATCAAACCAGGAAGAACCAAGATGTAAAAAGATTGATTTGAAACTATTAATCAGTATAGAATGACCAGGAAGTTGAATAAATCTAATAGGAGTTATGAGTAAGAAGCTATCCCACTTTCTATTCTGATGATTCCAGATTAGCCTGTTCGGACATATGGTAATATCTTCATGATTCTTATCAATCCAGGAGAAACCAAGATGTAAGAAGCTTGATTTGAAACCATTAAACAGTGTAGAATGACGAGGAAGTTGAATAAATCTCATAGGAGTTCTGAGGAAGAAGCTATCCCACTTTCTATTTAGATGATTCCAGATTAGCCTGTTCGAACATATGGAAATATCTTCATGATTCTTATCAAACTAGGAGGAACCAAGATGTAAGAAGCTTGATTTGAAACATTAAAAAGTATAGAATGACCAGGAAGTTGAATAAATCTCATAGGAGTTATAAGGAAGAAGCTATCCCACTTTCTATTCAGATGATTCCAGATTAGCCTGTTCGGACTTGTAGAAATATCTTCATGTTTCATATCAAACCAGGATGAACCAAGATGTAAGAAGCTTAACTTGAAACCATTAATCAGTATAGAATTACCAGGGAGTTGAATAAATCTCATAGGAGTTATGAGGAAGAAGCTATCCCACTTTCTATTCAGATGATTCCAGATTAGCCTGTTCGGAGATATGGCAATATCTTCATGATTCTTATCAATACAGGAGGAACCAAGATGTAAGAAGCTTGATTTAAAACCATTAAACAGTGTAGAATGACGAGGAAGTTGAATAAATCTCATAGGAGTTCTGAGGAAGAAGCTATCCCACTTTCTATTCAGATGATTCCAGATTAGCCTGTTCGGATATATGGCAATATCTTCATGATTCATATCAAACAAGGATGAACCAAGATCTAAGAAGCTTGATTTAAAACCATTAAACAGTGTAGAATGACGAGGAAGTTGAATAAATCTCATAGGAGTTCTGAGGAAGAAGCTATCCCACTTTCTATTCAGATGATTCCAGATTAGCCTGTTCGGATATATGGCAATATCTTCATGATTCATATCAAACAAGGATGAACCAAGATCTAAGAAGCTTGATTTGAAACCATTAATCAGTGTAGAATGACCAGGGTTTGAATAAATCTCATAGGAATTATGAGGAAGAAGCTATACCACTTTCTATTCAGATTATTCCAAATTAGCATGTTCGGACATATGGCAATATCTTCATGGTTCTTATCAAACCAGGAGGAACCAAGATGTAAGAAGTTTGATTTGAAACCATTAATCAGTATAGAATTACCAGGAAGTTGAATAAATCTCATAGGAGTTATGAGTAAGAAGCTATCCCACTTTTTATTCAGATGATTCCAGATTAGCATATTCGGATATATGGCAATATCTTCATGATTCTTATCAAACCAGGAGGAACCAAGATGTAAGAAGCTTGATTTGAAACCATTAAAAAGCATAGAATGACCAGGAAGTTGAATAAATCTCATAGGAGTTATGAGGAAGAAGCTATCCCACTTTCTATTCAGATGATTCCAGATTAGCTTGTTCGGACATATGACAATATCTTCATGTTTCATATCAAACAAGGATGAACCAAGATCTAAGAAGCTTGATTTGAAACCATTAATCAGTGTAGAATGACCAGGGTTTGAATAAATCTTATAGGAGTTATGAGGAAGAAGTTATACCACTTTCTATTCAGATGATTCCAGATTAGCATGTTCGGACATATGGCAATATCTTCATAATTCTTATCAAACCAGGAGGAACCAAGATGTAAGAAGCTTGATTTGAAACCATTAATCAGTATAGAATTAGCAGGAAGTTGAATAAATCTCATAGGAGTTATGAGTAAGAAGCTATCCCACTTTCTATTCAGATGATTCCAGATTAGCATGTTCGGTCATATGGCAATATCTTCATGATTCTTATCAATACAGGAGGAACCAAGATGTAAGAAGCTTGATTTGAAACTATTAATCAGTGTAGAATGACCAGAAAGTTGCATAAATCTCACAGGATTTATGAGGAATAAGCTATCCCACTTTCTATGCAGATGATTCCAGATTAGCATGTTCGGATATATGGCAATATCTTCATGATTAATTTCAAACCAGGATGAACCAAGATCTAAGAAGCTTATTTGAAACCATTAATCAGTGTAGAATGACCAGGGAGTTGAATAAATCTCATAGGAGTTATGAGATATTAGCTATACCACTTTCTATTCATATGATTCCAAATTAGCATGTTCGGACATATGGCAATATCTTCATCATTCTTATCAAACCAGGAGGAACCAAGATGTAAAAAGATTGATTTGAAACTATTAATCAGTATAGAATGACCAGGAAGTTGAATAAATCTCATAGGAGTTATGAGTAAGAAGCTATCCCACTTTCTATTTAGATGATTCCATATTAGCCTGTTCGGACATATGCAATATCTTTATTATTCTTATAAAACCAGGAGCAATCAAGATGTAAGAAGCTTGATTTGAAACAATTAATCGGTATATAATGACCAGGAAGTTGAATAAATCTCATAGGAGTTATGTGGAAGAAGCCATCCCACTTTCTATTTAGATGATTCCAGATTAGCATGTTCGGTCATATGGCAATATCTTCATGATTCTTATCAATACAGGAGGAACCAAGATGTAAGAAGCTTGATTTGAAACTATTAATCAGTGTAGAATGACCAGAAAGTTGCATAAATCTCACAGGATTTATGAGGAAGAAGCTATCCCACTTTCTATGCAGATGATTCCAGATTAGCCTGTTCGGATATATGGCAATATCTTCATGATTCATATCAAACCAGGATGAACCAAGATCTAAGAAGCTTATTTGAAACCTTTAATCAGTGTAGAATGACCAGGGAGTTGAATAAATCTCATAGGAGTTATGAGGAATTAGCTATACCACTTTCTATTCATATGATTCCAAATTAGCATGTTCGGATATATGGCAATATCTTCATCATTCTTATCAAACCAGGAGGAACCAAGATGTAAAAAGATTGATTTGAAACTATTAATCAGTATAGAATGACCAGGAATTTGAATAAATCTCATAGGAGTTATGAGTAAGAAGCTATCCCACTTTCTATTTAGATGATTCCATATTTGCCTGTTCGGACATATGGTAATATCTTCATGATTCTTATCAATCCAGGAGAAACCAAGATGTAAGAAGCTTGATTTGAAACCATTAATCAGTGTAGAATGACTAGGAAGTTGAATAAATCTCATAGGAGTTCTGAGGAAGTTGCTATCCCACTTTCTATTCAGATGATTCCAGATTAGCATGTTCGAACATATGACAATATCTTCATGATTCTTATCAAACTAGGAGGAACCAAGATGTAAGAAGCTTGATTTGAAACCATTAAAAAGTATAGAATGACCAGGAAGTTGAATAAATCTCATAGGAGTTATAAGGAAGAAGCTATCCCACTTTCTATTCAGATGATTCCAGATAAGCCTGTTCGGACTTGTAGCAATATCTTCATGTTTCATATCAAACCAGGATGAACCAAGATGTAAGAAGCTTAACTTGAAACCATTAATCAGTATAGAATTACCAGGGAGTTGAATAAATCTCATAGGAGTTATGAGGAAGAAGCTATCCCACTTTCTATTCAGATGATTCCAGATTAGCCTGTTCGGACATATGACAATATCTTCATGATTCTTATCAATACAGGAGGAACCAAGATGTAAGAAGCTTGATTTGAAACCATTAATCAGTGTAGAATGACAAGAAAGTTGAATAAATCTCACAGGATTTATGAGGAAGAAGCTATCCCACTTTCTATTCAGATGATTCCAGATTAGCATGTTCGGATATATGGCAATATCTTCATGATTCATATTAAACAAGGATGAACCAAGATCTAAGAAGCTTGATTTGAAACCATTAATCAGTGTAGAATGACCAGGGTTTGAATAAATCTCATAGGAGTTATGAGGAAGAAGCTATACCACTTTCTATTCAGATGATTCCAGATTAGCATGTTCGGACATATGGCAATATCTTCATGGTTCTTATCAAACCAGGAGGAACCAAGATGTAAGAAGCTTGATTTGAAACCATTAATCAGTATAGAATTACCAGGAAGTTGAATAAATCTCATAGGAGTTATGAGTAAGAAGTTATCCCACTTTCTATTTAGATGATTCCAGATTAGCCTGTTCGGACATATGGTAATATCTTCATGATTCTTATCAATCCAGGAGAAACCAAGATGTAAGAATCTTGATTTAAAACCATTAATCAGTGTAGAATGACCAGGAAGTTGAATAAATCTCATAGGAGTTCTGAGGAATAAGCTATCTCACTTTCTATTCAGATGATACCAGATTAGCATGTTCGGATATATGGCAATATCTTCATGATTCTTATCAAACCAAGAGGAACCAAGATGTAAGAAGCTTGATTTGAAACCACTAAAAAGTATAGAATGACCAGGAAGTTGAATAAATCTCATAGGAATTATGAGGAAGAAGCTATCCCACTTTCTATTCAGATGATTCCAGATTAGCCTGTTCGGACATATGACAATATCTTCATGATTCATATCAAACAAGGATGAACCAAGATCTAAGAAGCTTGATTTGAAACCATTAATCAGTGTAGAATGACCAGGGTTTGAATAAATCTCATAGGAGTTATGAGGAAGAAGCTATACCACTTTCTATTCAGATGATTCCAGATTAGCATGTTCGGACATATGGCAATATCTTCATAATTCTTATCAAACTATGAGGAACCAAGATGTAAGAAGGTTGATTTGAAACCATTAATCAGTATAGAATTAGCAGGAAGTTGAATAAATCTCATAGGAGTTATGAGTAAGAAGCTATCCCACTTTCTATTTTGATGATTCCAGATTAGCCTGTTCGGAGATATGGTAATATCTTCATGATTCTTAACAATCCAGGAGAAACCAAGATGTAAGAAGCTTGATTTGAAACCATTAATCAGTGTAGAATGACAAGGAAGTTGAATAAATCTCATAGGAGTTCTGAGGAAGAAGCTATCTCACTTTCTATTCAGATGATTCCAGATTAGCCTGTTCGGACATATGGCAATATCTTCATGATTCTTATCAAACCAGGAGGAACCAAGATGTAAGAAGCTTGATTTGAAACCATTAAAATGTATAGAATGACCAGGAAGTTGAATAAATCTCATAGGAGTTTTGAGGAAGAAGCTATCTCACTTTCTATTCAGATGATTCCAGATTAGCTTGTTCGGACATATGGCAATATCTTCATGATTCTTATCAAACCAGGAAGAACCAAGATGTAAAAAGCTTGATTTGAAACCATTAAAAAGTATAGAATGACCAGGAAGTTGAATAAATCTAATAGGAGTTATGAGGAAGAAGCTATCCCACTTTCTATTCAGATGATTCCTGATTAGCCTGTTCGGATATATGGCAATATCTTCATGATTCATATCAAACAAGGATGAACCAAGATCTAAGAAGCTTGATTTGAAACCATTAATCAGTGTAGAATGACCAGGGTTTGAATAAATCTCATAGGAGTTATGAGGAAAAAGCTATACCACTTTCTATTCAGATGATTCCAGATTAGCATGTTCGGACATATGGCAATATCTTCATGATTCTTATCAAACCAGGAGGAACCAAGATGTAAGAAGCTTGATTTGAAACCATTAATCAGTATATAATTACCAGGAAGTTGAATAAATCTCATAGGAGTTATGAGAAAGAAGCTATCCCACTTTCTATTTAGATGATTCCAGATTAGCCTGTTCGGACATATGGTAATATCTTCATGATTCTTATCAATCCAGGAGAAACCAAGATGTAAGAAGCTTGATTTGAAACCATTAATCAGTGTAGAATGACCAGAAAGTTTAATAAATCTCATAGGAGTTCTGAGGAAGAAGCTATCTCACTTTCTATTCAGATGATTCCAGATTAGCCTGTTCGGACATATGGCAATATCTTCGTGATTCTTATCAAACCAGGAGGAACCAAGATGTAAGAAGCTTGATTTAAAACCATTAATCAGTATATAATTACCAGGAAGTTGAATAAATCTCATTGGAGTTATGAGTAAGAAGCTATCCCACTTTCTATTTAGATGATTCCAGATTAGCATGTTCGGACATATGGTAATATCTTCATGTTTCATATCAAACCAGGATGAACCAAGATGTAAGAAGCTTAACTTGAAACCATTAATCAGTATAGAATTACCAGGGAGTTGAATAAATCTCATAGGAGTTATGAGGAAGAAGTTATCTTACTTTCTATTCAGATGATTCCATATTAGCATGTTCGGACATATGGCAATATCTTCATGATTCTGATCAATCCAGGAGGAAACAAGATGTAAGAAGTTTGATTTGAAACCATTAATCAGAATAGAATGACCAGGAAGTTGAATAAATCTCATAGGAGTTATTAGCAAAAAGCTATCTAACTTTCTATTCAAATGATTCCAGATTAGCTTGTTCGGACATATGACAATATCTTAATGATTCATATCAAACCAGGAGGAACCAAGATGTAAGAAGCTTGATTTGAAACCATTAATCAGTATAGAATGACCAGGAAGTTGAATAAATCTCATAGGAGTTATGAGGAAGAAGCTATCCCACTTTCTATTCAAATGATTCCAGATTAGCCTGTTCGGACTTGTGGCAATATCTTCATGTTTGCTATCAAACCAGGATGAACCAAGATGTAAGAAGCTTAGCTTAAACCCTTTAATCAGTATAGAATTACCAGGGAGTTGAATAAATCTCAGAGGAGTTATGAGGAAGAAGCTATCTTACTTTCTATTTAGATGATTCCAGATTAGCCTGTTCGGACATATGGCAATATCTTCATGATTCTTATCAATCCAGGAGGAAACAAGATGTAAGAAGCTTGATTTGAAACCATTAATAAGTATAGAATGACCAGGAAGTTGAGAAAACCTCATAGGAGTTATGAGTAAGAAGCTATCCCACTTTCTATTTAGATGATTCCAGATTAGCATGTTCGGACATATGGTAATATCTTCATGATTCTTATCAATCCAGGAGAAACCAAGATGTAAGAAGCTTGATTTGAAACCATTATCAGTGTAGAATGACCAGAAAGTTGAATAAATCTCATAGGTGTTCTGAGGAAGAAGCAATCTCACTTTCTATTCAGATGATTCCAAATTAGCCTGTTCCGACATTTGGCAATATCTTCATTTTTCTTGTCAAACCAGGAGGAACCAAGATGTAAGAAGCTTGATTTGAAACCATTAAAAAGTATAGAATGACCAGGAAGTTGAAGAAATCTCATAGGAGTTATGAGGAAAAAGCTATCCCACTTTCTATTCAGATGATTCCAGATTAGCCTGTTCGGACTTGTGGCAATATCTTCATGTTTCATATCAAACCAGGATGAACCAAGATCTAAACTGCTTAACTTGAAACCATTAATCAGTATAGAATTACCAGGGAGTTGAATAAATCTCATAGGAGTTATGAGGAAGAAGCTATATTACTTTCTATTCAGATGATTCTAGATTAGCCTGTTCGGACATATGGCAATATCTTCATGATTCTTATCAATCCAGGAGGAAACAAGATGTAAGAAGCTTGATTTGAAACCATAAATCAGCATAGAATGACCAGGAAGTTGAATAAATCTCATAGGAGTTATGAGGAAAAAACTATCTCACTTTCTATTCAGATGATTCCAGATTAGCTTGTTCGGACATATGATAATATCTTCATGATTCATATCAAACCCGGAGGAACCAAGATGTAAGAAGCTTGATTTGAAACCATTAATCAGTATAGAATGACCAGGAATTTGAATAAATCTCATAGGATTTATGAGGAAGAAGCTATCCCACTTTCTATTCAGATGATTCCAGATTAGCCTGTTCGACTTGTGGCAATATCTTCATGGTTCATATCAAACCAGGATGAACCAAGATGTAAGAATCTTAACTTGAAACCATTAATCAGTATAGAATTACCAGGGAGTTGAATAAATCTCATAGTAGTTATGACGAAGAAGCTATCTTACTTTCTATTCAGATGATTCCAGATTAGCATGTTCGGACATATGGCAATATCTTCATGATTCTGATCAATCCAGGAGGAAACAAGATGTAAGAAGCTTGACTTGAAACCATTAATCAGTATAGAATGACCAGGAAGTTGAATAAATCTCATAGGAGTTATGAGGAAGAAGCTATCCCACTTTCTATTTAGATGATTCTCGATTAGCCTGTTAGGACATATGGCAATATCTTCATGATTCTGATCAATACAGGAGGAACCAAGATGTAATAAGCTTGATTTGAAACCTTTAATCAGTGTAGAATGACCAGAAAGTTGCATAAATCTCACATGATTTATGAGGAAGAAACTATCCCACTTTCTATTCAGATGATTCCAGATTAGCATGTTCCAATATATGGCAATATCTTCATGATTCATATCAAACCAGGATGAACCAAGATCTAAGAAGCTTATTTGAAACCATTAATCAGTGTAGAATGACCATGGAGTTGAATAAATCTCATATGAGGTATGAGGAATTAGCTATACCACTTTCTATTCATATGATTCCAGATTAGCATGTTCGGACATATGGCAATATCTTCATGATTCTTATCAAACTAGGAGGAACCAAGATGTAAAAGGATTGATTTGAAACCATTAATCAGTATAGAATGACCATGAAGTTGAATAAATCTCATAGGAGTTATGAGTAAGAAGCTATCCCACTTTCTATTTAGATGATTCCAGATTAGCCTGTTCGGACATATGGTAATATCTTCATGATTCATATCGAACAAGGATGAACCAAGATCTAAGAAGCTTGATTTGAAACCATTAATCCGTGTAGAATAACCAGAAAGTTGAATAAATCTCACAGGATTTATGAAACCATTAATCCGTGTAGATTAGCCTGTTCGGATATATGGCAATATCTTCATGATTCATATCAAACAAGGATGAACCAAGATCTAAGAAGCTTGATTTGAAACCATTAATCCGTGTAGAATGACCAGAAAGTTGAATAAATCTCACAGGATTTATGAAACCATTAATCCGTGTAGATTAGCCTGTTCGGATATATGGCAATATCTTCATGATTCATATCAAACAAGGATGAACCAAGATCTAAGAAGCTTGATTTGAAACCATTAATCTGTGTAGAATGACCAGGGTTTGAATAAATCTCATAGGAGTTATGAGGAAGAAGCTATACCACATTATATTCAGATGATTCCAGATTAGCATGTTCGGACATATGGCAATATCTTCATGATTCTTATCAAACCAGGAGGAACCAAGATGTAAGAAGCTTGATTTGAAACCATTAATCAGTATAGAATTACCAGGAAGTTGAATAAATCTCATAGGAGTTATGAGGAAGAAGCTATCCCACTTTCTATTTAGATGATTCTCGATTAGCCTGTTAGGACATATGGCAATATCTTCATGATTCTGATCAATACAGGAGGAACCAAGATGTAATAAGCTTGATTTGAAACCTTTAATCAGTGTAGAATGACCAGAAAGTTGCATAAATCTCACATGATTTATGAGGAAGAAACTATCCCACTTTCTATTCAGATGATTACAGATTAGCATGTTCTAATATATGGCAATATCTTCATGATTCATATCAAACCAGGATGAACCAAGATCTAAGAAGCTTATTTGAAACCATTAATCAGTGTAGAATGACCATGGAGTTGAATAAATCTCATAGGAGTTATGAGGAATTAGCTATACCACTTTCTATTCATATGATTCCAGATTAGCATGTTCGGACATATGGCAATATCTTCATCATTCTTATCAAACCAGGAGGAAACAAGATGTAAGAAACTTGATTTGAAACCATTAATCAGCATAGAATGGCCAGGAAGTTGAATAAATCTCATAGGAGTTATGAGGAAAAAACTCTCACTTTCTATTCAGATGATTCCAGATTAGCTTGTTCGGACATATGACAATATCTTCATGATTCATATCAAACCAGGAGGAACCAAGATGTAAGAAGCTTGATTTGAAACCATTAATCAGTATAGAATAACCAGGAAGTTGAATAAATCTCATAGGATTTATGAAGAAGAAGCTATCCCACTTTCTATTCAGATGATTCCAGATTAGCATGTTCGGACTTGTGGCAATATCTTCATGGTTCATATCAAACCAGGATGAACCAAGATGTAAGAAGCTTAACTTGAAATCATTAATCCGTATAGAATTACCAGGGAGTTGAATAAATCTCATAGGAGTTATGAGGAAGAAGCTATCTTACTTTCTATTCAGATGATTCCAGATTAGCATGTTCGGATATATGGCAATATCTTCATGATTCATATCAAACAAGGATGAACCAAGATCTAAAAAGCTTGATTTGAAACCATTAATCCGTGTAGAATGACCAGTGTTTGAATAAATCTCATAGGAGTTATGAGGAAGAAGCTATACCACATTCTATTCAGATGATTCCAGATTAGCATGTTCGGAGATATGGCAATATCTTCATGATTCTTATCAAACCAGGAGGAACCAAGATGTAAGAAGCTTGATTTGAAACCATTAATCAGTATAGAATTACCAGGAAGTTGAATAAATCTCATAGGAGTTATGAGTAAGAAGCTATCCCACTTTCTATTTAGATGATTCCAGATTAGCCTGTTCGGACATACGGTAATATCTTCATGATTCTTATCAATCCAGTAGAAACCAAGATGTAAGAAGCTTGATTTGAAACCATTAATCAGTGTAGAATGACCAGGAAGTTGAATAAATCTCATAGGAGTTCTGAGGAAGAAGCTATCTCACTTTCTATTCAGATGATTCCAGATTAGCCTGTTCGGACATATGGCAATATCTTCATGATTCTTATCAAACCAGGAGGAACCAAGATATAAGAAGCTTGATTTGAAACCATTAAAAAGTATAGAATGACCAGGAAGTTGAATAAATCTCATACGAGTTATGAGGAAGAACCTATCCCACTTTCTATTCAGATGATTCCAGATTAGCCTGTTCGGACTTGTGGCAATATCTTCATGTTTCATATCAAACCAGGATGAACCAAGATGTAAGACGCTTAACTTGAAACCATTAATCAGTATAGAATTACCAGGGAGTTGAATAAATCTAACAGGAGTTATGAGGAACAAGCTATCTTACTTACTATTCAGATGATTCCAGATTAGCCTGTTCGGACATATGGCAATATCTTCATGATTCTTATCAATCCAGGAGGAAACAAGATGTAAGAAGCTTGATTTGAAACCATTAATCCGTGTAGAATGACCAGAAAGTTGAATAAATCTCACAGGATTTATGAGGAAGAAGCTATCCCACTTTCTATTCAGATGATTCCAGATTAGCCTGTTCGGATATATGGCAATATCTTCATGATTCATATCTAACAAGGATGAACCAAGATCTAAGAAGCTTGATTTGAAACCATTAATCTGTGTAGAATGACCAGGGTTTGAATAAATTTCATAGGAGTTATGAGGAAGAAGCTATACCACATTATATTCAGATGATTCCAGATTAGCATGTTCGGACATATGGCAATATCTTCATGATTCTTATCAATACAAGAGGAACCAAGTTGTAAGAAGCTTGATTTGAAACCATTAATCAGTGTAGAATGACCGGAAAGTTGCATAAATCTCACAGGATTTATGAGGAAGAAACTATCCCACTTTCTATTCAGATGATTACAGATTAGCATGTTCCAATATATGGCAATATCTTCATGATTCATATCAAACCAGGATGAACCAAGATCTAAGAAGCTTATTTGAAACCATTAATCAGTGTAGAATGACCATGGAGTTAAATAAATCTCATAGGAGTTATGAGGAATGAGCTATACCACTTTCTATTCGGATGATTCCAGATTAGCATGTTCGGACATATGGCAATATCTTCATGATTCTTATCAAACCAGGAGGAACCAAGATGTAAGAAGCTTGATTTGAAACCATTAATCAGTATAGAATTACCAGGAAGTTGAATAAATCTCATAGGAGTTATGAGTAAGAAGCTATCCCACTTTTTATTTAGATGATTCCAGATTAGCCTGTTCGGACATATGGTAATATTTTCATGATTCTTATCAATACAGGAGGAACCAAGATGTAAGAAGCTTGATTTGAAACCATTAATCAGTGTAGAATGACCAGAAAGTTGCATAAATCTCACAGGATTTATGAGGAAGAAACTATCCCACTTTCTATTCAGATGATTACAGATTAGCATGTTCCAATATATGGCAATATCTTCATGATTCATATCAAACCAGGATGAACCAAGATCTAAGAAGCTTATTTGAAACCATTAATCAGTGTAGAATGACCATGGAGTTGAATAAATCTCATAGGAGTTATGAGGAATGAGCTATACCACTTTCTATTCATATGATTCCAGATTGGCATGTTCGGACATATGGCAATATCTTCATCATTCTTATCAAACCAGGAGGAAACAAGATGTAAGAAGTTTGATTTGAAACCATTAATCAGCATAGAATGGCCAGGAAGTTGAATAAATCTCATAGGAGTTATGAGGAAAAACTATCTCACTTTCTATTCAGATGATTCCAGATTAGCTTGTTCGGACATATGACAATATCTTCATGATTCATATCAAACCAGGAGGAACCAAGATGTAAGGAGCTTGATTTGAAACCATTAATCAGCATAGAATAACCAGGAAGTTGAATAAATCTCATAGGATTTATGAGGAAGAAGTTATCCCACTTTCTATTCAGATGATTCCAGATTAGCATGTTCGGACTTGTGGCAATATCTTCATGGTTCATATCAAACCAGGATGAACCAAGATGTAAGAAGCTTAACTTGAAATCATTAATCCGTATAGAATTACCAGGGAGTTGAATAAATCTCATAGGAGTTATGAGGAAGAAGCTATCTTACTTTCTATTCAGATGATTCCAGATTAGCATGTTCGGACATATGGCAATATCTTCATGATTCTTATCAATACAAGAGGAACCAAGTTGTAAGAAGCTTGATTTGAAACCATTAATCAGTGTAGAATGACCAGAAAGTTGCATAAATCTCACAGGATTTATGAGGAAGAAACTATCCCACTTTCTATTCAGATGATTCCAGCTTAGCATGTTCAGACATATGGCAATATCTTCATGATTCTTATCAATCCAGGAGGAAACAAGATGTAAGAAGCTTGATTTGAAACCATTAATCAGTATAGAATGACCTGGAAGTTGAATAAGTCTCATAGGAGTTATTAGGAAAAAGCTATCTCACTTTCAATTCAGATGATTCCAGATTAGCTTGTTCGGACATATGACAATATCTTCATGATTCATATCAAACCAGGAGGAACCAAGATGTAAGAATCTTGATTTGAAACAATTAATCAGTTTAGAATGACCAGGAAGTTGAATAAATCTCATAGGAGTTATGAGGAAGAAGCTATCCCACTTTCTATTTAGATGATTCCAGATTAGCCTGTTAGGACATATGGCAATATCTTCATGATTCTTATCAATACAGGAGGAACCAAGATGTAAGAAGCTTGATTTGAAACCATTAATCAGTGTAGAATGACCAGAAAGTTGCATAAATCTCACAGGATTTATGAGGAAGAAACTATCCCACTTTCTATTCAGATGATTCCAGATTAGCATGTTCCAATATATGGCAATATCTTCATGATTCATATCAAACAAGGATGAACCAAGATCTAAGAAGCTTGATTTGAAACCATTAATCCGTGTAGAATGACCAGAAAGTTGAATAAATCTCACTGGATTTATGAGGAAGAAGCTATCCCACTTTCTATTCAGATGATTCTAGATTAGCCTGTTCGGATATATGGCAATATCTTCATGATTCATATCAAACAAGGATGAACCAAGATTTAAGAAGCTTGATTTGAAACCATTAATCCGTGTAGAATGACCAGGGTTTGAATAAATCTCATAGGAGTTATGAGGAAGAAGCTATACCACATTCTATTCAGATGATTCCAGATTAGCATATTCGGACATATGGCAATATCTTCATGATTCTTATCAAACCAGGAGGAACCAAGATGTAAGAAGCTTGATTTGAAACCATTAATCAGTATAGAATTACCAGGAAGTTGAATAAATCTCATAGGAGTTATGAGTAAGAAGCTATCCCACTTTCTATTTAGATGATTCCAGATTAGCATGTTCGGACATACGCTAATATCTTCATGATTCTTATCAATCCAGTAGAAACCAAGATGTAAGAAGCTTGATTTGAAACCATTAATCAGTGTAGAATGACCAGGAAGTTGAATAAATCTCATAGGAGTTTTGAGGAAGCTATCTCACTTTTTATTCAGATGATTCCAGATTAGCCTGTTCGGACATATGGCAATATCTTCATGATTCTTATCAAACCAGGAGGAACCAAGATGTAAGAAACTTGATTTGAAACCATTAAAAAGTATAGAATGACAAGGAAGTTGAATAAATCTCATAGGAGTTATGAGGAAGAAGCTATCCCACTTTCTATTCAGATGATTCCAGATTAGCCTGTTCGGACTTGTGGCAATATCTTCATGTTTCATATCAAACCAGGATGAACCAAGATGTAAGAAGCTTAACTTGAAACCATTAATCAGTATAGAACTACCAATCTCATAGGAGTTATGAGGAAAAAGCTATCTCACTTTCTATTCAGATGATTCCAGATTAGCTTGTTCGGACATATGGTAATATCTTCATGATTCTTATCAATCCAAGAGGAACCAAGATGTAAGAAGCTTGATTTGAAACCAATAATCAGTGTATAATGACCAGGAAGTTTATTAAATCTCATAGGATTTATGAGGAAGAATCTATCCCACTTTATATTCAGATGATTCAAGATTAGCATGTTCGGACATATGGCAATATTTTCATGATTCATATCAAACAAGGATGAACCAAGATCTAAGAAGCTTGATTTGAAACCAGTAATCAGTGTATAATGACCAGGAAGTTTAATAAATCTCATAGGATTTATGAGGAAGAATCTATCCCACTTTATATTCAGATGATTCCAGATTAGCATGTTCGGACATATGACAATATCTTCATGATTCTCATCAAACCAGGACGAACCAAGATCTAAGAAGCTTGATTTGAAACCAGTAATCAGTGTATAATGACCAAGAAGTTTAATAAATCTCATAGGATTTATGAGGAAGAATCTATCCCACTTTCTATTCAGATGATTCCAGATTAGCATGTTGGGACTTGTGGCAATATCTTCATGTTTCATATCAAACCAGGATGAACCAAGATGCAAGAAGCTTAACTTGAAACCATTAATAAGTATAGAATGACCAGGGAGTTGAATAAATATCATAGTAGTTATGAGGAAGAACCTATCCCCCTTTCTGTTCAGATGATTCCAGATTAGCATGTTCGGACATATGGCAATATCTTCATGATTCTTATCAATAAAGGAGGAACCAAGATGTAAGAAGCTTGATTTGAAACCATTAATCAGTATAAAATGACCAGGAAGTTGAATAAATCTCATAGGAGTTATGAGGAAGAAGCTATCCCACTTTCTATTCAAATGATTCCATATTAGCCTATTCGGACATATGACAATATCTTCATGATTCATCTCAAACCAGGAGGAACCAAGATGTAAGAAGTTTGATTTGAAACCATTAATCAGTTTAGAATGACCAGGAAGTTGAATAAATCTCATAGGAGTTATGAGGAAGAAGCTATCCCACTTTTTATTTAGATGATTCACGATTAGCCTGTTCGGACATATGGCAATATCTTCATGATTCTTATCAAAACAGGAGGAACCAAGATGTAAGAAGCTTGATTTGAAACCATTAGTCAGTGTAGAAAGACCAGAAAGTTGCATAAATCTCACAGGATTTATGAGGAAGAAGCTATCCCACTTTCTATTCAGATGATTCCAGATTAGCTTGTTCGGATATATGGCAATATCTTCATGATTCATATCAAACCAGGATGAACCAAGATCTAGGAAGCTTGATTTGAAACCATTAATCAGTGTAGAATGACCAGGGAGTTGAATAAATCTCATAGGAGTTATGAGGAATTAGTTATACCACTTTCTATTCATATGATTCCAGATTAGCATGTCCGGACATATGCCAATATCTTCATGATTCTTATCAAACCAGGAGGAACCAAGATGTAAAAAGATTGATTTGAAACCATTAATCGGTATAGAATGACCAGGAAGTTGAATCAATCTCATGGGAGTTATGAGTAAGAAGCTATCCCAGTTTCTATTTAGATGATTCCAGATTAGCATGTTCGGACATATGGTAATATCTTCATGATTCTTATCAATCCAGGAGAAACCAAGATGTAAGAAGCTTGATTTGAAACCATTAATCAGTTTAGAATGACCAGGAAGTTGAATAAATCTCATAAGAGTTCTGAGGAAGAAGCTATCCCACTTTCTATTCAGATGATTCCAGATTAGCCTGTTCGAACATATGGGAATATCTTCATGATTCTTATCAAACCAATAGGAACCAAGATGTAAGAAGCTTGATTTGAAACCATTAAAAAGTATAGAATGACCAGGAAGTTGAATAAATCTCATAGGAGTTATGAGGAAGAAGTTATCCCACTTTCTATTCAGATGATTCCAGATTAGCCTGTCCGGACTTGTGGCAATATCTTCATGTTTCATATCAAACCAGGGTGAACCAAGATGCAAGAAGCTTAACTTGAAACCATTAATCAGTATAAAATGACCAGGGAGTTGAATAAATCTCAGAGTAGTTATGAGGAAGAATCTATCCCACTTTCTATTCAGATGATTCCAGATTAGCTTGTTCGGACATATGGCAATATCTTCATGATTCTTATCAATAAAGGAGGAACCAAGATGTAAGAAGCTTGATTTAAAACCATTAATCAGTGTAGAATGACCAGAAAGTTGAATAAATCTCACAGGATTTATGAGGAAGAAGCTATCCCACTTTCTATTCAGATGATTCCAGATTAGCATGTTCGGATATATGGCAATATCTTCATGATTCATATCAAACAAGGATGAACCAATATCTAAGAAGCTTGATTTGAAACCATTAATCAGTGTAGAATGACCAGGGTTTTGAATAAATCTCATAGGAGTTATGAGGAAGAAGCTATACCACATTCTATTCAGATGATTCCAGATTAGCATATTCGGACATATGGCAATATCTTCATGATTCTTATCAATCCAGGAGAAACCAAGATGTAAGAAGCTTGATTTGAAACCATTAAGCAGTGTAGAATGACCAGGAAGTTGAATAAATCTCATAGGAGTTCTGAGGAAGAAGCTATCTCACTTTCTATTCAGATGATTCCAGATTAGCCTGTTCGGACATATGGCAATATCTTCATGATTCTTATCAAACCATGAGGAACCAAGAAAGCTTCATTTGAAACCATTAAAAAGTATAGAATGACCAGGAAGTTGAATAAATCTCATAGGATTTATGAGGAAGAAGCTATCCCACTTTCTATTTAGATGATTCCAGATTAGCCTGTTCGGACTTGTGGCAATATCTTCATGTTTCATATCAAACCAGGATGAACCAAGATGTAAGACGCTTAACTTGAAACCATTAATCAGTATAGAATTACATGGGAGTTGAATAAACCTCATAGGAGTTATGAGGAAGAAGCTATCTTAATTTCTATTCAGATGATTCCAGATTAGCCTGTTCGGACATATGACAATATCTTCATGATTCTTATCAATCCAGGAGGAAACAAGATGTAAGAAGCTTGATTTGAAACCATTAATCAGTGTATAATGACCAGGAAGTTTAATAAATCTCATAGGAGTTATGAGGAAGAATCTATCCCACTTTCTATTCAGATGATTCCAGATTAGCATGTTCGGACATATGGCAATATCTTCATGATTCTTATCAAACCAGGAGGAACCAAGATGTAAGAAGCTTGATTTTAAACCATTTGTAAGTACATAATGACCAGTAAGTTAAATAAATCTCATAGGAATTATGAGTAAGAAACTATCCCACTTTCTATTCAGCTGATTCCAGATTAGCCTGTTGGGACTTGTGGCAATATCTTCATGTTTCATATCAAACCAGGATGAACCAAGATGGAAGAAGCTTAACTTGAAACCATTAATCAGTTTAGAATGACCAGGAAGTTGAATAAATCTCATAAGAGTTCTGAGGAAGAAGCTATCCCACTTTCTATTCAGATGATTCCAGATTAGCCTGTTCGAACATATGGGAATATCTTCATGATTCTTATCAAACCAATAGGAACCAAGATGTAAGAAGCTTGATTTGAAACCATTAAAAAGTATAGAATGACCAGGAAGTTGAATAAATCTCATAGGAGTTATGAGGAAGAAGTTATCCCACTTTCTATTCAGATGATTCCAGATTAGCCTGTCCGGACTTGTGGCAATATCTTCATGTTTCATATCAAACCAGGGTGAACCAAGATGCAAGAAGCTTAACTTGAAACCATTAATCAGTATAAAATGACCAGGGAGTTGAATAAATCTCATAGTAGTTATGAGGAAGAAGCTATCCCACTTTCTATTCAGATGATTCCAGATTAGCTTGTTCGGACATATGGCAATATCTTCATGATTCTTATCAATAAAGGAGGAACCAAGATGTAAGAAGCTTGATTTAAAACCATTAATCAGTGTAGAATGACCAGAAAGTTGAATAAATCTCACAGGATTTATGAGGAAGAAGCTATCCCACTTTCTATTTAGATGATTCCAGATTAGCCTGTTCGGATATATGGCAATATCTTCATGATTCATATCAAACAAGGATGAACCAATATCTAAGAAGCTTGATTTGAAACCATTAATCAGTGTAGAATGACCAGGGTTTTGAATAAATCTCATAGGAGTTATGAGGAAGAAGCTATACCACATTCTATTCAGATGATTCCAGATTAGCATATTCGGACATATGGCAATATCTTCATGATTCTTATCAATCCAGGAGAAACCAAGATGTAAGAAGCTTGATTTGAAACCATTAAGCAGTGTAGAATGACCAGGAAGTTGAATAAATCTCATAGGAGTTCTGAGGAAGAAGCTATCTCACTTTCTATTCAGATGATTCCAGATTAGCCTGTTCGGACATATGGCAATATCTTCATGATTCTTATCAAACCATGAGGAACCAAGAGGTAAGAAGCTTCATTTGAAACCATTAAAAAGTATAGAATGACCAGGAAGTTGAATAAATCTCATAGGATTTATGAGGAAGAAGCTATCCCACTTTCTATTTAGATGATTCCAGATTAGCCTGTTCGGACTTGTGGCAATATCTTCATGTTTCATATCAAACCAGGATGAACCAAGATGTAAGACGCTTAACTTGAAACCATTAATCAGTATAGAATTACCAGGGAGTTGAATAAACCTCATGGGAGTTATGAGGAAGAAGCTATCTTAATTTCTATTCAGATGATTCCAGATTAGCCTGTTCGGACATATGACAATATCTTCATGATTCTTATCAATCCAGGAGGAAACAAGATGTAAGAAGCTTGATTTGAAACCATTAATCAGTGTATAATGACCAGGAAGTTTAATAAATCTCATAGGAGTTATGAGGAAGAATCTATCCCACTTTCTATTCAGATGATTCCAGATTAGCATGTTCGGACATATGGCAATATCTTCATGATTCTTATCAAACCAGGAGGAACCAAGATGTAAGAAGCTTGATTTTAAACCATTTGTAAGTACATAATGACCAGTAAGTTAAATAAATCTCATAGGAGTTATGAGTAAGAAGCTATCCCACTTTCTATTCAGCTGATTCCAGATTAGCCTGTTGGGACTTGTGGCAATATCTTCATGTTTCATATCAAACCAGGATGAACCAAGATGGAAGAAGCTTAACTTGAAACCATTAATAAGTATAGAATGACCAGGGAGTTAAATAAATATCATAGTAGTTATGAGGAAGAACCTATCTCACTTTCTATTCAGATGATTCCAGATTAGCATGTTCGGACATATGGTAATATCTTCATGATTCTTTTCAATCCATGAGGAACCAAGATGTAAGAAGTTTGATTTGAAACCATTAATCAGTGTAGAATGACCAGGATTTTGAATAAATATCATAGGAGTTATGAGGAAGAAGCTATCCCACTTCCCATTTAGATGATTCCATTTTAGCATTTTCGGACATATGGCAATATCTTCATGACTCTTATCAAACCAGAAGGAACCAAGATGTAAGAAGATTGATTTAAAGCCATTAAAAAGAATAGAATGACCAGGAAGTTGAATAAATCTCATAGGAGGTATTAGGAAGAAGCTATCCCACTTTCTATTCAGATGATTCCAGATTAGCCTGTTCGGACTTGTGGCAATATCTTCATGTTTCATACCAAACCAGGATGAACCAAGATGCAAGAAGCTTAACTTGAAACCATTAATCAGTATAGAATGACCAGGGAGTTGAATAAATCTCATAGGAGTTATGAGGAAAAATCTATCCCACTTTCTATTCAGATGATTTTAGATTTGTCTTTTCAGACATATGGCAATATCTTCATGATTCCTATCAATCCAGGAGGAAACAAGATGTAAGAAGCTTGATTTGAAACCATTAAAAAGTATAGAATGACCAGGAAGTTGAATAAATCTCATAGGAGTTATGAGGAAGAAGCTATACCACTTTCTATTCAGATGATTCCAGATTAGTCTGTTCAGACTTGTGGCAATATCTTCATGTTTCATATCAAACCAGGATGAACCAAGAGGTAAGAAGCTTAACTTGAAACCATTAATGAGTATAGAATTACCAGGGAGTTGAATAAATCTCATAGGAGTTATGAGGAAGAAGCTATCCCACTTTCTATTCAGATGATTCCAGATTAGCCTGTTTGGACATATGGCAATATCTTCATGATTCTTATCAATCCATGAGGAAACAAGATGTAAGAAGCTTGATTTGAAACCATTAATCAGTATAGAATAACCAGGAATTTGAATAAATCTCATAGGAGTTATGAGGAAAAAGCTATCTGACTTTCTATTCAGATGATTACAGATTAGCTTATTCGGACATATGGTAATATCTTCATGATTCTTATCAATCCAAGAGGAACCAAGATGTAAGAAGCTTGATTTGAAACCATTAATCAGTGTATAATGACCAGGAAGTTTAATAAATCGCATAGGAGTTATGAGGAAGAAGCTATCCCACTTTCTATTCAGATGATTCCAGATTAGCATGTTCGTACATATGGCAATATCTTCATGATTCTTATCAAACCAGGAGGAACCAAGATGTAAGAAGCTTAATTTGAAACCATTAAAAAGAAAAGAATGACCAGGAAGTTGAATAAATCTCATAAGAGTTATGAGGAAGAAGCTGTCCCACTTTCTATTCAGATGATTCCAGATTAGCCTGTTCGGACTTGTGGCAATATCTTCATGTTTCATATCAAACCAGGATGAACCAAGATGCAAGAAGCTTAACTTGAAACCATTAATCAGTATAGAATGACCAGGGAGTTGAATAAATCTCATAGGAGTTATGAGGAAGAAGATATCCCACTTTCTATTCAGATGATTTTAGATTTGCCTGTTCAGACATATGGAAATATCTTCATGATTCCTATCAATCCATGAGGAAACAAGATTGTAAGAAGCTTGATTTGAAACCATTAAAAAGTATAGAATGACCAGGAAGTTGAATAAATCTCATAGGAGTTATGAGGAAGAAGCTATCCCACTTTCTATTCAGATGATTCCAGATTAGCCTGTCCGGACTTGTGGCAATATCTTCATGTTTCTCATCAAACCAGGAGGAACCAAGATGTAAGAAGCTTGATTTGAAACCATTACTAAGTACATAATGACCAGTAAGTTGAATAAATCTCATAGGATTTATGAGGAAGAAGCTATCCCACTTTCTATTCAGATGATTCCAGATTAGCATGTTCGGACTTGTGGCAATATCTTCATGTTTCATATCAAACCAGGATGAACCAAGATGTAAGAAGCTTAACTTCAAACCATTAATACGTATAGAATGACCAGGGAGTTCAATAAATATCATAGTAGTTATGAGGACGAACCTATCCCACTTTATATTCAGATGATTCAAGATTAGCATGTTCGGACATATGGTAATATCTTCATGATTCTTTTCAATCCATGAGGAACCAAGATGTAAGAAGTTTGATTTGAAACCATTAAATCAGTGTAGAATGACCAGGAAATTGAATAAATCTCATAGGAGTTATGAGAAAGAAGCTATCCCACTTCCCATTTAGATGATACCATTTTAGCCTTTTCGGACATATGGCAATATCTTCATGACTCTTATCAAACCAGAAGGAACCAAGATGTAAGAAGATTGCCATTAAAAAGTATAGAATGACCAGGAAGTTGAATAAATCTCATAGGAGGTATGAGGAAGAAGCTATCCCACTTTCTATTCAGATGATTCCAGATTAGCCTGTTCGGACTTGTGGCAATATCTTCATGTTTCATATCAAACCAGGATGAACCAAGATGCAAGATGCTTAACTTGAAACCATTAATCAGTATAGAATGACCAGGGAGTTGAATAAATCTCATAGTAGTTATGAGGAAGAAGCTATCCCACTTTCTATTCAGATGATTTTAGATTTGTCTGTTCAGACATATGGCAATATCTTCATGATTCCTATCAATCCAGGAGGAAACAAGATGTAAGAAGCTTGATTTGAAACCATTAAAAAGTATAGAATGACCAGGAAGTTGAATAAATCTCATAGGAGTTATGAGGAAGAAGCTATCCCACTTTCTATTCAGATGATTCCAGATTAGCCTGTTCAGACTTGTGGCAATATCTTCATGTTTCATATCAAACCAGGATGAACCAAGATGTAAGAAGCTTAACTTGAAACCATTAATCAGTATAGAATTACCAGGGAGTTGAATAAATCTCATAGGAGTTATAAGGAAGAAGCTATCCCACTTTCTATTCAGATGATTCCAGATTAGCCTGTTCGGACATATGGCAATATCTTCATGATTCTTATCAATCCAGGAGGAAACAAGATGTAAGAAGCTTGATTTGAAACCATTAATCAGTATAAAATGACCAGGAATTTGAATAAATCTCATAGGATTTATGAGGAAAAAGCTATCTCACTTTCTATTCAGATGATTACAGATTAGCTTGTTCGGACATATGGTAATATCTTCATGATTCTTATCAATCCAGGAGGAACCAAGATGTAAGAAGCTTGATTTGAAACCATTAATCAGTGTATAATGACCAGGAAGTTTAATAAATCTCATAGGAGTTATGAGGAAGAAGCTATCCCACTTTCTATGCAGATGATTCCAGATTAGCATGTTCATACATATGGCAATATCTTCATGATTTTTATCAAACCAGGAGGAAACAAGATGTAAGAAGCTTGATTTGAAACCATTAATCAGTATAGAATGACCAGGAATTTGAATAAATCTCATAGGAGTTATGAGGAAAAAGCTATCTCACTTTCTATTCAGATGATTACAGATTAGCTTGTTCGGACATATGGCAATATCTTCATGATTCTCATCAAACCAGGAGGAACCAAGATGTAAGAAGCTTGATTTGAAACCATTACTAAGTACATAATGACAGTAAGTTGAATAAATCTCATAGGATTTATGAGGAAGAAGCTATCCCACTTTCTATTCAGATGATTCCAGATTAGCATGTTCGGACTTGTGGCAATATCTTCATGTTTCATATCAAACCAGGATGAACCAAGATGTAAGAAGCTTAACTTCAAACCATTAATACGTATAGAATGACCAGGGAGTTCAATAAATATCATAGTAGTTATGAGGAAGAACCTATCCCACTTTCTATTCAGATGATTCAAGATTAGCATGTTCGGACATATGGTAATATCTTCATGATTCTTTTCAATCCGTGAGGAACCAAGATGTAAGAAGTTTGATTTGAAACCATTAAATCAGTGTAGAATGACCAGGAAGTTGAATAAATCTCATAGGAGTTATGAGGAAGAAGCTATCCCACTTCCCAATTAGATGATACCATTTTAGCCTTTTCGGACATATTGCAATATCTTCATGACTCTTATCAAACCAGAAGGAACCAAGATGTAAGAAGATTGCCATTAAAAAGTATAGAATGACCAGGAAGTTGAATAAATCTCATAGGAGGTATGAGGAAGAAGCTATCCCACTTTCTATTCAGATGATTCCAGATTAGCCTGTTCGGACTTGTGGCAATATCTTCATGTTTCATATCAAACCAGGATGAACCAAGATGCAAGATGCTTAACTTGAAACCATTAATCAGTATAGAATGACCAGGGAGTTGAATAAATCTCATAGTAGTTATGAGGAAGAAGCTATCCCACTTTCTATTCAGATGATTTTAGATTTGTCTGTTCAGACATATGGCAATATCTTCATGATTCCTATCAATCCATGAGGAAACAAGATGTAAGAAGCTTGATTTGAAACCATTAAAAAGTATAGAATGACCAGGAAGTTGAATAAATCTCATAGGAGTTATGAGGAAGAAGCTATCCCACTTTCTATTCAGATGATTCCAGATTAGCCTATTGAGACTTGTGGCAATATCTTCATGTTTCATATCAAACCAGGATGAACCAAGATGTAAGAAGCTTAACTTGAAACCATTAATCAGTATAGAATTACCAGGGAGTTGAATAAATCTCATAGGAGTTATGAGGAAGAAGCTATCCCACTTTCTATTCAGATGATTCCAGATTAGCATGTTCATACATATGGCAATATCTTCATGATTCTTATTAAACCAGGAGGAACCAAGATGTAAGAAGCTTAATTTGAAACCATTAAAAAGAATAGAATGACCAGGAATTTAAATAAATCTCATAGGAGTTATGAGGAAAAAGCTATCTCACTTTCTATTCAGATGATTACAGATTAGCTTGTTCGGACATATGGTAATATCTTCATGATTCTTATCAATCCAGGAGGAACCAAGATGTAAGAAGCTTGATTTGAAACCATTAATCAGTGTATAATGACCAGGAAGTTTAATAAATCTCATAGGAGTTATGAGGAAGAAGCTATCCCACTTTCTATGCAGATGATTCCAGATTAGCATGTTCATACATATGGCAATATCTTCATGATTCTTATCAAACCAGGAGGAAACAAGATGTAAGAAGCTTGATTTGAAACCATTAATCAGTATAGAATGACCAGGAATTTGAATAAATCTCATAGGAGTTATGAGGAAAAAGCTATCTCACTTTCTATTCAGATGATTACAGATTAGCTTGTTCGGACAAATGGTAATATCTTTATGATTCTTATCAATCCAAGAGGAACCAAGATGTAAGAAGCTTGATTTGAAACCATTAATCAGTGTATAATGACAAGGAAGTTTAATAAATCTCATAGGAGTTATGAGGAAGAAGCTATCCCACTTTCTATTCAGATGATTCCAGATTAGCATGTTCGTACATATGGCAATATCTTCATGATTCTTATCAAACCATGAGGAACCAAGATGTAAGAAGCTTAATTTGAAACCATTAAAAAGAATAGAATGACCAGGAAGTTGAATAAATCTCATAGGAGTTATGAGGAAGAAGCTATCCCACTTTCTATTCAGATGATTCCAGATTAGCCTGTTCGGACTTGTGGCAATATCTTCATGTTTCATATCAAACCAGGATGAACCAAGATGCAAGAAGCTAAACTTGAAACCATTAATCAGTATAGAATGACCAGGGAGTTGAATAAATCTCATAGGAGTTATGAGGAAGAAGATATCCCACTTTCTATTCAGATGATTTTAGATTTGCCTGTTCAGACATATGGTAATATCTTCATGATTCCTATCAATCCAGGAGGAAACAAGATGTAAGAAGCTTGATTTGAAACCATTAAAAAGTATAGAATGACCAGGAAGTTGAATAAATCTCATAGGAGTTATGAGGAAGAAGCCATCCCACTTTCTATTCAGATGATTCCAGATTAGCCTGTTCAGACTTGTGGCAATATCTTCATGTTTCATATCAAACCAGAATGAACCAAGATGTAAGAAGCTTAACTTGAAACCATTAATCAGTATAGAATTACCAGGGAGTTGAATAAATCTCATAGGAGTTATGAGGAAGAAGCTATCCCACTTTCTATTCAGATGATTCCAGATTAGCCTGTTCGGACATATGGCAATATCTTCATGATTCTTATCAATCCAGGAGGAAACAAGATGTAAGAAGCTTGATTTGAAACCATTAATCAGTATAGAATGACCAGGAATTTGAATAAATCTCATAGGAGTTATGAGAAAAAAGCTATCTCACTTTCTATTCAGATGATTACAGATTAGCTTGTTCGGACATATGGTAATATCTTCATGATTCTTATCAATCCAAGAGGAACTAAGATGTAAGAAGCGTGATTTGAAACCATTAATCAATGTATAATGACCAGGAAGTTTAATAAATCTCATAGGAGTTATGAGGAAGAAGCTATCCCACTTTCTATTCAGATGATTCCAGAATAGCCTGTTCGGACATATGGCAATATCTTCATGATTCTCATCAAACCAGTAGGAACAAAGATGTAAGAAGCTTGATTTAAAACCATTACTAAGTACATAATGACCAGTAAGTTGAATAAATCTCATATTTATTTATGAGGAAGAAGCTATCCCACTTTCTTTTCAGATGATTCCAGATTAGCATGTTCGGACTTGTGGCAATATCTTCATGTTTCATATCAAACCAGGATGAACCAAGATGTAAGAAGCTTTACTTTAAACCATTAATAAGTATAGAATGACCAGGGAGTTGAATAAATATCATAGTAGTTATGAGGAAGAAGCTATCCCACTTTCTGTTCAGATGATTCCAGATTAGCCTGTTCAGACTTGTGGCAATATCTTCATGTTTCATATGAAACCAGGATGAACGAAGATGTAAGAAGCTTAACTTGAAACCATTAATCAGTATAGAATTACCAGGGAGTTGAATAAATCTCATAGGAGTTATGAGGAAGAAGCTATCCCACTTTCTATTCAGATGATTCCAGATTAGCATGTTCATACATATGGCAATATCTTCATGATTCTTATCAAACCAGGAGGAACCAAGATGTAAGAAGCTTAATTTGAAACCATTAAAAAGAATAGAATGACCAGGAAGTTGAATAAATCTCATAGGAGTTATGAGGAAGAAGCTATCCCACTTTCTATTCAGATGATTCCAGATTAGCATGTTCATACATATGGCAATATCTTCATGATTCTTATTAAACCAGGAGAAACCAAGATGTAAGAAGCTTAATTTGAAACCATTAAAAAGAATAGAATGACCAGGAAGTTGAATATATCTCATAGGAGTTATGAGGAAGACGCTATCCCACTTTCTATTCAGATGATTCCTGATTAGCCTGTTCGGACTTGTGGCAATATCTTCATGTTTCGTATCAAACCAGGATGAACCAAGATGGAAGAAG
Organism: Raphanus raphanistrum x Raphanus sativus; assembly: GCA_019705995.1. Lineage (NCBI taxonomy): Eukaryota > Viridiplantae > Streptophyta > Magnoliopsida > Brassicales > Brassicaceae > Raphanus > Raphanus raphanistrum x Raphanus sativus. The sequence continues at coordinate 764,749 of JADEVD010000012.1, forward strand.
ATTAACTTGAAACCATTAATCAGTATAGAATGACATGGGAGTTGAATAAATCTCATAGGAGTTATGAGGAAGAAGATATCCCACTTTCTATTCAGATGATTTTAGATTTGCATGTTCAGACATATGGCAATATCTTCATGATTCCTATCAATCCAGGAGGAAACAAGATGTAAGAAGCTTGATTTGAAACCATTAAAAAGTATAGAATGACCAGGAAGTTGAATAAATCTCATAGGAGTTATGAGGAAGAAGCTATCCCACTTTCTATTCAGATGATTTTAGATTTGCCTGTTCAGACATATGGCAATATCTTCATGATTCCTATCAATCCAGGAGGAAACAAGATGTAAGAAGCTTGATTTGAAACCATTAAAAAGTATAGAATGACCAGGAAGTTGAATAAATCTCATAGGAGTTATGAGGAAGAAGCTATCCCACTTTCTGTTCAGATGATTCCAGATTAGCCTGTTCAGACTTGTGGCAATATCTTCATGTTTCATATCAAACCAGGATGAACCAAGATGTAAGAAGCTTAACTTGAAACCATTAATCAGTATAGAATTACCAGGGAGTTGAATAAATCTCATAGGAGTTATGAGGAAGAAGCTATCCCACTTTCTATTCAGATGATTCCAGATTAGCCTGTTCGGACATATGGCAATATCTTCATGATTCTTATCAATCCAGGAGGAAACAAGATGTAAGAAGCTTGATTTGAAACCATTAATCAGTATAGAATGACCAGGAGTTTGAATAAATCTCATAGGAGTTATGAGGAAAAAGCTATCTCACTTTCTATTCAGATGATTACAGATTAGCTTGTTCGGACATATGGTAATATCTTCATGATTCTTATCAATCCAAGAGGAACCAAGATGTAAGAAGCTTGATTTGAAACCATTAATCAGTGTATAATGACCAGGAAGTTTAATAAATCTCATAGGAGTTATGAGGAAGAAGCTATCCCACTTTCTATTCAGATGATTCCAGATTAGCATGTTCATACATATGGCAATATCTTCATGATTCTTATCAAACCAGGAGGAACCAAGATGTAAGAAGCTTAATTTGAAACCATTAAAAAGAATAGAATGACCAGGAAGTTGAATATATCTCATAGGAGTTATGAGGAAGACGCTATCCCACTTTCTATTCAGATGATTCCTGATTAGCCTGTTCGGACTTGTGGGAATATCTTCATGTTTCATATCAAACCAGGATGAACCAAGATGGAAGAAGATTAACTTGAAACCATTAATCGGTATAGAATGACATGGGAGTTGAATAAATCTCATAGTAGTTATGAGGAAGAAGATATCCCACTTTCTATTCAGATGATTTTAGATTTGCATGTTCAGACATATGGCAATATCTTCATGATTCCTATCAATCCAGGAGGAAACAAGATGTAAGAAGCTTGATTTGAAACCATTAAAAAGTATAGAATGACCAGGAAGTTGAATAAATCTCATAGGAGTTATGAGGAAGAAGCTATCCCACTTTCTATTCAGATGATTCCAGATTAGCTTGTTCAGACTTGTGGCAATATCTTCATGTTTCATATCAAACCAGGATGAACCAAGATGTAAGAAGCTTAACTTGAAACCATTAATCAGTATAGAATTACCAGGGAGTTGAATAAATCTCATAGGAGTTATGAGGAAGAAGCTATCCCACTTTCTATTCAGATGATTCCAGATTAGCCTGTTCGGACATATGGCAATATCTTCATGATTCTTATCAATCCAGGAGGAAACAAGATGTAAGAAGCTTGATTTGAAACCATTAATCAGTATAGAATGATCAGGAATTTGAATAAATCTCATAGGAGTTATGAGGAAGAAGCTATCCCACTTTCTATGCAGATGATTCCAGATTAGCATGTTCATACATATGGCAATATCTTCATGATTCTTATCAAACCAGGAGGAACCAAGATGTAAGAAGCTTAATTTGAAACCATTAAAAAGAATAGAATGACCAGGAAGTTGAATATATCTCATAGGAGTTATGAGGAAGAAGCTATCCCACTTTCTATTCAGATGATTCCAGATTAGCATGTTCGGACTTGTGGCAATATCTTCATGTTTCATATCAAACCAGGATAAACCAAGATGTAAGAAGCTTAACTTGAAACCATTAATAAGTATAGAATGACCAGGGAGTTGAATAAATATCATAGTAATTATGAGGAAGAACCTATCCCACTTTCTATTCAGATGATTCCAGATTAGCATGTTCGGACATATGGTAATATCTTCATGATTCTTATCAATCCAGGAGGAACCAAGATGTAAGAAGCTTGATTTGAAACCATTAATCAGTGTAGAATGACCAGGAAGTTGAATAAATCTCATAGGAGTTATGAGGAAGAAGCTATCCCACTTTCTATTCAGATGATTCCAGATTAGCCTGTTCGGACATATGGCAATATCTTCATGATTCTCATCAAACCAGGAGGAACCAAGATGTAAGAAGCTTGATTTGAAACCATTACTCAGTACATAATGACCAGTAAGTTGAATAAATCTCATAGGAGTTATGAGGAAGAAGCTATCCCACTTTCTATTCAGATGATTCCAGATTAGCCTGTTCAGACTTGTGGCAATATCTTCATGTTTCATATCAAACCAGGATGAATCAACATGTAAGAAGCTTAACTTGAAACCATTAATCAGTATAGAATTACCAGGGAGTTGAATAAATCTCATAGGAGTTATGAGGAAGAAGCTATCCCACTTTTTATTCAGATGATTCCAGATTAGCCTGTTCAGACTTGTGGCAATATCTTCATATTTCATATCAAACCAGGATGAACCAAGATGCAAGATGCTTAACTTGAAACCATTAATCAGTATAGAATGACCAGGGAGTTGAATAAATATCATAGTAGTTATGAGGAAGAACCTATCCCACTTTCTATTCAGATGATTCAAGATTAGCATGTTCGGACATATGGTAATATCTTCATGATTCTTATCAATCCAGGAGGAACAAGATGTAAGAAGCTTGATTTGAAACCATTAATCAGTGTAGAATGACCAGGAAGTTGAATAAATCTCATAGGAGTTATGAGGAAGAAGCTATCCCACTTTCTATTCAGATGATTCCAGATTAGCCTGTTCGGACATATGGCAATATCTTCATGATTCTCATCAAACTAGGAGGAACCAAGATGTAAGAAGCTTGATTTGAAACCATTACTATGTACATAATGACCAGTAAGTTGAATAAATCTCATAGGATTTATGAGGAAGAAGCTATCCCACTTTCTATTCAGATGATTCCAGATTAGCATGTTCGGACTTGTGGCAATATCTTCATGTTTCATATCAAACCAGGATGAACCAAGATGTAAGAAGCTTAACTTGAAACCATTAATACGTATAGAATGACCAGGGAGTTGAATAAATATCATAGTAGTTATGAGGAAGAACCTATCCCACTTTCTATTCAGATGATTCAAGATTAGCATGTTCGGACATATGGTAATATCTTCATGATTCTTTTCAATCCATGAGGAACCAAAATGTAAGAAGTTTGATTTGAAACCATTAAATCAGTGTAGAATGACCAGGAAGTTGAATAAATCTCATAGGAGTTATGAGGAAGAAGCTATCCCACTTCCCATTTAGATGATTCCATTTTAGCCTTTTCGGACATATGGCAATATCTTCATGACTCTTATCAAACCAGAAGGAACCAAGATGTAAGTAGATTGATTTAAAACCATTAAAAAGCATAGAATGACCAGGAAGTTGAATAAATCTCATAGGAGGTATGAGGAAGAAGCTATCCCACTTTCTATTCAGATGATTCCAGATTAGCCTGTTCGGACTTGTGGCAATATCTTCATGTTTCATATCAAACCAGGATGAACCAAGATGCAAGATGCTTAACTTGAAACCATTAATCAGTATAGAATGACCAGGGAGTTGAATAAATCTCATAGTAGTTATGAGGAAGAAGCTATCCCACTTTCTATTCAGATGATTTTAGATTTGTCTGTTCAGACATATGGCAATATCTTCATGATTCCTATCAATCCATGCGGAAACAAGATGTAAGAAGCTTGATTTGAAACCATTAAAAAGTATAGAATGACCAGGAAGTTGAATAAATCTCATAGGAGTTATGAGGAAGAAGCTATCCCACTTTCTATTCAGATGATTCCAGATTAGCCTGTTCATACTTGTGGCAATATCTTCATGTTTCATATCATACCAGGATGAACCAAGATGTAAGAAGCTTAACTTGAAACCATTAATAAGTATAGAATTACCAGGGAGTTGAATAAATCTCATAGGAGTTATGAGGAAGAAGCTATCCCACTTTCTATTCAGATGATTCCAGATTAGCCTGTTCGGACATATGGCAATATCTTCATGATTCTTATCAATCCAGGAGGAAACAAGATGTAAGAAGCTTGATTTGAAACCATTAATCAGTATAGAATGACCAGGAATTTGAATAAATCTCATAGGAGTTATGAGGAAAAAGCTATCTCACTTTCTATTCAGATGATTACAGATTAGCTTGTTCGGACATATTATAATATCTTCATGATTCTTATCAATCCAGGAGGAACCAAGATGTAAGAAGCTTGATTTGAAACCATTAATCAGTGTATAATGACCAGGAAGTTTAATAAATCTCATAGGAGTTATGAGGAAGAAGCTATCCCACTTTCTATGCAGATGATTCCAGATTAGCATGTTCATACATATGGCAATATCTTCATGATTCTTATCAAACCAGGAGGAACCAAGATGTAAGAAGCTTAATTTGAAACCATTAAAAAGAATAGAATGACCAGGAAGTTGAATATATCTCATAGGAGTTATGAGGAAGAAGCTATCCCACTTTCTATTCAGATGATTCCAGATTAGCCTGTTCGGACTTGTGGCAATATCTTCATGTTTCATATCAAACCAGGATGAACCAATATGCAAGAAGCTTAACTTGAAACCATTAATCAGTATAAAATGACCAGGGAGTTTAATAAATCTCATAGGAGTTATGAGGAAGAAGATATCCCACTTTCTATTCAGATGATTTTAGATTTGCCTGTTCAGACATATGGCAATATCTTCATGATTCCTATCAATCCAGGAGGAAACAAGATGTAAGAAGCTTGATTTGAAACCATTAAAAAGTATAGAATGACCAGGAAGTTGAATAAATCTCATAGGAGTTATGAGGAAGAAGCTATCCCACTTTCTGTTCAGATGATTCCAGATTAACCTGTTCAGACTTGTGGCAATATCTTCATGTTTCATATCAAACCAGGATGAACCAAGATGTAAGAAGCTTAACTTGAAACCATTAATCAGTATAGAATTACCAGGGAGTTGAATAAATCTCATAGGAGTTATGAGGAAAAAGCTATCCCACTTTCTATTCAGATGATTCCAGATTAGCCTGTTCGGACATATGGCAATATCTTCATGATTCTTATCAATCCAGGAGGAAACAAGATGTAAGAAGCTTGATTTGAAACCATTAATCAGTATAGAATGACCAGGAGTTTGAATAAATCTCATAGGAGTTATGAGGAAAAAGCTATCTCACTTTCTATTCAGATGATTACAGATTAGCTTGTTCGGACATATGGTAATATCTTCATGATTCTTATCAATCCAAGAGGAACCAAGATGTAAGAAGCTTGATTTGAAACCATTAATCAGTGTATAATGACCAGGAAGTTTAATAAATCTCATAGGAGTTATGAGGAAGAAGCTATCCCACTTTCTATTCAGATGATTCCAGATTAGCATGTTCATACATATGGCAATATCTTCATGATTCTTATCAAACCAGGAGGAACCAAGATGTAAGAAGCTTAATTTGAAACCATTAAAAAGAATAGAATGACCAGGAAGTTGAATATATCTCATAGGAGTTATGAGGAAGACGCTATCCCACTTTCTATTCAGATGATTCCTGATTAGCCTGTTCGGACTTGTGGCAATATCTTCATGTTTCATATCAAACCAGGATGAACCAAGATGGAAGAAGATTAACTTGAAACCATTAATCAGTATAGAATGACATGGGAGTTGAATAAATCTCATATGAGTTATGAGGAAGAAGATATCCCACTTTCTATTCAGATGATTTTAGATTTGCATGTTCAGACATATGGCAATATCTTCATGATTCCTCTCAATCCAGGAGGAAACAAGATGTAAGAAGCTTGATTTGAAACCATTAAAAAGTATAGAATGACCAGGAAGTTGAATAAATCTCATAGGAGTTATGAGGAAGAAGCTATCCCACTTTCTATTCAGATGATTTTAGATTTGCCTGTTCAGACATATGGCAATATCTTCATGATTCCTATCAATCCAGGAGGAAACAAGATGTAAGAAGCTTGATTTGAAACCATTAAAAAGTATAGAATGACCAGGAAGTTGAATAAATCTCATAGGAGTTATGAGGAAGAAGCTATCCCACTTTCTGTTCAGATGATTCCAGATTAACCTGTTCAGACTTGTGGCAATATCTTCATGTTTCATATCAAACCAGGATGAACCAAGATGTAAGAAGCTTAACTTGAAACCATTAATCAGTATAGAATTACCAGGGAGTTGAATAAAACTCATAGGAGTTATGAGGAAGAAGCTATCCCACTTTCTATTCAGATGATTCCAGATTAGCCTGTTCGGACATATGGCAATATCTTCATGATTCTTATCAATCCAGGAGGAAACAAGATGTAAGAAGCTTGATTTGAAACCATTAATCAGTATAGAATGACCAGGAGTTTGAATAAATCTCATAGGAGTTATGAGGAAAAAGCTATCTCACTTTCTATCCAGATGATTACAGATTAGCTTGTTCGGACATATGGTAATATCTTCATGATTCTTATCAATCCAAGAGGAACCAAGATGTAAGAAGCTTGATTTGAAACCATTAATCAGTGTATAATGACCAGGAAGTTTAATAAATCTCATAGGAGTTATGAGGAAGAAGCTATCCCACTTTCTATTCAGATGATTCCAGATTAGCATGTTCATACATATGGCAATATCTTCATGATTCTTATCAAACCAGGAGGAACCAAGATGTAAGAAGCTTAATTTGAAACCATTAAAAAGAATAGAATGACCAGGAAGTTGAATATATCTCATAGGAGTTATGAGGAAGACGCTATCCCACTTTCTATTCAGATGATTCCTGATTAGCATGTTCGGACTTGTGGCAATATCTTCATGTTTCATATCAAACCAGGATGAACCAAGATGGAAGAAGATTAACTTGAAACCGTTAATCAGTATAGAATGACATGGGATTTGAATAAATCTCATAGTAGTTATGAGGAAGAAGATATCCCACTTTCTATTCAGATGATTTTAGATTTGCATGTTCAGACATATGGCAATATCTTCATGATTCCTATCAATCCAGGAGGAAACAAGATGTAAGAAGCTTGATTTGAAACCATTAAAAAGTATAGAATGACCAGGAAGTTGAATAAATCTCATAGGAGTTATGAGGAAGAAGCTATCCCACTTTCTATTCAGATGATTCCAGATTAGCTTGTTCAGACTTGTGGCAATATCTTCATGTTTCATATCAAACCAGGATGAACCAAGATGTAAGAAGCTTAACTTGAAACCATTAATCAGTATAGAATTACCAGGGAGTTGAATAAATCTCATAGGAGTTATGAGGAAGAAGCTATCCCACTTTCTATTCAGATGATTCCAGATTAGCCTGTTCGGACATATGGCAATATCTTCATGATTCTTATCAATCCAGGAAGAAACAAGATGTAAGAAGCTTGATTTGAAACCATTAATCAGTATAGAATGATCAGGAATTTGAATAAATTTCATAGGAGTTATGAGGAAAAAGCTATCTCACTTTCTATTCAGATGATTACAGATTAGCTTGTTCGGACATATGGTAATATCTTCATGATTCTTATCAATCCAAGACGAACCAAGATGTAAGAAGCTTGATTTGAAACCATTAATCAGTGTATAATGACCAGGAAGTTTAATAAATCTCCTAGGAGTTATGAGGAAGAAGCTATCCCACTTTCTATTCAGATTATTCCAGATTAGCCTGTTCGGACATATGGCAATATCTTCATGATTCTCATCAAACCAGTAGGAACCAAGATGTAAGAAGCTTGATTTGAAACCATTACTAAGTACATAATGACCAGTAAGTTGAATAAATCTCATAGGAGTTATGAGGAAGAAGCTATCCCACTTTCTATTCAGATGATTCCAGATTAGCATGTTCGGACTTGTGGCAATATCTTCATGTTTCATATCAAACCAGGATGAACCAAAATGTAAGAAGCTTAACTTGAAACCATTAATAAGTATAGAATGACCAGGGAGTTGAATAAATATCATAGTAATTATGAGGAAGAACCTATCCAACTTTCTATTCAGATGATTCAAGATTAGCATTTTCGGACATATGGTAATATCTTCATGATTCTTATCAATCCAGGAGGAACCAAGATGTAAGAAGCTTGATTTGAAACCATTAATCAGTGTAGAATGACCAGGAAGTTGAATAAATCTCATAGGAGTTATGAGGAAGAAGCTATCCCACTTTCTATTCAGATGATTCCAGATTAGCATGTTCGGACATATGGCAATATCTTCATGATTCTTATCAATCCAGGAGGAAACAAGATGTAAGAAGCTTGATTTGAAACCATTAATCAGTATAGAATGACCAGGAATTTGAATAAATCTCATAGGTGTTATGAGGAAAAAGCTATCTCACTTTCTATTCAGATGATTACAGATTAGCTTGTTCGGACATATGGTAATATCTTCATGATTCTTATCAAACCAGGAGGAACCAAGATGTAAGAAGCTTAATTTGAAACCATTAAAAAGAATAGAATGACCAGGAAGTTGAATATATCTCATAGGAGTTATGAGGAAGAAGCTAACCCACTTTCTATTCAGATGATTCCAGATTAGCATGTTCATACATATGGCAATATCTTCATGATTCTTATCAAACCAGGAGGAACCAAGATGTAAGAAGCTTAATTTGAAACCATTAAAAAGAATAGAATTACCAGGAAGTTGAATATATCTCATAGGAGTTATGAGGAAGAAGCTATCCCACTTTCTATTCAGATGATTCCAGATTAGCCAGTTCGGACTTGTGGCAATATCTTCATGTTTCATATCAAACCCGGATGAACCAAGATGCAAGAAGCTTAACTTGAAACCATTAATCAGTATAGAATGACCAGGGAGTTGAATAAATCTCATAGGAGTTATGAGGAAGAAGCTATCCCACTTTCTATTCAGATGATTCCAGATTAGCCTGTTCGGACATATGGCAATATCTTCATGATTCTTATCAATCCAGGAGGAAACAAGTGGTAAGAAGCTTGATTTGAAACCATTAACCAGTATAGAATGACCAGGAATTTGAATAAATCTCATAGGAGTTATGAGAAAAAAGCTATCTCACTTTCTATTCAGATGATTACAGATTAGCTTGTTCGGACATATGGTAATATCTTCATGATTCTTATCAATCCAAGAGGAACTAAGATGTAAAAAGCTTGATTTGAAACCATTATTCAGTGTATAATGACCAGGAAGTTTAATAAATCTCATAGGAGTTATGAGGAAGAAGCTATCCCTCTTTCTATTCAGATGATTCCAGAATAGCCTGTTCGGAAATATGGCAATATCTTCATGATTCTCATAAATTCAGTAGGAACCAAGATGTAAGAAGCTTGATTTGAAACCATTACTAAGTACATAATGACCAGTAAGTTGAACAAATCTCATATTTATTTATGAGGAAGAAGCTATCCCACTTTCTTTTCAGATGATTCCAGATTAGCATGTTCGGACTTGTGGCAATATCTTCATGTTTCATATCAAACCAGGATGAACCAAGATGTAAGAAGCTTTACTTGAAACCATTAATAAGTATAGAATGACCAGGGAGTTGAATAAATATCATAGTAGTTATGAGGAAGAACCTATCCCACTTTCTATTCAGATGATTCAAGATTAGCATGTTCGGACATATGGTAATATCTTCATGATTCTTATCAATCCAGGAGGAACCAAGATGTAAGAAGCTTGATTTGAAACCATTAATCAGTGTAGAATGACCAAGAATTTGAATAAATCTCATAGGAGTTATGAGGAAGAAGCTATCCCACTTTCTATTCAGATGATTCCAGATTAGCCTGTTCGGACATATGGCAATATCTTCATGATTCTCATCAAACCAGGAGGAACCAAGATGTAAGAAGCTTGATTTGAAACCATTACTAAGTACATAATCACCAGTAAGTTGAATAAATCTCATAGGATTTATGAGGAAGAAGCTATCCCACTTTCTATTCAGATGATTCCAGATTAGCCTGTTCGGACTTGTGGCAATATCTTCATGTTTCATATCAAACCAGGATGAACCAAGATGTAAGAAGCTTAACTTGAAACCATTAATACGTATAGAATGACCAGGGAGTTGAATAAATATCATAGTAGTTATGAGGAAGAACCTATCCCACTTTCTATTCAGATGATTCAAGATTAGCATGTTCGGACGTATGGTAATATCTTCATTATTCTTTTCAATCCATGAGGAACCAAGATGTAAGAAGTTTGATTTGAAACCATTAATCAGTGTAGAATGACCAGGAAGTTGAATAAATCTCATAGGAGTTATGAGGAAGAAGCTATCCCACTTCCCATTTAGATGATTCCATTTTAGCCTTTTCGGACATATGGCAATATCTTCATGACTCTTATCAAACCAGAAGAAACCAAGATGTAAGAAGATCGATTTAAAACCATTAAAAAGAATAGAATGACCAGGAAGTTGAATAAATCTCATAGGAGGTATGAGGAAGAAGCTATCCCACTTTCTATTCAGATGATTCCAGATTAGCCTGTTCGGACTTGTGGCAATATCTTCATGTTTCATGTCAAACCAGGATGAACCAAGATGCAAGAAGCTAAACTTGAAACCATTAATCAGTATAGAATGACCAGGGAGTTGAATAAATCTCATAGTAGTTATGAGGAAGAAGCTATCCCACTTTCTATTCAGATGATTTTAGATTTGTCTGTTCAGACATATGGCAATATCTTCATGATTCCTATCAATCCAGGAGGAAACAAGATGTAAGAAGCTTGATTTGAAACCATTAAAAAGTATAGAATGACCAGGAAGTTGAATAAATCTCATAGGAGTTATGAGGAAGAAGCTATCTCACTTTCTATTCAGATGATTCCAGATTAGCCTGTTCAGACTTGTGGCAATATCTTCATGTTTCATATCAAACCAGGATGAACCAAGATGTAAGAAGCTTAACTTGAAACCATTAATCAGTATAGAATTACCAGGGAGTTGAATAAATCTCATAGGAGTTATGAGGAAGAAGCTATCCCACTTTCTATTCAAATGATTCCAGATTAGCCTGTTCGGACATTTGGCAATATCTTCATGATTCTTATCAATCCAGAAGGAAACAAGATGTAAGAAGCTTGATTTGAAACCATTAATCAGTATAGAATGACCAGGAATTTGAATAAATCTCATAGGAGTTATGAGGAAAAAGCTATCTCACTTTCTATTCAGATGATTACAGATTAGCTTGTTCGGACATATGGTAATATCTTCATGATTCTTATCAATCCAGGAGGAACCAAGATGTAAGAAGCTTGATTTAAACCATTAATCAGTGTATAATGACCAGGAAGTTTAATAAATCTCATAGGAGTTATGAGGAAGAAGCTATCCCACTTTCTATGCAGATGATTCCAGATTAGCATGTTCATACATATGGCAATATCTTCATGATTCTTATCAAACCAGGAGGAACCAAGATGTAAGAAGCTTAATTTGAAACCATTAAAAAGAATAGAATGACCAGGAAGTTGAATATATCTCATAGGAGTTATGAGGAAGAAGCTATCCCACTTTCTATTCAGATGATTCCTGATTAGCCTGTTCGGACTTGTGGCAATAACTTCATGTTTCATATCAAACCAGGATGAACCAAGATGCAAGAAGCTTAACTTGAAACCATTAATCAGTATAAAATGACCAGGGAGTTGAATAAATCTCATAGGAGTTATGAGGAAGAAGATATCCCACTTTCTATTCAGATGATTTTAGATTTGCCTGTTCAGACATATGGCAATATCTTCATGATTCCTATCAATCCATGAGGAAACAAGATGTAAGAAGCTTGATTTGAAACCATTAAAAAGTATAGAATGACCAGGAAGTTGAATAAATCTCATAGGAGTTATGAGGAAGAAGCTATCCCACTTTCTGTTCAGATGATTCTAGATTAGCATGGTCAGACTTGTGGCAATATCTTCATGTTTCATATCAAACCAGGATGAACCAAGATGTAAAAAGCTTAACTTGAAACCATTAATCAGTATAGAATTACCAGGGAGTTGAATAAATCTCATAGGATTTATGAGGAAGAAGCTATCCCACTTTATATTCAGATGATTCCAGATTAGCCTGTTCGGACATATGGCAATATCTTCATGATTCTTCTCAATCCAGGAGGAAACAAGATGTAAGAAGCTTGATTTGAAACCATTAATCAGTATAGAATGACCAGGAGTTTGAATAAATCTCATAGGAGTTATAAGGAAAAAGCTATCTCACTTTCTATTCAGATGATTACAGATTAGCTTGTTCGGACATATGGTAGTATCTTCATGATTCTTATCAATCCAAGAGGAACCAAGATGTAAGAAGCTTGATTTGAAACCATTAATCAGTGTATAATGACCAGGAAGTTTAATAAATCTCATAGGAGTTATGAGGAAGAAGCTATCCCACTTTCTATTCAGATGATTCCAAATTAGCATGTTCATACATATGGCAATATCTTCATGATTCTTATCAAACCAGGAGGAACCAAGATGTAAGAAGCTTAATTTGAAACCATTAAAAAGAATAGAATGACCAGGAAGTTGAATATATCTCATAGGAGTTATGAGGAAGACGCTATCCCACTTTCTATTCAGATGATTCCTGATTAGCCTGTTCGGACTTGTGGCAATATCTTCATGTTTCATATCAAACCAGGATGAACCAAGATGGAAGAAGATTAACTTGAAACCATTAATCAGTATAGAATGACATGGGGGTTGAATAAATCTCATAGGAGTTATGAGGAAGAAGATATCCCACTTTCTATTCAGATGATTTTAGATTTGCATGTTCACACATATGGCAATATCTTCATGATTCCTATCAATCCAGGAGGAAACAAGATGTAAGAAGCTTGATTTGAAACCATTAAAAAGTATAGAATGACCAGGAAGTTGAATAAATCTAATAGGAGTTATGAGGAAGAAGCTATCCCACTTTCTATTCAGATGATTCCAGATTAGCCTGTTCAGACTTGTGGCAATATCTTCATGTTTCATATCAAACCAGGATGAACCAAGATGTAAGAAGCTTAACTTGAAACCATTAATCAGTATAGAATTACCAGGGAGTTGAATAAATCTCATATGAGTTATGAGGAAGAAGCTATCCCACTTTCTATTCAGATGATTCCAGATTTGCCTGTTCGGACATATGGCAATATCTTCATGATTCTTATCAATCCAGGAGGAAACAAGATGTAAGAAGCTTGATTTGAAACCATTAATCAGTATAGAATGACCAGTAATTTGAATACATCTCATAGGAGTTATGAGGAAAAAGCTATCTCACTTTCTATTCAGATGATTACAGATTAGCTTGTTCGGACATATGGTAATATCTTCATGATTCTTATCAATCCAAGAGGAACCAAGATGTAAGAAGCTTGATTTGAAACCATTAATCAGTGTATAATGACCAGGAAGTTTAATAAATCTCATAGGAGTTATGAGGAAGAAGCTATCCCACTTTCTATTCAGATGATTCCAGATTAGCCTGTTCGGACATATGGCAATATCTTCATGATTCTCATCAAACCAGTAGGAACCAAGATGTAAGAAGCTTGATTTGAAACCATTACTAAGTACATAATGTCTAGTAAGTTGAATAAATCTCATAGGAGTTATGAGGAAGAAGCTATCCCACTTTCTATTCAGATGATTCCAGATTAGCATGTTCGGACTTGTGGCAATATCTTCATGTTTCATATCAAACCAGGATGAACCAAGATGCAAGATGCTTAACTTGAAACCATTAATCAGTATAGAATGACCAGGGAGTTGAATAAATCTCATAGTAGTTATGAGGAAGAGGCTATCCCACTTTCTATTCAGATGATTTTAGATTTGTCTGTTCAGACATATGGCAATATCTTCATGATTCCTATCAATCCAGGAGGAAACAAGATGTAAGAAGCTTGATTTGAAACCATTAAAAAGTATAGAATGACCAGGAAGTTGAATAAATCTCATAGGAGTTAGGAGGAAGAAGCTATCCCACTTTCTATTCAGATGATTCCAGATTAGCCTGTTCAGACTTTTGGCAATATCTTCATGTTTCATATCAAACCAGGATGAACCAAGATGTAAGAAGCTTAACTTGAAACCATTAATCAGTATAGAATTACCAGGGAGTTGAATAAATCTCATAGGAGTTATGAGGAAGAAGCTATCCCACTTTCTATTCAGATGATTCCAGATTAGCCTGTTCGGACATATGGCAATATCTTCATGATTCTTATCAATCCAGGAGGAAACAAGATGTAAGAAGCTTGATTTGAAACCATTAATAAGTATAGAATGACCAGGAATTTGAATAAATCTCATAGGAGTTATGAGGAAAAAGCTATCTCACTTTCTATTCAGATGATTACAGATTAGCTTGTTCGGACATATGGTAATATCTTCATGATTCTTATCAATCCAGGAGGAACCAAGATGTAAGAAGCTTTATTTGAAACCATTAATCAGTGTATAATGACCAGGAAGTTTAATAAATCTCATAGGAGTTATGCGGAAGAAGCTATCCCACTTTCTATGCAGATGATTCCAGATTAGCATGTTCATACATATGGCAATATCTTCATGATTCTTATCAAACCAGGAGGAACCAAGATTTAAGAAGCTTCATTTGAAACCATTAAAAAGAATAGAATGACCAGGAAGTTGAATATATCTCATAGGAGTTATGAGGAAGAAGCTATCCCACTTTATATTCAGATGATTTTAGATTTGCATGTTCACACATATGGCAATATCTTCATGATTCCTATCAATCCAGGAGGAAATAAGATGTAAGAAGCTTGATTTGAAACCATTAAAAAGTATACAATGACCAGGAAGTTGAATAAATCTCATAGGAGTTATGAGGAAGAAGCTATCCCACTTTCTATTCAGATGATTCCAGATTAGCCTGTTCAGACTTGTGGCAATATCTTCATGTTTCATATCAAACCAGGATGAACCAAGATGTAAGAAGCTTAACTTGAAACCATTAATCAGTATAGAATTACCAGGGATTTGAATAAATCTCATATGAGTTATGAGGAAGAAGCTATCCCACTTTCTATTCAGATGATTCCAGATTAGCCTGTTCGGACATATGGCAATATCTTCATGATTCTTATCAATCCAGGAGGAAACAAGATGTAAGAAGCTTGATTTGAAACCATTAATCAGTATAGAATGACCAGAAATTTGAATAAATCTCATAGGAGTTATGAGGAAAAAGCTATCTCACTTTCTATTCAGATGATTACAGATTAGCTTGTTCGGACATATGGTAATATCTTCATGATTCTTATCAATCCAAGAGGAACCAAGATGTAAGAAGCTTGATTTGAAACCATTAATCAGTGTATAATGACCAGGAAGTTTAATAAATCTCATAGGAGTTATGAGGAAGAAGCTATCCCACTTTCTATTCAGATGATTCCAGATTAGCCTGTTCGGACATATGGCAATATCTTCATGATTCTCATCAAACCAGTAGGAACCAAGATGTAAGAAGCTTGATTTGAAACCATTACTAAGTACATAATGACCAGTAAGTTGAATAAATCTCATAGGAGTTATGAGGAAGAAGCTATCCCACTTTCTATTCAGATGATTCCAGATTAGCATGTTCGGACTTGTGGCAATATCTTCATGTTTCATATCAAACCAGGATGAACCAAGATGCAAGATGCTTAACTTGAAACTATTAATCAGTATAGAATGACCAGGGAGTTGAATAAATCTCATAGTAGTTATGAGGAAGAAGCTATCCCACTTTCTATTCAGATGATTTTAGATTTGTCTGTTCAGACATATGGCAATATCTTCATGATTCCTATCAATCCAGGAGGAAACACGATGTAAGAAGCTTGATTTGAAACCATTAAAAAGTATAGAATGACCAGGAAGTTGAATAAATCTCATAGGAGTTATGAGGAAGAAGCTATCCCACTTTCTATTCAGATGATTCCAGATTAGCCTGTTCAGACTTTTGGCAATATCTTCATGTTTCATATCAAACCAGGATGAACCAAGATGTAAGAAGCTTAACTTGAAACCATTAATCAGTATAGAATTACCAGGGAGTTGAATAAATCTCATAGGAGTTATGAGGAAGAAGCTATCCCACTTTCTATTCAGATGATTCCAGATTAGCCTGTTCGGACATATGGCAATATCTTCATGATTCTTATCAATCCAGGAGGAAACAAGATGTAAGAAGCTTGATTTGAAACCATTAATCAGTATAGAATGACCAGGAATTTGAATAAATCTCATAGGAGTTATGAGGAAAAAGCTATCTCACTTTCTATTCAGATGATTACAGATTAGCTTGTTCGGACATATGGTAATATCTTCATGATTCTTATCAATCCAGGAGGAACCAAGATGTAAGAAGCTTTATTTGAAACCATTAATCAGTGTATAATGACCAGGAAGTTTAATAAATCTCATAGGAGTTATGAGGAAGAAGCTATCCCACTTTTTATTCAGATGATTCCAGATTAGCCTGTTCGGACTTGTGGCAATATCTTCATGTTTCATATCAAACCAGGATGAACCAAGATGCAAGAAGCTTAACTTGAAATCATTAATCAGTATAGAATGACCAGGGAGTTGAATAAATCTCATAGGAGTTATGAGGAAGAAGATATCCCACTTTCTATTCAGATGATTTTAGATTTGCCTGTTCAGACATATGGCAATATCTTCATGATTCCTATCAATCCAGGAGGAAACAAGATGTAAGAAGCTTGATTTGAAACCATTAAAAAGTATAGAATGACCAGGAAGTTGAATAAATCTCATAGGAGTTATGAGGAAGAAGCTATCCCACTTTCTGTTCAGATGATTCCAGATTAGCCTGTTCAGACTTGTGGCAATATCTTCATGTTTCATATCAAACCAGGATGAACCAAGATGTAAAAAGCTTAACTTGAAACCATTAATCAGTATAGAATTACCAGGGAGTTGAATAAATCTCATAGGAGTTATGAGGAAGAAGCTATCCCACTTTATATTCAGATGATTCCAGATTAGCCTGTTCGGACATATGGCAATATCTTCATGATTCTTCTCAATCCAGGAGGAAACAAGATGTAAGAAGCTTGATTTGAAACCATTAATCAGTATAGAATGACCAGGAGTTTCAATAAATCTCATAGGAGTTATGAGGAAAAAGCTATCTCACTTTCTATTCAGATGATTACAGATTAGCTTGTTCGGACATATGGTAATATCTTCATGATTCTTATCAATCCAAGAGGAACCAAGGTGTAAGAAGCTTGATTTGAAACCATTAATCAGTGTATAATGACCAGGAAGTTTAATAAATCTCATAGGAGTTATGAGGAAGAAGCTATCCCACTTTCTATTCAGATGATTCCAGATTAGCATGTTCATACATATGGCAATATCTTCATGATTCTTATCAAACCAGGAGGAACCAAGATGTAAGAAGCTTAATTTGAAACCATTAAAAAGAATAGAATGACCAGGAAGTTGAATATATCTCATAGGAGTTATGAGGAAGACGCTATCCCACTTTCTATTCAGATGATTCCTGATTAGCCTGTTCGGACTTGTGGCAATATCTTCATGTTTCATATCAAACCAGGATGAACCAAGATGGAAGAAGATTAACTTGAAACCATTAATCAGTATAGAATGACATGGGAGTTGAATAAATCTCATAGGAGTTATGAGGAAGAAGATATCCCACTTTCTATTCAGATGATTTTAGATTTGCATGTTCACACATATGGCAATATCTTCATGATTCCTATCAATCCAGGAGGAAACAAGATGTAAGAAGCTTGATTTGAAACCATTAAAAAGTATAGAATGACCAGGAAGTTGAATAAATCTCATAGGAGTTATGAGGAAGAAGCTATCCCACTTTCTATTCAGATGATTCCAGATTAGCCTGTTCAGACTTGTGGCAATATCTTCATGTTTCATATCAAACCAGGATGAACCAAGATGTAAGAAGCTTAACTTGAAACCATTAATCAGTATAGAATTACCAGGGAGTTGAATAAATCTCATATGAGTTATGAGGAAGAAGCTATCCCACTTTCTATTCAGATGATTCCAGATTTGCCTGTTCGGACATATGGCAATATCTTCATGATTCTTATCAATCCAGGAGGAAACAAGATGTAAGAAGCTTGATTTGAAACCATTAATCAGTATAGAATGACCAGTAATTTGAATACATCTCATAGGAGTTATGAGGAAAAAGCTATCTCACTTTCTATTCAGATGATTACAGATTAGCTTGTTCGGACATATGGTAATATCTTCATGATTCTTATCAATCCAAGAGGAACCAAGATGTAAGAAGCTTGATTTGAAACCATTAATCAGTGTATAATGACCAGGAAGTTTAATAAATCTCATAGGAGTTATGAGGAAGAAGCTATCCCACTTTCTATTCAGATGATTCCAGATTAGCCTGTTCGGACATATGGCAATATCTTCATGATTCTCATCAAACCAGTAGGAACCAAGATGTAAGAAGCTTGATTTGAAACCATTACTAAGTACATAATGTCTAGTAAGTTGAATAAATCTCATAGGAGTTATGAGGAAGAAGCTATCCCACTTTCTATTCAGATGATTCCAGATTAGCATGTTCGGACTTGTGGCAATATCTTCATGTTTCATATCAAACCAGGATGAACCAAGATGCAAGATGCTTAACTTGAAACCATTAATCAGTATAGAATGACCAGGGAGTTGAATAAATCTCATAGTAGTTATGAGGAAGAGGCTATCCCACTTTCTATTCAGATGATTTTAGATTTGTCTGTTCAGACATATGGCAATATCTTCATGATTCCTATCAATCCAGGAGGAAACAAGATGTAAGAAGCTTGATTTGAAACCATTAAAAAGTATAGAATGACCAGGAAGTTGAATAAATCTCATAGGAGTTAGGAGGAAGAAGCTATCCCACTTTCTATTCAGATGATTCCAGATTAGCCTGTTCAGACTTTTGGCAATATCTTCATGTTTCATATCAAACCAGGATGAACCAAGATGTAAGAAGCTTAACTTGAAACCATTAATCAGTATAGAATTACCAGGGAGTTGAATAAATCTCATAGGAGTTATGAGGAAGAAGCTATCCCACTTTCTATTCAGATGATTCCAGATTAGCCTGTTCGGACATATGGCAATATCTTCATGATTCTCATCAAACCAGGAGGAAACAAGATGTAAGAAGCTTGATTTGAAACCATTAATAAGTACATAATGACCAGTAAGTTGAATAAATCTCATAGGAGTTATGAGGAAGAAGCTATCCCACTTTCTATTCAGATGATTACAGATTAGCTTGTTCGGACTTGTGGCAATATCTTCATGTTTCATATCAAACCAGGAGGAACCAAGATGTAAGAAGCTTAATTTGAAACCATTAATAAGTATAGAATGACCAGGGAGTTGAATAAATATCATAGTAATTATGAGGAAGAACCTATCCCACTTTCTATTCAGATGATTCAAGATTAGCATGTTCAGACATATGGTAATATCTTCATGATTCTTATCAATCCAGGAGGAACCAAGATGTAAGAAGCTTGATTTGAAACCATTACTAAGTACATAATGACCAGTAAGTTGAATAAATCTCATAGGAGTTATGAGGAAGAAGCTATCCCACTTTCTATTCAGATGATTCCAGATTAGCCTGTTCAGACTTGTGGTAATATCTTTATGTTTCATTTCAAACCAGGATGAACCAACATGTAAGAAGCTTAACTTGAAACCATTAATTAGTATAGAATTACCAGGGAGTTGAATAAATCTCATAGGAGTTATGAGGAAAAAGCTATCTCACTTTCTATTCAGATGATTACAGATTAGCTTGTTCGAACATATGGTAATATCTTCATGATTCTTATCAATCCAAGAGGAACCAAGATGTAAGAAGCTTGATTTGAAACCATTAATCAGTGTATAATGACCAGGAAGTTTAATAAATCTCATAGGAGTTATGAGGAAGAAGATATCCCACTTTCTATTCAGATGATTTTAGATTTGCCTGTTCAGACATATGGCAATATCTTCATGATTCCTATCAATCCAGGAGGAAACAAGATGTAAGAAGCTTGATTTGAAACCATTAAAAAGTCTAGAATGACCAGGAAGTTGAATAAATCTCATAGGAGTTATGAGGAAAAAGTTATCCCACTTTCTGTTCAGATGTTTCAAGATTAGCCTGTTAGACTTGTGGCAATATCTTCATGTTTCATATCAAACCAGGATGAACCAAGATGTAAAAAGCTTAACTTGAAACCATTAATCAGTATAGAATTACCAGGGAGTTGAATAAATCTCATAGGAGTTATGAGGAAGAAGCTATCCCACTTTATATTCAGATGATTCCAGATTAGCCTGTTCGGACATATGGCAATATCTTCATGATTCTTATCAATCCAGGAGGAAACAAGATGTAAGAAGCTTGATTTGAAACCATTAATCAGTATATAATGACCAGGAGTTTGAATAAATCTCATAGGTGTTATGAGGAAAAAGCTATCTCACTTTCTATTCAGATGATTACAGATTAGCTTGTTCGGACATATGGTAATATCTTCATGATTCTTATCAATCCAAGAGGAACCAAGATGTAAGAAGCTTGATTTGAAACCATTAATCAGTGTATAATGACCAGGAAGTTTAATAAATCTCATAGGAGTTATGAGGAAGAAGCTATCCCACTTTCTATTCAGATGATTCCAGATTAGCATGTTCATACATATGGCAATATCTTCATGATTCTTATCAAACCAGGAGGAACCAAGATGTAAGAAGCTTAATTTGAAACCATTAAAAAGAATAGAATGACCAGGAAGTTGAATATATCTCATAGGAGTTATGAGGAATACGCTATCCCACTTTCTATTCAGATGATTCCTGATTAGCCTGTTCGGACTTGTGGCAATATCTTCATGTTTCATATCAAACCAGGATGAACCAAGATGGAAGAAGATTAACTTGAAACCATTAATCAGTATAGAATGACATGGGAGTTGAATAAATCTCATAGGAGTTATGAGGAAGAAGATATCCCACTTTCTATTCAGATGATTTTAGATTTGCATGTTCAGACATATGGCAATATCTTCATGATTCCTATCAATCCAGGAGGAAACAAGATGTAAGAAGCTTGGTTTGAAACCATTAAAAAGTATAGAATGACCAGGAAGTTGAATAAATCTCATAGGAGTTATGAGGAAGAAGCTATCCCACTTTCTATTCAGATGATTCCAGATTAGCCTGTTCAGACTTGTGGCAATATCTTCATGTTTCATATCAAACCAGGATGAACCAAGATGTAAGAAGCTTAACTTGAAACCATTAATCAGTATAGAATTACCAGGGAGTTGAATAAATCTCATATGAGTTATGAGGAAGAAGCTATCCCACTTTCTATTCAGATGATTCCAGATTAGCCTGTTCGGACATATGGCAATATCTTCATGATTCTTATCAATCCAGGAGGAAACAAGATGTAAGAAGCTTGATTTGAAACCATTAATCAGTATAGAATGACCAGGAATTTGAATAAATCTCATAGGAGTTATGAGGAAAAAGCTATCTCACTTTCTATTCAGATGATTACAGATTAGCTTGTTCGAACATATGGTAATATCTTCATGATTCTTATCAATCCAAGAGGAACCAAGATGTAAGAAGCTTGATTTGAAACCATTAATCAGTGTATAATGACCAGGAAGTTTAATAAATCTCATAGGAGTTATGAGGAAGAAGATATCCCACTTTCTATTCAGATGATTTTAGATTTGCCTGTTCAGACATATGGCAATATCTTCATGATTCCTATCAATCCAGGAGGAAACAAGATGTAAGAAGCTTGATTTGAAACCATTAAAAAGTATAGAATGACCAGGAAGTTGAATAAATCTCATAGGAGTTATGAGGAAGAAGTTATCCCACTTTCTGTTCAGATGATTCAAGATTAGCCTGTTAGACTTGTGGCAATATCTTCATGTTTCATATCAAACCAGGATGAACCAAGATGTAAAAAGCTTAACTTGAAACCATTAATCAGTATAGAATTACCAGGGAGTTGAATAAATCTCATAGGAGTTATGAGGAAGAAGCTATCCCACTTTATATTCAGATGATTCCAGATTAGCCTGTTCGGACATATGGCAATATCTTCATGATTCTTATCAATCCAGGAGAAAACAAGATGTAAGAAGCTTGATTTGAAACCATTAATCAGTATATAATGACCAGGAGTTTGAATAAATCTCATAGGTGTTATGAGGAAAAAGCTATCTCACTTTCTATTCAGATGATTACAGATTAGCTTGTTCGGACATATGGTAATATCTTCATGATTCTTATCAATCCAAGAGGAACCAAGATGTAAGAAGCTTGATTTGAAACCATTAATCAGTGTATAATGACCAGGAAGTTTAATAAATCTCATAGGAGTTATGAGGAAGAAGCTATCCCACTTTCTATTCAGATGATTCCAGATTAGCATGTTCATACATATGGCAATATCTTCATGATTCTTATCAAACCAGGAGGAACCAAGATGTAAGAAGCTTAATTTGAAACCATTAAAAAGAATAGAATGACCAGGAAGTTGAATATATCTCATAGGAGTTATGAGGAATACGCTATCCCACTTTCTATTCAGATGATTCCTGATTAGCCTGTTCGGACTTGTGGCAATATCTTCATGTTTCATATCAAACCAGGATGAACCAAGATGGAAGAAGATTAACTTGAAACCATTAATCAGTATAGAATTACCAGGGAGTTGAATAAATCACATATGAGTTATGAGGAAGAAGCTATCCCACTTTCTATTCAGATGATTCCAGATTAGCATGTTCAGACTTGTGGCAATATCTTCATGTTTCATATCAAACCAGGATGAACCAAGATGTAAGAAGCTTAACTTGAAACCATTAATCAGTATAGAATTACCAGGGAGTTGAATAAATCACATATGAGTTATGAGGAAGAAGCTATCCCACTTTCTATTCAGATGATTTCAGATTAGCCTGTTCGGACATATGGCAATATCTTCATGATTCTTATCAATCCAGGAGGAAACAAGATGTAAGAAGCTTGATTTGAAACCATTAATCAGTATAGAATGACCAGGAATTTGAATAAATCTCATAGGAGTTATGAGGAAAAAGCTATCTCACTTTCTATTCAGATGATTACAGATTAGCTTGTTCGGACATATGGTAATATATTCATGATTCTTATCAATCCAAGAGGAACCAAGATGTAAGAAGCTTGATTTGAAACCATTAATCAGTGTATAATGACCAGGAAGTTTAATAAATCTCATAGGAGTTATGAGGAAGAAGCTATCCCACTTTCTATTCAGATGATTCCAGATTAGCCTGTTCGGACATATGGCAATATCTTCATGATTCTCATCAAACCAGTAGGAACCAAGATGTAAGAAGCTTGATTTGAAACCATTACTAAGTACATAATGACCAGTAAGTTGAATAAATCTCATAGGAGTTATGAGGAAGTAGCTATCCCACTTTCTATTGAGATGATTCCAGATTAGCATGTTCGGACTTGTGGCAATATCTTCATGTTTCATATCAAACCAGGATGAACCAAGATGTAAGAAGCTTAACTTGAAACCACTAATAAGTATAGAATGACCAGGGAGTTGAATAAATATCATAGTAATTATGAGGAAGAACCTATCCCACTTTCTATTCAGATGATTCAAGATTAGCATGTTCGGACATATGGTAATATCTTCATGATTATTATCAATCCAGGAGGAACCAAGATGTAAGAAGCTTGATTTGAAACCATTAATCAGTGTAGAATGACCAGGAAGTTGAATAAATCTCATAGGAGTTATGAGCAAGAAGCTATCCCACTTTCTATTCAGATGATTCCAGATTAGCCTGTTCGGACATATGGCAATATCTTCATGATTCTCATCAAACCAGGAGGAACCAAGATGTAAGAAGCTTGATTTGAAACCATTACTAAGTACATAATGACCAGTAAGTTGAATAAATCTCATAGGAGTTATGAGGAAGAAGCTATCCCACTTTCTATTTAGATGATTCCAGATTAGCCTGTTCAGACTTGTGGCAATATCTTTATGTTTCATATCAAACCAGGATGAACCAACATGTAAGAAGCTTAACTTGAAACCATTAATCAGTATAGAATTACCAGGGAGTTGAATAAATCTCATAGGAGTTATGAGGAAGAAGCTATCCCACTTTCTATTCAGATGATTCCAGATTAGCCTGTTCAGACTTGTGGCAATATCTTCATGTTTCATATCAAACCAGGATGAACCAAGATGTAAGAAGCTTAACTTGAAACCATTAATCAGTATAGAATTACCAGGGAGTTGAATAAATCTCATAGGAGTTATGAGGAAGAAGCTATCCCACTTTCTATTCAGATGATTCCAGATTAGCATGTTCGGACATATGGCAATATCTTCATGATTCTTATCAATCCAGGAGGAAACAAGATGTAAGAAGCTTGATTTGAAACCATTAATCAGTATAGAATGACCAGGAATTTGAATAAATCTCATAGGAGTTATGAGGAAAAAGCTATCTCACTTTCTATTCAGATGATTACAGATTAGCTTGTTCAGACATATGGTAATATCTTCATGATTCTTATCAATCCAAGAGGAACCAAGATGTAAGAAGCTTGATTTGAAACCATTAATCAGTGTATAATGACCAGGAAGTTTAATAAATCTCATAGGAGTTATGAGGAAGAAGCTATCCCACTTTCTATTCAGATGATTCCAGATTAGCCTGTTCGGACATATGGCAATATCTTCATGATTCTCATCAAACCAGTAGGAACCAAGATGTAAGAAGCTTGATTTGAAACCATTACTAAGTACATAATGACCAGTAAGTTGAATAAATCTAATAGGAGTTATGAGGAAGAAGCTATCCCACTTTTTATTCAGATGATTCCAGATTAGCCTGTTTAGACTTGTGGCAATATCTTCATGTTTCATATCAAACCAGGATGAACCAAGATGTAAGAAGCTTAACTTGAAACCATTAATCAGTATAGAATTACCAGGGAGTTGAATAAATCTCATAGGAGTTATGAGGAAGAAGCTATCCCACTTTCTATTCAGATGATTCCAGATTAGCCTGTTCGGACATATGGCAATATCTTCATGATTCTTATCAATCCAGGAGGAAACAAGATGTAAGAAGATTGATTTGAAACCATTAATCAGTATAGAATGACCAGAAGTTTGAATAAATCTCATAGGAGTTGTGAGGAAAAAGCTATCTCACTTTCTATTCAGATGATTACAGATTAGCTTGTTCGGACATATGGTAATATCTTCATGATTCTTATCAATCCAAGAGGAACCAAGATGTAAGAAGCTTGATTTGAAACCATTAATCAGTGTATAATGACCAGGAATTTTAATAAATCTCATAGGAGTTATGAGGAAGAAGCTATCCCACTTTCTATTCAGATGATTCCAGATTAGCCTGTTCGGACATATGGCAATATCTTCATGATTCTCATCAAACCAGTAGGAACCAAGATGTAAGAAGCTTGATTTGAAACCATTACTAAGTACATAATGACCAGTAAGTTGAATAAATCTCATAGGAGTTATGAGGAAGACGCTATCCCACTTTCTATTCAGATGATTCCTGATTAGCCTGTTCGGACTTGTGGCAATATCTTCATGTTTCATATCAAACCAGGATGAACCAAGATGGAAGAAGCTTAACTTGAAACCATTAATCAGAATAGAATGACATGGGAGTTGAATAAATCTCATAGGAGTTATGAGGAAGAAGATATCCCACTTTCTATTCAGATGATTTTAGATTTGCCTGTTCAGACATATGGCAATATCTTCATGATTCCTATCAATCCAGGAGGAAACAAGATGTAAGAAGCTTGATTTGAAACCATTAAAAAGTATAGAATTACCAGGAAGTTGAATAAATCTCATAGAAGTTATGAGGAAGAAGCTATCCCACTTTCTATTCAGATGATACCAGATTAGCCTGTTCAGACTTGTGGCAATATCTTCATGTTTCATATCAAACCAGGATGAACCAAGATGTAAGAAGCTTAACTTGAAACCATTAATCAGTATAGAATTACCAGGGAGTTGAATAAATCTCATAGGAGTTATGAGGAAGAAGCTATCCCACTTTCTATTCAGATGATTCCAGATTAGCATGTTCGGACATATGGCAATATCTTCATGATTCTTATCAATCCAGGAGGAAACAAGATGTAAGAAGCTTGATTTGAAACCATTAATCAGTATAGAATGACCAGGAATTTGAATAAACCTCATAGGAGTTATGAGGAAAAAGCTATCTCACTTTCTATTCAGATGATTACAGATTAGCTTGTTCAGACATATGGTAATATCTTCATGATTCTTATCAATCCAAGAGGAACCAAGATGTAAGAAGCTTGATTTGAAACCATTAATCAGTGTATAATGACCAGGAAGTTTAATAAATCTCATAGGAGTTATGAGGAAGAAGCTATCCCACTTTCTATTCAGATGATTCCAGATTAGCCTGTTCGGACATATGGCAATATCTTCATGATTCTCATCAAACCAGTAGGAACCAAGATGTAAGAAGCTTGATTTGAAACCATTACTAAGTACATAATGACCAGTAACTTGAATAAATCTCATAGGAGTTATGAGGAAGAAGCTATCCCACTTTTTATTCAGATGATTCCAGATTAGCCTGTTTAGACTTGTGGCAATATCTTCATGTTTCATATCAAACCAGGATGAACCAAGATGTAAGAAGCTTAACTTGAAACCATTAATCAGTATAGAATTACCAGGGAGTTGAATAAATCTCATAGGAGTTATGAGGAAGAAGCTATCCCACTTTCTATTCAGATGATTCCAGATTAGCCTGTTCGGACATATGGCAATATCTTCATGATTCTTATCAATCCAGGAGGAAACAAGATGTAAGAAGATTGATTTGAAACCATTAATCAGTATAGAATGACCAGGAGTTTGAATAAATCTCATAGGAGTTATGAGGAAAAAGCTATCTCACTTTCTATTCAGATGATTACAGATTAGCTTGTTTGGACATATGGTAATATCTTCATGATTCTTATCAATCCAAGAGGAACCAAGATGTAAGAAGCTTGATTTAAAACCATTAATCAGTGTATAATGACCAGGAAGTTTAATAAATCTCATAGGAGTTATGAGGAAGAAGCTATCCCACTTTCTATTCAGATGATTCCAGATTAGCATGTTCATACATATGACAATATCTTCATGATTCTTATCAAACCAGGAGGAACCAAGATGTAAGAAGCTTAATTTGAAACCATTAAAAAGAATAGAATGACCAGGAAGTTGAATATATCTCATAGGAGTTATGAGGAAGACGCTATCCCACTTTCTATTTCAGATGATTCCTGATTAGCCTGTTCGGACTTGTGGCAATATCTTCATGTTTCATATCAAACCAGGATGAACCAAGATGGAAGAAGCTTAACTTGAAACCATTAATCAGTATAGAATGACATGGGAGTTGAATAAATCTCATAGGAGTTATGAGGAAGAAGATATCCCACTTTCTATTCATATGATTTTAGATTTGCCTGTTCAGACATATGGCAATACCTTCATGATTCCTATCAATCCAGAAGGAAACAAGATGTAAGAAGCTTGATTTGAAACCATTAAAAAGTATAGAATGACCAGGAAGTTGAATAAATCTCATAGGAGTTATGAGGAAGAAGCTATCCCACTTTCTATTCAGATGATTCCAGATTAGCCTGTTCAGACTTGTGGCAATATCTTCATGTTTCATATCAAACCAGGATGAACCAAGATGTAAGAAGCTTAACTTGAAACCATTAATCAGTATAGAATTACCAGGGAGTTGAATAAATCTCATAGGAGTTATGAGGAAGAAGCTATCCCACTTTCTATTCAGATGATTCCAGATTAGCATGTTCGGACATATGGCAATATCTTCATGATTCTTATCAATCCAGGAGGAAACAAGATGTAAGAAGCTTGATTTGAAACCATTAATCAGTATAGAATGACCAGGAATTTGAATAAATCTCATAGGAGTTATGAGGAAAAAGCTATCTCACTTTCTATTCAGATGATTACAGATTAGCTTGTTCGGACATATGGTAATATCTTCATGATTCTTATCAATCCAAGAGGAACCAAGATGTAAGAAGCTTGATTTGAAACCGTTAATCAGTGTATAATGACCAGGAAGTTTAAAAAATCTCATAGGAGTTATGAGGAAGAAGCTATCCCACTTTCTATTCAGATGATTCCAGATTAGCCTGTTCGGACATATGGCAATATCTTCATGATTCTCATCAAACCAGTAGGAACCAAGATGTAAGAAGCTTGATTTGAAACCATTACTAAGTACATAATGACCAGTAAGTTGAATAAGTCTCATAGGAGTTATGAGGAAGAAGCTATCCCACTTTCTATTCAGATGATTCCAGATTAGCATGTTCGGACTTGTGGCAATATCTTCATGTTTCATATCAAACCAGGATGAACCAAGATGTAAGAAGCTTAACTTGAAACCATTAATAAGTATAGAATGACCAGGGAGTTGAATAAATATCATAGTAATTATGAGGAAGAACCTATCCCACTTTCTATTCAGATGATTCAAGATTAGCATGTTCGGACATATGGTAATATCTTCATGATTCTTATCAATCCAGGTGGAACCAAGATGTAAGAAGCTTGATTTGAAACCATTAATCAGTGTAGAATGACCAGGAAGTTGAATAAATGTCATAGGAGTTATGAGGAAGAAGCTATCCCACTTTCTATTCAGATGATTCCAGATTAGCCTGTTCGGACATATGGCAATATCTTCATGATTCTCATCAAACCAGGAGGAACCAAGATGCAAGAAGCTTGATTTGAAACCATTACTAAGTACATAATGGCCAGTAAGTTGAATAAATCTCATAGGAGTTATGAGGAAGAAGCTATCCCACTTTCTATTCATATGATTCCAGATTAGCCTGTTCGGACTTGTGGCAATATCTTCATGTTTCATATCAAACCAGGATGAACCAAGATGTAAGAAGCTTAACTTGAAACCATTAATACATATAGAATGACCAGGGAGTTGAATAAATATCATAGTATTTATGAGGAAGAACCTATCCCACTTTCTATTCAGATGATTCAAGATCAGCATGATTCTTATCAATCCAGGAGGAACCAAGATGTAAGAAGCTTGATTTGAAACCATTAATCAGTATAGAATGACCAGGAATTTGAATAAATCTCATAGGAGTTATGAGGAAAAAGCTATCTCACTTTCTATCCAGATGATTCCAGATTAGCTTGTTCGGACATATGGTAATATCTTCATGACTCTTATCAATCCAAGAGGAACCAAAATGTAAGAAGCTTGATTTGAAACCATTGATCAGTTTATAATGACCAGGAAGTTGAATAAATCTCATAGGAGTTAGGAGGAAGAAGCTATCCCAGTTTCTATTTAAATGATTCCAGATTAGCCTGTTCAGACATATGGCATATCTTCATGTTTTATATCAAACCAGGATGAACCAAGATGCAAGAAGCTTAACTTGAAACCATTAATCAGTATAGAATGACCAGGGAGTTGAATAAATCTCATAGGAGTTATGAGGAAGAAGCTATCCCACTTTCTATTCAGATGATTCCAGATTAGCATGTTCAGACATATGGCAATATCTTCATGATTCTCATCAAACCAGGAGGAACCAAGATGTAAGAAGCTTGATTTGAAACCATTACTAAGTACATAATGACCAGTAAGTTGAATAAATCTCATAGGAGTTATGAGGAAGAAGCTATCCCACTTTCTATTCAGATGATTCCAGATTAGCCTGTTCGGACATATGACAATATCTTCATGATTCTTATCAAACCTGGAAGAACCAAGATGTAAGAAGCTTGATTTGAAACCATTAAAAGGTATAGAATGACCAGGAAGTTGTATAAATCTCATAGGAGTTATAAGGAAGAAGCTATCCCACTTTCTATTCAGATGATTCCAGATTACCATGTTCGGACATATGGCAATATCTTCATGATTCTCGTCAAACCAGAAGGAACCAAAATGTAAGAAGCTTGATTTGAAACCATTAGTAAGTAAAGAATGACCAGGAAGTTGAATAAATCTCATAGGATTTATGAGGAAGATGTTATCCCACTTTCTATTCAGATGATTCCAGATTTGCCTGTTCGGACATATGACAATATCTTCATGATTCTTATCAATCCAAGAGGAAACAAGATGTAAGACGCTTGATTTGAAACCATTAATCAGTATAGAATGACCAAGAAGTTGAATAAATATCATAGGAGTTATGAGGAAAAAACTATCTCACTTTCTATTCAGATGATTCCAGATTAGCCTGTTCAGACATATGGCAATATCTTCATTATTCATATTAAACCAGGATGAACAAAGATGTAAGAAGCTTGATTTGAAACCGTTAATCAGTGTAGAATGATCAGGAGGTTGAATAAATTTCATAGGAGTTATGAGGAAGAAGCTATCCCACTTTCTATTCAGATGATTCCAGATTAGCATGTTCGGACATATGGCAATATCTTCATGATTCTTATCAAACCAGGAGGAACCAAGATGTAAGAAGCTTGATTTGAAACCATTAATCAGTTTAGAATGACCAGGAAGTTGAATAAATCTCATAGGAGTTAGGAGGAAGAAGCTATCCCAGTTTCTATTTAAATGATTCCAGATTAGCCTGTTCAGACATATGGCATATCTTCATGTTTTATATCAAACCAGGATGAACCAAGATGCAAGAAGCTTAACTTGAAACCATTAATCAGTATAGAATGACCAGGGAGTTGAATAAATCTCATAGGAGTTATGAGGAAGAAGCTATCCCACTTTCTATTCAGATGATTCCAGATTAGCATGTTCAGACATATGGCAATATCTTCATGATTCTCATCAAACCAGGAGGAACCAAGATGTAAGAAGCTTGATTTGAAACCATTACTAAGTACATAATGACCAGTAAGTTGAATAAATCTCATAGGAGTTATGAGGAAGAAGCTATCCCACTTTCTATTCAGATGATTCCAGATTAGCCTGTTCGGACATATGACAATATCTTCATGATTCTTATCAAACCTGGAAGAACCAAGATGTAAGAAGCTTGATTTGAAACCATTAAAAGGTATAGAATGACCAGGAAGTTGTATAAATCTCATAGGAGTTATAAGGAAGAAGCTATCCCACTTTCTATTCAGATGATTCCAGATTACCATGTTCGGACATATGGCAATATCTTCATGATTCTCGTCAAACCAGAAGGAACCAAAATGTAAGAAGCTTGATTTGAAACCATTAGTAAGTAAAGAATGACCAGGAAGTTGAATAAATCTCATAGGATTTATGAGGAAGATGTTATCCCACTTTCTATTCAGATGATTCCAGATTTGCCTGTTCGGACATATGACAATATCTTCATGATTCTTATCAATCCAAGAGGAAACAAGATGTAAGACGCTTGATTTGAAACCATTAATCAGTATAGAATGACCAAGAAGTTGAATAAATATCATAGGAGTTATGAGGAAAAAACTATCTCACTTTCTATTCAGATGATTCCAGATTAGCCTGTTCAGACATATGGCAATATCTTCATTATTCATATTAAACCAGGATGAACAAAGATGTAAGAAGCTTGATTTGAAACCGTTAATCAGTGTAGAATGATCAGGAGGTTGAATAAATTTCATAGGAGTTATGAGGAAGAAGCTATCCCACTTTCTATTCAGATGATTCCAGATTAGCATGTTCGGACATATGGCAATATCTTCATGATTCTCATCAAACAAGGCGGAACCAAGATGTAAGAAACATGATTTGAAACCATTAGTAAGTATAGAATGACCAGGAAGTTGAATAAATCTCATAGGAGTTATGAGGAAGAAGCTATCCCACTTTCTATTCAGATGATTCCTGATTAGCTTGTTCGGACATATGGCAATATCTTCCTGATTCATATGAAACCAGGATGAACCAAGATGTGAGAAGCTTGATTTGAAACCATTAATCAGTGTAGAATGACCAGGAAGTTGAATAAATCTCATAGGAGTTATGAGGAAGAAGCTATCCCACTTTCTATTCAGATGATTCCAGATTAGCCTGTTCGGACATATGGCAATATCTTCATGATTCTCATCAAACCAGGAGGAACCAAGATGTAAGAAGCTTGATTTGAAACCATTACTAAGTACATAATGACCAGTAAGTTGAATAAATCTCATAGGAGTTATGAGGAAGAAGCTATCCCACTTTCTATTCAGATGATTCCAGATTAGCCTGTTCAAACTTGTGGCAATATCTTCATGTTTCATATCAAACCAGGATGAACCAAGATGTAAGAAGCTTAACTTGAAACCATTAATACGTATAGAATGACCAGGGAGTTGAATAAATATCATAGTAGTTATGAGGAAGAACCTATCCCACTTTCTATTCAGATGATTCAAGATTAGCATGTTCAGACATATGGTAATATCTTCATGATTCTTATCAATCCAGGAGGAACCAAGATGTAAGAAGCTTGATTTGAAACCATTAATCAGTATAGAATGACAAGGAATTTGAATAAATATCATAGGAGTTATGAGGAAAAAGCTATCTCACTTTCTATTCAGATGATTCCAGATTAGCTTGTTCGGACATATGGTAATATCTTCATGACTCTTATCAATCCAAGAGGAACCAAGATGTAAGAAGCTTGATTTGAAACCATTAATCAGTGTATAATGACCAGGAAGTTTAATAAATCTCATAGGAGTTATGAGGAAGAAGCTATCCCACTTTCTATTCAGATGATTCCAGATTAGCATGTTCGGACATATGGCAATATCTTCATTATTCTTATCAAACCAGGAGGAACCAAGATGTAAGAAGCTTGATTTGAAACCATTAAAAAGAATAGAATGACCAGGAAGTTGAATAAATCTCATAGGAGTTATGAGGAAGAAGTTATCCCACTTTCTATTCAGATGATTCCAGATTAGCCTGTTCAAACTTGTGGCAATATCTTCATGTTTCATATCAAACCAGGATGAACCAAGATGTAAGAAGCTTAAATTGAAACCATTAATACGTATAGAATGACCAGGGAGTTGAATAAATATCATAGTAGTTATGAGGAAGAACCTATCCCACTTTCTATTCAGATGATTCAAGATTAGCATGTTCAGACATATGGTAATATCTTCATGATTCTTATCAATCCAGGAGGAACCAAGATGTAAGAAGCTTGATTTGAAACCATTAATCAGTATAGAATGACAAGGAATTTGAATAAATATCATAGGAGTTATGAGGAAAAAGCTATCTCACTTTCTATTCAGATGATTCCAGATTAGCTTGTTCGGACATATGGTAATATCTTCATGACTCTTATCAATCCAAGAGGAACCAAGATGTAAGAAGCTTGATTTGAAACCATTAATCAGTGTATAATGACCAGGAAGTTTAATAAATCTCATAGGAGTTATGAGGAAGAAGCTATCCCACTTTCTATTCAGATGATTCCAGATTAGCATGTTCGGACATATGGCAATATCTTCATTATTCTTATCAAACCAGGAGGAACCAAGATGTAAGAAGCTTGATTTGAAACCATTAAAAAGAATAGAATGACCAGGAAGTTGAATAAATCTCATAGGAGTTATGAGGAAGAAGCTATCCCACTTTCTATTCAGATGATTCCAGATTAGACTGTTCGGACATATGGCAATATCTTCATGATTCTCATCAAACCAGGAGGAACCAAGATGTAAGAAGCTTGATTTGAAACCATTACTAAGTACATAATGACCAGTAAGTTGAATAAATCTCATAGGAGATATGAGGAAGAAGCTATCCCACTTTTTATTCAGATGATTCCAGATTAGTCTGTTCAGACTTGTGGCAATATCTTCATGTTTCATATCAAACCAGGATGAACCAAGATGTAAGAAGCTTAACTTGAAACCATTAATACGTATAGAATGACCAGGGAGTTGAATAAATATCATAGTAGTTACGAGGAAGAACCTATCCCACTTTCTATTCAGATGTTTCAAGATTAGCATGTTCGGACATATGGTAATATCTTCATGATTCTTATCAATCCAGGAGGAACCAAGATGTAAGAAGCTTGATTTGAAACTATTAATCAGTATACAATGACAAGGAATTTGAATAAATATCATAGGAGTTATGAGGAAAAAGCTATCTCACTTTCTATTCAGATGATTCCAGATTAGCTTGTTCGGACATATGGTAATATCTTCATGACTCTTATCAATCCAAGAGGAACCAAAGAAGCTTGATTTGAAACCATTAATCAGTGTATAATTACCAGGAAGTTTAATAAATCTCATAGGAGTTATGAGGAAGAAGCTATCCCACTTTCTATTCAGATGATTCCAGATTAGCATGTTCGGACATATGGCAATATCTTCATGATTCTTATCAAACCAGGAGGAACCAAGATGTAAGAAGCTTGATCTGAAACCATTAATCAGTGTAGAATGACCAGGAAGTTGAATAAATCTCATAGGAGTTATGAGGAAAAAGCTATCCCACTTTCTATTCAGATGATTCCAGATTAGCCTGTTCGGACATATGGCAATATCTTCATGATTCTTATCAAACCAGGAGGAACCAAGATGTAAGAAGCTTGATTTGAAACCATTAAAAGGTATAGAATGACCAGGAAGTTGTATAAATCTCATAGGAGTTATGAGGAAGAAGCTATCCCACTTTCTATTCAGATGATTCCAGATTACCATGTTCGGACATATGGCAATATCTTCATGATTCTCGTCAAACCAGGAGGAACCAAGATGTAAGAAGCTTGATTTGAAACCATTAGTAAGTAAAGAATGACCAGGAAGTTGAATAAATCTCATAGTATTTATGAGGAAGACGTTATCCCACTTTCTATTAAGATGATTCCAGATTTGCCTGTTCGGACATATGGTAATATCTTCATGATTCTTATCAATACAGGAGGAACCAAGATGTAAGAAGCTTGATTTGAAACTATTAATCAGTATACAATGACAAGGAATTTGAATAAATATCATAGGAGTTATGAGGAAAAAGCTATCTCACTTTCTATTCAGATGATTCCAGATTAGCTTGTTCGGACATATGGTAATATCTTCATGATTCTTATCAATCCAAGAGGAAACAAGATGTAAGAAGCTTGATTTGAAACCATTAATCAGTATAGAATGACCAAGAAGTTGAACAAATATCATAGGAGTTATGAGGAAAAAACTATCTCACTTTCTATTCAGATGATTCCAGATTAGCCTGTTCAGACATATGGCAATATCTTCATTATTCATATCAAACCAGGATGAACCAAGATGTAAGAAGCTTGATTTGAAACCGTTAATCAGTGTAGAATGATCAGGAAGTTGAATAAATTTCATAGGAGTTATGAGGAAGAAGCTATCCCACTTTCTATTCAGATGATTCCAGATTAGCCTGTTCGGACTTGTGGCAATATCTTCATGATTCTCATCAAACCAGGAGGAACCAAGATGTAAGAAGCTTGATTTGAAACCATTACTAAGTACATAATGACCAGTAAGTTGAAACCATTAAAAAGAATAGAATGACCAGGAAGTTGAATAAATCTCATAGGAGTTATGAGGAAGAAGCTATCCCACTTTCTATTCAGATGATTCCTGATTAGCTTGTTCGGACATATGGCAATATCTTCCTGATTCATATGAAACCAGGATGAACCAAGATGTGAGAAGCTTGATTTGAAACCATTAATCAGTGTAGAATGACCATGAAGTTGAATAAATCTCATAGGATTTATGAGGAAGAAGCTATCCCACTTTCTATTCAGATGTTTCCAGATTACCTTATTCGGACATATGGCAATATCTTCATGATTCTTATCAAACTAGGAGGAACCAAGATGTAAGAAGCTTGATTTGAAACCATTAATCAGAATAGAATGACCAGGAAGTTGAATAAATCTCATAGAAGTTATGAGGAAGAAGCTATCCCACTTTCTATTCAGATGATTCCAGATTAGCCTGTTCGGACTTGTGGCAATATCTTCATGTTTCATATCAAACCAGGATGAACCAAGATGTAAGAAGCTTAACTTGAAACCATTAATACGTACAGAATGACCAGGGAGTTGAATAAATATCATAGTAGTTATGAGGAAGAACCTATCCCACTTTCTATTCAGATGATTCAAGATTAGCATGTTCGGACATATTGTAATATCTTCATTATTCTTATCAATCCAGGAGGAACCAAGATGTAAGAAGCTTGATTTGAAACCATTAATCAGTATAGAATGACAAGGAATTTGAATAAATCTCATAGGAGTTATGAGGAAAAAGCTATCTCACTTTCTATTCAGATGATTCCGGATTAGCTTGTTCGGACATATGGTAATATCTTCATGACTCTTATCAATCCAAGAGGAACCAAGATGTAAGAAGCTTGATTTGAAACCATTAATCAGTGTATAATGACCAGGAAGTTTAATAATTCTCATATGAGTTATGAGGAAGAATCTATCCCACTTTCTATTCAGATGATTCCAGATTAGCATGTTCGGACATATGGCAATATCTTCATGATTCTTATCAAACCAGGAGGAACCAAGATGAAAGAAGCTTGATTTGAAACCATTAAAAAGAATAGAATGACCAGGAAGTTGAATAAATCTCATAGGATTTATGAGGAAGATGTTATCCCACTTTCTATTCAGATGATTCCAGATTAGCCTGTTCGGACATATGGCAATATCTTCATGATTCTCATCAAACCAAGAGGAACCAAGATGTAAGAAGCTTGATTTGAAACCATTACTAAGTACATAATGACCAGTAAGTTGAATAAATCTCATAGGAGTTATGAGGAAGAAGCTATCCCACTTTCTATTCAGATTATTCCAGATTAGCCTGTTTAGACTTGTGGCAATATCTTCATGTTTCATATCAAACCAGGATGAACCAAGATGTAAGAAGCTTAACTTGAAACCATTAATACGTATAGAATGACCAGGGAGTTGAATAAATATCATAGTAGTTATGAGGAAGAACCTATCCCACTTACTATTCAGATGATTCAAGATTAGCATGTTCGGACATATGGTAATATCCTCATGATTCTTATCAATCCAGGAGGAACCAAGATGTAAGAAGCTTGATTTGAAACCATTAATCAGGGTAGAATGACTAGGAAGTTGAATAAATCTCATAGGAGTTATGAGGAAGAAGCTACCCCATTTTTTATTATGATTCCAGATTAGCCTGTTCGGACATATGGCAATATCTTCATGATTCTTATCAAACCAGAAGGAACCAAGATGTAAGAAGCTTGATTTGAAACCATTAATCAGTGTAGAATGACCAGGAAGTTGAATAAATCTCATAGGAGTTATGAGGAAGAAGCTATCCCACTTTCTATTCAGATGATTCCAGATTAGCCTGTTCGGACATATGGCAATATCTTCATAATTCTTATCAAACCAGGAGAAACCAATATGTGAGAAGCTTGATTTGAAACCATTAAAAGGTATAGAATTACCAGGAAGTTGTATAAATCTCATAGGAGTTATGAGGAAGAAGCTATGCCACTTTCTATTCAGATGATTACAGATTACCATGTTCAGACATATGGCAATATCTTCATGATTCTCTTCAAACCAGGAGGAACCAAGATGTAAGAAGCTTGATTTGAAACCATTAGTAAGTAAAGAATGACCAGGAAGTTGAATAAATCTCATAGGATTTATGAGGAAGATGTTATCCCACTTTCTATTCAGATGATTCCAGATTAGCCTGTTCGGACATATGACAATATCTTCATGATTCTTATCAATCCAAGAGGAAACAAGATGTAAGAAGCTTGATTTGAAACCATCCTGGTTCGATATTAATCAGTATAGAATGACCAAGAAGTTGAATAAATATCATAGGAGTTATGAGGAAAAAACTATCTCACTTTCTATTCAGATGATTCCAGATTAGCCTGTTCAGACATATGGAAATATCTTCATTATTCATATCAAACTAGGATGAACCAAGATGTAAGAAGCTTGATTTGAAACCGTTAATCAGTGTAGAATGATCAGGAAGTTGAATAAATCTCATAAGATTTATGACGAAGAAGCTATCCCACTTTATATTAAGATGTTTCCAGATTACCTTATTCGGACATATGGCAATATCTTCATGATTCTTATCAAACCAGGAGGAACCAAGATGTAAGAAGATTGATTTGAAACCATTAAAAAGTATAGAATGACCAGGAAATTGAATAAATCTCATAGGAGTTATGAGGAAGAAGCTATCCCACTTTCTATTAAGATGATTCCAGATTAGTCTGTTCGGACTTGTGGCAATATATTCATGTTTCATATCGAACCAGGATGAACCAAGATGCACGAAGCTTAACTTGAAACCATTAATCAGTACAGAATGACCAGGGAGTTGAATAAATCTCATAGGAGTTATGAGGAAGAAGCTATCCCACTTTCTATTCAGATGATTCCAGATTAGCCTGTTCGGACATATGTCAATATCTTGATGATTCATATCAAACCAGGATAAACCAAGATGTAAGAAGCTTGATTTGAAACCATTAATCAGTTTAGAATGACCAGGAAGTTGAATAAATCTCATAGGAGTTAGGAGGAAGAAGCTATCCCAGTTTCTATTTAAATGATTCCAGATTAGCTGTTCAGACATATGGCATATCTTCATGTTTTATATCAAACCAGGATGAACCAAGATGCAAGAAGCTTAACTTGAAACCATTAATCAGTATAGAATGACCAGGGAGTTGAATAAATCTCATAGGAGTTATGAGGAAGAAGCTATCCCACTTTCAATTCAGATGATTCAAGATTAGCCTGTTCGGACATTTGGCAATATCTTCATGATTCTTATCAATCCAGGAGGAAACAAGATGTAAGAAGCTTGATTTGAAACCATTAATCAGTGTAGAATGACTTGGAAGTTGAATAAATCTCATAGGAGTTATGAGGAAAAAGCTATCTCACTTTCTATTCAGATGATTCCATATTAACCTATTCGGACATATGAGAATATCTTCATGATTCTTATCAATCCAGGAGGAACCAAGATGTAAGAAGCTTGATTTGAAACCATTAATCAGTGTAGAATGACCAGGAAGTTGAATAAATCTCATAGCAGTTATGAGGAAGAAGCTATCCCACTTTCTATTCAGATGATTCCAGATTAGCCTGTTCGGACATATGGCAATATCTTCATGATTCTTATCAAACAAGGAGGAACCAAGATGTAAGAAGCTTAATTTGAAACCATTAAAAGGTATAGAATGACCAGGAAGTTGAATAAATCCCATAGGAGTTATGAGGAAGAAGCTATCACTTTCTATTCAGATGATTCCAGATTAGCATATTCGGACATATGGCGATATCTTCATCATTCTCATCAAACCAGGAGGAACCATGATGTAAGAAGCTTGATTTGAAACCATTAGTAAGTATAGAATGACCAGGAAGTTGAATAAATCTC
Organism: Raphanus raphanistrum x Raphanus sativus; assembly: GCA_019705995.1. Classification (NCBI taxonomy): domain Eukaryota; kingdom Viridiplantae; phylum Streptophyta; class Magnoliopsida; order Brassicales; family Brassicaceae; genus Raphanus; species Raphanus raphanistrum x Raphanus sativus. The sequence continues at coordinate 804,811 of JADEVD010000012.1, forward strand.
ATAGGAGTTATGAGGAAGAAGCTATCCCACTTTCTATTCAGATGATTCCAGATTAGCCTGTTCGGACATATGGCAATATCTTCCTGATTCATATCAAACCAGGATGAACCAAGATGTAAGAAGCTTGATTTGAATCCATTAATCAGTGTAGAATGACCAGGAAGTTGAATAAATCTCATAAGATTTATGACGAAGAAGCTATCCCACTTTCTATTAAGATGTTTCCAGATTACCTTATTCGGACATATGGCAATATCTTCATGATTCTTATCAAACTAGGACGAACCAAGATGTAAGAAGCTTGATTTGAAACCATTAATCAGTATAGGATGACCACGAAGTTGAATAAATCTCATAGGAGTTATGAGGAAGAAGCTATCCCTCTTTCTATTCAGATGATTCCAGATTAGTCTGTTCAGACATATGGCAATATCTTTATTTTTCTTATAAAACCAGGAGGAATCAAGATGTAAGAAGCTTGATTTGAAACAATTAATCACTATATAATGACCAGGAAATTGAATAAATCTCATAGGAGTTATGAGGAAGAAGCTATCTCAGTTTCTACTTAAATGATTACAAATTAGCATGTTCGGACATATGGCAATATCTTCATGGTTCTTATAAATACAGGAGGAACCAAGATGTAAGAAGCTTGATTTGAAACCATTAATCAGTGTAGAATGACCAGAAAGTTGAATAAATCTCATAGGAGTTATGAGGAAGAAGCTATCCCTCTTTCTAATCAGATGATTCCAGATTAGCCTGTTCGGACATATGGCAATATATTTATTTTTCTTATAAAACCAGGAGGAATCAAGATGTAAGAAGCTTGATTTGAAACAATTAATCAGTATATAATGACCAGGAAGTTGAATAAATCTCATAGGAGTTATAAGGAAGAAGCTATCCCAGTTTCTATTTAAATGATTCCAGATTAGCCTGTTCGGGCATATGGCAATATCTTCATGATTCTTATCAATACAGGAGGAACCAAGATGTAAGAAGCTTGATTTGAAACCATTAGTCAGTGTAGAATGACCAGAAAGTTGAATAAATCTCATTGGAGTTATGAGGAAGAAGCTATCCCACTTTCTATTCAGATGATTCCAGATTAGCATGTTCGGACATATGGCAATATCTTCATGATTCTTATCAAACCAGGAGGAACCAAGATGTAAGAAGATTGATTTGAAACCATTAAAAAGTATAGAATGACCAGGAAATTGAATAAATATCATAGGAGTTATGAGGAAGAAGCTATCCCACTTTCTATTCAGATGATTCCAGATTAGCCTGTTCGGACTTGTGGCAATATATTCATGTTTCATATCAAACCAGGATGAACCAAGATGCACAAAGCTTACTTGAAACCATTAATCAGTACAGAATGACCAGGGAGTTGAATAAATCTCATAGTAGTTATGAGGAAGAAGCTATCCCACTTTCTATTCAGATGATTCCAGATTAGCCTGTTCGGACATATGGCAATATCTTGATGATTCATATCAAACCAGGATAAACCAAGATGTAAGAAGCTTGATTTGACACCATTAATCAGTTTAGAATGACCAGGAAGTTGAATAAATCTCATAGGAGTTATGAGGAAGAAGCTATCCCAGTTTCTATCTAAATGATTCCATATTAGCCTGTTCGGACATATGGCATATCTTCATGATTCTTATCAATACAGGAGGAACCAAGATGTAAGAAGCTTGATTTGAAACCATTAATCAGTGTAGAATGACCAGACAGTTGAATAAATCTCATGGGAGTTATGAGGAAGAAGCTATCCCACTTCCTATTCAGATGATTCCAGATTAGCATGTTCGGACATATGGCAATATCTTCATGATTCTTATCAATCCAGAAGGAAACAAGATGTAAGAAGCTTGATTTGAAACCATTAATCAGTATAGAATGACCAGGAAGTTGAATAAATCTCATAGAAGTTATGAGGAAAAAGCTATATCAATTTCTTTTCAGATGATTCCATACTAGCATGTTCGGACATATGGTAATATTTTAATGATTTTTATCATTCCAGGAGGAACCAAGATGTAAGAAGCTTGATTTGAAACCAATAATCAGTGTAGAATGACCAGGAAGTTGAATAAATCTAATAGGAGTTATGAGGAAGAAGCTATCCCACTTTCTATTCAGATGATTCCAGATTAGCATGTTCGGACATATGGCAATATCTTCATGATTTTCATCAAACCAGGAGGAACCAAGATGTAAGAAGCTTGATTTGAAACCATTAGTAAGTATAGAATGACCAGGAAGTTGAATAAATCTCATAGGAGTTATAAGGAAGAAGTTATCCCACTTTCAATTCAGATGATTCCAGATTAGCCTGTTCGGACAAATGACAATATCTTCATGATTCTTATCAATCCAGGAGGAAATAAGATGTAAGAAGCTTGATTTGAAACCATTAATCAGTATAGAATGACCAGAAAGTTGAATAAATCTCATTGGAGTTATGAGGAAAAAGCTATCTCACTTTATATTCAGATAAATCCAGATTAGCCTGCTCGGACATATGTCAATATCTTGATGATTCATATCAAACCAGGATAAACCAAGATGTAAGAAGCTTGATTTGAAACCATTTATAAGTATAGAATGACCAGAAAGTTGAATAAATGTCATAGGAGTTATGAGAAAGAAGCTATCCCAATTTCTATTCAGATGATTTCAAATTAGCATATTCGGACATATGGCAATATCTTCATGATTCTCATCAAACCAGGAGGAACAAAGATGTAAGAAGCTTGATTTGAAACCATCAGTAAGTATAGAATGACCAGGAAGTTGAATAAATCTCATAGGAGTTATGAGGAAAAATCTATTTCACTTTCTATTCAGATGATTCCAGATTAGCCTGTTCGGACATATGGCAATATCTTCATTATTCATATCAAAACAGGATGAACCAAGATGTAAGAAGCTTGATTTGAAACCGTTAATCAGTGTTGAATGATCAGGAAGTTGAATAAATGTCATAGGAGTTATGAGGAAGAAGCTATCCCACTTTCTATTCAGATGATTCCAGATTAGCATGTTCGGACATATGGCAATATCTTCATGATTCTCATCAAACAAGGCGGAACCAAGATGTAAGAAGCTTGATTTGAAACCATTAGTAAGTATAGAATGACCAGGAAGTTGAATAAATCTCATAGGAGTTATGAGGAAGAAGCTATCCCACTTTCTATTCAGATGATTCCAGATTAGCCTGTTCGGACATATGGCAATATCTTCATGATTCATATCAAACCAGGATGAACCAAGATGTAAAAAGCTTGATTTGAAACCATTAATCAGTGTAGAATGACCAGGAAGTTGAATAAATCTCATAGGATTTATGAAGAAGAAGCTATCCCACTTTCTATTCAGATGTTTCCAGATTATCCTATTTGAACATATGGCAATATCTTCATGATTCTTATCAAACTAGGAGGAACCATTAATCAGTATAGAATGACCAGGAAGTGGAATAAATCTCATAGGAGTTATGAGGAAGAAGCTATCCCACTTTCTATTCAGATGATTCCAGATTAGCCTGTTTGGACATATGGCAATATCTTTATTTTTCTTATAAAACCAGGAGGAATCAAGATATAGGAAGCTGGATTTGAAAAAATTAATCAATATATAATGACCAGGAAGTTGAATAAATTTCATAGGAGTTATGAGGAAGAAGCTATCCCACTTTCTATTCAATTGATTCCATATTAGCATGTTGGGACATATGACAATATCTTCATGATTCATATCAAACGAGGAGGAACCAAGATGTAAGAAGCTTGATTTGAAACCATTAATCAGTTTAGAATGACCAGGAAGTTGAATAAATCTCATAGGAGTTATGAGGAAGAAGTTATCCCACTTTCCATTCAGATGATTCCAGATTAGCTTGTTCGGACATATGACAATATCTTCATGATTCTTATCAATACAGGAAGAACCAAGATGTAAGAAGCTTGATTTGAAACCATTAAGCAGTGTAGAATGACGAGAAAGTTGAATAAATCTCATAGGAGTTATGAGGAAGAAGCTATCCCACTTTCTATTCAGATGATTCCAGATTAGCTTGTTCGGACATATGGCATTATCTTCATGATTCTTATCAAACCAGGAGGAACCAAGATGTAAGAAGATTGATTTGAAACCATTAAAAAGAATAGAATGACCAGGAAGTTGAATAAATCTCATAGGAGTTATGAGGAAGAAGCTATCCCACTTTTTATTCAGATGATTCCAGATTAGCCTATTCGGACATATGGCAATATCTTGATGATTCATATCAAACCAGGATAAACCAAGATGTAAGAAGATTGATTTGAAACCTTGAATCAGTTTAGAATGACCAGGAAGTTGAATAAATCTCATAGGAGTTATGAGGAAGAAGCTATCCCACTTTATATTCAGATGATTCCAAATTAGCATGTTCGGACATATGGCAATATTTTTATGATTCTTATCAATCCAGGAGGAAACAAGATGTAAGAAGCTTGAGTTGAAACCATTAATCAGTATAGAATGACCAGGAAGTTGAATAAATCTCATAGAAGTTATGAGGAAAAAGCTATCTCACTTTCTATTAAGATGATTCCATACTAGCCTGTTCGGACATATGGTAATATCTTCATGATTCTTATCAATCCAGGAGGAACCAAGATGTAAGAAGCTTGATTTGAAACCATTAATCAGTGTAGAATGACCAGGAATTTGAATAAATCTCATAGGAGTTATGAGGAAGAAGCTATCCCACTTTCTATTCAGATGATTCCAGATTAGCCTGTTCGGACATATGGCAATATCTTCATGATTCTTATCAAACCAGGAGTAACCAAGATGTAAGAATAAATCTCATAGTAGGTATGAGGAAGAAGATATCCCACTTTCTATTCAGATGATTCCAGAGTAGCATGTTCGGACATATGGCAATATCTTCATGATTCTCATCAAACCAGGAGGAACCAAGATGTAAGAAGCTTGATTTGTAACCATTAGTAAGTATATAATGACCAGGAAGTTGAATAAATCTCATAGGAGTTATGAGGAAGAAGTTATCCCACTTTCCATTCAGATGATTCCAGATTAGCTTGTTCGGACATATGACAATATCTTCATGATTCTTATCAATCCAGGAGGAAACAAGATGTAAGAAGCTTGATTTGAAGCCATTAATCAGTATAGAACGACCAGGAAGTTGAATAAATGTCATAGGAGTTATGAGGAAGAAGCTATCCCACTTTCTATTCAGATGATTCCAGATTAGCATGTTCGGACATATGACAATATCTTTATGATTCTTATCAAACCAGGAGGAACCAAGATGTAAGAAGCTTGATTTGAAACCATTAAAAAGTATAGACTGACCAGGAAGTTGAATAAATCTCATAGGAATTATGAGGAAGAAGCTATCCTACTTTCTATTCAGATGATTCCAGATTAGCATGTTCGGACATATGGCAATATCTTGATGATTCATATTAAACCAGGATAAACCAAGATGTAAGAAGCTTGATTTGAAACCATTAATAAGTATAGAATGACCAGAAAGTTGAATAAATGCCATAGGAGTTATGAGGAAGAAGCTATCCCACTTTCTATTCAAATGATTCCGGATTAGCATGTTCGGACATATGGCAATATTTTCATGATTCTTATCAAACCAGGAGGAACCAAGATGTAAGAAGCTTGATTCGAAACCGTTAATCAGTGTAAATGACCAGGAAGTTGAATAAATGTCATAGGAGTTATGAGGAAGAAGCTATCCCACTTTCTATTCAGATGATTCCAGATTAGCATGTTCGGACATATGACAATATCTTTATGATTCTTATCAAACCAGGAGGAACCAAGATGTAAGAAGCTTGATTTGAAACCATTAAAAAGTATAGACTGACCAGGAAGTTGAATAAATCTCATAGGAGTTATGAGGAAGAAGCTATCCTACTTTCTATTCAGATGATTCCAGATTAGCATGTTCGGACATATGGCAATATCTTCATGATTCTCATCAAACAAGGCGGAACCAAGCTGTAAGAAGCTTGATTTGAAACCATTAGTAAGTATAGAATGACCAGGAAGTTGAATAAATCTCATAGGAGTTATGAGGAAGAAGCTATCCCGCTTTCTATTCAGATGATTCCATATTAGCATGTTCGGACATATGGCAATGTCTTCCTGATTCATATCAAACCAGGATGAACCAACATGTAAGAAGCTTGATTTGAAACCATTAATCAGTGTAGAATGACCAGGAAGTTGAATAAATCTCATAGGAGTTATGAGGAAGAAGCAATCCCAGTTTCTATTCAGATGTTTCCAGATTACCCTGTTCGGACATATGGCAATATCTTCATGATTCTTATCAAACTAGAAGGAACCAAGATGTAAGAAGCTTGATTTGAAACCATTAATCAGTATAGAATGACCAGGAAGTTGAATAAATCTCATAGGAGTTATGAGGAAGAACCTATCCCACTTTCTATTCAGATGATTCCAGATTAGCATGTTCGGACATATGGCAATATCTTTATTATTCTTATAAAACCAAGAGGAATCAAGATGTAAGAAGCTTGATTTGAAACAATTAATCAGTATATAATGACCAGGAAGTTGAATAAATCTCATAGGAGTTATGAGGAAGAAGCTATCCCACTTTCTATTCAAATGATTCCATTTTAGCCTATTCGGACATATGACAATATCTTCATGATTAATATCAAACCAGGAGGAACCAAGATGTAAGAAGCTTGATTTGAAACCATTAATCAGTTTAGAATGACCAGGAAATTGAATAAATCTCATAGGAGTTATGAGGAAGAAGCTATCCCACTTTCTATTTAGATGATTTCAGATTAGCATGTTCGGACATATGGCAATATCTTCATGATTCTCATCAAACCAGGAGGAACCAAGATGTAAGAAGCTTGATTTGAAACCATTAGTAAGTATAGAATGACCAGGAAGTTGAATAAATCTCATAGGATTTATGAGGAAGAAGTTATCCCACTTTCAATTCAGATGATTCCAGATTAGCATGTTCGGACAAATGACAATATCTTCATGATTCTTATCAATCCAGGAGGAAACAAGATGTAAGAAGCTTGAGTTGAAACCATTAATCAGTATAGAATGACCAGGAAGTTGAATAAATCTCATTGGAGTTACGAGGAAAAAGCTATCTCACTTTATATTCAGATGATTCCAGATTAGCATGTTCGGACATATGTCAATATCTTGATGATTCATATCAAACCAGGATAAACCAAGATGTAAGAAGCTTGATTTGAAACCATTAATAAGAATAGAATGACCAGAAAGTTGAATAAATGTCATAGGAGTTATGAGAAAGAAGCTATCCCACTTTCTATTCAGATGATTTCAAATTAGCATATTCGGACATATGGCAATATCTTCATGATTCTCATCAAACCAGGAGGAACAAAGATGTAAGAAGCTTGATTTGAAACCATCAGTAAGTATAGAATGACCAGGAAGTTGAATAAATCTCATATGAGTTATGCGGAAAAATCTATTTCATTTTCTATTCAGATGATTCCAGATTAGCCTGTTCGGACATATGGCAATATCTTCATTATTCATATCAAAACAAGATGAACTAAGATGTAAGAAGCTTGATTTGAAACCGTTAATCAGTGTTGAATGATCAGGAAGTTGAATAAATGTCATAGGAGTTATGAGGAAGAAGTTATCCCACATTCTATTCAGATGATTCCAGATTAGCATGTTCAGACATATGGCAATATCTTCATGATTCTCATCAAACCAGGAGGAACCAAGATGTAAGAAGCTTGATTTGAAACCATTAGTAAGTATAGAATGACCAGGAAGTTGAATAAATCTCATAGGAGTTATGAGGAAGAAGCTATCCCACTTTCAATTCAAATGATTCCAGATTAGCCTGTTCGGACAAATGACAAAATCTTCATGATTCTTATCAATCCAGGAGGAAACAAGATGTAAGAAGCTTGAGTTGAAACCATTAATCAGTATAGAATGACCAGGAAGTTGAATAAATCTCATTGGAGTTATGAGGAAAAAGCTATCTCACTTTATATTCAGATAAGTCCAGATTAGCCTGCTCGGACATATGTTAATATCTTGATTATTCATATCAAACCAGGATAAACTAAGATGTAAGAAGCTTGATTTGAAACCATTAATAAGTATAGAATGACCAGAAAGTTGAATAAATGTCATAGGAGTTATGAGGAAGAAGCTATCCCACATTCTATTCAGATGATTCCAGATTAGCATGTTCGGACATATGGCAATATCTTCATGATTCTCATCAAACCAGGAGGAACCAAGATGTAAGAAGCTTGATTTGAAACCATTAGTAAGTATAGAATGACCAGGAAGTTGAATAAATCTCATAGGAGTTATGAGGAAGAAGTTATCCCACTTTCAATTCAGATGATTCCAGATTAGCCTGTTCGGACAAATGACAAAATCTTCATGATTCTTATCAATCCAGGAGGAAACAAGATGTAAGAAGCTTGAGTTAAAACCATTAATCAGTATAGAATGACCAGGAAGTTGAATAAATCTCATTGGAGTTATGAGGAAAAAGCTATCTCACTTTATATTCAGATAAGTCCAGATTAGCCTGCTCGGACATATGTCAATATCTTGATTATTCATATCAAACCAGGATAAACCAAGATGTAAGAAGCTTGATTTGAAACCATTAATAAGTATAGAATGACCAGAAAGTTGAATAAATGTCATAGGAGTTATGAGAAAGAAGCTATCCCACTTTCTATTCAGATGATTTCAAATTAGCATATTCGGACATATGGCAATATCTTCATGATTCTCATCAAACCAGGAGGAACAAAGATGTAAGAAGCTTGATTTGAAACCATCAGTAAGTATAGAAAGACCAGAAAGTTGAATAAATCTCATAGGAGTTATGAGGAAAAATCTATTTCACTTTCTATTCAGATGATTCCAGATTAGCCTGTTCGGACATATGGCAATATCTTCATTATTCATATCAAAACAGGATGAACCAAGATGTAAGAAGCTTGATTTGAAACCGTTAATTAGTGTTGAATGATCAGGAATTTGAATAAATATCATAGGAGTTATGAGGAAGAAGCTATCCCACTTTCTATTTAGATGATTCCAGATTAGCATGTTCGGACATATGGCAATATATTCATGATTCTCATCAAACAAGGCGGAACCAAGATGTAAGAAGCTTGATTTGAAACCATTAGTAAGTATAGAATGACCAGGAAGTTGAATAAATCTCATAGGAGTTATGAGGAAGAGGCTATCCTACTTTCTATTCAGATGATTCCAGATTAGCATGTTTGGACATATGGCAATATCTTCATGATTCATATCAAACCAGGATGAACCAAGATCTAAGACGCTTGATTTGAAACCATTAATCAGTGTAGAATGAACAGGGAGTTGAATAAATCTCATAGGAGTTATGAGGAAGAAGCTATCCCACTTTCTATTTTAGATGACTCTAGATTAGCATGTTCGGACATATGGCAATATCTTCATGATTCTTATCAAACCAGGAGGAACCAAGATGTAAGAAGCTTGATTTGAAACCATTAATCAGTATAGAATGACCAGGAAGTTGAATAAATCTCATAAGATTTATCAGTAAGAAGCTATCCCACTTTCTATTTAGATGATTTCATATTAGCCTGTTCGGACATATGACAATATCTTCATTATTCTTATAAAACCAGAAGGAATAAAAGACGCTTGATTTAAAACCATTAGTAAGTATAGAATGACCAAAAGGTTGAATAAATCTCATAGGAGTTATGAGGAATAAGCTATCCCACTTTCTATTCATATGAATCCAGATTAGCCTATTCGGACATATGGCAATATCTTCATGATTCTCATCAAACAAGGTGGAACCAAGATGTAAGAAGCTTGATTTGAAACCATTAGTAAGTATAGAATGACCAAGAAGTTGAATAAATCTCATAGGAGTTATGAGGAAGAAGCTATCCCACTTTCTATTCAGATGATTCCAGATTAGCATGTTCGGACATATGGCAATATCTTCATTATTCTTATAAAACCATGAGGAATCAGATGAAAGAAGCTTGATTTGAAACAATTAATCAGTATATAATTACCAGGAAGTTGAATAAATCTCATAGGAGTTATGAGGAAGAAGCTATCCCACTTTCTAATCAAATGATTCCAGATTAGCCTGTTCGGACATATGACAATATCTTCATGATTCTTACCAAACAAGGCGGAACCAAGATGTAAGAAGTTTGATTTGAAACCATTAATTAGTTTAGAATGAACAGGAAGTTGAATAAATCTCATAGGAGTTATGAGAAAGAAGCTATCCCACTTTCTATTTAGATGATTCCAGATTAGCCTGTTCGGACATATGACAATATCTTCATGATTCTCATCAAACAAGGCGGAACCAAGTTGTAAGAAGCTTGATTTGAAACCATTAGTAAGTATAGAATGACCAAGAATTTGAATAAATCTCATAGGAGTTATGAGGAAGAAGTTATCCCACTTTCTATTCAGATGATTCTAGATTAGCCTGTTCGGACATATGGCAATATCTTAATTATTCTTATAAAACCAGGAGGAATTAAGATGTAAAAGCTTGATTTTAAACAATTAATCAGTATATAATGACCAGGAAGTTGAATAAATCTCATAGGAGTTATGAGGAAGAAGCTATCCCACTTTCTATTCAAATGATTCCAGATTAGCATGTTCAGACATATGACAATATCTTTATGATTCATATCAAACCAGGAGGAAACAAGATGTAAGAAGCTTGATTTCAAACCATTAATCAGTTTAGAATGACAAGGAAGTTGAATAAATCTCATAGGAGTTCTGAGGAAGAAGCTATCCCACTTTCTATTTACACTAGAACCAATCTCCGCGCCACGCGCGGATAAGTGTTTGTTTAAGTGCCGATCATGATATATTATATTTATTGTTTGGTATGATTGTATTCAAAAACAAAAAAATTGCCGATCACCACTGAGTTATCATATCTCAAATATGAAAACCAAAGTTATACAAAGTTTTTATTTTCTGAAACAGTGTATAACGAAGAGAAGTTGTGATGAAATTGGTTGTAATAAATGATCTGCAATATATAGATAGTAAGTTAGTAACGTGAATAAAATTATATAGAATACAAAGATCTCATAATTAAGAAGATACCTCTTGTAGCATATGGGTTTAAGGAGTATTTTTTTTTTTGAAAGAGAATGCATTTTCCACTATTGGGTTGTTGAGCTTCTTGCGACAAAGTTTTCTTTAAAAGGTTTGTTTATAACAAACGTGGTGGTGGGACATTTAATGTTTGAATAGGATGTATTTTTGGGGGGGAAGAAGACCTTTGAAGATATCTTTGTAAACAACGTTCTTCACCTTTAGTTGGTGGGAATCAAGGTTTTTTGTCATCTAAGCAAAAAACAACTTTATTTTGAGAAAGAAAAAAATTAGATGGAAACAGAATTGGATTTGCTCATTAACAAATTAATAAATGTGTAATATCTTCCTTTTAGTAGTGTGATATATTTACAACATAACTTTTCAAAGTTCGTAGCTGCTAAATATGATTCACAGGCTACGCCCGGGTTATTTCTATAAAAAAATATTTTATTTTATAAAAATCATGATACGTCAATTCTCTTATTGACCCATTAAGAAAAAACATGTTAGACAGTCGTAATAGATTATTAAATATAAATCAAATAACATTTTTAAATTTGAATAAATTAAATAATATTTATTAAAATAATAATAACAATTTGGGTTGTGATTTTGCATCCAGTTAGTTATTTATGAAATTTTGTATTAAAATAATACAAATGCTTGTAAGATACTTAAAACTACCAAAATGGGAATCAAGTGCATATTACATATATAAATATTATTAAATTAGAGGAATTCTAATTTTAGCATATACTATTTGATACATTTTCTAAATTTATTTTTTAAATAAAAATTTTCATAAATACTTTAAATATGTGTTGAAAATAAGACTAAACTAATTCTCCTAAATTATTTATAAATGTTTATCATTTATAAAACATTTATAGAAGTTTATAAACCGAACCTCATTCTCTAAATAATAAATACTGAATAATAATTAGTAATTTCTAAACTCAATTTCTACAATTGCTTGAAAGCAGTATTAAAATATGGTATTTAAATTATGGTATTTTAGTAACTGCTCACTAAATTTGGATATTATTTTCTAATGTGTTTTTCATTTTTTTATTCAATTCTTGAAAACTTATGTATATATATTGCTTACAAAAATTTTATCGCTACGCGCGGATTTTGTAATATGAATTTGTTCCAATTTTTTATGTAAATCATTATTTTTGATGTCTTATTAATCTATGCCACTTATATGTTCCTCAAATATAGGATAAATAAATATTAAAACTATTTTTTTTGTTTTAAATACTGGTCCAAATTTTGTAATATTTTCAAATCCAAATTTTAACTTAATAGTTTACTTGTTTCTCAAAAATTATCCAGTTAAAAGAAACTATACAACAAATATAGAATTTCTGCTGATATATAATTTTATTTATCTTCGCTTACATGTTAATATATATTTTATAACAATTTAACCATTAATGTTTTACTGGTTAATTATATTGAAAAATTGATTCGTCCTGCGTATTTGTGGCAAATCGAGTTAATGATTACACGAAATATATTTGTTAGTTTTCTTCTCTGCATAATATATATATCATACTTACCATACACTGCAAGATTTGGAATTGGATTATTTATAAAATGAATAGGTTAGGTCTAAACACGAAATTGTCCAAAAACTCTATTTTCATTCAGAATTTTTCTTTTTCAAAATTTTAAATGTAGGAAACAGAAGACTGTCCAACGACTTCAAATATGTTACACATGTCTTAAAACTACTCGTAAATTATATGTAATTATTTTATCAGTTTTTTACAAAGCTATTTGAAAATAAGATGGCTTTGTGTTTACATTGTAAATAAATGTTCTGCCACAACTCTAATATCTCTTTAGCAAATATCAAGGTTAAAATTAACATAATTACAATTTACCTAAATAGAGATAGAAAAAAGTACATATATTTTATATTTGTACAATTGTAAAAGAGTTGAACAGAGTAAATGATTAAGGATAGTAGGAAAAACTTCTGATAGATTAGTGTATACAATCTTTCTCCTAGCTTCCACGATTTATTTTCGTAGAAGTTGAACATGATAGTCTATAGAGATGTCTGACAAAAGAAGATGTAAAGCTGCATACACGATACCATTTGGCTGCATACACTCTATATGACCATATAATGTGAGAATAATTTAACCAAGTAATCACTTTAGACTCATCCTATTGACAAAATCTTCTCTCCGTCCTCTTTCTTAATCCCAATATATTTCAAGTCAGTAGACAGCAGCACTATATATCCATTTCGACTCCGCCTGTTAAACCCAAAACCAACCAAGAAAGTATACTTTCTGTCAAAAAACAAAGAATAAATTGTTAAAAGAAGAGCAAAATAGAAATTCATTAACTCAAAAATCACTTAGTCAGATATTTGTTTGTGGCTTGCCTCATGTCCTCACCAATATTCTGGTGCTGGAAAACTTGCTATGGATCTCCATCCACGTTTTCATCCTTCTCTTGCACACTGCTAAATACTATAAAGTAAAATAAAGCAAAGCCTCTAGAGCTTAAAGAGGAACTTACTTCTTCCCTTCAGATTCCGCTTGTCTCAGTTTTTTTTTCCGACTTAGAAGATGTATACACTGCTCTTTGCAAAACCACTGCACATGAACATATAAATACATGAGAAGGGAAACGACAGACTTAGCTTCGACTGTTTAATATAAATTAGACTAAGAACAAAGAGAGAAACTGAAAAGGATAGTACTCATGACTCGTGACCACAAATGTAATTGCATAGCTGAATTTTAATTCAAGTCGATATATCTCTGAAAATATCTTAAGAGCAGCTTCGTGATATTAACGCAAAATTTAACAGTTCCCAAAAGCACAGCTGCGATCCTCATTGGTAAGACTTTCATTACAGTAAAATTAAGTGTAAAACCCTCTAACCATTGAACCAAGGAGCTTCCATAACCAGTAGACAAATATTTTATTATACATGTTCAGTATGTGTTGTATGAAACTGATTTTTCAGCTTGTGTATCCTAAACAGATGCGTAATACGACACTTACCGAGTAAGCAAATTAACCAATCATGCACTGTTTTCTTTAACCTGCGGTCCTGCCCAATTCAAATAGCCATTGATTCATAATCAACACTCTTTTCTGCAACAAACGGAAAAAAACCAATAACGTGTGTTATGGTCAAAAGGGTGGATATTGTTTATATCTGTAAACATGAACAGCAAACTCCAAAAACATAAACGGGACCAACAGACAGAGAATGAATGAAAGGAAAACTAACCAACTTGTCCCTTGCAAGATAACGTGAACAATTTTTCCTCGCCGAAGAGGCTTTTCAATGTCAGAATCACTCAGATTCCATCACTTTTGTGCAGCTGCAGAAGCATCTGAAGCTTAATAGAAGATGAACAACATCGAAAAGGAAATGTAAAAATTGTTATTCAATCTTCTTAACTGACAAAACTGTTATTTACATCTATATATAGAGAGGTTACTAAACCGGACTAAACCAGTCTAAATTACATTTACAAAGTAACCAATATAAACCATCTAATACCCCCCCTCAAGATGGAGGTGTGTAGATGTCCAAAACACCCATCTTGGAAATGAGATCTCGGAAAGGAGATGGGTATAATGCCTTCGTCAACACGTCTGCTATCTGATTATGTGTTCTCACATGCATGGTCTTGATCATACCACTATCAATACGCTCACGGATAGTGTAGCAATCTTGATCAACATGCTTCGTCCTCTCGTGATAAACAGAGTTGTTGGCGATGTGTAGTGACGCTGTGTTGTCGCCATAGAGATGAGTAGGCAGCGTCATCGGTATCTGCAAGTCTTTCATGATACGAAGCAACCATTCTATCTCACATGATGCGTCTGCAAGAGCTCTGAACTCAGCTTCCGCTGTGCTTCTGGATACGGTTCGTTGCTTCTTAGCACGCCAAGTTACCAAAGACTCTCCCAAGAACATAGCATATCCTGTTACAGATTTTCGATCATCAACACAAGTTCCCCAATCAGCATCTGCAAATCCTCTCAAGTCAAATGTGCCGTCAGCTGCATAGAACAGACCCTGCCCCACTGTTCCTTTAAGATACCGCAGCAGTTTGTGAGCTGCTTTGAGATGCGCTTCTCGAGGGGCAGAGGAGTATTGACATAGCTTGGTGAGAGTATAAGCTATGTCAGGTCTAGTAATGGCTAGGTACATCAATCTTCCCATCATGCGCCTGTATACTTTCGGATCAGTCAACAAAGGACCCATCTCATGCACGATCTTAGAACCATCTTTGGGAAGAATAGTTTCCTTGGATAGACGCACTGTAGGATCAAGAGGAATAGATGACGGCTTGCTGCCAAGAAAACCTGTGTCATCAAGCAACTCAAGAATATATTTCCTCTGACAAACAGATATCCCTTTCTCAGTACGTGCTATCTCCAAGCCGAGGAAGTACTTTGCTGCGCCAAGGTTACGCAGTTTGAAATGTGACTCTAACTCAGCAACAAACTCTTGTACTGCATCGTCACTGTTACTTGCAACCAATATATCGTCTACATATATCAATACTGCCAAGTATCTTCCACCCGAATTCTTCACAAACAAAGTGTGATCATCTTGGGATTTCTGAAAACCCATCTGGAGTATAGTAGTAGATAGTTTCAAGTACCATTGACGAGATGCCTGCTTGAGACCGTATAGTGACTTGTGTAGTCTGCAAACAGCATTCGGTGGAACTGAAACTCCAGTTAGCTCTTCATAACCTTGAGGCAGCTTCATATAAATTTCTTCATCAAGGTCTCCATTTAGAAATGCGTTTGAGATGTCTAGTTGAGTGAGAGACCACTTCATCTTAGCAGCAGCATCAATCAAAACGCGAACCGTGCTTAGCTTAGCAACCGGTGAAAAGGTTTCTTGATAGTCTACACCTTCCTCCTGTGTATAACCTTTCCCAACAAGACGTCCTTTCTTTCTTTCTTCTGTACCATCAGCATGATATTTTGTCTTGTAAAGCCATTTGCAACCAATAGGCTTCTTACCAGGTGGTAAAGAACATACACTCCAAGTCTTAGTTCGTTCTTGAGAACCTATCTCTTCTTTCATAGCGTCACACCACAACTTGTCAAGAATTGCCTCTGAAAACTTTTGGGGATCTTTTGATTTTGTGATGGAATTTATGAAAGCTTGAAAAGGTTCAGATAAGGAAGTATAAGAGATATATTTGGTCATTGGGTAAGGGGTAGAGGAAGATGGATTAGAATCAACAGTATAACAATGAAAATCCTGCAAATTTGCTGGTGGTTTCTTGTTTCGAATAGGTCGTTTTCCAGAGGGAAAAGGAACCGTAGAAGATGACACATCTTGATGTGGATGTGTATCAGAAGATGTTGGTTTAGAGAACACAACATCGGGCACAGCAGGCGAATGAACATGAGGAAAGAAAGATTTGACATCATCATTTAGAGATGGTGATGCAAAGGAAAAAAATTTCCTCATGAAAAAGCACATGTCTGGAAATAGAAACAGAGTGTGTCTCTATGTCTAATAGCTTGTATCCCTTATAACCCGCTGGATAACCTAGAAAGACACAAGCCCTAGCTTTAGGATCAAACTTAAGTCTATTCTTAGAAGATGTGCTCACATAGCAAAGGCAACCAAAGGTTTTCAAAGACTCATAATCTGGTTTCTTGCTAGTAAGCTTTTCTAAAGGCGACTTGTTTCCTAAAACAGGGGAAGGTAATCTATTTATGAGGAAAACAGCAGTAAGAACACATTCACCCCAGAATTTTAAAGGCACATTCGACTGAAACAACAATGCTCTAGCAACATTTAAAATATGCTGGTGTTTTCTTTCAACAACTGAGTTTTGCTCAGGAGTGTCAGGACAAGAATGATATGCAATGATACCTCTAGCAGCATAAAAATCAGTAAACCGCAGTTCATTTGCATTATCAGATCTAACTGCTTTAACATTGACATTGTATTGATTGGAAACCATTTTGACAAAATCAGGAAATATGTTCAAAACATCAGATTTGGCACGCATCAAGAAAACCCAAGTGGCTCTGCTATAATCATCAACAATGGTCAGGAAATATCTCGAATCATCTACAGCAGGTTCAGCAAAAGGACCCCAAGTGTCAATATGAAGAAGATCAAAAGCATTTTTACTCATGTTATGACGAGGTTTGAAAGCAATGCGTTTTTGTTTGGACAAATGACAAACATGACAAGCTTCAGAATGATCTTTATTGATTTTGGAATTTGACAAATGAAGATCTTTACACAAGTTTTCAATCTTAACCATTGATGGATGACCTAATCGTTTATGCCAAGTATGGATGTCAACAACAGCAGAAACATAAGACATACCTTTAAAAGATAAAGAACTATGATTGTTATTGACTTCCAAGACATATAAGTTGCCAACTTGACTACCTTGACCAATCGTCAATGCCTGAGTAAGATCCTGGATTGCGCAATCATCAGCAGTAAAAGAAACTTTAGAATGCAATGTTTTTGTTAAAACGCTTACACTCAGTAAGTTGAATTTGAAATCAGGAATATAAAGCACATTGAACAGAGTGATGGAATCAGTCAAATGAATGCATCCTACCCCAACTATACTAACAGTGTAACCATTAGGGAGGGTGACATAAGTTTGGTCTAAGGTTTTGTATTCACTAAACAGGTTCCTATCATGACTAACTTGGTGAGTGGCTCCTGAGTCTATGATCCAAGCTCTAAGAGACACATCTGTTTCTTTAGATGCAGACGAAATAAGCATGTCATGATAAGAATGATTGTAAAGAGATATGAAGTTACCGGAAAGGCTTCCTGTAATCTGTGAAATCACAGGAGCAGTAGCTGAAGTCGAGGCAATAGATTTCTCAGTTGTGGATGTGACACTAGGAGATTGGAGTTGATTACTCAAGTACGAGATCATTGACTGAAGTTGATCTTTGGAGAACTGGTCACAAGCGATGTCATCATGCTGTCCTTTGTCCAGAGAGTTCACCGACTGTGTGAGAGCCATGTTTGCAGAGGCCACAGTGTTGGGTTTCTTCCCTTTGAACATCCCTGGAGGGTAGCCATGTTTCTTGTAACACTTGTCAATTGTATGACCCAGCCTAGAGCAGTAAGAACATTTCAATTTGTTGTAGTTGCCTTGAGCGAGAAGGACTTGATTGTTCTCTGCTGAGCTGTTGTCTTGAATTTGGAAAGCTGCAGGATTTGTCACACGTTGAGCTGAACTAACAATTCTTTGACTCTCATCTTGATCAAGCATGTTGTATATCTCTGTGAGACTCGGACGAGGTTTCATGTTGAGGATTTGTCCTCGGATATTGGAGAAACTCTCGTTAAGCCCCATGAGAAACTGAATAATCCTACTTGTTTCTGCTTCCTCCATTAACTCTTTGACATGGTCACATTGACATCGTCTTGCAGTAGTGATTCTTGTGTTAGACAGTTGCTCCCATAGTGTTTTCTTCTTGGTGTAGTATGCAGATAGGTCCATTGATCCTTGTTTCAGAGTAGCAATGGATTGTTCCAACTGATACTTTCTTGGGAGATTACTGACACGGAATCTCGAGTAAAGATCGTTCCACATCTCAACTGCATCATCATAGTATAAGATACTATCATAGATCTCTTGAGTCACAGTGTTGAGTAGCCAAGACTTAACCATACTGTTACAGCGACTCCATATCTTGTAAAGCGGATCATCTTGAGCTGGCCTAATCAGAGATCCATCAACAAAGCCTATCTTGTTCTTAGCATCTAGACTCATCCTGATCGTTATGTACCAGTTATTGTAGTTTAATCCATCTAATTTCTGGTTCGCGATTACTAATCCAGGATGATCAGCCGAGTGCAAGAAATAAGGACTGTGAGTATTGTCGATGGAATGAGTACCGGACTGTAGAGATCCTGAAGGACGGTGAGGTTTCGGCATCGGAGCGATTGCGATCTCAGGTTCGTCGTCCTCTGTTGCGGAATTTTGAGGACGATGACGCATCGCAGAGGTCTCCGAGTCAGAAACAGTAGTACGAGTTCTCATCTTCCTTCCTTGCTTCGCCATGGTGTAGATCGAGATCTGAAGTTGCAGAGAAACGAAGTCGGAGATCAAGAATCACCGATAGCGATGATTTTCCGATTCGTAACTTCAATCGAAGCTCAGATACAGCTGGATCTTCACGAATTGATGACGAAAACGAAGAGATTATGAGAAAAGCGAGTTGAAATCAGAGAAAACGAGCTGGAATTGCTCTGATACCATAATAGAAGATGAACAACATCGAAAAGGAAATGTAAAAATTGTTATTCAATTTTCTTAACTGACAAAACTGTTATTTACATCTATATATAGAGAGGTTACTAAACCGGACTAAACCAGTCTAAATTACATTTACAAAGTAACCAATATAAACCATCTAATAAAGCTTCTTGATGATCACAAAGTCCGGCAACAACCTGAACTGCAAGCAATCTGCTTTGAAATTGAAAACTTTAAAAAAAATTAGCTTCCATTAGTTGAAACAGGAACCGATTCTTCAGAATTTCTATCCATTATCTCCAATGTCTACAAAAAAAGGGAAACTATGTTCTGGTGATTAAACTCGCAGGAACTAATCTAATAGACAAATATAAATCAGAAACACAAAAAAAAATCATTATACTGAAAGTCGCAGGAACTAATTTAATAGACAAATATAAATCAGAAACACAAATATTATAATGAATAACTTGGATAAATTAATCAAATCGACAAAAATAAACCACAATCAGAAACGGATACGAAGATAGATGGAGAAGCTAAACAGACAACTCCGCCTAAAAATAACATCAAGATGCATCCTTCCTGAGCTTAGATGTTAACAGGGCTTAGAGTGTTGGTCTAGGAGCTTCAACCTCTGAGTACATGCCTAACAACAAACCCATAAACCAAAATCTCTTTGCCGAGTGTTTTCTGACCGAGTGTTTTCTGACCGATTTGCGGATAACGTCATCGAAATGAGCAGTGAAGAGGATTGGACTATTTTTTTGAGAAAATCTAAAACCAAAAGATAGATTTATATAGGATGTCGAAGCAAACAACACGAAAAGTTCCAAGGAGCTAGGAGTGAGAAATCGAAGAGATTCCATTAAAGAGAGTAAAAGGAGTGGGCAGAGAATTGATTGTTCGAAAAGGATCAGGAAGAAGAGAAGGAAGATGAAAGGATTCTCAATCGAGATCGTGAGATTAGGTTTGCAAAGCGGCGCATGTGGAGATTCTCAATCGAGAAAGAAGATGTACGAATGGGCTGACGAAAAAAAAAGTGAGATGGGCTTAACATCCCAATTCGCGAAAGAGAAGTCGAAGCCCAGTTTACCTCCACCTGTCCAACGTGCCAGATGATCTTATTTCCTATTGGCTGAATAAATTAAATGACGTGGATGCTCTCATAGAGCTCCGTATCCTCCTTTTGGTAGTGTAATAGATGATTCCAGATTAGCATGTTCGGACATATGGCAATATCTTCATGATTCTTATCAATTCAGGAGGAACCAAGATGTAAGAAGATTGAATTGAAACCATTAATCAGTGTATAATTACCAGGAAGTTGAATAAATCTCATAGGAGTTATGAGGAAGAAGCTAACCCACTTTCTAGATGATTCCAGATTAGGATGTTCGGACATATGGCAATATCTTCATGATTCTTATCAAACAAGGAGGAACCAAGATGTAAGAATCTTGAATTGAAACCTTTAGTAAGTATAGAATGACCAGAAAGTTGAATAAATCTCATAGTAGTTATGAGGAAGAAGCTATCCCACTTTCTTTTTAGTTGATTCCAGATTAGCCTGTTCGGACATATGGCAATATCTTCATGATTCATATCAAACCAGGATGAACCAAGATGTAAGAAGCTTTATTTGAAACCATTAATCA
Organism: Raphanus raphanistrum x Raphanus sativus; assembly: GCA_019705995.1. Classification (NCBI taxonomy): domain Eukaryota; kingdom Viridiplantae; phylum Streptophyta; class Magnoliopsida; order Brassicales; family Brassicaceae; genus Raphanus; species Raphanus raphanistrum x Raphanus sativus. The sequence continues at coordinate 825,962 of JADEVD010000012.1, forward strand.
GTATATAATGACCAGGAAGTTGAATAAATCTTATAGGAGTTATTAGGAAGAAGCTATCTGATAAGAGGACTTTTCAAGGGTAAGAAGTTTGATTTGAAACCATTAATCAGTTTAGAATGACCAGAAAGTTGAATAAATCTCATAGGAGTTATGAGGAAGAAGCTATCCCAGTTTTTATTTAAATGATTCCAGATTATCCTGTTCGGACAAATAACAATATCTTCATGATTCTTATCAATACAGGAGGAACCAAGATGTAAGAAGCTTGATTTGAAACCATTAATCAGTGTAGAATGGCCAGAAAGTTGAATAAATCTCATAGAAGTTATGAGGAAGAAGCTATCCCACTTTCTATTCAGATGATTCCAGATTAGCATGTTCGGACATATGGCAATATCTTCATGATTCTTATCAAACCAGGAGGAACCAAGATGTAAGAATATTGATTTGAAACCATTAAAAAGTATAGAATGACCAGGAAGTTGAATAAATCTCATAAGAGTTATGAGGAAGAAGCTATCCCACTTTCTATAGGCAATATCTTGATGATTCATATCAAACCAGGATAAACAAGATGTAAGAAGATTGATTTGAAACCATTAATCAATATAGAATGACCAGGAAGTTGAATAAATCTCATAGGAGGTATGAGGAAGAAGGTATCCCACTTTCTATTCAGATGATTCCAGATTAGCATGTTCGGACATATGGCAATATCTTCATGATTCTCATCAAACCAGGAGGAACCAAGATGTAAGAAGCTTGATTTGAAACCATTAATCAATATAGAATGACTAGGAAGTTGAATAAATCTCATAAGAGTTATGAGGAAGAAGCTATCCCACTTTCTATAGGCAATATCTTGATGATTCATATCAAACCAGGATAAACAAGATGTAAGAAGATTGATTTGAAACCATTAATCAATATAGAATGACCAGGAAGTTGAATAAATCTCATAGGAGTTATGAGGAACAAGTTTTCCCACTTTCTATTCAGATGATTCCAGATTAGCCTGTTCGGACATATGACAATATCTTCATGATTCTTATCAATCCAGGAGGAAACAAGATGTAAGAAGCTTGATTTGAAACCATTAATCAGTATAGAATGACCAGGAAGTTGAATAAATCTCATAGGAGTTATGAGGAAAAAGCTATCTCACTTTCTATTCAGATGATTCCAGATTAGCCTGTTCGGACATATGGCAATATCTTCATGATTCTTATCAAACCAGGAGGAACCAAGATGTAAGAAGCTTGATTTGAAACCGTTAATCAGTGTAAATGACCAGGAAGCTGAATAAATGTCATAGGAGTTATGAGGAAGAAGCGATCCCACTTTCTATTCAGATGATTCTAGATTAGCATGTTCGGACATATGGCAATATCTTCATGATTCTCATCAAACAAGGCGGAACCAAGATGTAAGAAGCTTGATTTGAAACCATTAGTAAGTATAGAATGACCAGGAAGTTGAATAAATCCTATAGGAGTTATGAGAAAGAAGCTATCCCGCTTTCTATTCAGATGATTCCATATTAGCATGTTCGGACATATGGCAATATCTTCCTTATTCATATCAAACCAGGATGAACCAAGATGTAAGACGCTTGATTTGAAACCATTAATCAGTGTAGAATGACCAGGAAGTTGAATAAATCTCATAGGAATTATGAGGAAGAAGCTATCCCAGTTTCTATTCAGATGTTTCCAGATTACCATGTTCGGACATATGGCAATATCTTCATGATTCTTATAAAACTAGAAGAAACCTAGATGTAAGAAGCTTGATTTGAAACCATTAATCAGTATAGAATGACCAGGAAGTTGAATAAATCTCATAGGAGTTATGAGGAAGAAGCTATCCCACTTTCTATTCAGATGATTCCAGATTAGCCTGTTCGGACATATGGCAATATCTTCATTATTCTTATAAAACCAGGAGGAATCAAGATGTAAGAAGCTTGATTTGAAACAATTAATCAGTATATAATGACAAGAAGTTGAATAAATCTCATAGGAGTTATGAGGAAGAAGCTATCCCACTTTCTATTCAAATGATTCCATATTAGCCTATTCGGACATATGACAATATCTTCATGATTCATATCAAACCAGGAGGAACCAAGATGTAAGAAGCTTGATTTGAAACCATTAATCAGTTTAGAATGACCAGAAAATTGAATAAATTTCATAGGAGTTTTGAGGAAGAAGCTATCCTACTTTCTATTTAGATGATTCCAGATTAACCTGTTCGGACATATGGCAATATCTTCATGATTCTTGTCAATACAGGAGGAACCAAGATGTAAGAAGCTTGATTTTAATCCATTAGTCAGTGTAGACTGACCAGAAAGTTGAATAAATCTCATAGGAGTTATGAGGAATAAGCTATCCCACTTTCTATTCAGATGATTCCAGATTAGCATATTCGGACATATGGCAATATCTTCATTATTCTTATAAAACCATGAGGAATCAAGATGTAAGAAGTTTGATTTGAAACAATTAATCAGTATATAATTACCAGGAAGTTGAATAATTCTCACAGGAGTTATGAGGAAGAAGCTATTCCACTCTCTATTCAAATTATTCCAGATTAGCCTGTTCGGACAAATGACAATATCTTCATGATTCTTACCAAACAAGGCGGAACCAAGATGTAAGAAGCTTGATTTGAAACCATTAATTAGTTTAGAATGACCAGGAAGTTGAATAAATCTCATAGGAGTTATGAGAAAGAAGTTATCCCACTTTCTATTTAGATGATTCCAGATTAGCCTATTCGGACATATGGCAATATCTTCATGATTCTCATCAAACAAGGAGGAACCAAGATGTAAGAAGCTTGATTTGAAACCATTAGTAAATATAGAATGACCAAGAATTTGAATAAATCTCATAGGAGTTATGATGAAGAAGCTATCCCACTTTCTATTCAGATGATTCCAGATTAGCCTGTTCGGACATATGGCAATATCTTCATGATTCTTATCAAACCAAGAGGAACCAAGATGTAAAAATAAATCTCATAGGAGGTATGAGGAAGAAGGTATCCCACTTTCTATTCAGATGATTCCAGATTAGCATGTTCGGACATATGGCAATATCTTCATGATTCTCATCAAACCAAGAGGAACCAAGATGTAAGAAGCTTGATTTGAAACCATTAGTAAGTATATAATGACCAGGAAGTTGAATAAATCTCATAGGAGTTATGAGGAAGAAGTTATCCCACATTCTATTCAGATGATTCCAGATTAGCCTGTTCGGACATATGACAATATCTTCATGATTCTTTTCAATCCAGGAGGAAACAAGATGTAAGAAGCTTGATTTGAAACCATTAATCAGTATAGAATGACCAGGAAGTTGAATAAATCTCATAGGATTTATGAGGAAAAAGCTATCTCACTTTCTATTCAGATGATTCCCGATTAGCATGTTCGGACATATGGCAATATCTTCATGATTCTTATCAAACCAGGAGGAACCAAGATGTAAGAAGCTTGATTTGAAACCGTTAATTAGTGTAAATGACCAGGAAGTTGAATAAATGTCATAGGAGTTATGAGGAAGAAGCGATCTCACTTTCTATTCAGATGATTCTAGATTAGCATATTCGGACATATGGCAATATCTTCATGATTCTCATAAAACAAGGCGGAACCAAGATGTAAGAAGCTTGATTTGAAACCATTAGTAAGTATAGAATGACCAGGAAGTTGAATAAATCTCATAGGAGTTATGAGGAAAAAGCTATCCCGCTTTCTATTCAGATGATTCCATATTAGCATGTTCGGACATATGGCATTATCTTCCTGATTCATATCAAACCAGGATGAACCGAGATGTAAGAAGCTTGATTTGAAACCATTAATCAGTGTAGAATGTCCAGGAAGTTGAATAAATCTCATAAGAGTTATGAAGAAGAAGCTATCCCAGTTTCTATTCGGATGTTTCCAGATTACCCTGTTCGGACATATGGCAATATCTTCATGATTCTTATCAAACTAGAAGGAACCAAGATGTAAGAAGCTTGATTTGAAACCATTAATCAGTATAGAATGCCAAGGAAGTTGAATAAATCTCATAGGAGTTATGAGGAAAAAGCTATCCCACTTTCTATTCAAATGATTCCATATTAGCCTATTCGGACATATGACAATATCTTCATGATTCATATCAAACCAGGAGGAACCAAGATGTAAGAAGCTTGATTTGAAACCATTAATCAGTTTAGAATGACCAGGAAATTGAATAAATCTCATAAGAGTTATGAGGAAGAAGCTATCCCACTTTCTATTTAGATGATTCCAGATTAGCCTGTTCGTACATATGGCAATATCTTCATGATTCTTATCAATACAGGAGGAACCAAGATGTAAGAAGCTTGATTTGAAACCATTAATCAGTGTAGAATGACCAGAAACTTGATTAAATCTCATAGGAGTTATGAGGAAGAAGCTATCCCACTTTCTATTCAGATGATTCCAGATTAGTATGTTTGGATATATGGCAATATCTTCATGATTCATATCAAACCAGGATGAACCAAGATCTAAGACGCTTGATTTGAAACCATTAATCAGTGTAGAATGAACAGGGAGTTGAATAAATCTCATAGGAGTTATGAGGAAGAAGCTATCCCACTTTCTATTTTAGATGACTCTAGATTAGCATGTTCGGACATATGGCAATATCTTTATTTTTCTTATAAAACAAGGAGGAACCAAGATGTAAGAAGCTTGATTTGAAACCATTAATCAGTATAGAATGAACAGGAAGTTGAATAAATCTCATAGAAGTTATGATTAAGAAGCTATCCCACTTTCTATTTAGATGATTCCATATTAGCCTGTTCAGACATATGACAATATCTTCATTATTCTTATAAAACCAGTAGGAATGTAAAACGCTTGATTTGAAACCATTAGTAAGTATAGAATGACCAAGAAGTTGAATAAATCTCATAGGAGTTATGAGGAAGAAGCTATCCCACTTTCTATTCAGATGATTCCAGATTAGCCTGTTCGGACATATGGCAATATCTTCATGATTCTCATCAAACAAGGCGGAACCAAGATGTAAGAAGCTTGATTTGAAACCATTAGTAAGTATAGAATGACCAAGAAGTTGAATAAATCTCATAGGAGTTATGAGGAAGAAGCTATCCCACTTTCTATTCAGATGATTCCAGATTAGCATGTTCGGACATATGGCAATATCTTCATTATTCTTATAAAACCATGAGGAATCAAGATGTAAGAAGCTTGATTTGAAACAATTAATCAGTATATAATTACCAGGAAGTTGAGTAAATCTCATAGGAGTTATGAGGAAGAAGCTATTCCACTCTCTATTCAAATGATTCCAGATTAGCCTGTTCGGACATATGACAATATCTTCATGATTCTTACCAAACAAGGCGGAACCAAGACGTAAGAAGCTTGATTTGAAACCATTAATTAGATTAGAATGACCAGGAAGTTGAATAAATCTCATAGGAGTTATGAGAAAGAAGCTATCCCACTTTCTATTTAGATGATTCCAGGTTAGCATGTTCGGACATATGGCAATATCTTCATGATTCTCATCAAACAAGGCCGAACCAAGATGTAAGAAGCTTGATTTGAAACCATTAGTAAGTATAGAATGACCAAGAATTTGAATAAATCTCATAGGAGTTATGAGGAAGAAGCTATCCCACTTTCTATTCAGATGATTCTAGATTAGCCTGCTCGGACATATGGCAATATCTTAATTATTCTTATAAAACCAGGAGGAATCAAGATGTAAGAAGCTTGATTTGAAACAATTAATCAGAATATAATGACCAGGAAGTTGAATAAATCTCATACGAGTTATGAGGAAGAAGCTATCCCACTTTCTATTCAAATGATTTTAGATTAGCATGTTCAGACATATGACAATATCTTTATGATTCATATCAAACAAGGAGGAACCAAGATGTAAGAAGCTTGATTTGAAACCATTAATCAGTTTAGAATGACCAGGAAGTTGAATAAATCTCATAGGAGTTCTGAGGAAGAAGTTATCCCACTTTCTATTTAGATGATTCCAGATTAGCATGTTCGGACATATGGCAATATCTTCATGATTCTTATCAATCCAGGAGGAACCAAGATGTAAGAAGATTGAATTGAAACCATTAATCAGTGTACAATGACCAGGAAGTTGAATAAATCTCATACGAGTTATGAGGAAGAAGCTAACCCATTTCTAGATGATTCCAGATTAGGATGTTCGGACATATGGCAATATCTTCATGATTCTTATCAAACAAGGAGGAACCAAGATGTAAGAATCTTGATTTGAAACCATTATTAAGTATAGAATGACCAGAAAGTTGAATAAATCTCATAGTAGTTATGAGGAAGAAGCTATCCCACTTTCTATTCAGTTGATTCCATATTAGCCTGTTCGGACATATGGCAATATCTTCATTATTCATATCAAACCAGGATGAACCAAGATGTAAGAAGCTTTATTTGAAACCATTGATCAGTATATAATGACCAGGAAGTTGAATAAATCTCATATGAGTTATGAGGAAGAAGCTATCCCACTTTCTATTCAGATGATTCGAAATTAGCATGTTCGGACATATGGCAATATCTTCATGATTCATATCAAACCAGGATGAACCAATCTAAGACGCTTGATTTGAAACCAATAATCAGTGTAGAATGAACATGGAGTTGAATAAATCTCATAGAAGTTATGAGGAAGAAGCTATTCCACTTTCTATTTTAGATGATTCTAGATTAGTCGGTTCAGACATATGGCAATATCTTAATTTTAAACCATTAATCAGTATAGAATGACCAGGAAGTTGAATAAATCCCATAGGAGTTATGAGTAAGAAGCTATTCCACTCTCTATTCAAATGATTCCAGATTAGCCTGTTCGGACATATGACAATATCTTCATGATTCTTACCAAACAAGGCGGAACCAAGACGTAAGAAGCTTGATTTGAAACCATTAATTAGATTAGAATGACCAGGAAGTTGAATAAATCTCATAGGAGTTATGAGAAAGAAGCTATCCCACTTTCTATTTAGATGATCTCAGATTAGCCTGTTCGGACATATGGCAATATATCTTCATGATTCTCATCAAACAAGGCCGAACCAAGATGTAAGAAGCTTGATTTGAAACCATTAGTAAGTATAGAATGACCAAGAATTTGAATAAATCTCATAGGATTTATGAGGAAGAAGCTATCCCACTTTCTATTCAGATGATTCTAGATTAGCCTGTTCGGACATATGGCAATATCTTAATTATTCTTATAAAACCAGGAGGAATCAAGATGTAAGAAGCTTGATTTGAAACAATTAATCAGTATATAATGACCAGGAAGTTGAATAAATCTCATAGGAGTTATGAGGAAGAAGCTATCCCACTTTCTATTCAAAGGATTCCAGATTAGCATGTTCAGACATATGACAATATCTTTATGATTCATATCATACCAGGAGAAACCAATATGTAAGAAGCTTGATTTGAAACCATTAATCAGTTTAGAATGACCAGGAAGTTGAATAAATCTCATAGGAGTTCTGAGGAAGAAGCTATCCCACTTTCTATTTAGATGATTCCAGATTAGCATGTTCGGACATATGGCAATATCTTCATGATTCTTATCAATCCAGGAGGAACCAAGATGTAAGAAGATTGAATTGAAACCATTAATCAGTGTACAATGACCAGGAAGTTGATTAAATCTCATAGGAGTTATGAGGAAGAAGCTAACCCACTTTCTAGATGATTCCAGATTAGGATGTTCGGACATATGTCAATATCTTCATGATTCTTATCAAACAAGGAGGAACCAAGATGTAAGAATCTTGATTTGAAACCATTAGTAAGTATAGAATGACCAGAAAGTTGAATAAATCTCATAGTAGCTATGAGGAAGAAGCTATCCCACTTTCAGTTGATTCCAGATTAGCCTGTTCGGACATATGGCAATATCTTCATTATTCATATCAAACCAGGATGAACAAGGATGTAAGAAGCTTTATTTGAAACCATTAATCAGTATATAATGACCAGGAAGTTGAATAAATCTCATATGAGTTATGAGGAAGAAGCTATCCCACTTTATATTCAGATGATTCGAAATTAGCCTGTTCGGACATATGTCAATATCTTCATGATTCATATCAAACCAGGATGAACCAATCTAAGACGCTTGATTTGAAACCATTAATCAGTGTAGAATGAACAGGGAGTTGAATAAATCTCATAGAAGTTATGAGGAAGAAGCTATTCCACTTTCTATTTTAGATGATTCTAGATTAGTCGGTTCGGACATATGGCAATATCTTCATGATTCTTACCAAGCCAGGAGGAACCAAGATGTAAGAAGCTTAATTTTAAACCATTAATCAGTATAGAATGACCAGGAAGTTGAATAAATCCCATAGGAGTTATGAGTAAGAAGCTATCCCACTTTCTATTTAGATGATTCCAGATTAGCCTGTTCGGACATAAGGCAATATCTTCATTATTCTTATAAAACCAGGAGAAATCAAGATGTAAGAAGCTTGATTTGAAACTATAAGTAAGTATAAAATGACCAAGAAGTTGAATAAATCTCATAGGAGTTATGAGGAAGAAGCTATCCCACTTTCTGTTCAGATGATTCCAGATTAGCATGTTCGGACATACGGCAATATCTTTATGATTCTCATCAAACAAGGCGGAACCAAGTTGTAAGAAGCTTGATTTGAAACCATTAGTAAGTATAGAATGACCAAGAAATTGAATAAATCTCATAGGAGTTATGAGGAAGAAGCTATCCCACTTTCTATTCAGATGATTCCAGATTAGCATGTTCGGACATATAGCAATATCTTCATTATTCTTATAAAACCATGAGGAATCAAGATGTAAGAAGCTTGATTTGAAACAATTAATCAGTATATAATGACCAGGAAGTTGAATAAATCTCATAGGAGTTATGAGGAAGAAGCTATCCCACTTTCTATTCAAATGATTCCAGATTAGCATGTTCGAACATATGGCAATATCTTCATGATTCATACTAAACTAGGATGAACCAAGATCTAAGACGCTTGATTTGAAACCATTAATCAGTGTAGAATGAACAGGGAGTTGAATAAATTTCATAGAAGTTATGAGGAAGAAGCTATTCCACTTTCTATTTTAGATGATTCTAGATTAGCCGGTTCAGACATATGGCAATATCTTCATGATTCTTACCAAGCCAGGAGGAACCAAGATGTAAGAAGCTTAATTTTAAACCATTAATCAGTATAGAATGACCAGGAAGTTGAATAAATTCCATAGGAGTTATGAGTAAGAAGCTATCCCACTTTCTATTTAGATGATTCCATATTAGCCTGTTCGGACATATGACAATATCTTCATTATTCTTATAAAACCAGGAGGAATCAAGATGTAAGAAGCTTGATTTGAAACAATTAATCAATATATAATGACCAGGAAATTTGAATAAATCTCATAGGAGTTATGAGGAAGAAGCTATCTGATACTGGAAGTTTTCATGGCTCCCAAGTCAAATGATAGTATAGAAAGGTTGTCGAACCACAGAGAACTAGAGATCTATAACACCAAGAATACACAAACTATCTTAATCTAAGCAAATAAGAAGATGGATGATTGTAACAAGCTAAGACACTAGAATATAAACAAAGGTGATCTATCTTAATCTAAGCAAATAAGAAGATGGATGATTGTAACAAGCTAAGACACTAGAATATAAACAAAGGTGATCTCAAATTCTATCAAGAAATAAGTGCAAGAACTAAACTTTCAATCAAATGCTAAGGTAGAATCCATGGGACTAGGGACTTGACTTTGGGTGACTAAGATCCAAGCTAGAGTAGCAGGCTATCAATCAAACACTTCTTTAAGTCTAGAACACTAAAATAAACAAACTCTATGGTCAAGAAGAATGTTCATTTGCTTTAATCAACTAGACATCAAAGGTCTTTGAGCCTAAAAGATCTAAGCATTCATTAGGTATGAGTCTATTAACTATCTAAACTCCCTTAACACAATGGTCTTTGTGTAAGGCAAGTTTAGAGCAAGCTCTACTTGGTTCAGACATTTCATCAAACACCTTGTGGGTGGAAAATGTCTAGAGCTCTAGATTAAAGAGGCCAACTTAAATCTAGCATTAAGAGTAGTAGACAAGCAAGAAAACAAGAGATCTAACACTAAACACCCTAGATCTTCACTTAATCACCCTAATCACCCTAGCCCATAAATGCAAAGTGTGTTTATTCTTTAATCTCCATGAGAAACCTTAAATCTATGTTAGATTCAAAGCTAATCATGTTTATGAAAAAGAGAAACAAGATTTAAGATGAAGAACTTTCTTAAAATGATTAAAATGTTCAAGCTTTTACAAGATGAGGCAAAGTCTTGAGAGAAAATGAGATAAAATAAGGTTTCTAGGTCTAAATCTATTTATAGGAGATGCCAAACTCGAACTGGTTTAACCCCACAAACCAGGGCTAAACCGGACTAAACCGGTATTTAATTAATAATCAAGTCATCTCGGCCAATCGCGGTCTCTCTTCACGCGCGATGTCAACCCGCGTACACCAACCCGGTCTTTTCTTCTTCTTTGTGTGAAAATTATGCCCGAGTAGTTCATCCCGGTGGGTTCTACCCGGTCTTGAGCTCTCACCTCCGGCTTGGATCAACTTCGTCTTCTTCTCAGCTTCACCATCTCATCGGAATCAAGCCCACGTTAAAGCACCGGTGCTCAGCTGCTCGTCATCTCCCACGGCTCCAAGTCGGAGACTTCATCCTCTTCGTGAATCAAGCCCGAGCCCAAGTCGTCTCCTCCGTTGCCGTGATGCTTCGCGAGCCTCACCACGACCAAGCTTCGGTGTTCCGTCAAAGCTCTCCACCGCATCGCTTCTGGGCTCAGAGTCGCCATGGGATCTCTTATTCAGGTCATCTCCTCGCCGTGCTGCTCTGTCGTTGTTGCCGTGCTCGTCACCGGAATAAGCTTCGCCGCCGTCGTGCTTCAGATCCGGCTAGAGAGAGCTCGTGTTTCTAATCAATGGAGATCTCTTCACTTATTGCAACTTTGGTCCCTGGACTTCGGATAACTTTGCTTTTCACCCAGAACTTCTTAAATTGCAGAAAGAACCCTCGAATTGACCCATGAACTTCTGATTGTACAAATTAAACCCCAGCGAATATTGGTAAATTGCAGCCCTGGTCCCTGAACTTCCGGATGCTTACACTTCGGCCTCAAAACTATTGAACTTACAAAAACGTCCTCAATTTAGACCCAAAACTTCCAATTGTGCACTCCAAACCCTGTGATATGAAAATGAACAATCTAATGCAATATATACTCCTAATATGCAACTCCATGACTATAATAAGCTAAAATGTGAATCTAAAACTCATTAAAATCATGAGATATCAACTCTCCCACACTAGCTCTTTACTTGTCGTTGTAGTATAGTGGTAAGTATTCCCGCCTGTCACGCGGGTGACCCGGGTTCGATCCCCGGCAACGGTGCCAATTTGATACTGGAAGTTTTCAAGGCTCCCAAGTCAAATGATAGTATAGAAAGGTTGTTGAACCACAGAGAACTAGATATCTATAACACCAAGAATACACAAACTATCTTAATCTAAGCAAATAAGAAGATGGATGATTGTAACAAGCTAAGATCCTACAAATATAGACAAAGGTGATCTCAAATCCTATTAAGAAATAAGTGCAAGAATTAAACTTTCAATCAAATGCTAAGGTAGAATCCATGGGACTAGGAACTTGAATTTGAGTGACTAAGATCCGAGCTAGAGTGGCAAGCTAACACTCAAACACTTCCTTAAGTCTAGAACGCTAAAATAAACAAGCTCTATGGTCAAGAAGAATGTTCATTTGCTTTAATCAACTAGACACCAAAGGTCTTTGAGCCTAAAAGATCTAAGCAATCATTAGGGATGAGTCTATTAACTATCTAAACTCCCTTAACACAATGGTCTTTGTGTAAGGCAAGTTTAGAGCAAGTTCTACTTGGTTCAGACATTTCATCAAACAACTTGTGGGTGGAAAATGTCTAGAGCTCTAGATTAATGAGGCCAACTTAAATCTAGCATTAAGAGTAGTAGACAAGCAAGGAAACAAGAGATCTAACACTAAACACCCTATATCTTCACTTAATCACCATAATCACCCTAGCCCATGAATTCAAAGTGTGTTTATTCTTTAATCTCCATGAGAAACCTTAAATCTATGTGAGATTCAAAGCTAATCATGTTTATGAAAAAGAGAAACAAGATTTAAAATGAAGAACTTTCTTAAAATGATTAAAAGGTTCAAGCTTTTACAAGATGAGGCAAAGTCTTGAGAGAAAATGAGATAAAAATAAGGTTTCTAGGTTTAAATCTATTTATAGGAGATGCCAAACTCGAACTGGTTTAACCCCACAAACCAGGGCTAAACCGGACTAAACCGGAATTTAATTAATAATCAAGTCATCTCGGCCAATCGCGGTCTCTCTTCACCCGCGATGCCAACCCGCGTACACCAACCCGGTCTTTTCTTCTTCTTCGTGTGAAAATTACGCCCGAGTAGTTCATCCCGGTGGGTTCTACCCGGTCTTGAGCTCTCACCTCCGCCTTGGATCAACTTCGTCTTCTTCTCAGCTTCACCATCTCGTCGGAATCAAGCCCACGTTAAAGCACCGGTGCTCAGCTGCTCGTCATCTCCCACGGCTCCAAGTCGAAGACTTCATCCTCTTCGTGAATCAAGCCCGAGCCCAAGTCGTCTCCTCTGTTGCCGTGATGCTTCGCGAGCCTCACCACGACCAAGCTTCGGTGTTCCGTCAAAGCTCTCCACCGCATCGCATCTGTGCTCAGAATCGCCATGGGATCTCTTATTCAGGTCATCTCCTCGCCGTGCTGCTCTGTCGTTGTTGCCGTGCTCGTCATCGGAATAAACTTCGCCGCCGTCGTGCTTCAGATCCGGCGAGAGAGAGCTCGTGTTTCTCATCAATGGAGATCTCTTCGTTTATTGCAACTTTGGTCCCTGGACTTCGGATAACTTTGCTTTTCACCCAGAACTTCTTAAATTGCAGAAAGAACCCTCGAATTGACCCATGAACTTCTGATTGTACAAATTAAACCCCAGCGAATATTGGTAAATTTCAGCCCTGGTCCCTGAACTTCCGGATGCTTACACATCGGCCTCAAAACTATTGAACTTACAGAAACGTCCTCAATTTAGCCCGAAAACTTCCAATTGTGCACTCCAAACCCTGTGATATGCAAATGAACAATCTAATGAAATATATACTCCTAATATGCAACTCCATGACTATAATAACCTAAAATGTGAATCTAAAACTCATTAAAATCATGAGATATCATTATCCCACTTTCTATTCAAATGATTCCAGATTAGCCTGTTCGGACATATGGCAATATCTTCATGATTCTCATCAAACAAGGCGGAACCAAGATGTAAGAAGCTTGATTTGAAACCATTACTCAGTTTAGAATGACCAGGAAGTTGACTAAATCTCATAGGAGTTATGAGGAAGAAGCTATCCCACTTTCTATTTAGATGATTCCAGATTAGTCTGTTCGGACATATGGCAATATCTTCATGATTCTCATCAAACAAGGCGGAACCAAGATGTAAGAAGCTTGATTTGAAACCATTAATAAGTACAGAATGACCAAGAAGTTGAATAAATCTCATAGGAGTTATGAGGAAGAAACTATCCCACTTTCTATTCAGATGATTCCATATTAGCCTGTTCGGACATATGGCAATATCTTCATTATTCTTATAAAACCAGGAGCAATCAAGATGTAAGAAGCTTGATTTGAAACAACTAATCAGTATATAATGACCAGGAAGTTGAATAAATCTCATAGGAGTTATGAGGAAGAAGCTATCCCACTTTCTATTCAAATGATTCCAGATTAGCTTGTTCGGACATATGACAATATCTTCATGATTCATATCAAACCAGGAGGAACCAAGAAATAAGAAGCTTGATTTGAAACCATTAATCAGTGTAGAATGACCAAGAAGTTGAATAAATCTCATAGAAGTTATGAGGAAGAAGCTATTCCACTTTCTATTTTAGATGATTCTAGATTAGCCGGTTCGGAGATATGGCAATATTTTCATGATTCTTACCAAGCCAGGAGGAACCAAGATGTAAGAAGCTTAATTTTAAACCATTAATCAGTATAGAATGACCAAGAAGTTGAATAAATCCCATAGGAGTTATGAGTAAGAAGCTATCCCACTTTCTATTTAGATGATTCCAGATTAGTCTGTTCGGACATATGGCAATATCTTCATTATTCTTATAAAACCAGGAGGAATCAAGATGTAAGAAGCTTGATTTGAAACAATTAATCAATATATAATGACCAGGAAGTTTGAATAAATCTCATAGGAGTTATGAGGAAGAAGCTATCCCACTTTCTATTCAAATGATTCCAGATTAGCCTGTTCGGACATATGGCAATATCTTCATGATTCTCATCAAACAAGGCGGAACCAAGATGTAAGAAGCTTGATTTGAAACCATTACTCAGTTTAAAATGACCAGGAAGTTGACTAAATCTCATAGGAGTTATGAGGAAGAAGCTATCCCACTTTCTATTTAGATGATTCCAGATTAGTCTGTTCGGACATATGTCAATATCTTCATGATTCTCATCAAACAAGGCGGAACCAAGATGTAAGAAGCTTGATTTGGAACCATTAATAAGTACAGAATGACCAAGAAGTTGAATAAATCTCATAGGAGTTATGAAGAAGAAGCTATCCCACTTTCTATTCAGATGATTCCATATTAGCATGTTCGGACAAATGGCAATATCTTCATTATTCTTATAAAACCAGGAGGAATCAAGATGTAATAAGCTTGATTTGAAACAACTAATCAGTATATAATGACCAGGAAGTTGGATAAATCTCATAGGAGTTATGAGGAAGAAGCTATCCCACTTTCTATTCAAATGATTCCAGATTAGCCTGTTCGGACATATGACAATATCTTCATGATTCATATCAAACCAGGAGGAACCAAGAAATAAGAAGTTTGAACCATTAATCAGTTTAGAATGACCAGGAAGTTGAATAAATCTCATAGGAGTTATGAGGAAGAAGCTATCCCACTTTCTATTTAGATGATTCCAGATTAGCCTGTTCGGACATATGGGAATATCTTCATGATTCTTATCAATCCAGGAGGAACCAAGATGTAAGAAGATTGAATTGAAACCATTAATCAGTGTAGAATGACCAGGAAGTTGAATAAATCTCATAGGAGTTATGAGAAAGAAGCTATCCCACTTTCTAGATGATTCCAGAGTAGTATGTTCGGACATATGGCAATATCTTCATGATTCTTATCAAACAAGGAGGAACCAAGATGTAAGAAGCTTGATTTGAAACCATTAGTAAGTATAGAATGACCAGGAAGTTGAATAAATCTTATAGTAGTTATGAGGAAAAAACTATCCCACTTTCTATTAAGATGATTCCAGATTAGCCTGTTCGGACATATGGCAATATCTTCATTATTCTTATAAAACCAGGAGGAATCAAGATGTAAGAAGCTTGATTTGAAACAATTAATCAATATATAATGACCAGGAAGTTTGAATAAATCTCATAGGAGTTATGAGGAAGAAGCTATCCCACTTTCTATTCAAATGATTCCAGATTAGCCTGTTCGGACATATGGCAATATCTTCATGATTCTCATCAAACAAGGCGGAACCAAGATGTAAGAAGCTTGATTTGAAACCATTACTCAGTTTAGAATGACCAGGAAGTTGACTAAATCTCATAGGAGTTATGAGGAAGAAGCTATCCCACTTTCTATTTAGATGATTCCAGATTAGTCTGTTCGGACATATGGCAATATCTTCATGATTCTCATCAAACAAGGCGGAACCAAGATGTAAGAAGCTTGATTTGGAACCATTAATAAGTACAGAATGACCAAGAAGTTGAATAAATCTCATAGGAGTTATGAGGAAGAAGCTATCCCACTTTCTATTCAGATGATTCCATATTAGCCTGTTCGGACATATGGCAATATCTTCATTATTCTTATAAAACCAGGAGGAATCAAGATGTAATACGCTTGATTTGAAACAACTAATCAGTATATAATGACCAGGAAGTTGAATAAATCTCATAGGAGTTATGAGGAAGAAGCTATCCCACTTTCTATTCAAATGATTCCAGATTAGCCTGTTCGGACATATGACAATATCTTCATGATTCATATCAAACTAGGAGGAACCAAGAAATAAGAAGTTTGATTTGAAACCATTAATCAGTTTATAATGACCAGGAAGTTGAATAAATCTCATAGGAGTTATGAGGAAGAAGCTATCCCACTTTCTACTTAGATGATTCCAGATTAGCCTGTTCGGACATATGGGAATATCTTCATGATTCTTATCAATCCAGGAGGAACCAAGATGTAAGAAGATTGAATTGAAACCATTAATCAGTGTAGAATGACCAGGAAGTTTAATAAATCTCATAGGAGTTATGAGGAAGAAGCTATCCCACTTTCTAGATGATTCCAGAGTAGTATGTTCGGACATATGGCAATATCTTCATGATTCTTATCAAAGAAGGAGGAACCAAGATGTAAGAAGCTTGATTTGAAACCATTAGGAAGTATAGAATGACCAGGAAGTTGAATAAATCTTATAGTAGTAATGAGGAAGAAGCTATCCCACTTTCTATTAAGATGATTCCAGATTAGCTTGTTCGGACATATGGCAATATCTTCATGATTCATATCAAACCAGGATGAACCAAGATGTAAGAAGCTTTATTTGAAACCATTAATCAGTATATAATGACCAGGAAGTTGAATAAATTTCATAGGAGTTATGAGGAAGAAGCTATCCCACTTTCTATTCAGATGATTCCAGATTAGCCTGTTCGGACATTTGGCAATATCTTCATGATTCTTAGCCGTTGATTTCGAGATAACCGTTTTTGACCCCATCATTTCCCGAGAGTTGTTCATTGAATAGATTGGCAATTCTAATTTGAGAACGACATCATATGAACTTCTTTTCAAGTTATAAGAAACTTTTTATTCCGAGAAATATTTTCCGAGGACTTTCAGACATTGATTCTGTCGTTAGAAATTTTGCGATGTTCTTGCGAGCGGTAAGACTTATTAGGTAATTTAGGCGGAATTAATGGTTGAAGAGCTCCGTTGAAAGTTGTAAGATTGTTGGTTGCGCTTTTCAAAGGCTGCCTACGTACCCTTATCGTAGGGATCAAGCCTTCCGTAGTTCATTTTGGAGTGTAAGACCCTTATGACCTGTTTTCCAGCGAGACTTTATCGTCTAATTATGTGTCGTGTAGAGACTTTCAAGCATGTTGCTCGCCGGCGCCCGGAGCCATGACGCGGTCACGCTCGCCGGCGCCCGGAGCCGTGACGCGGTCACGCTCGCAGGCGCCCGGAGCCGTGACTCGGTCACGCTCGCCTGTGCCCGAGACCGCGGTGTGATCGCGCCTTGCGGCGAGTGGACCCGCGCTCATCGGGTAACCTGTTTCGGTCATTCGTTTTCTCGGTATTTTGAGGTTTTGACTGAAATTTGGTTTTTCCGAGGACTTTTGGGCATCGATTCTGTTTTGACCGATTTTGACCCCAACGAATTTCTTGGGGTTTGATAGATTTTATCGCTGCCCTTTCTGTTTAGATAGAGAAATTGCGAGCTCGTTTTCGTGCTCTTCAAGTGGCGAAAAGCCGCAACTAGGTTTTTCTATTTTCTCAAGAACTGCGGCGTTTGCATAAGCGTCGGCCGTATGAGCAGTTACGCTAAAGTTGTTTACCAACGTTGATGCGAGCTGCGAGTTTTGTCTTTCATATTTCTAGACATTGCTTCGGTCAAGCGTTTTGTGGCCTTGAGAGTAAGAGTAATTCGTCCCCCCCCCCTTCTAGCGCCAAACTGGGTTTCGTATTCGGCCTCGTTGTTCGTTGCTTTGAAGTTGCATCGTACGGCCCTTGAGGCTGATTCCCCCGTAGGGGAAGTTAGGACTTGTCCCACGCCTGTGCTCCTTACGTACTTTACCTCTTGTTCCAGGGCTGGAAGCATGGCAGGAGAGAATTCGGCTACGAAATCTGCCAGGACTTGCAATTTGATAGCCGTTGCAGGTCGGAAGATCACATCGTACTCTCCCAGCTCTATGGCCCATTTTGCTAGTCGTCCAGACACTTCCGTCTTGTGAAGGACTGCTTTGATGGGGAGAAAGGTGACCACCACGATTTGATGAGCCTGGAAGTAGGGGCATAGCTTTCGAGCCGCGTTAACTAAGGCGAGGGCTAGCTTGTCAAGGTGACTATAGCGGGCCTCCGCGTGTAGCAATGATTTGCTCACGTAGTAGATAGGATGCTGTTTCCTTCCTTCTTCCCTTACCAGGACCGCACTGACTGCATGCTCTGATACTGCCAGATAGAGCAATAGGACTTCCCCTTTCAAGGGCTTTGAGAGGAGAGGTCAAGTAGTGAGATAGGCCTTGAGATCGGATAGGGCTTGCTCACACTTATCGGTCCAGTGGAAGTCCTTGGGGTCCTTCAAGGTTTCGAAGAAGGCGTGCGACTTGTCGGACAGTCTGGACTTGTCGGCCATCCTCCATGTCAGTCTCTGAACCTCCTTGACGTTACGGGGGGAAGGTATCACCTGGATTGCTCTTACCTGCTCCTGGTTTGCTTCAATGCCCCTGTGGGTGACTATGTACCCCAGGAACTTCCCAGAGCTTAGTCCGAATGAGCACTTCGAAGGGTTCAGCTTCATGTTGTACCTCCTGAGAGTGGTGAATGCTTGTTGAAGGTGTGAGATATGATCCTCAGCGTCCAAGGATTTCACCAGTATATCATCAATATAGACCTCCATGGTCTGTCCTATCTGGTCGGCGAACATCATGTCGACAAGCCTTTGATAGGTCGAACCGGCATTCTTTAATCCGAAAAGCATGACCTTGTAACAATAGATGCCCCTTGAGGTCATAAACGAGGTCTTCTCTTGGTCGTCAGGATGAATTAGGATCTGGTTATATCCGGAAAATGCGTCCATGAAACTCATCAGCTGATGACGAGCAGTTTCATCGACCAGCTTGTCGATGTGAGGCAAGGGGAAGGGATCTTTAGGACAAGATTTATTGAGGTCTGTGAAGTCGATACAGACTCTCCACTTCCCATTCTTCTTCCTAACGACCACCACGTTAGCTAGACACTCCGGATATTGCACCTCTCGTATGAATCCGGCATCCAATAGATTCTTGACCACTTCGTTGATTATTTCGTCCCTTTCAGGGGCAAACTTCCTTCTCTTCTGTCTAACAGGGGGATGCATTGGATCCACTTGGAGTTGATGCATGATGACGTCCGGATCAATTCCAGGCATGTCCTCATGGTGACCAGGCGAAGCAGTCAGAGTTGGATCTCAAGAAGTCGACCAATCTCCTTCTTAGTCCTTCCGGAAGCTTGGAGCCTATCTTCAAGTTATGACCCAAATTCCCTTCCACGAGTGGAACCTCATCCATATCCTCCACTTCCGGCTCTTCGGTATGCGGGGCCGGAAGCTTCTTCTGTAACCTCATCAATTTCGTTTTAGGGTAGTCTGATAGCAGGACATGGCATTTTCCTGGTCTCCCTTGACCGCCTTAATGCCCCAGGGAGTTGGAAACTTAACCAGTTGATGCAGAGTCGAAGGTACGACTCCCATGTCGTGAATCCAAGGCCTTCCTAGTATCACGTTATATGATGAAGGGCAGTCGACGACTAAGAACTTTGTGGCCTGGTTTATCCCCTCGGCATATACGGGGAGGAGAACTTCCCGTAAGGTTTGCTGTACCTCTCCACTGAAGCCTACAAGGGGAGTCGCCTTTCTAGTAAGGGCCGTAGGTTCCAACCCTAGGTAGGTGTAGGCTGAATGGAATATAATGTTGCTGGAGCTCCCATTGTCGACCAGTATTCGCTTGACCAAGTAGTTCGCTATGGTAAGTGAAATGCCAAGGGCGTCGTGGTGAGGAGCTAGGACCCTCTCTTTCTCCCTTGTAGTGAAGTTGATCTCGACTGTTCCGAGGAGCAGGCACTTAGGACCCTCGGCCTCTTGGCCGTTCCTGGCGTTGCGAGTACTTCTCTTGGCAGCGGCACCACTGATTCCGTTTACTTCTGATCCGCCTGAGATGACATGGATCACCTGGTTTTGCTGTCGTGTTAATGCGGGAGCTGCTTCGATAGGGAGACCGGGACCTTCTTTATTCAGAAGGTTCTTGGCCTTGTTTGAGAGGAATTCCCTTAGGTGGCCTTTCTTGAGAAACTCGGCGACTTATATCTTCAGGGCTATGCAATCTTCCGTAGTGTGACCATGGTCGCTATGGAACTCGCACCACCGCTTGGGGTTTCGATTAGCCTCTGAGGCCTTCATCTTAGGGGGCCATTTGACTTGAGGACCCATTTGTCGTAGAACACCGATTAGCTCTGGCTTTGATATCGCAAGATGGGAGATATCGGGCCATGTGGATACCATCATCCCTTCGGATGTAGGCAAAGGGCGATGTTGATATCTGCCCATGCTCGGGTTGCTGACTTGGGATGAGAGGGCTCATCGCGATCGTTCCTAGTTGGTTTTGAGGACTTCTGATCATACTTTGGATAGGTCTTGGCCCTACTTGCAACATCTTCTTCCCATCTTACTTGAGCCCAAGCACGAGACAATACGTCCTCCATAGTCCTACACTTGTATTTAATCAGTTCCTTGCAGAGATCTCCCTCCGGGAGTAGGCCCCGCTTGAAGGCCGAGATAGCCGTATCAGCGTTGCACGCATGGATAGCCACCTTCTCTTGGTTGAAGCGTGCTATGTAGGAATGAAGGGGTTCGTTCCTATGCTGGAGGACTTCATAGAGATCGTCTGAATTTTTCTCTAGGTTGCGACTACTAGCGAACTGCTCCACGAACTTATCGCTAAGGGCTGCAAAGGACTTGATGGACTTGGTAGGAAGATTGATGTACCACTGGAGAGCAGGGCCAGTCAAGGTCGATCCGAATCCCTTGCACATAGTGGCTTCCCCTGCATCCCGGGGGATTGCTACGGCTAGCATGCGTTGCTTGTACTGAGCAATGTGATTGTCAGGATCTCCTGTACCTTCGTACATCTTTATGCTTGGGAAGGAGAACTTGGCTTGCATCTCCACCGAGGCAACCTCCTCCACAAAAGGTGTATCGGAGTAGGATCCTGGATTACTCCTCCGTATAGGGGGAGCTACCCCTGGGAGCCTTTCTACAATATATTGAATGGTGCCAAACCTTTCGGAAACCACTATTTCTAGATATTCGGCTAGAGCCAGGTCTGAGATCGCGGGATCATCAGGTGAGTACTCTTCGTCTTCCGCATCGGGATCGCTATCTACCTATATTCGGGTCGCGTCTTGAACGACTTCTCGTCCCTCGGGTTCGTCGTTAGTGGAGACGGGTCGGTGAGACTCTCTTTCACCGTCACGTGGAGTGTTGAGCGAAGCCATAGCTCGAACCTTAGTCCGGAACCGCTTTCGCTTGTTACTGGTTTCACCGAGGGTCTGGTTTTCTTGTCGGAGGAGAAGATTCTCCGCTTCTATGGCGTCTAGCTTCTCGGCGCTCTACTGCTGCTGCTTGGAGTGTTCTCCAAGTCGGTCTTTTAGGGTTTGAACTTCTAGAAGAAGTTCATAACCTCCGGGTGTGGTTTCCCGAGCTTTGTAAAGATCGGTAACCTGACTTTGAAGGATCTCGAGCCGGTTGAGAAGTTCGATCCCCCTCGGGGTCATCCCTGCTTGGTTAGTATCGTCCTTTAGTGCCATCGTCACGTAGTTGGATTACTACCCTCCTTTCAGCGCCAAACTGTTATGGTATTTTTGTGATAGGGTCGTTTTAGTACTACGGAACACTAGAAGAGATGTATGTGAGACAAGAAATCGTAAACTAGAAGATGTTATTGAGTATTGATTGGGACTACAACGTTTATGTGGTGTGTAAACCTTAGTTATAGCCGCCTAACCCTAATCTTCTAGTCTAAAATCGTCGATCCCTTATTCTAGGGTTTGGGCTCCCCTTTTATGGTTGTAGATGTCGGCTTCAAGTAATAGAACTCTTTCATAATCGGAAAAATGGAAGTTTCCCCTTAGGCGGAAAACTTCTATTTTTCTTCAAGGGTCGATCCGATCAAGGGGGTCGGACCTATAGCAGGGGTTGGTCCCTGGTTTATTCTTGAGCAAGGGTCCGAAAGTCGAGGGCCTATCCAAAAGCTGGAGAAAACTTATGTCTAGATATTTTTCCCCAATAGAGGCGGCCAGACGTTCTAGGTCCTGGCTTGCTAGTCTAACCACCTAAGTTCTAAGTTCTCTAAGCTTGCATGAGTTCTCTAAGTCTAAAATCTCGGATCCCTTTTTCTTCTGCTCCAGCATTCCTTCTACTCTTTCGCCTTTGGGACCAAGTTTATCTCTTTTCGGAAATATTCCATTTTCGTTAATCTTCATAATTATCTTCAAACTTTTACATTTATCTTCGGAAACTTGACATTTATTCTATTTTTGGGAAATATGATAAACCTTCATAGCTTTATTGGGCCTGAATCCTTAAAATCGTAAGCGAGTACGTAGGCACGTTTTAGGACCTTGAACGTTTATACGATTCCACGGAAAGATCGTCGTTCTCATAAAATAAATCGTGTAGTTTAAAGAATCGATGTTCAACGATCGTTCTTGTTTTACATGATATACTTTACGAGAGAACAAACCTTCTCTGTTTTAGTCGTAAAATTTCGACAATAACTCCAATTGAGACGAACCGAGAGGCAGTAGGTCCGTAGCTGGGACGACACGACCATACAAAAGACACAGGAATGGATCTAAGTCGGACAGGCCGGGATTAGGTTGGGCTCGTCGGGCAAACTGGACCATGATGTGGTCGCTGCCGCAGGCACCCGGGGCAGTTAGGCGGTCGCTGCCGCCGGCGCCCGGGACCGTGACGCGGTCGCTGCCGCCGGCGCCGGGGCTGTAACAAGGTCGCTGTCGCCGGCGCCCGGGGCCGTGAGGCGGTCGCTGCCGCCGGTGCCCAAGGCCTTGACGCGGGCGCTGCCGCCGGCGCCCGGGGCCGTGACGCAGTCGCTGCCGCCGGCGCACGCTCGGGAATGGACGTGGTCGCTGCTGCCGGCGCCCGGGACCATGACACGGTCGCTGCCGCCGGCGCACGCTCGGGAATGTCACGCGGTTGCTGCCACCGGCGCCCGGGGCCATGACGCAGTCGCTGCCGCCGGCGCCCGGGGCCGTGACGTGGTTGTTGCCGCCTGCACCCGGGGCCGTGACGCGGTCGTTGCCGCCTGCACCCGGGGCCGTGACGTGGTCGCTGCCCCGGCGCCCGGGGCCGTGACGTGGTCGCTGCCGCCGGCGCCCGTGGCGGTGACGTGGTCGCTGCTGCCGGCATCCATGGCCGTGACGTGGTTGCCGGTGCCGGCGCCCGGGGCCGTGACGTGGTCGCTATCGCCGGCGCCTGGGGCCGTGACATGGTCGCGCCCGTTCCCTTCTGATCTTTCTTTCAGTGATTGTTTTGCGGAAAATTCGTAGATAGGAAATAATCTTAGCCGTTGATTTCGAGATAACCGGTTTTGACCCCATCATTTCCCGAGAGTTGTTCTTTGCATATATTAGATATTCTAATTTGAGATTGACGTCGTATGAACTTCTTTTCAAGTTATACGAGACTTTTTCTTCCGAGATATACTTTCCGGGGACTTTCAGACATTGATTCCGTCGTGACTAATTTTGACCCCAACACCGATCTTTCCGTAGTTTGTGCTCGGCTATGAAGCAAAGTCTCGACTGTTTCTGGCTTCCCAGATTACTGCGGTTCTAGTTAGAGTCAGGAATTTTATGCCAAGGTGATACGTGGATGGTACTGCTTTCATGGTGCTGATCCAGGGGTTTCCCATAATCACGTTTTAGATGGCTAGGTTGTCGACTACTGCGAAGTTGACGATTTTCGTAACTTCTTTAGCCATGACCGGAGATTGATCGTCCCGAGGGTCATAGAGGTGACGCCCAAGAATCCGGTTAGAGGTCTGGGTTCCGGGATGACTTCTCCAAGTGGGATATTCATCCTTTGGAGGGTGTCGCGGAACATAATATTGACCGTACTTCCGGTATCGATAAGGATGCGGCCGACTTCGAGATCTTGGATTACCAAATCGATGACTAGAGGGTCGCAATGAGATTTGTCGATACAGATGGTTTCTTGTTCCTCAAAAACGATCGTGTCGTTGGGGACGTCGTTTTCCAGAGGCCAGTTGGAAATTGTTTCGACTTTTCGCCCGTTAGCTTTGATCGATGAGACTGTGTCTTGATAGAACTGAGATCCTCCGATGATCATGTTTATTCTCTGTCGATTGTTGTTGTTCCCTCGTCCTGTCTCCTTCCGTGTTTCACGTCTGACTGATTTTCAGGCGCGTGGTTCTCGGGAGCGGCCTTATCAATTTTCGGCGAGCGATCGGAATCCAAGACCAGGTCTTTTACGCTCGGGACCTTCGATAGTTCACCGGCAAGGAGTTTTGCAGCGAGCCTAGCGCCGAGGACCTTGCAATTTGTGGTGGAGTGACCTTTGGTTTGATGGAGCTCGCAGTAGGAATTATCCTTGTACTTGTTCGTAGTCTAGGTGTTTCCAGAAGTCTTCCCTTGTTCGGAATTGATGGCGTAGTTATGCTCGCCCTGGATGTCTTCCTCTTTGTGATGGACGTATTTGTCGTTACGAGAGGATTTCTTCTTGGAGGATGGTTTCTGCGAACCATGCTTTTGCGCTAGGACTTTCATCTCTTCTTCCATGACGATGAAGTCTGTCGCCTTGTGGAAAGTATCCTGGATTGTCCGCGGTTTTTCCGGAGATATCTACTTTCGGAACTTTGATATGTACCAGAGGGTTTTCTTAGGGCGTCAATTGCGACTTTGTCGCTGATACCCATTACCCTGTCCATTACCAGTTTGAACCTTCTCATGAAGTCGCGGAGTGATTCGTCTTCTTTTTGAGCTAGACTCCACATGTCCACGTCAGAGGTTTCTCTGTCCATAAACATGGAGTATTGCTTGAGAAACTCCGAGGCTAACTGGCAGAAACTTCCGATAGAGTTTTTTCGGAGACGAGACGTGGTCACGCTCGCCAGCGACCGGAGCCGCGACGTGGTCACGCTCGCTGGTACCTGGAGCCGCGACGTGGTCACGCACACCGGCGCCTGGAGCCGCGACTTGGTCACGCTAGCCGGCGCCCGGGACCGCGGTGTGATCGCGCCTTCCCGCGCTCGTCGGTTAACTTGTTTCGGTCATTCACTTTCTCGGTTTAGAGGTTTTGACTGAAACTTGGTTTTTCCAAGGACTTTCGGGCATCGATTCCGTCTTGACCGATTTTGACCCCAACAATACTGCATATACTTCGTCGATCGACATATGTGACCGAGAAACGATCGATTCTTCATCTCAAGCATCAATCGATATCAATCTGCGAGCAAACATGAACGAGATACTTGTGCTACAAAGGGATGAGGATGGAGACCTGCATGACCCTGAATGTCATCTGTGTAATGCAGCAGGTCAGAAGATAGATTGACAGGGGACTGTAATCCTTGATCCATCTGCTACTACTGAGGTTGCTAATGTTCTGCGACAAAAGACGATAGCAGAACTGATCGAGCCTAGTCAGTTATATTCCAATAGGCGTGCGATTCAACCTCCAAAAATCCAGGGATTTGAAATACGACCACCTACTTCCTCATGAAAACCCCATGGACCATATTAAGACACTAGAAGATTTTGTGTCTGGCATCCATGAAGATGAAGCAACCAGAGACTACATCATTTGTAAGCTGTTCAAATTCTCTCTATGGGAATGCTATTAGTTGGTCCTACCACCAAGATCTTTCACTACATGGAGTGAAGCCAAGACTGTATTTTTGACTGAATTTTTCAATGGTGAAAAAGCTGAAGAGATAAGGGATAAAATTTGGACATTCTCTCAAGGACCTACAGAAGCTTTCAAAAGTTCTTGGAGAGGTTTAAGAGATACCAAAGAGACTGTCAACACCATGGTTTTACAGAAGATTCAGCTGTTGAAAAGATTCTGCAAGGGTATTGATGTGCGATATCGTTCTATGATGGAAATTGCAAGCGAGGGGAACTTTGAGACAAGGACCCCAAAGGAAGCTAAGAGACTGATTGATAATATGGTGTCTAGCAACAGTACCCAAAACCTGGATATACATAGAAAAAAATCAGCTGTAGTGGATAATGACAAGATTGCTAAGGCTGAGATTGGTTCTATACATGAAGTCTCATTGGTGGAGAAAGCTATATATCAGGATAAGGATCAGTGCCATACAGAAGAGATGGAATTTATGATAGAGGAGTTCTTGAAAGACCAACAGAAGATGACTGAACGCATTAATCTGAGTTTGGATTGTTTCTGCAAAGAGGTGATTGGAAGATTTGAAACCTTAGTTACTCATGTCAATATGCTATACACCCAAGCTTATAAGACTACAAAAGCTGTCAAGAAGCAAGAAACTTTTTTTCAAAGGAACAAAACTGCTCACCTGACATCGATCGACACTGTTCATCCATCATCGATCGACATTGCTTATCTGACATCGATCGACTAAGTTCATCCGACTTCGATCGATACCATTCACCAAAATACTATTCATCCTGACACTAAGGAACACCAAGTCGATTCCAGCATTTATAATTACTTTGGGGAAGTAATCAAGCAAGAGAAGTTGGAAGAAGAAGTGTTTCTAGTCGAAAGTTCCATGTCCATTGGTATCTCGTATTTGTGTCGTTCGACACCATCATCTGAGCATCGATCGACACCACTTTTGGGCTCATGCAAAACTGTTCAAATTCAGAGCCACTCAGATTTGGGTGCTCGACACCCACATCATCCCATCCCGTACCGTGCTATAACAGATGACATCGATCGACACAAACACAAGATAATCAATCGACAAAAATGAGAGAACGTCAACCGACACAAACACGAAGGAATCGATCGGCAACAAGGGGAGCGAATAGATCGACAACAACAGCTGAGCATCGATCTATAGCCAGCCACAACATATCCAGTGCGTTTACCAACCCTTGATGCACACCACTTGAGTGCAACTCAAAACTCATTCCAGACTTCAGTTTGCTTAAAGATAATAGATAAGACCAGACAGCAACCTGTAAATGCACCAGAGCCATAGCAATTGACTATAGATGAAACCTCTTTCGTTGAGAGTATCATTCGACACCATCAACCTGGCATCGATCAACACCAAATGGACGGACACGAACCTGTCTTGGAACGGGAGGCAACGAAAGAAGAGATTCCAATTGGGAAGAAGAAGAAAGCTTGGAAACTCTATGTTCCCAAACACCTCAGGACAGAAGCTAACAAAATTGAATTTGATGGATTTCACAAGTGGGTGAAGAGAGTTCTTAAGATTATGACTTTCGAGGAGGCCTATTATCAGTACAGACTTGGTAATTTTTTTTCTGAGAGAACATAGAGACAGAAAAGGACATTGAGATACTATTCAACAAATTCTGCCGTAAGCCTAAGAGAACTCTGAAGAGGAACAAGATCCTGGAAAGTTTCTGATTCCATGCTCTATACATAGCCACGATTTGCCAAACGCCCTCTGCGATACTGGATCTACAGTCAGCATCATGGCTATAGACACTGCTGAAGTATTAGGATTAAAGATGGAACCTTGAAAATATAGTTTCACTTTCGTGGATAACTCCAAAACAAACTCAACAGGCATGATCAGGAATGTTAAGGTGGAGATAGGGGAATGTACTATTCATGTGGACTTTCATGTCATAGATCTCAAATCAGGCAAGATATCTTCACTTCTTTTTGGAAGAGCCTTTAAGGCTACAATGGGGGCAGTTTGTGATCTTAAGAAGAATAAGATGTGTCTGACTAATGTTGATGAAACTATCTTTTATGATCCTATGGAGAAGAAAAAAAGTGAAGAGTTTATTTCGTGCATAGAGGTGATTAAAGATCCAGAACCCACAGAAGATTCAGTTCGCGAGCCTGCAAAACTAGTATCAGCATCGATCGACATTCAACTTCCAACATTGGTCGACAATCAGCCTCACAAATCGATCGACACAAAGCTCGCAGCATCGATCGATACCCTCCAAATTTTAGAACACAACGAGACTGAAAAGTCTAAGTCTGGGGGAAGTACCAGAAAGAGGAAGAAGAAAAATAAAAAGAATGAAGATGCAAATTTCCTGTCACTAGTTCCTTCTCAGTGTCAAGAGGGATGTATTGACTATATAGTGCGTTGCAGAGGAGGTCCAATTTCTCTTACTAAGGTTAGAGTACTATGTGATTCAGAGCTGAGAGACAAAGGGGAAGCTTCTGCAAGAGCTTTCACCAACTACATCAACAGAATGAGGAAGAGAGACACATAAACTTGTTTTGGAGCAAGTTCATATCCTCATCCGGACTAAATCAGATATCCAAAAGTCAAGCTAACGACTTAAAATAAGCGCTGAGTGAGAGGCAGTTCACTGTTAGGTTTGTTTTAAATTTTATTTTATTTTCATACACTACTGATATTTTTTTTTACTTATTGCAGGTTAAAAAAAAAGTGACTAGTGACGATAACACTGTAGCAGCACGCCGAGCGACACTGTAGCAAGAAATCGATCGATACTGTAGCAATCACACTGATCGATACAGTAGCAAAAAAATCGACCGACACTGTAGTGTGTCACTGTAGCAATGCTACTGTAGCAGATCTGCACGAGCATCAGTCGACAACCGGCCGGTGTCAC
Organism: Raphanus raphanistrum x Raphanus sativus; assembly: GCA_019705995.1. NCBI lineage: Eukaryota > Viridiplantae > Streptophyta > Magnoliopsida > Brassicales > Brassicaceae > Raphanus > Raphanus raphanistrum x Raphanus sativus. The sequence continues at coordinate 854,879 of JADEVD010000012.1, forward strand.
TTGCCAGAGCTTCATGAGCATTGATTGCCACATAACTGTGTTGATCGATGCTCACATCAATCGCAGGTATACTCGAGAAACCTTGTTAACTTTAGTACTTATGGTTTAGTTTCCCACCAATCTTGGACTGTATAACACTGGTGACAGTGTTGTTTAAGTCTGGGAGATGTTCTACTAATATTGTGTTTTAGTTAGTATAAGAAAAAGATCCGAGTAGACGTTTGCCATCTCAATCTATCGACGCGACCAAGTTAACATCGGTCGACGATACAATATAGCGATCGATCGACACTCATTCAACTACATCGATCGATATGGTATCTGTCAGGTATAACGTTCTAACTTGTTAAATTTCGCGTTAATAATATATGGTTTTTATAAACTCCGACTGTTTTAGACTGGGGACGGTGTAATTTAAGTACCGGGAGGGGGGGGGGTATTATTAATGATTATCTACTTTATGAGTCTTATCTAAAATGTTTTCAAATTTTTTTTATTGAGTTAAGAAGGGGATGATGATCTTATTCGATTTATTACTTGTCATCTAAGTACTCTTTAGACCAGTCTTAGATTTACTAACTGCATAAAGTACTAGAGATACTAAAGTGTATCAACCTGTCAACTATGTTTGCACTTGCTGAGATTGTTTGAGGGAACCAAAGCTGACCTCCAACCTAATTTGACATGATTTGCTTGTTTTGGGGCTTGGTATATATGGGATCGGATTCTTCAAACAAGTCTGGAAGGTAAATCCTTGTGTAGATATATCACCCTCTCTTTCTCTATTTCGAAATATAGATTTAGATAGTATTAATAAAGAAAAGAAAAAAAAAGAAAAATATATATATACATTATAGCTAATATTTAGTAAAATAATTCGAACATGACTTGGTGGCTAAAACCATTAAGGCTTGATTCATAAGAATTCTATAGGTAAAAGATTTGAACAGGACTTGGTGGCTACAACCATTAAGGCTTGTTTCACATAAATCCTAGGATGTAGGTCAAAAAGAAGTGAACAGAATTTGGTGGCTAAAACTATTAAAACTTGATTCATGGAAGCATGTCCAATCTTGGTCAATGATTCTGCAATAAAGTAGACTTTGACTGAGAGAGAAATTATTAGAGAAAGAGGAAAGGAACTTCTTTTTACCTGCAGGTCTAGATACTTGTTTGAACATCCTTGAATCCTGTGATCGATACTCCCAAGGTAAAGCCTACACTTTTATTTATGTAAGAAATGAGGTTAGTAGAGGGGATTGTCAGACATGCTCTGTTAGGTTGTTGACTAGGTGAATTTAGTTGCTAAGCTAGGATATGGTATTAGTGTGCTTCTAAGCTTTGAATGTTTATGATTTGGCTTGCACTACTAAAGAGATGATGATTGAGTTTTTAAAATCACTTGAATCTATGCTGTTTTTAAACCTCTTTCAGAGAGACTGCCTGTTGGTTTTGCTTGAGGACAAGCAAAAGGGTAAGTCTCGGGGAGTTGATATACCATGATTTTGACCCGATTTTATCCATGGTATATAAGTGTTTTAGATACTATTACTACGATATATAGTCTATTTAGAGTATTTACAGGTTCAGGAACGTTGCGGGAGGAAAGTGGTGATTTTGGTGTCTTTTGGAGAATTTTAAGTGCAGAGCTGCACAAACACATCAAATGTTAGCTATTGATGAAGCCATTTCCACCGTTAGATTTCGCTCATCTTTTGACACAAGATAGAGCCTTTAGTTAGCTTTACAATGCCACCGGTGTGAGGTCAATCAGCATCCTGTAGCAGAAGTTATGCCCGTTTTACTTAAGAGTGGTCAGTCTGCCTTGCGAGAGGAAGCTGTTGAAAAGAGAAATGCATATCGATCGATATGGATGTAAGAATTTGGGCTGAGCATATTTTATGACCGATTGAAGCTAAGGAGCCACCAAAAAGTTACCAAAATACCCTTGGACGACCAGAAACCTTATTTATGTGTTTTCTAAGCCATTGTTGAAAGCTACGCTCTTTAAGCTTTGTTTTAATTTCTTTTAGGGTTTGGAGAGAAGATAAATTCTCCTTCAAAGATTGATTGGAACTCCATTGGTTTTATCATTGATTTCTATTCTATTATATTATTCAGACTATGATTCCTGTTATTGCTTCCATGTCTGAGTAATTTATCTTGTTAGATGTAGGGATTTCATGAGCTTAATGTCAAACTGATATACAATTAGGATTTATAGATTATCTATAGATCTCTACACCAGGGTGATTTGTCATACTAGAATATTAAGTAGTTAGAAAAGCATGACAGTGTGACTAATTGCTTGAACCTAGAATCATAGGAAAATTGAGAGGCACGAAAGTACCATCAATTAACGGAACCCGAGCTCTGCTGGATTAGGTCGTTAATGCTTGTCTGAGGTAGTATTGATCGACGCTCAGGCCATAGCATCGATCGATACTCACTCCTTGTTCGTGTGCGATAGCGCGATAGCCGGGACAAAGACTTAGGCATCTGATTAGTAATTGCATGTGAAAGCTTGATTACGTGCTTATTAAAATCGAGTTGTAGAATTGAATCTATAAATCTTTAGCATCCTTTAATTAAAGTTTTGAATCTCTTGATTGATAAATCCATATATCTGGCTATTTTTCCTTTCATCAAACAACTCTTTGCCAAGCTGAACAATTGTCTTGTTCATCATTCCCTGAAATAAAAACAGCACTGATATCCACACCCATAGTACAAGCTCCGGACTGGAATCTCCCTTTCGAAATAATGTGCGATGCAAGTGATTTCGCTGTGGGCGCAGTTCTTGGTCAAAAGAAAGACAAGAATTTAAAAGTGATCTATTACGCTAGTCGAACTCTAGATTTAGCACAGAGAAACTACGGGACAATAGAAAAGGAATTATTGGCAGTCGTGTTTGCTTTCGAAAAATTAGGGCAATACTTAGTTGGCTCAAAAGTCATTGTCCACACTGATCAAGCTACGCTAAAATACCTTATGCAAAAAAATGACGCGAAGCCAAAGACTTTTGCGCTGGGTACTTCTACTCCAGTAGTTTGACATGGAAATAAAAGATAAGAAATGAGTAGAGAATGGGGTTGCTGATCATCTTTCCCGAATAAGGATTGATGATGACATCTCAATTGACGATTATTTACCCACGGAAAATGTTTACCAAACAGAGACGACATTTAGTGGCAATATTTGTCTCACCTCTGATGATCAGTCGATCAATATTGGGTACGACCAGCCGATTGATGATTATGATAAACCGCCGATCGATATGGGTAAACCGCAATCAACCGATGATCAAGGAACTACAACTAAAGAGTCTCCAATAAAAATTGCTATCGACCTTGTCATAAAGGTAGCATGTAACCCCCTATTTCAGATTCAGATTCTTCAAGAGGAACTAATATACATCGGGAAGGGCATACAATAGATAAAGATACCCTTGATAGACCTTGGTATGCTGATATCGTGAATTTCCTAGCTGCTGATGTAGATTCAGCATAATTTAGAGGTTATACAAAGAAATAATTTATGCGAGAAATTCAGAGATATCACTGGGACGAGCCATATCTATATAAGTATTGCTCTGATGGAATATATAGACGTTTTTTGGCGGAAATTGAGGTTCTAGATATTTTATTTCATTGCCATGGATCCGAGTACGACGGACATATTGCAACTTTCAAAACGGTTTCCAAAATTCCGCAAGTCGGTTTTTGGGGGCCAGCCATGTTTCGAGACGTTTATGCTTATATAGCATAATGCAATAGATGCCAACAAAGAGGAAAAATTAGAGAAGACACGAAATGGAGCAAAATTTCATACTAGAAGTGGAAGTCTTTGATTGTTGGGGCATAGATTTCATGGGTCCCTTTCCTTCTTTGTAGTGAAAAAATACATTTAGGTAGCCGTTGACTATGTATCTAAATGGGTTGAAGCAGTCGCTTCTCCAACAAACAATGCAGAAGTGGTTATCAAATTATTTAAAAGCACTATCTTTCCTCGTTTTTGAGTTCCTCGAATAGTCATAAGCGATGGTGGCACTCATTTCATTAATAAAACATTTGAAAAATTGCTTAAAAAGCATGGAGTTCACCATCGAGTTACCACACCCTACCATCCGCAAACTAGTGGTCAAGTGAAAGTTTCTAATCGCCAGATTAAAGAAATTCTAGAAAAGACAGCCGGAACGACAAGAAAAGACCAATTTAAAAAGCTAGACAATGCTCTTTGGACATATAGGACAGCTTACAAAACTCCACCGGGAACCACACCATTCCATTTACTCTATGGAAAAGCCTGTCACCTGCCAGTCGAGTTAGAACACAAAGCAGTTTGGGCAGTAAAACTGACTAATTACAATATTAAACCAACTGCTAAAAGGAGAATTGTTCAGCTAAATGAATTGGACGAGATTAGACAACTCGCCTACGAAAATTCAAAGCTGTATAAAGAGAGGAAAAATCCTATCATGATAAAAAAAAAAAATTCTCGGCATTTTGAGCCAAAGGACCAAATTTTCCTCTATAACTCTCGCCTAACACTATTTTCTGGAAAATTTTGATCTTGCTGGTAAGGTCTGTTTACAATAAAGGAAGTAAAACCTTATGATGCTATAACTCTTACCAGTAATGAAGGAAATGAATTCACAGTGAATGGCCATCGATTTAAGCACTATTGGGCTAAAGCTGCCCTCCTGAATAGTCAGCATCAGCGACTAACCGTCCCGATTTCTAATTAGACTCGAATTCGTAAGCCAAGCTAAAGAATTTAAATAAGCTCTGATTGGGAGGCAATCCAACTTTTAAAATTTTAATTAGTTTTTGATAATTTATTTAAATTAAAAAACAATTAATTTACAAACTAGGTCTCCATCGATCAATGGCAAGCTCATTACATCGATCAATGGCGAGCTATTGAGGGCGTGGACCTTAATAATTCAACACTCGAGTTCATTCCGCCTCAAAACGAAAACACTTCGAAGCCGCCGCATCCCTCTTTCTCTCTCGGATCTCAACCGTTTTTGGTGATTTTCGACATATTCTCTACCATGCGCTAACACTTTACCATTCTTTGGTGTTTCCCTTTGCTTGCAGATGGACGAGAGGAGAACCAAGAGACGCCTTGACAGGCTCAGCACTTCCACTGCCCCACCTCCAACTTCTCCACTGCGGGAGGATGACAAACATCCTTGGCCATGGGATGATAAGACTCCCATTCAGACGTTCGAGACCTTCCCAGACCCAAAGGAAGAGGTCAAGAGCAAGAGATGCACCCACCATCGCTGATAGATGAGTAGGATGACTATGACAGCCTGTTCTACAACGGATGGCTGAACGTCTCCATCGAGCCCACACGGTACATCAACTGGTTCCTTGTGAGGCGACTTGGGCTCGAGCATGATCTGCGAGAGATGATCACCGAGCTAGGACTTGGCACCATGTCCACCGACACGCACGATCTCTAACCCACCTTGGTCAGACAGTTCATGGCAACAGTTCAGGTCTCCTACCCTAACAAGAGGACAAGGAGAGCGGGATAGGGCATGTTGTCCTTCTTTGCTTGAGGCATCCGACACAGTATCTCCATCACCGACCTCTGCATGATCTACGAGTTTGAGAACCTCGACGCTGAGTCCTGCGAGGTTGCTGTTTTTGTCGTACTATCTGGGTTCTATTCCATCCTGGATACATGTCACATTGACACAGGATCAAACACCCAGACAGACATCCACCACCCCACCCTGTGCGATTTCATGAGGGTCATTGGAAAACACCCTGTTGTGCAAGATGGAACCCAACAAGGTGAGGATACAGGAGCTCACACTGCTATACTTTGGGGTGAGGGAGTTGGTCGATTTGAGCGACCTGCCATAGTCGCATAGGTTGTGTCGCCCAACCTTGGGGCTATCTTTGCTGATCATCTGGTCGGCTTGAAGTCAAAGCCTTTCAAGGGGACAAAGGCGAAGAGGGAGACAGTGGGTATTTTGCTCACTCTGATCTCCATGTACCTCAACATCCGTCTGGATGAGACCGAGGCTGTCCGCACTAGCCTCTTCATGGACGAGGCACAACTGACGAGCTCGGGATGCAGGTCTGCGTCTGCTGCAGTTGCCCCACTCGAGCACTACAGACTTTGCGGGAGATGTCACCAGGCTCAAGTTTCACCCGAACCACCAGCTTCTTCGAGACCCCACTCAGATGACCCGCCGACCTCCAAGAGACCGCAGACGCAGAGTAGCCCGTGAGCAGGCAGAGGAATGCTAACACCCACACCTGCTGAGAATTTATGAAGAAACCAAAGCCGACATCCAACCTTAATTTACTTTACTTGCTTATTTTGGGGCTTGGTATACCTTTGACCCATTATTCTAATACAGAAGGGAATGATCACACATTATGGAAACAAACGATAGGTAAATTACCTTTGACCCCATTATTAGCTACACTTTGTAAAAAAAAGAGGAAGTTTTAAACAAATAAAAATGAACAAGATGGTCTGTGTTGGGGTCAAAATCGGTCAAGACGAAATCGATGTCCGAAAGTCTCGGAAAAACATGAAAAATGTTAAAGCAACCTCGAGAGACTAATTGTTAATCGAGAAACCTTAGGAAGATATTAAGTTCGAGATTCATCATCTCAAAATCAACAGCTAGAAACATTTTCTACACAAGGAAAAACCTACGGAAAACTAAAAACACGCACAAGCTGAAGGAACCGGTCGCGGCCGTGGTCGCCGGGCGGCTAGCCCCGTGCTGGCCGTGGCCGCCGGCGGCTAGCGCCCGTGCTGGCCGTGGCTGCCGGCGGCTAGCGCCCGTGCTGGCCGTGGTCGCCGGGCGGCTAGCCCCGTGCTGGCCGTGGCCGGCGGCGGCTAGCGCCCGTGCTGGCCGTGGTCGCCGGGCGGCTAGCCCCGTGCTGGCCGTGGCCGCCGGCGGCTAGCGCCCGTGCTGGCTGTGGTCGCCGGGCGGCTAGCCCCGTCCTGGCCGTGGTCGCCGGCGGCTAGCGCCCGTGCTGACCGTGGTCGTCGGGTGGCTAGCCCCGTGCTGGCCGTGGTCGCCGGCGGCTAGCGCCCATGATGGCCGTGGCGCCGGGCGGCTAGCCCCGTGCTGGCTCGGGTCGTCGAGCGGCTAGTCTTCGTGCGTAAGTTCTAGGCCTCCGGGTCGCCAAAAATCCGTGTTTTGCAACTTTCCGAGATCCCGTAAACAAAACTCCTTTTCCTGCTCCGAGATTTCGAAGAACCCATAAGACGTCAACGGACAGGAAGACTTCGTACAAAACGGTGATGGTTATCTTGGAACACCATTCGCCTCAGCAATGGATCAAAGATCTTCCGAAAGACTCGATATCCAAGTAGGAGCATTCTTTCAAAGAAATCGTAGAAAACAGCGGAAGTCCGGAAGACGGCCCGAAAGGGACCAAACCCGATCGGACGACCCATTTACGATTTTCTAAGAGATAGATGTGACGGTTTACAATTATCTTCACATAGCGAGATAAATGTTAAACTTCCGAAAAGATAAATGTCAAAATTCCGAAAGGATAAATGTCAAAATTCCGAAAGGATAAATGTCAACTTTCCCGATAAACACGAAAGCCGACGAAAATGGAAAAAGTCCAGCTCGCGGAAGACTCAGCCCATCAAGAATAGACCGTCATATGGGAGTATATAAGCAAGGCTAGGAGCAGAGGAAGGGGGATCCGAAAATCTGAAGAAAGAAACCACTCTAGAGCAACTTAGAACTTAGGCGTTTATTTCCTTTTTTAGCGAGCTGCGACAGCTCTTGTGGTCGAGATCTCGACCTGTTGTTCAAACGCTCTCCGCAGATTCGGAAATAAGATTCTTTCTTTTTGCTCTCTTTATTTTACGTATTTATTCCAAATTAGACTCATATTAACTTTGTCGTGCGTGGCCCAGCAGATAGCCGGGATCCTCGGGGAAAACTAGGTCAACTTAGTTTTCCTACATTTAAACTTAACTAAAATAGACAGTGCGAATTTCGGTTCCCACAGTTTGGCGCTAGAGGGAGGGGGGATACACGGTTTTATCTTTCTCGCAACCACGCACGCCCAGTTAAGCATGACTGCTAACGCGGAAAAAGACAAGCAAACGCACGACGGACCAGCCGTCGATGCCAACGCTGAGAAGACTCCTGCCGGAAACGTGTCAACGGTCACTGCCGAGGCAAACACCGAGATGCTGGACCAGGTGAAGGAACTGTTCGCCACCGCCCAGAAACGGTCGGAAGAACAAGAGAAATTAATGGCTTCACTCGCTAAACAGGTCGATACCTCAACAGCGAAAAGCAAACTCCCGCGCGGATCCACCAAGGTGAGGCGTGTCAAGAGGCTCGACTTCGGAACTTCCGGAGACCAAGAAAAAGATGCTACGAAAAAATCCCCGGAACTCGTCCCTGACGATACCACTCCGACGGGGCAGAAGAAAACGACGGGTAACCTCCCACCTCCCGCAAGGGACAACGAAGGAGACGACGTCGAAAGAATCAATCTGGATATCAGCGATCAATCGGATCCGTCCGACGAAGACGCCGACATCCACCACAGAAGGACCCGAAGCCAGTCAGCTCGACTGGCGGCAGCCTTCGAAAAACCCATGACAGAAGAGGAAGAAGACCTCTACTGGTCAGAACGAGAAAGGTTGGCTGAGGACCAGACTCGGGCCTATCGCAGCCAACGTAGACAAAGAAGCGCGAACGGCGCCGACGAGATCCATGATTTGCGCGAATACATCGCAAAAACTGCAGCCGAGGTGAAAGCAGTAAAATCGCAGATTCACCACGCAACCAGTACTGCCCCCGAGATCGACCTGCTCCTCGAGGAATCGAGAAAGACTCCCTTCACCTCTCGAATCACGGACGCACGAGTCTCAGATCACGGGAAAATAAAGCTTCCCACCTACGACGGAACCACAGATCCAAAGGCACATCTGCAGTCCTTCCAGATTGCGATGGCAAGGTCTAAACTTCCGGAGCGGGAAAAGGACGTCGGCTGCTGTCTCCTATTCGTCGAGAACCTTAGAGGTGCTGCGCTCGAGTGGTTCTCACACCTAAAAAGAAACTCCATCAGAAGTTTCCGCCAACTTGCTTCAGCTTTTCAGAAGCAATTCTCCATTTTCATGGACAGAGAAACTTCCGACGTAGACCTTTGGAGTCTAGTTCAAAAGGAAGATGAACCACTCCGCGACTACATAAGGAGGTTCAAACTCGTGATGTCCAGGGTAACAGGCCTCAGCGACAGAGTCGCCATCGACGCCCTGAGAAAAAACCTCTGGCACAAATCGAAATTCCGAAAGTGGATTTCTTTGGAGAGGCCACGCACCATCCAGGACACTCTCCACAAGGCGACGGATTTCATCATCATGGAAGAAGAGATGAAAGTCCTAGCGCAAAAGCATGGACCGCAGAAAGCGTCCGGCAAGAAGAAAACCTCTCGTAACGACAAGTACGTCCATCACGAAGGGGAAGACGTCCAAGGCGAACATAACTACGCCGTCAATTCCGAACAAGGAAGGACCGCCGGAAACACTTGGACGCGGAACTCGTACAAGGACAATTCCAGCTGCGAGTTCCATCAGACGAGAGGTCACTCCACCGCCAACTGCAAAGTCCTTGGCGCTAGACTCATTACGAAATTGCTTGACGGCAAACTAGCAACGGTCAAGAGCGTAAAAGACCTGCTCCTGGATTCTGACCGTCCGCCGAAGACCGACGGAGCCAACCCCGAAAATAACGCTCCTGGAACTCAACCGGGCGAAAAACGCGGACGTAGACAAGACGACGAAGGAAACAACAACAACCGCCATAGGGTCAACATGATCATCGGAGGATCGCATTTTTACCAGGACTCCGTTTCGTCGATAAAAGCCTACGGACGGAGAGCCGAAACAAGCCCCGGATGGTGTCCAGAGGACGACGCTCCCAATCACGCAATCTTCTTCGAGGAACAGGATACGGCCGGACTCGATAAACCCCATTACGATCCTCTGGTCATCGACTTAGTGATTCAGGATCTCGAAGTCGGCCGCATCCTCATCGACACAGGAAGCACGGTCAACATCATGTTCCGCGACACTCTGCAGAGGATGAACATACCCCTCGGAGAAGTTATCCCAGAACCAAGACCGTTGACTGGATTCTCGGGCGTCACATCCATGACCCTCGGAAAAATTAGACTCCCGGTCATGGCTAAAGAAGTCACGAAGATCGTCGAATTCGCGGTAGTGGATAACCCGGCCATCTATAACGCCATAATGGGAACTCCTTGGATAAACGCCATGAAGGCAGTCCCGTCCACTTACCATCTCAGCGTCCAGTTTCCAACACCGACTGGAACAGCGGTAATCTGGGGAAGCCAAAAACAGTCGCGACTCTGCTTCCTGGCCGAACATAAATTGCGCAGCAATCGGAACGCCCCCGTAGCTAACCCGAAGTGAATTAAGAAGAATCTGAGTATCTCCGAGAACTCAGCAAAGAACAGCTCGGGTTTGTCCAAACAGGCCACAACTCAGGATAGCGAGGAAATCCTCGAGTCCATCGCCGAAAAAACGGATGACCTAACTCCCAATGCGACCGCCGACTTAGCTGGGCAGTCAAGGCGCCGGAAATCGTGGAGTAATAGCCACCGCAACAGAAACAGAACTACGAGATGGCTTGATCCTCGCAAGAGGTACGTAGGCAGCTCGTCGCACCCCGACGAGTTCAGCTATCCCCCTCACCAAAAAGGGGAGGGGGGAAAGAGGAAAAACATACTTGTAGTCCCGCAAAAATACTTTTCACATGTACCCTACATTATAAAGTTTTTTAATTCAAATGCCTACTCAACGCATAAACATTACGTAAAACGAAAATCATATCTTTGAGGAACGCGAGACGTCGTTAGTTCTCGAAAAGTCTTGATTCTCCATTCTCCTCCAAACAGTCCATCGCGACTCTAAAACTCTACCAAACAGTCCGTCCGTGACTCTAAAAAACTCTATCAAACAGTCTGTCCGCGACTATAAAATTCATTTCCGTCGATTGGCCCCGACGGAAAAACACAGAAACATTTCACTCAATCAAATTCGTAGTCTGGCTTCTAACGAAGTCCTCTTGCATCCGACAAGGATACCATAGCGCGCTATACAAAAAAATCCAAATTTTGGTTAGCTCTTCGTAAAGGAAGTAGCTCGACTCGTATCCAAACGAGTCATATAAGCCGATAAGCACTTCGCAGATTCTAAAACGGTACGAGTCAGGTCGAAATCGCAAACAGGCAAAACGAGAGCCAATTTGTCATCGCACAGCTTCAGTCCGAAAGTAGACATAGGTCTTGCCCTAAACCCGGCCTTGCTGGTATCTAAGACATCTCATAGGCATAAGTATCCAGAATACGAGATTCCAAAATTTGCCTCTTATCGCTTACAAACCTAACGTTCGCTACAAAGTAACCTACGGATCTAGCGACAAAAAAAAGAGATTGAATGCAAAGTGACTACGCGTATTCAAACCCTCTACACTTGACGAAAGTATAAATCAAAACGCATAATAGCAGGGATTCAAAAGCCACCAACGGCCAATCCCGAGAAACACAAAGTCACGCGACCTCCTAAGGGTCGCAACACATACATACAAACAGCCACACTTGGCCTATCACAAATTATAATCGAATGCATAACAATCGGTTAAAGATATTCCAAACGAGGAGTCGGGCTGGTCGACCTCTTCACCCCCGTCACCTGCATTCGAACCCGCGCCTACATCCGCCGTATCTTCCGAAACTTGGATAGGACTCCACAACTCTAGAATTCTCCCATCGATCGGAGGAACAAAGGATTCAGCGTTAGCACAAATTCTCATCGAGCCATCCATCTTGGCAAGTTCGCTGGAAAGATCATACCCCTCGGAGACAGGGCCTATCATTGACACAGGGCCTCGTACCGCCTCTCGATCGGTGAAGCGCGACCGCCCCTCGAATCCGGTCAAGAGTAAAGGAGTTCCAAGAACAAGGCCTTATCCTAAAAATGTCTCTCTTGGTCGAAAGTTCGGAAGGAACATGCGCGAGACACCTGTTCTCTAAAAAAAAAAAAAAAAAACAAAAAACACGCACGTTCAGTACTCGCCTTTCGGATTCTAGGAAAGGGGATGCGACAATCTTACCTCGTTGGTACAACCAGTCCGTCGGGAATAGGTGGAGAAAGCCTTCCTCGACAGACTCTCCATCTATCCTCACGAAAAAGAAACGATCAACGTGATCTTTGGCGTGCGAGGTAACTTCATGGATTACCGAAAAATTAGTCCTCGCCTTCATGGAGTATACTCCATTGATGCTCGTCGTCTTGGAGTTCCACAACCCTTCGAAGTCAGCAGGGCCAAGGTCCATCCTTAACTCGTAAGTCAAAATCACAACGCCAAGCCAGCTCTCCAAAGCCGGCACGTTCAGCTGGCTGATTGCGATTCCGAAACGGTCGAGGGCCTGAAAAATGACCCCAGGGATTGGGAACCACAGTCGGCATTGCGTCAAGAACGCCTCGTAACAAGTAAAGTAACCCTGCGGAGGATGCTCCGAACTCTCATTCCCACGAGGAATGCGAAACATGACTCCCTTCGGAACCTCATAAAACTCTCGAAGGATTCCGAGATATTCAGGGGATACTTCGCTCGGAGAGTCAATTTCCTTACGCGTCCTCAGAGGTCGCCGGGGAATCGGGATCACGGGAAGGGGAGCATCAGAACCGAAGACGGCGTCACGATACGCGCTCCTGTCAATCTCTGAAACCTCGGGTTTCGGAACTTCCTCCTCGGCGTGGAAACTATCCGAAGATGAGTGAGACTGTCTCCTCGAGGATTTTGATCTTGAAGTCATTCTTTTCTTAAAGGAAGAGAGAGAATTTGCAAGAGAGAGATTAACTTAAGAATCTTGGGTGAAATAAGAATGGTAAAGATCTTCCGAAAGACTCGATATCCAAGTAGGAGCATTCTTTCAAAGAAATCGTAGAAAACAGCGGAAGTCCGGAAGACGGCCCGAAAGGGACCAAACCCGATCGGACGACCCATTTACGATTTTCTTAGAGATAGATGTGACGGTTTACAATTATCTTCACATAGGAAATGGAAAAAGTCCAGCTCGCGGAAGACTCAGCCCATCAAGAATAGACCGTCATATGGGAGTATATAAGCAAGGCTAGGAGTAGAGGAAGGGGGATCCGAAAATCAGAAGAAAGAAACCACTCTAGAGCAACTTAGAACTTAGGCGTTTATTTCCTTTTTTAGCGAGCTGCGACTCAACTAGGTTAGATCTAGATTTTGAGACTAGCGAAGATCGACAGCTCTTGTGGCCGAGATCTCGACCTGTTGTTCAAACGCTCTCTGCAGATTCGGAAATAAGATTCTTTCTTTTTGCTCTCTTTATTTTACGTATTTATTCCAAATTAGACTCATATTAACTTTGTCGTGCGTGGCCCAGCAGATAGCCGGGATCCTCGGGGAAAACTAGGTCAACTTAGTTTTCCTACATTTAAACTTAACTAAAATAGACAATGCGAATTTTGGTTCCCACAGTCTGCACCAACATCTTTGCTCATTGGAATTGAAATATAATGAATTCAGAGAAGAGAGAAGAGGCAGGGCAAGAGGCAGAAAAGACTGCATGCTAGTCCAATTACTTGCTTGAGTTTATTCCTGTGTTTGATGATCGATACTCCCAAGATGTAGCCTTCACATTATATATTTATGCAGAAATGAGGTCAGTAGAAGGGTATATCAGGCCCCATCAATAGAGTTGTGTGTTGTATGGTATGGTGATTAAGCTATTGTATAGTACATTGAAACATTCCAAGGTTATTAATGACCCACTTCACCATCATATATGCATGAATGAGAGTAATAGTTTTTAATTAAGTGAATCCCCGTTGTTTTCCAAAACCTCTTTCAGAAAAATGATTTTTATATTTTTCTTGAGGACAAGCAAAATGATAAGTCTGGGGGAGTTGATATACTATGGATTTTATCCTATTTTATCTATGAATTAAATATGTTTTCAGAGTATTTTATATGCAGTTTGGAGTCTTTTCAGTTATATTACACCTTGTGTTTGATCTCAAGAACAATAAACATTTTTTTTGACGGAAAACGGCTATTCTATTACTCAAACTTGAGGTGGTCTGGGTAACTAGACCGGAATAGAACAACCAACAAAATGTAACTTCCTATGGAAGGATCTAGCTGTCTTAGCTAAAAAGTCTGAGATCTGATTACGCGTTCTTGGAATATAAGAAATCTTGAAATCCAGGAAGCATATGAGCAATGTCTCTATCCTCTCTAGTTTCGTAGCAAAACTTGGCCAAGCATGAGGTTCCTTGATCATAGCAATCAATTCTTTGCAATCTGTTCCGAAATTCTGACATGTTGAGTGCTGAAGCATATTCTCCATCGCACATTGCAGCGCTTCCACTTCTGAGTGCAGAGCTGATTCTCTTCTGGTGAAGTTCTGTGATCCCATGAACTGCGTATTTCCTCCACTATCCAACCAGACCCATCCACATCCACTAAATTGCGCATGAGGAGTCCATGATCCATCCAGTAAGCAAATATTGCCCAAGCTTATGACTTGGGGTTCCTCTCCGTTACTCTCTTGTAATATTGGTGGTATCGTCTCGTTAGAATTAAACCAAGCTTGACATTCACTCTCAGCATATCGAACTAGTTCCAGAGGATCTCTGTCTATTCTCCTTAAGAGTTTGTCATTTCGAGCCTTCCAAATATACCAGATTAGACAGGGATAAGGATCTCTGTCTTGCTCTGGTTCAAGTGAACCGTTTTTTTCCCAGAAGAGGTAGCTCATATTCGTGTATATGCTTGATACTGGAAAAACATCAGGATTTGTCGGAGTTGATGAGTGTAGCCAAACTTGTAGAGCAGGTGGACATTCGAAAATAGCATGTGTTACTGATTCCTCTGGTTCACCACATCTTGGACAGTAATTGTCGCATCTCATATTTCGCCTTACTAGATTTCTCGTTACTGCCACATGACCAGTTAACAATTGCCATATAAGATGACAAATTTTCTTCGGCGCCTTTATCTTCCAAGCAAAGGCTTGGAGCTTTGTAATACTTGGCTCTACCACTTGCTTTTCGTCTACATCCTTCAAAAGGTTTTGAGCTACCCAATATCCAGACTTGACCGTGTATTGTCCATGTCTTGTGAAGTTCCAGCAAAATGTGTCAGGCCTATGAGTTGTGCTTATGGCTAAACTCTTTATAAGGGGTATATCATCAGGGCTGACATATTGTTCCAGTAGATTAACATCCCATTCCTTCAACTCCTAATTAATAAGATCACTCACTCTCATATTTGGATGCATAACTGGCGCTATAGGTATAGCTGGCCTAGCAGGATTCAATGGAATCCATGGGTCCTCCCACATCTTAACCTCATAACCAGAGTGTATTTTTTGTCTTATCCCCAGCAACAAAAGTTCCCTCGCAGCAGAAATACTAGTCCAAACATAAGAAGGGCTGTTTACAGAATTTACTCGTAAAGGCGAGCTTAGTCTGTAATATCTTCCTCGTAAGACACAGACGACCAGCGAATCCGGGTTTTGTGCTAGCCTCCATAATTGTTTCGCCAGTAA
Organism: Raphanus raphanistrum x Raphanus sativus; assembly: GCA_019705995.1. NCBI lineage: Eukaryota > Viridiplantae > Streptophyta > Magnoliopsida > Brassicales > Brassicaceae > Raphanus > Raphanus raphanistrum x Raphanus sativus. The sequence goes on from JADEVD010000012.1 coordinate 870,511, forward strand.
TGTTAGATTAAACTCATGAATCATCCGGAATCCAATTCCTCCTTCTTCTCTCGGTAGGCAAACTTTTTCCCATTTCGACCATGGTATTCCTCTCTTCGAGGGATTTGAGCTCCACCAGAATTGGGCAATAGCGCTGGCAAGGTTTTCACATATCTCCAATGGGAGCAGGAAAGTAGACATTACATACGTCGGAAGAGCAAGCAAAATGGACTTAATCAATACCTCCTTTCCTCCTTTCGAAAGCCAGCGACCTGTCCAGCCATTGACTCTATGCATTAGTTTGTCTTTTAGGAAGGCAAAGAGCTTGCATTTTGAACCACTAATATCTTCTGGAATACCCAAATAAGTCCCCATCCCTCCATCATTCTGAATTCCAAGTACATCTTTGATCTCTTGCCTTGTGTTTGCATTAATCCTCTTACCAAAGAGTAAGGAGGATTTATCAAAGTTAATACATTGTCCTGATGCTTTACCATAGATCCTGATTACTTTCATTACTTCTTCACATTCACGGGGCTCCGCCTTACAGAAGAAAAGGCTATCATCAGCAAATAGTAGGTGGGATACCAATAGACACGCGCGGGTAACGCGCATCCCCGTTATCTTTCCTTGGTTCTCTGCGTGATTGAGAAGGCTAACGAGCGCTTCCGTGCATAGAATAAAAATGATAGGAGACAAAGGATCTCCTTGGCGTAGGCCTCTTCCTGGAATAATGTTTCCTCTTGGTTGCCCATTCATGAGGACTTTGTATTGTACTGACATAATACATCTCATTATCCATGTGATCCATGTTTCTGAAAAATCCATCTTTCTCATCACAACTTCAATAAATGACCATTCCATCCTATCATATGCTTTGCTCATATCTGTTTTAATAGCCATTCTCTTGTTGTGTCCGCTTGGCTTGGTCCTGAGAGCATGGAACATCTCTTGAGCAATCATAATATTATCAGAAATCTGTCCTCCAGCAACAAAAGCTGATTAGGTTTCCGATATCAATCTTGGCAGCACTTTCTTAAGTCTCTGGAATAGGACCTTAGAGATAATCTTGTAACTTACGTTACACAAACTAATAGGCCGAAACTGAGCCATATCATTCGGTTTTGTTGTCTTTAGGATGAGACAAATATTAGTTTCATTCAGTCCATCGGGCATTATCCCTTCAGTAAGGAACTTATTAACCATAAGAGTTAAATCATTCTTTACTATATCCTAAAACTTCTGGTAGAACAGTGCAGTCATCCCATCTGGCACTGGCGCTTTTTCTGGATGCATAGCAAATAGTGCTAGTTTAATCTCCCACTCTGTTACCGGTGCTGTAAGGCTTTCATTCATTGGCTCCGTTATTGTCGTAGGAACTTCAGATAGAGCTCTTCAATATCCTGTGGATTAGTAGACTCAAAGATTTGTCTAAAATAACTAGTAGCAATGGCTATTAATCCTTCTTCATCTTCCACAATATTTCCATTTTCACCCAGAAGCTGAGTGATCTTGTTCCTTGCTCTCCTTTGTTTCGTTAATGTATGGAAAATTTTCGTATTGCGATCTCCTTCCCTTAGCCAAAATACACGACTCTTTTGTTTCCAGAACATTTCTTCTGCCTTAAGAGCATCAGAAAGCTCCTTCAAAGCTGCTGCAATCTGCTCTGTTGTGGCATCATCATCTGCATATAAACCTTCCACTTTTTCTTTAAGCTCTTCCACCAGTTTTGCAGAGTTTATATTATTTTGTCTCCTCCACTCGCTTAATGCTTTCCTACAGCTGGAAATATGTTCCACTATAGAGGCATTGGGAGGAAGATCAGGTGATTTCCATCCCTCCAAAATAACTTGTCTCAATTCCTCATTGTCTAACCATCTTTTGTCAAACTTAAATTTCCTCGATCTCCTGGATGGTTTTTTGAGGATATCAGCAAGTATCGGACGATGATCCGAGCCCCATAACCTCATGTACTTCGTCTTCGAATGAGGGAACTTTTCATGCCAGTCAGCATTTCCTATTGCTCTATCCAGACGACATCTAACAGTTACTCTCCCTGCTCTCTTACCAACCCATGATAGCATGTCTCCAGTGTATGGAAATTCCAGCATCCCACAATCACTTAGCATTTGCTTGAAAGGTAGAAATGAGCTATCAGTACGTTGTCTACCTCCTTCTTTTTCATTATGACCAGTAATCTCATTGAAATCTCCTATCATAAACCAAGGTCCAGTTCTTGTTGTTGAGAAACGCGTAAGACGTTCCCAAACTTGATCTCTTCTTTCTAGTACAGGATCCCCATAAACAAACGTCATAAAGACTTTTATTCCATCAATGACTGCCTCAATGTCAATCATTCTGTTATTTGAAAATAAAACATTAACTTGAAATTCATCCATAAAAAAGAGAGCTAAACCTCCGCTGAGACCAAGTGGCTCAACGGTAAACAAATGATCAAGTTCTAAATCAGCCTGAATGTTTTGCAACAGCAGCTTCCTATTCTTCGTTTCAGAAAGGAACACAAGTCCTGGGCGATGCTTCTGACACATCTCCGTAAGGCGTCGAACTGTGAGGTCGTTCCCTACCCCTCGACAGTTCCAACTGATTGTCTTCATAGACGATGTTTGGATGGGTATTTGGGACCCATCAAACCAACACCCTTCGACGAACCACCTCCCTTGTTTGAGCTTTCTCTCGATTTCCTTGATGAGCCCAAGTTATGAGGCCGATTATGACTACTGCTGCGAGCAGAAGGAGAACCTCGACGGAGGAACTGAGTCTTCTTACTCTGGATGCCCAATGGAGCATTCAATTTCGCTCCCTTCTTCTTACTCTTGGACTTTCCGTGAGTATTATCATCAGCAAGGCTTGATGATTCAACACCATTTAAAGAAACATGTGCAGCTTCCATCTCCATCAGATCAATACCTAGCAAATCATCCTCCTGAACCTCGGAATCCATCATCTCTTCATCATTTTTCTCAACTATCTTCATGTCAGTCAAAGCTCCAATAACATCATCTTTTGAGGCTGACATTGTCGGAGATAATGATAGAGTACGCACTATCTCTTTGTCACGGAATGTGACGTTCTCATATAACTGTATTATGCGCGACAGAGTAACAATCGTACTCGCAAGCTTCCTCTCATGTCTCACCACCACTTGTTCCTCACTACCTTTCATTTCTTGCTGTTCTGATATCACATAAGAAGATTCAGAAAGCTTGAGCTGCTGCGTGTAGCCATTATTGCTTGACGTCTTATGAACGATGGCTTTTTCCTTACTTCGTATTTTATCAGTCGTCTCCCTCCCACGCCAATCTCTTGCAGTATCAGACCTCTGCCTTTCACGCCAAGTAAACTCCTCCTTCCGGACATAAGGTCCTGCTCTGTACCTAGAAGATCCATACCGATGATTGCTTGATCTCTCATCGCGAGTACGAATTACTCTGTCAGAGTGATGATAGTTTGCTCTCATATCTGGTCGATAATGTTTAGCCTCAGCTACGGATCGTAAATTATAACCAGCGTGATCATTATGACCATTTGTTCCCTCATCTCGCGAGTTGTATCGATTATGCTTCTCATCGTGTCGGGATCTCATCGCATATGACGATTGAGATTGAGATTGAGATACATTGTTTGGAGAATCCCTTATCCATGGCTGCTGATTGGGATGCACTTGAGGTAACTGAACTCGAGCAAAGACCCCAGTTATTTCATTTTGTTGACAAGTCATAGCAGCAGGGACCGTCGAGGGACAGTAACCCTTCTCGTGATCAAGATAACCACAAAACGAGCAATGCTTAAAGAGCAACTCATACTTGATCTGAATTGTTACTTCACCTTCCGGAGTTTCAAGTTTTCTGTTAAACTTGAGAGGCAATCGAGAATCAATATCAATACGCATACGTCCCTCCGACATCTCAATTGAATCAAGATCAACTTTGCCTAACCGTCCACCTATCTTCTGGAGGTTTTTAAGTGTCCAATAATGGAGAGGGATACCAGATAGCTGAACCCAGAAAGTGATGAGCCAAGGGTAATCGTCGTGTACTATGGGCTCCAAACGAACCAACACGAACATACAGTAATTGTAATGGAAAGTCCCCTTACTCAAAACCATTTCGAGATCTTCCTCAGAGGTGAAGTTGAACAGAAATTTGCCATTGCCTAAATCATTTGCTGTGATATGATCCTGCAGACCCCATTGAGCAGGCATAGTTTGAATCAGTTTCTCAACAATCTGCTTTTTCGGATTAAGGATCTTCCCAATAAGAGTATTACGAAACTCCCTTATAATGTGATCATCCTTCTTAGCAGTCAATTTTATTGGCTCGTCATCATCATACTGAATCCCTTTTCCTTTTAAATCAGCCATATGAGCCGATCCATGATGATACGGTTGCCGCATAATGACAGGCAAAGATACTCTGTTTCTAGTATATGAAAACAGAGGAAAACAGGGCAGAAAATAATCACGGTTTGATCAGACCTTTAACAAATTTTCAGTGATTTGCAGGTCGTCAGAAAGCTCAGATCGTAGCAGCTTATGGGATCCTATCGGTCAATCAACCAAGACTTCAATGGAAATCTCAGTGCTCTTTGAATAGCTTCGTTGTCGTGGGGAAAACGTAAAGGGAAAAGAACGGTACGGAGATCACCGGAATGCCAGGAATGAGGATGATGTATGATTCACACGCCAAGGAACGTGTTAATCAATCGTGGATCAAAACTTCAATGGAAGCTTCTGATCTGATAGATCGTCTTTGCAGTCGCCATGGAAGCCCTAGCCACTCTAAGGGTTGTGAACAATAAACATTTATAAACCCTTAATAACTAAATAAGATAGTAAATCTTTTATAACTAAGAATATACCTGAATCTAATCCCTTCCTAAAACACTTTAAAACCCAAACTCAATCATCTGAACAATTGTTTGTTCATCTTGCTATTTTACTGTTTAAAACTAATTAATCTAGCTTTATCTCGAAGACCACAAATCTACTGTGTAATCCTAGAGTCTATGTGGATTTGATCTCTAAGTATTGCAAGTGAACCTCTTATTTGAGAGAGTAAATAACTTCTTAGGGTAACTTGAGTGATATCACAATACTCCCAAGGTAAAGGCTACACTTTTATCTATGTAAGAAATGAGGTTAGTAGAGGGGATTGTCAGACAAGATTTTCTAAGTTGCTGGGTAGATGAATTTGTTTGCTAAACTAGGATATGGTATAATGTTATTCTGTAGTTATAATTTATTTGATAAGGCGATGATTATGAGTTTTAAAATTTTGTGAGCCCCTGCTGTTTTCAAACCTCTTTCAGAGAGACTACCGATTGTTTTGTTTGAGGACAAGCAAAAAGGTAAGTATGGGGAGTTGATATACCTTGGAATTTACCCGTTTTTACCATGGTATATAAGTGTTTTAGATATAATTTTTATGTTTTGGAGTCTATTTAGTATGTTTACAGGTTCAGGAGTGATTTGGAGTAAAGTGTTGATTTTGGGGAATTTTGGAGATAAAAGGAGAATACACCCGAGCTGATCATCGAACTAGACAAGATGTCGACATTCGGAGTTAATAATCGATCGATGTACATCCTGTACCATCAATCGACGTCGAAGCTGCAGAAACCCAACTTGGTTCCAGTCGACTTAAAGGCCAAGTCTCCACCAAATTATAAGATTGCCCCTGTCCGACTTTACTCTAATATTTATATGCTCTGCCGTTGTTCTAGGCAACACACGCTTTCATTATTTCTCATTTTTCACAGAAAACATATTTAGGTTTTGAGTCAGACTCCTTCAGAGCTTGTTATTGGAACTCCATTGTTTTCTATATATCTATCTACACAGTTTTATTTATACTTTGTTATGAATTGCTTAGCTATGTCCGAGTAATCAACATGTTATGTTTAGGGCTCAAATATGTCATGAAGGATTAGTCCAAAATATATAATTGATAAGTTTCTAAAGATATTCATCAGTAGAATTGTTTTTAATGCTTATGTTCTAGAGTAGCTAACTAGAACCCTGATAATAGGATAGTTAGGCGCAAGCGACAGCTTGGCCTTCTACAAGAATAGATTCTCTGACCTATAATTGCTAGAAACAAACGGAAGTTGATCTACGAAGCCTAGTGAACACATTTAACCCGATATTAAAGATTTCTAGAAGATTGTCTGTGGGAACCGGAATTCGCACCGTCAAATTATCGTATAAATAAAGAAACTAGGAAAACCCTAATTTCCTAGAGGTCCCGGATTTCTGCGGAGCCAACGACAAGTGACCAAATAGACGCAGAAAATATGAGAATATAACAAAACGAATTTAGAGAGAACAGTAGATATTATTTCGAATCCGGGTGAGAGCATTGCGGGCATTACAATGGATTATAAGGGCTGTCAGCGAGTTCTGTCAGCGAGTTATCTAGCTCTAGTGACCTAAAACCTTAAACCTAGTTGAGTCGTAACTCGATAACAAAATAAGAAAAAGATACAGAAACGGTTTTTGATTGATTTCGGACTGAACCTTATTAAAGGCTGCCTACGTACCCCTTTCGAGGATCAAGCCGAACGTAGTTCAATTGATAGAGCTGAACTGCCTGGGCGAGTTTCGTCTAGTAATTGAGTGCCAGTCATAGAAACCGAACTTGTCAAGAATAAAGCCTAAGTTTCTAAGTGCCGAGAATTATGAGTCTAAAAGAGTTGTCCCCTATGCCTCTCGTCTTGAAACCCTTATATACTCCCTCCTAGGTCGGTTTACGTCTTCCTCTTTTGCCCTTAAGCCGCCATAGTCCAAAAAATGAGATATTCCATATTTCCGTCCTTCATGATTATCTGCGGAATTTGATGTTTATCTTCCAAGCATAAACCGTCATAGAGCTTATGGGTTTAAGAAATCGTAAGCGGGCCTCGAATCAAGTTTAGGACTTTTTGGGCCGTATTTTGATTTGAGACGTTCGTTACGGTCTCTTTGATAAAGTTTATTTTCAGCGGTTTTATTGTAAACCAGACTGATGACCCCATTTGATCAAGAATCAAGAAATGGTTAAGCTGTGGTTTGCGGAAGGTATTAGTGAGGGCAGTCGAGACTGCATAGTTTTACTTCGTATTATTTTTTCGGAAGATTTCAGATGCTACGGAAAGACCATGTGGTACGCATGTTCGGTCGCTATAGCGACCGAGCTTCGTATGGAGCTCGGTCGCTATAGAGACCGAGCTTGTGTTTGGGCTCGGTCGCTATAGCGACCGAGCTTGGGCTTGGGCTCGATCGCTATAGCGACCAAGCTTGTGCTTGGGCCCGGTCGCTATAGCGACCGAGCTTGTGCTTGGGCCCGGTCGCTATAGCGACCGAGCTTGTGTTTGGGCTCGGTCGCTATAGCGACCGAGCTTGTGTTTGGGCTCGGTCGCTATAGTCGTTCCTTTGGCTGCTGGCCGATGATTGAGTCAAGACTTTGCCGTTGTTGATCTTTTGTTGTTTCGAGTGATCATGTTTTTTAACGAATATACGATCTAATCGTATAGTTCTTCGCAAGTATTCGATATTTACGATTTCTTTCGTAAAGAAAACAAAGATGTATATTTTTATCGAATGTTTGGATACTAACTTCGTCGTCAACACGAACCATTGGAGCTTGTTTCGACGCTGCGGACAAATCTTTTCAACAATTTTATCGTAAAAATTGGTTAAAGTAATTTTTTAGAGAATTATCTCTTCGAGAAATATTTTCGAACGTTAATTTCGTTGTGACTGTTTTTGACCCCAACAGTTAGCCCCCCAACCCGTTAGAACCGAGGACCGTAGATGCGAGGTTCTAGCATGCGATAAGACAAGTTAGAAAAGTTAGGTGGAATTAATGGTTGAAAATGTCCGTTGAAAGTTGTACGTTCATTCTAAGAAGAGTGGAATCTTATAAGATTGGGGCTGCGCTTGATGAAAGCTGCCTACGTACCCTTTGTCAAAAGGGTCAAGCCATTCGTAGTTCGTCTTGGAGTTAAGATTCTTATGACCTGTTTTCCAGTGAGACTTTATCGTCTAGTTATTTCGAGCATGTTCATGTCGTTGGTATTTCGTATTGGACCTTTGTCGGCCGCAAGAGTAGGCTCGGAGGCTGTTTATTTTGACCAAGTTTGGCCTGTTAAAAATATTTTGCTCAAATCTATAAAATCGTGGTTTTTATAAATCGAGAGAACTTACGTTTATCGAAGTTAGAGGGACAGGGTGTGAGTTGTCGTCTCATTCCTTCCTCTCAGATGATCACCGTATCCATTGATTGTACAAAGCGAGATTTTTCGCGATTTACCTATTTACGCGAAGGTTCGTGAAACAGATAGACTTAAGTGAAGAGACAAATTTTGGGATTTCGTATCGGGTGTTGATACTATGTCTGTGAGATGTTAAGTACCAGCAATGCTGGGTTTAGGGCAAGACCTAGGTTTCCTCTCGGACTGAGGCTTTGCGATGACAAATCGCTTTCGTTTTGCCTGTTTGCGATTTTAACCTGACTCGTACCGTTATAAAATCCGCGAAGTGTTATCGGCTTATATGATTTTCTGGGTACGAATCGAGCTACTTCCGTTAGGAAGCGCTAGATGAAATTTTGATTTTCTTGTATAGCGCACTATGTTATCCTTGTCGGATGTAAGAGAGCCTACCCTTAGGTGGCTTGTCTGTTTAGGACGTTAGAGTCTGTTTGTTGTGATCAGCAACAACGATATGATACCGTTTTGAAGGTGTGTTACAACTTAGAGTTCCTGAGACGAGAATTTTGTCTGGAACGTTTTGAGGAAAAAATATCCTTCGAACGTTAGCGACGTCTCGCAGTTCCGAAGGTTGAGTTTTCATTGTGCCGCATTTTGTGTTTGAAATGTTTGCGGGCTTGGAGGTGTTTTGCGAATGTTCGCAGCCAAAAACTGTTGTTTCCGTTGTGGTGCCGAATTGTTCGATTTTTGATCGAGGAATTAGGACCGAAGGGTCGCGTAAAATGATATGGGATGAAGCGTTTTTCTCCACTGTGCTTTTGTGAAGAGTCGGCTCTCCGAGATTTATTTCGTACATTTTTAAAGATGATTCGTATATCCTAGGAGCTTTGTTACGATTTTGTCGTTACATGCCGCGTGTTTCTAGGTAAAACGTTGCGGGTTTAAAGTGAATTGTGGAATGTGTGAGACTTGATCGATTTTCGAGAAGTTTATTTTTCCGTTAACCGTTTGGTTGTTAGGACTGAACTTTGTTACGAAAAATTATCGTATAGTTTCTGCTCTGGGTTATACGACAAATAGTCTGTGTGATTGCCACTTGGCATTTTATGAAAAATCGTGGATTGTTCCTTAGCCATTTAAGTAATTGGAGCGGTGACCGCTTAATTGTTTTAGCTTGGGGGGAAGGTTATGTTCAACATATAGCCAAGGATGTTGTTGGCAAAGGACCAGACTATGTAACTTTTGTTTTCCGATTGTCCCCAAGAAGCTGCCGAATTATGGTTCGGGATTTACAGGGAGGCGTAGTTGGCCGAGGGCCAAAAAATGTTTGTCGAGATTAACATGTCAAGTATTGCGGAGTTTTCCATGTTATTGTTGAAGGTTGTTTTAAAACAAGTTTCCACTTTGGGTTTAAGTCATACGATTCGTGTTTCGTATACTGTTTCCTTTAGTCGTATAAAACTGTTTCTTCTTTATCCGGAGACAAATCTTAAGTGGCTCGACGCAGAACCTTTGCGGATTCAGTTGCGATTCAACTTTTTGCTCAGATTTAACCGAGGGAAGTAAAAAGAAGGAGTCAACGATTTCCATGGAACTTTGTTTTTATTTTACGAAAAGTTATATATGACAGTTTTCTGGAAAACTCGCTACGTCTATTTCCGAAAGTTGCTTCGTATGCCCTGTTTGAGTATACGGAGGATTTTTCGTGAAATTATCGTGAAGGTGTTTTTCTAAATTTCTCATGAAGTTTGTGAAGTTGTTTTGACGATGGTCTTGTTTTCCCATAGGCTGTTGTTCCATATAAAATATTCTTGTTATACAAATATAATGGGCGTCCAGTTTTAGGAAATCGAAGACTTCAGAGTCGCGATGTTTTCTGCGGATTTCACGTAGAACATTTATGTTTAGATTTCGACTTTTAGTGACAAACGCTTGGAAATACTCATGGAGTTATCCGAAGCTTATTCCAATATGATCTAGTCGCTAACCGTCGTGTCATTAATTTAATGTTGGTACAAGTTTTCTAATCGCGAGATTGCGACAAGAGATGTTGTAGAGCTCTCAAGACTATGTTCATTGACGGTCTGGCTATATTGCTGACGCATTTGAAAGAATCTTTGATTGTCGTTCGCCTCTTTAGACGTTTTTAATGAGGCGTTGGACTGCCTGTGGTGTTTTCAGGCTGACGACTTGGAATATTTCAGTTCTTAAGAAAACTACTAGGAACGATCGATTTTAAGACGACGTTAGTATCTCTATCTCCTTCTTTCTTTAGGACGCGGGATGAGTACGCATTTATGCGTGGTGATCGTTTCTCGGTTTTGCGAGAGATTAGACCGGTTTGCGAGTACCGCCTGGTCAGTTAAGGAACAATAGAACAAGACCGAAATTTTGCCTATTATTTAACTTACTAGACTATCCACCTAGATTCTAAGTTCCTTAAAGTTAACAGCAGTTCCTAAGACGTTGTCATCCTTTGTCCTACGGAAAAAATAAATATCTGATAAAATTTTCTAAGTCGGACATACCTTAGTGTTTTCGGAGATGCAGTTTTGTCTCTTTTCAATTTTGCTCGCTTATTTCCCCTTCTTCTTCTCGTATACGTTCACCGTTCTCGACATTGGTGTTTATCCTTTGAAACTCGACAATTATCTTCCAAACTTGATTGACATCTTCTCCTTTCGATACAACGTCAATAAAAAGGTTCAACGTAATTTGAATCCATGCGAGAAAACAAGTCTTTGCATTTTTTTTTGATATTATAAGTTTTCAATGGTAACTTCAATCGAGGCGAAACAAGAGACGTTTTGATCGAGATTCGAAAGTGAACGCAAAGATGGAGGTAGGGTGAGTAGGAAAAAGCCGAGGAGTTTAAGATGAGTTTTACTAGTTTTCATCGTAAAGTCTCAACGAAAACTCCGATTGAGACGAAACGAAAAGCGTTTCAAAGAGGATTCAAAGGAGAACGCAGAGGAGGAATCCTTTGAGGCCTGTCAGGTCGCTATAGCGAGTGAGGATGTCATCTCGGTCGCTATAGCGAGTGGAAGGGAGCCAAGACGAGTCCCACTTGTTTTCACCGTAAAATCTCAACGGAAACTTCGATTGAGACGAAACGAAAAGCGTTTCGAAGAGGATTCAAAGGAGAACGCAGAGGAGGACTCCTTTGAGGCCTGACAGGTCGCTATAGCGAGTGAGGATGTCATCTTGGTCGCTATAGCGAGTGGAAGGGAGCCAAGACGAGTTCCACTTGTTTTCGCCGTAAAATCTCAATGGAAACTCCGATTGAGACGAAACGAAAAGCGTTTCGAAGAAGATTCATAGGAGAACGCAGAGGAGGACTCCTTTGAGGCCTGACAGGTCGCTATAGCTTTTGGGGAAAAATATCCAGACATAAGTTTTCTCTAACTTCCGGATAGGTCCTCGACTTCCGGACCCTTGCTCAAGAAGAAACCAGGGACCGACCCCTGCATTAGGTCCGACCTCCTTGATCGGACCGACCCCTTGAAGCAAAATAGAAGTTTTCCGCCTAAGGGGAAACTTCCATTTTTCCGATTATGGAAGAGTTCTATTAATTGAAACCGACATCTACAACTATAAAAGGGGAGCCCAAACCCTAGAATAAGGGATCGACTATTCGAGACTTAGAGATTAGAGTTTAGGCGACTAGAACTACGGTACATACACCACCAAAACGTTGTAGTCCCGATCAATAACTCAATAACATCTCTCTGCTCTCGATATACAACTCTGTTATATAAATTCTCTAGTGTTCCGTAGTACTAAAACGATCCTACACAAAAATACCCTAATAGTTTGGCGCTAGAAGGAGGGGAGTGATCCAACTACGTGACGATGACACTAAAGGACGATACTAACCGAGCAGAGATGACTCCGAGGGAGATCGAACTCCTCAACAAGCTCGAGTTTCTTTAGAGTCAGGTTACCGATCTCCACAAAGCTCGGGAGACCACACCCGGAGGTCCTGAACTTCTCCTCGAAGTTGAAACCCTAAAAGACCAACTTGGAGAACACTCCAAGGAGCTACAGCAGAGCGCCGAGAAGCTAGACGCCATAGAAGTGGAGAATCTTGTCCTCCGACAAGAGAACCAAACCCTCAGTGAAACTAGCAACAAGCGAAAGCGGTTCCAAACTAAGGTTCGACCCATAGCTTCGCTCAACACTCCACGCGATGGTGAAGGAGCACCTCATCGACCTGTCTCCGCTGACAACGAATCCGAAGGCCGAGAAGCTGCAAACGATAGGACCCGAGTGCAAGCGGATAGCGATTCCGATACGGAGGACGAAGAGTACTCACCCGATGATCCTGGGATCTCAGATCCGGCTCTAGCAGCCTACTTAGAAAGGGTGGTCTCTGAAAGGTTCATCACCATTCAATATATGGTAGAAAGGCTCCCAGGGGTAGCTCCTCCTATTCGAAGGAGTAATCAAGGGTCCTACTCCGATACACCTTTCGTGGAAGAGATTGCTTCGGTGGAGATGCCACAAAAGTTCTCTTTCCCGAGCATAAAGATGTATGAAGATACTGGGGATCCCGACAATCATATCGCCCAGTACAAGCAACACATGCTAGTAGTAGCAATCCCTCGGGACGCACGGGAAGCTACCATGTGCAAGGGATTCAGATCAACTTTGACGGTCCCTACTCCACAATGGTACATCAACCTTCCCACCAAGTCCATCAAGTCCTTTGCAGTCCTTAGCGACAAGTTCGTGGAACAATTTGCTAGTAGTCGCAACCTAGAGAAGAACTCAGACGACCTCTATGTAGTCCTCCAGCATAGGAACGAACCCCTTCGTACCTATATATCACGCTTCAACCAAGAGAAGGTGGCTATCCCTGAGTGCAATGCTGATACGGCTATCTCAGCCTTCAAGCGGGGCCTACTCCCGGAAGGAGATCTCTACAAAGAGCTGATCAAGTACAAGTGCAGGACTATGGAGGACGTATTGGCTCGTGCTTGGGCACAAGTAAGGTGGGAAGAAGATGTTGCTAGTAGGGCCAAAGCATGTCCGAAGTATGATCAGAAGTCCTCAAAGCCAACTAGGAATGATCGTGACGAGCCCTCTCATCCCATGTCCGCTAGGGAAACTAGTAACCCGAGCAGGGGCAGGTACCAACATCGACCTTTGCCTAGATCCGAGGGAATGATGGTCTCTACTTGGCCTGATATCTATCATCTTGCGATATCCAAACCGGAACTGTCGGTGTCCTACGACAAATGGGTCCTCAAGTCAAGTGGCCTCCTAAGATGAAGGCCGCAGAGGCTAATCGAAACCCCAAGCAATGGTGCGAGTTCCATAGTGACCATGGTCACACTACGGAGAATTGCATAGCCCTGAAGATGGAAGTCACCGAGCTCTTCAAGAAAGGCTACCTAAGGGAGTTCCTCTCGGATAAGGCCAAGAACCTTCTAAATAAGGAAGGTCCCGGTCTTCCTATCGAAGCTGCTCCCACATTGCCACCACATCAAGATTGGGTGATCCATGTCATCACAGGCGGATCGGAGATAAGCGGAATTAGTAGTGCCGCTTCCAAGAGAAGTACTCGCAATGCCAGGAACGGCCAAGAGGCCGAGGGTCCTAAGCACCTACTCCTCACCACGACGCTCTTGTCATTTCCCTTACCATAGCAAACTGCTTGGTCAAGCGAATACTAGTAGACAATGGGAGCTCCAGCAACATAATCTTCCATTCGGCCTTCGCCGACCTAGGGTTGGAACCTACATCTCTAACTAGAAAGGCGACTCCCCTTGTAGGCTTCAGTGGAGAGGTCAAGCAAACCTTAGGAGATGTCCTTCTCCCCGTGTACGGCGAGGGGATAAATCAAGTCACGAAGTTCCTAGTCGTCGATTGCCCTTCATCGTACAACGTGATACTAGGAAGGCCTTGGATCCACGACATGGGAGCTGTGCCTTCGACTTTGCATCAGCTGGTCAAGTTCCCAACTCCCTGGGGCATTAAGGCGGTCAAGGGAGATCAAGAAAATGCTAGGTCCTGCTATCAGACCACCATAAAGGGAAAGACCCAAGTCTTATAGCAATTACAGAAGAGGCTTCCGGCCCCGCATACCGAAGAGCCGGAAGTGGAAGAAATGGATGAGGTTCCACTCACAGAAGGGAACTCGAGCCGAAACTTAAAGATAGGCTCTAAGCTTCCGGAAGGCCTGAAAAGGAGATTGGTCGACTTCCTAAGATCCAACTCCGATTGCTTCGCCTGGTCTCATGAGGACATGCCTAGGATTGACCCCGATGTCATCATGCATCAACTCAAAGTGGATCCAATGCATCCTCCCGTCAGACAGAAGAGGAAGAAGTTCACTCCTGAAAGGGACGAGATAATCAACGAAGAGGTCAAGAACCTACTAGATGCCGGATTCATACGAGAGGTGCAATACCCGGAATGGCTAGCTAATGTAGTGGTTGTTAGGAAGAAGAACGGGAAGTGGAGAGTCTGTATCGACTTCACGGATTTAATAAGTCCTGTCCTAAAGACCCCTTCCCCTTGCCTCACATCGACAAGCTAGTCGACGCGACTGCTGGACATCAGCTGATGAGTTTCATGGATGCGTTCTCTGGATATTACCAGATCCTAATACATCCTGACGACCAAGAGAAGACCTCATTCATGACCTCAAGGGGCATCTACTGTTACAAGGTCATGCCTTTCGGATTGAAGAACGCAGGCTCGACCTATTAAAGGCTTGTCAACATGATGTTCGCTGATCATATAGGGCAGACCATGGAGGTCTACATTGATGATATGCTGGTAAAGTCCCTGGACGCCGAGGACCATATCTCGCACCTTCAACAAGCCTTCACCACTCTCAGAAGGTACAACATGAAGCTGAACCCTTCAAAGTGCTCGTTTGGGGTAAGCTCTAGGAAGTTCCTAGGGTATATAGTCACCCATAGAGGCATTGAAGCAAACCCAGAGCAGGTGAGAGCAATCCAGGTGATCCCTTCCCCTCGCAACGTCAAGGAGGTGCAAAGACTGACAGGAAGGATGGCCGCCCTGAGTAGGTTCATCTCCAGGCTATCTGACAAGTCGCATGCTTTCTTCGAAACCTTGAAGGACCCCAAGGACTTCCAATGGAATGATAAATGTGAGCAAGCCCTATCCGATCTCAAGGCCTATCTCACTACTCCACCCCTCCTCTCAAAACCTTGGAAGGTGAGGTCCTATTGCTCTATCTGGCGGTATCAGAGCATGCAGTCAGCGCGGTCCTAGTAAGGGAAGAAGGAAGGAAACAACATCTTATCTACTACGTGAGCAAATCTCTACTATACGCGGACACCCGCTATAGTCGCCTTCAAAAGTTCGCCCTCGCCTTGGTTAACGTTACTCGAAAGCTACGCCCTTACATCCAGGCTCATCAAATCGTGGTGGTCACCTCCTTCCCCATCAAAGCAGTCCTTCATAAGCCGGAAGTGTCTGGACGACTAGCAAATTTGTCTATAGAGCTGGGGGAGTACGACGTGATCTTCCGGTCTGCAAGTCCTAGCAGATTTCTTAGCCGAATTCTCTCATGCCATGCTTCCAGCCTTGAAACAAGAGGTAAAGCTTCGTGATAGCGAAGGAGAGAAAGGCGAATGGACAGTCTTCGTTGATGGGTCTAGTAACGTAAGGGGAGCAGGCGTGGGACTAGTCCTAATTTCCCCTACGGGGGAATCAGCCTCAAGGGCCGTACGATGCAACTTCAAAGCAACGAACAATGAAGCTGAATACGAAGCTCCAATAGCAGGGTTGACACTCGCCAAACAGATGGGAGTAGAAGACATCCAGGTCTTCAGCGACTCACAACTGATCATAAGCCAAGTCCAAGGAGACTACCAGGCGAAAGATCCGAGTATGATCAGGTATCTATCCGTGGCTAAGCGACTACTCGACAGGTTCCGACACTGTAAGCTCACCCAGATCTCTAGGGAGCAAAACTCCCAGGTCGACGCTCTAGCTAATCTAGGGTCCACCCTAGAAAGTACGAGTCATATAAGCATCCTACTACTGGTACTCCAATGGCTCGCAGCCGAAAAGGAGACGGAGCCTGAAGAAGTATCCGTGGTAGACGAAGGGGAGACCTGGATGACTCCCATCATTAACTATCTAAGGTACGACACCTTGCCTAAAGATCGAGACGAAAGTCGGAAGATAAGGCGCCAAGCTGTAAGGTACTGCTTTCCCGAGGGGAAATTATATCGAAGATCGTTCTCAGGACCCTATCTACGATGTCTTACCCCTAGAGAAGCCGCCAGGATACTAGAAGAACTTCACGAAGGAGAGTGTGGTTCCCATTCTCGTGGTCAGAGCCTGATACTCAGAGCCAGAAGGGCTGGATACTACTGGCCAACCATGGCGAGAGACTCCCTCAAACAAGCCAAACTCTATAGCCAATGCCAGAAGCACGCACCAATCTCCAACCTTCCACCAGAGAACCTCAAATCTCTAAGTTCTCCTTGCCCTTCCCAAAGTGGGGCATGGACATCGTGGGGAAATTCCCCATGGCACCGGGGCAAAAGATCTTTCTCCTAGTCGTGACCGATTACTTCACGAAGTGGGTAGAAGCTGAAGCATTAGCCAAGATAACAGATATCCAGATCAGAAAATTCCTATGGACTAACGTGATCACACGCTTCGGAACTCCCCATGAGATTGTCACAGACAACGGACCCCAGTTCACAAGCTACAACTTCCTAAAGTTCTGCAAGGACTGGAACATCAAGCTTTCTTATTCAGCACCACGACATCCCCAATCTAACGGTCAAGCCGAATCCACTAAGAAGACAGTGGTGAACATGCTCAAGAAGCGCCTAGAAGACACCCATGGGTGATGGGCAGAAGAGCTACATGGAGTACTCTGGACCTATCGGACAACCCCAAAGACGGCTACCCAGGAGACTCCCTTCTCCCTTGTCTATGGTGCTGAAGCGGTGATACCCACAGAGGTGCACGTAAGGACCACAGTCTCTGAATTCCTCTCCCAGGAGGAGAACAACGAGCTAATGTCCCTGAGTCTAGACCTACTCGATGAAAAGAGGGAGGCGGCCTGCCGTAGAAATGCGTCCTACCTGTTGAAAGTAGCCAAGAGCTACAACAAAAAGGTCAGGTCCAGAACCTTCCAGAAAGGGGATTGGGTCCTAAGGCGAGTCTGTGACCACACAAGGGACAAATCAGCCGGAAAACTTGCTCATGGATGGGAAGGTCCCTATAAGATAATAGAGGTGCAAGGGGCAGGTGCATATAAGCTGGAAGACAGCAACGGTAAGGTCCAACCCAACTGCTGGAATGCCTTGCACCTCAAATTCTATCACTTCTAAAGTAAGGTCCCCGGATCAAGCTTTATATACTACTACTATTATTATGATATATTTAAGTACACTGGTTTCCTACTCCTATGTATGCGATAACGTCTTCGGACTAAGCTTATAAAATACATTATTAGTTACGGCAAAAGGGGTTATAGGAACTCCAATGTACTTAAAGGGGCATACTAGCTAGGTCAGGTCCTAAGGGATCTTAGATCTCAGCAAACCCTATATATACTAGTGAGACTACTCACATGGGTGTACGACATATAAGGAACGGGTCTGATCAACCCTATTACATTGTCTGCACCTCGGGCCCTGCGTAAAGGCTATAAGTCCAAAAGTTACGTGGAGACCACCATACTAGTGCAACCCAAACCCTGTTTTAAAGATGCTACGAGCTAAATACACATAGGGGGCATGACGTACACTGTAAAGTACTGTAATCAGATGCTGACAGCTGATATGAAGGGAGCAAATGTGCGAAAAAACAGGTTAGCAACAAAATTTAATACTTATCCAGACGTGGAAAGTAGTGTGTCTGGTGTGAAGTCGCTCCACGGGGCAGGCCCACGCCAGACCACAGAAAGTCTGAGCGTGAACTTTTTTGCAGAAAGGTAGAGTGCAGCATTGAGATTCACGAGAGTGGCCTATACCTCCAGATGGCAGAGTGCGGTTTCTCAATAACAGATTGGTAGTGGTTCCCCCATGAGGAGCAGAATACAATCACAAACCTCCCATAACGGATACGGCCTAAGTGTCTACGATGAACCTCAGGGTTCAGTACGGCCTCAGGGTCTATATAGTAACCTCCGGGTTCAGTACGGCCTCAGGGTCTATAAAAGAGCCTCAGGGTTCAATACAGCCTCCGGGTCTGTAAGGAATCTCTGGATTCAAGATCACCTAAGGGTTGATCAAGGGCCTCCGGGTCTAACTGATCTTCAGATCTGACAAGGACCTCAGGGTTCAAGGATCTTTGAATCCAAATACTAACCTTCGGGTTTGCCAAGAACCTCAGGGTTCAAAAGCATCAACCTCCGGGTTCGAGGTATCCATAGGGTTTAATCACGGTCCTCAGATCTAAGGATTAAACCCCAACACTCAGAAACCTCAGGGTTCAATGAGCAAACCTTCAGGTTCAATAAAACGGCCTTCGGGCCAAGGTAAGGGACCTCAGGGTTCAAGGCCTTAAGAACTTCCGGGTTCTAGGGCTCAAGAACCCAAGGGTTCAAACCAAGCTAGAACTCTAGGGTTCTAAGCAAGGATCTTTCATTCCAAAACTAAAACTGAGGTTTTTAATACTGGATTACAATGTCTAATGCTTTTCTAATCATTTCAGGGGTTGACTAACAGGATCCAGGTCCTAGACATTGATATCCTCACAAGGGGTCAATTCCTACGAAGGTCTGATCCTTACGAGGCTTTAGCCCTTTCAAGGGTCCATCCCTCCCCACGAATCTACGCGTCTACCTAGGTGTCCTTGCGTTCTGAGGATATGGAATTGGTTCGATGAGATCTAAACCCCTAGGCTATCAATACGGTAACATGACTCAGGTCCTGATTCCTCTGAAATCTGAAATGGTGCGATCCCAAGGGTAGAATCGTCACCAACCCCTAAGATTTCGCACAGTCTGATAAAGGTTATGGTCAGCCTTCGGCCCATAACCCGTGATAGGGAATTCCCCTATCTTAGAAACGCAAGCAAGACAACCCTACGCTACTCAAGACAAAAGATGGACGCATAATAAAATTGATTAAAGTATAAGGCTCTCATGAGCCAGTACTTAAAAAGTTCTAAGGCACGAGGGCCTGAGGTTTAAAAGACCAAGAGTTCAAGAGATAGGGAGATCAAGCGGTTGGAGAAGCAGCCACGCCCTCAGATGGAGTAGGGGAAGCCTCCTTGGCAGCACCGGCTTCGGGGAGAGGTGGCTCATCATCAAACGAAGGAGGAGGCAATCCCTGCAGCTTAGCCTCGGCCTCCTTCACCAGCTTGTATCGCTGGAACTCCACAGCCAACTCCCACTTGTCGGTCTGCTTTTTGAGCCATTCCCTCATCAGCTCCCAGCGAGCAGTCACTTTAGCTTCCAGCTTCAGCCCGCAGAGCTCCTCCTGGGTCTCCTCCAACTGATGCATCAGAGCTGTATTCTCCGCAGCAGTAGCAGCCTCAGCCTCCTTTGAGTTCTTCAGCTTGAGCTGAAGGGATTTGATCTCCTTTCCCTGAGCCAAGACCTTGTTCTTCTCTTCCTTAAGCTGAGCATTCACGCTCTCCAGCTCTTTCTTGGATGACTGCTCGTTCACCATGTCCTCAAGATGGTGAATCTGAGACATAACCTGCAAATCAAACCACAATGATCACCAATCCATATAACAAAGGAGAAAAGGAAAGGTGCGAAGTCTTACCTGGAGGAGATTAAACTGAGCGCTTTCAAAGGCCTTCGGGAGGTCCCCAGAAGGGAGAAAGCAGGCACTCCTAGGAATTGTTTAGGAAGAGAGATTAGCCACCACCTTGGCTAGGTCTACGCAAGGATTAAGAGAGGGCTCTGGAGTTGATGACTTCGTAGTCGATCCCGAGGCACGAGTTCTCCTCCTTGAGGCAGAGGGGACTGAGCTAGTGGGTCCCTTACGCTTGGTACTCTTGAGGATGAGAACATCATAATCACCCGAGGTAGTGGCCTTAGCAGCAGGCTTCTTGGCTGAGAGCTTCCCCGCGGCTTGCATTAACGCCTCCATAGCTTTTTCTCCTGTGGATCCCGACATGTTACCTGAAAAGGACAAGAGCAGACAATAAACCAGCTCGCAAGACAAGATATAATGTGAAAAACTTATCTCAGATGCTGCACTGCCTTAAGACTTCTTTGTTGGTAAGAAAGGAGGCTTGACGACGTGACGGAGGAAGATCGAGGACCTGATCAGCAACTTCCTTCCCTTCAGGCACGGGTTTGCGAGACACCTCTGCGATCAGAAAAAACAAAGACAATTTAATATCGCAATCAAAGACTATTGAGAAGAATAGAAACCTACCCACTACATGCCAAATAGGAGAAAATCCAGGGAGGGTTACGAAGGCAAATCTCTCTGCCCATTTATTACTAAAGACCGGATGACGCTTCCTTGCGCCTTTCTCGATCTCTCAAACCAAAGTTTGGCTAATACGAGGGTGGAGGTAATATTTCCCCTTTGATCCAGGCAGATCAGCGACATAGTACGAGTGGAGCACCTCGTTCACTCCTATCACCAAGTGCTCCAAGTCACTGAGGTTCTGGATCGCAATCAAGGTCCTCCAGGCTGGAGGAGTCAGCTGACCCCGAGATATGTCCAAATGCTCCGAAAGTTTTGCGATCAGAGAAGGAACGCGATCCCGAAAGCCCGCTTCGAAGTACTCCTCGTAGATTGGGATCTCATCGACTCCGAAATCCGAAATCCTGTCGGAAGGACCCGAAATTCGGATCTCTAGATCTTGAGGAAGATCGTATTTCCTCCTCCACTCTTCAACATCTCTCTTTCCGATTCTGGAAACCGGACCCACCAACAGTGACTCTTCGGCTTCATCGCCGAAAGAGATATACTCCGCGTTGTCAAGATAGGGACCATCCGCATCAGCTATGGGTTCGGGGGATAGAGAAGAAGAGTTCATCGAACCTAGGGTTTCAGATCTAGCTCTACTATCTACCGGGGATTCTAGGGTTTTGCTAGGGGAATCGTCGGACATTATCAATCTAAGAAAGGAAAAGAAAAGGGAAAAGATGGCTACCTGTCAAAGAGCAAGAGGAAATCTTCGAGAAAGGGAGCCACCGAGAGAAAGCCTTGAGAGAAGTAGAGAAGAAATGAGAAGAAAGGGCTTTGATCTCGATCAAATGAGAGAAAGAAGGAAGAAACCCTAGGGTGATGACCACGCACCTTGTACAAATCGCCACGCGACCAAATGGACGCCAAACGGAGAAACTCAACCGTCTTTGGACCTTTTCGCGAAGCCCACTCCATTCGATCAGGTTCAAAGGCAAGGCTCGTAACCATTGATTCTTCAGAAGGGGTACGCTCCATCTCATCTCTTCATTTAAAAACAAGTCAAGACATAGATCCGGACGCTCCGGGAAGCTATGATTTTTTAGAGCCTCATAGTATCAACATTACATTCACCAATCAAGGTTCCATTCTGGTTCACTGCATGGAGATAAGATACCCAAGGAATGCTCCGTTCTAAGAGAAAACTACCAAGGCTCAAGAAGCACATGTTATCCCTTGATTTCCACGAGCAAATCAAGGAATAAGGGGCAAACAGTTGGGGAAAAATATCCAGATATATGTTTTCTCCAGCTTCCGGATAGGTCTTTGACTTCCGGACCCTTGCTCAAGAAGAAACCAGGGACTGACCCCTGCCTTAGGTCCTACCCCCTTGATCGGACCGACCCCTTGAAGCAAAATAGAAGTTTTCCGCCTAAGGGAAAACTTCCATTTTTCCGATTATGGAAGAGTTCTATTACTTGAAGCCGACATCTACAACTATAAAAGGGGAGCCCAAACCCTAGAATAAGTGATCGACTATTCGAGACTTAGAGATTAGAGTTTAGGCGACTAGAACTAGGGTTCATACACCACCAAAACGTTGTAGTCCCGATCAATAACTCAATAACATCTTTTTACTCTCGATATACAACTCTGTTCTATAAATTCTCTAGTGTTCCGTAGTACTAAAACGATCCTACACAAAAATACCCTAACAATAGCGAGTGAGGATGTCATTTCGGTCGCTATAGCGAGTGGAAGGGATCCTAGACGAGTCCCACTTGTTTTCGCCGTAAAATCTCAACGGAAACTCCGATTGAGACGAAACGAGCGTTTCAAAGAGGATTCAAAAGAGAACGCAGAGGAGGACTCCTTTGAGGCCTGACAGGTTGCTATAGCGAGTGAGGATGTCATCTCGGTCGCTATAGCGAGTGTAAGGGAGCCAAGACGAGTCTCAATTGTTTTCGCCGTAAAATCTCAACGGAAACTCCGATTGAGACGAAACGAAAAGCGTTTCGAAGAGGATTCAAAGGAGAACGCAGAGGAGGACTCCTTTGAGGCCTGACAGGTCGCTATTGCGAGTGAGGATACCATTTCGGTCGCTATAGTGAATAGAAGGGAGCCAAGACGAGTCCCACTTGTTTTTGCCGTAAAATTTCAACGGAAACTCCGATTGAGACGAAAAGAAAAGCGTTTCAAAGGAGATTCAAAGGAGAACACAGAGGATGATTCCTTTGAGGCCTGGCAGGTCGCTATAGCGAGTGAGGGTGTCATCTCGGTCGCTATAGCGAGTGGAAGGGAGCCAAGAAGAGTCCCACTTGTTTTCGCCGTAAAATCTCAACGGAAACTCCGATTGAGACGAAACGAAAAGCGTTTCGAAGAGGATTCAAAGGAGAACGCAGAGGAGGACTCCTTTGAGACCTGACAGGTCGCTATAGCGAGTGAGGATATCATTTCGGTCGCTATAGCGAGTGGAAGGGAGCCAAGACGAGTCCCAGTTGTTTTCGCCGTAAAATCTCAACGGAAACCCCGATGTAGACGAAACGAAAAGCATTTCGAAGAGAATTCAAAGGAGAACGCAGAGGAGGATTCAAAGGTGCGTGTCGATCTTGTCCTCAAGCAAAAACAGTAGTCTTTGGAAAAGGTTTGAAAACAGCAGGAACTCAAAGATTCAAAATATTGAAGTCATCACTCTATGGGTTTGCACTTCATGTCTAAACATCCTAATCACAGAAGTTCATTATGCCTTATCCTAGCTTAGCAACCAAACTCATCTAGTGAACAACTTAGCAAATCTCATCTGACATTCCCCTCTACTAACCTCATTTCTTAACATAAAATAAAAGTGCAGGCTTTACCTTGGGAGTATCGATCAAAGGACACATGGATTCAACTCAAACAAGTATCTGAACACACAGGTAGTCTTCTCTGATCCCTTTCTCCTCTCATCTCTCTTCAATGAATCTCTTATTAGTTTCAATTTCAACAGGTTTCGATGCCACATAGGTCATCTAGTCCATCTCATTGACATTTTCATTATAACTCATACATTTTTGGCAAAGTGTAGCGAATAATGGGGTTTGGTACTCAACCTATCCCTCGTTTCCACAATGTGTGATCATCCTTGAGATTTAGAATATTGGGGTCGCAGGAGACACTCCTACCCCTCTGCCTCTCAAGAAATCATTTCAATCTTTTATAACATAAACTTAGATCTTGAGACACTGAAGAGAGAGAAGGAAAGGAACCAGAAACACACAGACTTTTTACCTTCCAGACTTGTAGGAGGATTCCGATCCAGTGATTTCAAAGCCCCAAGACAAGCAAATAAGTCATTATTAGTGTTGGAGGTCAGCTTTGGTTCCTTCAAACAATCTTAGCTAGTGAATATAGGTGGCAGGTTGATCCACTTTAGCATCTTTAGTACTACTGCAATCAGTAATCTAGAATGGTGCTAAAGAGTGGTCAGACAATCAAATATAAATCTATATCAATGTTCCTATTTAATACTTATGCGAAAAATAATTTTGAAAAACAATTTGAATAAAAACTAAAATAAAAAACACATATTAGTAAACTCCTCCCCCAGACTTAAATTACAATGTCCCAGTGTAACACAGCCGTTGGTGAAGTAAATAAAATAAAGCATAATTAATAAATATAACAAGTTAGAATGAATAAACCTGATCGACAAGGTGTCGATCGATTCGTAGTGGTATACGTCGATCGTTAGTAATGGTCGTGTGGTGTCGAGCGATATGAATGGTAAATGTCGGTCGACGGAATCATCATTTACTTGGATCTAATAAAAGCTGCAAAATAAATCCGAAAAACTAAAAGCAAAAATGAAAAATAAATAAAATAAAGAAAAATAAAAGAAAACCTAATAGTGGGTTGCCTCCCACTCAGCGCTTTGTTATAGTCATTTAGCTTGAATGTGGTAGGTGAGTGACTCATGGGGTGCAGAAACTGCTGGCAATCATCAATCTTGTGTCTCCTACTGTCGAACCATGTGGCGACGAAGCTTCTTGTGGCATCATCCGCTCGTAGTTGTTTCTTATCTATCTTGAGGACTGTATCTTGAAGTTTCCTCACAGAATTCTCAATGTATTCGATGTTGCCAACCTTCCTGTCGATGGTCTGGTAGGTATGTACGGACAATTCCTTCAGCTCACTCTGTAATGCATCGATCCTGTCAAGAATAAACTGACATCGGTCTGCTAAAGATTCGGTGTCGATCGATGCTACGAGATGCGCGTCGGTCATTTCGCTGAGGGGTCTGTCGGTCGACTCAGAATCTACTGTGTCGATCGATTGTGAGCACTGTCCTTGGTACAGCAGAGCACGTATATTGCCCTTCATATGGCGAGTAGTTCTGCATAGGTTGTTAACTCGTTCGTTAACAGTGTAGACAATGGTATCACAAGTCCCGTTGAGTCTCTTCTCCATAGCATCCATAGCCTCGTACAGCTTATGTTTAAGTTCATCAACTTCTGCTGTAGTACATGCTCTTCTCTCTGGTGGTGGCTCGCTGTCGATTGATATTGGTCTAGGCATTTCAATCGATGTTGCGTTTCTGTCACGAAGACCAAGATGATCTTGAACTATGCTCAAGTCTTGTTGTAGCTCGTTCAGCTGCTGTGACAGTGTGTCTTGGAATCGCAGGATATGTGAACTGAAATTTTCATGCTTCTTCACGTATGCTTTCATTCTATCTTCCAGTTCTGCGAAGAAAGGAAAAGAAAAGGAAAAGAAAAGGAAAAGATGGCTACCTGTCAAAGAGCAAGAGGAAATCTTCGAGAAAGGGAGCCACCGAGAGAAAGCCTTGAGAGAAGTAGAGAAGAAATGAGAAGAAAGGGCTTTGATCTCGATCAAATGAGAGAAAGAAGGAAGAAACCCTAGGGTGATGACCACGCACCTTGTACAAATCGCCACGCGACCAAATGGACGCCAAACGGAGAAACTCAACCGTCTTTGGACCTTTTCGCGAAGCCCACTCCATTCGATCAGGTTCAAAGGCAAGGCTCGTAACCATTGATTCTTCAGAAGGGGTACGCTCCATCTCATCTCTTCATTTAAAAACAAGTCAAGACATAGATCCGGACGCTCCGGGAAGCTATGATTTTTTAGAGCCTCATAGTATCAACATTACATTCACCAATCAAGGTTCCATTCTGGTTCACTGCATGGAGATAAGATACCCAAGGAATGCTCCGTTCTAAGAGAAAACTACCAAGGCTCAAGAAGCACATGTTATCCCTTGATTTCCACGAGCAAATCAAGGAATAAGGGGCAAACAGTTGGGGAAAAATATCCAGATATATGTTTTCTCCAGCTTCCGGATAGGTCTTTGACTTCCGGACCCTTGCTCAAGAAGAAACCAGGGACTGACCCCTGCCTTAGGTCCTACCCCCTTGATCGGACCGACCCCTTGAAGCAAAATAGAAGTTTTCCGCCTAAGGGAAAACTTCCATTTTTCCGATTATGGAAGAGTTCTATTACTTGAAGCCGACATCTACAACTATAAAAGGGGAGCCCAAACCCTAGAATAAGTGATCGACTATTCGAGACTTAGAGATTAGAGTTTAGGCGACTAGAACTAGGGTTCATACACCACCAAAACGTTGTAGTCCCGATCAATAACTCAATAACATCTTTTTACTCTCGATATACAACTCTGTTCTATAAATTCTCTAGTGTTCCGTAGTACTAAAACGATCCTACACAAAAATACCCTAACAATAGCGAGTGAGGATGTCATTTCGGTCGCTATAGCGAGTGGAAGGGATCCTAGACGAGTCCCACTTGTTTTCGCCGTAAAATCTCAACGGAAACTCCGATTGAGACGAAACGAGC
Organism: Raphanus raphanistrum x Raphanus sativus; assembly: GCA_019705995.1. Taxonomy (NCBI): domain Eukaryota; kingdom Viridiplantae; phylum Streptophyta; class Magnoliopsida; order Brassicales; family Brassicaceae; genus Raphanus; species Raphanus raphanistrum x Raphanus sativus. The sequence goes on from JADEVD010000012.1 coordinate 896,877, forward strand.
GTTTCAAAGAGGATTCAAAAGAGAACGCAGAGGAGGACTCCTTTGAGGCCTGACAGGTTGCTATAGCGAGTGAGGATGTCATCTCGGTCGCTATAGCGAGTGTAAGGGAGCCAAGACGAGTCTCAATTGTTTTCGCCGTAAAATCTCAACGGAAACTCCGATTGAGACGAAACGAAAAGCGTTTCGAAGAGGATTCAAAGGAGAACGCAGAGGAGGACTCCTTTGAGGCCTGACAGGTCGCTATTGCGAGTGAGGATACCATTTCGGTCGCTATAGTGAATAGAAGGGAGCCAAGACGAGTCCCACTTGTTTTTGCCGTAAAATTTCAACGGAAACTCCGATTGAGACGAAAAGAAAAGCGTTTCAAAGGAGATTCAAAGGAGAACACAGAGGATGATTCCTTTGAGGCCTGGCAGGTCGCTATAGCGAGTGAGGGTGTCATCTCGGTCGCTATAGCGAGTGGAAGGGAGCCAAGAAGAGTCCCACTTGTTTTCGCCGTAAAATCTCAACGGAAACTCCGATTGAGACGAAACGAAAAGCGTTTCGAAGAGGATTCAAAGGAGAACGCAGAGGAGGACTCCTTTGAGACCTGACAGGTCGCTATAGCGAGTGAGGATATCATTTCGGTCGCTATAGCGAGTGGAAGGGAGCCAAGACGAGTCCCAGTTGTTTTCGCCGTAAAATCTCAACGGAAACCCCGATGTAGACGAAACGAAAAGCATTTCGAAGAGAATTCAAAGGAGAACGCAGAGGAGGATTCAAAGGTGCGTGTCGATCTTGTCCTCAAGCAAAAACAGTAGTCTTTGGAAAAGGTTTGAAAACAGCAGGAACTCAAAGATTCAAAATATTGAAGTCATCACTCTATGGGTTTGCACTTCATGTCTAAACATCCTAATCACAGAAGTTCATTATGCCTTATCCTAGCTTAGCAACCAAACTCATCTAGTGAACAACTTAGCAAATCTCATCTGACATTCCCCTCTACTAACCTCATTTCTTAACATAAAATAAAAGTGCAGGCTTTACCTTGGGAGTATCGATCAAAGGACACATGGATTCAACTCAAACAAGTATCTGAACACACAGGTAGTCTTCTCTGATCCCTTTCTCCTCTCATCTCTCTTCAATGAATCTCTTATTAGTTTCAATTTCAACAGGTTTCGATGCCACATAGGTCATCTAGTCCATCTCATTGACATTTTCATTATAACTCATACATTTTTGGCAAAGTGTAGCGAATAATGGGGTTTGGTACTCAACCTATCCCTCGTTTCCACAATGTGTGATCATCCTTGAGATTTAGAATATTGGGGTCGCAGGAGACACTCCTACCCCTCTGCCTCTCAAGAAATCATTTCAATCTTTTATAACATAAACTTAGATCTTGAGACGCTGAAGAGAGAGAAGGAAAGGAACCAGAAACACACAGACTTTTTACCTTCCAGACTTGTAGGAGGATTCCGATCCAGTGATTTCAAAGCCCCAAGACAAGCAAATAAGTCATTATTAGTGTTGGAGGTCAGCTTTGGTTCCTTCAAACAATCTTAGCTAGTGAATATAGGTGGCAGGTTGATCCACTTTAGCATCTTTAGTACTACTGCAATCAGTAATCTAGAATGGTGCTAAAGAGTGGTCAGACAATCAAATATAAATCTATATCAATGTTCCTATTTAATACTTATGCGAAAAATAATTTTGAAAAACAATTTGAATAAAAACTAAAATAAAAAACACATATTAGTAAACTCCTCCCCCAGACTTAAATTACAATGTCCCAGTGTAACACAGCCGTTGGTGAAGTAAATAAAATAAAGCATAATTAATAAATATAACAAGTTAGAATGAATAAACCTGATCGACAAGGTGTCGATCGATTCGTAGTGGTATACGTCGATCGTTAGTAATGGTCGTGTGGTTTCGAGCAATATGAATGGTAAATGTCGGTCGACGGAATCATCATTTACTTGGATCTAATAAAAGCTGCAAAATAAATCCGAAAAACTAAAAGCAAAAATGAAAAATAAATAAAATAAAGAAAAATAAAAGAAAACCTAATAGTGGGTTGCCTCCCACTCAGCGCTTTGTTATAGTCATTTAGCTTGAATGTGGTAGGTGAGTGACTCATGGGGTGCAGAAACTGCTGGCAATCATCAATCTTGTGTCTCCTACTGTCGAACCATGTGGCGACGAAGCTTCTTGTGGCATCATCCGCTCGTAGTTGTTTCTTATCTATCTTGAGGACTGTATCTTGAAGTTTCCTCACAGAATTCTCAATGTATTCGATGTTGCCAACCTTCCTGTCGATGGTCTGGTAGGTATGTACGGACAATTCCTTCAGCTCACTCTGTAATGCATCGATCCTGTCAAGAATAAACTGACATCGGTCTGCTAAAGATTCGGTGTCGATCGATGCTACGAGATGCGCGTCGGTCATTTCGCTGAGGGGTCTGTCGGTCGACTCAGAATCTACTGTGTCGATCGATTGTGAGCACTGTCCTTGGTACTGCATAGCACGTATATTGCCCTTCATATGGCGAGTAGTTCTGCATAGGTTGTTAACTCGTTCGTTAACAGTGTAGACAATGGTATCACAAGTCCCGTTGAGTCTCTTCTCCATAGCATCCATAGCCTCGTACAGCTTATGTTTAAGTTCATCAACTTCTGCTGTAGTACATGCTCTTCTCTCTGGTGGTGGCTCGCTGTCGATTGATATTGGTCTAGGCATTTCAATCGATGTTGCGTTTCTGTCACGAAGACCAAGATGATCTTGAACTATGCTCAAGTCTTGTTGTAGCTCGTTCAGCTGCTGTGACAGTGTGTCTTGGAATCGCAGGATATGTGAACTGAAATTTTCATGCTTCTTCACGTATGCTTTCATTCTATCTTCCAGTTCTGCGAACCTTGTGTCGATCGACGGTGAAGATTGTGTGTCGATCGATGGAAAAGTAGCATTCTTAGCTTGATCTTTCTTGCGAATTGATGCTAGCTCTTTCTGTAGAAGATCGATCCTCTTGCTTAACCATTCGACATTGTTGTTGAGAGGGCTGTAGACGTCTCCAATCCGTGTATTGATGTAAGCAACCTCCCATTCATCTTTCTTAGGCGATGAACATTCTGGTCGGTCCATGAATGTAGTCTTGCCGATGTCGATCGATGGTACAGGTACTCTGTCGGTCGATACTGGTGGTGTAGCATTTTTCTCAAGCATGGTCAATATGTTTCCAAGCTCCACTCTTATCTCAGCCATATCATTCTGGAATTCCTTGTAACTGACATCCAAAGGCTGGAAAGTGTCTTCCACAATTGTGTGCATGTTTGCCTCAAGGTGTGCCTGAGCTCTCCATACATCAGTCACAATATCATCTATCTCCTCTCTACTGTAGGGTACTGGTGTTGGTATGTATGCATGGTAAGGGCGTGTGTCAACTGGAAGGCGTAAGCAACCTCTGTGAAAAAGGGATGCTCTATCCAGAATTCTCTTTACTTGCTCCTTGGTAACATGGATGATTTCACCATCAACTCCTCTAGCATAGCCAAACTCATCTCTGTAGACACCATATTCATCATTTGCTTCCCATTTGAATCTTCTGGATCCATCAGTATTGAAGGAACGTCGTCCAAACTCCAATCATCTGTCGGGCGATCTGACTCTAGGTATGTCGATCGATCCGGGATATCCGCCGTCGATCGATGGTGTTGAAACGATGTCGATCGATGGTGAATTCCTAGGTTGACCGAAGTGTTGAGGAAATGTATCCTCCCTTGTGTTGGTGTTGTGGTTGTCCTGGACGTGAGTTAGGATGTCTGGATGGCTACGTTGCTGTGTGAACAGGTTTTCTGGTCCATTATCAACTTGGAGGATGTCTGCTATGTCTTCTCTGGTTATGTGCAGAACTCTTCCATCCATTGCTCTTGCATAGCCATCTGTGTCCCTGAAAATTCCAAATTCATCAGGTGTTAGTGAAACGTTCCTGATATCATAAGGTTCATGAGATCGAGGTTGAGCTCTGTTGAAGGCATCGATATATGGTGATGTGGTGGTGGCGATCGATGGTGCACATCTAGCTGCACGGTTGGATCGATTGTTCATGTTGCTGCAGTCCTCCATTGATGAGTTTCTGAATGCTGGAAGCTGCTGGGTAGAAGGTGAAAAGTTTTGAATTTTCGTGGCATGAGTTGTCAACCTTTTATACCCATGTGTTGTCCTAATCGGTGAAATTCCGATTTTTTCCTTTAAGTCGTCCGGGTTAATATCGATCGATGTGATAATGGCGATGTCGATCAATGGACGATGTCGTTTTGCTGGATGAAGTAGATGATCGATCGATGGTGGGCGTTTGATGTCGATCGATTGTGGGAATCGATTTGCAAATCCGTCATTCTCCAAGTAATTTTCCCAAGCTCTCTCTTCCCAATAGTCTGCATCATGTTCTTCACTGTGGTCTCCACTGTGGGAAGAGGTGGCTATGTCTACTGCAAAGCTCTCATGAAATCCGCTATCTGCCTAACTCCTTACTGAGTAATCATCTTTCTTTCGGCTGGGTGGGATGGCGAAATTCGTGTAGCAATGATCTGGTAGTTCGAGTTCATCATCTGGTGGGTCTCTGTCGATCGATGATCTATATTTGTTGTCGATCTCCTCTGACTTGCGAGTGTCGATCGATGATGTTAAAGTGTTGTCGATCGATCCCGAGTACTCTCTCTCCTACTCGACTTCACAATGACAAACTGCTATGATACCAGTATCATCTTCTTTTACCACTGATTTGGCTGGTGGTTTGCCAAGCTTGACAGGGTCGTAGTGGACGTCTAGATCTATCATAGTCAAGCACATCCTGTTGGTGTTCATGTCACATATGGCTCCTACTGTAGCCATAAATGCTCTTCGAAGTAAGAGGGAAGAGTTCCAATTTAGCTTGATGTCTAGGACATGAAAATCCACAGGGACGATAGCATTACCAATATGTACCTCCAGGTCTCTGATGAAGCCTCCAAAGTTTTTCTGAGAGTAATCCACGAAGGTAAAGATCTCTGGTGAAGGCTCTACTTGCAGGCCCAGATGGTCTGCCATGACCTTTGGTAAGATGCTGACTGATGAACCAGTGTCACATAGTGCATGAGGAAATTCAATCCCTTGTACCACACAGGGTATTGCAAACTTCCCAGGATCACTCTTCTTCTGCAAAGTAATCATTTTCCTCATATTTTCTCTGACATTGTCAAACCTTCTTCTAATGTCATATTCAGTCTCCCTTGTTTCTCTAAAGAACATCCACAATCTGCTTGTGAAGTAAACCTCCTCAAAAGGTTTCTCTGGTGGGATTCTGATAACTCTCTTAGTGAAACCATCAATCTCCTTTTCATTAGCTTCCCTCTTAAGGTTCTTAGGAATCTTCTCCTTCCTACTCCTTAACCTTCTTCCTTCAGTTCCCTCTGATGCAGGTGTAGTGTCAGAAGGGTTACCAGTAATCTCTGTAGGGTTAGCTTGTCGTTTCGGTGTGGGTCTGAGTGCATTGATTCGGTTGCTGTCTATCGATGGTAGTTGCACTCGGTATGTGAGAGGTGCGTGTCGATCGATATGTGGAGAAAATGGTTGATCGATATGTTTCTCGTCTTTGTGTTGATCGATGAGTGGCTCGTCTTGTCGGTCGATATCTTCGTAGGTGTGGGTGGGTGGGTATGGATGAGAAGCCGTGAATTCAGCATTTGTCAATATCCTAACCGCGTTGCAATCTGCAGTCGTATCCGGAAATGACATCGTTGATGTCGATCGATGTGGACTAGTTGGTGTCGATCGACACCATTGTGATCCACCGAGACTTAGTGAACTCTCCACTTCAAAGTCTCCTTCTTGTAGCTTCTCATGTTTCCTCACTTGCCAGAAATCATCACCTATGATAGCATTCACGTGGTGTTTCCTATTTCCTTCCCCTACTTCCTTAGAAGTTCCAATCCTAATGATAGAGTCTTCAGTATGGACAATTTGTGTCTCAAGTTTCTTAACTTGAGTGCAAATGGTGTCTATCCTTGTGGTCAGATTGTTGAAGACAGAATCAATCTTTCCATTGAAGTCTACTGTAAGCTTTTGCTGACTTCCAGAACTCTATCAATCATGGCATCAAACTTACTCTCCTGGGTGCGTGGCGGTGGGTTTTGGTAAGCTGAGTTGCCGTAATTCCTTGTGTTGGTGAAGGGTTTCTGATACTGTGAACTCTGGTTGTAGTTACTGTTCTGACCACTGCCAAAAAAGTTTATGTTTCCACTCTGGTTTCCATATCTCTGAAATCCAGTACCTCCAATGTAGTTCACATCTTCCTCCGTATCATCTTCTTTAGCCTCTCCTTCTTCAGCTGAGCAGACTGGCTGCCCCAGAAGTGCATGTAAAGCATCTATCTTGGCTCTGACTTCATTCATCTGGTCTTCCCCGATGGCTGCAACCGATTTCTTCCTGTCAGAGTCAGTGTTCTTGGTGCTGCTGCTGTTGGCTAGGTTCTCAATAAGTCTCACGGCCTCTATTGGATTCCTAGTGGTGAAGTTCCCCTCACTAGCAGTATCAAGAGCCATCTGATACCTCAAGGTGATACCTCTGTAGAAAGTGCTTAGCAGCTGCACTTCATTGAATCCATGGTGTGGACAGTCTCGCTGGAAGAACTTAAATCTGATCCACGCGTCTTTAATAGTCTCACTCGGCTTTTGCGCGAAAGTGGCGATTTTGCTCGTTAAGTCTTCAGCGCATGCCTCATCAAAGAAATTACGCAGGAAGGCGTTTTTGATGTTGGCCCAGGATGTCAGTGATCCTGTAGGTAGCTGCTTGAGCCAGTGCGAAGCTTCTCCAATCAGTGAGTATTTGAAGAGCTTGCAGAGTAGGTAGTCCTCAGGGACTCCATCCATACGAATAGCAGCGATAAGATCCTCGAACCTCTCCAGATGGTCCATAGGATGATCGTGTGATAGCCCAGAATAAGGTATTTGAGACACGAGAGAGTAGTACTGAGGCTTGAGCTCGAAGTTCGGCTTCTGAATCTATGGAAGTCGAATAGCTGATCTGTTGGTGTAGTACTCGTCTGGACGGTTATAGTCTGCCAACGATCGTGTTTGAGCTTCTCCTATAGCCTCAGCTTCAGGCTCAGGGATTATGTTTCCCTGTGCATCTAGCTTCTGACCTGTTGCATTACGCAGATGACCATCTTGGTCATACAGGTTTCCATTTTCGCCCTGCGTGAGAATAACAATCGCAACCATGCTTCGCGGAGTAGTGTTGATCGATATACTGTTAGAAGTATCAAACGATGTGGATCGGCGAACGGTATCGGTCGACGGTGTTGTCTGAGTGTCGGTCGACTGTTGAACGTGGGTATCAGTCGACGGTACTTCGGTTCTGTCGATCGATGCGGAGCGTAGGTCTTTGCGGATTGAGCGTTCCAAGTGTGCAGGATCTTCTGAGAATAATAGTTGATTTCCCCTGTTGCTTCTGGTACTACTGGGCATGTACCTGAAAAGACAAGAAAAATTTTAATCAGAAAGGGGGTAAAAGAAAAACCTAAGATTAATAAGATTAAATCTAATGGCGATCAAAGCTCCCCGGCAACGGCGCCAAATTTGATAGTGCTCAAATTACCCAGTAGAGCTTACTCTCTCAAATAAGAGGTACAGCTGTAGTACTTAGGGATCGAATCACGAGGAGCTAGGGAACCTATTAAATAAAATCTACTAATCAATCCTAGGCAAGGTTGGTTTATATGATGGAAATAAAAGTAACAATTCCTAAAATGAGTAAGGTAATTGCTCTAACTAACACTATGATGGGTTGTTTAAATGTGATAAAGAGTGCTAGACATAGGGTTTCTATTCAGGAATGGAGATTATAATCTCTATAAATGCTTTAACAAGTTGCTTGCATGATACTATAGATCTCAGCCGCTTAACTCAAGTGAAGTATCACTGGTTAAATAATCTAGATCTCTGGCCTCAACTGTCGTAATGTTGGCGCAGAAAAAGAGTCGATCAATATCTTTTTGAGATATCGAGCGATACACCTTTCGCAGCGCCGATCGATTCACCTGTCGGGATATCGATCGACGGCTTCTAGATGTGCCTAGGCGCGAGCCGAATATGAACACAAGGTCTCAAGGAGGAGCTGTCGCTCTTCTCAACGGGAGACAAGCTGATGAGGCCATCCAAGTAGAGGTTCCCATAATTAGGCGCGGTCCAACCACTAGGAGTGGAACCAAGGCCATAAGAGAAGGGTTCTCCAAGGCGGTCCAACAAATCCTAGATCAAGATGGACAAACCGGTCAGAACCAGCTACTGATTGAAGAGATGGTCCAATTGAAGATACAAGACCAAGCCGGTTCAATTGAAGTTCAAGACTCAGCCGGTCCAATCCAATTCAGATCACTCCACCAGAACCAATCCGGTTTCATCATCTCCACATTCAACCTTGGTTCAGAATCAATCTCTAATCCAACCGACCACATTGCTTCCTGTTCAGAGATATAGCCGACCACCAAAGTAAGTAGTATGTGTTGTACTCTTTTTCGTTCATCGGGTTTTGTCCCACTGGGTTTTCCCGATAAGGTTTTAATGAGGCAACATGCAAGCATACTATGAGCTTTGGTTTAGGCATCTCAACCAGCAACCAGTTTTCTATTTTATTTTAATTTTATTTTGGTTTAAGACTTTGGGCATTTATCAGCCTTTTATTTAATTTGAGAGTTGGCCATTTGTCTAGGCCTTTTAAGATTTTGTTGAGTCCACAAAGGGATGGCTTTATAACCCCTTGTGGCTGGCGATTTTGTGACACTTAAGTCTTTTATGAAATTTGTTTTGACTTTGCAAAGAAAACCCTAAGTCTTTCTAGTGTGAGAAGCAAGAGAGAGCAGCCTGAATCTTATCAAGCTCCAACCATCAAGCTTGTGGCGATTCTTCACCCCATCAACCACCCAACGATTTGCCTTGAGAGTGATACACATCCAGCAAGGCCAATCCCATCTTCTACTCATCATCCATCCACTGATCTGTTGAGAGAGACACACATCCAGCAACAGATTCCATCACCATCTCTATCCCTTTTTATTTCTCTTGTTTTTATTTTTGTTTGCATCTTTGTTGATTCATTTTATAAATCTAAAATCCATAAAAATCATCTCTGTTTCTGTTCTTATTTTATTTTCATAGTTTTCTTCCTGTTCTTCATTTTATAAAACTATAAAACTCACAAAAAGTTTCTTTTGTTTCAGGTACAGTTTTGGGCAGTTTTGATCCAAGCATCAAGTCCTTTCAAAACCAGTACCAAAATCGACCAGAATATATTTCTCAAGACCACCAGTTTGCAGCCTGGTTCCCAGCCTGTAACATTTGGTATCAGAGCTAAAGGCTCTAGAAGATTTGGTTATTTCTATCCTTTAGTTCATCTTTTTCAGTTTCTGCATTTTTGCATCTTTTAATTAAAAAAAATTTGTTCTTTGTTGTTCTTGCTGTTCTTGGTTGTTCTTGCTGTTCATAGCATTGTTCATCCTAGGATTGCTAGATCATTTCGTGCATCCAATCATTTGGTCAATCTGTTTGTGCATTTGGTCGATTTTTGCTGTCCATATTTAGTATTAATTGATCATCTTGCATTTATTTGATTGCATTTGCATCCATCATTGTAGATTGATTAGTTTGCATTTAATCCTGATTAGAATCTCATTTAGTTTTCATTTATTCTTGTCAATCATAATTTTAAAAAAAAAAGATTTCAATCATCTTTTAATTTTGATTTGCATTTAAAAGTTTAATCTTCTTTCTCTTTTTAGTATTTTCGATTTTTAATTCTTTTCCAAGTTTAAAAAAAAAAAAAGATTTCAACTTTCCTTATTAAAAGAATTTCGAAATTAATTTTCATCAATCAAAAAAAAAAAGATTTGCTTTCATTCATTCATTTGCATTCAAGTTTGACATTTCTTTTCTTTTCTTTCTTAAGTCATTTCTTCTTTATTTCTTTGCTAATTCCCTTTGCACTTGATCTTCTTGTCTTTCTTATTTTCCAGGAGATATGGGAGACTTGAATGGTGCAGCTGAGATCAACACCCAACTCCAAGCCTTGCAGGCCGGACAAGCTCAGCTCACGGAAGCCCTTAATGCCTTGACTGCACAAATGAATCTCATGGGTCAGGGAAACCGGAACCAACCCAATGGCAAACCGGCTGCAAGAAGGTTCGGCCCTTACCTCAACCAGCCGCAGTCCGAGTCGGAGGAAGATGAGTCTGAGTATGAGCCACCAGATCGTGGAGGTGATAACCAGGCCGCTCGAGGTGGGAGACGTGGTAGAGATGTAAGCTGTCATGTCCCTGATCCTGGATATGATCCTTAGGATCGACCATGGTGAAAGGAGACGCACCAGTCAGCTCATGTGACCTAAACACAAGGGTATCATGGCCTGGAAGTAAGGTTAAGGGCATCAGGAAGCTAAGATATAGCTAAGCCAAGAAGGAGACAAGTATAAAGGAGCTGTACAAAGTGTATGGCAGCTGGGCGATGCAGTGAGCAAGCTCGGCCAGCTAGATGAAGTGTAGTGCAGCTCAGTGTAGCTCACTGAAGAGTGTGCCAGCTCCCTGAGCTGGATGAACTAGCTCACTTAGCTGGGTCAGCTGGGGATCAGCTCAACTCAGCTAGACTGAGTGTTCAAGTCTTGGGCAGTTAGGCCAGGTCCGGGCCAGGACCGGGCCATGTGGATGAGCCATGTGTGCTGGTTGGCTGGTGGGCTCTTGGGATGGGGCCAGGAGCTTGGCATTCGGTTTGGGCTGACTTTGGACATGTCCAGGAGCTGATTGACAAGCCCAGGACGTCAGCCAACTGCCATAGGCGAATGGGTGTGATCTGAGCCATTGATGAAATCAAATGGCCAGAAAATGATACCGAAGGGATGCAATGGTTAAGAAGTAACCACCCCTTCTTCTATATAAGGAAGGCAAGTCCGTGCCTTTGCAGGCACGCCAGGGCTTCATTCTTCTTCCTGAAACACAAAAGAAAAATAGATAAAAACAGAGAGATGGTCGGATTACACAATCCAAGACCAAGAGAGGCTTGAAGGCAGCAAAGAGGCAGTTTTGATGGCAATCAAGAGGGGAGTTGAGAACGACCCTCTGGTGTGTTTTGATTATGGTTTGCCACGCCCTGGGCTTAATCTACATCCTTACTACACACGCAAATGGCCAGGGAAGAGGAGAGACGACCGGATTCACTCTCCAAGTCCAAGGGCAGCCTTGAAGGCAGATGTGTGTAGAAAGGCAGTTTCATGGGCATTGAAGTGGGAAGTGATGCACGACCCTTGGGTGGTGTTTGATCATGGATGAACACACCCTAGGCTTCCTCTACATCATGGTAACACACGCAAATGGCCAGAAGAGAATGGAGAAGGCCGGACTCCACTCCCAAAGGCATGTACAGCCTTGAAGGTGGATGCAGTGCAGAAACTGATTTCATGGGAGTTCCATGAAATGGATGATGGGTGCGACCCATGATTGGATCTTATCAATACTGGAAGTATATGATAAGGCATGATAGAGGCGTGCAATGGAGGAGCATGGCCGGACATGATACAGGAAGCACAAGATCTAGTAAGATCAAGTCTAAGGTAACATGTACATATGATTACTTTGTGGTTTATGTTGGTGTCTCTTGAGGTGCATATGAGGCCAAGTGTGGCACGCCCTTGGAGACCATGTATTGTGATGTATTGTAGGGATACAGGACCCTGGAGAAAGGGGCGGATCATAGTTGAACTAATTCATCCATATGGGATGGTAATTAGATGCTATACAGCAACTAGTGATTCATGGTGGTTCATGAGTGAACCTGATCTATGGTTTTGCATTACCAATGGCTTCAGGCCGTGGCAATGAGGTAATGGAATCATATGGTATGATAGGTATCAACCTTGGTTTGGTACAGGATTGGCTGAGAGCCATGAAGAAGAGCAAGACTAATCAGGTTCAGTGGGACATAGTTCCATGGCCGGTTAGGTATGTGTGAAGACTCATCAGTTCTGAGTCATGTGGGGTGGTTGGTTGATTGACTCAGGAACTGGTGGGCATTATTAATCCTATTCTATGACGTTCAGACATGGAGGTACTGAACCATGGGATGGCCGGTTCAGAGAAATCTCTCCATGGCCTTGGTTGGGCAGGTAAGGTTGGATCTCTAACTTCCGGTTGAGGTTTGGGGATTCCGACTTCATATATCTCTTAATTGGGATTTATCATGAATTATCATGATGAAAGGATAATTTTATATCACTGATTTAGAGGTGGTAAGTTATGACCATGGGGGCGGGTCTAGGGTGAGATCGGTATGATCCGGACCTGTTCTGTGGAATCTGACTTGACCATTCTCTTAGTTGTGAATTATCATGATTTATCATGGTGAAAGATTAGATTTATCTCATTGATTTAGAGGTGGTCAGTTATGGCCATATGGGCTGTTCATGGGCGAGATCAGTATGATCGAGGCCAGTTCTGAGAAATCTGACTTGACCATTCTCTTAGTTATGAATTATCATGAATTATCATGAATTTTAATTAGTTTTTGGAGCATGTTTGCTTGAGGTTGTTTTTGTAGCTGAAGACTTCCCAAAGGTACTTGGTCAGTGGGGATGGCTGGTTGAATGACTAAGTAACCAAGGGAAGGGTTTTATGCAGACACAGGAGAGATGGACGAGTAGACAAGGAGCTGGGCGAAGCTGCCTTGAAGCTCGATCAGCTGGAAGAGAGTGCACCTCAAGTGAAATGGTTCAGCTCAGCTGAGCTGGACAAGCTAGTTTAACAAGCTGGGGATAGCTGAGGCAATGAGCTAACAAGCTCCGTGGATGTGGCAAAGGTATGATCTAGCAATTCTTGCATAGATCTAGATAGAATGGTTTAGGGGAACAGAACCTCAGATATGGTATGACTTGGATTAGGTTCAGGATCAACCTTGGAGCTGGTAGTAGTTGTGTCTACTGATCATGGCTAAGGTGATTCGACCTGACAAGTGTTAGATTGGTTTTAGACCAATGGTTGATAGATAATATTCCGCTGTGCATAAGTTGAAAGGATCTAAGCTAGGGAAGGACTAAGGTAGTCTTAAGCTAAGGTCTAAGATAGACTTCGCCCTTAGGCGAAAGTATAGATAAAGATCGAAAAATTGAGTGGTTCGGTCAGGGTATGGACCGAGCGACGTGAGGCAACGACCGCGGCCTAGCCGGCCGGGTTCGGGTCTTACAAGTTGGTATCAGAGCATGCTTGATTCTAGGATCATTGGGTTGTGGTTGTTCACCCATGCATCCGGACAAGTAGATGCTGATGTGATTAATCCACCAGTTTTATTGTTGACTCAGCTGGAGGAAGTTAACAATGAAGCTGGATTGACTGTAAGTCAGCTCAACCCTACTGAGGTTCTAGTGGGGGAGAGCTGAGCTGCAGCTGGAAGGGGAAGTTGAATCCTCTTGTGATGTGAACCGGGCTGATCCAAACAATTGTTGCAAACAATGAGAGGACTAACCGATTGATTGGGCAGCTGTTTTGGCAGCTAATGATCAAGCTGGGCCAGTAGCTGAGGTGGTCTAGATTGATTCACCAGCTAGGGCAGCTTGGTTAGTGGACTACCTGAGGGTGCTGGAGCACATAGCTCAGATGAGAACTAAGTATTTCTCAGGTAGTATGGATCCTTTTGAGGCAGCTGAGTGGAGGTTCTGATTGGGTTGTAACTTCAGCTCAACTCACTGCTCAAAGGTATTGTGTTCCAAACCAAAATTATTTCTGGAAACTGAGACGACCATGAAACCTTACTAGGTGAGCCAAGAGGGAGCTGAGGCAAGATAGGGTATCATGCTTGTGAACGGGAAAGTTCCAAGGTGAACCGGCTTGGCCAAGATGCATTCTCCAAGGGCAAGATCCTGAAACAGAAGGTTGGTTGATCTAGTTATCTGGAATTAATAGACGGATTGGAAGGATCGATGCAATGCAAGATCTTTTATGGATGACCTGGACCAGGGAAGTAACATGAACCTGAGAGTGGCTTAGGTTGAAAGAAACGTGCAGCACTCTTTGGGGGTAAGTGTTATCCTTGGTGGCCGTTCAAAACAAGTGAGCATTTGCGAGGTTCAAGTTGGTTTAAGGGAGATGCTACATGGCTAGTATACGAGTGGCTTGGGATCAGATGGATCAGCTGGGACTCAGTATAAGCCAAGGTAGGATTCCTTAGATCAATTTGAATGGATTGGGTATATGATGTTAAGTGGCTTAGTATGATGGGGATTGAGGTATATTATAAACACTCTTGTGAATGGTATGGGACATTCACCGAAGTGTGACACTTTGGAGAATGGTATGGGACGTTTTCCAAATGTGTGATCAAACCGATGTCTTACTCATCTAGGTACTTAATGATCAGTGGTGTGGAAACACATGTACTTTCCGATACTGGAGCTACACATAGGTTTGTGAGTCCAGGATTGATCGGAAAGGGTTTGTTCCAGATGGGAACATGGGATTGTCTGGTTAGAGACATCCTGGTATTGATCACAGACAGGGTAATGCCTGCGGATCTGATTGTTGATCACAGACAGGGTAATGCCTGCGGATCTGATTGTAGTCCGCCTTAAGAATCACGAGGTGATCATAGGCATGGACTGGCTTGGCAAGAATCGGGCCACCTTGGACTGTCATCATGAGAGGATGCAGTTTGAGAGTGGGTGTGGACCCCCGATCAAGTACCAAGGTATTAATCCGGCCTCTGGATGCTTAGTGTTATCAGCAGTCCGTGCAGAAAGGATGCTTGAGCGGGGTTGTTGAGCCTAGTTGGCCACAACCAGCACTAAGGAGGTCGTAGGGGTTGGTGGCCCGGACGGGATACCGCTGGTCAGTGAGTTCGAGGATGTGTTTCGGGCGCTACAGGGCATTCCCCCTGATAGGGCTGACCCGTTCATAATAGAACTGGAACCAGGGACGGCCCCAATGTCAAAGAACCCTTACTGCATGGCTCCTGCCGAGATGGCCGAGCTGAAGTCGACCAAGTCCAGTGAGGGACGAGAGTCGCAGCACAACCAAGTCGGAGATTGACCTATGGTTGGATTGAAACGGTGGAGTCCCGGAGTGGACAGGACCGGAATGTGATCGAGTTCTTTAAAGACTTGACTGATACATCGAGTGTCTTGGAGATTGGGTAAATCTACTAAGACTCGAGTATGCAGTAAGTTCTTAAGGACTAAAAATGATCTAGTCATGGACTAGGCTCAGAGAATAATTGACTTGGTGTATACTAGACTGCAACTTGGAAAGTTGAGTTCAGTGACACAAGTCTGTTATGGTGTGATATGTAAAAGGAGAAGACCATTTGGTTCGGAATCAAGTGAGTTCCGTCCAAGTGGGGGAGACTTGTTCATACATTGATCAAAAAGGTGATCAATGAAAAGGAACAAGGATGATGATGCAAAAGAGTTCGGTGGAACCTTTGGCATCAAGCAAAATGACAGCACCACTGGATTCGAGGACGAATCCATTCTAAGTGGGGGAGACTTGTCATGTCCCTGATCCTGGATATGATCCTTAGGATCGACCATGGTGAAAGGAGACGCACCAGTCAGCTCATGTGACCTAAACACAAGGGTATCATGGCCTGGAAGTAAGGTTAAGGGCATCAGGAAGCTAAGATATAGCTAAGCCAAGAAGGAGACAAGTATAAAGGAGCTGTACAAAGTGTATGGCAGCTGGGCGATGCAGTGAGCAAGCTCGGCCAGCTAGATGAAGTGTAGTGCAGCTCAGTGTAGCTCACTGAAGAGTGTGCCAGCTCCCTGAGCTGGATGAACTAGCTCACTCAGCTGGGTCAGCTGGGGATCAGCTCAACTCAGCTAGACTGAGTGTTCAAGTCTTGGGCAGTTAGGCCAGGTCCGGGCCAGGACCGGGCCATGTGGATGAGCCATGTGTGCTGGTTGGCTGGTGGGCTCTTGGGATGGGGCCAGGAGCTTGGCATTCGGTTTGGGCTGACTTTGGACATGTCCAGGAGCTGATTGACAAGCCCAGGACGTCAGCCAACTGCCATAGGCGAATGGGTGTGATCTGAGCCATTGATGAAATCAAATGGCCAGAAAATGATACCGAAGGGATGCAATGGTTAAGAAGTAACCACCCCTTCTTCTATATAAGGAAGGCAAGTCCGTGCCTTTGCAGGCACGCCAGGGCTTCATTCTTCTTCCTGAAACACAAAAGAAAAATAGATAAAAACAGAGAGATGGTCGGATTACACAATCCAAGACCAAGAGAGGCTTGAAGGCAGCAAAGAGGCAGTTTTGATGGCAATCAAGAGGGGAGTTGAGAACGACCCTCTGGTGTGTTTTGATTATGGTTTGCCACGCCCTGGGCTTAATCTACATCCTTACTACACACGCAAATGGCCAGGGAAGAGGAGAGACGACCGGATTCACTCTCCAAGTCCAAGGGCAGCCTTGAAGGCAGATGTGTGTAGAAAGGCAGTTTCATGGGCATTGAAGTGGGAAGTGATGCACGACCCTTGGGTGGTGTTTGATCATGGATGAACACACCCTAGGCTTCCTCTACATCATGGTAACACACGCAAATGGCCAGAAGAGAATGGAGAAGGCCGGACTCCACTCCCAAAGGCATGTACAGCCTTGAAGGTGGATGCAGTGCAGAAACTGATTTCATGGGAGTTCCATGAAATGGATGATGGGTGCGACCCATGATTGGATCTTATCAATACTGGAAGTATATGATAAGGCATGATAGAGGCGTGCAATGGAGGAGCATGGCCGGACATGATACAGGAAGCACAAGATCTAGTAAGATCAAGTCTAAGGTAACATGTACATATGATTACTTTGTGGTTTATGTTGGTGTCTCTTGAGGTGCATATGAGGCCAAGTGTGGCACGCCCTTGGAGACCATGTATTGTGATGTATTGTAGGGATACAGGACCCTGGAGAAAGGGGCGGATCATAGTTGAACTAATTCATCCATATGGGATGGTAATTAGATGCTATACAGCAACTAGTGATTCATGGTGGTTCATGAGTGAACCTGATCTATGGTTTTGCATTACCAATGGCTTCAGGCCGTGGCAATGAGGTAATGGAATCATATGGTATGATAGGTATCAACCTTGGTTTGGTACAGGATTGGCTGAGAGCCATGAAGAAGAGCAAGACTAATCAGGTTCAGTGGGACATAGTTCCATGGCCGGTTAGGTATGTGTGAAGACTCATCAGTTCTGAGTCATGTGGGGTGGTTGGTTGATTGACTCAGGAACTGGTGGGCATTATTAATCCTATTCTATGACGTTCAGACATGGAGGTACTGAACCATGGGATGGCCGGTTCAGAGAAATCTCTCCATGGCCTTGGTTGGGCAGGTAAGGTTGGATCTCTAACTTCCGGTTGAGGTTTGGGGATTCCGACTTCATATATCTCTTAATTGGGATTTATCATGAATTATCATGATGAAAGGATAATTTTATATCACTGATTTAGAGGTGGTAAGTTATGACCATGGGGGCGGGTCTAGGGTGAGATCGGTATGATCCGGACCTGTTCTGTGGAATCTGACTTGACCATTCTCTTAGTTGTGAATTATCATGATTTATCATGGTGAAAGATTAGATTTATCTCATTGATTTAGAGGTGGTCAGTTATGGCCATATGGGCTGTTCATGGGCGAGATCAGTATGATCGAGGCCAGTTCTGAGAAATCTGACTTGACCATTCTCTTAGTTATGAATTATCATGAATTATCATGAATTTTAATTAGTTTTTGGAGCATGTTTGCTTGAGGTTGTTTTTGTAGCTGAAGACTTCCCAAAGGTACTTGGTCAGTGGGGATGGCTGGTTGAATGACTAAGTAACCAAGGGAAGGGTTTTATGCAGACACAGGAGAGATGGACGAGTAGACAAGGAGCTGGGCGAAGCTGCCTTGAAGCTCGATCAGCTGGAAGAGAGTGCACCTCAAGTGAAATGGTTCAGCTCAGCTGAGCTGGACAAGCTAGTTTAACAAGCTGGGGATAGCTGAGGCAATGAGCTAACAAGCTCCGTGGATGTGGCAAAGGTATGATCTAGCAATTCTTGCATAGATCTAGATAGAATGGTTTAGGGGAACAGAACCTCAGATATGGTATGACTTGGATTAGGTTCAGGATCAACCTTGGAGCTGGTAGTAGTTGTGTCTACTGATCATGGCTAAGGTGATTCGACCTGACAAGTGTTAGATTGGTTTTAGACCAATGGTTGATAGATAATATTCCGCTGTGCATAAGTTGAAAGGATCTAAGCTAGGGAAGGACTAAGGTAGTCTTAAGCTAAGGTCTAAGATAGACTTCGCCCTTAGGCGAAAGTATAGATAAAGATCGAAAAATTGAGTGGTTCGGTCAGGGTATGGACCGAGCGACGTGAGGCAACGACCGCGGCCTAGCCGGCCGGGTTCGGGTCTTACATAAGCCCTTACCAAAGGCGGGACGGAAGCCTTGACCGGAGGAGAGATCGAGACCGGAACGATGATGCGGCTTTCCAAAGAGGCAAGGACATCAAACTGAAGCCACCTAAGTTCACGGGGAAGATCGATCCGGACGCTTACATCACATGGGAGAAGCGCATGGAATATATCTTTGAGTACTACAAGTACTCCGAGGCAAAGAAGATAGCTCTAGCCGCGGCCCAGCTTACTGATAATGCTCTATCATGGTGGGATCGAGATGTTGCTAAGTCCGGTCCAGTATGGAGAGCCCAAAACTGGATTGAGATGCGAACCAAACTCCGAGCGAGGTACATTCCATCACATTATCCTAGAGATTTACTAAAACGTTTTCGTAAGTTGTCTCAGGGAACTAAGTCCGTGGAGGAGTACTTTGAAGAGTTTGAGGCTCTAAGGAACCGATTGGAAGTGGACGAGTCTGAGGCGTCCATGATGTCCCAGTTCTTGGAGGGGCTGAACGATCGGATTGCACGGAAGGTGGAGCGCCAGCCGTATGAGGACTTCAATGATCTCTTGCACTATGCCGTCCAGGCTGAGGGCCATATCAAGAGGAAGAATGCGGCCACTAGCCGGAGCAAACCTGCGTGGTCTCAACCAGGTTCCAAAGGTGCTGAAAAGAACAAATCCATAGAAGTGGAGAACCGGTTCAAGAAGAACCAAGCTGACACAACTAGAGCCGGTTCATCAGACCAAGGTAAGGGTCAAGTTCAAAATCAGAGAACTCGTGATATTACTTGTTTTAAATGTCAGGGAAAAGGACACTATGCTAGAGATTGCCCGAACAAGAGAGTGATGGTCCTTAAGGCCGATGGGGAGTATGAGTCCCAAGATGAGGCCGAGTTGGAGACAGATGCATCTGATGAGGAATTGGTCGATTATGCTGAGACTGGTGAGTTACTGGTGACCAGACGATCCCTCAGTGCACTCTTTGATCCTGAAACCGTCCAAAGAGAAAACATCTTCCATACAAGATGTAGTGTGGAACAAAAGGTATGTAGCTTGATCATAGATGGTGGTTCTTGTACTAATGTGGCTAGCAAGTATCTTGTTGATAAGCTAGGTTTGATCAAAACTCCACACCCGAGACCATACCGACTCAAGTGGCTCAATGATGAGACTGAGCTCAAGATAGCCGAGCAAGTTGTTGTGTCTTTTAGTATTGGCAGGTACCCTGACCAGGTGAAGTGTGATGTTGTTCCTATGCAAGCCGGCCACATACTTCCTGGCAGGCCGTGGCAATTTGACAAGGAAACCATCCACCATGGCCGGACCAATGTCTACAGCTTCTGCCATAACAACAAGAAGCACAGTTTAGCTCCCCTTAGTCCACAAGAAGTCCATGATATGCAGAAATCAATGGACCAGGCTGCAAAGGTAAGTAAAACCAACCTTTATATGTCTTCAGGCCAAGTTCTTAAATCTTTATCTCGTGAGACGCAGGTGCTACTAATGGTCTTTAAGGAAGGTTGTTTTGCAGGTTTTGAGGCACAAGAGCTACCTGGCGAGATGCAAGGCCTCATGGAGAAGTACAAGGACGTTTTCCCTGATGATATACCCGCCGGCTTGCCCCCCATCCGCGGCATCGAACATCAGATCGACCTTGTACCGGGCGCACCACTGCCCAACCGAGCCGCTTACCGTGTTAACCCTGAAGAGGCCAAGGAGTTGGAGAGGCAGGTCCAAGACCTCATGGACAAAGGCTATATCCGTGAGAGCCTAAGTCCTTGCGCGGTCCCGGTCCTATTGGTGCCTAAGAAGGACGGAACATGGCGCATGTGTGTGGACTGCCGAGCCATCAACAACATAACCATCAAATATCGGTACCCTATACCTAGATTAGATGATATGTTGGATGAACTGAGTGGTTCTACTGTGTTTTCTAAGATTGATCTCAGGAGTGGATATCACCAAGTTCGTATGAAGGAAGGTGATGAGTGAAAAACCGCCTTCAAGACGAAACAAGGTTTGTATGAGTGGCTTGTGATGCCATTTGGCCTTACCAACGCCCCCAGCACATTCATGAGGCTTATGAACGAGGTTCTAAGGCCATACATCAGTAAGTTTGTGGTTGTGTACTTTGATGATATACTGATCTATAGTCAGAGCTTATCCGACCATGTTTACCATGTAGAGCAGGTGCTGAAGGCATTGAGGCAAGAGGGACTTTATGCTAACCTAAAGAAATGTGTGTTTTGTAATGATGAATTGGTTTTCTTAGGTTTTGTTGTGAGTTCACAGGGACTGAAGGTCGATGAAGAAAAGATCAAGGCGATCCAAGACTGGCCAACTCCGACCACAATAGGCCATGTCCGCAGTTTTCATGGTCTGGCCAGCTTCTATCGACGGTTTGTCAGGGATTTTAGTACCATTGCTGCTCCAATGACATCTGTGATCAAGAAGAATGTATCCTTTACTTGGGGTCCTGCCCAAGAAGAGTCTTTTAACAAGCTTAAATATAGTTTGACTCATGCACCAGTCCTTACTTTGCCTAACTTCGATAAAACCTTTGAGATTGAATGTGATGCATCAGGTACAGGCATAGGAGCTGTGCTTACTCAGGGAGGCCGACCAGTAGCCTTTTTCAGTGAGAAATTGAGTGGAGCTGCCCTCAATTATCCCACCTACGACAAAGAGCTTTATGCTCTAGTGAGATCTCTTGAAACTTGGCAACATTATCTTTTGTCTAAAGAGTTTGTTATTCATACAGATCATGAGACTCTTAAACACTTAAGAGGTCAGACCACACTCAAGAAGAGGCACGCCAGATGGTTAGAGTGTGTGGAGACTTTTCCTTATGTGATTAAGTACAAGAAGGGCAAAGACAATGTGGTGGCCGATGCACTGTCCCGGAGACACACTCTTATCTCCACCATGGAGGCTAAGATCATGGGTTTTGAGTATATTAAGGATTCTTATCTTACTGACCCTGATTTTCAAGAAGTTTTCAGGAAAACTACCAAGATGGCAGCCGGCCCATACTACCAACAAGATGGCTTCCTGTTCAAGGAAAAGAAATTGTGCATTCCCCAAGGTTCCATGCGGGAATTGCTGGTTCGGGAGGCCCATGGTGGCGGCCTCATGGGACATTTTGGTAGAGATAAAACTCTAAGTGTCCTAACCGACCATTTCTTTTGGCCAAACATGAGGAAGGACGTTGAGAACTTGTGCACCAAGTGCATTGTCTGCCTTAAGACAAAATCCAGGTCACATCCTTACGGTTTATACATGCCTTTACCTATTCCTGACCACCCTTGGGTAGATCTTTCTATGGACTTTGTGCTGGGTTTGCCCAAGATAGACCACAAGGATTCCATTTTTGTTGTTGTGGACAGGTTCTCCAAGATGGCTCACTTCATTGCTTGTAACACAACCAATGATGCCACCCAAATCGCCAACCTGTTCTTCAAAGAGGTGGTTCGTCTACATGGCATGCCTAGGACCATTGTATCTGACCGAGACACCAAGTTCTTAAGCCATTTCTGGAAGACTTTATGGGGTAAACTTGGTACCAAGCTGTTGTTCTCGACCACTTGCCATCCACAGACTGATGGTCAAACCGAGGTAGTAAACCGTACACTCTCTCAGTTATTGAGAGCTACGGTCGGTAAGAACTTAAGGAACTGGTTAACTTGTCTGCCTTTTATTGAGTTTGCTTATAACCATGCTAGACACTCTACTACTGATCTTTCTCCTTTTGAAGTTGTCTATGGTTTTCAGCCTGAAACTCCTTTGGACCTTTCCACACTGCCCAGTCCTATGTACCGCAGTAGAGATGGAGCCAACAAGGCGGAGTTTGTTAAGACCTTGCACCAAAAAGTCAAGGAGAGACTAGAAGCCAAGGCGGCCAAGGTCAAGGCGCGGGTCGACCAGAAGAGAAAGGAAGTGTTGTTTGAACCAGGAGACTTGGTGTGGTTACACATGCGGCCAGAAAGGTTTCCTGAAGCAAGGAAGTCCAAGCTATCACCTCGGGGGACTGGACCCTTCCGGGTTCTTGAAAAGATCAATGACAATGCTTATAAGCTTGATCTTCCAGGTGAGTTTAAGATTTCCCATACGTTCAATGTATCTGACTTGTCCCCTTTTCTTGCAGATGATGATGTTCTGAGGCCAGAACCTTTTCAAGAGGGAGGGAATGATGAGGCCATCCAAGTAGAGGTTCCCATAATTAGGCGCGGTCCGACCACTAGGAGTGGAACCAAGGCCATAAGAGAAGGGTTCTCCAAGGCGGTCCAACAAATCCTAGATCAAGATGGACAAACCGGTCAGAACCAGCTACTGATTGAAGAGATGGTCCAATTGAAGATACAAGACCAAGCCGGTTCAATTGAAGTTCAAGACTCAGCCAGTCCAATCCAATTCAGATCACTCCACCAGAACCAATCCGGTTTCATCATCTCCACATTCAACCTTGGTTCAGAATCAATCTCTAATCCAACCGACCACATTGCTTCCGGTTCAGAGATATAGCCGACCACCAAAGTAAGTAGTATGTGTTGTACTCTTTTTCCTTCATCGGGTTTTGTCCCACTGGGTTTTCCCGATAAGGTTTTCATGAGGCAACATGCAAGCATACTATGAGCTTTGGTTTAGGCATCTCAACCAGCAACCGGTTTTCTATTTTATTTTAATTTTATTTTGGTTTAAGACTTTGGGCATTTATCAGCCTTTTATTTAATTTGAGAGTTGGCCATTTGTCTAGGGCTTTTAAGACTTTGTTGAGTCCACAAAGGGATGGCTTTATAACCCCTTGTGGCTGGCGATTTTGTGACACTTAAGTCTTTTATGAAATTTGTTTTGCCTTTGCAAAGAAAACCCTAAGTCTTTCTAGTGTGAGAAGCAAGAGAGAGCAGCCTGAATCTTATCAAGCTCCAACCATCAAGCTTGTGGCGATTCTTCACCCCATCAACCACCCAACGATTTGCCTTGAGAGTGATACACATCCAGCAAGGCCAATCCCATCTTCTACTCACCATCCATCCACTGATCTGTTGAGAGAGACACACATCCAGCAACAGATTCCATCACCATCTCTATCCCTTTTTATTTCTCTTGTTTTTATTTCTGTTTGCATCTTTGTTGATTCATTTTATAAATCTAAAATCCATAAAAATCATCTCTGTTTCTGTTCTTATTTTATTTTCATAGTTTTCTTCCTGTTCTTCATTTTATAAAACTATAAAACTCACAAAAAGTTTCTTTTGTTTCAGGTACAGTTTTGGGCAGTTTTGATCCAAGCATCAAGTCCTTTCAAAACCAGTACCAAAATCGACCAGAATCTATTTCTCAAGACCACCAGTTTGCAGCCTGGTTCCCAGCCTGTAACACAAGCAAGTTCAAATGGATAATTCAAGATAATCAAAGATCCTAGTGATCTATGTTCTAGTTAGCTAATCTAAAACAAGCATAGGGTGCAATCCATTTGATGAGTACCACAACTTAGCAATTATAGTTTGGGGCTAATCCCACAAACCTATTTGAACCCTAGATCTAACAAGTAGACTACTCAGACATAGCTAAGCAATTCATAACAATAGATAGATGAAAGAATTGCATATATAGAATAAAGTAGAAATACAAAAGGAGATGAGAAATCTCTCCAATCTCTCAAAACAAATAAAACTCTAGTCTCTCTCTCACACTCTCTGCTTTTCTCTTGAGGGTTGTCAAAAGCTTGCTTCTTTCGAAGGTTACCGTCAAAAAACACTTAGCAGAAATATTTAAGCATTTCCATTAGGTTAAAAACTCGTCAGGGTCAATCTCGTAATTTGGTGAAGTCTTGGTGAAGTAGTCGGATAAACCATTTCGTCTTCGATATCGATCGACAACACTGGATGTGGATCGATCGATTATAATCTTCTAGTACGCGGATCTTCTCAGCTACATCGATCGACAACTCAGGATGAGTATCGATCGATTATAATCGCAATGTTGACTTCCGACTTGGTCTTGAATGGTCAACTCGGGTGTATCATCTCTTGCACTCCAAAATGCTCCAAAAACATCACTTTCTCACAAAATTCTCCTGAACCTGAAAACATACCTAACAGGCTAGAAAACAGATTAAATATATAATAAAATACTAATATACCATGGTTAAAAACGGGTAAAATCCATGGTATATCAATAGCGACCGAGCTTGGTTCGATGCTCGGTCGCTATAGCGACCGAGCTTGTCTCGGAGCTTGGTCGCTGGCTTTGAGTTTAACTTTCTGCGAGTAACCTAGGGTTTTTCCGCAATTATTGGGGGAGCAAGTTTTACTTTTCCAAAACGTTTTCGGAGAATCGTCTTGGTCGAACCCTTATGCGCTGAGATTTCTCCAACTCGATAATAAGAAGAATTTCACGGGGTTGGAAAGATTTTATCGTTGCCCTTTGTGTTTGGAGGGAAAAATCACGAGCTTGATTTAGTGCCCTCCCTGTGACGGAAGATCACGACTAAGTTTTTGATTTTGTTGAACCCTACGGCGTTTGCGTAAGCGTTGGCCATAGGGGCAGTCAGTGCTGAGAGTTTGTCTTTTATATATGCGTACGTCTTTTTGATCAAGCGTTTTGTGGCTATGAGTAAGAATAATCCGTGACTCCTCTCCTTCTAGTGCCAAACTGTGGGAACCGAAATACGCACCGTCAAATTATCGTAAAAATAAGGAAATTAGGTAAACCCTAATTTCCTAGAGGTCCCGGATTTCTGCGGAGCCAACGACAAGTGACCAAATTGACGCAGAAAATATGAGAAGATAACAAAACGAATTTAGAGAGAACAGTAGATCTTATTTCGAATCGCGTGAGAGCATTGCGGGTATTACAAGGGATTATAAGGGCTTTAGCCGCAAGTGCTGTCAGCGAGTTATCTAGCTCTAGCGACCTAAAACCTTAAACCAAGTTGAGTCGCAGCTCGATAACAAAATACGAAAAAGATACAGAAACGGTTTTTGATTGATTTAGGACTGAACCTTATTAAAGGCTGCCTACGTACCCCTTTGGAGGATCAAGCCAAACGTTGTTCAATTGATAGATCTGGACAAGAGATCGAACTGCCTGGGCGAGTTCGTCTAGTAATTGAGTGCAAGTCATAGAAACCGAACTTGTCGAGAATAAAGCCTAAGTTTCTAAGTGCCGAGAATTATGAGTCTAAAAGAGTTGTCCCCTATGCCTCTCGTCTTGAAACCTTATATACTCCCTCCTAGGTCGGTTTACGTCTTCCTCTTTTGCCCTTAAGCCGTCATAGTCCAAAAATGAGATATTCCATTTTTCCTTCCTTCATGATTATCTGCGAAAAGTTTCCCTTTATCCGCGGAATTTGATGTTTATCTTCCAAGCATAAACCGTCATAGGGATTATGGGTTTAAGAAATCGTAAGCGGGCTTCGAATCAAGTTTAGGACTTTTTGGGCCGTCTTTTGATTCGAGACGTTCGTTACGGTCTCTTCAATAAAGTTAATTTTCAGCTGTTTTATCGTAAACCAGACTGATGACCCCATTTGATCAAGAATCAATAAATGGTTAAGCCGTGGTTTGCGGAAGGTTGTAGTGAGGGCAGTCGAGACTGCATAGTTTTACTTCGTATTATCGTTTCGGAAGATTTCAGATGCTACGGAAAGACCGTGTGGTACGCATGTTCAGTCGCTATAGCTGTTGGAGAAAAATATCCAGACGTAAGTTTTCTCCAGCTTCTGGATAGGTCCTCGACTTCCAGATCCTTGCTCAAGAAGATACCAGGGATCGACCCCTGCTTTAGGTCCGACCCCTAGATCGGACCGACCCCTTGGAGCAAAATAGAAGTTTTCTACCTACGGGGAAACTTCCATTTTTCCGATTATGGAAGAGCTCTATTACTTGAAGCCAACATCTACAACTATAAAAGGGGAGCCCAAACCCTAGAATAAGGGATCGACTTTCAGAGGCTTAAAGATTAGATTTTAGGCGACTAGAACTAGGGTTTATACACCAATACGTTGTATTCCCGACCATTATACTCAATAAAATCTCTTTGCCCTCGATTTACAACTCTGTCTTACAAATCTTCTAGTGTTCCGTAGTACTAAAACTATCCTACACAAAAATACCCTAACAGTTTGGCGCTAGAAGGAGGGGAGTGATCCAACTACGTGACGATGACAC
The DNA here is from genome assembly GCA_019705995.1 of Raphanus raphanistrum x Raphanus sativus. Lineage (NCBI taxonomy): Eukaryota > Viridiplantae > Streptophyta > Magnoliopsida > Brassicales > Brassicaceae > Raphanus > Raphanus raphanistrum x Raphanus sativus. Next base: position 923,491 of record JADEVD010000012.1, read on the forward strand.
TAGAGGACGATACTAACCACACGGAGATGACTCCAAGAGAGATCGAGCTCCTCAACAAGCTCGAGTTTCTTCAGAGTCAGGTTACCGATCTTCACAAAGCTCGGGAGACAATACCCGGAGGTCCTGAACTTCTCCTCGAAGTTCAAACCCTAAAAGATCAACTGGGAGAGCACTCCAAGCAACTACAGCAAAGCTCCGAGAAGCTAGATGCCATAGAGGCGGAGAATCTTGTCCTCCGACAAGAGAACCATACCCTCGGTGAAGCTAGCAACAAGCGAAAGCGGTTCCGGACTAGGGTACGACCCATGGCTTCACTCTACACTCCGCGCGACAGTGAAGAGGTACCTCGTCGACCCGCCTCAACCGAAGACGAATCCAAAAGCCGAGGAGCCGCGAACGATATGACCCGAGTACAAGTAGATAGCGACTCCGATACGGAGGACGAGGAGTATTCACCCGATGATCCCGAGATCTCAGATCCGGCCCTAGCAGCCTACTTAGAAAGAGTGGTCTCTGAAAGGTTCGACACCATTCAATCTATGGTAAAAAGGCTCCCAAGGGAAGCTCCTCCTATTCAAAGAAGCAATCAGGGATCCTACTTCAATACACCTTTCGTGGAAGAGATTGCTTCGGTGGAGATGCCGCGAAAGTTCTCTTTCCCGACCATAAAAATGTATGAAGGTACGTGTTGGGGGAAAATATCCAGACATGAGTTTTCTCCAGCTTCCGGATAGGTCCTCGACTTCCAGACCCTTGCTCAAGAAGGAACCAGGAACCGACCCCTTCCTTGGGTCCGACCCCTAGATCGGACCGACCCCTTGGAGCAAAATAGAAGTTTTCTACCTAAGGAGAAACTTTCATTTTTCCGATTATGGAAGAGTCTTATTACTTGAAGCCGACATCTACAACTATAAAAGGGGAGCCCAAACCCTAGAATAAGGAATCGACAATTCGAGACTAAGAGATTAGAGTTTAGGCGGCTTAAACTAGAGTTCATACACCACCAAACGTTGTAGTCCCGATCCATAACTCAATAACATCTCTTTGTTCTCGATTTACAACTCTTACAAACAAATCCTCTAGTGTTCCGTAGCACTTAAACGATCCTACATAAGAATACCCTAACAGTTTGGCGCTAGAAGGAGGGGAGTGATCCAACTACGTGACGATGGCATTAGAGGACGACGCTAACCAGACGGAGATGACTCCGAGAGAGGCCGAACTCCTCAACAAGCTCGAGTCTCTTCAGAGTCAGGTTACCGATCTTCACAAAGCTCGGGAGACAACACCCGGAGGTCCTGAAATTCTCCTCGAAGTTCAAACGCTAAAAGACCAACTTGGATAGCACTCCAAGCAACTACAGCAAAGCGCCGAGAAGTTAGACGCCATAGAGGCGGAGAATCTCGTCCTCCGACAAGAAAACCATACCCTGGGTGAAGCTAGCAACAAACGAAAGCAGTTCCGGACTAAGGTACGACCCATGGCTTCACTCTACACTCCGTGCGACAATGAAGAGGTACCTCGTCGACCCGCCTCAACCGAAGACGAACCCGAAAGCCGAGGAGCCGCGAACGATAGGACCTGAGTACAAGTAGATAGCGATTTCGATACGGAGGACGAGGAGTATTCACCCAATGATCCCGAGATCTCAGATCCGGCCCTAGCAGCCTACTTAGAAAGAGCGGTCTCCGAAAGGTTTGGCACCATTCAATATATGGTAGAAAGGCTCCCAGGGGCAGCTGATACAACTCAAATTACCCTAAGGACTGAATTACTCTCATCAAAAGAGGTCAAGTTATAGTACTTAGGGATCGAATCCACAAGGAGCTAAGGCATACACTAGATCTAATAGTTATGATTTAGCTAGGTTAACAGTAAATATATTGTAAAGCAGTAAATAAAATAATAAATATATTAAATAGCAAGGGCGAACAAGGTAGTTGTTCTTATGAAACCAAGGTAGTTGATGGAAGGATGGTTGCTAGATCTAGGGCTTCTATTCAGGAATTGGAGATTATAATCTCTATAAATGCTTTAACAAGTTGCTTGCATGATACTATAGATATCAGCCGCTTAACATATGTGATGTATCACATGTTAAAATATCTAGATCTCTGGCCACACCTTTCGCATGATGACACAGAAAAAGAGTCGATCGATATCCTTTTGAGATATCGAGCGATACACCTTTCGCAGCGCCGATCGATTCACCTGTCGGGATATTGATCGACGGCTTCTAGATCTGCCTAGGCGCGAGCCGAATATGACCACAAGGTCTCAAGGAGGAACTGTCGTTCTTCTCAACGGGAGATAGGCATCGCTCAAATGGATAATTCAAGATAATCTAAGATTCTAGTGATCTATGTTCTAGTTAGCTAATCTAGAACAAGCATAGAGTTCAATCCAATTGATAAATATCACAACTTAGCAAGTATAGTTTGGGGCTAATTCCACAAACCTATCTGAACCATATATCTAACAGGTGGATCTATTCAGACATGAAGTTTATCACAGAAATCATAGATGAATAGATGAAAATGCAATAGATAATATAAAAGCAAAAGCAAAGGAGTTCCAGGAGGACTCTCAAGGAGTACCTCCCTTCTCTCCTAAGAGAAACAATGAAAATAAGATAGCGTAAAAAGCGTCTAAAGCATAGCCGTCAACAATAGCTTAGAAATAACATAAATAGGATTTCTGGTCGTCAAGGGTATTTTGGTAACTTTGTGGTGACTCCTGAGCTTCAGTCGGTCATGAAATATACTCAGCCCACATTCTGATGTCCCTGTCGATCGACATGCACTCTGTTGCATCGATCGACATACAATCTTCTTCTCGGCAGCCTTCTCTCGCGAGGCAGACTGACCACTCTTCAGTAAAACGGGAATAACTTCCGATCTAACCGTTGGATTGATCTCAAACCGGTGGCATTAGAAAGATAACTCAAATCTCTAACTTGTGTCCAAATATGGGATAAATCAAATGGTGGGAAGGTCTTCATCGAGAGCTAAACATCGGAAGCGTCTGTGCAGTCCTGCACTGCGAAAGACTCCAAAAGGCACCAAAATCACCATATTTCTCCAAATCGTCCCTGAACCTGTAAATACTCTAAATAGACTCCAATACATAATAAATAGTATATAAAACACTTATATAACATGGGTAAAAATGGGTAAAATCCATGGTATATCAGCAGCTCCTCATATTCGAAGAAGCAATTAGGGGTCCTGCTCCGATACACCTTTCGTGGAAGAGATTGCTTCGGTGGAGATGCCGTGAAAGTTCTCTTTCCCAAGCATAAAGATGTACGAAGGTACTGGGGATCCCGACAATCATATTGCTCAGTACAAGCAACGCATGCTAGCAGTAGCAATCCCTCGGGATGCAGGGAAGCTACCATGTGCAAAGAATTCGGATCGACCTTGACCGGCCCTGCTCTTCAGTGATATATCAACCTGCCCACTAAAACCAACAAATCCTTTGCAGCCCTCAGCGATAAGTTCGTGGAGCAGTTCACTAGCAGCCGTGACCTAGAGAAGAACTCAGATGCTCTCTATGAGATCCTCCAGCATAGGAATGAGCCCCTTCGTTCTTAAATAGCTCGCTTCAACCAATGAAAGGTAGCTATTCCTGAGTGCAACGCTGATACGACTATCTCAGCCTTCAAGAGGAGTCTACTTCCAGAGGGAGACCTTTTACAAGGAGCTGATCAAATACAAGTGCAGGATTATGGAAGACGTGCTGTCTCGTGCTTGGGCTCAAGTAAGATGGGAAGAAGATGTCGCTAGTAGGGCTAAAGCCGGTCTGAAGTATGATCAGAAGTCATCAAAGCCTACAAGGAGTGACCGCGACGAGCCTTCTCACTCTAAGTCCGCTAGGGAGACTAGTAACCCGAATAGGGGCATGTATCAGCATCGACCTTTGCCTAGATCCGAAGGGATGATGGTATCTACTTGGTCTGACATCTCCCATCTTGCGATATCCAAACCGGAGCTGATCGGTGTCTTACGACAAATGGGTCCTCAAGTCAAGTGGCCTCCTAAAATGAAGGCCGCGGAGGCTAATCGAAATCCCAAGCGATGGTGCGAGTTCCATAGTGATCATGGTCATACTACGGAGAACTGCATAGCCCTAAAGATGGAAGTCGCCGAGCTCCTCAAGAAAGGCTACCTACGAGAGTTCCTCTCGGAAAAAGCCAAGAACTTTCTAAATAAAGAAGGTCCCGGTCTCCCTATCGAGGCAGCTCCCGCATTGCCACCACAGCAAGACCGGGTGATCCACGTCATCACAGGTGGATCAGAGGTGAGCGGAATTAGCAGTGCCGCAACCAAGAAAAGTACTCGCAATGCCAGGAACGGCCAAGAGGCAGAGGGTCCCAAGCGCCTACTCCTTGGAAAAGATGAGATCAGTTTCACTGCAAGGGAGCAGGAGAAGGTCCTCACCCCTCATCATGACGCTCTCGTCATTTCACTTACCATAGCAAACTGCTTGGTCAAGCGGATACTAGTAGATAATGGGAGCTCCAGCAACATAATCTTCTATTCGGCCTTCGCCGACCTAGGTTTGGAACCTACAGCTCTAACCAGAAAGGCAACTCCCCACGTAGGCTTCAGTGGAGAAGTCAAACAAACCTTAGGAGAGGTCCTTCTTCCCGTGTATGCCGAAGGGGTAAACCAAGCTACGAAGTTCCTGGTCGTCGACTGCCCCTCATCATACAACGTGATATTGGGAAAGCCTTGGATCCATGACATGGGAGCTGTACCTTCCACTTTGCACCAGCTGATCAAGTTCCCAACCCCTTGGGGCATCATAGCGGTCAAGGGGGATCAAGAGAATGCTAGGCCTTACTATCAGACTACCCTTAGGGGAAAGACTTAGGTCTTATAGCAATTACAGAAGAAGCTTCCGGCCCCACATACCCAAGAGCCGGAAGTGGAAGAAATGGATGAGGTCCCGCTCACGGAAAGGAACTCGAGTCAAAACTTAAAGATAGGATCCAAGCTTCCGGAAAGCTTGAGAAGGAGACTGGTCGATTTCTTAAGATCCAACTCCGATTGCTTTGCCTGGTCTCACGAAGACATGCCTGGAATTGATTCCGATGTTATCATGCATCAACTCAAGGTGGATCCAATGCATCCTCCTATCAGACAGAAGAGGAGAAAATTCGCTCCTGAAAGGGACGAGATAATCAACGAAGAAGTCAAGAACCTACTAAATGCTGGGTTCATACGAGAGGTGCAATACCCGGAATGGCTAGCCAATGTGGTGGTCGTCAGGAAGAAGAATGGGAAGTGGAGAGTCTGTATCGATTTTACGGACCTTAATAAGTACTGTCCTAAAGATCCTTTCCCTCTGCCTCACATCGACAAGCTGGTTGACACAACGGCTGGTCACGAGCTGATGAGTTTCATGGATCTGTTCTCTGGATATAACCAGATCCTAATGCACCCTGACGATCAAGAGAAGACCTCATTCATGACCTCAAGGGGTATCTACTGTTACAGGGTTATGCATTTCGGATTGAAGAACGCCGGCTCGACTTACCAAAGGCTTGTCAACATGATGTTCACCGATCAGATAGGGCAGACCATGGAAGTCTACATTGATGACATGTTGGTGAAGTCCCTAGACGCCGAAGACCATATCTCACACCTTCAACAAGCCTTCACCACTCTCAGGAGGTACAACATGAAGCTAAACCCTTCAAAGTGCTCGTTCGGAGTAAGCTCTGGAAAGTTCCTAGGGTACATAGTCACCCACAGGGGCATTGAAGCAAACCCAGAGCAGGTGAGAGCGATCCAGGTGATACCTTCCCCTCGCAACGTCAAGGAGGTGCAAAGACTGACATGAAGGATGCCCCCTTGACCAGATTCATCTCCAGGCTATCCGACAAGTCGCACGCCTTCTTCGAATCCCTAAAGGACCCCAAGGACTTCCAATGGACCGAGAAATGTGAGCAAGCCCTATCCGATCTTAAGGCCTATCTCACTACTCCACCTCTCCTCTCAAAACCCTTGGAAGGAGAGGTCCTGTTGCTCTATCTGGCGGTATCAGAACACGCAGTCAGTGTGGTCCTAGTAAGGGAAGAAGGAAGAAAACAACATCCTATCTACTACGTGAGCAAATCTTTACTAGACGCGGAGACCCGCTATAGTCACCTTGAGAAGCTGGCCCTTGCTTTAGTTAATGCTGCTCGAAAAGGTACGCCCCTACTTCCAGGCTCATCAAATCGTGGTGGTTAACTCCTTCCCCATCAAGGCAGTTCTGCATAAGCCAGAAGTGTCTGGACGACTAGCAAAATGGGCTATAGAGCTGGGGGAATACGACGTGATCTTCCGGCCTGCAACAGCCATTAAATGCAAGTCCTGGCAGATTTCGTAGCTGAATTCTCTTCTGCCATGCTTCCAGCCCTGGAACAAGAGGTAAAGCTCCGTGGTAGCGAAGGGGAGAAAGGCGAATGGACACTGTACGTTGATGGGTCTAGTAACGTAAGGGGCGCTGGCGTGGGGCTGGTCCTAACTTCCCCCACGGGGGAATCAGCCTCAAGGGCCGTACATTGCAACTTCAAAGCAACGAACAACGAAACTGAGTATGAAGCTCTAATAGCAGGGCTGACACTCGCCAAACAGATGGGGGTGGAAGATATCCAGGTCTTCAGCGATTCACAACTGATCATAAGCCAAGTCCAAGGAGACTATCAAGCGAAAGATCCGAGTATGATCAGATACCTATCCGGGGCTAAGCAACTACTCGACAGGTTCCAGCATTGTAAGCTCACCCAGATTCCTAGGGAGCACAATTCCCAGGCTGACGCTCTAGCTAACCTAGGTTCCGCCCTAGAAACTACAAGTCATATGAGCATCCCACTACTGGTACTCCAATGGCCCGCGACCGAAAAGGAGACGAAACCTGAAGAAGAATCCGTGGTAGACGAAGGAGAGACCTGGATGACGCCCATCACCAACTACCTAAGGTATGACACCTTGCCTGAAGATCGAGACGAAAGTCGGAAGATAAGGCGCCAAGCTGCAAGGTATTGCTTTTCCGAGGGGAAACTATACCGAAGATCCTTTTCAGAACCCTATCTACGATGTCTTACCCCTAGAGAAGCTGCCAGGATATTAGAATAGCTGCATGAAGGAGAATGTGGTTCCTACTCTAATGGTCGGAGCCTGGTACTCAGAGCTAGAAGAGCAGGATACTATTGACCAACCATGGCGAGGGTCTCCCTCAAACAAGCCAAGCTCTGTAGCCAATGCCAGAAGCACGCGCCAATCTCCAACCTCCCACCAGAGAACCTCAAATCCCTAAGTTCTCCTTGGCCCTTCCGAAAATGGGGCATGGACATCGTAGGGAAGTTCCCTATGGCACCGGTGCAAAAGATTTTTCTCCTAGTCGTGACAGACTATTTCACCAAATGGGTGGAAGCTGAAGCACTAGCCAAGATAAAGGATCTCCAAATCAGGAAATTCATGTGGACTAACGTAATCACACGCTTCGGAACTCCCCATGAGATCGTCACAGACAACGGACCCCAGTTCACGAGCTATAACTTTCGAAAGTTCTGCAAGGACTGGAACATCAAGCTCTCCTACTCAGCACCAAGACACCCTCAATCTAACGGCCAAGTAGAATCCACTAACAAGACAGTGGTGAACATGATCAAGAAGCGCCTAGAAGACGCCCATGGGCGATGGGCAGAAGAGCTACACGGAGTACTCTGGGCCTATCGGACAACCCCGAAAACGGCTACCCAGGAGACTCCCTTCTCCCTTGTCTAGACCTACTCGACAAAAAGAGGGAGGCGGCCCGCCTTAGAAATGCATCCTACCAGTTGAAAGTCGCCAAGAGCTACAACAAAAAGGTCAGATCCAGAAACTTCCAGAGAGGGGACTGGTCCTAAGGCGAGTCTGTGACCACAAAAGGGATAAATCAGCCGGAAAACTCGCTCCTGGATGGGAAGGTCCCTATAAGGTAATAGAGGTGCAAGGGGCAGGAGCCTATAAGCTGTAAGACAGCGACGGCAAGTTCCAATCCAACTGCTGGAACACTTTGCACCTCAAATCCTATAACTTCTAGAGTAAGATCCCCGGATCAAGCTCTATATACTAATACTATTATTATGATATATTTAAGTACACTGGTTTCCTACTCCTATGTATGCGATAACGTGTCCGGACTAAGCTTATAAAATACATTATTAGTTATGGCTAAAAGGGTTATAGGAACTCCAATGTACTTAAAGGGGCATACTAGCTAGGTCAGGTCTTAAGGGATCTTAGACCTTAGCAAACCCAATATACAGTAGTGAGACCACTCACATGGGTGTACGACATATAAGGAACGGGTCTGATCAACCCTATTACATTGTCTGCACCTCGGGCCCTGCGTAAAGGCTATAGGTCCAAGATTACATGGGGACCACCGTACTAGTGTTACCCAAACCCTGTGTTAAAGACGCTACAAGCTAAATACACGCAGGGGGCATGACGTACACTGCAAAGTACTGTAATCAGATGCTGACGGCTGATATGCAGGGAGCAAATGTGCGAAAATACCGGTTAGCACCAAAATTTAATACTTATCTCGTGAAGTCGCTCCGCGGGCAGGCCCACGCCAGAACACAGTAAGTCTGAGTGTGACCTTTTCTGCAGAAAGGTAGAGTGCAGCATTGAGATTCACGAGAGTGGCATATACCTCCGGGTGGCAGAGTGCGGTTTTTCAATAACAGATCGGTAGTGGTTCCCCCATGGGGAGCAGAATACGATCACAAACCTCCCATAACGCATACGGCCTCAGTGTCTATGACGAACCTCTGGGTTCAATACGACCTCAGGGTCCATATAATAACCTCCATGTTAGGTACGGCCTCCAGGTCTATAAAAGAACCTCAGGGTTCAATGCAGCCTCCGGGTCTGTAAGGAATCTCTGGATTCTAGATCACCTCAGGGTCGATCAAGGGCCTTCGGGTCTAACTGATCTTCGGATCTAGTAAGAACCTCAGGGTTCAAGGATCTTTGAATCCTAAATACCAACCTTCGGGTTTGCCAAGAACCTCATTGTGCAAAAGCATCAACCTCCGGGTTTGAGGTATCCATAGGGTTTAATCGTGGTCCCCAGATCTAAAGATTAAACCTCAACACTCAGAAAACCTCAGGGTTCAATGATCAAACCTTCGAGTTCAATAAAACGGCCTTCGGGCCTAGGTAAGGAGCCTCAGGGTTCAAGACCTTAAGAACTTTCGGGTTCTAAGGCTCAAGAACCTTAGGGTTCAAGCAAAGCTATAACTCTAGGGTTCCAAGCAAGGATCTTTCATTCCAATTCTAAAACTCAGGTTTTTAATAATGGATTACAAGGTCTAACGTTTTTCTGATCATTTCAGGATTCAATCAATCTACTAACAGGATCGAGGTCCTAGACGTTGATATCCATTCAAGGGGTCAACCCCTATAAGGATCCAAACCTCATAAGGAGTCAGCTCCCACGTAGGATCCGTCCCTCTCATATTATTAGCTCTTCCAAGGATCCTCCCCTTACAACACGTCTACAAGCCTATCTAGACCCCCCCGTATTCTAAAGATACAAAATGTGTTCGGCAAGGGCTATACCCCTGAATTATCGGAGCCACAAGAGGATTCCGATCCTAGACTCTAAAACTCAGCCTAAGAGATTATGCTAGGATATTGAGCTCAAAACTCCTGCGAACCGTTCTAATCGAAAGAAAGAGCACAAAATTTACGAAGGCGCAAATCCAAGAAGTGAATGCAACAGAAGAAGGCGAAAACGATAAGTATTATTATGCTATCAGAAGTCTTTATTCGGTTACAAAGTCATCAAAATCCGGGGAAAGAAATCATAGTATAGAATAAAGTATAAACGAAAAATGCTTCAAGGCTTCGAATGATGCGGCGCCGAAGGAAAAGCATCAAGTCTACCTCTCTCGTTCATCGAACCTTGGATGGGCCCTCCAACAGGTCCCCAGCGGTTGATATTCCTCTCCGACCACTCCTTCACTAATTCCCAACGAGCTTGCTCACGAGCTCTCTGCACAGTCAAGACTGGTCGATTTCTTAAAATCCAACTCCGATTGCTTTGCCTGGTCTCATGAAGACATGCCTGGAATTGATCCCGATGTTATCATGCATCAACTCAAGGTAGACCCGATGCATCCTCCTGTCAGACAGAAGAGGAGAAAATTCGCTCTTAAAAGGGACGAGATAATCAACGAAGAGGTCAAGAACCTACTAGATGCTGGATTCATACGAGAGGTTCAATACCCGGAATGGCTAGCCAATGTGGTGGTCTTCAGGAAGAAGAATAGGAAGTGGAGAGTCTGTATCGATTTCACGGACCTTAATAATTCCTGTCCTAAAGATACTTTCCCTTTGCCTCACATCGACAAGCTAGTCGACGCAATGGCTGGTCATGAGCTGATGAGTTTCATGGATGCGTTCTCTGGGTATAACCAGATCCTAATTCACCCTGACGATCAAGAGAAGACCTCATTCATGACCTCAAGGGGTATCTACTGTTACAAGGTTATGCCTTTCGGATTGAAGAACGCCGGCTCGACCGACCAAACGCTTGTCAACATGATGTTCGCCGATCAGATAGGGCAAACCATGGAAGTCTACATTGATGACATGTTGGTGAAGTCCCTAGACGCCGAAGACCATATCTCACACCTTCAACAAGCCTTCACCTCTCTCAGGAGGTACAACATGAAGCTAAACCCTTCAAAGTGCTCGTTCGGAGTAAGCTCTGGAAAGTTCCTAGGGTACATAGTCACCCACAGGGGCATTGAAGCAAACCCAGAGCAGGTGAGAGCGATCCAGGTGATACCTTCCCCTCGCAACGTCAAGGAGGTGCAAAGACTGACAGGAAGGATGATCGCCTTGAGCAGGTTCATCTCCAGGCTATCCGACAAGTCGCATGCCTTCTTTGAAACCCTGAAGGAACCCAAGGACTTCCAATGGAGCGAGAAATGTGAGCAAGCCCTATCCGATATCAGGGCCTATCTCACTACTCCACCTCTCCTCTCAAAACCCTTGGAAGGTGAGGTCATGTTGCTCTATTTGGCGGAATCGGAACAGGCAGTCAGTGCGGTCCTAGTAAGGGAAGAAGGAAGAAAGCAGCATCCTATCTACTACGTGAACAAATCTTCGCTAGACGCGGAGACCCGCTATAGTCACCTCGAGAAGCTGGCCCTTGCCTTAGTTAACGCTGCCCGAAAGCTACGTCCCTACTTCCAGGCTCATCAAATCGTGGTAGTCACCTCCTTCCCCATCAAGGTTGTTCTGCATAAGCCAGAAGTGTGTGGACACTAGCAAAATGGGCTATAGAGCTGGGGGAATACGACGTGATCTTCCAGCCTGCGACAGCCATCAAATCGCAAGTCCTGGCAGATTTCGTAGCTGAATTCTCTCCTGCCATGCTTCCAGCACTGGAACAAGAGGTAAAGCTCCGTGATAGTGAAGGGGAGAAAGGCGAGTGGACACTGTACGTTAATGGACCTAGTAACGTAAGGGGCGCATGCGTGGGACTGGTCCTAACTTCCCCCACGGGAGAATCAGCCTCAAGGGCCGTACGTTGCAAATTCAAAGCAACAAACAACGAAGCTGAGTATGAAGCTTTAATAGCAGGGCTGACACTCGCCAAACAGATGGGGGTGGAAGATATCCAGGTCTTCAGCGACTCACAACTGATCATTAGCCAAGTCCAAGGAGACTATCAGGGGAAAGATCTGAGTATGATTAGATACCTATCCGTGGCTAAGCGACTACTCGACAGGTTCCGACATTGTAAACCCACCCAGATCCCTAGGGAACAAAACTCCTAGGCTGACGCTCTAGCTAACCTAGGGTCTGCCCTAGAAACTACAAATCATATGAGCATCCCACTACTGGTACTCCAATGGCCCGACGCCAAAAAGGAGACGGAACCTGAAGAAGTATTTGTGGTAGACGAAGGAGAGACCTGGATGACACCCATCATCAACTATCTAAGGTACGACACCTTGCCCGAAGATCGAGACGAAAGTCGGAAGATAAGGCACCAAGCTGCAAGGTATTGCTTTTCTGAGGGGAAACTATACCAAAGATCCTTTTCAGGACCCCTAGAGAAGCCGCCAGGATACTAGAAGAACTTCATGAAGGAGAATATGGTTCCCATTCTAGTGGTCAGAGCTTGGTACTCAGAGCTAGAAGGGCAGGATACTATTGGCCAACCATGGCGAGGGGCTCCCTCAAACAAGCCAAGCTCTGTAGCCAATTCCAGAAGCACGCGCCAATCTTCATCCTTCCACCAGAGAACCTCAAATCCTTAAGTTCTCCTTGGCCCTTCCGAAGTGGGGCATGTACATCGTAGGAAAGTTCCCTATGGCAACGGGGCAAAAGATTTTTCTCCTAGTCGTTGTGAGGGATTAAACTCACCTCCTGATTTTAGATCAGGTTTAATGTTTGAGAAAGGTTAGGGAAAGATTATCGCGGGCTGAATCCCGTAAAAACTTGTAGAATGAACTTTGATTTGTGTTGATATAGTAGAAATGGAATGGTTACAAGAGATGATCTTTGACGAATACAAGGATTATAAGATGGTTACAAGAAGAATGTATTGATGAATGTCGAGTAAAAATATGAGTTGAGCCCCTTTTCAGTCCTCCACTTCTCTTTAAATAGCCTTGGACTTCATTCGATTGTCTTCAACTAATCTCCGAGATCCTCTCCGCTTGAGGTGGTATCCGCAACAGCTCCCCTTTGACCGGGTCCTGCGCTTCTTATTGTTATGACGTGAACTTCCTCTTCACCGTGACCTCTTTAACGATCGCCTTAGCTCTCAGCCTTCGGCTTTAACTTAGCTCCTCTTAGGTGTCGAATTCGTGATGGGCCAGTCGCAGCCTGTTATCATCTTTCATCATTCAGCAAACAGCTATCGGGCCATATTCGGGCCCAACAGTTGCCCCCAGCTCTCGAGATGAGGTTTCGTTATTCTCGGGAGCTAGACCTAGCCGCCCAAGCTAGATTCTGTTGTTGAGATCATGATTATTAGCTATCTCAACCACATTTATTTCTATCTGATCGAACGGCTGTAAATTCCCTTCGATTATATCGACGGTTTGGATTAATAGAAATTTGAAATATAGTTTCCGATTTTCGAGACATGATGGGATATAAAGCTGCGAGTATTAACTCCATGTCTCTCCACTTTCTCCACGCCTCCGACGGTTTCCAAGGTAACTTCTCCTTCTTCCTCTATTTTACAGCATATATTTTTTTTTTTATATCTCTGTTTCGAATTCGATTTTCATCCCTAAGTTCCTTAGAGGTTTCATTCTTGCTCATCTCAACCCGATCGTTCCTCTTTCGCTTCTCCTCTCTTTTCCTTTTACTTACAATGAGTAAGAAAGATAGCTCTGGCGCAATTCAAATCTCCACTTCCGGTGCTCGTCTTATGAAGGTCAAACGAGAAGCCGGAGAAAAGATGAAGGACACCGGGAAGAAGAAAGTTAAAGACTCGATCGGGGCAAGAGTTAAAAGAATGAAGAAGAAAGGTGGCAAGAGCGCCTCCTCTGGGCCTCACTTTCCTTCGCTCCTAAAGAGCCAAGACGTTACCAACCTTATCGTTCAAGCCCACGGCAAGAGCGACCTAGCTAGGGCTTGTAACGAAGACGAAACCCCCGAAACTGTCCCGGAGGGTTGGTTCTGCGTTCATGAGAAGTACATCGCTAAGTGCCATCTTCGGTTTCCCCTCCCCACCCTCTTGCTTGACCTCCTAGATCACTATCAGCTGGCTCTTCCTCAACTTTGTCCCTCGGTCATCCGAGTGATAAACGGATTCATCACTAGGGCCAAGGAGGAAGGAGTCATCGTTGGTTTGACCGAGCTGATGAGTCTCTTTTCGATAAAGGAGAGTACTTCCAAGGATGGTGGAAGCGGTACCTACTACCTCCCCTGTCGTCCAGGGTTAGGCGTATTCAAGTTCTCGGCCAGTGACGATGACTGGCGCAAGAAGTATTTTTATGTCAAGATTGATCCCTCGACGGTTCCTGTTGGCCGTGACCTCAGGAACTCGTGGTCTGATATTTCCGGTTAGGATTTTAGGGATATATTCGCATGTTTATCTGTGTTTGCCATGCTGTGCTAATTATCTTTTGACTCTTTTTTGCAGAAATCAAAGATCCTGTCAAGTTGTCTAGTAAACTCACTAGAGCTCTCTTCAGGAAGCTTCAGCATAGCCCTAACACTTGGGTAGCTTACACCACTTCGAGAGTTGGATCAGCTAGGTTCCCTGAACGATACCAGGCATCCTTCCCTGATTCAGTGACGGTTGCTGGTTTAGAAGGTAACCTTTCATTCGTAATTCATGATTCTTACTATCCGAATTTGTCTCATGTGATTAATGAATCTTTTTCATGTTTTAGTTTCTGAGGGTGATTCAGTTTTCGAAGTTTCCTCCGGAGCAAGTACTTCCTCGAAGACTCAATCACAGAAGATGCCACTTCAGCCTTCCTTCCGTTCCAGGGGTAGATCGACCAAGGCTTCCAGCTCCTCTAGAGGGAGTGATAAGAACCAGGGAGGATCCTTCCTTGACTCTGTGAAGGAGGCTCTTGATGAAGGAGGCTCTGCTCCTGCTAAAGGTGTTGGCTCTTCGGAGCCTAAGGTTCAGGAAGTTGGCCTTCCCTCCGAGATTCCGATGGCTGAGGCTGATCCTCAAATGGCGAAGGATCCTTCGGAGTTTGAGCCCCCGAGGAACAAGAGGTCCCGAACTGACCAGGTTGATAGACCTTCAAGGTCTTCCTCCTCCTCCTCTAGAGGAGGAACCGTTGGCTGGAACTTTGCTCATTCGAAGCCTGGATCGGTTTTGGACGATTCGTGGGGTTTGGCTACTCTGATGAGGCATATGAAGAGTCCCGGGTGTTCCCTCCCTTCGATCTCCAATCTCACGCACAAGGATGAGTACGTCGATATTGCTCATCACATGGGTCAGGTATGAAGTTGATTTCATCTTTTAGCTTTTTCTTTGGAAGATTTTTGCTAAATCGTTTTTCGTTTTCTGTAGCTGGCTGGTGCTATCAACAGGGCTCAGTTCAAATTTGAGGATGATGTACACAATGCCCCCAGTGCTGAGAAATTAGCCCAGGTCACTGAATTGGTCAAGGCCAACAAGACTGAGCTCAACCAGACTCGGGCTCTGATCTCGGATCTCCAAGCTGAGGTGAAGAGACTTGGCTCCAAGTGTGATGCTCAGCAAGGGACGATCGAGAGCCAACTGATTGACCTCCGGGTGAAAAATCGGAAGATTGGGGAGTTGGATGCTGCTCGGAAGATAGCCGAGTATCAAGTCAAGGAGCTGATTGCCACATCTCAGAGTAGCCAAAAGAACAAGGAAGCTGAGGTCAGGCTAGCCGTTCGGAGAGGAAAGAAGGAGGTAGCCGAAGCCTACAACAAAATTCTGGTTGTTGTCAAGGAGAAGTTCTCCAAGAAGAAGGACGAAGTCGACCTCCTGGTTCACGCTCAAGAGATTCAAGCCAACACCGAGCTCCTGAAAGACATGCTGGATGGCGAGATTAAGAGTACTCAAGATGAGTAAGATCGTTTGGTGGCAATAATGCCGGAAGCTGTTGCGGCATACGAGAAGGCTCAGGTCTCGGACTTCTCGATCGGCAAGCTCCCTCTTCCCCAACTCTCTGAGAGCTCAGGTACTTTTGAGGTTAATATGTTTAATCTCCCCCTTTCTGGAGAGTTTGGTTCTAATTTGGGATTGGTGGGTTCTTACTCGGCCCCAGTCGAAACCGCCTCTGGAGGTAGCGACAAGGAGATGGAGGAGCAGGTTCCTGAGGAGGAAGATCCAGCTGGTAAGGGAGCTGAGAAGAGCTCGGATGGCAAGGAAGTTTAAGAGCTGAGGCTCTTTCATGTTTTCTAGGATTTCTGCCTGATGGGCTTTGTTCCATTTGTTTCTAAGACTTATAGCCTGAGGAGGCTTTTAAACCTTTATCTGTTTGCACTTCGAATCTTTGTTAGCCTGGGGAGGCTTTTAAACCCTTGTTTAATTTCAAACTTGGTTTTCGTTTCATTTTGAGTTTTTTGGCTTTAGTCGTGAAATATGACAACTTGATCATAATCGAATCTTACGATAAGTCTGGAAGACTTTGGTCGTTTTTAGCTCCTTAAGAGGAATTCTTGGAGTATCGGGATTAAGGAAGTGCTTAGGTGGGGGTTCTTGGGAACCTGAATTTGTTTGTGGGATTTTAAGTCCCGTTGAGACTTGCTTAGGATTTTAAGACTTATTGAGATCTGCTTAGGATTTTAAGACCTTTGTGACTTGATGAGGATTTTAAGACCTTGGAGATTTGATAAGGATTTTAAGACCTTAGGTCCAGGTTCGTCGAGACCTGATATTGTTTGAAGGATTTTAAGACCTTAGGTTCAGGTTCGTCGAGACCTGATATTGTTTGAAGGATTTTAAGACCTTAGGTTCAGGTTCGTCGAGACCTGATATTGTTTGAAGGATTTTAAGACCTTTGGGATTGTTAAGGATTTTAAGACCTTAGGTTCAGGTTTGTAGAGACCTGTTTTGTTAAAGCATTGAGATATCGAGAATAATTTCTTTATTGATGATTGGATACATGGTATCATAGTAATCATACAATTTGCTTGTATCATACGTTTGCTGCGTGGGCTATGTGTTTTTAATCAGACATATGCCCCCTTTGATTGTGTTGAACGAAGTGTTGAAATGAGGTTGCGGCTGCACTCATGACGGAGTTGCCTACGTACCCAGTCAAGGGATCAAGCCTAACGTAGTTCAGGAATTTTAGGTACCTAATGATAATATCTCTTAAGATTCGTGGCGTTCCACGATCTGATTTCAGGTACCCCGGTTCGCACCTTTCGGAGCTTGTAAACGCCAGGTCGTACTACATGGATGATCTGATAGGGACCTTCCCAGTTAGTTCCTAACTTACCAGCATCTGGATCCTTGGTTCCTTCGAAAACTTTCCTAAGTACTAGGTCACCTACAGCGAACTGTCGGAGCCTGACTTTGGAATTGTACTGTCGTGCCATTGCTTGCTGATAGTTCTGAATGCGAATCAAAGCTCGGTCCCGTCTTTCCTCGATTAGATCGAGGCTGTCGGTTAGGAGCTGATCATTAGCTGTGGGATTGGACGTACAGAGTTCCCGGCGGAGGCTACCAGCAATGGTTTCAGCTGGGACGACAGCTTCCATCCCATATGCTAAGGAGAAAGGAGTTTCTTCTGTAGCTTTACGTGGGGTGGTTCGACATGCCCAAAGTACTTTAAGTAACTTTTCTGACCAGAGTTCCTTCTGGGCTCCGAGGCGTTTCTTGAGGTTTGCTAATACTGATTTATTAGCAGCCTCCGCCTGTCCGTTTCCTTGAGGTCGGCGAGGTGACGAGAAGGTCAGGCGAATATTCCACTTGTCACAAAATATTTTGAAATTGTGGGATATGAATTGTCCTCCATTGTCAGTTACGATTTCGTATGGGACGCCGTGTCTACACACGATTTCTTTCCACACGAATTGCTCGACCTCGACCCTGGTTACCTGCTGGAAAGCTTCGGCCTCTATCCATTTCGTGAAGTAGTCTGTTAAGACTAAGAGGAAGCATAGCTTCTTCTTTCCACTTCCTGATGCTACTAGTGGTCCCACGATATCCATGGACCATCTCATAAATGGATAAGGGGCGGATATGGTAGACAGCTTTTCCGCAGGTTGGTGTATAATCGGTGCATGCCTCTGGCATTTGTCGCAAGAAGAGGAATAGGCCTCACAGTCTGCAATAATGGTAGGCCAGAAATATCCTTGCCTTTTGATTCTGATGGCTAAAGCTCTTCCTCCAGAGTGGTTCCCGCAGGAACCATCGTGCATTTCTTTCATGAGTCTCATAGCAACGAGGCCATGGACGCATTTTAGGTAAGGTCCGGAAATGCTTCGTTTGAGGAGGACAGATTCAGTTACGCAATATCTCGCGCTTAATGCTTTGAGCTTTCGAGCCTCCCATTTGTTGGGTGGAGTCTTTCCTTCTAGGATGTATTGTGTGATTGGAACTCTCCAATCCTCTCTCCCTACCACTTTGTTATGAAGAGACGAGGGAGGTTCCTGTTCGGGACCTGGTGTCGTGGTGCCCCCGGAGGTATTGGTAGGATTGGGCTCCAGGGAGTCTGAATTCCGAGGAATACCTTCAGATGAATTTTTGAGAGCTGTACGGCTTCTGGTTTTAACTCTGCAGACGAGTGGGTCTGAGTTGGTGCCCCCGGGGATATTCTTGAGATCAGGCTCTAGGGAGTCTGAATTTCGAGGAATATCTTCCGTGATTTGGATTGTGTTCCCGGAGGTATGCTTTTTAGAGCTGCAAATTCTGGTTTTTGGGAACCAAAATGTTGTGAAAACCTGGGTAGCTACCGTTTCAGGGTAGGTACCTCCGGGTTGTTCTGTTAGTTTGCTCTCTTTTTCAGCTTTAGTAGCTATGTCGATGCTTGGTTTTTCGATTCCTTCTACGGGTATGATCCGTTTTACGAGGGGGTCTGACGTGGAAGCTAAAGCAGCCAACGCATCTGCTGAGGAGTTCTCTCCTCGGGGGATCCTTGTTAGCTCGAATTTGTCGAACTGTCTAGTGAGGTCCTGGACGACTTCGAGATATGCCCCCATTCTTTCGTCCCTCGTTTCATATTCTCCGTGAAACTGGCTAGCTACTAGCTGTGAATCACTATAAGCGTTTAGCTCTCGAATTCCGAGGCTTAGGGCGAGTTTCAACCCTGCGATTAGTGCTTCGTATTCAGCTTCGTTGTTTGAGGCGCTGAATCCGAGCCTATATGACTGCTCAATGGTTTCTCCTGCTGAAGAAGTTAGTCTTAGACTGATACCAGAGCCCTGTTTTGATGAGGCTCCGTCGACGTATAGGCTCCACTTCGGAGATTTCATTTCGGAGTCTAATTGCTCGGATGTTAGTTCAATGATAAAGTCGGCAAGGACATGAGCTTTCGCTGCTGCTCGAGGTCTATACTCGATATCATATTCGCTGAGCTCTATGGCCCATTTAGCCAATCGTCCTGACTGGCTAGGGCTGTGTAATATCATTCGTAATGGTTGTGAGGTCATTACAACGATCGAGTGCGATTGGAAGTAAGGTCGCAATTTTCTGGCAGCTGTTACGACTGCTAGAGCTGGTTTTTCCATTGCAGGGTACCTTGTTTCGGCGTCTATCAAACTCTTACTGGTGTAATACACAGGTCTTTGTTCGTTTTGTTCCTCTTGTACCAGAACGCCGCTAACTGCAGCAGTCGATACAGCGAGGTACAGGTACAATGGCTCTCCTACTACTGGTTTAGATAGGATCGGAGGTTCGGAGAGGTAAGCTTTCAATTGCTTAAAGGCTTCCTCACATTTCTCGTCCCATAAGAACTTCTTATTATTTCTTAGAAGCTTGTAGAATGGGAGACATTTATCGGTGGACTTGGATATGAATCAATTTAATGCCGCGATTCGTCCAGTCAATCTCTGTACCTCTCTGGTCGTCTTAGGTGACGGCATTTCTAGGAAGGTTGCTATCTGCTGCGGGTTGGCTTCAATGCCTCTTTCGGTTACGAGATAGCCTAGGAACTCGCCTGATGGTACCCCGAAAGTACATTTAGTGGGATTGAGCTTCATATCGTACTTGTTAAGGATATCGAAGCATTCCCTTAAGTGGGAGATATGGTCTTCTCCAGCTGAGGATTTGACTAGCATGTCGTCGATATAGACCTCCATGGTTTTTCCAAGTTGCCCCGCAAACATCTTATTTACTAGCCTCTGATAGGTAGCTCCTGCGTTCTTTAATCCGAATGGCATAACCTTGTAACAATAGGTCCCTCGTTCGGTTATGAATGCAGTTTTCTCATGGTCCTCAGGATCCATCATGATTTGGTTGTATCCTGAGAAGGCATCCATGAAGGACAGGAGTCGATGGCCAGCTGTTGCTTCAACCAGACGGTCGATGTGAGGTAACGGGAAGCTGTCTTTAGGACATGCTTTATTCAGGTCTGTGAAGTCTACACAGATTCTCCATTTCCCGTTCTTCTTCTTTACCACTACTGGGTTAGCTAACCAGTCGGGGTAATGTACCTCTCGAATGGACCCGACTTTCGTAAGTCGGTCAACTTCGTCGTTAACAGCTTGAGCCTTTTCGAGGCCTAGCTTACGATGCTTTTGTTTGATCGGTTTGAAAGTAGGGTCTACTTTTAGCTTATGGTTGGTGACGTTCGGATCTATGCCTTTCATGTCGCTGGTGGACCATGCAAAGGTTTTGACATTGCTTTTCAGAAAATCAATGAGCTCTTTTTTTGCTTCAGGAGGTAGCTCGGACCCGATGCTCACCTGTTTTTCAGGATCTGAATCGTCAATGCAAACTTTTTCAGTGAGGTTCTTGGGGGGACCTCGGATATTTTGTTGCATTTCACGACCTTCCTGGATCTGTAATTGCTATTGGGGGGATTTTTTGAGGATTTCGAATCCTCCCAAATAGCAGATCCTGGATATCTTCTGGCTACCGTGTATGGTAGCTATCCCTTCGGGTGTTGGGAATTTTACGCATTGATGATACGTTGAGGCTACTGCCTTCATTTTGTGAATCCAGGGTCTGCCCAGGATCGCATGGAACGGGGAAGGTCTGTCGATGACTACTAAGTTGGTTATCCTCATTATTCCGCCAGCTATGACTGGGAGCTTGATAGTTCCCAATGAGGTAGCTGTTTCTCCGGAGAAGCCTACGAGGTTAGCTTTTTGGCCAATAATTTCGTAGTCGTCTATTTCCATCCCTTTTAGGGTGTTATAGAAAATGAGGTCGACAGAGCTTCCTGTGTCTATCATGAGCTTAGGGACCTCGTATCCTGCGATGTTTAGTGTGACGATCAACGCATCATCGTGAGGTCTGTCAAGGTTCGAGGTCTCGCTCTCCCAGAAAGAAATCTTAGTGTTGGATTCAGGGTTAGGAGGTTTAGGTCCAGTATTAGACACAGCCTTCCGCACGTGATTCTTAATGGAATTGACGGAGTCTTGACATATGTCTGATCCTCCAAGGATACAGTCCACCCTCGGGTCGGGGCTCGATTTAGGGGACGGTTTGCTCAAGAGAGCTTCGACTTGTAAACTTTTTCCTTGGGGTAATTTCCCAAGAATCATGTCGACTCTTTTCTTGGGAGTTGGAGGTGGTGAATCGGTCTCCTTCTCAGGTGACCTCTCGCGTTTCGGGGAAGTGTCCCTGGAACCTCTTTTCTGATAAGGTGATGGCTTTTTAAGGTCCACGCCCTTTATTTCTCCAGCTGCGAACTTAGCTGCCAGCTGACGTTGGAGGTCCCAACATTCCTCGGTTGAGTGCCCTTCGCGATCGTGATAAGAGCAACGTTTGCCTTTATCAAAACCTTTTGACCAGGGAGTTTTTTTTGCCGCTGCAACAGGTTTCTCTTCCTTGTCTTCCTCGATTGCGTAGGAATGTTCTCCCTGAGTCTGATTGTTTCGGGGGTTTACCTTTTTATGAGGTCCCTTAGTCTCAGAGGATTCACCTTTCGAATGATTCTGAGGTTTCTTGTGGAGTTTATCCAGTGCAGCTGTCTCCTCCTCCAGGGTAATATATTTGGTGGCTCTGTGAAGAGCGTCATCGATAGTTGGAGGAGTATTGAGTGTTAGCTCTGACCAGAATTTCGATTTATAGATCAGACCCCTCCTAAGAGCCTCGATGGCGACTAGGTCGTTAGGATTCGAGAGCTTAGTTCTTATTGCCCTGAATTTCTCGATGTAGACTCGTAGTGAGTCTCCCATTCCTTGACTGACCTTCCAAAGGTCGGCCTCAGAGGCTTGCTTCAGGATATGGGTTGAGTACTGCTTCATGAAAGCGTTAGTTAATTGATCGAAATTGTCTATCGAGGCTGGCTCGAGACCGGAGAACCACTCAAGGGCTGTTCCGACCAAATTTTCGGCGAATGTCCTGCAGTAACCTGCTTCACATTCCTCCTGTGTGAAATGGGCTTTAACGACTGCCAATCGGAAAGCTCTCAAATAGGCCTTCGGGTCGGAGGTCCCGTCATACTCGGGAATTCTGATTTTTCGGGTATCTCTTATGTGAGAGCTGGCAATTCTGTTCGTGAATGGAGTTCCACGAGTTTCCTCGATCAAGCTATCGATTTCGGGAGCTGAGCTCGTAGCTTTATGGACTTGAGCTCCCAATTTTTGGAGAGCTGCGTGAGTTCGTTCCATATATCTACGGATAGCTTCAGGTCCCTCTAAAGGAAGGATGTTTGGGTCGTTAGCAGGTACCCGACGGGCAGGTTCCTGACGAAATCGAATTGGCTCATCCTCCCATGCGGTTGGAGGGCTAGGTCGCTCACCAGCTCTAGGGTTATCGGAATCTATCCTTTGATAACTGTCCCCATTCGGGTTTGATAAACCAGATCGAGCTTCTGGTTTGATAAACCGAAGCTGACGCTCTGCCCCCAGATGGGAATGATATTCCTGCTCCGGTCCTAAGATCAGGCGGCGGAGGAGGTAAGCGAGTACTCCTGTCAGTAACCTGACCGGGTGTGGAACTAGTTGTCGCTATGTTACTTCCCATAGCACTGGTGTTAGGTGGATTAAACGCGGGGGCTGTTCCAGTATGAGGTGTCTGGAAAGCAGATCCGCGTCCTTCTGGAGCAGTGCTATCAGGGGAAAAATTTAAACGTCCTCGGGGGAATGAGGGATCGGTTAATCGATCATGAAAAATGGCCCCCGGAGCTTGACGTTGCGGTGGTTGGGTTGTTGAGTTTAGAGATCTAGTTATCTCTTCAAATCGTTGCTGACGAACATTCAGCTGATGCATCGTGCGCTCACTTTCCTGAGCTCTGTCTACTAATTGCATCATCATCTGGCGAATCTCAGAGAGCTGAACCTCCGTTGGATTCGGATTGGCTTGCTGCTGAGGATTCTCGGTTATCGGGAGCCCGGAGGTGGTTCAACCTGATAATCTCGGGTTAATGTCCCCGGTTGTAGTTTGGCTCGTTCGAGCGCCAGCCGGAAGCTGTTGCCCAGATCGGTGGTCGCCACGTCGAGGCTCTGTGATTACAGGACTAGAGCCTCCGTCGTTCGGTGAGCTATCGCTTTGAATCGGGAGGTTAAGGTCAGACGGGTTTGTTGTCTGATCGGTAGGATTCATCCTCAAGTTAGGGTAAGGGATTTGATTGTTTCTTCCCCACAGTCGCGCCAATTGTGAGGGATTAAACTCACCTCCTGATTTTAGATCAGGTTTAATGTTTGAGAAAGGTTAGGGAAAGATTATCGCGGGCTGAATCCCGTAAGAACTTGTAGAATGAACTTTGATTTGTATTGATATAGTAGAAATGGAATGGTTACAAGAGATGATCTTTGACGAATACAAGGATTATAAGATGGTTACAAGAAGAATGTATTGATGAATGTCGAGTAAAAATATGAGTTGGGCCCCTTTTCAGTCCTCCACTTCTCTTTAAATAGCCTTGGACTTCATTCGATTGTCTTCAACTAATCTTCGAGATCCTCTCCGCTTGAGGTGGTATCCGCAACAGCTCCCATTTGACCGGGTCCTGCGCTTCTTATTGTTATGACGTGAACTTCCTCTTCACCGTGACCTCTTTAACGATCGCCTTAGCTCTCAGCCTTCGGCTTTAACTTAGCTCCACTTAGGTGTCGAATTCGTGATGGGCCAGTCGCAGCCTGTTATCATCTTTCATCATTCAGCAAACAGCTATCGGGCCATATTCGGGCCCAACAGTCGTGACAGACTATTTCACCAAGTGGGTGGAAGCTGAAGCACTAGCCAAGATAACGGATCTCCAAATCAGGAAATTTCTATGGATTAACGTGATCACACGCTTCGGAACTCCCCATGAGATCGTCACAGACAACGGACCCCAGTTCACAAGCTACAACTTCCGAAAGTTCTGCAAGGACTGGAACATCAAGCTCTCCTACTCAGCACCACGACACCCTCAATCTAACGGCCGAGCCGAATCCACTAACAAGACAGTGGTGAACATGCTCAAGAAGCGCCTAGAAGACGCCCACGGGCGATGGGCAGAAGAGCTACACAGAGTACTATGGGTCCTAAGGCGAGTCTGTGACCACACAAGGGATAAATCAGCCGGAAAACTCGCTCCTGGATGGGAATGTCCCTATAAGGTAATAGAGGTGCAAGGGGCAGGAGCATATAAGCTGGAAGACAGCGACGACAAGGTCCAACCCAACTGCTGGAATGCCTTGCACCTCAAATTCTATCACTTCTAGAGTAAGATCCCCGGATCAAGCTTTATATACTACTACTATTATTATGATATATTTAAGTACACTGGTTTCCTACTCCTATGTATGCGATAACGTCTCCAGACTAAGCTTATAAAATACATTATTAGTTACAGCTAAAGGGCATGTAGGAACTCCAATGTACTTAAAGGGGCATACTAGCTAGGTCAGGTCTTAAGGGATCTTAGACCTCAGCAAACCCTATATACACTAGTGAGACTACTCACATGGGTGTACGGCATATAAGAAACGGGTCTGATCAACCCTATTACATTGTCTGCACCTCGGGCCCTGCGTAAAGGCTATAAGTCCAATAGTTACGTGGGGACCACCGTACTAGTGCTACCCAAACCCTGTGTTAAAGACGCTACGAGCTAAATACACGTAAGGGGCATGACGTACACTGCAAAGTACTGTAATCAGATGCTGACGGCTGATATGCAGGGAGCAAATGTGCGAAACTACCGGTTAGCACCAAAATTTAATACTTATCCAGACGTGGAAAGTAGTGTGTCTGGTATGAAGTCGCTCCGCAGGGCAGGCCCACGCCAGACCACGGTAAGTTTGAGCGTGACCTTTTCTGCAGAAAGGTAGAGTGCAGTATTGAGATTCCCGAGAGTGGTTTATACCTCCGGGTGGCAGAGTGCGGTTTCTCAATAACAGATTGGTAGTGGTTCCCCCATGGGGAGCATAATACGATCACAAACCTCCCATAACGCATACGGCCTCAGTGTCTATGACGAACCTTAGGGTTCAGTATGGCCTTAAGGTCTATATAGTAACCTCCGGGTTTAGTACGGCCTCCGGGTCTATAAAAGAACCTCAGGGTTCAATGCAGCCTCCAGGTCTGTAAGGAATCTCCGGATTCTAGATCACCTAAGGGTCGATCAAGGGCCTTCAGGGTCTAACTGATCTTCGGATCTAGAAAGAACCTCAGGGTTCAAGGATCTTCGAATCCTAATACCAACCTTCGGGTTTGCCGAGAACCTCAAGGGTTCCCCGGATCTAAAGATTAAACCCCAACACTCAGAAACCTCAGGGTTCAATGAGCAAACATTCGAGTTTAATAAAACGGCCTTCGGGCCTAGGTAAGGGACCTCAGGGTTCAAGACCTTAAGAACTTCTGGGTTCTAGGGCTCAAGAATTTAAGGGTTCAAACCAAGCTAGAACTCTAGGGTTCCAAGCAAGGATCTTTCATTCCAAATCTAAAACTCAGGTTTTTAATAATGGATTACAAGATCTAACGCTTTTCTAATCATTTCAGGATACAGTTCCTAGATATTGATATCCATTCAAGGGGTCAACCCCTACAAGGATCCAAAACCTCATAAGGAGTCAGCTCCCAGATAGGGTCCGTCCCTCTCGTATTATTAGCAAGGATCCACCCCTACAACACGTCTACAAGCCTATCTAGACGCCCCCGTATTCTAAAGATACGAAATGTGTTCGGCAAGGGCTATACCTCTGAATTATTGGCGCCACAAGAGGATCCCGATCCTAGACTCTAAAACTCCGCCTAAGTGATTGTGCTAGGAGATTATGCCCAAAACCCCTGCGAACCGTTCTAATCGGAAGAAGGAACTAAAGATTTGTGAAGGCGCGAATCCAAGAAATGAATACAACAGAAGAAGGCGAAAACTATAAGTATTATTATTATCAGAAGTCTTTATTCGGTTACAAAGTCATCAAAAGCCCGGGGAAAGAGATCATAATATAGAATAATGCATAAATGATAAACACTTCAAGGCTTCGAATGCGGCGCCAGAGGAAAAGCATTAAGTCTACCTCTCTCATTCACCGAACCTTGGATGGGCCCTCCAACAGGTCCCCAGCGGTTGATATTCCTCTCCGACCACTCCTTCACTAACTCCCAACGAGCTTGCTCACGAGCTCTCTGCACAGTCAAGGCTTGATGGGATAGTACCTCTCGAAGCTGAGTACGAAGAGAGAGGACTTCCTCGTGCAGGGAAACACGCCGACGGGGACCAAACAATCTGTTATTTCCCACATTCCTCAGGGTTGAGGAAGTCGCAGTTGGAGGGACAAAAGAAGGTGATACATAAGATCGTCTTCTATGAGGATTGGTCCTACAATACTCATTATATACTGATGATATTGAAGCTCCAGGAGTGCCACCTAAAAACAAACCAGCAGATCAAAGGGTCAGAGTTGATCGAGTGATTGTTTAAAAGAAAGAAGAACTGTCTTACCCCAAATACGACTATGGCGTAAAGACATCCGGCTCATCAGAAATAAAATCCAACGGTATCGCCTGGGAATGTCCCTTGCCAGCTTCACCATAATCCCGCCAGCTGGGAATACCGGTAGGAAGATCTCTGCAAAAAGCATTACGTAAGGCGGGATAGAGACACAAAAGTATCTTAAAAATAAGAAAAGGGGGCATACCAACGGATCGCCAAAAGAGAGGATACCACGGACCACCATTAACCTTCATGAACACATATCTCCTGTTCCAGAAGTCGTTTGAAGGGAAACTTCCCTGGACTCCCCTGGGAGGCTCGTCTACCAAAGGTTCACCATCGCGAGACTAGATCTGATAAAAATCCTTCTTGTTCGATAAGGGAAGGAAGGAGTAGGAGTACAAAATTTCAGGTAGTCCGAAGGGAATACTGTGAAATTCACCCAACACTTGAATCGCCATCAGGGTACACCACGTTGGCGGCGTAAACTGCGAGGGAGAGACCCCAAAGTAAGACGCTACTTCCACGACGAAGGAAGGGATGTCCCCCCTGAAACCTTCGAAGATGGCTATCTCGTCGGTACCTCCATCACGAGTGCGTTCGAATTCACTTGCACATCGGAGTTCCACCGAGTCAGGAAGAGAATACTTCCGGAGAATCCCCATCAGATCTCCCTGTCTGATATCTGATATCGGATCATCCTCGCCCTCATCACCGAAAGAGCAAAAGCGACGCTGTCGCAAGGGAGCCATGGGAACATCTTCACTGCCCACTCTCGAAGCCGCTCCTGGAGTCAGAATAGGCGAGGCGAAAGGGTCGCCGAACAGGTACTGAGGCCTAGCATGACCACCGACATGAGAATCTGGGATCTGATCGTTCGACATTCTTCTCGAGCAAGGGTGATGGATCTAACTCGGATCTATGTCATTGAAAGGTGTCGAAACATTCATATATATACCTGAAAGGATTTTCCATTTAATCACCAAAGGGGAAAGGAAAATCGGCAAAAAATGTTCATCAATAGAAAAAGGACGGGAGGGGAAAAATCGGAAAATCTCCTATATTCCCCTTCCGAAAAATTTCCAAAACCGTGTCAAGGAGATCTCACCGTCAACGGCTATCGACATAGCGGCTAGGGTTTCTCCTTGTTTCTTTTTTTACGATAGGGTATCCATACTATGGCATGGATCGAACCCCGCTAAATTACTTCAGTCCTCATAAAGGGTCCCGGTCTGACCCACTGCAAGAAGATAAGGTACCCAAGAGAAAACTACTAAGGCTCAGGAAATACATGTTATCCCTTGATTTCCACGAGCAAATCAAGGAATAAGGGGCAAACTGTTGGAGAAAAATATCCAGACGTAAGTTTTCTCCAGCTTCTGGATGGGTCCTCGACTTCCAGATCATTGCTCAAGAAGATACCAGGGATCGACCCCTGCCTTAGGTCCGACCCCTAGATTGGACCGACCCCTTGGAGCAAAATAGAAGTTTTCTACCTAAGGGAAAACTTTCATTTTTCCGATTATGGTAGAGTTCTATTACTTGAAGCCGACATCTACAACTATAAAAGGGGAGCCCAAACCCTAGAATAAGGGATCGACTTTCGGAGGCATAGAGATTATAGTTTAGGCGACTAGAACTAGGGTTTATACACTGTTGCATCTGTCTGTCTTAAATCTCTGATATACCAGTAAAATGCCCAGCACTTAGGCTACTAGAACTAGGGTTTATACGGTATGCATTTTCGGTTTAGGAAAATTACTATTTCTATTGGGAAAAGGAAATCGGGTTTTTTGAGGCTGTATAAATATGGGTCTAAGGGTTTCTAAATTATTATCACATCATTAATAAGAAACCCTAAACGGGTATTTGCCTCAATACGTTTTCATCTCTGCTCTTCTTCTAACATAACGACGGCTGTTCACAACTAGTGGTATCAGAGCTTTAGGTTGCGAACCCTAAAGGATGACCAGAGGAAGTTCTCTTAAGTTCGATGTTCCGAGATTCGATGGGAAGGGAAATTTCCGTCTGTGGCAACGGCGTGTTAAGGACTTGCTTACGCAGCAAGGGATGAAGAAGTCTATGTTGGAGACGAAACCAGAAGCGATGGATCAGGATGATTGGGAAGAGATGCAGGATAAGGCAGTCTCAACGATTCGACTTTGTTTGTCGGATGACATAACACAACATGTGATGGACCTCACAACTTGTAAGGAGATGTGGGATAAATTGGAAAATATGTATATGTCAGAATCGTTATCTAGCAAACTATACCTCAAGCAGAGGTTGTTCGGTTTGAAGATGTCTGAGAGCGGGGATCTGGTTGCACACGTCAACAACTTCAATCAAATCATCGGGGATCTGGTTCGTGTGGATGTGAAAATTGAGGACGAAGATCAAGCCATGATCTTGTTGTGTTCTCTGCCTCTTCAATATGAGACGTTGTTAACAGCTCTAACAGTCGATAAAATGACCATAAAGCTGGAGACAAGTTATGCAGCACTACTCTCTCACCATGAGAGAAGGCAGAATACAGGCGTGGGTGACAACTCTCAAAGTGACATGCTGTATGTGAGTCAGGATAGAGGAAGGCAGCGGGGGAAGCAGCAGGATGATACTAGCAAGAAAAGATCAAAGTCAAAGTTCGGGAAGAAGGTAGTCTGCTATAGGTGTGGCAAGACTGGCCACTATAGGAGAGACTGTCCGGACAAAGGGCAGAATTCGAAGGAGACACCGAACTCTGCAAATATGGTTCAGAAGACTCGAAAGGACCAGCTGATTCGGATATGCTTGATGTTACGTCAGGTGATCACTCGGATACCTGGATAATGGATACGTGCGCTTCATTCCACATGACCCCTAACAGGGAGTGGTTTGAAACGTACAAGGCTGGAAACATGGGCTCTGTTTGACTTGCGGATGACAAGGCGTGTGGTGTTGTGGGCATTGGACAAGTCAAGTTTCGGATGTATGATGGGACTATCAGGACATTAACTGATGTCAGACACATACCAGTCATGAAGAAGAATCTGATATCTCTGGAGTGTCTACATAGAAACGGCTTCAAGTACAAATCAGATGATGATGAAGTATTAAAGGTTTTCAAAGGTTCTATGATGGTGATGAAAGGACAGATGACAGCTGGAAGCGTATATCGGTTGATAGGGAACGTGGTTGTAGGTGGTGCTGCAGCTGCAGTTTCTGAGTCGGAGTGTACAACCTTGTGGCATATGCGTATGGGCCACATTGGGGAACACGGTTTGAAAGAGCTCCTGAGAAGGGGTCTTCTGGACGGGTTGAAGGACTGCAAAATGGAGTTTTGCAAGTTCTGTGCGATGGGAAAATAGTCCAAGGTGTCTTTTAAGACGGGCCAACACACGACAAAAGGTCTTATTGACTATGTCCATTCTGATGTGTGGGAGCCAACTCGGGTGCAATCTATGGGACGATCAAGATACTTCGTTTTATTCATCGATGACTTCTATAAGAAGGTTTGGGTGTACTTCATGAAGCAGAAATCTGAGGTGTTCGAAAACTTCAAGGTTTGGAAAGCTGAAGTAGAAAATCAGACAGAGAGAAAGGTGAAGTTCTTGAGATCGGATAATGGCACAGAGTATACTGATGGGAAGTTCCAGAAGTTTTATGCGGAGCATGGCATTCAGAGGCACTTTACAGTGCGTAAAACACCTCAGCAAAACGGTGTCGTTGAAAGAATGAATCGTTCCATTACAGAGAAAGCAAGGTGTTTGAGGTTGAATGCAGGGTTAGCAAAGCAGTTCTGGGCGGAAGCAGTAAACATGGCAGTCTATCTATTCAATAGATCGCCAAGAAGTTCCTTAGAAGGAAAGGTCGCAGAAGAGGTGTGGACTGGGGTAGATATTGATCTATCAAACTTGAGGATATTTGGATGTCCAGCTTACATGCTAGTTGCGGGAGATGAAAGATCAAAGCTGGATTCGAAATCCAAGAAGTGCATCTTTCTAGGCTTTGAGAAAGGTGTTAAAGGATTCAAGTTATGGGATCCTGAGGCAAGGAAAAGGGTGTTTAGTCGAGATGTGGTCTTTGACGAGCAGTATATGGTGGAACAGGCGATATCAGACCGAGTGCCTGTGACCATTGAGACTATCACGGATCCTGAAGTTACTCAGGAGGAGTCTGGTGGAGATAAACAATATGAAGTTAGTGATGAGCAGCCTGTGGAAGTGGCACATAAAGAGGATCAACGTGGAACAGAGGAGAGTTTGGTTTCTAGAAGACCAAAACGTGCAATAAAGGCTCTAGTCAGGTTCGGGTTTGAAGACATGGTCAACTATGCTCTTATGGTCGAGATGGATGATCTTACCACGTATCGTGAAGCTATTAATAGCGATGAGAGGGAGGAATGGATTGGTTCCATGACGGAAGAGGCAGTAAGTCTTAATAAGAACGAGACTTGGGATATTGTGGAGTTACCTGAAGAGCAGAGAGCAATTGGTTGCAAGTGGATCTACAAGAAGAAGGAAGGGATGTCTGTGAAAGAACCTAAGAAGTTCAAGTCCAGAGTAGTGGCAAAAGGGTACTCGCAGAAGAAAGGAATAGACTACGACGAGATATTCTTGCCTGTAGTACGACACACTTCCATACGAGCTGTGTTGGGTTTGGTAGATGTCTGGGATCTGCATCTTGAGCAGATGGACGTGAAAACGGCATTCCTTCATGGAGAGTTGGAGGAGGAAATATATATGGAGCAACCTGAAGGTTTGGTTAAGCCTGGAGAAGAGCAACTGGTGTGTAGATTGAAGAAGTCCTTATACGGTTTGAAGCAGGCTCCAAGGCAGTGGTACAAACGGTTTGATTCATATATGATGAAGATAGGCTATCAAAGGTGCGAGTACGATTTCTGTGTGTATGTAAAGTCCCTTGACCATTCTCCCATATTCCTGCTGTTATATGTTGATGATATGCTCATTGCTGCAAACGATATGGATGACATAAATCGTTTGAAACGGTTACTGGGACAAGAGTTTGAGATGAAGGATCTTGGTTCTGCAAAGAAGATTTTTGGAATGGAGATTCACGGGGATAGAAGCTCTAAGAGGTTATGGCTTTCTCAGAAGAGCTACATTGAGAAGGTGTTAGAACGTTTTGATATATCGAATTCAAAACCAGTCTCTACACCATTGGCGAAGCACTTCATACTTACAGCAGAGCAAAGTCCAAAGTCTGCTGAAGAACTCAAGGATATGGCGGAGGTTTCTTATGCTAGCCCAGTTGGTTGTTTGATGTATGCAATGGTGTGTACACTACAAGAAAACATCACTTTGGCGAGGAAAATTAACGAGGAAATATAATCCTCGTAACTTTACGACGATTTTACGAGGAAATTACAAAGAAAGAAGTAAACCTCGTTATATCCTCGTAAAGTAACGAAGACAATATTTCGTCGTAAAACCAACGTAACTTTACGTGGTCTTAACGAGGAAATACACTTTCCTTGTAAAGACCACGTAAAGCTTGCATTATCTTTACGAGGAAATATACATTCCTCGTGAAATCAACGTAAGATTATGTCACCTTTACGAGGAAATGATATACGTGAACTTAACGAGGAATTTTGAAGCACGTTTTTTTTTGGCTACCTACCTATTCCTCGCAAATTCATCGCAAAACTTCAACTACCAGATTCAAAATTTTTCTATAAATATGGAAGTTTCAACATCATTTTAAACACACCAACAAGAAAAAAAGAAAAACGTGAAAGGAAAAAAATGTCAGGCTCCGGGAATGTCTACGAGTTGCGGAGGTGGATGTATATGCATAGAGATGCTAACGGGAGAGTGACGAAAGAATACATTGCGGGACTGGAGACATTTATGCATCAAGCAGATTCCACACAGCTCGCCCTAGAAAGCGGTAAGATGTTCTGTCCATGTCGGAAATGCAACAATTCGAAATTGGCAAATCGTGAAAATGTTTGGAAGCATTTAATAAATAGAGGTTTCACGCCAAATTACTATATCTGGTTTCAACATGGAGAAGGTTATAATAATTATGATCAGAATGAAGCTAGTAGTAATAATAGCAATTTTCAGGAAGAACCGGTTGCTCATCATTTACATAATGAACATAGTTACCATCAGGAGGAGCAGATGGTAGATTTTGATAGGGTTCATGATATGGTAACTGATGCATTCGTAGCTCATGATGAAGATGAAGAACCTAACATAGATGCAAAAAAGTTTTATGAAATGTTAAATGTGGCGAATCAACCACTTTACAGTGGTTGTAGAGAAGGTCTCTCTAAATTGTCGTTGGCTGCTAGAATGATGAATATTAAAACTGATCACAATCTACCTGAAAGTTGCATGAATGAATGGGCAGACTTGTTTAAAGAGTATTTGCCGGAAGACAATGTGTCTGCTGATTCTTATTATGAGATTCAGAAACTGGTTTATAATCTTGGGTTGCCTTCGGAGATGATAGATGTTTGCATCGACAACTGCATGATCTACTGGGGAAATGATGAGAAGTTAGAAGAATGTCGATTCTGCAAAAAGGCACGATTCAAGCCGCAAGGACGGGGACGTAATAGGGTACCATACCAAAGGATGTGGTACCTACCAATTACAGACAGATTGAAAAGATTGTACCAATCAGAGCAGACTGCTGGAAAGATGAGATGGCATGCCGAGCATACTCAGACGGATGGTGAGATGACACATCCATCAGATGCAAGAGCGTGGAAACATTTTAACAAAGTATATCCGGAATTCGCTAGCAATATCCGGAATGTGTATCTCGGATTATGCACATATGGATTTAGTCCATTTGGAATGTCAGGGAGACAATATTCATTGTGGCCAGTCTTTCTTACGCCATACAACCTACCACCGGAGATATGCATGCAACGGGAGTTGCTATTCTTGACCATATTAATACCTGGTCCGAAACATCCTAAAAGGTCGCTGGATGTTTTCCTGCAACCACTGATAAAAGAGTTGAAGGATTTGTGGTCAACAGGGGAGAGGACGTATGACTGCTCAACGAAGACGAATTTCACGATGCGAGCGATGCTTTTGTGGACCATAAGTGACTTTCCTGCCTATGAGATGTTGTCGGGATGGACTACACAAGGGAGATTAGCTTGTCCATATTGTAATGGAGCGACATATGCGTTTCAACTGAAGAATGGGAGGAAGACAAGTTGGTTCAATTGTCATCGTATATTTCTTCCCATTGGCCATCCGTACCGAAGAAACAAGACATTGTTTAAGCACAAAAGGGTTGTGAGAGACACTCCTCCTCCATATTTAACTGGAGAAGAAACTGAAAAGCAACTCGATTACTATGGAGCTTTGGAAACAGTTCCGCGTGGTGGTAATTGGCATGTTCCCCCTAATATGCCTGATTCTTACGGTGTTCATCACAACTGGCACAAGAAGAGTATATTTTGGGAGTTGCCATATTGGAAGGATCTTCTTCTGCGCCACAACCTCGATGTGATGCATATAGAGAAGAATTTCTTTGAGAACATCATGAATACAATATTGAATGTCCCGGGGAAGACAAAAGACAACATAAAATCGAGGTTAGACTTGCCGGATATTTGCTCAAGAAGCGAGTTACATATAAACAGCAATGGGCAAGTTCCTGTTCCGATATTCAGATTGTTCTCAGAAAAAAAAGTCGGTGTTGTTCAACTGGGTAGCATCAGAAGTGAAATTCCCCGATGGGTATGTTTCAAATCTGTCTAGATGCGTTGAAAATGGTCAAAAGTTCTCCGGGATGAAGAGTCATGACTGTCATGTCTTTATGCAACGACTACTTCCCTTTGCTTTTGCGGAGCTACTTCCTACAAACGTACATGAAGCACTTGCAGGTACTATATTATATATTGCAGTTATTTTATATATAATGATTTAGTTTGAAATATATATGACTAATATGTGTATAATTGTTTTTGGAATATACAAGGCATTGGAGCATTTTTCAGGGATCTGAGCACCCGCACCCTTAAAGTAGAAGTCGTGGAACAACTTCAAGAGACATTCCCATCTTATTGTGCAACTTGGAGAAGATATTTCCTCCTGGGTTTTTTGACGTAATGGAGCATCTAGCTGTCCACCTCCCATATGAGGCATTGCTTCGTGGACCTGTACATTACGGATGGATGTATCAGTATGAGCGAGCCATGAAATATTTGAAAGGAAAAGCAAAGAACCTTGCAAAGGTTGAAGGTTCTATAATTGCTGGAAGTTTGACGGAAGAAACTTCTCACTTCACATCGTACTACTTTGCGTCAAAAGTACGTACTCGGAAAAGAGCTCCAAGGAGATATGATGATGGTGGTGTCGCGCCAACATACGCAGTTGCTGGTGTTCCAGACATCTTTAGCCAGATTGGGCGACTGGGTGGGAAATCAAAAGAGGTTTGGTGATCGAGTGAAGAAGACGCTCATAGTGCACACACCTATATTCTACTCAATTGTGAGGATCCATTGATTCGTTATTTTGAAAGGTAACATAAATGGACACATAT
Source organism: Raphanus raphanistrum x Raphanus sativus (assembly GCA_019705995.1). Classification (NCBI taxonomy): domain Eukaryota; kingdom Viridiplantae; phylum Streptophyta; class Magnoliopsida; order Brassicales; family Brassicaceae; genus Raphanus; species Raphanus raphanistrum x Raphanus sativus. The sequence continues at coordinate 958,511 of JADEVD010000012.1, forward strand.
AAATTAACACATATATATAATTGCCAAATATTAATTAATATAAAATGTGATTTTACAGCCTATTTGTTTCACAAGTCGAAGAAACATTCTCTGGTATATCCACAACTGACGTAGACAAAAGGAAAGATCAACACTTTATAAAGTGGTTGAAGAATCAGGTATTAACTCAAACTCTTTATTCATAAATGATCTGTATTTTAACGTTCACTTTGTTTTTGCAGGTTGATTTTGACGACGATGCAGATTATCCTAAGTGGTTACACGAAGTAATTCAATCTCCACATGTAAAGGTCACCACATCACAGATGTATTTCACACGAGGCTATACTTATTACACATATGAGTATGGTAGACAGCGGGCGACCAGTAACCGATTTCTACGGTATCTTGACAGAGATTATTGAAGTGGAATTTCCAGGGATATTGAAGCTGAAATGCGTCCTCTTCAAATGTGAGTGGTTCGACCCCGTCGTCAACAGAGGTGTTCGGTTTAACAAATTCGGTGTAGTTGATGTCAATGGTGGACGAAGGTACAACAAATTCTTTATTTGGCATACATGAGCAGAATAAGCTTACTTCTATGTTTTCTTTATTTTTCAGGTACAACAAATTCGAGCATTTCATCTTAGCTTCACAAGCATATCAAGTTAGCTACCTTCCATACCCTCGGATGAGAGAATCGGGAATAAATTGGTATCCGTGATCAAAGTTACACCTCGAGGACGAATCATTAGTGGAGAAGAACCACCATTGCAAGAAGAACAGATAAATGAAGTCGAGGAACCTGAACAACAAATCGATGACATTCTTCTCATTGATCCGCATAATCATGAGTATGAAGATCTTACCGACGATGGCACAGACGAAGCTGTTGAAGACGAGTTTAATGAAAATGATGATGTTTCTACTGATGACGCAAATGTATCCGATTGATGTATTTGTGTTTTAATATGATTGATTTTCAGACTTAATGCATGTGATTCGATTATTTTAATCATGAAAAACTATTTAATGTATTGAGATTATAAGAATTTGGGAATGTTTATAAAGAATTTGGGAATGTTTATAAAGAAAAAAAATATTGAGGTTTGAGGTTTTGAATGAAAAATAAAAGATTGAGGTTTGGGGATTGGAATATGAAGAGTAGAAGATATGAAAGATGGTGTTTGTGGTTTGGGGTTTTTGATTTTAGGCGTTTAGAAAGCAAACCTCATTAATTCCTCGTAGTTTACGACGAAATAACGAGAAAAATAGAAAAAAAGAAAAACGCGGGCCTCGTTAATTCCACGTAAGACAGAATCGTCGTAGAGACCTCATAAGCTTACGTGGAATTACCGAGGCTTTCTGTTTTTTTTTTTATTTCCTCGTTATTTCCTCGTGGGTTTACGAGGTTTTAACGAGATATGTTGTCTAAACCCCTAAACCCCAAACCCCATCTTTCTTATCTATTTTGTCTAAATCCCAAACTCCAAACCCCATTAATAATTTTATAATTTTCAAAAGATTATATTTTCAAATCTTCAAAAGATTATATTTTCAAATCTTCAAAAGATTATATTTTCAAATCTTCAAATGATTATATTTTCAAATCTTCAAATGATTATATTTTCAAATCTTCAAATGATTATATTTTCAAATCTTCAAAAGATTATATTTTCAAATCTTCAAAGGATTATATTTTTGTTGCAAGATAAAACATTTAAATAAATAATTTTATTTTGTATAAGTTTATATTAGAAAGAAGAGATTGATATTAGAAGTTAAAGAATTGTGGTTATAAATTTTGAGGTTTGAAATGTTAAGAATATTGAGGTTAAAAGGAAGATATGTTATAAATATATGAAGTAGAATATAAGAAAGATGGGGTTTAGGGTTTGGGGTTTCGATTTTAGAGGTTTAGAAAATAACCTCGTTAATAACTCGTAATTTACGAGGCTTTTACGAGGAACAGAAAGACGGGCCTCGCTATTTCATCGTTTGATTTGGGACGGGCCTCGCAATTTCCTCGTAAGGTTACGTGGTTTTTACGAGGAACAGAAAGACGGGCCTCTTTAATTCCTCGTAACCTTACGAGGAAATTGCGAGACCTTCATAAGTTATATATACAACCGCACAAACCTCACACTCTCCATTCCTCCCAACTTCCTCTCCATTTCCTCCCCATTTCGTCTCCAGCTCCTCTCCCATTCCTCTCTCCTTCGAAAATGGTAATTTCCTCGCCCCCATAATTAGTTTAGACAATTTAGATAGGTGGTTAGTTTAGGTGGTTAGTTTAGGGAATTTAGATAGGTTTACGGATTTTATGTTCGTTAGATAGATTTTTTAATTATTGATGATAGATTTTTAATTATTGATGATCATAATCTCAAAAAAATATATTTTTGCAGGTTCGCAAGCACTTGCTTACTGCTCACTACAAAGAGATGTTCGGTGAGCCTGGTAGTCAGTTAGACCCGCCAGGTTCTTCTTCAGGTGCCGGCGGTTCCGGTTCTTCGGATCAGGAGTCTGTTCCCGAGACTCAGCATTTCTTCCCTCCGATGCCTCCTCCGATGGCTCATCCGATGCCTCCTCCGATGGCTCATCCGATGCCTCCTCCGATGGCTCATCAGATGGCTCCTCCGATGGCTCCTCCGGTGCCTCCTCCGATGGCTCCTCATGAGATCCCCGCCGCTGTTCATTCCGATCTCATGGTTCCACCTAATGTTTCCTTCTCGCAGTACACTGTCGAGGATATTCTCGGTATGCCAGGCAGAGCTGGTTTACCAATCATAGACCCCGACAGACCCGACGGGACTATGTGGTAAGTGCATTTTTTAAATAATTATTTTAATTTATAACTTCATTAAATAATTTAAATTTTCATTTATTTTCCAGGTTTGGGGTTGACAATTGCCTTGCGACAGATGTAACCGAGACGATTAAAGGTTACTTCTCCATGGCGCATCCAAACTGGAAATTGACGCCGATCTACATCCGAAAGACGTGGTTCAAGATTTACGCTGTAAGTAATTCTATTAATTAATTATTTTATATTTTTTTGTTAAATAAACGATTATTAATTTTTTTTTTTTGCAGCAAAAGTATCATTGGTCCATCGGGGTCAGTGAGAGAGTGAGGAAGGCGTTTTACGAGAAGGCGCAAGTTCGTTTGTCGGACACGGTTTGCAACTGGAAGGGTGCCTGGATCGTCAAGGGGTACACCCGTGGCAAACCCGCTGAGCTTACCACGGGTGTTTGGGACGGCCTCATCCGTTACTGGAAGGATCCCAACTCCATTAGGATCGCAAACATTTGTGCTGACGCCCGTAACACGGTAGACGAGCACGGTAACGGCCCGATGCAACACTCTATGGGCCAAAAACCCCATGCCGGTGTCCGTTTGCAAATGGTACGTAATTAAATAATAATTTTTTAATTATTATTTTTAATATAATTAAATATATTTCTAACAATTTTCTTAAATGTTTTTAGGCCAAAGAGTTGGGACGTCTCCCGACTCTTCCGGAACTTTACGAGCGGATCCACAAGAACAAGGCGGGCCAGTTTTTAGATGGCAAGTCCGAGCAAATCTACAACGACGTAATTGCTCGGGTTGAGGAGCGCCAGACTCAGCTGACCCAGCAGTCCGCCGCGGATTACCTGTTACCTTATCCACAACTGAAGTGGATAAGATTTACGAGGAGGTAAATTTTTTAACATTATATCTTTTTAATTATTAATTCATTAAATTTACCTTTTAAATTAAACTAACAAATATAATTTTTTTGTTTTAAGGTTGTCTCTAAGAAAAAGAGACGTACGTTGGGGATCGGTTCCGTCAATGATGTCCCGAGAGCGACATCGTCTTATGCTCAGAGACGGACCAAAGAAGTCACTCAGTTGCGTTCCGAGCTGGGCACGACCAAAAGCCGTGTGAGTGGACTCGAGGCCTTCATCGACGTTATAGCGTCCACAAATCCGGAATGGGAAGCTTTGTTGAGGAACATGAAACAACAAAATCCCATTCCAGGCGAGTCATCGGGCACACATAACGAGGAGGAGCGAGGAATTCTACGAGGCGATGAACGAGCCTTAGTTTTTTTAGTTTTTTTTCGGTTTATGTATTATAAAATCCAAAACTTAATTATATATAAAATATTTTGTTGCTTCTGAATTTTATTTAAAATTTATTTATAAACCCAATATTTAAATACTTTTATTTTATTAAATTAATAATTATTATATTTATCAAATAATATTTTTATTAATTCGAAAATTGGCACTATACGAGTTATTTACGACGAAAAGATTTCCGAGGAATTTAAGAGGAAAGCTTTACAAGGTTTTTACGAGGAAAATATTTCAAGGACTCTACGTGGACTTCACGAGGAAACCTTTTCAAGGAAGTTACATCGAATTTACGAGGATTTATTTTCAAGAATCTTACGTGTAAGTAACGACGCGGGTTCCGCGTGGTTTCTACGAGGAAAGCCCGCGAGTGATTTACGAGGAAAGGCGGCGAGGAACTTACGACGAAATATTAACTTCGTCTTTACGAGGAAATAGAAGACTCGCTAGTCTACGAGGAAATGGCGACGAAAGTTTTGTTACGACGGACGATAAACGACGAAACTCTTTTCCTCGTTAATTCCTCGTAAACATCCTTTGACTACGGGGTATGTATTTACTCTTGCAGGAGCACCTATATGCTGGAGATCAGTTCAACAAGGTATTGTAGCGATGTCAACCACTGAGGCTGAATACACGGCACTTGGAGAAGCAGCTAAGGAAGCAGTATGGGTACAAGGACTTGTATCCGAGTTGGGTGTTGATCAAGAAGGTGTTCAGCTACACTGTGATAGTCAAAGCGCATTATGTTTGGCTAAGAATCAAGTGTATCATGGAAGGACGAAGCACATACGTATAAGGTTTCACAAGATAAGGGAGTTAGCAGCTTCTGGAGAAGTCTTATTGGAGAAGGTGCATACGTCGGTATGCCTTTTCGGTTTAGGAAAATTACTATTTCTTTTGGGAAAAGGAAATCGGGTTTTTTTATGCTGTATAAATATGGGTCTAAGGGTTTGTAAATTATTATCACATCATTAATAAGAAACCCTAAACGGGTATTTGCCTCAATACATTTTCTTCTATATTCTTCTTCTAACATAACGACGGCTGTTCACAACATACACCAATACGTTGTAGTCCCGACCATTCTACTCAATAACATCTCTTTGCCCTCGATTTACAACTCTGTCTTACAAATCTTCTAGTGTTACGTAGTACTAAAACGATCCTACACAAAAATACCCTAACAAATGCGACCGAGCTTGTGTTTGGGCTCCGTCGCTATAGCCACCGAGCTTGTGCTTGGGTTCGGTCGCTATAGCGACCGAGCTTCGTATGGAGCTCGGTCGCTATAGCGACCAAGCTTGTGCTTGGGCTCGGTCGCTATAGCGACCGAGACAGGCGTTCCTTTGGCTGCTTGCCGATGATTGAGTTAAGACTTTGCCGTTGTTGATCTTTTGTTGTTTCGAGTGATCGTGTTTTTTAACGAAGATATGATCTAATCGTAAAGTTCTTCGTAAGTATTCGATCTTTACGATTTCTTTCGTAAAGAAAACAAAGACGTATATTTTTATCGAATGTTTTGAAACTAACTTCGTCGTCAACACGAACCACTGGAGCTTGCTTCGACGCTGCGGACAAATATTTTCGAGAATTTTATCGTAAAATTGGTTTAAGTAATTTTTACGAGAATTATCTCTTCGAGAAATATTTTCGAACGTTAATTTCGTTGTAACCTTTTTGACCTCAACATCGTCGATCGATAATCCAATAGATTAATCGATCAACGATTCGAAGGAGTATCGATCGATATTCCTATAGAATCATCGATCGAAACTTTCTTCAGATCAACAAATGGAAGTTGAGGTCAGAAGATTTAGACAATAGATAGTCCAAACAAACGAAATTTGATCGACTATTGCTTACGTTGAGTTCTCATATATCTTGCATGCTACTTAGTATATGTACAAAAATAATCTTGATTACCTGAATAGAAATCCTTGACTTAACTCTTTATTATTATTGTATAAAACCTCAATCCAACCAACCGAACAACTACCTTGTTCACCACTGCTTGTTTATTTAATTTGTATTCAACCTAGCTTAATCACTGCTAATTAGGATTTATTGTGTGTCTTAACTCTCTGTGGATTCGATCTCTAAGTACTACAACTGATCCTCTTATTGGAGAGAGTAATTCACTCCTTAAGGTAATTTTAGTGAGATCACCTACTCCATGTAGATTCGATCCTCAATTACTATATCGAACCTCTTATTTGAGGGGGTAGCTTGAAGGTTAATTTGAGCATATCAGGATCCTTCGTTCCATAGTAAGAAGGGATCTTAATCTTCCCAATATCTAAAATTAGTTTTCCTTTGATACATGAGGTGAAGGGATTTTTTGGGCCTCTTCGAGTAGTCTGCCGATCCCGAGCACAATGCTGGTAGCATGGTAAATCTGTGATTTCCCAGATTTTTATTTATGCATCTGTTTATATTTGCGGAGATATTACATCTCGTCAGATCATCACCAAAAGTATTTTTGAGCCTGTCGACGTTAGTTGCAAGTGGTACATTCTTGTTCTTAGGAAAGTTTTTCTTATTTACTCAGAAGATGTTTTCCTCTTCTTATGTCAAGGTTTAGTCTGTTGGAACTATTTTTTAGCAATGTATTCATATGCTAAAAATAGAGTTAGTGTGAATGAGAAATGGAGGTCTAATGTGTGTGATTTGAGAAACTTGTATAGAGTTACAAATATACACATTAGATATTTGGATTTGGGTTTTGATTTGTTAGTTGGACTTCATGTTCATTAACTTAATCTTATAAACCAAATATATGTGATCTTTTATATTCATAAAATATAATAAAGAAATCCATTTAAAGTATATTATTTTGTTTGAATGAGTCAAATAATAATAATTATATTCTTTAATTTTTTGGTCAAAATGTGAAATGAATTCACATATTAATTGACAAAAATTAAAGTCTCCATTAGTGCACCATGGAGGTTTCATTTCTATGTTGAAAATGAAACTTGTGCTTCTCATTATTTTTCTATATAAATAGCTTGTTAGCATGATAGAAAGATAGAGATCAAATACCAAAAGAAAAACCACAATCTCCTATATTGAAAAGTTATGTTAGTATTTTTATTTCTTGAGTCTGAGAGTGCAACACAAAACTAGGGTCGATAGATTCTGTTTTTCGGTGATGGTAAACAGAAACAATGCTGCAGTTGTATCCTGGGAATCTGAGCGCTATGCAACCGTCACACTACGGGGCGTTTAAAGATTTAAGGAAAGAGATTAACCATCTCGACTCTGCAATTTTTTCTTCATTCATTTGTTTCGGTATTGTATTTTTTGTTTTTTTGTTCTTATTATTTTTATAAATATCAGTTGTCCCTATCGTAGTGAAATAAGGTTCCTACAGTCTACCAAAGAGTAAGAAAATGGTGAAATAAGGTTCCTACAGTCTATCGTAGTGAAATAAGGTTCCTGCAGGTCAATTGGTGACAGCTTGTCCTGTGGGAATGCTGTTAAAGGGTGAGGACCTGGGTTCGAGTCTCACCAACAACCTAATTATGGAGATAGTGAGATCTCATAATAGAGGGGTTGGGGTCGGTGTGCTGCAGCGCTGTGAACCTGGGGTCCATGGGCAGGTGTTCCACGGGACGGGTTGTCACATAGTCGAATGATGAGTTTTGTCAAACGATGAGTTTTGTTGATTTGTGTGGCTTCTTGTCTTTTTTGTACAAGACTCAAGACTTTCTCTCGGCGGCTCCCTTTCTTGAAGATTTCCTCTCGCTCTTTGAAAGGTAGCCGTCTTTTCCCTTTTATTTTCCTTCCTTAGATTGATAATGTCTGACGATTCCCTTAGCAAAACCCTAGAATCCCCCGTAGATAGTAGAGCTAGATCTGAAACCTTAATTTCGATGAACTCTTCTTCTCTATCCCCCGAACCCATAGCTGATGCGGATGGTCCCTATCTTGATGACGCGGAGTATGTCTCTTCTGGCAATGATGCCGAAGAGTCACTGTTGGTGGGTCCGGTTTCCAGAATAGGAAAGAGAGATGTTGAAGAGTGGAGGAGGAAGTACGATCTTCCTCAAGATCTAGAGATCCGAATTCCGGGTCCTTCCGACAGGATTTCGGATTTTGGAGTCGATGAGATCCCAATCTACGAGGCGTATTTCGAGGCGGGCTTTCGGGATCGCGTTCCTTCTCTGATCGCAAAACTCTATGAGCATTTGGACATCTCTCTAGGTCAGCTGACTCCTCCAACCTGGAGGACCTTGATTGCGATCCAGAACCTCGGTGATTTGGAGCGCTTGGTGATAGGAGCGCTTGGTGATAGGATTGAACGAGGTGCTCCACTCGTACTATGTTGCTGATCTGCATGGATCAAAGGGGAAGTATTACCTCCACCCTCGTAGTAGCCAAGCTTTGGTTCGAGAGATCGAGAAAGGCGCAAGGAAGCGTCATCCAGTCTTTAGTAATAGATGGGCAGAGAGATTTGCCTTCGTAACCCTCCCTGGATTTTCTCCTATTTTGCATGTAGTGGGTAGGTTGCTATTCTTCTCAATAGTCTTTGATCACGACATTAATTTGTCTTTGTATTTTCTGATCGCGGAGGTGTCTCGCAAACCCGTGCCTGAAGGGAAGGAAGTTACTGATCAGGTCCTCGATCTTCCTCCGTCACGTCGTCAGGCCTCCTTTCTTACCAGCAAAGAAGTCTTAAGGCAGTGCAGCATCTGGGGTAAGTTTTTCACATTATATCTTGTCTTGCGAGCTGGTTTATTGACTGCTTTCGTCCTTTTCAGGTAACATGTCGGGATCCACAGGAGAAAAAGCTATTGAGGCGTTTATGCAAGCCGCGGGGAAGCTCTCAGCCAAGAATCCTGCTGCTAAGGCCACTACCTCGGGTGATGATGATGTTCTCATCCTCAAGAGTACCAAGCGTAAGGGACCCACTAGCTCAGCCCCCTCTGCCTCAAATAGGAGAACTCGGGCCTCAAGATCGACTATGAAGTCATCAACTCCAGAGCCCTCTCTTAATCCTTGCGTAGACCTAGCAAAGGTTGTGGCTAATCTCTCTTCCTCAACGATTCCTAGGAGTGCATGCTTTCTCCCTTCTGGGGACCTCCCGAAGGCCTTTGAGAGCATTCAGTTTGATCTCCTCCAGGTAAGACTTCGCACCTTTTCTTTTCTCCTTTGTTATATGGATTGGTGATCATTGTGGTTTGATTTGCAGGTTATGTCTCAGATTCACCATCTTGAGGACATGGTGAACGAGCAGTCATCCAAGAAAGAGCTGGAGAGCGTGAATGCTCAGCTTAAAGAAGAGAGGAACAAGGTCCTGGCTCAGGGAAAGGAGATCAAATCCCTTCAGCTCAAGCTGAAGAACTCGAAGGAGGCTGAGGCTGCTACTGCTGCAGAGAACACCGCTCTGACGCGTCAGTTGGAGGAGACCCAGGAGGAGCTCTACGGGCTAAAGCTGGAGAAGGAGTCCTCTGAAGACGAGAGGATGATGGCTGTGAGTGGAGCCAAGGTGACTGCTCGGTGGGAGCTGATGAGGGAATGGCTCAAGGAGCAGACCGACAAGTGGGAGTTGGCTGTGGAATTCCAGCGATACAAGCTGGTGAAGGAGGCCGAGGCTAAGCTGCAGGGATTGCCTCCTCCTTCGTTTGATGATGAGCCACCTCTCTCCGAAGCCAGTGCTGCCAAGGAGGCTTCCCCTTCTCCATCTGAGGGCGCGACTGCTTCTCCAACCGCCTGATCTCCCTATCTCTTGAACTCTTGGTCTTTTAAGCCCTTCGGGCTTTTGTTGTTGTTTTTTGCCCTTCGGGGCTTTTGTTTTTTAAACCTCAGGCCCTCGTGCCTTAGAACTTTTTAAGTACTGGCTCATGAGAGCCTTAGACTTTAATATATTTTATTATGCGTCCATCTTTTGTCTTGAGTAGCGTAGTCTTGCTTGCGTTTCTAAGATAGGGGAATTCCCTATCACGGGTTACGGGCCGAAGGCCGACCATAACCTTAATCAGACTGTGCAAAATCTTAGGGGTTGGTGACGATTCTACCCTTGGGATCGCACCATTTAAGATTTCAGAGGAATCAGGACCTGAGTCATGTTATCGTATTGATCGTCTAGGGGTTTAGATCTCATCGAACCAATTCCATATCCTCACAACGCAAGGACACCTAGGTAGACGCGTTGATTCGTGGGGAGAGATGGACCCTTGAAAGGGCCAAAGCCTCGTAGGGGGTCGGACCCTCGTAGGAATTGAACCCTTGTGAGGGCCGGACCCTTGTAAGGATTGACCCCTTGAAAGGATATCAATGTCTAGGACCTGGATCCTGTTAGTCAAACCCTGAAATGATTAGAAAATCATTAGACCTTGTAATCCATTATTAAAAACCTGAGTTTTAGTTTTGGAATGAAAGATCCTTGCTTAGAACCCTAGAGTTCTAGCTTCGTTTGAACCCTGGGGTTCTTGAGCCCTAGAACCCGAAAGTTCTTAAGGCCTTGAACCCTGAGGTCCCTTACCTAGGCCCGAAGGCCGTTTTATTGAACCCGAAGGTTTGCTCATTGAACCCTGAGGTTTCTGAGTGTTGGAGTTTAATCCTTAGATTCGGGGACCGTGATTAAACCCTATGGATACCTCGAACCCGGAGGTTGATGCTTTTGAACCCTGAGGTTCTTGGCAAACCCGAATGTTGGTATTTGGATTCAAAGATCCTTGAACCCTGAGGTTCTTATCAGATCCAAAGATCAGTTAGACCCGGAGGCCCTTGATCAACCCTTAGGTGATCTTGAATCCGGAGATTCCTTACAGACCCGGAGGCTGTATTGAACCCTGAGGCTCTTTTATAGACCCTGAGGCCGTACTGAACCCGGAGGTTACTATATAGACCCTGAGGCTGTACTGAACCCGGAGGTTACTATATACACCCTGAGGCCGTACTGAACCTTGAGGTTCGTCATAGACATTGAGGCCGTATGCGTTATGGGAGGTTTGTGATCGTATTCTGCTCCCCATGGGGGAACCACTACCGATCTGTTATTGAGAAACCGCACTCTGCCACCCGGAGGTATAGGCCACTCTCGTGAATCTCAATGCTGCATTCTACCTTTCTGCAGAAAAGGTCACGCTCAGACTTACTGTGGTTTGACGTGGACCTGCCCCGTGGAGCCACTTCACACCAGACACACTACTTTCCACGTCTGGATAAGTATTAAATTTTGGTGCTAACCGGTATTTTCGCACATTTTCTCCCTGCATATCAGCTGTCAGTATCTGATTACAGTACTTTGCAGTGAAAGTCATGCCCCCTGCGTGTATTTAGCTCGTAGCGTCTTTAACACAGAGTTTGGGTAGCACTAGTACGGTGGTCCCCACGTAACTTTTGGACTTATAACCTTTACGCAGGGCCCGAGGTGAAGACAATGTAATAGGGTTGATCAGACCCGTTCTTTATATGGCGTACACCCATGTGAGTAGTCTTAGTAGTATATATACGGTTTGCTGAGATCTAAGATCCCTTAGGACCTGACCTAGCTAGTATGCCCCTTTAAGTACATTGGAGTTCGTATAACCCCTTTAGCCGTAACTAATAATGTATTTTATAAGCTTAGTCCGGAGACGTTACCGCATACATAGGAGTAGGAAACCAGTGTACTTAAATATATCATAATAATAGTAGTAGTATATAAAGCTTGATCCGGGGACCCTACTTTAGAAGTGATAAAATTTGAGGTGCAAGGCATTCCAGCAGTTGGGTTGGACCTTACCGTCGCTGTCTTCCAGCTTATAGGCTCCTGCCTCTTGCACCTCTATTACCTTATAGGGACCTTCCCATCCAGGAGCGAGTTTTCCGGCTGCTTTGTCCCTTGTGTGGTCACAGACTCGCCTTAAGACCCAATCCCCTTTCTGGAAGGTTCTGGATCTTACCTTTTTGTTGTAACTCTTGGCTACTTTCAACTGGTATGACGCATTTCTAAGGCGGGCCGCCTCCCTCTTTTCATCGAGTAGGTCTAGACTCAGGGACATTAGCTTGTTGTTCTCCTCCTGGGAGAGGAATTCAGAGACCGTGGTCCTTACGTGCACCTCTGTGGGTATCACCGCTTCAGCACCATAGACAAGGGAGAAGGGAGTCTCCTGGGTAGCCATCTTAGGGGTTGTCCGATAGGCCCAGAGTACTCCATGTAGCTCTTCTGCCCATCGTCCATGGGCGTCTTCTAGGCGCTTCTTGAGCATGTTCACCACTGTCTTATTAGTGGATTCGGCTTGACCGATAGATTGGGGATGTCGTGGTGCTGAATAGGAAAGCTTTATGTTCCAGTCCTTGCAGAACTTTCGGAAGTTGTAGCTTGTGAACTGGGTCCGTTGTCTGTGACAATCTCATGGGGAGTTCCGAAGCGTGTGATCACGTTAGTCCATAGGAATTTCCTGATCTGGAGATCCGTTATCTTGGCTAGTGCTTCAGCTTTTACCCACTTCGTGAAGTAATCGGCCAAGACTAGGAGAAAGATCTTTTGCCCCGGTGCCATAGGGAATTTCCCCACGATGTCCATGCCCCACTTTCGGAAGGGCCAAGAGAACTTAGAGATTTGAGGTTCTCTGGTGGAAGGTTGGAGACTGGTGCGTGCTTCTGGCATTGGCTATAGAGCTTGGCTTGTTTGAGGGAGTCCCTCGCCATGGTTGGCCAGTAATATCCAGCCCTTCTGGCTCTGAGTACCAGGCTCCAACCACTAGAATGGGAACCACACTCTCCTTCGTGAAGCTCTCCTAGTATCCTGGCGGCTTCTCTAGGGGTAAGACATCGTAGAAAGGGTCCTGAGATGGATCTTCGTAATAGTTTCCCCTCGGAAAAGCAATACCTTGCAGTTTGGCGCCTTATCTTCCAACTTTCGTCTCGATCTTCAGGCAAGGTGTCGTACCTTAGATAGTTAATGATGGGAGTCATCCAGGTCTCTCCTTCGTCTACCACGGATACTTCTTCAGGCTCCGTCTCCTTTTCGGTTGCGGGCCATTGGATTACCAGTAGTGGGATGCTCATATGACTCGTAGTTTCTAGGGCGGACCCTAGATTAGCTAGAGCGTCGGCCTGGGAGTTGTGCTCCCTAGGGATCTGGGTGAGCTTACAGTGTCGGAATCTGTCGAGTAGTCGCTTAGCCACGGATTGATACCTAATCATACTCGGATCTTTCGCCTGGTAGTCTCCTTGGATTTGGCTTATGATCAGTTGTGAGTCGCTGAAGACCTGGATGTCTTCTACTCCCATCTGTTTGGCGAGTGTCCACCCTGCTATTAGAGTTTCGTATTCAGCTTCGTTGTTCGTTGCTTTGAAGTTGCATCGTACGGCCCTCGAGGCTGATTCCCCCATAGGGGAAATTAGGACTAGTCCCACGCTTGCGCCCCTTACGTTACTAGACCCTTCAACGTATAGTGTCCATTCGCCTTTCTCTCCTTCGCTATCACGAAGCTTTACCTCTTGTTCCAAAGCTGGAAGCATGGTAGGAGAGAATTCGGCTATGAAATCTGCTAGGCCTTGCGATTTGATGGCTGTTTCAGGCCGGAAGATCACGTCGTACTCCCCCAGCTCTATAGTCCACTTTGCTAGTTGTCCTGACACTTCCGGCTTATGAAGGACTGCTTTGATGGGGAAGGAGGTGACCACCACGATTTGATGAGCCTGGAAGTAGGGGCGTAGATTTCGAGCAGCGTTAACCAAGGCGAGGGCTAACTTTTCAAGGTAACTATAGCGGGTCTCCGTGTCTAGTAGAGATTTGCTCACGTAGTAGATAGGTTGTTGTTTCCTTCCTTCTTCCCTTATTAGGACCGTGCTGACTGCATGCTCTGATACCGCCAGATAAGCAATATGACCTCACCTTCCAAGGGTTTTGAGAGGAGAGGTGGAGTAGTGAGATAGGCCTTGAGATCGGATAGGGCTTGCTCACATTTATCAATCCATTGGAAGTCCTTGGGGTCCTTCAAGGTTTCGAAGAAGGCATGCGACTTGTCGGATAGCCTGGAGATGAACCTGCTCAGGGCGGCCATCCTTCCTGTCAGTCTTTGCACCTCCTTGACGTTGCAAGGGGAAGGGATCACCTGGATTGCTCTCACCTTCTCTGGGTTTGCTTCAATGCCCCTGTGGGTGACTATATACCCTAGGAACTTCCCAGAGCTTACCCCAAATGAGCACTTTGAAGGGTTCAGCTTCATGTTGTACCTTCTAAGAGTGGTGAAGGCTTGTTGAAGGTGCAAGATATGGTCCTCGACGTCCAGGGACTAAACCAGCATATCATCAATGTAGACCTCCATGGTCTGCCCTATCTGATCGGCGAACATCATGTTGACAAGCCTTTGATAGGTCGAGCCTGCGTTCTTCAATCCGAAAGGCATGACCTTGTAACAGTAGATGCCCCTTGAGGTCATGAATGAGGTCTTCTATTGGTCGTCAGGATGCATTAGGATCTGGTTATATCCGGAGAACGCATCCATGAAACTCATCAGCTGATGACCAGCAGTCTCGTCGACTAGCTTGTCGATGTGAGGCAAGGGGAAGGGGTCTTTAGGACATGACTTATTAAGAAACTTGAAGTCGATACAGACTCTCCACTTCCCGTTCTTCTTCCTAACGACCACTACATTAGCTAGCCATTCCGGGTATTGCACCTCTCGTATGAATCCAGCATCTAGTAGGTTCTTGACCTCTTCGTTGATTATCTCGTCCCTTTTAGGAGCGAACTTCCTCCTCTTTTGTCTAAGGGGAGGATGCATTGGATCCACTTTGAGTTGATGCATGATGACATCGGGGTCAATCCAAGGCATGTCCTCATGAGACCAGGCGAAGCAATCAGAGTTGGATCTTAGGAAGTCGACCAATCTCCTTCTCAGGCCTTCTGGAAGCTTGGAGCCTATCTTTAAGTTTCGGCTCGAGTTCCCTTATGTGAGTGGAACCTCATCCATTTCTTCCACTTCCGGCTCTTTGGTATGTGGGGCCGGAAGCCTCTTCTGTAATTGCTATAAGACTTGGGTCTTTCCCTTTAGGGTGGTCTGATAGCAGGACCTATCATTTTCTTGATCTCCCTTGACTGCCTTAATGCCCCCAGGGAGTTGGGAACTTGACCAGCTGATGCAAAGTCGAAGGTACGGCTCCCATGTCGTGGATCCAAGGCCTTCCTAGTATCACATTGTATGATGAAGGGCAATCGACGACTAGGAACTTCGTGGCTTGGTTTATCCCCTCGGCGTACACGGGGAGAAGCACCTCTCCTAAGGTTTGCTTGACCTCTCCACTGAAGCTTACAAGGGGAGTCGCCTTTCTAGTTAGAGCTGTAGGTTCCAACCCTAGGTCGGCGAAGGCCGAATGGAAGATTATGTTGCTGGAGCTTCCAATGTCTACTAGTACTCGCTTGACCAAGCAGTTTGCTATGGTAAGTGAAATGACAAGAGCGTCATGGTGAGGAGCAAGGACCTTCTCCTGCTCCCATACAGTGAAGCTGATCTCGTCTGTTCTGGGGAGTAGGCGCTTAAGACCCTCGGCCTCTTGGCCGTTCCTGGCGTTGCGAGTACTTCTCTTGGCAGCGGCACTACTAATTCCGCTTATCTCTGATCCGCCTGTGATAACATGGATCACCCGATCTTGCTGTGGTGGCTGTTGGGCCCAAATATGACCCCTTAGCTAGTGATAGACAATAAGAAATGATAACGGGCCACGAAAGGCCCATCATGAATTCAATCTTTAAAAACAGCTAAGTCAGATCGGGAGGCTGTGAGCTGGAGATGTTCATTAGAGAGGTCAAGGAAAAGAGGCAGCTCGTTGACAAGTAAACAGGCGCAGGACCCGGTCAAAGAGGTAGCTCGTGGACAAATAAATAGGCGCAGGACCCGGTCAAAGGGGAGCTGTTACAAATCCCTCAAATCACGGAGGGGATCTCGGGAACCTGTTGGTAGCAACTGACGGAGCCTGGGGCTATTTAAAGAGAAAATCAATCAAGAAAAAGGGATCGGAACCCATTTCACACACAAGCTCTCAATCATTTAATTCTTTCTTTGTAAACGTTATAAACATCTTTGTAAACATATTCTTTACCCAAAATCATCAATAAAATCATTCATTCATCTTTTAAGTTCTTACGGGATTCAGCCCACGATTATCTTTCCCTTATCCTTTCCTAAACTATAACCTGACCTAAAATCAGGAGGTGAGTTTAATCCCTCACAATTGGCGCCGTCTGTGGGGAAGAAACAATGGAATCCCTTACTCCAACTTAAGGATGAATCCAGTCGATCAGACAACAAATTCATCTAACCGATGAACAGTATCCCGATGAACAGTACTCGGATGAACAGTACTGGAAGAACAGTATCTCGATGAACAGTATATCGATGAACAGTATCCCGATGAACAGTATCCCGATTAACAGTACTCGGATGAACAATACTGGAAGAACAGTATCTCGATGAACAGTATCTCGATGAACAGTGCTGGAGCAGCCAACACGAGAACCTCCAGTGGGATCGATCTAGGGCTCCCAGCCCTCGTTACCCCTCAGCACCAACCTGCTCTGAACCAGACGGAGGCTCAGCTCTCTGAGATCCGTCGCATGATGATGCAGCTGGTAGAAAAAGCTCAAGAAGGTGAGCGTACAATGCAACAGCTAGCCGCTCGGCAGCAACGATTCAAAGAGGTCACTAGATCTCTAACCGCAACAACCCAACCACCGCAACGTTAGGGCTCGGGAGTGACCTTCCGAGATCGAATAACTGACCCCTCGTTCCCTCGAGGACGTCTCGACTTTTCCCTTGATAACACTGGATCGGGAGAACAGGGACCAGCTTTCCAAATGCCTCATGCTAGGACAGCTCCCGTGCTCAGTCCACCCCTCACCAGTGCTATGGGAAGCAACATAGCATCGACTAGCTCTATTCCCGATCAGGTTACTGGTCTGAGCGCTCGCTTACCTCCTCCACCACCTATTCTTTGGTCAGGAGAAGGAGTATCCGACCCGTCCGGGGGCAGAACGTCAGCTCCTGTGTTTCGGGCCAGAAACCTAAACACGAACCCGGATGAAAGGACGGATGCTGATCCTTCAGCTCGCCACACAAACCCGACTCGTCAAAATAACCCAAGGGCCGGTGGGCAAGACAGCCCACCAAGCGATTGGGAGAATGATCGAACACGATTTCATCAGGGACCTGTCCGTCAGGTACCTAATGATGACCCGACTGTCCTTCCTTTAGAGGGACCTGAGGCTATTCGCAGATATATGGAGCGAACTCACGCAGCTCCCTAAAAATTGGGAGCTCAAGTCCACAAGGCAACGAGCTCAGCTTCCGAAATCGAGAGATTGATTGAGGATACCTGTGGAACTCTATTCACTGACAGAATTGCCAGCTCTTACGTAAGAGATACCCGAAAAATTAAGATCCCCGAATACAACGGGACCTCGGACCCGAAGGCCTACCTAAGAGACTTCCGGCTAGCTATCGTGAAGGCTCACTTCACGAAAGAAGAATGCGATGCAGGTTACTGCAGGACATTCGCCGAAAACCTGGTCGGAACAGCCCTCGAATGGTTCTCTGGTCTTGAACCAAATTCGATAGACAGTTTCGACTAGTTAAGTAATGCCTTCATGAAGCAATACTCGACTCACATCCTAAAAGTAAGCATCCGAGGCTGACCTCTGGAAAATTAAACAAGGAGTGGGAGACTCGCTACGAGCCTACATCGAAAAATTCAGAGCAGTGAGAACTAAGCTCTCGAATTCCAATGATCTAGTTGCCATCGAGGCTCTCAGGAGAGGTCTCTGGTATAAATCAGAACTTTGGTCGGAGCTAACGCTCAATCCTCCCCCAACTATCGACGATGCTCTTCATAGAGCCTGCAGATATGTTAACCTGGAAGAGGAAACAGCTGCACTGGATAAACTCCACAAAAAATCCCAGAGTCATTCGAAAAACGAAACCTCGGAAGCAAGAGGACCTCATAAAAACGGAACTCTCGAAATAATCAGACCCAGGGAGAACATTCCTATGCAATCGAGGAAGATAAGGAAGAAAAACCTGCCGCCGCAGCAAACAAAATCCCCTGGTCAAAAGGATATGATGAGAACAAACACTGCTCTTATCACGATCGGAAATGGCGCTCAACTGAGGAATGTTGGGACCTCCAACGACAACTGGCAGCTAAATTCACAGCCGGAGAAATAAAGGGCGTGGACCTCCAAAAACCACAGCCCTACCAGAAAAGAGGTCCCAGAGACACCTCACCGAAACGAGAAAGGTCTCCTGAAAAAGAGACCGATTCACCACCCCCAACTCGAGGGTGGACTGTATCCTTGGAGGATCCGACATATGTCAAGACTCCGTTAATTCTATTAAAAATCACGTACGGAAGGCTGTGTCTAACACTGGACCTAAGCCTCCCAACCCCGAGTCTAACACTAAGATTTCCTTTTGGGAAAGTGAGACGTCAAACCTTGACAGACCTCACGACGATGCCATGATCGTCACCCTGAACATCGCAGGGTACGAAGTACCCAAGCTCATGGTAGACACCGGGAGCTCCGTCGACCTCATTTTCTACAACGCTCTGAAGGGGATGGAAATAGACGAGTACGAAATCGTCGACCAGAAGGCTAGTCTCATAGGCTTTTCCGGGGAAACAACTATCTCATGAAAATGACGAACTTCGTAGTCATCGACTGACCTTCCCCGTCCCATGCGATCCTAGGAAGACCTTGGATCCATAAGATGAAAGCACTAGCTTCAACTTACCACCAATGTGTGAAGTTCCCGACACCTGAAGGGATAGCTACCGTGCACGGTAACCAAAAGATCTCCAGGATCTGTTACCTGGGAGAATTTGAATTTCTTAAAGAATTCCCCCAATAGCAATTACAGATCCAGGAGGGTCGTGAGATGCAACAGAATATTCAAGGTCCTCCTAAGAACCTCACCGAGCAAGTTAGTATCGACGACTCAAATCCTGAAAAACAAGTGAGTATCGGATCCGAGCTACCTCTCGAGACTAAGAAGGAGCTCATCGACTTTCTAAAAAGCAACGTCGGAACCTTTGCATGGACCACCAGAGACATGAAGGGTATAAACGCCGACGTCATTACTCACAAGCTTAATGTAGACCCCACTTTCAAACCAATCAAACAAAAGCGTCGCAAGCTAGGCCTAGAAAAGGCTCAAGCTGTTAACGACGAGGTTGACCGACTTATGAAAGCTGGATCCATTCGTAAGGTACATTACCCAGTCTGGCTAACTAATCCAGTAGTTGTAAAAAAGAAGAACGGGAAATGGAGAATCTGCGTAGATTTCACCGACCTAAATAAGGCTTGTCCCAAAGACAGCTTCATGTTACCTCACATCGACCGCCTGGTTGAAGCAACAGCTGGCCATCGACTCCTATCCTTCATGGATGCCTTCTCAGGGTACAACCAAATCATGATGGATCTTGAGGATCAAGAAAAAACTGCATTCATAACCGAACGAGGAACCTATTGTTACAAGGTTATGCCATTCGGGTTAAAGAACGCATGAGCTACCTATCAGTGGCTAGTAAATAAGATGTTTGCCAGACAACTCGGAAAAACCATGGAGGTCTATATTGACATATGCTAGTCAAATCCTCAGCTGGAGAAGATCATATCTCCCACGTAAGGGAATGCTTCGATATCCTTAACAAGTACGATATGAAGCTCAATCCCACTAAATGTACCTTCGGGGTACCCTCAGGCGAGTTCTTAGGCTACCTCGTAACCGAAAGAGGCATTGAAGCCAACCCGAAACAGATAGCTACCTTTCTGGAAATGCCGTCACCTAAGACAACCAGAGAGGCACAGAGATTGACTGGACGAATCGCAGCATTAAACCGATTCATATCCAGGTCCACCGATAAGTGCATCCCATTCTACAAACTTCTAAAAAATAATAAGAAATTCTTATGGGACGAAAAGTGCGAGGAAGCCTTCAAACAATTGAAAGCTTACTTCTCCGAACCTCCGATCCTGGCTAAACAAGTTTGGGAGAACCGCTATATCTTTACCTCGCCGTATCAACCGCTGCAGTTAGTGGTGTGCTGGTACGAGAAGAGCAAAACGAGCAAAGACCTGTCTATTATACCAGCAAGAGTCTGATAGATGCCGAAACTAGATACCCTACTATGGAAAAACTAGCTCTAGCTGTCGTAACAGCTGCCAGAAAATTGTGACCTTATTTCCAATCGCACTCAATCGTCGTAATGACTTCACAACCATTGCAAACAATTTTGCACAGTCCTAGCCAATCATGACGATTTGCTAAATGGGCAATAGAGCTCAGTGAATATGATATCGAGTATAGACCTCGAGCAGCAGCAAAAGCTCAGGTCCTTGCCGATTTCATAATCGAGCTAGCTTCCGAACAACTAGACTTGGAAACGGAAGCTCCGAAGTGGAGTCTGTACATTGACGAGCCTCGCCAAGACAAGGTTCCGACATCGGTCTAAGGCTGACCTCCTCAGCTGGAGAAACCATCCAACAATCCTACAGGCTCGGATTCATCGCTTCTAATAACGAGGCTGAATACGAAGCATTAATTGCAGGATTAAAACTCGCCCTAAGCCTCGGAATTCGAGAGCTGAACGCTTATAGTGATTCACAGCTAGTAGCTAGTCAGTTCCACGGCGAGTATGAAACAAGGGACTAAAGAATGGGGGCATACCTAGAAGTTGTCCGGAACCCCACTAAGCAGTTCCACATATTTGAACTAATGAGGATCCCACGAGGAGAGAACTCCTCAGCAGACGCGCTGGCTGCTCTAGCGTCAACATCAGACCCCCTCGTAAAATGGATCATACCCGTAGAGGGAATCGAAAAGCCAAGTATCGACATAGCTACCAAAGCTGAGATTGATAGCAAGCCGAAAGAGCAAACGGAAGGTAGCTACCCCTTGACGGTAGCAACTCAAGTTCTTACAACCTACTGGTTCCCAAAAACCAGAATTCGTAGCTTTAAAAAGCATACCTCCGGGGGCAAGATCCAGACCTCGGATTCACCTGTCTACGCAGCCAGGACCAGGAGTCGTTCTGCTTTTGAAAGCGCATCCGAAGAAACGACCCAGACTCCGGAGAACAACACCAGAACTGGAGATATTCCTCATAATTCAGACTCCTTCGAGCCTAATCCGACCAATATCTCCGGGGGCAATAAGACATCAGGTCACGACACTCAGGGACCTGAACAAGACACATCAGGTCACGACACTCAGGGACCTGAACAAGACCCGCCCTCATCTCTTCATGACAAAATCATTGGGAGAGAGGATTGGAGAATACCGATCATGCAGTACATCTTGGAAGGTAAGACCCCCCCCCCCAATAAGTGGGAGGCCCGAAAACTCAAAGCATTAAGCGCAAGATACTGCATAATCGAGTCAGCCCTCCATAAACGAAGCATTTCCGGACCTTACCTAAAATGCGTCCTTGGCCTCGATGCTATCAATCTTATGAAAGAAATGCACGACGGCTCCTGTGGAAACCACCCTGGGGGCAGAGCTCTAGCTATCCGAATCAAAATACAGGGCTATTTCTGGCCCACCATTATCGCTGACTGCGAGGTTTACTCCTCTTCATGTGATAAATGCCAAAGGCATGCACCGATTATACATCAGCCTGCGGAAAAACTATCCTCAATATCCGCTCCGTCCCATTCATGAAGTGGTCCATGGACATCGTAGGACCACTCATAACGCCAGGATAGGGAAGGCGGAAGCTACGCTTCCTCTTGGTCTTGACAGACTACTTCACGAAGTGGATAGCGGCTGAAGCTTTCCAACAGATAACTAGATTCAAAGTCGAAAGATTTGTGTGGAAAGACATTGCCTGCCGCCACGGCGTCCCGTATGAGATCATAACCGACAACGGAGGACAATTCATTTCTCGCGACTTCAAAACATTCTGCGACAAGTGGAACATCCGCCTTACCTTCTCAACACCTCGACGACCTCAAGGTAACGGTCAGGCGGAGGCTGCTAATAAGTCAATATTAGCAAACCTCAAGAAACACCTTGGAACCAACAAGAAATCCTGGTCTGAAAAGATACCTGAAGTACTTTGGGCATGTCGAACCACCCCCGAGAAAGGCTACAGAGGAAACCACTTTCTCTTTAGCCTACGGAATGGAAGTTGTCGTTCCAGCGGAAACCTCCACTGGGAGCCTCCGTCGAGAGCTCTGTACGTCTGATCCCGAAGCTAACGACCAGCTCTTATCAGACAGCCTCAATTTAATCGAGGAACGACGAGACCGAGCTTTGCTTCGGATTCAAAACTATCAGCAGACAATGGCTCGACATTATAATTTCAAAGTCAGGCCTCGACAATTTGTTGTAGGTGACCTGGTACTTAGGAAGGTTTTCGAAGGAACCAAGGAACCAGATGCTGGGAAGTTAGGAACCAATTGGGAAGGTCCTTACCGGATTATCCACGTGGTACGACCTGGCGTCTATAAGCTCTTGAAGGTGCGAACCGGAGTACCTGAAATCAGATCGTGGAATGCCACAAATCTGAAGAAATACTATCATTAGGTACTTAAATTCCTCGAATTACGTTAGGCTTGACCCCTTGACTGGGTACGTAGGCAATTTTGTTATGAGTGCAACCCCAATCTCATTTTAACACTATTTACACCATGGCGAAAGGGGGCATATGTTTGAGAACATATAGCCCAAACATCGATTGTATGATTATTGTGATACCATGTATCCTATTATCAATAAAGCAATTATCTTCGATACCTTGACTTTTTAACAAATTCAGGTCTCTACGAACCTGAACCTAAGGTCTTAAAATCCTTCGAACAAACTCAGGTCTCTACGAACCTGAACCTAAGGTCTTAAAATCCTTCGAACAAATTCAGGTCTCAATGACCCTGAACCTAAGGTCTTAAAATCCTTCGAACAAATTCAGGTCTCAATGAACCTGAACCAAAGGTCTTAAAACCCTTCGAACAAATTCAGGTCTCAATGAACCTGAACCAAAGGTCTTAAAACCCTTCAAACAAATTCAGGTCTCAATGAACCTGAACCTAAGGTCTTAAAGACCTTCAAACAAATTCAGGTCTCCGTGAACCTGAACCTAAGGTCTTAAAAACCTTCAAACAAATTCAGGTCTCCGTGAACCTGAACCTAAGGTCTTAAAACCCTTCGAACAAATTCAGGTCTCCGTCAACCTGAACCTAAAATCCTCAGTAATCTCGAAGGTCTTAAAATCCTTCCAACAAACTCAGGTCTCCACGAACCTGGACCTAAGGTCTTAAAATCCTTAGTAACCTCGAAGGTCTTAAAATCCTTCAGGCGAAACCAAACTTCGACAAACCTAAATCTAAGGTCTTAAAAACCCTTAGAAACCACTAAAGGTCTTAAAATCCTTATCAAATCCCAAAAGGTCTTAAAATCCTTATCAAATCTCAAAAGGTCTTAAAATCCTTATCAAATCTCAAAAGGTATTAAAATCCTAAGCAAACTTCAATGGGTCTTAAAATCCCACACACGAATTCAGGTTCCCATGAACCCCCTCCTAAGGTCTTCAGATTAGCTCAGGTTCCTAAAAACCCGGAGCTAATCTCAATGTTTCAGGAACTCCTTCTAAGGATCCTCGTAATCGAATGTACTCGAAATCTTCGAGACCTGATAAGTCATTGGACATTATATATAATAATCACGATACATGTCCTAACCGAAACTTCCACTTGACAAAAGTCAATCTCATCCAAGAAACGATCAAACCAAGTCAAATGACTTAATACGAAAAACAAAACCGAAATTTCAATAAAAGGGTTTAAAAGCCTCTCCAGGCTAACGAGGGTTCAGAAGACCCTAAGGTTTAAAAGCCTCCTCAGGCTATAAGTCTGAAACGTAAACAAAGCCCATTGGGAAAAAGTCATGAAAAGCAACATTACAATTCAAAAAGAGCCGCAGCTCTTAGACATCATTATCAGGGGAGCTCATCCCGACATCCTTGTCTCCCTCGACTGGATCACTTTCTTTGGCTGGATCTCCCTCATCTGCCTCCTTGTCGTCGCCCATCTGGGACGTCTCGACTGGAGCTGAATCAGGGCCCACCAAAACTAAGTTATAACCATACTCTCCGTAAAAGGATAGATTAAACATGTTAATCTCGAAAGTACCTGAACTCTCTGAGAATTGAGGAATGGGAAGCTTGCTGGCTGAGAAGTCGGATACTTGCGCCTTTTCATACGCAATCATAGCCATCAGATTAAGCAAAAGAAATCTTCAATAAAGATAACTGTTGCTCGAGATCTCAACAAAAAGATTGATGCTCGGCGGGTAGGTCTAGCTTCCGAGATAAGGAATCTTATCTCGAAAGCTGGGGGCAACTGTTGGGCCCAAATATGACCCCCTAGCTAGCGATAGACAATAAGAAATGATAACGGGCCGCGAAAGGCCCATCATGAATTCAATCTTTAAAAACAGCTAAGTCAGATCCGGAGGCTGGGAGCTGGAGATGTTCATCAGAGAGGTCAAGGAAAAGAGGCAGCTCGTTGACAAGTAAACAGGCGCAGGACCCGGTCAAAGAGGTAGCTCGTGGAAAAATAAATAGGCGCATGACCCGGTCAAAGGGGAGATGTTACAAATCCCTCAAATCACGGAGGGGATCTCGGGAACCTGTTGTTAGCAACTGACGGAGCCTGGGGCTATTTAAAGAGAAAATCAATCAAGAAAAAGGGATCGGAACCCATTTCACACACAAGCTCTCAATCATTTAATTCTTTCTTTGTAAACGTTATAAACATATTTTTAAACATATTCTTTACCCAAAATCATCAATAAAATCATTCATTCATCTTTTAAAGTTCTTACGGGATTTAGCCCACGATTATCTTTCCCTAATCCTTTCCTAAACTATAACCTCACCTAAAATCAGGAGGTGAGTTTAATCCCTCACAGTGGCAATGCGGGAGCAGCTTCGATAGGGAGACCGGGACCTTCCTTATTTAGAAGGTTATTTGCCTTATCCGAGAGGAACTCCCTTAGGTAGCCTTTCTTGAGGAGCTCAGCGACTTCCATCTTCAGGGCTATGCAATCCTCCGTAGTGTGACCATGGTCACTATGGAACTCGCACCATCGCTTGGGGTTTCGATTAGCCTCTGCGGCCTTCATCTTAGGAGGCCACTTGACTTGAGGACCAATTTGTCGTAGGACACCGATCAGTTCCGGTTTGGATATCGCAAGATGAGAGATATCAGGCCAAGTAAACACCATCATTCCCTCGGATCTAGAGATATCAGGCCAAGCACGAGACAATACGTCCTCCATAGTCCTGCACTTGTACTTGATCAGCTCTTTGTAGAGATCTCCATACGGGAGTAGGCCCCGCTTGAAGGCTGCGATAGCCGTATCAGCGTTGCACTCAGGGATACCCACCGTCTCTTGGTTGAAGCGTGCTATGTAGGTATGAAGGGGTTCGTTCCTATGCTGGAGGACTTCATAGAGGTCGTCTGAATTCTTCTCTAGGTTGCGACTACTAGCAAATTGTTCGAACTTGTCGCTAAGGGCTGCAAAGGACTTGATGGACTTGGTGGGAAGGTTGATGTACCATTGGAGAGCAGGGCCAGTCAAAGTTGATCTGAATCCCTTGCACATGGTAGATTCCCGTGTGTCCTGAGGGATTGCTACTGCTAGCATGCGTTGCTTGTACTGGGCGATATGATTGTCGGGATACCCAGTACCTTCATACATCTTTATGCTCGGGAAAGAGAACTTTCGTGGCATCTCCACTGAAGCAATATCTTCCACAAAAGGTGTATCGGAGTAGGACCGATGATTACTCCTTCGAATAGGAGGAGCTACCCCTGAGAGCCTTTCTACCATAGATTGTAAGTAGGCTGCTAGATCCGGATCTGAGATCCCATGATCATCGGGTGGAGTGTTGAGCAAAGTCATGGGTCGAACCCTAGTTCGGAACCGCTTTTGCTTGTTGCTAGTTTCACCGAGGGTTTGGTTCTCTTGTCGGAGGACAAGATTCTCCGCTTTTATGGCGTCTAGCTTCTCGGCGATCTGCTGTAGCTGCTTGGAGTGTTCTCCAAGTTGGCCTTTTAGGGTTTGAACTTCGAGGAGAAGTTCAGGACCTCCGGGTGTGGTCTTCGAGCTTTGTGGAGATCGGTAACCTGACTGAAGAAACTCGAGCTTGTTAAGGAGTTCGATCTCCCTCGGAGTCATCTCTGCTTGGTTAGTATCGTCCTCTAGTGTCATCGTCACATAGTTGGATCACTCCCCTCTTTCTAGCGCCAAACTGTTAGGGTATTTTTGTGTAGGATCGTTTTAGTACTATGGAACACTAGAGAATTTATATAACAGAGTTGTATATCGAGAGCAAAGAGATGTTATTGAGTTATTGATCGGGACTACAACGTTTTGGTGGTGTATGAACCCTAGTTCTAGTCGCCTAAACTCTAATCTCTAAGTCTCGAATAGTCGATCCCTTATTCTAGGGTTTGGGCTCCCCTTTTATAGTTGTAGATGTCGGCTTCAAGTAATAGAACTCTTCCATAATCGGAAAAATGAAAGTTTCCCCTTAGGTGGAAAACTTCTATTTTGCTTCAAGGGGTCGGTCCGATCAAGGGGGTCGGACCTAGGGCAGGGGTCGGTCCCTGGTTTCTCCTTGAGCAAAGGTTCGGAAGTCGAGGACCTATCCGGAAGCTGGAGAAAACTTATGTCTGGATATTTTTCCCCAACATATGCATCAGTGTTGGCCGCAGAGGCGTTCCCTATTAGAGTTTTCTCAATGTTGTCAACGTTGATATTCTCATCGTGAGGTGGTTTATTGTATTGATGTTTCCAGACATATTTGACCAAGTGTTTTTCGGCTATGTGTAAGATTGATCTGATATCCCCCTTCTTTCTGTGCCAAATTGTGGGAACCAAATTTACACTATCGATTTTAGTTAACGGAGGAAAGTATAGAATTCTCATCTTTCTTTGAGGGTCTGGATTTCTGCAAAACCAACGACAAGTGATTAAATTATTAATAAAAAGAAAATAACAAAGTATGAATTTGCGAAGAAAGAGAAAGAGCGTTATGATTCTTACAACAGGTTGTAAAAGCTACAGCAGTAAGAGCTGCAACCACCTAAATCCTTAAACCCATTTTAATCGAAGCTCGATAAAAAAAATGAAATTGCTAAAAGAATCTTATTTCTGTCTCTTTGTGTACTTCGCCTAGATCCTCTATATATATGTTTCCATGGTCGACTGTCTTTCCTATTCCGCTCTTATTTAAGTTTATCTTTTCTGCGAAGATCTTTCCTTATCTTTCCAAAATCCATGTTTATCTTGTAAACTCCACATTTATCATATTCTCCTATTTTATTTATCAAGGTGATGTGCTCAAATTACCTCAAGAGAAACTCTCTCAAATAAGAAATCAATTTCAGTACTTAAGGACCGTACCACATGACTCGATATCTCACACAATAGACTTTACCTTTAGATCAAGCTAGGTTAAATAATATAAAGCGATAAATAAGAAAGCCGTAAATATAGGAGTTGTTGTTTGATTGAAGGAGAGTGGTAGACTTAGAAATTCATTCATGTTATCAGAACAATAATCCCTAGATCCTAAGGGTTTGTTCATAAAAAGCAAATTCATTCATGTTATCAAATTCATATAAGCAAATAAACCAGCTCTCACATGTACTAACTAATAAGATGCCTGGAATCATGTGATGCCAGCACTCACATGTGAATTTTTGAATGAGTGTCGATCGATACTATAGTATGAGTGTTGATCGATACTCCTTCCAGACAAGCGATATTGAACCGATTTAATTTATTCACTATGTTTAGAAACCAGCTTTTGTGAGCACCTAATAACCTAGTTGAGTATAATTATATTCTGGTAATTGACCATGTTCTCACGTGCACCTAACTATCCTATGATCATGGTTCTAGTTATCTACTATAGAACACAAGCAATAAGAGAAATTCTGTGAAGGATCCGATTAAATCATCATGGGAGTTCTATATTCAGAAGTTCATTCAAAACCCTATAAAATCTAAACATGGCAGGTGGAACTATTCAGACATGATATTTGTCACATAAATCAACTGAAACATAGATGAATCAATATAAATAAAAAACCAAAACCAATGGAGTTCAAAGAGTATTTTGAATGAGTTTTTCTCTTCTCTCCTAACCTAAAACTATGAATAAATCAAGTTTAATAGGGAGCATACCCAAAACAATGACTTAGAAATCACATATTTAGGGTTATAAGTTGGTCAAAGGCATTATGGTAATTTGTGGTGACTTCTGGCTTAAGTTGGTCCTAAAATTACTCGTCCCCATCTTCAGGCATCAGTGTCGAGCGACACCAAGTTCTGCGTGTTGATCGACACTCCTTCATATGTTCAACAGCTTACTCTCGCAAGGAGGACGTACTACTCTTCATTAAAAAGCATATTTTTATCTAGGCCTCAGATGGACCTCAAACCAGTGGTATTGGAAAACTAACTCAAAGATTTATCTTTTTTTATAAAGATAGGCTCAATCGCACTGTGGGAAGGTCTCAATACGTAGCTAAACTTCGGATGTATTCGTAATGTTTTGCACCTCAAAAAGCTTCAGAATCACCAAAGTTTTCAAAAACATCCATGAACCTGAAAATACTCTAAAATGACTCAAACCCATATAATCGACTCAATAGAGGACAAATAACATGGCCTAAAACTGGTAAATTCTATGGTATATAACCAAGTTGAGTAAACCGTCATTGCTATTTGGGCATGTTCTTTCTTTAAATCCCAAGTTGGATTTCTTCGTGTTTTATGTCATTTTTGAATGTTTTACAACTTATTCGTTTTTACCAATTTTTCGGAAATTATTCAATTTTTGAGATGTATATTTTTATATTGTTGGTCTTACTAAATGTTGAAAATTAATTCATTTAGTCGAAAATACGATGGTGTTGAGTTAACCGTTCTCGACTCGTCGTATGAAGAATCAATGGCGACATAGAATTATGAGAGAAGAAAGGCGCATTGAATGAAGAAAGAGATAGAAGGGCAACATGGAATGAGGAGAGAGAGAAGGAAGACTTGGAGTGAGAGTTGTTGTTTGATGGAAGGAGGGTGCTAGAACTAGAGATTCATTCAGGTTATCAGAACTATAATCTCTAGATGCGAAGGGTTTGATCTTAGATCTCAAATTCATATAAGCAAGTAAACTAGCTTGAACTATAATCTCTAGATAATAAGGGTTTGATCCTAAAACTCAAATTCATATAAGTGATACTGCTCAAATTACTCTATAGAGCTTACTCTCTCAAATAAGAGGTTCAGCTGTAGTAGTTAGGGATCGAATCACGAGGAGCTAGGGAACAAATTAAATCTAATCAATTAATCAATCCTAGGTGAAGTTGGTTTTAATGATGAAATGTAAATGACAATCCTAAAATGAGCAAGGTATTTGCTCTAACTAACAATATGGTGGTTGTTTAAATGATAATGAATAGTGCTAGACTTAGGGCTTTTTTCAGGAATGGAGATTATAATATCTATAAATGCCTAACACTCAGCCGCTTAACACTCAGTGATGTCTCACTGGTTAAATAATCTAGATCTCTGATCTCAACTGTTGTCTGTTGACCCGAAAAAGAGTCGATCGATATCCTTTAGAGATATCGAGCGATACACCTTTCACAGCGCCGATCGATTCACACGTCGGGATATCGATCGACGGCTTCTAGATATGCCTAGGCATGAGCCGATAATGAACACTAGGTCTCAAGGAGGGCGGCTAGCTCTTCTCCAAGGAGACAACTAGTTCAAACAGATAATTCAATATATAAAAGATCCTAGTGATCTATGCTCTAGTTAGCTACTCTAGAACAAGCATAGGGTGCAATCTATTTGATGAATAACACTACTTAGCAATTATAGTTTGGGGCTAATCTCGCAGACCTATTTAAACCCTAGATCTAACAAGTAGACTACTCAGACATAGCTAATCAATTCATAACACAAGATAGGTAAAAGAAATGCATTAGATAGAGAATAGAAAACAAATGGAGTTCAATCACAAATATCTCAATGATCTCTCCAATCTCTCAAATCATATAAAACTCTAGATTTCTCTCACACTCCCTGCTTGCTTCTGCCTTCAAAAGCTTTTCAAGACTTGTTTTCCGTCAAAAACACTTAGCAGGATCATTTAAGCATTTCCATTAGGTTAAAAACTTGTCAGGGGCAATCTCGTAATTTGGTAAAGTCTTGGTGAAGTAGTCGGCTAAACCATTTCGTCCTCGATATCGATCGACAACACTAGATTTGTATCGATATATTATAATCTTCTAGTACGCGGATCTTCTCAGCTACATCGATCGACAACTCTGGATGAGTATCAATCGATTCTTATCACAATGTTGACATCCGACTTGGTCTTGAATGGTCAACTCGGGTGTATTATCTCTTGTACTCCAAAATGCTCCAAAAGCATCACTTTATTATGAAATGCTCCTGAACCTGAAAACATACCTAACACGCTAGAAAACACATTAGTTATATAATAAAATACTACTATACCATGGTAGAAAATGGGTGAAATCCATGGTATATCAACTCCCCCAGACTTACTCCTTTGCTTGTCCTCAAGCAAAAACCAGTAGTCTTTGGAAAAAGTTTGAAAACAGTAGGACTCAAAGATTCAAAATATTGAAGTCATCACTCTATGGGTTCGCAATTCATATCTAAACATCCTAATCACAGAAGTTCATTATGCCTTATCCTAGCTTAGCAACCAAATTCATCTAGTCCACAACTTAGCAAATCTTATCTGACATTCCCCTCTACTAACCTCATTTCTTAACATAAAATAAAAGTGCAGGCTTTACCTTGGGAGTATCGATCAAAGGACACATAGATTCAACTCAAACAAGTATCTTGACACATAAAAGAAAATCTAATAGTGGGTTGCCTCCCACTCAGCGCTTTGTTATAGTCATTTAGCTTGATTTTGGTGGTATGTGACTCAGTTGTGGTGGAAGCAGTTTTTTGCTGGTGGGCAAACGTCTCCTTCATCTTTGGAAACAGTAGCAGTGAAACTTTTTGTGGCATCATCTGATCTTGTCCATCCATGATGTATATTTGCTAAATTGGCTTTGATGACTTGTAACCTTATGTCTAAATCTTCCATGTCGAACTGATGTTGGTAGAAATCAATTGTTGAATGCTCGGACAGTTCTTCATGTTGTAATGTGTCATGCTGGTCATGAGTCTCCTGATCTCGGTGTGCCAAGGACTCGGTGTCCATCGATGCTACAACGTGTGCGTCGTTCGTTTCGCTGGGAGTTTTGTCGGTCGATCTAGTGGTAACTGTGTCGATCGATTATGAACGTTGACCTTGGTACTGCATAGCACGTATCTCGTTCTTCAGTAGACGAGTAGTTCTGCATAGGCTGTTCACTATTTCTTTGAGAGTGTCGTCAATGTCATCACATCTCCCATTGAGTCTCTCCTCCATAGCATTCATAGCTTCGTATAGCTCGTGTTTGATCTGATCAACTTCTGCTGCTATGCATGCTGTTTCCGCTGGTGGTTGATCGATGTCGATCGATATGGGTCTGAGCATGTCGATCAATGTCGCGTTTCTGTCACGAAGACCAAGATGGTCTTGAACTATGACAATGTCTTGTTGCAATTCGTTCAACTGTTGTGACAGTGTATCCAGGTATCGCATGATAGGTGAACTGTAGTGATTGTGCCTTTCCTCATATGATTTCATCCTATCCTCCATTTCTGTGAACCTTGTGTCGATCGATGGTGAAGACTGTGTGTCGATCGACGGAACAGTAGCATTCTGAGTCTGACCTTTCTCGCGAATTGTTGCCAACTCTTTCTGTAGAAGATCAATCCTCTTGCTTAACAATTCGAAATTGTTGTTGAGAGGGCTGTAGACGTCTCCAATACGTGTATTGATGTAAGCAATCTCCCATTCGTCTCTTTTAGGCGATGAACATTCTGGCTGGTCATTGGATGTAGTCTTGCCGATGTTGATCGATGGTGCAGGTGCTATGTCGATCGATACTGGTGGCGTAGCTTCCTTCTCAAGCATGGTTCTAATGCTCTCAATCTCCATTCTTAGCACTGCCATATCACTTTGGAGAGCTTCATAGCTGTGATCCAAAGGCTGGAAAGTATCTTCCACCAGTGTGCGAAAGTCTTCCTCCGGGTGTGCCTGAGCTCCCCACACATCAGTCACCATATCATCTATCTCCTCTCTACTGTAGGGTACTGGTGCTGGTCTGTATGCATGGTAAGGGTGTGCATGTTCTGGAAGGCGTAAGCAATTCTTCTGAAAAAGAGATGCTCTCTCCAGGATTCTTCTTATGTGCTCCTTGGTAACAGGGATGATTTCACCATCAACTTCCCTAGCATGTCCAAATTCATCTCTGTGGACACCAAATTCATCCTTCTCTTCCCATTTGAATCTTCTGGATCCGCTGGAATCAAAGGCACGTCGTCCAAACTCCATACGTCTGTCGGTCGATCTGACTCTTGCGCTGTCGATCGATCTGGGTAACTCTCCGTCGATCGATGGTGATGAAACGATATCGCTCGATGGTGAACTCCTATGTTGACCGAAACTTTGAGGTATTGTATCCTCCCTCATGGTGACGTGGTGGTTGTCTTGGATGTGAGCTAGGACGTCTGGATGGCCACGTTGCTGTGTGAACAGGTTTTTTGGTCCATTGGCAACTTGAAGGATGTCTGCTATGTCTTCTCTGGATATGTGCAGAACTCTTCCATCCATGGCTCTTGCAAAGCCATCTCTGTCCCTGAAAATACCAAATTCATCAGGTGTTAGTGAAACATTCCTGATATCATAGGAATCATGAAATCGAGATTGAGCTCTGGTTAGTATCGTCCTCTAGTGTCATCGTCACGTAGTTGGATCACTCCCCTCCTTCTAGCGCCAAACTGTTAGGCTATTTTTGTGTAAGATCGTTTTAGTACTACGGAACACTAGAGAATTTATATAACAGAGTTGTATATCGATAGCAAAGAGATGTTATTGAGTTATTGATCGGGACTACAACGTTTTGGTGGTGTATGAACCCTAGTTCTAGTCACCTAAACTCTAAGTCCCGAATAGTCGATCCCTTATTCTAGGATTTGGGCTCCTCTTTTATAGTTCTAGATGTCGGCTTCAAGTAGTAGAACTCTTCCATAATCGGAAAAATGGAAGTTTCCCCTTAGGTGGAAAACTTCTATTTTGCTTCAAGGGGTCGGTCCGATCAAGGGGGTTGGACCTAAGGCAGGGGTCGGTCTCTGGTTCTCCTTGAGCAAAGGTTCGGAAGTCGAGGACCTATCCAGAAGCTGGAGAAAACTTATTTCTGGATATTTTTCCCCAACATATGCATCAGTGTTGGCCGCAGGGGCGTTCCCTATTAGAGTTTTCTCAATGTTGTCAACGTTGATATTCTCATCGTGAGGTGGTTTATTGTATTGATGTTTCCAGACATATTTGACCAATTGTTTTGCGGCTATGTGTAAGATTGATCTGATATCCCCCTTCTTTCTGTGCAAAACTGTGGGAACCAAAATTCACACTATCGATTTTAGTTAACGAAGGAAAGTATAGAATTCTCATCTTTCTTTGAGGGTCTAGATTTCTGCAAAACCAACGACAAGTGATTAAATTATTAATAAAAACAAAATAACAAAGTATGAATTTGCGAATAAAGAGAAAGAGCGTTATGATTCTTACAACAGGTTGTAAAAGCTACAGCTGCAAGAGCTGCAACCACCTAAATCCTTAAACCCATTTGAGTCGAAGCTCGATAAAAAAATGAAATTGCTAAAAGAATCTTATTTCTGTCTCTTTGTGTACTTCGCCTAGATCCTCTATATATATGTTTCCAAGGTCGACTGTCTTTCCTATTCCGCTCTTATTTAAGTTTATCTTTTCTGCGAAGATCTTTCCTTATCTTTCCAAAATCCATGTTTATCTTGTAAACTTCACATTTATCATATTCCCCTATTTTATTTATCAAGGTGATGTGCTCAAATTACCTCAAGAGAAACTCCCTCAAATAAGAAATCTATTTCAGTACTTAAGGACTGTACCACATTTCTCGATATCTCACACAATAGACTTTACCTTTAGATCAAGCTAGGTTAAATCATATAAAGCGATAAATAAGAAAGCCGTAAATATAGGAGTTGTTGTTTGATGGAAGGAGAGTGGTAGACTTAGAAATTCATTCATGTTATCAGAACAATAATCCCTAGATCCTAAGGGTTTGTTCATAAAAAGCAAATTCATTCATGTTATCAAATTCATATAAGCAAATAAACCAGCTCTCACAGGCACTAACTAATAAGATGCCTGGAATCATGTGATGCCAGCTCTCACATGTGAATTTTTGAAGGAGTGTCGATCGATACTATAGTATGAGTGTTGATGTATACTCCTTCCAGACAACCGATATTGAACCGATTTAATTTGTACACTAAGATATATTCAGGTAATAGACCATGCTCTCGTGTGCGCCTAACTGTCCTATGGTCATAGATCCGGTTAGCTATTCTAGAACCCAAGGCAGTAAGATCAATTCTATGAAGAATCCTATTAAATCACCCTGGCAGTTCTATATTCAGAAGTTCATTCAAAACCATAGAAAACATAAACCTAGCAGGTGGACCTATTCAGAAGTAATATTTGTCATAGAAATCAACATAAGTCATAATGGATATATATAAATATATATATATATATATATATATATATATATATATATATATATATATATATATGTATATATATATATATATGTGTGTATATATATATATGTGTATATATATATTTATAATAACAATAAAACCAAAACCAATGAAATGCCAAAAAGATTTTGAAAGAGTTCCAGTCTTCTCTTCTAACCTATAACTATGAATAAAAGAAATTTTAGAAAGAGGGCATAGCCTAAACAATTGCATAGAAAACACATATATAATGTTACAAGTCGGCCATGGGTATTCTGGTAATTTGTGGTGACTTTTTGCTAAATTTCGTCACAAAATAGACTCGGCCCAGTATTTTGGCATCAGTGTCGAGTGACACCAAGGTCTGGGTGTGGATTGACACTCCATATCTTCGACAACTTCCTTTCGTGAGACGGACGTACCACTCTTAGGGAAAACGAGCATAACTTTTGATCTAATTGTCAAATGGACTTCAAACCAGTGGCATTAGAAAGCTAACTCAAATATCTATCTTTTTCAGAAGATCGACTTAATCCCACCGTGGGAAAGCCTCAATCCATAGCTAAACTTTGGATGTATTTGTAAAGTTCTGCACCTCAAAAAGCTCAAGAATCACCAAAGCTCTCCAAAACGTGCATGAACCTGGAAATACTCTAAAATAGACTCAAACCCATATAAAGTGACTCAGTAAAGGACATATAACATGGCCTAAAAGTGGTAAATTCTATGGTATATCACCAAGTCGAGTAAACCGTCATTGCTATTCCAGCATGTTCTTACTTTAAATCCTAAGTTGGATTTCTTTATTTTTATGTCATTTTGGACTGTTTTACAACTTACTGGTTTTTATCATTTTTCTCAGAAAATCTTCAATTTTTCCGATGTACGTTTTTATATCGTTGGTCTTATTAAACGATGAAAATCAATTAATTTAGTCGAAAATACCATGTTGTTTGACTTAACATTTTATGAGAAAACAATGTCTTGATTGTTTTCTTCATAAAGTCTCAACAGGATTGCAACGAAACAAAAGACATTTCAAACTTGATTTAAAGGAGAACATAATGGGAGCCTAATTGGGAGATGAGAACATAATGGGAGCCTAATGAAGTATCAATGGTGACCTAGAATGAGGAGAGAGAGAAAGGCGATATGGAATAAGGAGAGAGAGAGAGAGAGAGAGAGAGAGAGAGAGAGAGAGAGAGAGAGAGAGAGAGAGAGAGAGAGAGAGAGAGAG
Organism: Raphanus raphanistrum x Raphanus sativus; assembly: GCA_019705995.1. Taxonomy (NCBI): domain Eukaryota; kingdom Viridiplantae; phylum Streptophyta; class Magnoliopsida; order Brassicales; family Brassicaceae; genus Raphanus; species Raphanus raphanistrum x Raphanus sativus. The sequence goes on from JADEVD010000012.1 coordinate 994,573, forward strand.
AGAGAGAGAGAGAGAGAGAGAGAGAGAGAGAGAGAGAGAGAGAGAGAGAGAGAGAGAGAGAGAGAGAGAGAGAGAGAGAGAGAGAGAGAGAGAGAGAGAGAGAGAGAGAGAGAGAGAGAGAGAGAGAGAGAGAAGGGCTACATGTAGTGAGGAGTTGTTGTTTCAAGGAAGGAGGGTGATAGACTTAGGGATTCATTTAAGTTATCTGAACTGTAATCTATGGATGCTAAGGGATTGATCCTAGAACTCAAATTCATATCAGCAAGTAAACCAGCTCTCAGATGTGCTAACTAATTAGATGCCTTGAATCATGTGATTCCAGCTATCACATGTGAACTTAAGAATAAGTATCAATCGATACTATAGTACGAGTGTTGATCGATACTATAGTATGAGTGTTGATCGATACTCCTTTCAGACAAGCGTTTAGAACCAATTATATTTATTCACTATGTTTAGAAACCAGCTTTCGTGAGCACCTAATAACCTAGTTGAGTAGAATTATATTCTGGTAATTGACCATGTTCTCACGTGCACCTAACTATCCTATGATCATGGTTCTAGTTATCTACTATAGAACACAAGCAATAAGAGCAATTCTGTGAAGGATCCGATTAAATCATCATGGGAGTTCTATATTCAGAAGTTCATTCAAAACCCTATAAAATCTAAACATGGCAGGTGGAACTATTCAGACATGATATTTGTCACATAAATCAACTGAAACATAGATGAATCAATATAAATAATAAAACCAAAACCAATAGAGTTCAAAGAGTACTTTGAATGAGTTCCTCTCTTCCCTCCTAACCTAAAACTATGAATAAATAAAGTTTAATAGGGAGCATACCCAAAACAATGACTTAGAAATCACATATTTAGGGTCATAAGTTGGTCAAGGGCATTATGGTAATTTGTGGTGACTTCTGGCTTAAGTTGGTCCTAAAATTACTCGTCCCCGTCTTCAGGCATCAGTGTCGAGCGACACCAAGGTCTGCGTGTTGATCAACACTCCTTCATATGTTCAACAGTTTCCTCTCGCAAGGAGGACATACTACTCTTCATTAAAAAGCATATTTTTATCTAGACGTCAGATGGACTTCAAACCAGTGGTATTGGAAAACTAACTCAAAGATTTATCTTTTTTTAAAGATAGGCTCAAACGCATTGTGGGAAGGCCTCAATGCGTAGCTAAACTTCGGATGTATTCGTAATGTTTTGCACCTCAAAAAGCTTCAGAATCACAAAAGTTCTCAAAAACATCCATGAACCTGAAAAATACTCTAGAATGACTCAAACTCATATAATCGACCAATAGAGGACATATAACATGGCCTAAAAGTGGTAAATTCTATGGTATATAACCAAGTCGAGTAAACCATCATTACTATTTGGGCATGTTCTTTCTTTAAATCCCAAGTTGGATTTCTTCTTGTTTTATGTCATTTTTGAATGTTTTACAACTTATTCGTTTTTACCAATTTTTCGGAAATTATTCAATTTTTCAGATGTATGTTTTTATATTGTTGGTCTTACTAAATGTTGAAAATTAATTCATTTAGTCAAAAATACGATGGTGTTGAGTTAACCGTTCTCGACTCGTCGTATGAAGAATCAATGGCGACATAGAATGATGAGAGAAGAAAGTCGCATTGAATGAAGAAATAGATAGAAGGGCGACATGGAATGAGGAGAGAGAGAGAAGGAAGACTTGGAGTAAGACTTGTTGTTTGATGGAAGGAGGGTGCTAGAATTAGAGATTCGTTCAGGTTAACAGAACTATAATCTCTAGATGCGAAGGGTTTGATCCTAGATCTCAAATTCATATAAGCAAGTAAACTAGCTTGAACTATAATCTCTAGATAATAAGGGTTTGATCCTAAAACTCAAATTCATATAAGTGATACTGCTCAAATTACCCTATAGAGCTTACTCTCTCAAATAAGAGGTTCAGCTGTAGTACTTAGGGATCGAATCACGAGGAGCTAGGGAACCAATTAAATCTAGTCAATTAATCATTCCTAGGTGAAGTTGGTTTTAATGATGAAATGTAAATGACAATCCTAAAATGAGTAAGGTATTTGCTCTAACTAACAATATGGTGGTTGTTTAAATGATAATGAAGAGTGCTAGACTTAGGGCTTTTTCAGGAATGGAGATTATAATATCTATAAATGCTTAACAAGTTGCTTGCATGATACTAAAGAACTCAGCCGCTTAAAACTCAGTGATGTCTCACTGGTTAAATAATCTAGATCTCTGATCTCAACTGTCGTCTCTGTTGACACGAAAAAGAGTCGATCGATATCCTTTAGAGATATCGAGCGATACACCTTTCGCAGCGCCGATAGATTCACATGTCTGGATATCGATCGACGGCTTCTAGATATACCTAGGCGTGAGCCGATAATGAACACTAGGTCTCAAGGAGGGCGGTTAGCTCTTCTCCAAGGAGAACACTAGTTCAAACAGATAATTCAATATATCAAGGATCCTAGTGATCTATGCTCTAGTTAGCTACTCTAGAACAAGCATAGGGTGCAATCTATTTGATGAATATCACAACTTAGCAATTATAGTTTGGGGCTAATCTCAAAGACCTATTTAAACCCTAGATCTAACAAGTAGACTACTCAGACATAGCTAAGTAATTCATAACACAAGATAGGTAAAAGAAATGCATTAGATAGAGAATAGAAAACAAATGGAGTTCAATCACAAATATCTCAATGATCTCTCCAATCTCTCAAATCATATAAAACTCTAGATTTCTCTCACACTCTCTGCTTGCTTCTGCCTTCAAAAGCTTTTCAAGACTTGTTTTCCGTCAAAAACACTTAGCAGGAATATTTAAGCATTTCCATTAGGTTAAAAACTCGCCAGGGGCAATCTCGTAATTTGGTGAAGTCTTTGTGAAGTAGTCGGCTAAACCATTTCGTCCTCGATATCGATCGACAACACTAGATGTGTATCGATAGATTATAATCTTCTAGTACGCGGATCTTCTCAGCTACATCGATCGACAATTCTGGATGAGTATCAATCGATTCTTATCACAATGTTAACTTCCGACTTAGTCTTGTATGGTCAACTCAGGTGTATTATCTCTTGTACTCCAAAATGCTCCAAAAGCATCACTTTATCATGAAATGCTCCTGAACCTGAAAACATACCTAACAGGCTAGAAAACACATTAGTTATATAATAAAATACTACTATACCATGGTAGAAAATGGGTGAAATCCATGGTATATCAACTCCCCCAGACTTACTCCTTTGCTTGTCCTCAAGCAAAAACTAGTAGTCTTTGGAAAAAGTTTGAAAACAGTAGGACTCAAAGATTCAAAATATTGAAGTCATCACTCTATGGGTTCGCAATTTATATCTAAACATCCTAATCATAGAAGTTCATTATGCCTTATCCTAGCTTAGCAACCAAATTCATCTAGTCCACAACTTAGCAAATCTTATCTGACATTCCCCTCTACTAACCTCATTTCTTAACATAAAATAAAAGTGCAGGCTTTACCTTGGGAGTATCGATCAAAGGACACATAGATTCAACTCAAACAAGTATCTGAACACACAGGTAGTCTTCTCTGATCCCTTTCTCCCCTCATCTCTCTTCTCTGAATCTCTTGTTAGTTTCAATTTCAATAGGTTTTGATGCCACAAAGGTCATCTAGTCTATCTTATTGACATTTGCATTTGTAACTCATACATTTTGACAAAGTGTAGTGAATAATGGGGTCTCAGCTAATTTACCTATCCCTCGTTTCCACAATGTGTGATCATCCCTGAGATTTAGAATAATGGGGTCGCAGGAGACATTCCTACCCCTCTGCCTCTCAAGAAATCATTTCAATCTTTTATAACATAAAACTTAGATCTTTGAGATGCCGAAGAGAGATAAGGAAGGGAACCAGAAACACACAGACTTTTTACCTTCCAGACTTATAAGAGGATTCCGATCCAGTGATTACCAAGCCCCAAGACAAGCAAATCAAGTCAGTATTAGTGTTGGAGGTCAGCTTTGGTTCCTTCAAACAATCTTAGCTAGTGTATATATGTGACAGTTTGATCCACTTTAGCATCTTTAGTACTATCTGCAATGAGTAAATCTAGAATGGTGCTAAAGAGTGGTTAGAAAATCAAGTATAAATCTATATCAATGTCCCCTTTTTAGTCCTTATGCGAAAACTAATTTTGAAAACATTTTTAATAAAAACCAAAATAAAAACACATATTAGTAAACTCCCCCCCAGACTTAAATTACACTGTCCCAGTGTAACACAGCCGGAGTGAATAAATAAATAAATCATAAGTACTCAATGTAACAAGATAGAACGACTAAACTTGACCGATATGGCGTCGATCGATGCGTAAAGATGTATGTCGATCGTAATTAATGGTCGTGTGCTGTCGAGCGATGTGAATGAATTGTGTCGGTCGACGTAATCATCATTCTACTTGGATCTTTAAAAATCTGCAAAAACAAATGCGAAAAATAAAATAAAAATGTAAAAATAACTTAAAAATAAAATAAAAGAAAACCTAATAGTGGGTTGCCTCCCACTCAGCGCTTTGTTATAGTCATTTAGCTTGACTTTTGTGGTATGTGACTCAGTTGTGGTGGAAGCAGTTGTTTGCTGGTGGGCAAATGTCTCCTTCATCTTTGGACACAGTAGCAGTGAAACTTCTTGTGGCATCATCTGATCTTGTCCATCCATGATGTATATTTGCTAAATTGGCTTTGATGACTTGTAACCTTCTGTCTAAATCTTCCATGTCGAACTGATGTTGGTAGAAATCAATTGTTGAATGCTCGGACAGTTCTTCATGTTGTAATGTGTCATGCTGGTCATGAGTCTCCTGATCTCGGTCTGCCAAGGACTCGGTGTCGATCGATGCTACAACGTGTGCGTCAGTCGTTTTGCTGAGAGTTCTGTCGGTCGATCTAGTGGTAACTGTGTCGATCGATTCTTAATGTTGACCTTGGTACTGCATAGCACGTATCTCGTTCTTCAATAGACGAGTAGTTCTGCATAGGCTGTTCACTCTTTCGTTGAGAGTGTCGTCAATGTCATCACATCTCCCGTTGAGTCTCTCCTCCATAGCATTCATAGCTTCGTATAGCTCGTGTTTGATCTGATCAACTTCTGCTGCTGTGTATGCTGTCTGCGCTGGTGGTTGATCGATGTCGATCGATATGGGTCTGAGCATGTCGATCAATGTCGCGTTTCTGTCACGAAGACCAAGATGGTCTTGAACTATGCCAATGTCTTGTTGCAATTCGTTCAACTGTTGTGACAGTGTATCCAGGTATCGCATGATAGGTGAACTGTAGTGATTGTGCCTTTCCTCATATGATTTCATCATATCCTCCATTGCTGTGAACCTTGTGTCGATCGATGGTGAAGACTGTGTGTCGATCGACGGAACAGTAGCATTCTGAGTCTGACCTTTCTCGCGAATTGTTGCCAACTCTTTCTTTATAAGATCAATCCTCTTGCTTAACAATTCGACATTGTTGTTGAGAGGGCTGTAGACGTCTCCAATCCGTGTATTGATGTAAGCAATCTCCCATTCGTCTCTTTTAGGCGATGAACATTCTGGCTGGTCATTGGATGTAGTCTTGCCGATGTCGATCGATGGTGCAGGTGCTGTGTCGATCGATACTGGTGGCGTAGTTTCCTTCTCAAGCATGGTTCTAATGCTCTCAATCTCCATTCTTAGCACTGCCATATCCCTTTGGAGAGCTTCATAGCTGTGATCCAAAGGCTGGAAAGTATCTTCCACCAGTGTGCGAAAGTCTTCCTCCGGGTGTGCCTTAGCTCCCCACACATCAGTCAACATTTCATCTATCTCCTCTCTACTGTAGGGTACTGGTGCTGGTCTGTATGCATGGTAAGGGTGTGCATGTTCTGGAAGGCGTAAGCAATTCTTCTGAAAAAGAGATGCTCTCTCCAGGATTCTTCTTATGTGCTCCTTGGTAACAAGGATGATTTCACCATCAAACTTCCCTAGCATGTCCAAATTCATCTCTGCGGACACCAAATTCATCCTTCTCTTCCCATTTGAATCTTCTGGATCCGCTGGAATCAAAGGCACGTCGTCCAAACTCCATACGTCTGTCGGTCGATCTGACTCTTGCGCTGTCGATCGATCTGGGTAACTCTCCGTCGATCGATGGTGATGTAACGATATTGATCGATGGTGAACTCCTATGTTGACCGAAACTTTGAGGAACTGTATCCTCCCTCATGGTGACGTGGTGGTTGTCTTGGATGTGAGCTAGGACGTCTGGATGGCCACGTTGATGTGTGAACAGGTTTTTTGGTCCATTGGCAATTCTCTGGATATGTACAGAACTCTTCCACCCATGGCTCTTGCAAAGCCATCTCTGTCCCTGAAAATACCAAATTCATCAGGTGTTAGTGAAACATTCCTGATATCATAGGAATCATGAAATCGAGATTGAGCTCTGGTAAAGGAATCGATCGATGGTGCAGTGGTGGTGGCGATCGATGATGATCGTCTAGCTGCATGGTTGGATTGATTGTTCTTGATGTTGCAGTTCTCCATGGTGATGTTGCTAGTTGCTGGAGGCTGCTGGGTATGAATTGTTGAAGTTTGAAATTTCGTGGCTGATGTTGACAACTTTATATACCCATATGTTGTCCTAATCGGTGAAATTCCGATTTTGTCCTTTAAGTCGTATGAGTCAATATCGATCGATGTGATGCTGGCGTTGTCGATCGATGGACGATGTCGTTTTGCTGGGTGAAGTAGATAATTGATAGATGGTGGGCGGTGGATGTCGATCGATTTTGGAAAACGATTTGCAAATCTATCATTCTCCATGTAGTTTTCCCAAGGTCTTTCTTCCCAATAATCTTCATCAAATTCTTCACTGTGGTTTCCACTGTGGGAAGATCTGGCTGTATCTACTGCAAAACTTTCATGAAATCCGCTATCTGCCCAACTTCTTACTGAGTAATCATCTTCTATGATGTTGGGTTGGATGGCGAAATTTGAGTACCAATGATCTGGTAAATCGAGTTCATCATCTGGTGTGCCCCTGTCGATCGATAATCCATGGTTGGTGTCGATCTCTTCTGACTCGCTGGTGTCGATCGATGATGTAGAGAGGTTGTCAATCGATCCCGAGTACTCTGTTTCGTACTCTACTTCACAATGACAAACTGCAATGATACCAAGATCATCTTCTTTTTCCACGGTTTTGGCTGGTGGTTTACCAAGTTTGTCAGGGTCGTAGTGGATATCTGGATCTATCATAGTCAAGCACATCCTGTTGGTGTTCATGTCACATACAGCTCCTACTATAGCCAGAAATGCTCTTCCAGGTAAGAGGGAAGAGTTCCAATTTAACTTGATATCTAGGACATGAAAATCCACAGGGATAATTGCATTACCAATCTGCACTTCCAAGTCTCTGATCAAGCCTCCAGAATTTTTCTGAGTGTAGTCCACAAATGTGAAGATCTCTGGTGAAGGCTCTACTTTCAGACCCAGATGGTCTGCCATAACCTTTGGTAAGATGCTGACTGAAGAACTAGTATCACAAAGTGCATGAGGAAACTCAATCCCTTTTACTACACAGGGTATTGCAAACATCCCATGATCACTCTTCTTCTTCAATGTGATCCTCTTCCTCATATCTTCTCTGACATTGTCAAACATTCTCCTAATGTCATTTTCAGTCTCCCTTGTTTCTCTGAAGAACATCCACAATCTACTTGTGAAGTAAACCTCCTCAAATGGTTTCTCTAGTGGGATTCTGATAACTCTCTTAGTAAAACCATCTATCTCCTTTTCATTAGCTTCCCTCTTAAGGTTCTTAGGAGTTTTCTCCTTTCTACTCCTTAACCTTCTTCCTTCAGTTCCCTCTGATGTTGGTGTAGTGTCTGAAGGGTTACTAATAGTCTCTGCAGGGTCAGTTTGTGGTTTCGGTGTGGGTCAGAGTGCATTGATTCGGTTGCTGTCAATCGATGGCAGTTGCACTACGTATGTGAGAGGTGCGTGTCGATCGATAGGTGAAGTAAAGGGTCGATCGACGCGTGTCTCATCTTTGTGTCGATCGATGAGTGGCTCGTCTCGTCGGTCGATATCTTCGTAGGTGGGTGTGGGTGGATGTGGATGCGAAGCCATGAATTCGGCATGTGTCAAAATCCTAACCGCGTTGCAACCTGCAGTCGTATCTGGAAATGATATTGTTTGTGTCAATCGATGTGGACTAGTTGGTGTCGATCGACACCATTGTGATCCTTCGAAACTTAGTGAACTTTCCACTTCGAAATATCCTTCTTGAAGCTTCTCATGCTTCACCACTTGCCAGAAATCATCATCTATAATGGCATTCACGTGGTGTTTCATGCTTCCTTCTCTTACTTTATTAGAAGTTCTAATTCTCCTGATAGAGTCTTCAGTTTGGACAATTTGTGTCTCAAGCTTCCTAACTTGAGTACAAATGGTGTCTATCCTTGTGTTCAGATTGTTGAAGACAGAGTCAATCTTTCCATTGAAATCCACTGTAAGCTTCTGCTGTCCTTCAAAAACTAAATCAATCAGGGCATCAAACTTACTCTCCTGGGTGGGTGGTGGTGGGTTTTGGTAAGCTGAGTTGCCATAGTTCCTGGTGTTGTTGAAAGGTTTCTGATACTGTGAACTCTGGTTGTAGTTAATCTTCTGACCACTGCCAAAAAAGTTTCTGTTTCCACTCTGGTTTCCAAATTTCTGAAATCTAGTACCTCCAATGTAGTTCACATCTTCCTTTGTATCATCTTCTCTAGCCTCTCCTTCTTCAGTTGAGCAGACTGGCTTCCCCAGAAATGCATGTAAAGCATCTATCTTAGCTCTGACTTCATTCATCTGGTCCTCCCCGATGGCTGCAACAGATTTCTTCTTATCAGAGTCAGTGTTCTTGGTGCTGCTGGTGTTGGCTAGGTTCTTAATAAGTCTCACAGCCTCTATTGGATTCCTGGTATTGAAGTTCCCCTCGCTAACAGTATCAAGAGCCATCTGATACCTCAAGGCGATACCTCTGTAGAAAGGGCTTAGCAACTGCACTTTATTGAATCCATGGTGTGGACAGTCTCGCTGGTAGAACTTAAATCTGATCCACGCGTCTTTAAAATTCTCACAGGCTTTTGCGTGAAAGTGGCGATTTTGCTCCTTAAGTCTTCAGCACGTGCCTCATCAAAGAAATTACGCAGGAAGGCGTTTTTGATGTCGGCCCAGGATGTCAGTGATCCTGTAGGTAGCTGCTTGAGCCAGTGTGAAGCTTCTCCAGTCAGTGAGTATTTGAAGAGCTTGCAGAGTAGGTAGTCCTCAGGGACTCCGTCCATTACGAATAGCAGCTATAAGATCCTCGAACCTCTCCATATGGTCCATAGGATGCTCGTGTGATAACCCAGAGTAAGGTATCCGTGACACGAGAGAGTAGTACTGAGGCTTGAGCTCGAAGTTCGGCTTCTGAATCTCTGGAAGTCGAATTGCTGATCTGTTGGTGTAGTACTCATCAGGACGATTGTAGTCTGCCAACGATCGTGTTTGAGCTTCTCCTGTAGCCTCAACTTCTTGCTCAGGGATTATGTTTCCCTGTGCATCTATCTTCTGACTTGTTGCAGTACGCAGATGACCATCTTGGTCATACAGGTTTCCATTCTCGCCCTGCGTGAGAATAACAATCGCAACCATGCCTTGCGGGTTAGTATCGATCGATGTACGGTGGGCAGTGTCGAACGATGTGGATCGGCGAACGGTATCGGCCGACGGTGCTGTCTGAGTATCTGTCGACGGTTGAACGTGAATATCAGTCGACGGTACTGCGGTTCTGTCGATCAATGCGGAGCGTAGGTCTTTGCGGATTGAACGTTCCAAGTGTGCATGATCTTCTGAGAATAGTAGTTGATTTCCCTTATTACTTCTAGTACTGCTGGGCATGTACCTGAAAAGAAAAGAAAAAAAATTTATCAGAAAAAGGTAAAGAAAAAGAAAAACCTAAAATTGATAAAATTAAATCTAATAGCGATCAAAGCTACCCGGCAACAGCGCCAAATTTGATACTGCTCAAATTACCCTATAGAGCTTACTCTCTCAAATAAGAGGTTCAGCTGTAGTACTTAGGGATCGAATCACGAGGAGCTAGGGAACCAATTAAATCTAATCAATTAATCAATCCTATGTGAAGTTGGTTTTAATGATGAAATGTAAATGACAATCCTAAAATGAGCAAGTTAGTTGATCTAACTAACAATATGATAGTTGTTTAAATGATAATGAAGAGTGCTAGACGTAGGGCTTTTATAATATCTATAAATGCCTAACAAGTTGCTAGCATGATACTAAAGAACCCAGCCGCTTAACACTCAGTGATGTCTCACTGGTTAAATAATCTAGATCTCTGATCTCAACTGTCGTCTGTTGACCAGAAAAAGAGTCGATCGATACACATTTCGCAGCGCCGATCGATTCACCTGTCGTGATATCGATCGACGGCTTCTAGATATGCCTAAGCGCGAGCCGATAATGAACACTAGGTCTCAAGGAGGGCGGTTAGCTCTTCTCCAAGGAGACAACTAGTTCAAACAGATAATTCAAGATATCAAGGATCCTAGTGATCTATGCTCTAGTTAGCTACTCTAGAACAACCATAGAGTCCAATCTATTTGATGAATATCACAACTTAGCAATTATAGTTTGGGGCTAATCCCACAAACCTATTTAAACCCTAGATCTAACAAGTAGATTACTCAGACATAACTAAGCAATTCATAACACAAGATAGGTAAAAGAATTGCATTAGATAGAGAATAGAAAACAAATGGAGTTCAATCACAAATCTTTTAATGATCTCTCCAATCTCTCAAAACATATAAAACTCTAGCTTTCTCTCACACTCTCTGCTTGCTTCTGCCTTCAAAAGCTTCTCAAGATTTATTTTCCATCAAAAACAGTTAGCATGAATATTTAAGCATTTCCATTAGGTTAAAAACTCGTCAGGGGCAATCTCGTAATTTGGTGAAGTCTTGGTGAAGTAGTCGGCTAAACCATTTCGTCCTCGATATCGATCGACAACACTAGATGTGTATCGATCGATTATAATCTTCTATTACGCGGATCTTCTCAGCTACATCGATCGAAAACTCTGGATGAGTATCGATCGATTCTTATCACAATGTTGACTTCCGACTTGGTCTCGAATGGTCAACTCGGGTGTATTATCTCTTGTACTCCAAAATGTTCCAAAAACATCACTTTATCATGAAACACTCATGAACCTGAAAACATACCTAACAGGCTAGAAAACACATTAGTTATATAATAAAAATACTACTATACCATGGTAGAAAATGGGTGAAATCTATGGTATATCAATAAGCAAGTAAACCAGCTCTCGCATGCTCTAACTAGTCAGATGTCTAGAATCATGCGATTTCAGCTTTTGCATGTGAACTAATGAATGTGTGTCAATCGATACTATAGTAGGAGTGTAGATCGATACTCCTTCCAGACAAGCGTTAAGAACCCATTCAATTTGTTCACTATGTTATGTACACAGCTTTCGTGTGCGCCTAACAACCTAGCTTAGTAGAATTATTTTCTGGTAATAAATTGTGCTCTCTTGTGCTCCTAACTATGCTATGATCATGGTTCTAGTTAAATACTCTAGAATACAAGTAGTAAGATCAATTCTGCGAAAGATTCTATTAAATCACCTTGGCCGTTCTATATTCAGAAGTTTATTTAAAACCCTATAAAACTTAAACATAGCAGGTGGATTTATTCATACATGATATTTTCATATAAATCAACTGAAATCTTAGATGAATATATATATATAAATAATAAAACCAAAACCAATGAGTTCAAAGAGGATTTTGAGGGGGTTCCTCTTTTCTCTCCTAATCTAAAAATATTAATAATATAGTTTAGAAAGAGAACATAGTCTAAACGCTGGCTTAAAAGTATATATATATGGTTTTAAATCTGGTAGGGGCATTCTAGTAATTTGTGGTAATTTATGGCTTAAGTTGGTTATAAAATAGATTTGGTCCCGTCTTCTGGCATCAGTTTCGAGTGACATTAAGGTATGTGTATCGATCGACACTCCTTCATATCTTTGACAACTTTTGATTTAACCGTTAAATGGATCTCAAACTAGTGGCATTGAAAATATAACTCAAAGATCTATCTTGTTTAAACCAATCAGCTTAATTGTACTGTGGAAAATGTAAGTGCAAAGACGACACAAACAATAGTACTACAGAAGATAAATCAAGAGAGACAATACACAAGCACACACCAATTGCTTTATTAGAAATCGCCTTGTAACCCCTATTACAAGCTATGCTTAACCAGCTTTACATGTCTAGTGTTACACCCTAACACACGCCACTGAACAATTCCTAAGCAACCCTAGCTTATGTCTCTCCTCCGTCAAGTACTTCAGCCACTGCTTCAGCACGACCCAAAACACCTCCAAGAGCTTCTCTCTCTATAAGATCAGCCTCCGTGTCTCTATTTCTCTACAGACGACCACATAGCTATCTTATATTAGTCTCCACGTTCCCGAAACCCTAGTCTCCAAGGAACCACAATATGGACATCTTCCATATCAATAAGTGCAACTTTCCTTTTCTTGGAATGCACTTATTCCTCTTTCTTTAATTCATAAACTTGCTCCCCAAGTTTATTCCTCTTTGCCGTTTCTCCAAGATACTCCCTTGCTCTTCAAGTCTACACGACTCCAGCTCAGCATCTCGACTCCACATGGTCTTCACCACTTCACACGACGTCTGCTTCAACAACTGCGTCAGCGACTACTTCAGGGCGGACATCTTTACATCAACAATCTCCCCCTTTTAGCTCTGTGTGCCAATCAAGCACAACCTTCTTCTGGTTCAACAACCACGTTCCCCACCTGGAAAATTCCACGTCAATTGTGCTTTTCTCCCCCACGAGATGTGCACCACAACATGCTTTTCTCCCACCACGAGACAAGCATCATCTATTTCAGTACGTCCATCACTATGCTCTTCTCCCCCATGAGATATGCACTCCTTGGACAACGTCACCATTCTCCCCCTGCTTAATTGCATACTAAGCTAAAACAGATGCTTAGATGTCAAGCCTTACAGACACACCTGTCTGCTACTGCATCACGATCTGACGCACTTGTCGAGCTACCTCTTGACCCACTTCTGTTGAGGACCTGGCTTCCTTCATGCGTCGTCTCCATGACCATGAGCCCTTCCTCATCCACCCCGAGTGCCCTCTGCACTCGTTGCTATAGCCTTGGAGTGATTTCACTATCACCCTCCTGAAGATCACCTCGCATCACTTCCTGATGTACTTCGATCTCCTTCCCATTTGTGCTATGGACAACTCCGTGTCCTAGCTCCAGACTTGATGCTTCTTGATCTTCATCAAGATCACTCCTACCAGAGCTGCATCCTTCTTCTGATGTCTTCTCCTTGATCTCATCAAGTAAGCCACTCTTGGCTACAGACACCTCTTCAACCCTCTTGGGTTTAGTGAACGCCTTGTTCACCCTCTTGGCCATGTTTCTGCTCTTCTCTCGAGCAAAACACTCCATCTTCTTGTGTCCAACCTTCCCACAGAACCAGCAACACATCCGATGTTGCTTCTTCTTTGGCCTGACACAGTTGCTGATGCACCGATCAGTCTCCTTCCTTGTACCAGCTGCACAACCATGCTTCAGAACCTCTTGTCTGACCTTCATGTTGCTGCACTGATGTAACACTTTCGGCTTGTTACTCACAGCTCCGCGCTGTAGTACTTTCTGCCGCACTTCTTGTCGTACGTCCCGACGCACTTCTTGACAAGTCTCTTTGGCTACACCTTTTGATGTGCTTCCACGCACAAAATGTGACAGCCTCTTCTGTACTTCCTTAGTACTCTCAACTTTCCTAAGCTTGCTAACCTCCTGCTCCAGAGACTCATTCTTCTCTTTTACAGCCGCAAGTTCCTCACGAAGTTCCTCAAGCAGCTCGTTGTGCTTCTGAGCCACATCCTCCAATCTCAAATTCTGATCCTTGACCCTCAACCACTTGTTAAGAAGCACGTGATACTCCCCATCATCTGTGCTGAGATCTGAATCAGAGGATACACTAGATCCCTCCTTGCGTGCACCAAATGCAACAAGATTCACCTTTCCATCTTCTTCAGACTCTGAATCATCAGACGACTGCAATGGACTACCTTTACCCTTCCTTGAGTTTGGACATTCACGCCGTGTGTGTCCAACACCTCTACACTCAGAGCACTTGAGCTCTCTTTGTTGTACCAACGGACAGTTAGCCCTTGACCAACTCCTTCACACTCGTAGCACTTGAGACCTTCTCTTCTTCTGCTACTGTCACGATCACCTCCCTGGCGACCAACCTGATTCCCCCCACCTGAGAAATTCATCCTCTTGCCAAAATTCCTAGCCAACATGAACATGGCATCTTCAAGCTTCTGAATTTTCTCTGCATCCTTGTCAACTACAAGAGTTATACTCCGTGGCATACCTCCAGATGTAGACACCGAGCCACTGCCTGTCTCCATCTCTTCCGCCTTCAGCATACCCACAACATTGTCAAACTTGAGCTCATCCGTGTTTGCAGTCATATTTAGGACCGCCTTCTGAGCTCCAAACCTTGCTGGAAGACAGCGTAGCAACTTCTTCACCAGCTTTTTCTCCTTGTACTTCTTTCCAAGTACACATGCTTCATGCACCATAGCACTGAGTTTGGCACTGAAGCTCGCCACCGTATCCGCATCTGACCACTTCAGATTCTCAAACTGCGACCCAAGATGATCCAGACGTGTCCTCTTGACACTGTCATCTCCTTCAAACGAATTCAGCAGGATCTCCCACGCCTCTTTAGCTGAAGTACTCCCCTGAATCAGCTGGAACTGCTCTACTTCAACAGCTCCGAAAATCGTCGAAAGCGCTTTTGCATTAAATTTTGATGCATTGTGCTCTGCCTCTGACAATTCCTCCTTTGGCTTAGGCTTCTTCTCATCTGTTGTGACTATGGTAGGCTCCTCCCAACCAGTCTCCACAGCTGTCCACGCATCTTCATTGATTCCTCGAATCAACTGCTTCATGCGAGCCTTCCAATGACCATACTGGTCCGTTTTCAACACGATTGCCTTCTGCACAGAAATAACCGTGTCCATCTTCACCTCTAGGATCACACCAGTAACTTAGGTGACCCGCTCTGATACCACTTGTAAGTGCAAAGATGACACAAACAATAGTAGTGCAGAAGATAAATCAAGAGAGACAATACACAAGCACACACCAATTGCTTTATTAGAAATCGCCTTGTAACCCCTATTACAAGCTATGCTTAATCAGCTTTACACGTCTAGTGTTACACCCTAACACACGCCAATGAACAATTCCTAAGCAACCCTAGCTTATGTCTCTCCTCCATCAAGTACTTCAGTCACTACTTCAGCACGACCCAGAACACCTCCAAGAGCTTCTCTCTCTATAAGATCAGCCTCCGTGTCTCTGTCTCTCTACAGACGACCACATAGCTATCTTATATTAGTCTCCACGTTCCCGAAATCCTAGTCTCCAAGGAACCACAATATGAACATATTCCGGGAACTAACACCAAATGCCCTCATGGAAAAAAACAACCTTTCTATCTCTTCTCTATTCTTCTACCCTCTTTGTGGATCCCACTTTGATCACAAATACCAAACTATCCTTCATTTCTTTAACATATTTCTTCCACATCACCATTTCTCTCATTTATTTCTCACATAAATAAATCAACAACCATGTGGGTCCAAAAGACAACCTTAACCAATCAGAAATGATTGGACCCGCATGTCTTCAAGTTTCTCACCTTCTTCTTCTTCCCACCGTGAAACTCTCTTCTCCCTCACCCTCCATTGACGATGTTGAAGCTTCAAAAACAGGTAATTCTTATCCGTTTTTGATGATTTTTTTTGTTGCATATCATTTAAATGTTGTATATATTAAGAGTATTGTAAAAACGTAAGAATTGATGAAAGTTTTGAGAGATTAAAAAAAATTTAAAAATTGTATTTATAGATTTTAGGTATATTTTATGTTCGTTTTTGAAGAAATGTTTGCTGGAATACTATTAGAAAGAAGTGCATGGATCTCGGCTAGTGTAAAAAAGAAGATTGGATGCAAATTTCAGTAGATTAAAATGGATTTTGAAAACTGTGTTTATAGGTTTCTGGTATAATTTTATCTGTTTTTGATGATTTTTTTTGGGAGTAATTTAACTAATATGATTTATATATCATGGGTAATGAAAAATCCAAACAAAATCTGACTAAAAACGTGATTAGTTACTGCAAAGATAAATTCTGTGTATTACTGATATTACTCGTATTACTATGTTTACAAAATATAACTAGTAATTCTGGTATTATTACGAGTTTTACTATGTATTGTATTGAAACAAATTAATATTAGTAAGAGAGCACTGTACAGTGTGGGAATTAAATTTAAGCTTTTTAATAATTCTAATTTGTAATTATAATTTTTTTTTATTTTAGGAAAATGCAAAATCCACATTGCACAATCATTTGTTTTGATTATGGAGGATATTATATGAAGGATGGGGCTGATACGAAATGGATTTCGGGAGATGGTGAAGGGGAAGATGAAATTCACACTATTGTCTTGAAGAAACCAGTGGAGGAGGTCACATACTCTGTTTTGGTTGAGCGTATTTGCAGGAAGATAAAGGTGGATGAATATAAGATGATAGAGAAGATTAGTTACTTTCCAATGGTAATGTATTCGAAGAAGCCATCATATATCTGTGATGATGAAGAAGTTTTTGGTTATCTAATGCAAGTAAATCAAGAGAATTGTAGAAGTGTTCTACATGTGGAGTTTAGCCAAACATATGATCACACTGATTTCTATGGCGGTCTATCGGATAGAGAGACTACTGAAAGAGAAGCTACTGGTAGAAAGGTTACCGATAGAGAGGTTACTGATAGAGAGGCTACTGATACAGAAGCTATTTATACAGAAGCTACTGATACAGAGGCGATTGATATGGAGGCTGGTGATGAGGATGGTACTGAGATGGGTGCAACTGATAATGAAGGTACTGGTGGTATGCTCACTTTATACGAAAACATTGAGATGCATGAGAATGTCACCGAAAGAGAAGCAGGAGCATCAGTTGAAGTCGCACCAATTGTCTATAAGGAGTGGGATGATGGTATGGATTTGGTTTTAGGTCAAGAATTTAGAACCAAGGAGGAAGCGAAAACTCATATTCAGACAACTTCACATCTGAACTGTTTTGAGTATGCAGTAATTAAGTCGGATACTAAGAGATATGTGATAAAATGCCGAGGAGAGAAAGAAGGCTGCAAATGGTTTGTGCGTGTGGCAAAGTTAACGGATTCAGATCTTTGGACGGTTAGATCTTACATCAAGCAGCATAGATGTTCTGTTGTTACCACAAGAACACTGCCTAATAGAAGGAGAGGCACAGCATAAATCGTTGCAGCTGTTCTGGCCCAAGATTATCCTGGCAGTTTTGACACACCACGTCCCAAAGATCTGATCGAATTGGTTCAACACAGGGTTGCTGTGGATGTGTCGTACACAACAGCATATAGAGGAAAAAAAATAGCTGCTAATAAAGTGCGCGGAACTCCTGAAGAGAGTTATTCTTTATTATATTGTTATATGCACATGCTGGAGCAGACGAATCGTGACACAGTAACTCGTGTGGTTGTGGATGAGGAAAAAAAAATTAAGTATCTGTTTTGGGCTTTGGGAGCTTGCATAGAAGGGTTCCGAGCAATGAGAAAAGTCCTCGTTGTGGATGCAACACACCTGAAGACTGTTTATGGTGGACTGTTATTTGTTGCGACTGCTCAGGATCCCGATCATCACCACTACCCAATTGCGTTTGGTGTTGCAGATGGTGAGACCTTTGAGAGTTGGTTATGGTTTATGGAACAGCTGAAATCAGTGATATCCGATGTCACTGGATTGGTGTTTCTTTCGGACAGAAACAAGGGCTTGATCAAGGCAGTACGTCTAGTGTTCCCTCAGGCCGCTCATGGGTATTGTATATGGCATTTGTCTCAAAATGTTAAAGGCTACGTCCGTAACAACAGAGATACATGTGCATTTAAGTTTATGGAGGAAGGCTGAGTTCTTGGTCCTTTATGACGCTTTTTGCAGGAAGTATCCTCGTTGTGCGGAGTATCTTGACAAAAGTTGTGAACAAAAGAAATGGGCTAGATGTTACTTTGAAGGAGATAGGTACAATGTTGACACCACCAATTCTGCAGAATCTTTTAACGGTGTTATTAGGAAAGCAAGAAAGTTCACCTTACTTCCTATGTTTGATTTTATCATTAAAAAAATCGCTGAATGGTTTAACAAGCACAGGAAGGAGGCAGCTGAAAGACCACCCTCACTAAAGCTTGTGCCTATTGTGGAGGAAGAAATGTCTAAAAGATGTGTTGATGCAGGGTTTCTTACGGTTTACGAGTTAAACAGCTTCCATCTCGAGTACAGTGTGCATGGTAGTGACGGAAAGCAATATACCGTTGATATGGCTATGAAGACGTGCACCTGTGAGCAATTTGATAAAGACAAATACCCATGTGTGCATGCAGTAGCTGCTGCCACATTCATGACAAATAAAGCGGGAAGGGAACTCCATCTATCTGAGTATTGTTCTAAGTACTATTTGGTGGAGCAATGGGCTTTGGCTTATCACATGACAATATATCCTGTTCCTCATATGTCTGGTTGGGTTATACCAGAAGAAGTTAGAAAATGAAAGTACTTCCTCAAGATTTTGAAGTCAAGAAAGGAAAACCACAAGAAACAAGGTTTCCATCAGCAGGAGAAGCTCGTGGAAGAGGAAAAAAAGGCAAAGGGAGTGGAAGAGGAAGTGGAAGAGGAAGAGGCACATGCAGGGCAGGAGGAGAAGGTATAGCAGCGTATTTTGAATGTGGAAGTGGTTCAGGTTCAGGTGTTTGATTGTTGAAATTGTGTTATTCGGACTATTAAGATTTCTGGTATTACTATGTGTTATCTAGATTACTGGATTACTGGTATTACTATGTCTTATTTGGACTACTTGTATTACTGGTTTTTCTATGTGTTATTTTGTTTACTGGATTACTGGTTTTACTATGTGTTATTTGAGCTACATATATATTTGTAGGAGTATTTATGTTTAGTATGTAGAATCGATATATATTTTATGATTATTATAAATTTGTAGACTAGTTACTTAATAAATATATAATTAAGACTATTTTTGATAGTTATTTCAACATTTTAAGAAAAACCTTTTCAGTTTTCCAAAAAACTCTCTTAACTTTCATAGTTAGTGTATGAATGGTTAGGCCATAGCAAGGAAAATCTAAAAAAATACGTATTTCTGGCAAATATGTAATGCAAATGTATTACTTAATGATAATCATAGTGAAAAAGCATTGGTTTTACTAAAAAAAAAGCTCATTTTCTCATGGTTTTACTAGATAAACCTAAAAATTCCCAAAAGATTACTATGTGTAAGGTAGTATTACTAAGTTCTTGAAGCTTACCAAGAATTACTAAGTGTAATCAAAATATTATATCTAAATATATGACGGTTGCATGTTTTACATGTGCACTTTTTATCCATGCACGTTTTACATACATACTTTTTATCCATGCACGTTTTACATGTGGTTTGCATGTTTTAAATTTTTTTTTCAAGTTTTTGAAGCCTTTTTACCAAGTTTTTGAAGTATTTTGACAAAAATTTGAGCAGAGTTTCCCCTGTAATTTCAAGTTATCACACCTGTTTTCCAAAACCATACCACAACTAGAAACATAATATAACATCCAAAAACATCCAAAAACAGAAACATAATATCCTAACAAGTTCAAGAGAAGCATTTTAGGCAGAAGCATAACATCCTAACTTAAATAATACATACATAACAGAAGCATTTTAAGCCTTTGTTTTAGGCTTCTTCTTTGGCTCTTCTAACTCATCAGTCTTTCCCTCAGTGAAAGGAGACTGCACCCATCGTGATGGTTCACATTTTCTCTTCTCCCGCAGTGGCGTACATGGTTTCAATGTAGCATCAATCTTCTTCGGCCTGCCTCTCTTCTTAGTTGTAGCTTGAGCTTTCATTTTTGCTAATCTCTCTGCTCTTGTAATCCCACCCTTCACTGCCATAACTTTGTACCCACGGCGTCTCTTAGTCCTGAGTGTTCCCACGTCTGGTTTTGCTGCTTCCCCGGACCTCGATGCTTCCTCAGGTTCACAGACAACCATGTGCCAGCCTTATTTTTCTTTCTTAGTGTAATTTTCAGCCTCTTCTTCAGGTACTTCCACCTCTTCCTCTACCATTTTTTCAGCTTCTTTCTCAGCTACTTCCACCTCTTCCTCTTTTTCAGCTTCTTTCTCAGCTACTTCCACCTCTTCCTCTACCATTTTTTCAGCTTCTTTCTCAGCTACTTCCACCTCTTCCTCTACCATTTTTTCAGCTTCTTTCTCAGCTACTTCCACTTCTTCCTCTACCATTTTTTCAGTTTCTTTTTCAGGTACTTCCACCTCTTCTTCTACCATTTTTTCAGCCTCTTCCTCTGTAATTTCTTCATCTTTTTTCTCCTCTTCACTGGAACTCTCCTCTACAGTTTCTTCATCTTTTTTTTCTTCTTCCAAAGCAATATCCTCACATTTCTTCCACATCAATCTCCTCCCCTTTCCTGGTGGTGTAATGCAATGTTTCCTTTCTTCTGCCTTAGTCCTACCACGTGGTGGTGTAGGAGTTTCCTCGAGTGGTATAGGAGTTATCAGGCGTCTCTCAGCCTCTTTCTCAGCTTCTTGTTTCTCAGCTTCTTTTTTCTCAGCTTCTTTCTCAGCCTCAAATCTTTTTCAAAATTCTTCCCCTTGTACTTTCGCTCTCTCACGAACACTATCTAGAGATTTTTCACATGATTCCTCAGCAGACTCACTGTTTCTTCCACTATTTTGCTCGTCTTCCTCTTCCTTCCCACTGTTTTCCTCGTCTTCCTCACCCTTCTCATTGTTTTCCTCGTCTTCCTCATCCTTCTCACTGTTTTCCTCTTTATCCTTCTCTGCCTCAGCCATCTCTTTATTCTTCTCTGCCTCAGCCATCTCTCCATCCTTATCATGATCTCTACCATAACTAAAATCATCCCACTGTCCATATTCCACATCCTCATTTCCCTTGCTTTCCATAGAAGTCAACCTTTCTTCTATTTTCTTACAACTTCTTTTCAAAAGTCGCTGGTTCTTCTCAAGTTCACCCATCGTCCAGTACATAGGCTCCAGCTTTGTCTCTACTGCTAAATTAATTCCAGAAAATCCTTCTTCCATGGACTTCACAAGCCTCTCTTCCAGACCTTTCAAGATCGACTCCAAACCAGAATTAGAAGATGAACCTTCTACAACTGTCACCTTTTCTTTGTCTTTCGTCTTTGTAAACACTCGTGCAGCAACATCTGACTCGTACAGTTCTTTCCACCAAATCTTCTTCTGCTTCACATTAAGCCAGTAGTTCAACCTATCACTTGTGCTGCCCTCACGGTGATACTCTGGTTCTGGATCAATGATACGATCCAGCAAAGTTTCCTCATCCACAGTTGGAACCAACACACTGTTAATAGTCTGAAAAAAAAACATTAAGAAATATCAGTTAAAATATTCTGCTATTTTCTACTAAATGAAATAAAGATATACCTTTGTCTTTCCAAAAGCATCATGTATATCTTCCAAAGGATAATCCTTCATGCTACTCTTTGTAAACCGGCTCTTGCACATCCTAGGACAATCTCCACTGACGCCATCTGAAGAGATTCTGAATTTTTTCCCTAGCTTAGGAATACACTCGAAAGCCAAAACCTCCACAAATAAAATGTCACAGTGTTAGATTTTTGGTTATGAATAAAAAAAAATTCACTAAATTGTATGCTTTACCTCTAATGGAATTATGAATCCATTAAAGCCGGTTGCATAGTGCACTTCACCCTTCAGACGCTCCATCACATGCTTAATCTCTTTTATTGCATCCTCAAATGTAAGCCGACCACAAGGAAAATTTCTGCAAACATCCAAATCGTCCACTATCCTTAAGATGAACGGGTCTAATTGTCCGGAATTTCCTCTGATAACCCGACCAAGGAAGAACAAGACAGCCATCTTCAATCTATCAATACATGCCGTCTCCATAGACTCCAGCTTCTGCTTCACATCTATTATGGTGATCTTCTTCTTACCACCGAAGTAATAATCCACAAACTTACTACTCCCGAGCTCCAAATGTCTCCTCAGATACTCATGGCAGTCCAAGCCAGAGATGAGGGCATGCTCCCTCATAGAATAGCGGATGGGCACACCATTCACTGCAAACCATGCAGCATCTTCTCCTTCAATACGAATGGTGCGCATGAGTAACATCCACATTCCTTGAAGCTTCAGGAATTCTTCATCAGGCATATGGAAAAAAATGACGAAACTGAGGATGGCTTGTGAACCAGCTGACCTCCTCCTTAAACCCCTTAATCACATCAACTGTCTCCTTCATTCTGCACTTCGTCTGAATCTTGCAAGTCTTCGGGTACTCTGTGCTCTTGAAGTACAATTCAAGAGGCTGTGGTGGTTGCCTTTCCTGCAATAAAAATATATATGTATCAGCCATTCTTTCCTAATAATAAGAGTAATAAAATGAATGATCTAAATGAATGCCAAAATTACCTTGGAGGACACAGCAGACATGTCTTCACTCTTACCATCAACTGAGCGCGAAATTACAGTCGTATCTCTCACTGGGGCACTCACTTGCTGAACTGCCTCTTCTCCTATCGACTCATTCCCACATGACACCGCTTTTCTAGCTCTAGTTCTACTGGAGACTCCACCTCCAGTAGATGGACGCCTTCTTTTTTAACCTTTTATTCTCTGATACAAAACAGTGACACTTAATTAAACTATAACCAATACACACACCAAGCATTGACAATTTATTACTAAAAACCAAAAGTATATTATACCTCAGAGAGGTGTTCAGGCAGATCATCACTATTGTTCCCGTCTGATATCAGTTCCACATTCTCTTCAACAACAGGAGCATCAGATTTTCGAGCTCTTGTGGATTTCCCACTTTTCTTTTTCGTCATTTTGTTTCCTCCACTCTTACCCGCCATTATCTCGTTCCTATTAACATCCAGAAACAACAACAACAACAACACACATTTAGGCACAATTGAAGAAATTATGCTTATCAATTGAAGAAAAAATTATGGTAGAAATTATGCTTATCAATTGAAGAAAAAATTAACCGGACAGAGGGAAACTAATCGGTTTCATATCCAATAAGACACTAATCGGACAGAGTATTAACAACCAAACAAAGGGAAACTAATCGGACAGAGTAATTTCATCTCAAAAACAACCTAATAACAACCAAACAAAGGGAAACTAATCACTTACCAGAAGAAACGAAGATGGAGACTCGATTTGGTGGAGGAGGAAGAAGAAACGAAGCGTTCTCGACGGAAGGGTTTCGGTTTAATTCTCAAACAGAGACAAAGAGAGAGTTATGACACGAGAATGAGAGGGAGAGATTGATGGGTTATCGATTCTGATGGAGGACGAACGGAGGCTAGGGTTTCAGAATCGCCAGAGAGGAGTCTAGGAAGAGAAGATGAGTTTGTCGTGAGAAAAGAAAAGAGAGAGAAGAGAGATTTGTGTGAAACGCAGTGTTTTGATTTACTAACCGGGTTGTGCCCAATTAGGTTTTGGTGGGTCGGGTTTCTGTGGTTGGATCATGTAATTATCCAATTATTTTAGGGTTATAGATGTATTTAACACGTTTTTGTATTTAAAAATAAATATAAAAGAAATTATATTTTATTGGTGGGAGAACTGAGCATTTTTCGTGAGTCAAAGGGGTATATGGAGTTAGAGTCCACATATTCCATATCAATAAGTGCAACTTTCCTTTTATTGGAATGCACTTATTCCTCTTCATTTAAGTCATAAACTTGGTCCCCAAGTTTATTCCTCTTTGCCTTTTTTCCAAGATACTCTCTTGCTCTCCAAGTCTACACGACTCCAGCTCAGCATCTCGACTCCACATAGTCTTCACCACTTCACACGACGTCTACTTCAACAACTACGTCAGCGACTATTTCAAGGCGGACATCTTTGCATCAACAAAATTCTCAATTTGTAATTAACTAAACTTCGGATGTATTTGTAAAATTTTGCATTTCAGAAAACTCAAGAATTACCAAAGTCTCCAAAACGTACATAAATGTGAAAATACTCTAAAACCTACTAAAACCCATTTAATAGACTCAATACAAGACATATAACATAATCGAACTCGATCCGATCTTCGAACTCACTTCATTATTGTATCATCTTTTTATCCTAGACTATTTAAGATAATCTAGTGCTTTCCTAGTCTATTTATTAAATGCTTAATCGAACCACAAACTGAACAATCATTATCAAATTTTCAGAACATCTTGACTCTAATTGTTTATTATATAAGCAAACATATTTGAAAAGGAAAGTAGCATTTGCGTTGTGTGAGACTCTTCAAATCGAAACCAGTATTTTATTAAATACAATTTGATGAGAATGATAAGTCATCTTTCTCTCTCTCTCAGTCAGCGCAAAAAGCTTTTGATTGGGTGTGTGGCTTTTCCAGACCTGACTAATGTCAGGGAACAGAACTCAACTCAACTCAATGCAAACCTGTTTTTTTCTAATCACTCCTGACTCTCACGCACCATTTCTTTTTCTTTTTAACTTTATCATTTCCTTATATTTTATTTTTCACTTAATATGTACAATTATTTTATTTTTGTAAAACTAATATGTACAATATTTTCTTCTTTTTAACTGTATACAACACTTATTTGAAAAATACAATGAATATCAGATTTATAAATAATTTTCTTGCGACTGAACTTTTTGTAAAGAGTTTAAAAAAAAAACAAAAAAAAAATAAGAACTTTTTGTAAAGAGAACTACGTGTCGGGAGCGTAAGAGAGAGATAAAGCTCTCCCTTCTCTCTAAGAAAACTCCCCCGTGAACAGTTTCTCCGGCCGACGGCGTGGGCTCCCACAGCCACCGTCGGTCCGGCCATGTTTTCATGTTCTCTTTTCGCTGTGGATGTAAGTTTGTGAGAAAGAGATCTTTGTTTGCTTCCTGTTTTGGTTTTTTCTTTTTGCGGTTGTATTTTGGTCATGGGACGGGGAAGCTCACATAGATCCGCTGTTTCCATCTTTTCTTCCGGGGAGTGGAGGCTTCTTCATCTTCGCGCCGCCGGCTTTTGTATCCGAGGAGTGGAGGCTTCTTCAGTCTCGCACCGCCGGCTTGTGTCTACGGGGTAAAAGCTATTAAGCTTTGCGTCGCCGGCCTAGGGTTCCTACTTTGCTCTTTGGGAAAGGGTATATGTGTTCGTCTTATTAAATCGTCGGCCTGGTTCGCATGGAGGAGATCTCGAGCAGATCGATGGATGCTCTCCAAAAGCGAAGCCAAGGCGGCGAAGTCAACGAGGTTCTGAGATTGGCGGCTCGGTGGATGAAATCTCGATTTGGAGTCGATTGCATGATTTCCACAGATGAGCGCGGCCGTAAAGGAGCATGGGATGCTCAGGAGTGATTCCGGCGAAACGCGGTGGTTGGATTCGCCGGAGAGGAGAAAGAAGAGGGATCTGGCGGCACGTGGACTCTGGGGCATCGTGTGATGATGTTGAGACACGTGGACGCGCCATTAGGGTTTCCTGGACGCGTGTGGCGTCGTTTGTTTTGTCGGGGTGGGCCGTAGGCCCATTTTTTTCGGGATAGCCTATTTGTTTGGGCTTTTTTTGTTTAATACTTTGTATTTGGAACTGGGTTTAGACCCATTAATATATCATCAGTTGGAAAAAAAAAAAAAAAAAACTACGTGTACGTTTTAATAGGTAAAATAAAATTTATGTAGTGTGATTTAACTAAATAGCATGTTAATTCTGCACCAACCTTTTGTTTTTGTTTTTTTTTTCTTTATATTTTAAATCTGCCAATGAGTCTCCCGATTCTGAAACATAGTAATACTGAAACATAATAATAGTAGGTAGATATTATTAGTTTACTTCGTAATCAAATCAATCATGTACTGTATATTAAATTGTCATCTCAATAGTAATGCAAGTATCAGTAGAAAACGTCTACGTACAACATTTTTGGTAGGCCTGGGCATTCGGATCGTCGGGTCGGGTTCGGGCCGGGTCCTTTCGGGTCCGGGTCTTTCGGGTCTAGGAGTTTAGGATCCGAGAGAATAATTTCAAATTTTCGGTTCCGGGTCGGTTTGGATCGTACCGGGTCCGGGTCGGGTCGGGTCTTATATAGTTGGACCCATTCGGGTAACTAGAATTTATCGGTTCGGTTCTGGGTCGGGTTCGGGTCGGGTTTGGTTCGGGTCGACCTAAAAAATACCTAAAAATACAAAAAAAATCTGAAAATATTAATATATCCTAAAATATTTGACATTTTATTTAAAATTTGTGTTTTTATTATATTAAAATGTGTATATATACTAAACTATGCGAGATAGAACAATAATTGGTTGTCTCCTAGTGGCTGACCCCTTTGCTCTGTAGACATATAACCCATCTTCGTCTCTCCATTGATTCATTTTATTTAATTTATATTATTAATTCGGGTACCCGCCGGGTTTCGGGTTCGGGTCGGGTCGGGTCCAAGACCCGCGGGTCCTCTATAACAAGACCCGATAGGGTAATTTGATCGGATCGGTTCCTACCCGGACCGGGTTTTTTCGGGTCGGGTCTTCGGGTCCGGGTAAAATGCCCAGGCCTAATTTTTGGTATTTACTGTAAAACAAAAGGTATGAAAAAAATATACTATACACAATATATGTTTCAAAAGAACAAATAAAAGGAGCGAATCATGACTACGGCAGAGTAAAGGTGGGGGTGAACGACTTCAAGGAGCTGATCTTCGAAACAACAGTGGATTTCAAAGGTGGAGAGTTTCATAATGGCGAAGAGATATCAGTTTCTCTCAAATATAAGAAACTCTTTGGTTATTGCAACCTATGTAGCAGTCTCTGTCACGATGAGGATTTATGCTCCCTGAATCCAAAAAAGCCTGATGAATGGAATCAGGAGAAGAAGAAGAGGAAGGAGACTCGCGAGGAGTCTGAAGGGAAATATGAGGATCGAGCTTGCAGTTATAAGGGGGTGGTCATTAACGGTAACTCTGAGGTCCAAGATATGGAGAGAAAAAGGCGTGAGTACTCCGGCAAGGGTAAGGGGAAGATGTTTGAGGAAACAGACTCTCGATGGACGAAAGTCTTTGAGAGAGGAAGCACACACTAAAATGGATATCATGGCTGTAAGAGTTTCTCACGTGGGTTGGAAGAAGGGTCAAGGAGAGAAGATGGGAGCCTGTAAGAGCAAACTTACACAGACACAGGAGCCGTCAGAACTATGCAGGAAGAAGAGCTAGAAGCCCACAGGCTGTGGTTCATGAAAATGCTCGGGAGGAGGAAGAAATTCAGAATGATAAGGTGGTGATTCAAGAAGATCACAACTTGGCGTATGCTGCTTTACAAGAGGAGCTTACCAAGACTCAAGCAGAGCATGTGGAGGTAAAATCTGATCTTGTGGACATGGATAATAGTCTCGATTTCGCTAATGAGGCAATAGGGAATGCGGATAATCTGGTTTGTGTTTGTGCCATATCAGGCAATATTCTTATAGCTCAGGAGATGTTCCATGGATTGAGAACCAATAAGGCTTGCAAAGGAAATTATATGGCAATAAAAACTGATATGAATAAGGCATATGATAGATTGGAATGAGATTTTATTCAAGCTCTTCTGCACAAAAGGGGATTTGAGTCACATTGGATACAACTGATGATGGAATGTATCTCATCGGTTCAATACCAGGTTTTATTAAATGGTCAGCCACGGGGGCTCATTATCCCGCAAAGAGGTCTACGACAAGGGGATCCTCTATCTCTTTATTTATTCATATTGTGCACGGAGGCCCTTATTGCAAACATAAAAAAGGCAGAAAGAGAGAAAAAAATAATTGGAATGAAGGTAATTAGAGCTTGTCCGTCCGTCAAGCCAACCTCAGGATCTTAAAGGAGTATGGAAAGGTATCAGGTCAATTAATTAACTTTCAAAAGTCTTCGATCCAGTTTGGACATACAATTGCGGAACCACTTCAGTAGGAATAACGAGACATTTTGGCTATACAAAATATAGGAAGAATGAGATCATATTTGGGGTTACCAGAAAACATCAGAGGCTCTAAGGTACAAGTTTTTGGATTTTTGCAGGAACGACTGAATAGCAGAGTGAATAGTTGGACGTTCAAGTTCTTTACTAAAGGAGAAAAGGAGGTGATTATCAAGTCGGTGATCACAGCTCTTCTGAATCATGTGATGTCGTGCTATCTGTTACCCAAGACAACTACGAAGAAACTTACTAGCGCAGTGGCGCAATTTTGGTGGAGTCCAAGGGAAGTACAAAGGGTATGCACTAGAAATAATGGGGTAAAGTTTGTCTAAGCAAGGAAGATGGCGGTTTAGGCTTCAAGGATATCTATGATTTCAATACTGTGATGCTTGGCAAGCAGCTATGGAGACTGATAGAGAAACTAAACACCTTGTTTTCTCGAGTTTTCAAGGAACAGTACTTCAGGAATGCTTCATCCCTGGAACCGATATTTTCTTATTCCCCATCTTATGGATGGCAGAGTATCACATCAGCTAGATTTTTAGTTAGCAAAAGACTAATTAAATGGGTGGAATCAGGATCATCCATCTCTGTATGGAATGATCCATGGCTCCCAACCACTCGCCCGAGACCAGCAAATAAAAATCAACATAACATTTACCTGGATCTTACCGTTGGTGCTCTCATTGATTCAACTTCGCGAACTTGGAATTTACAGGCAATTCAAGCGTTAGTGGATCCACAGGATGCAATGATTATTGCAATTATCCCTTTAATTAAAACATATATGATGGATAAGGATGGATGACATTTTACAAAGAATGGGAAATATACAGTTAAATCGGGCTACCAGATCGAAAGGGTTTATCCTGATAAGGTGTTGCCACCAGCTTTTTTGGGTCCCACTGTTGAGCCATTAAAGGCACATTGCTGGAAAATATGGTGCCCACCAAAAATGAAACATTTTTATGGCAATTGGTTTCTAGATACATCGCAGTTAGGAAAAATCTGCAAGAAAGAGGCATAAAAGGGGATATAGTTTGTGATCGATGTGGAGCTGCTGAGGAATCTATAAATCACGTTTTCTTTGAATGCCCACCAGCACGTCAAATCTGGGTACTTTCACAAATCCCATTGAATATAGCAAATTTAACGACTAGTTACCTATTTACAAATATGGATCATCTATTTTGGAGAGGCAAACCGGACATGGAAGATCATCAATTTGCATGGATATTATGGTATATTTGGAAAGCGAGAAAAAAGTAAAGTGTTTAACAACTTGGACATAGATCTACGAGAAACTTTACAATTTGCGAGATGGAATCAGTGCTCTGGAAAGAAGCACAAAATAAGAATATCAGGCCTACATCATCTCTCACGAAAAAGCTTACTCTTCAACCTATCCCAGGTCGGTGGTGTTTTTCTGATGGATCATGGAAAGAAAATGAACCTTTTTCGGGACATGGTTGGTATAGCACTTTGGAGGGCTTTCAAGGATTACTGGGGGCACAAATTGTACGGGCTAGTTTATCCCCGCTACATTCAGAGATGGAAGCATTGTTATGGGTGATGGAGTGTATGAGGAATTTACGTCAATTTCAGGTCACATGCAACGTATTGTTCTCAATTGATGAAGATGGTTTCAGAACCAGAAGAATGTCCCGCTTTTTCAAGCTACTTAGAAGATATCAAAACCCTGCGAGAAAATTTCATTAACTCAGAGATTATTCATGTACAACAGAAGCTAAACACAAAGGCGGACAAGCTCGCACGTAGTGCTCGGTTACAATCGTCTTTTGTCGTCCACATGGATGCGGAAGTACCTGAGTGGTTCACAGAGTAAATATGAATCTGTTTTTATATTGATGACAAAAAAAAAAGAAAAAGCAAATCAAAATGTCACGTAGATAATTAAATAAAAATTATTTTTGAATAATTAAAAAGAAAACTAATCAAAATTCCCCATGTAATTAAATAAAAAAAATATTTTTTTTTAAATGGTTAAATAAAGAATAACATTAATTTTAATGACGTTAATGCTACCAACAAACGCTAAATCCTAAATTTGAAATTCTAAACTCTATATCTTAAATCCTAAACCTAAACCAAAACTCAAACCCTATACGCTAAACCCAAATCATAGACCCTAAAATCAAACCATATATCCTAAATCCAAATCTTAAACTTTAAACCCAAACCGCAAAACCTTAAGCCAAAACTGTATACCCTAAACCCAAATTCTAAACCCAAATCCTAAACCCTAAATCCAAACCGTAAACTCTCAACACAAGCTTTATAACGTCATGGTTTGTGTTTAGGATTTACGGTTTGAGTTTAGGGTTTAGGATTTAGGTATAGGATCTAGGGTTTAGATTATAGGATATAAGTTTAAGGTATAGAGTTTAGGATATATTGTTTGGGTTTAAAGTTTAAGATTTAGGTTTAGGGTATATAGTTTGGGTTTAGGATCTAGAATTTGAGTTTAGAGTATATAATTTGAATTTAGAATATAGAGTTTGAGTTTATGATTTAGAGTCTATGGTTAATATGTTTTTATTAACTATTTAAACAAAAATTAATATATTTTTTTAATAATCTATGTGGCACTTTGATTAGTTTTGGAGACTGAAAAGAATTTAAACGTTTACCCTAAGAAGTGAACTTAAATTTTGTTTTCTAAAAGAATTTTTGACAAATGGCTCAACCTATCAGACATAATAATTAATAAATGATAGAAAAATGAATAGCTACTTTTGTTGCTAATTAATGACAGATTTGGTTTGCAACAAGAAAATAGGTAACCACATACTTCTAAATTTCTAATCCTTATATAATTTTACTTAGCGAGATATCACATGTTGTTTGCTTTTTTGTAACATGTTTGTCTTGTTGTACGAACAGTTTGAAGCTAGAAAATAATTCAAAAATTGAGTAAAACAAAAAGAGAGAGAATCTCCCTTAGTAACTTAATAAGAAATACATGTTTACAACAATTCCAACAAAAAAAATGATTATCAAATGAAGAGAGAGGTGGAAACAGTAGACTTAGAAGATGGCCATTCATCAAGAAACTTATAAAATCTCTTGCTCCGTTGCTCTTCTTCTAATTCATAATCTTTATCATCTCTTTGTCCCAGCTTCTCCTCAACCATTAGTGGACTTTCAAGTGTCCCTAAGTCAGTGCCAAGGATAAAGCAACTTCGATCAGACTGCTTCTCCCTTTGTTTCAGAGACTCGTATCTAAAACAGCCAACGTCATCTTCCATTGCTAAGCCAGAGGAGCTTTTGATTGACCCGGAAGGCTCTATTGAGAAGAAATCGTCCATGTATCCAGTTCTTTTACTTCTTACTCTTCACATTAAGAGAAAGCAGGCTCAAGTTTTTTCTCCATTAGAATGAAAAAACTAAGACAAAATAAAACAAAATAGAATTAGGCCTGGGCATTTTACCCGGACCCGAAGACCCGACCCGAAACCGACCCGAAAAAACCCGGTCCGGGTAGGAACCGATCCGATCAAATTACCCTATCGGGTCTTGTTGTAGAGGACCCACGGGTCTTGGACCCGACCCGGACCGAACCCGAAACCCGACGGATACCCGAATTAATAATGTAAATTATATAAAATGAATTGAAGGGGAGTCGAAGACGGGTTATTGGTCTATAGAGCAAGGGGGTTAGCCACTAGGATACAACCAATTATTGTTCTATCTCGCATAATTTAGTATATATATATACATTTTAATATAATAAAAACACAAATTTTAAATAAAATTTTAATTATTTTCGGATATATAAATATTTTCAGATTTTTTTGTATTTTTAGGTATATTTTAGGTCGAACCCGAACCGAACCCGACCCGAACCCGACCCAGAACCGAACCGATAAATTCTAATTATCCGAATGGGTCCAACTATATAAGACCCGACCCGACCCGGACCCGGTACGACCCGAACCGACCCGAAACCGAAAATTTGAAATTACCCTATCGGGTCCTAAGCTCCTAGACCCGAAAGACCCGGACCCGAAAGGACCCGGTCCGAACCCGACCCGACGACCCGAATGCCCAGGCCTAAATAGAATGAAAAAAGCTAAAAGAGAGGAGTGTTAGTGTCCCAAACCTGGAAGAAGAGAGAGGAAAGTCTAGAAAGATACTTGGTGTAGAAGGGACATATAATTGAGGAGGAGGAGGAGAAGGAGGAAGAGGAGGAGGAAGAGGCTTTCTTGATGAACGGTTCTTGCCTCTATGCATATGTCTTTCACAGTACTTAGAATCTGGAGAAGCGTCTTTTGAGCATCTCCATTTCTTTCCATCAGTTCTTCTGCATCTTCCTGGCTCTGCATCTATCTTTCTTCCCATTCCCATCTCGTACACATTCCACCCAACTACACAAAAACATGTTATAGTCTTACATTATAACCAAATTAACCCTAAAGATACTGCAACTGATTAAAAAAAATACAGATTAAAGCACAGTAAAACAAGTTTTCCTACAGTGTGGAGAAAAGAAATTTGATGATGAAGAGGACGAAGAGGAAGCAGAAGAAGAGAAGAGAAAGGGTCTTCTGATGAGGAAGAGGAGATGAGGAGGAACTGGAACATTTGCCGCTAAGTACTTGAAGACAAGAGCTTGATTTTCAAGCTCTTCCCATTGTGACTCAGTGAAAGGAATCCTAGTCGCCATAGAGAAATAGAGAGAAGAATTGATGATGAGGAAGAGAGAGACAGAAATTAGAGAGAGATGGATGTGTTGCAAATGTAGAGAGAGTAGGTATGATTTATTAAAGTTGTCCATTGGTCACCTGCAGTCTGCAGAATCTCTGTGCTTCATGTCCTCTTCTTGTTAATTGTTCTTTTTTCTTTCTTTTATTTTTTTCACCTTGTTATGGTTACCATTTACGTATTTTTCTTTGTTAAAGCTAGATTTGTGACAAAGAGACATATGACCCATATCTAATTTATTTTGTTTTCGTCAGAAACAATTGTCTAATTAAGATTCCCTTCAGAAACACCATTACAGTGTGGTATATATGGACAATTAATTTGATGAGTGTTTCCTTGCTGAGCCAAATGTCATTTGGGAAATGTATATTTTCCACCATATCTTATCTAAAAAATTGATCTAACCATTGAAGTGGTTAGCAATGAATGACTGAACAATCTTAAATGCCTCAAGAACTCTATCTTTAGACTTATGAAAATATCCAAGGGGTATTTAGGTTTTTTTTATCAGTGAAGATGATATAGTTCTTCTAATTTTCTCTAGATATAAAGGAAACAGTCCAATCATCATAACAAACAAGATCAAAACAATTTTCATAAATTGTATTATTTCTTGGAAATCAAATGAAAACTTCACAATCATCATTTTTAACATAAACATTAGAAAAAAATCAATTTCAAACCTCAAACATGAAGATGACCAAATCTACTGTAATTCCCCGACCCGTCCACGGCTAATGGGCCATCCACCCCCGCTTTCTCAGTCCGTGGGCCCATCTCATCCGACGGTCGGTCTTTAATTTTCCAAGACTCGAAATCATAGTTTATTGACTCTGTAATCACCACATGACATTTCCCCGTGCTTTGGCCTCACTCACACGGTATCGCAAATCACTTCCCGATATGTCACCCATCCTTTCAGTACACCAGCCCAAACACACTTAAATCTGGAGTTCTAAATGGATGTGTGATAGAAAAGGTAAGTCAACTTTGGTGACATAGGTAGCCAAATCAATTGTCTTAAGCATGTTTTACATATCACAATTCGGGATGTTACAATTCATCCCCTCTCAAAGAACGCAACGTCCTCGTTACGCCCCACGATAGGTCTTAAGAAGCCTCTCAGGTCAGAACTGAGACGGCTAACCAGCTCTGATACCACTTGTAATTCTCCAACCCGCCCACGGCTAATGGTCCACCCACGCCCGCTCTCTCGTCCCGTGGGATCATCTCATCCGATGGTCGGTCGTTAATTTTCCAAGGCTCGAAATAATCGTTTACTGATCCTGCAATCACCACATGACCTTTTCCCGTGCTTTGGCCTCACTCACACGGTATCGCGAATCACTTTTCGATGGATCACCCATCTTTTCACTACTCCAGCCCAAGCATGCTTAACTCTGGAGTTCTAAACGGATGTGTGATGGAAAAGGTAAGTCAACTTTAGTGACATAGATAGCCAAATCAATTCTCTTAAACATTTTATATAAATTACAACTCAGGATGTTACATGTACCATGTCACAAAGTACCATTATTCAAAACAGAAGAAGAATTAAAAGTGCAAGTAAGTTTAGAAAGATATTTTGTGTCTTCCAGCAAGTAAAATACTTCTTTTGCAACTTATTTTCCAACCACCGGTGCTCTCAATATCCTTAAACTTAACATTATTATGAGTAAAGATAACATTGTAGTTTAAATTAGTAGCAACTTTTGTTTACATATACGAGATTTGAATTAATTATACATTTATAAAGCTTTAGATTCTTTATCAAATTATTTCAGGTTTCCTAATCCTTTGATTGGCATTCTATCATCATTTGCAATCATAACATGTCCGAACAGAAGATTCAATATTCTTGATTAGTCTGTTGGAGAAAAATATCCATACATAAGTTTTCTCTAGCTTCTGGATAGACCCTCGAATTCCGGACCCTTGCTCAAGAAGAAACCAGGGACCGACCCCTGCCTTAGATCCGACCCCCTTGATCGGACCGACCCTTGAAGCAAAATAGAAGTTTTCCGCTTAAGGGGAAACTTCCATTTTCCAGTTATGGAAGAGTTCTATTACTTGAAGCCGACATCTACAACTATAAAAGGGGAGCCCAAACCCTAGAATAAGAGATCGACTATTCTAGACTAGAAGATTAGAGTTTAGGCGACAAAGACTTGGGTTTATACACCCAAACATTGTAGTCCTAAAAAAACACTCAATAACATCTTCTAGTTTACGATTTCTCTTGCTTTCATACAAACTCTCTAGTGTTCCGTAGTACTAAAATGATCCTAAACAAAAATATCCTAACAGTTTGGCGCTAGAGAGAGGGGAGTGATCCAGCTACGTGACGATGACACTAGAGGATGATACTAACCAAGCAGAGATGACCCCGAGGGAGATCGAGCTCCTCAACAAGCTCGAGTTTCTTCAAAGTCAGGTTACCGATCTTCACAAAGCTCGGGAGACCACATCCGGAGGTCCTGAACTTCTTCTCGAAGTTCAAACCCTAAAAGATCAACTTGGAGAACACTCCAAGCAACTACAGCAGAGCGCCGAGAAGCTAAACGCTATAGAAGCGGAGAATCTTGTCCTCTGACAAGAGAACCATACCCTCGGTGAAACTAGCAACAAGCGAAAGCGGTTCCGAACTAGGGTTCGACCCATGGCTTCGCTCAATACTCCACGCGATGGTGAAGATGCACCTCATCGACCCATTTCCGCCAACGACGAACCTGAAGGCCGAGAAGCCGCAAATGACGGGACCCGAGTGCAAGTGGATAGCGATCCCAATACGGAAGACGAAGAGTACTCACCCGATGATCCCGAGATCTCAGACCCGACTCTAGCCACCTAGTTAGAAAGGGTGGTCTCCGAAAGGTTCGGCACCATTCAATCTATGGTAGAAAGGCTCCCAGGGGTTGCTCCCCCTATTCGGAGGAGTAATGAGGGGTCCTACTCCGATACACCTTTCGTGGAAGAGATTGCCTCGGTGGAGATGCCACGCAAGTTCGCTTTCCCGAGCATAAAGATGTACGAAGGTACTGGGGATCCTGACAATCATATCGCCCAGTACAAGCAACACATGCTAACAATAGCAATCCCCCGGGACGCACGGGAAGCTACAATGTGCAAGGGATCCGGGTCAACCTTGACCGGCCCTGCTCTCCAGTGGTACATCAATCTTCCTACCAAGTCCATCAAGTCCTTTGCAGCCCCTAGCGACAAGTTTGTTGAGCAATTTGCAAGTAGTCACAACCTAGAGAAGAACTCATACGACCTCTATGAAGTCCTCCAGCATAGGAACGAACCCTGTTAGGGTATTTTTATGTAGGATAGTTTAAGTGCTACGGAACACAAGAGGATTTGTTTGTAAGAGTTGTAAATCGAGAACAAAGAGATGTTATTGAGTTATTGGTCGGGACTATAACGTTTGGTGGTGTATGAACCCTAGTTCTAGCCGCCTAAACTCTAATCTCTAAGTCTCGAATTGTCGATCCCTTATTCTAGGGTTTGGGCTCCCCTTTTATAGTTGTAGATGTCGGCTTCAAGTAATAGAACTCTTCCATAATCGAAAAAATGGAAGTTTCCCCTTAGGTAGAAAACTTCTATTTTGCTCCAAGAGGCGGTCCGATCTAGGGGTTGGAACCAAGGCAGGGGTTGGTTCCTGGATTCTTCTTGAACAAGGGTCCAGAAGTCGAGAACCTGTCCGGAAGCTGGAGAAAACTCATGTCTGGATATTTTTCCCCAACAGTTTGCCCCTTATTCCTTGATTTACTCATGGAAATCAAGGGATTACATGTGCTTCTTGAGCCTTGGTAGTTTTCTCTTGGGTACCTTATCTTCTTGTAGTGGGTCAGACCGGGACCGTAACCGGAAACTATGATTCAAGAAGGCTTTTGATTTATCCTAAAGATTTCATTAGACAAAGAAGGAAGAGTTGGGCCCCGTTGAATTCGAGGACAAATTCAAAGAAGTTTTTTGCCAATTATGAGTTGGGCGCTTTAACCCAAGTCGGCGGGTTGATCCGAGTGGAGAGAAAAAAGATTTCCTGCGATTCTTTCTAGTATGGGTCGAACTCTTCTTTGGTGTCAAGGTAATAGCTATGAATAGTCATCGACTGAATTTCTCGACCCAATCGCTGAAAGATCCTTCGGATCATCCATAATTACTATAATCTTAATTCCTTTCGAGGATCATGTCTTTACTCCAAGAGATCTGGGTAGCGGGGTTCATTTGAATTTGAATTTCCCGAGCCCAGTCTTGGGAACTCCGAGATCCCGGATCGGCGGATTTTCCGAGAAGAACTCCCAACGGCTCTCTGCCCCTTTTTGTATATATATACTCTCTTTTTCGTGTAACGTCTCCTTAACCCCGAATCTTGCCATTTCTCGTGCCAACTCCTGAAGCTTTTTAATTGCAGAAATGAGCAAATTGGAGAAGAGAGCGAACTCCTTGTCATCCTGATCCAGCAGCCCACCGTCACGCTGTGACACAAAGGTGCGAAAACCTTTGAGTCCAGCTCCCCTGTCGTTTGTTTCTTCGGGATCTCCGCAAGTGGGTCCTGTGACGGATTAAACTCACCTCCTAGATTTTAGATCAGGTTAAGATTAGGGAAAGATAACGTGGGCTGAATCCCTTTAGAACTTGTAGAATGAATTTGATTTGTATTGATAATCTTGATAAGAGA
The DNA here is from genome assembly GCA_019705995.1 of Raphanus raphanistrum x Raphanus sativus. Lineage (NCBI taxonomy): Eukaryota > Viridiplantae > Streptophyta > Magnoliopsida > Brassicales > Brassicaceae > Raphanus > Raphanus raphanistrum x Raphanus sativus. Next base: position 1,032,283 of record JADEVD010000012.1, read on the forward strand.
ATGGTTACAAAAGATGTTCTTCTGATGATTACAAAGATAATGAGAATGTTACAAAGATAATGAGAATGTTTAAGAGTCTTGTGTGAATGAGGGTTGAATGAACGTGTCCCTCTTCTTCTTCTTTAAATAGCCTTAGGTTATGTCAAGCTGCTAATAACGACTTCTCGAGATATCCTCCGTGGATTGAGGGATTTGTAACAAGTTCCTTTTTTTCGTTGGTATCGTGAGCAGCCTTTTTTCGTGACCTCCTTCGTAATTCCTTTTAGCTAACAGCCTCCGGCTTTGTTGCAGATTCAATCCGTGGTGGGCCTTTCGCGGCCCATCATTAGCTTCTGGTATTTAGCTGGCGGGCCATATTTGGGCCCAACAGTTGCCCCCAGCTTTCGAGAGACGATTTGTTATCTCGGGAGCTAAACCTAGCCGTCCAGCCTAGATCTTCTTGTTGAGATAATGATTATCAGTTATCTCAATCGTAGATATTCTTTGTCTAATCGGACGGCTGTAGTTATATTTAACGAGATCGACGGTTCAGATTAAAGGGAATTTGAAATTTAATCTCCGATTTTCGAGATTTGATGGGATATAAAGCTGCGAGCATTAACTGCCACTCTCCCCATCTTCTCCACGCCTCGATTCAGTTTCCAAGGTAACTTCCCCTCTCTCCTTTTTATTTTACTGCGTTTACATTTTTTTTTATCTTTGCTCGTCTCCAGTTCTCTGCAACTTTCTCAGAGCTTTCGTTCTTGAGAGATAGCGATTTTCTAGTTCAGTTTCCCTTCTTCCTTTTCCTATCTCTTCGATTTTTCCTTTCTTTCCTTATTATGAGTCATCCAAAAGAAGGTTCTGGAGAAACCGGAGTCTCCACTTCTGGTGCTCGATTAATGAAAGTCAAGCAAGAAGTTGGTGAAAAGATGAAGAAAGATGAGAAGAAAAAGAAGGGTAAGGAGACGACTGGCGCGAGAGTTGCCAAACGAGCGAACAAGAAAGATGGTTCCAGTGAGATCGCTCCCCAAGGATTTCATCCACCTTCTTTGCTGAAGAGTCAAGAGGTTGTCAACCTCATGGTCCAAGCTCATGGCCGAAAGGAGTTAGCCAAGGCTTGCAATCCCGACGAAACCCCCGAGACTGCTCCGGAGGGCTGGTTCTGTATTCATGAGAAGTACATTTCTAAATGTCATCTCCGATTCCCACTCTCGACCCTTATACTGGATCTCCTTGATCATTACCAACTAGCTCTCTCTCAACTTTGTCCCTCGGTTATCCGAGTGATAAACGGCTTCATCACTAGGTCCAAGGAGGAGGGAGTCGATGTCGGTCTTACCGATCTGATGAGCCTCTTTTTGATCAAAGAGAGCTCTTCTAAAGATGGTGGTAGCGGAACCTACTACCTTCCCTGTCGCCCCAAGCTGGGTATTTTCAAGTTTTCTGCGAGTGATGATGACTGGCGGAAGAAATATTTCTATGTCAAGATTGATTCTTCGACGGTTCCTGAGGGTCGTGCCCTCAGGGTTTCTTGGACTGATGCATCTGGTTAGGACTTTCTTAGGATAGTGTTTGTTTATCCTTGCCTACTGTGATCTGATGAATCTTTGGTTTTGCTTGTAGATATTGCGGATCCTCGTAAACTCTCTGGTAAACGCACCCGAGCTCTTTCCCTTGTACCTGGGCTGCTTTCACTACCTCTCGAATAGGATCAGCTAGGTTCCCAGAGCGATACAAAGCTTCCTTTCTTGATCCCGTTTCCGTCGCGGATCTAGAAGGTAATTATTTTCCTGTCTTTCATGTTTAGGTTAGGTTCCCAATATGTGTGACCTAACAGGATTTTTGTTTTTGTTTTTAGTTTCTGAAGGTAACTCGGTGGTATCGATTTCGACGGAAGCTAGCACCTCTGAAACCGAAAAGACTCAACCAAGCAGAATGCCTCTTAAGCCGTCGTTCCGTTCCAGAGGTAGACCATCTAAAGCAGCCGATACTTCTCGTGGGAGTGACAAGAGTCAGGGAGGATCTTTCCTTAGCTCCGTGAAGGAAGTTCTCGATGAGGGTACTTCCAACCCTGTCAAGGACGTCACTCCTACCGAGCCACAGGTTCAAGATGTTGCTCCTCTTTCTGATGCTCCGATGGAGGAAGTTGAGGTCCAAGTCGCCAAAGATCCTCCTGAGATTGAGCCCCCGAGGAACAAGAGGTCCAGAACTGATCAAGTTGACAGACCTTCTAGGTCTTCCTCCTCGTCTTCCAGAGGAGGTACCGTTGGCTGGAGTTTCACTCATTCAAAGCCTGGGTCGATCCTGGACGACTCATGGGGTTTAGCGACGCTGATGAGGCATATGAAGAGAACAAGATGCTTCCTCCCCTCGATCAACAACCTGACTAACAAAGATGAGTACGCTGAGATAGATCATTTCATGGGTCAGGTATGGAATTTTAAAATTCCCCCTTTTTTTGTATTTAGAAATTCACTTATCATTTGGATGTTCCCATCGTTTTGCAGCTGGCTAGAGCTGTTAACAGGGCTCAATTGAAGTTTGAGGATGCTATGCACAATGCCCCCAATGCTGGATAATTAGCTCAGGTTACTGAGCTAGTCAAAGCCACCAAGATGGAGCTTGATCAGGCTCGGGTTCAGGTTCCTGAACTTCAAGCCAAGGTAGAGAGACTTGGCTCTAAGGCCGATATTCAGCAAGGGAAGATCGAGAGTCAAGCGATTGATATCCAAGTGAAGGGTAGGAAGATTGCGGAGTTGGATTCTGCTCGGAAGATAGCCCAGTATCAGGTCAAGGAGCTGATTTCTTCGTCTCAAGACAATCAGAGGAACAAGGAAGCTGAGGTCAAGCTAGCCGTTAGGAGAGGAAAGAGGGAGGTAGATGACGCTTACAACAAGGTCTTGGCTTCCGTCAAGGAGAAGTTCTTCAAGAAGAAGGATGAAGTCGAGCTTCAGATTTACGCTCAAGAACTTCAGGCTAACACAGAGCTCCTGAAGGATATGCTGAATAATGAGATCAAGAGTGCCGAGGAGGAGTACAATCGTTTGATGGCTCTGATGCCGGAAGCGGCTGCTGCGTACGAAAAGGTGCAAGTCTCAGACTTCTCGATCAGCAAGCTCCCTCTTCCTCAATTCTCAGAGAGCTCAGGTACTTTCGAGATCAACATGTTTAATCCATCATTTTCTAGAGAATATGGTTCTAACTTAGGTTTGGTGGGTTCTTACTCAGCCCCAGTCGAAACCAACCTGGGAGACGACGACAAGGAGATGGAGGAAGAAGTTGCCGACAAGGAGAATGATCCAGTCGAGGCAGATAAGGATGTTGAGAAGAGTTCTGGTGATAAGGAAGGTTAAGAGCCGAGGCTCTTTCATGTGTTTTTAGGATTTCTGCCCAATGGGTTTTCATTTCGTTTGCTTCTAAGACTTATAGCCTGAGGAGGCTTTTAAAACTTTGTTTGCATTAGGATCTTTTGAACCTTTGTTAGCCTGAGCAGGCTTTTAAACCTTTATCGTATTTAGGTTTCAATTTCGTTCTAAGTCTTTTGACTTGATTTAGTCGTTTCTTGGATGAATTCGACCTTTGTTAAGTAATAGTTCCGATAGGAAATATTTTGCGATCACTAAATAAGAGGTTTAGTGACTTCTCAGAATTATGTTTCGGATTTTTATGATAAGTCTCGAAGACTTTGATTGTATCTGGTTCCTTAAGAGGAGTTCCTGAAATATCGAGATTAGCTCAAGGTTTTTAGGGACCTGAGTTTGGTTAGAGGTTTTCTTTTGAGAGTGGTTCATGGGAATCTGAATTCATTTGTGGGATTTTAAGACCCATTGAAATTTGCCTAGGATTGTAAGACTTTAGGTTCAGGTCTGTGGAGACCTAACTTTGTTTGAACGATTTTAAGACCTTGGTGGTTTCTAAGGATTTTAAGATCTTAGGTTTAGGTTTATCAAATTTGATTTCGCTTGAAAGATTTTAAAACTTTCGAGATTATTAAGGATTTTAAGACCTTAGGTCCAGGTTCTTGGAGACCTGAGTTGATCCGAAGGGTTTTAAGACCTTAGGCCCGTGTTTGTAGGGACCTGAATTGTTAAAGAGTCAAGATATCGAGGATATTTGCTTTATTGATAATAGAATACATGATATCGTAATAATCATACAATCGTCTGTTTGGGCTATGTGATTTTAATCAGACATATGCCCCCTTTGGTCATGGTGAACAGAGTGTTGAAATGAGGTTGGGGCTGCACTCATGACGGAGTTTCCTACGTACCCAGTCAAGGGATTAAACCTAACGTAGTTCAAGGAATTTAGGTACCTAATGATAGTATCTCTTGAGGTTCGTGGCGTTCCACGATCGGATTTCAGGTACCCCGGTTCGCACCTTCTGGAGCTTGTAGACGCCAGGTCGTACCACATGGATAATCCGGTAAGGACCTTCCCAATTGGTTCCTAACTTCCCAGCATCTGGCTCCTTGGTTCCTTCGAAAACTTTTCTAAGTACTAGGTCACCTACAGCGAACTGTCGGGGCCTAACTTTGGAGTTGTAATGTCGTGCCATTGCTTGCTGGTAGTTTTGAATGCGAAGCAGGGCTCGGTCTCATCTTTCCTCGATTAGATCGAGGCTGTACGTCAGGAGCTGGTCATTAGCTGCAGGATTGGACGTACAGAATTCCCGGCGGAGGCTACCAGCAGTGGTTTCGGCTGGGACGACAGCTTCCATCCCGTAGGCTAAGGAGAAAGGGGTTTCTTCTGTAGCCTTTCGTGGGGTGGTTCGACATGCCCATAGTACTTCGGGTAACTTTTCTGACTAGAGTTCCTTCTGGGTTCCGAGGCGTTTCTTGAGGTTTGCTAATATTGTCTTATTAGCAGCCTCCGCCTGACCGTTTCCTTGAGGGCGTCGAAGTGTTGAAAAGGTAAGGCGAATATTCAATTTGTAACAAAATTTTTTGAAGTTGTGAGATATGAACTGTCCTCCATTATCAATCATGATTTCGTATGGGACGCTGTGCCTGCACACGATGTCTTTCCACACAAATCGTTCGACTTCGAATCTGGTTACCTGTTGGAAAGCTTCAGCCCCAATCCACTTCATGAAATAGTCTGTTAGGACTAAGAGGAAGCGTAGCTTCTTCTTTCCACTTCCTGATGCTACTAGTGGTCCTACGATATCCATGGACCACCTCATAAATGGGTAAGGAGCGGATATGTTGGATAGCTTTTCTGCAGGTTGGTGTATAATCAGTGCATGTCTCTGGCATTTGTCGCATGAGGAAGAGTAGACCTCACAGTCTGCAATAATGGTAGGCCAGAAATAGCCCTGTCTTTTGATTCGGATAGCTAGAGCTCTGCCACCGGCGTGGTTTCCACAGGAGCCGTCGTGCATTTCCTTCATGAGTTTCATAGCAACGAGGCCATGGACGCATTTTAGGTAAGGTCCGGAAACGCTTCGTTTGTGGAGGGCAGAATTGATTATGCAGTATCTCGCGTTTAATGCTTTGAGTTTTCGAGCCTCCCATTTATTGGGTGGAGTTTTTTACTCTAGAATGTATTGCATGATTGGTATTCTCCAGTCCTCTTTTCCTACAACTTTGTTATGAAGAGACGAGGGAGGTTCCTGTTCGGGACCTGGTGTCGTGGTGCCCCGGAGATATTCGTAGGATTAGGCTCCAGGGAGTCTGAATTCTGAGGAATATCTCCAATTTCCTTGTTATTCTCCGGGGTCTGGATGGTGCCCCCAGATGAGTTTTCAAGGGCGGAGCGGCTTCTAGTTTTGACTTTGCAGACGAGTGAGTCCGAGGTCTTGATGGTGCCCCCAGAGGTATTCATAGGATTTGGCTCCAAGGAGTCTGAATTTCATGGAATACCTTCGTTTTTGTCGTTGTTCTACGTGTTTTGGATCGTGTTTCCGGAGGTATGCTTTTTAAAGCTGCGTATTTTGGTTTTTGGGAACCAGAATGTTGTGATAACTTGGGTACCTACCGTTTCAGGGTAGTTATCCTCTGTTTGCTCTTTTTGTTTGCTGTCTATCTCAGCTTTAGTAGCTATGTCGATACTTGGCTTTTCGATTCCTTCCACGGGTATAATCCGTTTCATGAGAGGGTCTGATCACTACAAAAAAAGGGGATATTGTTACAATTTTCTGAGACTGAAAATTTCAGTCACATATTTGTGACATAATAGAGACTATTTTGTTACTCTTATTTTACGTTACAAAAAAGTAGCTTCTTCGTCACAATATAGGGACTGATTTTTATGTGACAAAATTTTGTCACAATCAGTGACATATATAAGACGAAAATAAATGTAACAATTGCCGTGACAAAATTGCGACTAAATTTACTGTTACCAATATGACAAACATGTGACGGACTCTTGTGTCGCCGTTTATGACGATAAAAGGACTAAATATTTATCACAAATAGCTACGAAACAATGACATAAAAAATGTTGTAAGTTGTGACTTTAAAATATAGTAATTACGTTACAATAACTAGTTTCGGGACAACTACGCAAGCGGCTCGTTTGATGGCATAGTCTCTCGTCTTGTTCAAGATGTCAAGGATAAATTAAGAAACACTTGTCAGTCACAGTGTGCTAAACCACATCTCCACTGCGTTATCATATCCTATCCTTGCCCTCGTAAAGAAGTGATTTGATCGTCACTACAAGAAAAATGGGTTTGAATAGCAGACTAAGCCGGGATAGCGTTTTTTCGGTTATGCTATGACTGACATACCTCTTACTTTTAGATAGCGTTTGCGAATATGCAAACGCAATGTTAAATTAGTCCGATTTTAATCTCTCTAAAACAGTTTTCGAACATAGTATACATAGCACTTTTAGTTTTGAAACTCTATGTATAACTAAAGCGGAAAAATAACTAAACGCTATGCATAGATTTGAGATTTTTCCTCTCGCCCCTGTTTCAATTTCCCACTCACTATTTTATTTACCTCAAAAGATGATGAAATCTAAAATCTAAAACCCTAAAACTAAAATTTTAAATACAACCTCTAACCTCTATATAAAAACATTTAACTCTAATATTTTAACATCAAATCTTAAATTTAACTTAAAATCTAAAGTTGAAACACAAAATTAATATTTTTTAAAAATAATCTCAAATCTTAATTAATTCAATACCTCTAAATTCTAAACACAAACTTCAAACTTTGATATTCTAACAACAACTCTTAAATTGTAAAATAATAAAATTAAAATTAAAAATTATTTATTTTTCAAAAATTAATCTTGGAGCTCAATACCCTAAACCTTTAAACTTATACTTAAACCTCTACTCTAAAACTGTTTTATTTTGTTATTTAAAATATATTCTTAAGTCTTAAATCTAAACTCACTCAATTATATACCCTAAACCCTAAACTTCATATTCAAACCACACATCAAAAAATCAAAATATAATCATAAACTAAATTTAAAATTTTAAACTTTATCAAAAATACACTTTAATATAAAATATAATTTTAACCTTTGATTGTTTTTAATCCAAAGGCTACCAATTCATCTTGTGGGTATCCTCTAACTTCTTTCTTATTGGTAGGTTATTTTAATATAAGGATAATCAATTATTGACCATTGATTAGTTTTGATCTAATGGTCCAAAATTAATATTTTTTCTTCATTTTCTTTTTTTTCTCCGTGACCCTTCTCCTTCTCCTCTTCTCTTTCCTGCACGAGTTCTTCAGTCCCAGATCTTCATTTCTCTCACTTTCTGTCTTGTAAACGAGAGAGAATCATCATCATCACTGGTCACCTCTCTCTATTTCAAAATCTCTCTGTCTGTCTCGCTCTCTATCTGTATCTCTGTCTCGCTCTCTCTCTGTATCTCTCCCTGTCTGTCTCGCTCTCTCTCTCTGTATCTCTCTCTATCACTATATCTTTCTCTGTGTATCGCTCTCTCTCTCTTTTTCTGTTGAAACTAATTTTTTTTGCTCTTGGTACAGATGGTCCTGAGCAGAGATACTGCTCTGTGGCCGTGAGCAGCCGTGAGCAGAGTCGCTGGAAGTGTACCCATGACGATCAGAGACTTCGCGGATGAGGGTCGGAAGAAGAGACGCCGTGTTGGTGGCCGGAGATTCATTCTGGTGGTGAAGGAAGCCTGATGAAGCCTGATGAAGGTTGATGGAGGTGGTCTCACGTGGTGGTTGAAGGCGGCTGAATTAGGAGATAGGCTTTGGTATTAGGTTTAGACGTTTTGTTAGTAAACATGTTTAGCTTTTGGTTTAGTTTGGTTTATTTGGTTTAATATTTTTCTATCAAATAAACCAAACTAAAACAAACGTTTGTTTGTACTTATCAATAAGTAAATTTTACATATGTATATATCTATTCCTATTATTTCAACAGAACACGTGAACTAAGCCGGCATCTTCAAAAAGTAACCTTTTTACGAGATTAAGACTTGAACTAATTAACAGACAAGGACGAGAACTAATCCATCGTGTGATTGTTTCAAATTTTCATATTTGATATTACCGTGAGTCTGTAGCTTTGGTGAGTTATTGATATATATGATCGATGACTATATATTTTCTAAGTCTACGTTTCTTATTTTTTGTAGAAACAAACCCTAATTATAATTTTTTTTGTTTCAGATTGTTTTAATGTCGTCTACTAACGATATTAAATTTACAAGACGGTGGATGTATGAAAGAATCGATCATACAAATAATCAAGTTTCAGAGGGATTTTATCAAGGGCTAAAAAGCTTTTTGCAATTTGCAATGAATCAAGAGCTTTTTTTGGAGAGTGGGAAGCTTTTCTGCCCATGTTCGAAGTGTGAGAACGAAAAATTACTACAACAAGAAGTTGTTTCGAAACATTTATACAACCGAGGGTTTATGCCTAATTACTGGGTTTGGATTTCTCATGGAGAAGATTATGATATTCTAAATAATCATTCTGAGGCTGTAGATGATTTTACAGAGAGTGGTCATGAAGTTCCCTTGCAAACTGAAACTACTACAGAGCCAATAAATCCTTATGTGGCAATGGCTTCTGATGCTTTTCCTCATATGGAAGAAGAACCGAATGCTGAGGCAAAAAAGTTTTATGATATATTAGATGTTGCAAAACATCCTATATATAATGGATGTAAAGAAGGTCTTTCGCAGCTCTCATTAGCATCTCGACTCATGAGTTTGAAGACAGATTATAATCTGCCTCAAAACTGTATGGACTCTATTTCTCAAATGATGCAAGATTATTTACCTGAAGGCAACAATTCGATGAATTCATACTATGATATAAAGAAGCTTATGCGGTTGTTGGGTTTGCCTTATCACAAAATTGATGTTTGTCGAGATAATTGCATGCTATTTTGGAAGGATGATGCGAAAGAAGAGGTGTGCAAATTCTGTAGGAAAGATAGATTTCGACCTACTCAGAAGCCAGGGCAGAAAAAAATTGCATATCAACAAATGTTTTATTTGCCGATAGCTGATAGACTGCAGAGACTTTTTCAATCAGGTAAAACTGCGAAAGATATGAGATGGCATGCAGAACACACATCAAATGCTGGAGAAATGTGTCATCCCCCAGATGGAGAAGCGTGGAAACACTTTAATAAGGTATACCCTAATTTTGCTGATGAATCAAGAAATGTTTACCTTGGCTTATGCACAGACGGATTCAGTCCATTTGGTATGTCTGGACATAACTATTCTTTGTGGCCTGTTATCATGAATCCTTATAATCTACCACCAGAGATGTGCATGAAACAAGAACTCATGTTTCTAACGATTCTTGTTCCTGGTCCAAATCATCCGAAGAGAAGTCTGGATATTTTTCTTCAACCGTTGATAGAAGAGTTGAAGGATTTGTGGATTAATGGCATTCAAACATATGATATTTCTACCAAGCAAAACTTTCAGTTACGGGCAGTACTTATGTGGACAATTAGTGACTTTCCAGCTTATGGTATGCTTTCTGGGTGGACAACTCATGGTCGATTGGCATGCCCTTGTTGTATGGAACAGACAGATGCATTTCAATTGAAAAATGGTAGAAAAACAAGTTGGTTTGATTGTCATCGACGTTTTTTACCAACTGATCATAGCTATAGGGAACAAGAAGAACTTCAAAAGAGGAAGGGTTGTCGTTGATGGTCCACCTGAAATACTTACAGGGGAGGAAATCTGGAAAGAAGTCAGCCAGTTGCCAAAAACAGTTGGTTGTGGAGGAAACCATGGGAAAATAAAAGGACATGGTGAAACTCACAACTGGCATAAGCAGAGTATATTTTGGGAGTTACCATATTGGAAAGACCATAAACTTCGTCATAATCTTGATGTGATGCATATCGAAAAAAACTTTCACGATAACATCATCAATACTTTGTTGAATGTGCAAGGGAAGACGAAAGATAAGATCCAATCACGACTTGATTTGGCAGAGTATTGTAATCGCAAAGAGCTGCATTTAACAGCTGATGGAAAGGCACCAGTCCCCGTTTTTAGACTACAAGGCGATGAAAAAACAACTTTTCTAAGATGGCTCGAAAAAGATGTGAAATTTTCTGATGGATATGCATCAAGTCTCTCCAAATGTGTTGATCTATCAAGTGGAAAATTAACAGGAATGAAAAGTCATGATTGTCATGTTTTAATGCAACGGCTACTTCCAATTGCATTTGCTGAGCTGATGGATAAATCTGTTCATGAAGCACTATCAAGTAAGTATTTTCTCTTTGCAATTTTAAATTACTACTAGAAATAAATTTGAATGTATAATCTAAATTTGAGTTCCTTTGTTTATAGGTGTTAGTTTGTTTTTTCGTGATATTTGCGCTAAAACTTTACACAAAGACAATCTTGCATTATTGGAAAAGAACATTGGTGTGGTTCTTTGTAATCTGGAAAAGATTTTTCCTCCATCCTTTTTTGATGTTATGCAACATTTACCCATTCATCTGGCACACGAAGCTAGACTTGGAGGACCTGTGCAGTTTAGATGGATGTATGTTTTTGAGCGACAAATGGGGCATCTGAAAAACAAAGTTAAAAATAAAGCAAAAGTTGAAGGTTCTATCGTTGAACAATATGTCAATGAAGAGATTTCTAGTTTTGGTACTTATTACTTTGAGCCACATATCAAGACAAAAAGCCGAAGAGAAGATCGGCACTATGATGGATGTAGTCAAATTGATACAAATCAGAATGAGGAAGTGCCAGATATTTTCCATCAGCAAGGAAGAGGAAGTGGTAAAGAGAGAGAAATATGGCTTCAAGATAAAGACTACATAATCGCGCATACATATATTCTACTGAACTGCGAACAAGTAAGACCATTTGAAAGGTAACTATAATTAATAAATACATTTATTAATTTATATTTACACAAACTTTAATAAATACATACATCTTTAAATTTTATCAATTTTTGTAGGTTATTTGATGAGAGTATGACGGCTTTATATCCTGGAATAAGTGAAAATGATCTAAATCAACTTAAAGCAAAAGAATTTGCAAAGTGGTTAGAAAAGCATGTAAGATTTTTTCAAAATTCATTACATTTTTGAAATTTTAAATTTATATTAATCTATTGCATTGTGATGAATATTAGGTGGAGGATAATAAAATAAATATTCCGTGGTTACAAACGCTTGCACATGGTCCTATGATAAAAGTTACTTGTTGGCCAATATACTTTTGTCAGGGATATATATTTCATACATATGCCCACGGAAAAGACAAAACCAATGCCAATTATGGAGTTTGTGTTAAAGACACAACATCTCATGGATCAAGCGTAGAGCCTGACTTCTATGGAGTACTACAAGAAATTTTTGAGCTCCAATATCCCGGACCGGTTCAGCTTAAAATTGTGCTTTTTAAATGTGATTGGTATGATTCAACCGTTGGAAAAGGTATACGGGTGAACAAATCTGGGATTATTGATGTTCATACTGGAAAGCGTCATGGAAACTATGATCCTTTTATTTTAGCTTCACAAGCAGATCAAGTATGTTATATTCCGTATCCACGAGTAACTCAGAAAAAAGATCCACACTGGAAAGCAGCTATCGTGATTCAGCCGCGGGGAAAAGTATTGATGAATCAAAATATTGATTCCACTGCAATGCAGCACAGTGATGATAATTCAATTGTTTCTACGGATTTATTACAAGTCGAGACATTAGTCTATCCACATGGTCAAACTGAAAATCTTGAAGATGTAGAAGACGAAGAAGCGGGATTAAGATCGGATGCAGAGGATGAAAATAATAATTATGAGTTAACAGATGAAGAATCTGATTAGATTTGGGGTTATAGTTTTATAATTGACATGTTTTATGGTGTTGGCTTTGGCTTTGGAACTTAGTTTAAACTATTTTATTTATTTATCTTTGATGTCTTTTAACTCTTATCAAATTTATTTTCTTTTATTTGTATCACCGAACGGTCAGTCGTATGTCATTTACTTACTTTTTTTTTTTTGAAACTCATTTACTTACTTTCTTTCGATTAGTTCTTTCTAGATCGGAACGGAGAAGAAATGAAGAAGCAATCCAGTCTTGACCTTCTGTACCAGAGATCGGGTTCTTCTTCATTGCTTTAGTGTGTAACTCTTCGCTTTGCTTCAAGTCAGTTTCGTCCCTGTTTTGTTCTGGATTCATCTGTGGGAATCAATTCTGAAACAACTACAAGTCTTAAAAAGCTCAACTTTTTTTACTCATCAGCATCCTCCTGTGAAGAAGATTGAGTTTCCTTCGTGGTTTCTTTTTTTGATTGGCATGCAGCAGCTTCAGTCTCAGGTAAGTGTTCATCTCTGTTTCGTTCTGGATTTGAGTTCCTCTTCTAACAGACAACAATTTTTTTTATTTGTATTGTTAGATGGTCAAGAATAATAAGTATAACGAGATTGATCTGGTGAGCAAGGAGTTTGGAATGTCTGTGACCGATCAGCTGGCCACAGTTGGCCAATGACGAAAGAGAGAGCTTACTTTGAAGCAACAACTCTGAGAAAGCACGGAGGTTTGTCTCCGGATCATGTTCCTCAAGTCTACCATTTTGACAGAACCATGGCTTTGATCGGAATGAGGTATCTGGAGCCTCCTCACATCATCCTCAGCAAAGGACTCGTTGCTGGAATCCAGTACCCTTTCCTCGCAGAACACATGTCGGATTACATGGCCAAAACCCTCTTCTTCACTTCTCTCCTCTACCACAATACCACAGAGCATAGAAGAGCAGGTTCCAGACTGGTTTCAACATATATTTTGGTGTTGCCTGAACTCAGATAATCTAAATTTTGTGTCTTTTTGTAGTAACCGAGTTTTGTGGTAATGTGGAGTTATGCCGGTTAACGGAGCAAGTAGTGTTCTCGGACCCATATAGAGTTTCTACGTTTAATCGTTGGACTTCACCTTATCTTGATGATGATGCTAAAGCTGTGCGTGAAGATAGTGCCTTGAAGCTCGAAATCGTACCATTCCTTATCTTTGGTGCTGACGTGACTCACCCTCAAGCAGGAGAGGACTCAAGTCCTTCTATTGATTCGGTCCATCCAAGGTGAGTGATTTGGTTGTGGTTTGACGAAAGTCACGCTCTTTATTGTGTTTTCAGTTGACTTCTTTGGCTCTGTTTTGGACCAGAGTGTTGAGTGATGCATTAGGGTTTAATAGTTTCTCTTCTCTGTGTGTGATAGCAGAGTAAAGTTTTGACTTTTTTATTTGATTTTTTGAATACTGTTTCTCTTTAGTGTTCATTTTTTGTGAATCTGTAAATGATTTTGTCAAGATTTGTTCTTTTAATCTGTGTCTTCTTAGCTGTTACGACATTAGTAAACCTGTGCCTGAAGAGTTTGCAAGACTTGTACTTTTAATCTCAGTTGAGCTTTGTTTTCCCTATGTGTCTTCTCAGTTGCTGCTGTAGCTGATGACTTCTAAGCTTGGGAGATGCTAAAAGGAAAGCCCCAAAGCGTTGATCTGATATTGACAGAGGTTGATCTACCTTCGATACCTGGATAGGCTCTTCTAACACTTATCATGGAGCATGATATCTGAAAGCACACCCCTTTCTTAAGTACGATTCATTTTTATATAACTCCTGCTTCTTATTTTTTAGTAATGTTTTTCGGCTCATTAACTTCTGATTTGTGTTGTTTTTCTCTTCTTTGTTTCACTGATGTCGACACTGGACTCGCTTAATCAAATTAGGAGAGCACAAGAACAACAACACAGTTTCCTCTTCAAAATTGTAAGTCGTAACTCAAAACCAAGTATGTGTGTTGTGTCTCATGATTTTTTGAACCGTTTGGTGCATCTCTGCTATGTTATCTTAGATTTTCTCAGTTATCTTAAATACTTATTTCTTGCTCTAGATCATTTTTCAAACTGCGTTAGTGTTATGCATTAGTAATATGGTAGCTAGAAAGTTTCCAACGCTATGCAATACGGTGTTGCTTAAAATCATTTATTGAAGATCTTGATTTTTGTTTTGGAGCGGCAAAGCATAAATAATGGCATCTTACTTTGGCGCTTTGATTTCCTTTTAAGTGTTATGGAGATACTTAGATTTTTATTTTTAGCGGCAAAACCTAAAAATTAAGTAGGAACCGGGAAAATCCCATAAAAAATGGTAAGAATATTGAGATATATACCCTAATGTCTTACTAATATATAAAGGAAGTATATTAGTTACCTCTTCTCACGTTAAAAACCTAAGAACCTAAAGTACATCTCAAACTGAGTCAAAGCCGTCAAGGTCTCAAATATCTTTGTTTCTTTTTCTTGTTTGCGGTTAATTCTATATCGTTAAGTCCCAATCAAATAAGTGTTTTTGTGAATCATTTGTTATGTCCTGATCTAATACAATCTAATACTTGTCCAATGCATATTTTTATGTGATTTCTTTTGTACAATCATAGATGCGTTCACCAATGATGTTAGGCGGTCAATTGTTTGGAAGATCATCTCTTCAATCCGTTGGTCTCCAGAGACAGAGGGAAGGAGCTGCTGCAAATTCCCAACCAATTGAACCAAGAGAAGAAGTCGTACCTGTTGAACGAGATTTTCGAGTGCTTCATCCTTCGAGAAGGAATGGTGCTAAATGGTATTGTGACATTTCTGTACTACTCTTCTCTAATTTAACATGGTCTAAATATAACAAACCTAATTATATTTGTAACAGGTTCAAGAACAACACTGAAATATCAACCCGTGTTAGGAAAATTATTGAAGGGTGTTTTAAAGGACCATGGTACAGCTGGAGAAAAGTACCACAGTTTTACAAAGATGCTTGGTATTCAACATTTAAGGTTTGTTTTCCATCAATGTTACACTTCCAATAGATATTTACTTGCTTCACATTTAAGATTTTTATTTTTCATGAACTTATTTAGTAGTTCATGGTTGTCCCATTTTCTGATTTTTTATTTAATAACTCTGTGCACATGGTTTTGATTGTAGACTAAGTATGAGTGGCATGTATCTATTGAGGCTCTAGTGAAAGCTAACTTTGATAAGCTAGCTGCCACTCGCCTCAAAGGAATGGTGAGCCTTGCAAAATCCAATGGAGAAAAACCTGATTGGATTCTTTCAGAATACTGGCGAGAAATGTCAGACTACTGGAAGACACCAAAAGCCAAAGAAAAAAGTGAGAAAGCTCGTGCAGCTCGATTGTTTGATCGTGATGGTTTAGGTCCACACAGCCATAGATCAGGCTCACGTTCCTATGCCAAAGTTCAAGATAATCTGGTAATATTATTTTACTTAGCATTTACTTTTACTTTTAAAAATGAAAGTTTTCATTGCTTACGTTACTGGTTTGTTTGTATAGATAGCAAATAATGAAGACTCTTCCTTCATTGCTGTGTTGAAGAAAACACACCAGAAATCAGATGGCTCATATGGTGATGAAAAGGCACGCTTAATTGCGGAGAAATATGATGAATATGTGCAGGAACGATTGTCACAGGTTGAGCCTTCTAATGGAGAGGTTCTGATGGATTCTCTTACTGTGGAGGAAAGAAATGAAATCTATGTAAAGGTAAATCTCTGTCACTTTTTAAATTTGCATTTTCTTTATGTTTCTATGCATAGCTTTAAAACGTGTGTTTAATGTGTTTATGGAACTGTTTTTTTTTGGTTAGGTTGCTGGAATTACAAAACAAGGTCGTGTGTTTGGACTTGGGTCACTTCAAAGTGGAGTTTGTATGCCACTAGATGGTTCTTCAGGTTCACCACAAGCTGTTGAAGATGATGGTACTTTAACTCACCGAGTCAAAGAGCTTGAGTCAGAGTTGCAAAAGAGTAATGAAGAGAAAGTTCAGTTTCAGAATAGGATTGAAGCAATGGAGAAGATATTGAAGACTGCTTTTGGTGAAAATGTGTTGACTCCAACAGATGCAAGCCCACTCGCATGAAGTTGTTTCACTGTTGCCTCTCCAAGAGCATCTGTCGTGTTTTCTTTCAGTTTGGTGTTTCTAGCTTGGTTTTCTAGTTTGGTTTTCATTTGGTTTTAGTTTGTTTACGTTTGAAATTTCAGTTTATTTAGTAAACCAGTTGTTGTTTTATGCTTATTTAATATTTAAATAAAAACAATTCAGTTTTATGAGAAATTTATTTACATATTATTATTTGCAAATCTGATATTTGATTTGCATTTTAATCTCTAATATCAACTGTGCCGAATATTTAATAATAAAAAATGTGACAGATTTAAATGATAAAATAAAAATATGCGTATAAAATTGTAACCGATTGAAACCGAGATGTTACTAGTTACGGTCATAGTTTGTGACATTGTTTTCGTAACAAAAAGTGACAAATTAGTAACATAATGAATGTTACAAAATACAACAGTTTTGTAACACATTTATAGTATGTATTTAAGACGGATAAATATCTATATTTAGTCACTGATTATTACGTTTTGTGACTAATGTTTTGGTTATAATAGGTTACAATATTAAGACTTTAAATTAGTCATGAAAAATGACGGTTTGGGACGATATATAATGTCAGAATTTGTGACGGAAAAAGGACTATAGTGTCGTCTATATTAGAGACATTTTGTGACAATAGATCTGTCACTATATATGACATAGTTGTCACATTAAAACGGTCACAAATTAAGACGGTTTGAGACAATTTGATGAGTAAGAAATTGTAACAGTTCTGTTACCAAAATACAACGTCACAATGGGTGACAATTTGTTACAAAAATATTAGTCACAAGAAATTGTGACATTTTTGTTACTCCAGGACATTTGTGACACATGTATTGTAACCATTAAAATTTGGTAACAAAAACGTAACAATATCAATATTGTTACGAATTCTTATCTATTGTGACGGAAAATTTTGTCACAATATCCTTGTTTTCTTGTAGTGGATGTGGAGGCTAAAGCTGTCAACGCGTCTGCTGAGGAGTTCTCTCCTCGTGGGATCCTTGTTAGCTCGAATTTGTCGAACTGCCTAGTGAGGTTCTGTACGACTTCGAGATATGCCCCCATTCTTTCGTCCCTCGTTTCGTATTCTCCGTGAAACTGGCTAGCTACTAGCTGAATCACTATAAGCGTTTAGCTCTCGAATTCCGAGACTTAGGGCGAGTTTTAACCCTGGGATTAGTGCTTGATATTCAGCCTCATTGTTTGAGGCACTGAATCCGAGCCTGTACGACTGCTCGATGGTTTTTCCAGCTGAAGAGGTCAGCCTTAGTCCGACACCGGAACCTTGTTTTGATGAGGCTCCGTCGACATACAGGCTCCACTTCGGAGCTTCCATTTCCGAGTCTAATTGCTCATATGCTAGCTCAATGACAAAATCGCCAAGGACCTGAGCCTTTGCTGCTGCTCGAGGTCTGTACTCTCGATGTCATATTCACTGAGCTCTATGGCCCATTTAGCCAATCGTCATGATTGGCTGGGACTGTGCAATATCATTCGTAATGGTTGTGAAGTCATTACGACGATCGAGTGTGATTGGAAGTAGGGTCGTAATTTTTTGGCAGTTGTTACGACCGCTAGCGCTAATTTTTCCATAGCACACTACAAGAAATATCGGTATTAGTAGCACACGAAAAACGCTATCGTAGAGTTTTGGTAGCGTTTTTGTAAACGCTCTGACAGCCGCAGCTATGGTAGACCCCCCTCCTATCATAGCGTATTTCGTGTGCTAATAAAATATAGATATATTGTAGCGTTTATAATGTATTATATTAAACTATTTTAATAGCGCCTTATTTTCGCTACTACATTAATTTCTATGGCATTTTTATTTTGTCATAACTGTAATTTATAATGACATATTTTCAGTGCTATGAAAATTAAAATTAAAAAAATATAAATATATATAAAATAAATTGATTATTATTATTATTACTAATTTTGAGATTTAATTTTGTTTAATATTAAAATTGGTTTACAACTGATAATACTGTATATAGATTAAACCAGTTTATAAATGATTTCGATTTACAATTGATTTTGGTTTAAAAATTAAACCAGATTACAATTTTTTTGGTTTACAAATTAACCCAAACCGGGTTTAAAAACTAAATCTAAAAAAAATTAAACCAAAAAGCTAACTCAAACACATTAAACCAAACTTAATTAACCAAAACCTAATTTACCAAAAATGTAAAACCTAAATCTAAACCGTGCCTTCCTTCTTCTTTTTGTGGTTGTTGTACTTTGTCGTCGCCGCCATCTCCATCGCTACAGAGCTCCGACATTGCCGTACCTTCTCCTCCATCAAGTTCCATATAGCAAACCATCACACTCAGCCATCAATGTTGACCTTGAAACCATCACCATCAAGCTTTCGTCAGCCTCCTCCACCTTCTCTAACTAAGAACACAAAAACAAATACACAGAGAGAATTGATTACATGAGAACAAAAAAACAAAATTAAAACACAAAGAAAGAGAGGGAGAGACCACGAAGAAATCCAGATTCGTAAGGAAAAGACCTTGATAGATTCGTTGACTGGCTTCAGATCTCAAATCTTCTCACTTTCCTTCTCTCTTTTCGATTCAAAAAGGACGCTCTTTGTTTCTTGACGGAGTGGTGGTGGTGACGAGCGCCTCGGTGGTGGTGGTTAGTGGCGAGCACGTTGGTGACTGTAGTGGTGGTGAATAGTGCGACAAATCGAAGGGAGTGGTGGTGGTGGTGACGATCTCGTCGGCCCCGAGAAGTGGAGAAGAGACAGAGAGATTAGACTGAAATAGAAAAAAGAAAAGAAAATGAAAAAAAGGAAGTAGAAGAAAAACACAGTCCATTGGATTAATGCTGATCTGACGGTTTAGGATCAAAACACGCTGATCCACGCCATAGACAAAATCAACCAATCAGAGAAAAGGACGAGGATAGGAAGAAGAATCATTTTGGGCCTTTGATTTAAATCAATCAATGGCTCCAAAAAAAACAGTACAAATTATATTTCTATTTACTTATAGCTATTATAAAAATTATCTAAACTTTAAATAATCTGATATAACAATTTAAAATTAAAAATCTGAAATTTTATTTGAATATTTTGGTTGTGTGATTGATTAAAATATCAAAATAATAAAATTAAAATGAGAATATTTCTTTTATTTTGAATATTGTTGTGTTATTATTTGGTGGTTTAATTTATTTTGTAAATGTATAATTTGAAATTTTATATATAGTTTGGAGTAGTATATTTATCTTATATGGATTATGATTTGTATAAAATTTAAGATTTGATGTTTTATGATATATTCTATATGTCAATATGAGGTATGGGGTTTAGGGCTTAGGGTTTAGGGTTTAGAGTGTAGATTTTAGATTTTGTTTTTGATGTTTAGAATTTAAATTAAATATTAAATTTTTTAAAATGATTAAACTTTGATTTTAAGTTTTAGATTAAAACTATGTTATGAAAATATATATTAAAGTTTTAAAATTCATGTTTAGGGGTTTAAACCCTATTGTTTATAACCCTATAGTTATAAATGAATAAAGTAATACAAATGATGTTACTATATTCATTGATTGAAATAATTGATTTTACTTATTTATATTATTTATTAATAACAATTTAAAAAAACAGTTTTGTATTATATCATTAACAATAAATAACATAAAATATAGTTTCATTAACCATTTAAATCAGTAGATTTACATAACCGATGTTAAATATTAATGAGTAGATTAATTATTATCAGTAAATAAATAACTTAAAATCTGAAAAGATTTTATTCAGAAATTTTATTTAGTATTTATGATATTATTTATTATGTTTGAGTTTAGGGTTTAGAGTATTAGATTTAGGGTATTAGATGGATTTGGATTGCATTAATATTTTATATTGAACTGTATTTTTCATGTAAAGTTTAAAGTTTCAAATTTAGATATTTAGGGTTTAGGGGTTAAAAATAAATCCAACTAGTCACTTTGTTAAAATTATATATCCCTAAATTTATAAATAGAATTTATACTTTATTTTTTAAACACAAGTAAATCATAAAATAACATATGCTTTTCCATTAAAGATTCAAAACATACAAAATCAATAAATGAAACACATGAACTCCATAATGGAACATATAACCATCAAATCTAGTCATAAACAAAACCAAAAAAAAGTTAAACTAACTCAATGCTAGTAAATAAAGCTTCTCGTTCCTCTGCTTCTCTTTCTCAAGTGACTACACCAAACTCTCAATTGAAGCAGGCAAAGACAATCTCTCAGCCTACACCAAACAAACCATTCAACACACTTGTGATAAAATGTATAAAATCAACCAAAAAGACTCAAAGGAGAACGCTTTACCCTTTTAGCGTTCAATCTATAATCAATGTGAATCTTCTCACTGTTACAATTATACATCTCATCATCAGCTTCATCGATTCTCTCCACACCACTCCTCTTTCTCCTCCTCTCCATCGCCGGAAACACACTGTATTCTTCTTCCTAGGTGGGCTCTCTCGACGACAGATATCTGTTTTACTTCCCCATAATAAGTAGTATTAAGTTACAGAGAGCAAGACAGCTCTACTTCTATCTTCTGGGTAAAACATGTTTCTTTGTCTTAGCCTTTTAATGATGAAACACGGATCTCCTCCTGCACCATTTCCCATAAACTAAAAAGGAAATCACAGTTAAGCAAACTTCATGTATGATATGCCATAGAACTAGAACAGAACGTGATTAACTGGATATCAGTCAATGCAGTGTTCACATGAACTACTAACCGAAGGCTTATAAAATTTCCCTTGATGCTTTATGTTTCTCTCATCACTGACCAATACTACTCATTGGTTCCACTTTCATTAACCAAAAATTCAATGGAACTCAAACTAAACTCGCTAATTCTACCAGCCTACAACTTCGATTTCAAACAACAACAACAAAAAAGCAGAATATGAAAAACAAGAGATTAGGATTAAGAGATAGATTTACATTTTAACACGAGAGGAAATGTATGTCCTCATGTCTGAGCTTAGGCGTAAACCTCTTCTCTAACCCTCTTCTTATCTCTTTCACAATATCAACAAACACAAGTAAGAACCTGAAATCAAAACCAATCAAAGTTGGAGAGAAAGAGAGAGAGAGAGATTACAACATGACTGTGGTGATGGGATAGGAATGAAGAGAGACTCGTGAAAGGGTTGAGTGAAAGGAACATGAGCAGCACTCTTAGGATTTGGTCTGTAAAGGGTTGAGTGAAAGGAACTACTTTGAGAAGGTATGGAGGGTCTTCTCGACGCGTACAAACCACCCTGATTCAGAATCGTTCGGACAGCAGCTTTCACACTAGAACCAGCTCCATCTTCAATCTTTCAAGCTTCAACACCTGATGAAAAAACAAAAGCACACACAAGCATTAATCATTGAAGAAAGGATAAAGGAGGAGTCTTTTTGGCTGAGAATCATATTTGACAGATCGGAAATTTGAAACCCAACAAGGAAGTAGTTATGTCTCATGCATAGAGACAAAGAGGAGATGTAGACGGCGGGGCTACAAACATATAGACAGAGAGAAAGAGGTCGACCATGGTGTGGTGGTGGCAGTGGCGGGATGGCGAGAGGAGGACTCGTCAAAAGACAGAGAGAAGAGATGTGAGATTGCATTGAACTTTCATTGAGTTCGTCGCATCGAACCCGTCTGATTTCTCGTGATGAAATGTGGCAGAGGAGAGATGTGAGATTGAAGAAGCCAGAATTGGTGGGTATGAAATTGGCGTTTCACCCACTGGAGCTGGGATCGATTAGGGTTCCAAATCATGGTGTGATGGTGCCAAGAACAAGGGAGATGTTGTTTGATAAAAAAAAAAAGTAATAAGAAAAAAAAGGGAGATGTCGAGAGTTTCAGTGGCGGAAAAATAAAATTTTGGCTAAGTGTTTGGCTCTGAAATATTTTTTTAGCTATAATAGTAATTTTTACCTTCCCGCTTATTGAATTTTTTTTCTAGCGTGATTTTAATGCTACGATAGAGTTGTACTCTGATTTTGACATTTTTAGTAGCAGTTCGTGAATTCGTGCTACAACGAACTGCTACCGATACCCATATTTCTTGTAGTGGCAGGGCACCTTGTTTCGGCGTCTATCAGACTCTTGCTAGTGTAATAGACAGGTCTCTGTTCATTTTGTTCCTCTCGTACCAGCACGCCGCTAACTGCAGCGGTTGATACGGCGAGGTACAGATACAGTGGCTCTCCTATTACTGGTTTGGACAGGATCAAAGGTTCGGAGAGGTAAGCTTTCAATTGCTTGAAGGCTTCTTCACATTTCTCGTCCCATAAGAACTTCTTATTATTTTTTAGAAGTTTATAGAACGGGAGGCACTTATCGGTGGACCTGGATATGAATCGATTTAATGCTGCGATTCGTCCAGTCAATCTCTGTATCTCTCTGGTTGTCTTAGGTGACGGCATTTCCAGGAAGGCCGCTATCTGCTGCGGGTTGGCCTCAATGCCTCCTTCGGTTACGAGGTAGCCGAGGAACTCGCCTGAGGGTACCCCGAAGGTACATTTAGCGGGATTGAGCTTCAAATCATATTTGTTAAGGATATCGAAGCATTCCCTTAATTGGGAGATATGGTCTTCTCCAGCTGAGGACTTGACTAGCATATCGTCAATATAGACCTCCATTGTTTTTCCGAGTTGTCCAGCGAACATCTTATTTACTAGCCTCTGATAGGTAGCTCCTGCGTTCTTTAACCCAAATGACATAACCTTGTAGCAATAGGTTCCTCGTTCGGTTATGAATGCAGTTTTTTCTTGATCCTCATGATCCATCATGATTTGATTGTACCCCGAGAAGGCGTCCATGAAGGATAGGAGTCGATGGCCAGCTGTTGCTTCGACCAGGCGGTCGATATGAGGTAACGGGAAACTATCTTTGGGACAAGCCTTTTTTAGGTCGGTGAAATCTACACAGATTCTCCATTTCCCGTTTTTCTTTTTAACAACTACCGAGTTAGCTAACCAGTCAGGGTAGTGCACCTCTAGAATGAACCCAGCTTTCGTAAGTCGGTCAACTTCGTCGTTAACAGCTTGAGCCTTTTCGAGGCCCAGCTTGCGACGCTTCTGTTTGATCGGTTTGAAAGTGGGGTCTACTTTCAGTTTATGGGTGGTGACATTCGGATCTATACCCTTCATGTCGTTGGTGGTCCATGCAAATGTTTTGATATTGCTTTTTAGGAAGTCGATGAGCTCCTTTTTAGTCTCAAGAGGTAGCTCAGATCCGATGCTCACTTGTCTTTCAGGATTTGATTCGTCGATGCAAAATTTCTCGGTGAGGTTCCTAGGGGGACCTCGAATATTTTGTTGCATCTCACGACCCTCCTGGATCTGTAATTGCTATTGGGGCGATTTTTTGAGGATTTCGAATCCGCCCAGGTAACAGATCCTGGAGATCTTCTGGCTACCATGTACGGAAGTTATTCCTTTAGGTGTTGGGAATTTCACGCATTGATGATAAGTTGAGGCTACTGCTTTCATCTTATGGATCCAAGGTCTTCCTAGGATCGCATGGAACGGGGAAGGTCTGTCGATGACTACTAAATTGGTCATTTTCATTATTCCGCCATCTATGATTGGGAGTTTGATAGTTCCCAATGAGGTAGTTGTTTCTCCGGAAAAGCCTACGAGGTTAGCTTTCTGGCCAATAATTTCGTAGTCTTCTATTTCCATCCCTTTCAGGGTGTTGTAGAAAATAAGGTCAACAAAGCTTCCTGTGTCTATCATAAGTTTAGGTACCTCGTACCCTGCGATGTTCAGGGTGACGATCAGGGCATCGTCGTGAGGCGTGTCGAGGTCTGACGTCTCACTCTCCCAGAAAGAAATCTTAGTGTTGGACTAGGGGTTGGGAGGCTTAGGTCTAGTGTTGGACACAGCCTTCCGTACGTGATTTTTAATAGAATTAACGGAGTCTTGACATATGTTGGATCCTCCAAGGATACAGTCCACCCTCGAGTCGGGCTCGATTGAGGTGTCGGTTTGCTCAGGAGAGCCTCGATTTGTAGGCTTTTTCCTTGGAGGAATTTTCCAAGAATCATATCGACTATTTTCTTGGGAGCTGGAGGTGGCGAATCTGTCTACTTCTCAGGTGATCTTTCGCGTTTTGGAGAGGTATCTCTGGGACCTCTTTTCTGATAGGGCGGTGGCTTTTTAAGGTCCACGTCCTTTATTTCTCCGGCTGCGAATTTAGCTGCCAGATGTCGTTGGAGGTCCCAACATTCCTCAGTTGAGTGCCCTTCTCGATTGTGATAGGAGCAATGTTTGTTCTTATCGAAGCCTTTTGACCAGGGGGTTTAGTCGTCGTGGCGACATGTTTTTCTTCCTTATCTTCCTCGACTGCATAAGAATGCTCTCCCTGAGTCTGATTGTTTCGGAAGTTCCCCTTTTTATGAGGTCCTTTTGCCTCCGAAGATTCCCCTTTCGAGTGATTCTGAGGTTTCTTGTGGAGTTTATTCAGTGCAGCTGTCTCTTCCTCCAAGGTAACATATCTGGTGGCTTTATGAAGAGCATCATCGATAGTTGGGGGAGGATTCAGTGTTAGCTCCGACCAGAATTCTGATTTATACCACAGACCTCTTCTAAGGGCCTCGATGGCGACTTGGTCGTTGGGGTTCGAGAGCTTGGTTCTTACTGCTCTAAATTTCTCGATGTAGCCTCGTAGCGAGTCTCCCATTCCTTGTCTGACTTTCCATAGGTCAGCCTCAGATGCTTGTTTCAGGATATGGGTCGAGTACTACTTCATAAAAGCATTGGTTAACTGATCGAAATTGTCTATCGAGGCTGGTTCGAGACCAGAGAACCAATCGAGGACTGTTCCAACCAGGTTTTCGGCGAATGTCCTGCAGTAACCTGCTTCGCATTCTTCTTTCGTAAAATGAGCTTTTACGATAGCTAATCGGAAGGCTCTCAAATAGGCTTTTGGGTCGGAGGTCCCATCGTATTTAGGGATTCTAATTTTTCGGGTGTCTCTTATGTATGAGCTGGCAATTCTGTCAGTGAATAGAGTCCCACGGGTTTCTTCAATCAAGCTCTCGATTTCGGGAGCTGAGCTCGTTGCCTTATGAACTTGATCATTCAACTTTTGGACAGCTTCGTGAGTTTGTTCCATATATCTGCGAATGGCGTCAGGTTCCTCTAGAGGAAGGACATTTGGGTCATTATTAGGTATCTGACGGGCAGAGTCCTGAAGGAATCGTGTTTGGTCGTCTTCCCATGCAGCTGGTGGGCTAAGTCGCTCACCGGCTCTTGGGTTATCGGTATCTGCCCTTTGATATCCGTCCGTATTCGTGGTCGAACTTCTGGTTTGATAAACCGAAGCTGATGTTCTGCCCCCGGATGGGATGGATACTCTTGCTCTGGACCTGAAAATAGGTGGCGGAGTGATATACCATGGATTTTACTCATTTTAAACCATCGTATATTAGTATTTTATTATATATTTAATCTGTTTTCTAGCCTGTTAGGTATGTTTTCAGGTTCAGGAGCATTTTGTGAGAAAGTGATGTCTTTGGAGCATTTTGGAGTGCAAGAGATGATACACCCGAGTTGACCATTCAAGACCAAGTCGGAAGTCAACATTGCGATTATAATCGATCGATACTCATCCTGAGTTGTCGATCGATGTAGCTGAGAAGATCCGCGTACTAGAAGATTATAATCGATCGATACACATCCAGTGTTGTCGATCGATATCGAAGACGAAATGGTTTAGCCGACTACTTCACCAAGACTTCACCAAATTACGAGATTGCCCCTAACGAGTTTTTAACCTAATGGAAATGCTTAAATATTCCTGCTAAGTGTTTTTTGACGGTAACCTTCGAAAGAAGCAAGCTTTTGACAACCCTCAAGAGAAAAGCAGAGAGTGTGAGAGAGAGACTAGAGTTTTATTTGTTTTGAGAGATTGGAGAGATTTCTCATCTCATTTTGTATTTCTACTGTATTCTATCTATGCAATTCTTTCATCTATCTATTGTTATGAATTGCTTAGCTATGTCTGAGTAGTCTACTTGTTAGATCTAGGGTTCAAATAGGTTTGTGGGATTAGCCCCAAACTATAATGGCTAAGTTGTGGTACTCATCAAATAGATTGCACCCTATGCTTGTTTTAGATTAGCTAACTAGAACATAGATCACTAGGATCTTTGATTATCTTGAATTATCCATTTGAACTTGCTTGTCTCCCGTTGAGAAGAGCGACAACTCCTCTTTGAGACCTTGTGTTCATATTCGGCTCGCGCCTAGGCAGATCTAGAAGCCGTCGATCGATATCCCGACAGGTGAATCGATCGGAGCTGCGAAAGTGTATCGCTCGATATCTCAAAAGGATATCGATCGACTCTTTTTTTGCGCCAACATTACGACAGTTGAGGCCAGAGATCTAGATTATTTAACCAGTGATAGAAACCCTATGTCTAGCACTCTTTATCACATTTAAACAACCCATCATATTGTTAGTTAGAATAACTACCTTACTCATTTTAGGAATTGTTAGTGTTATTTCCATCATATAAACCAACCTTGCCTAGGATTGATTAGTAGATTTTATTTAATTGGTTCCCTAGCTCCTCGTGATTCGATCCCTAAGTACTACAGCTGTACCTCTTATTTGAGAGAGTAAGCTCTACTGGGTAATTTGAGCACTATCAAATTTGGCGACGTTGTCGGGGAGCTTCGATCGCCATTAGATTTAATCTTATTAATCTTAGGTTTTTTTACCCCCTTTCTGATTAAAATTTTTCTTGTCAAGTACCAGATGCAACAGGGGAAATCAACTATTATTCTTCAGAAGATCCTGCACACTTGGAACGCTCAATCCGCAAAGACCTACGCTCCGCATCGATCGACAGAACCGCAGTACCGTCGACTGACACTCACGTTCAGCAGTCGACTGACACTCAGACAACACCGTAGACCGATACCGTTCGTCGATCCACATCGTTTGATACTTCTAACTGTATATCAATCGACACTACTCCGCGAAGCATGGTCGCGATTGTTATTCTCACGCAGGGCGAGAATGGAAACTTGTATGAGCAAGATGGTCATCTGTGTAATGCAACAAGTCAGAAGCTAGATGCACAGGGAAACATAATCCCTGAGCCTGAAGCTGAGGCTACAAGAGAAGCTCAAACACGATCGTTGGCAGATTATAACCGTCCAGACGAGTACTACACCAACAAATCAGCTATTCGACTTCCAGAGATTCAGAAGCCGAACTTCGAGGTCAAGCCTCAGTACTACTCTCTCGTGTCTTAGATACCTTATTCTGGGCTATCACACGAGCATCCTATGGACCATTTGGAGAGGTTCGAGGATCTTATCGCTGCTATTCGTATGGATGGAATCCCTGAGGACTACGTATTCTGCAAGCACTTCAAATACTCACTGATTGGAGAAGCTTCGCACTGGCTCAAGCAGCTACCTACAGGATCACTGACATCCTGGGCCGACATCAAAAACGCCTTCCTGCGTAATTTCTTTGATGAGGCACGCGCTGAAGACTTAAGGAGCAAAATCGCAATTTTCGCGCAAAAGCCTAGTGAGACTTTTAAAGACGCGTGGATCAGATTTAAGTTCTTCCAGCGAGACTGTCCACACCATGGATTCAATGAAGTGCAGCTGCTAAGCACTTTCTACAGAGGTATCGCCTTGAGGTATCCAATAGAGGCTGTGAGACTTATTGAGAACCTAGCCAACAGCAGCAGCACCAAGAACACTGACTCTGACAAGAAGAAATCGGTTGCAGCCATCGGGGAAGATCAGATGAATGAAGTCAGAGCCAAGATAGATGCTTTACATGCATTTCTGGGGCAGCCAGTCTTCTCAGCTGAAGAAGGAGAGGCTAGAGAAGATGATACAAAGGAAGATGTGAACTACATTGGAGGTACTGGATTTCAGATATATGGAAACCAGAGTGGAAACATAAACTTTTTTGGCAGTGGTCAGAAGAGTAACTACAACCAGAGTTCACAGTATCAGAAACCCTTCACCAACACAAGGAACTACTGCAACTCAGCTTACCAAAACCCACCGCCACCCACCCAGGAGAGTAAGTTTGATGCCATGATTGATAGAGTTCTGGAAGGTCAGCAGAAGCTTCCAGTAGACTTCAATGGGAAGATTGATTCTGTCTTCAACAATCTGACCACAAGGATAGACACCATTTGCAGTCAAGTTAAGAAACTTGAGACACAGATTGTCCAGACTGAAGACTCTATCAGGAGGACTGGAACTTCTAAAGAAGTTGGGGAAGGAAATAGGAAACACCACGTGAATGCTATCATAGATGATGATTTCTGGCAAGTGGTGAAACAGGAGAAGCTACAAGAAGGAGACTTTGAAGTGGAGAGTTCACTAAGTCTCGGTGGATCACAATGGTGTCGATCGACACCAACTAGTCCACATCGATCGACATCAACGATGTCATTTCCGGATACGACTGCAGATTGCAACGCGGTTAGGATATTGACACATGCTGAAATCACGGCTTCTCATCCATACCCACCCACCCACACCTACGAAGATATCGACCGACGAGACGAGTCACTCATCGATCGACACAAAGACGAGAAACGTATCGATCGACCATTTTCTCCACCTATCGATCAACACGCACCTCTCACATACCGAGTGCAACTACCATCAATAGACAGCAACCGAATCAATGCACTCAGACCCACATCGAAACCACAAGCTAACCCTACAGAGATTACTGGTAACCCTTCAGACACTACACCTACATCAGAGGGAACTGAAGGAAGAAGGTTAAGGAGTAGGAAGGAGAAGATTCCTATGAACCTTAAGAGGGAAGCTAATGAAAAGAAGATTGATGGTTTCACTAAGAGAGTTATCATAATCCCACCAGATAAATCTTTTGAGGAGGTTTACTTCACAAGCAGATTGTGGATGTTCTTCAGAGAAACAAGAGAGACTGAAAATGACATTAGAAGAAGGTTTGACAATGTCAGAGAATATATGAGGAAAAGGATTACTTTGCCAAAGAATAGTGATCCTGGGAAGTTTACAATACCCTGTGTGGTACAAGGGATTAAATTTCCTCATGCACTATGTGACACTGGTTCATCAGTTATCATCTTACCAAAAGTCATGGCAGACCATCTGGGCCTGCAAGTAGAGCCTTCACCAGAGATCTTTACCTTCGTGGATTACTCTCAGAAAAACTCTGAAGGCTTCATCAGAGACCTGGAGGTACATATTGGTAATGCTATCGTCCCTGTGGATTTTCATGTCCTAGACATCAAGCTAAATTGGAACTCTTCCCTCTTACTTGGAAAAGCATTTATGGCTACAGTAGGAGCCATATGTGACATGAACACCAACAGGATGTGCTTGACTATGATAGATCCAGACGTCCACTACGACCCTGTCAAGCTTGGCAAACCACCAACCAAATCAATGGTAAAAGAAGATGATACTGGTATCATAGCAGTTTGTCATTGTGAAGTCGAGTACGAGACAGAGTACTCGGGATCGATCGACAGCACTTTAACATCATCGATCGACACTCGCAAGTCAGAGGAGATCGACAAAAAATATAGATCATCGATCGACAGAGACCCACCAAATGATGAACTCGATCTACCAGATCATTGCTACCCGAATTTTGCCATCCCACCCAGCCGAAAGAAAGATGATTACTCAGTAAGGAGTTGGGCAGATAGCGGATTTCATGAGAGCTTTGCAGTAGACATAGCCACCTCTTCCCACAGTGGAGACCACAGTGAAGAATATGATGCAGCCTATTGGGAAGAGAGAGCTTGGGAGCATTACTTGGAGAATGACAGATTTGCAAATCGATTCTCACAATCGATCGACATGAAACGCCCACCATCGATCGATTATCTAATTCATCCAGCAAAACGACATCGTCCATCGATCGACATCGCCAGTATCACATCGATCGATATTAACCCGGACGACTTAAAGGACAAAATTGGAATTTCACCGATTAGGACAACACATGGGTATAAAAGGTTGACAACTCATGCCACGAAAATTCAAAACTTTTCACCTTCTACCCAGCAGCTTCCAGCATTCAGAAACTCATCAATGGAGGACCGCAACAACATGAACAATCGATCCAACCGTGCAGCTAGACGTGCACCATCGATCGCCACCACCACATCACCATCGATCGACGCCTTCAACAGAGCTCAACCTCGATCTCATGAACCTTATGATATCAGGAACGTTTCACTAACACCTGATGAATTTGGAATTTTCAGGGACACAGATGGCTATGCAAGAGCAATGGATGGAAGAGTTCTGCACATAACCAGAGAAGACATAGCAGACATCGTCCAAGTTGCTAATGGACCAGAAAACCTGTTCACACAACAACGTAGCCATCCAGACATCCTAACTCACGTCCAGGACAACCACAACACCAACACAAGGGAGGATACAGTTCCTCAACACTTCGGTCAACCTAGGAATTCACCATCGATCGACATCGTTTCAACACCATCGATCGACGGCGGATATCCCGGATCGATCGACAGACCTAGAGTCAGATCGCCCGACAGACGATTGGAGTTTGGACGACGTGCCTTCAATACTGATGGATCCAGAAGATTCAAATGGGAAGCAAAGGATGAATATGGTGTCTACAGAGATGAGTTTGGCTATGCTAGAGGAGTTGATGGTGAAATCATCCATGTTACCAAGGAGCAAGTAAAGAGAATTCTGGATAGAGCATCCCTTTCTCACAGAGGTTGCTTACGCCTTCCAGTACACACACGCCCTTACCATGCATACATACCACCACCAGTACCCTACAGTAGAGAGGAGATAGATGATATGGTGACTGATGTATGGAGGTCTCAAGCACACCTTGAGGCAAACATGCACACATTGGTGGAAGACACTTTCCAGCCTTTGGATGTCAGTTACAAGGACTTCCAGAATGATATGGCTGAGATAAGAGTGGCGCTTGGAAACATATTGACCATGCTTGAGAAAGAGGCTACGCCACCAGTATCGACCGACAGAGTACCTGTACCATCGATCGATATCGGCAAGACTACATCCATGGACCGACCAGAATGTTCATCGCCTAAGAAATATGAATGGGAGGTTGCTTACATCAATACACGGATTGGATACGTCTACAGCCCTCTCAACAACAATGTCGAATGATTAAGCAAGAGGATTGATCTTCTACAGAAAGAGCTAGCATCAATTCGCAAGAAAGATCAAGCTAAGAATGCTACTTTTCCATCGATCGACACACAATCTTCACCGTGGATCGACACAAGGTTCGCAGAACTGGAAGATAGGATGAAAGCATACGTGAAGAAGCATGAAAATTTCAGTTCACATATCCTGCGATTCCAAGACACACTGTCACAGCAGCTGAACGAGCTACAACAAGACTTGAACATAGTTCAAGATCATCTTGGTCTTCGTGACAGAAATGCAACATCGATCGACAGGCCTAGACCAATATCGATCGACAGCGAGCCACCACCAGCGAGAAGAGCATGCACTACAGTAGAAGTTGATAAACTTAAACATAAGCTGTACGAGGCTGTGGATGCTATGGAGAAGAGACTCAACGGGACCTGTGATACCATTGACTACACTGTTAACGAATGAGTTAACAGCCTATGCAGAACTACTCGCCATATGAAGGGCAATATACGTGCTCTGCAGTACCAAGGACAGTGCTCACAATCGATCGACACAGTAGATTCTGAGTCGACCGACAGACCCCTCAGCGAAATGACCGACGCGCATCTCGTAGCATCGATCGACACCGTGTCTTTAGCAGACCGAGATCAGTTTATTCTTGACAGGATCGATGCATTACAGAGTGAGCTGAAGGAATTGTTCGTACATACCTACCAGACCATCGACAGGAAGGTTGGCAACATCGAATACATTGAGAATTCTGTGAGGAAACTTCAAGATACAGTCCTCAAGATAGATAAGAAACAACTACGAGCGGATGATGCCACAAGAAGCTTCGTCGCCACATGGTTCGACAGTAGGAGACACAAGATTGATGATTGCTGTCCGGCAATCAGCAGTTTCTGCACCCCATGAGTCACTCACCTACCACAGTCAAGCTAAATGACTATAACAAAGCGCTGAGTGGGAGGCAACCCACCATTAGGTTTTCTTTTATTTTTCTTTATTTTATTTATTTTTCATTTTTGCTTTTATTTTTTCGGATTTATTTTGCAGCTTTTATTAGATCCAAGTAGAATGATGATTTCGTCGACCGACATTTACCATTCATATCGCTCGACACCACACGACCATTACTAACGATCGACGTATACCACTACGAATCGATCGACACCTTGTCGATCAGGTTTATTCATTCTAACTTGTTATATTTATTAATTATGCTTTATTTTATTTACTTCACCACCGGCTGTGTTACACTGGGACATTGTAATTTAAGTCTGGGGGGGGGGGGAGTTTACTAATATGTGTTTTTTATTTTGGTTTTTATTCAAATTGTTTTTCAGAATTATTTTTCGCATAAGTATTAAATAGGAACATTGATATAGATTTATATTTGATTGTCTGACAACTCTTTAGCACCATTTTAGATTACTTATTGCAGATAGTACTAAAGATGCTAAAGTGGATCAACCTGCCACCTATATTCACTAGCTAATATTGTTTGAAGGAACCAAAGCTGACCTCCAACACTAATACTGACTTATTTGCTTGTCTTGGGGCTTGGAAATCACTGGATCGGAATCCTCCTACAAGTCTGGAAGGTAAAAAGTCTGTGTGTTTCTGGTTCCCTCCTACAAGTCTCAAGATCTAAGTTTATGTTATAAAAGATTGAAATGATTTCTTGAGAGGCAGAGGGGTAGGAGTGTCTCCTGCGACCCCAATATTCTAAATCTCAAGGATGATCACACATTATGGAAACGAGGGATATGTTGAGTACCAAACCCCATTATTCGCTACACTTTGCCAAAAATGTATGAGTTACAATGCAAATGTCAATGAGATGGACTAGATGACATATATGGCATCGAAACCTGTTGAAATTGAAACTAATAAGAGATTCAGAGAAGAGAGATGAGGGGAGAAAGGGATCAGCGAAGACTACCTGTGTGTTCAGATACTTGTTTGAGTTGAATCCATGTGTCCTTTGATCGATACTCCCAAGGTAAAGCCTGCACTTTTATTTTATGTTAAGAAATGAGGTTAGTAGAGGGGAATGTCAGATGAGATTTGCTAAGTTGTTGACTAGATGAGTTTGGTTGCTAAGCTAAGATAAAGCATAATGAACTTCTGTGATTAGGATGTTTAGACATGAATTGCAAACCCATAGAGTGATGACTTCAATATTTTGAATTTTTGAGTTCCTGTTGTTTTCAAACATTTTCCAATGACTACTGTTTTTGCTTGAGGACAAGCAAAGGAGTAATTCTGGGGGAGTTGATATACCATGGATTTTACTCGTTTTTAACCATGGTATATTAGTATTTTATTATATATTTAATCGGTTTTCTAGCCTGTTAGGTATGTTTTCAGGTTCAGGAGCATTTTGTGAGATAGTAATGTTTTTGGAGCATTTTGGAGTGCAAGAGATGATACACCCGAGTTGACCATTCAAGACCAAGTCGGAAGTCAACATTGCGATTATAATCGATCGATACTCATCCTGAGTTGTCGATCGATGTAGCTGAGAAGATCCGCGTACTAGAAGATTATAATCGATCGATACACATCCAGTGTTGTCGATCGATATCGAAGACGAAATGTTTTAGCCGACTACTTCACCAAGACTTCACCAAATTATGAGATTGCCCCTGACGAGTTTTTAACCTAATGGAAATGCTTAAATATTCCTGCTAAGTGTTTTTTGACGGCAACCTCGAAAGAAGCAAGCTTTTGACAACCCTCAAGAAAAAACCAGAGAGTGTGAGAGAGAGACTAGAGTTTTATTTGTTTTGAGAGATTGGAGAGATTTCTCATCTCCTTTTGTATTTCTACTTTATTCTATCTATGCAATTCTTTCATCTATCTATTGTTATGAATTGCTTAGCTATGTCTGAGTAGTCTACTTGTTAGATCTAAGGTTCAAATAGGTTGGTGGAATTAGGCCCAAACTATAATTGCTAAGTTGTGTTACTCATCAAATGGATTGCACCCTATGCTTGTTTTAGATTAGCTAACTAGAATATAGATCACTAGGATCTTTGATTATCTTGAATTATCCATTTGAACTTGCTTGTCTCCCGTTGAGAAGAGCGACAGCTCCTCCTTGAGACCTTGTGTTCATATTCGGCTCGCGCCTAGGCAGATCTAGAAGCCGTCGATGGATATCCCGACAGGTGAATCGATCGGCGCTGCGAAAGGTGTATCGCTCGATATCTCAAAAGGATATCGATCGATTTTTTTTTCTTCGCCAACATTACGACAGTTGAGGCCAGAGATCTAGATTATTTAACCAGTGATACTTCACTTGAGTTAAGCGGCTAAGATCTATAGTATCATGCAATCAACTTGTTAAAGCATTTATAGAGATTATAATCTCCATTCCTGAATAGAAACCCTATGTCTAGCACTCTTTATCACATTTAAACAACCCATCATATTGTTAGTTAGAGCAACTACCTTGCTCATTTTAGGAATTGTTACTTTTATTTCTATCATATAAACCAACCTTGCCTAGGATTGGTTAGTAGATTTTATTTAATTGGTTCCCTAGCTCCTCGTGATTCGATCCCTAAGTACTACAGTTGTACCTCTTATTTGAGAGAGTAAGCTCTACTGGGTAATTTGAGCACTATCACGGAGGCGGCAAGCGAGTGCTCCGGTCAGCAATCTGACTAGGCGTAGAGCTGGTTGTCGCTACGTTACTTCCCATAGCACTAGTGATGGGCGGATTAAACGCGGGAGCTGTCCCAGCATGAGGTGTCTGGAAAGCAGATCCACGTCCTTCCGGAACAGTACTATCAGGAGAAAAATCTAAACGTCCTCGGGGGAACGAGGGACCGGTCAATAGATCTCGGAAAGTGACCACCAGACCTTGACGTTGCGGTGGTTGGGTTTTAGTGGTTAGAGATCTAGTTATCTCTTCGAATCGTTGCTGCCGAACAGCTAGCTGTTGCATTGTACGCTCATTTTCTTGAGCCTTGTCTACTAACTGCATCATCATTTGACGAATCTCAGAGAGCTGAGCATCCGTTTGATTCGGAGCAGTTTGCTGCTGAGGATTCTCGGTGACTGGAAGCCCAGAGTTGGTTCCACCGGAAGATCTTGGGTTAGTTACCCTAGTGGCAGTCTGGCTCGTTCGAGCGCTAGCCAAAGGCTGATGCCCAGATCGGTGGTCTCCGCGTCGAGGCTCTGGAGTTAGGAGACTAGAGCCTCCATCGTTTGGTGAGCCATCGCTCTGAATCAGGAGGTTAGGGTCAGACGGATTTGTTGTCTGATCGGTAGGATTCATCCTCAAGTGTTTAGAGTAAGGGATTCGATTATCTTCCCCACAGACGGCGCCAAATGTGAGGGATTAAACTCACCTCCTATATTTTAGATCAGGTTAAGATTAGGGAAAGATAACGTGGGCTGAATCCCGTTAGAACTTGTAGAATGAATTTGATTTGTATTGATAATCTTGATAAGAGAATGGTTACAAAAAATGTTCTTTTGATGATTACAAAGATAATGAGAATGTTATAAAGATAATGAGAATGTTTAAGAGTCTTGTGTGAATGAGGGTTGAATGAACATGTCCCTCTTCTTCCATCATCTTCTTCTTTAAATAGCCTTCTCGAGATATCCTCCGTGGATTGAGGGATTTGTAACAGGTTCCTTTTGACTCGGCTCTGCACCTCCTCGTCGGTATCGTGAGCAGCCTCTTTTTCGTGACCTCCTTCGTAATTCCTTTTAGCTAACAGCCTCCGGCTTTGTTGCAGATTTAATCTGTGGTGGGCCTTTCACGGCCCATCATTAACTTCCGGTATTTAGCTGGCGGGCCATATTTGGGCCCAACAGGTCCCGCATCAACGGTTAGGGAGGACGAGTTATGCGATTGGCGAAAAAAGTATTCGCTTCCTTCTTCCGTCGTTCTTCGCATTCCCAGACTGTCAGAGCGAGCTTCTGGTGGTATGCCCGAGGAGATTGCTATCTATGAGGCTTTCTTCGAATCGGGCTTCAGAGGTGACATACCATCATTGATATCGAGTCTCTGCAGCTACTTCCATATTTCTCCATCTCAGCTTAATCCTCCAGCTTTGCGCATCCTCATAGCTATCCAAAACCTTGGAGATGAAGAAGATCTGGCTTTCGGAGTTAATGAAGTACTTTTTGCTTATCATCTGGCTCCGATCAATGGGCACGAGGGGCGTTTTCATCTTCGTCCGAGATCGGGGCTTCCCATAGTCGAGGAACTTTCCAAGACTGATCGGAAGAGATTGGCTTTTGTGAAAAAATGGCCAGAGAGATATGTTTTTATGACTCTCCCAGGATCCCACTATCGGTGAAACTTCGTAGGTAAGGAATTTTAGTAGACGCTTTTTCTCACGAGTTCTGATGATGGAATCTATCTGATTTGCATTCCCTCTCCCTTTTTTATAGGGAACTCACTCAGCTCCCGTCGAGGGCGAACGAAATGTTCTTCAGGTACGGAAGCTTCCCCTCGAGCAACGCCGCGTGACCGATCTTCTCAGTCTGGAGGTCATGCGCCGTAGCAAGCTATGGGGTAAATTATTTCTTTGCGACCTACAGGTATCCCTCTTTCACATAATAACTCGCAAAATATCTCTTTTTCAGACGACAAAAGGGAAGGGGATCCTGAAGATCCGATGGTGGCTTTTAAGAAGGCCATGGATGCCATATCGGCAAGAAGGGCTCATCCAGCAGGAATGCTTCGGGCGATGGAGCCGCGACTACTGGTAACAAGCGTAGGATGGTAACGAGGGATGGCGACTCCTCTCCATCACGAGGCGGCAGGCCTAGGGAAGGTGTAAGCACGCGTTCACAGCGACCGTTGCTGAGTGGATACTCATCCGGAGGGTTGTCTGACGTGCTGGCTGATTTGAATGCCAACATGTTCGCGAGGATGCAGGCTCTTCCCTCGGACAAGGACTCCTCTGGGATTATTCAGCAGGTCCAGGGCGAACTCCTTCAGGTGAGATATGGATAAGACCTTGTATTATGACTCCGCAGTTTATAAGACTTGTTTTCCTACGCAGGTCCTTTCCGATTTGCATCATCTGAAGGACCGAATAGTGGAGGAGGGTTCATCAATGAATCGAGATGAGGTTTCGGTATTAACCCATCAATTGTCTGAGGAGAAGCGTAGGCGTGTTGCGAAGGAACTGGAGTTGAGGGACCTTCAACCAAAGGTTCGGGCCATCAAGGGTTCAGTAGAAATTGCTTCAGCTGAATCGCTTCAATTTAGCTGAGAGAAGCAGGAGCTGGAGGAGACTATCGTTAAACTTCAAACGGAGGCAGAGACCTCAAAAAATATGACGACCATGGCTGTGAACGGTGCAAGGATCATCGCCCGTTGGGAAGTAATGAGAGAGTGGCTCAAAGGGCAGGCCCATAAATGGAACTTGCACAAGGAGTTCTCTCAATACAAGACGGTGGTTTTGGCTGAAGCGGAACTCGAGGGTACTGAACCTCCCTCCTTTGAAGATGAACCATCTATTCCTTCATCTAGGCGCGGCAGGCCTTAGAGGATATCCGAGCTTTTTGTAATAACGGCCTTGGGCGATCCGTCCTTGCTAAATCAATGTTTTTCATATGCTTTTCTTGTCCCTTGAATTTTATTGTTGAATAATACTCTTTGCTTTTGTTCGTAAGACCTTTGAGCACGATCTCATGGGCGGAGTTTTAGGTTATAGGATCGGGATCCTCTCGTGGCGCAGATAATTCAGGGGTATAGCCCTTGCCGAACACATTTCGTATCTTTAGAATACGGGGGCGTCTAGATAGGCTTGTAGACGTGTTGTAAGGGGTGGATCCTTGGAAGGGCTAATAATACGAGAGGGACGGATCCTACGTGGGACCTGACTCCTTATGAGGTTTGGATCCTTATAGGAGTTGACCCCTTGAATGGATATCAACGTCTAGGACGTGGATCCTGTTAGTAGATTGATTGAATCCTGAAATGATCAGAAAAACGTTAGACCTTGTAATCCATTATTAAAAACCTGAGTTTTAGATTTGGAATGAAAGATCCTTGCTTGGAACCCTAGGGTTGTAGCTTGGTTTGAACCCTGAGGTTCTTGAGCCTTAGAACCCGGAAGTTCTTAAGGTCTTGAACCCTTAGGCTCCTTACCTAGGCCAGAAGGCCGTTTTATTGAACCCGAAGGTTTGCTCATTGAACCCTGAGGTTTTCTTAGTGTAGAGGTTTAATCTTTAGATCCGGGGACCATGATTAAACTCTATGTATACCTCGAACCCGGAGGTTGATTCTTTTGAACCATGAGGTTCTTGGCTAACCCGAAGGTTGGTATTTAGGATTCGAAGATCCTTGAACCCTGAGGTTCTTACTAGATCCGAAGATCAGTTAGACCCGAAGGCCCTTGATCGACCCTTAGGTGATCTAGAATCCGGAGATTCCTTACAGACCCGGAGGCTGCATTGAACCCTGGGGTTCTTTTATAGACCCGGAGGCCGTACTGAACCCGGAGGTTACTATATAGACCCTGAGGCCGTACTGAACCCTGAGGTTCGTCATAGACACTGAGGCCGTATGCGTTATGGGAGGTTTGTGATCGTATTCTGCTCCCCATGGGGGAACCACTACCGATCTGTTATTGAGAAACCGCACTCTGCCACCCGGAGGTATAGGCCACTCTCGTGAATCTCAATGCTGCACTCTACCTTTCTGCAGAAAAGGTCACACTCAGACTTACTGTGGTCTAACATGGGCCTGCCCCGTGGAGCGACTTCACACCAGACACACTACTTTCCACGTCTGGATAAGTATTAAATTTTGGTGCTAACCGGTATTTTCGCACATTTGCTCCCTGCATATCAGCCGTCAGCATCTGATTACAATACTTTGCAGTGTACGTCATGCCCCCTGCGTGTATTTAGCTCATAGCGTCTTTAACACAGGGTTTGGGTAGCACTAGTACGGTGGTCCCCACGTAACTCTTGGACTTATAGCCTTTACGCAGGGCCCGAGGTGCAGACAATGTAATATGGTTAATCAGACCCGTTCCTTATATGTCGTACACCCATGTGAGTAGTCTCACTAGTGTATATAGGGTTTGCTGAGGTCTAAGGTCCCTTAAGACTTGACTTAGCTAGTATTCCCCTTTAAGTACATTGGAGTTCCTATAACCCCTTTAGCCGTAACTAATAATGTATTTTATAAGCTTAGTCCGGAGACGTTATCGCATACATAGGAGTAGGAAACCAGTGTACTTAAATATATCATAATACTAGTAGTAGTATATAGAGCTTGATCCGGAGATCTTACTCTAGAAGTGATAGGATTTGAGGTGCAAGGCATTCCAGCAGTTGGATTGGACCTTGCCGTCGCTGTCTTCCAGCTTATAGGCTCCTGCCGCTTGCACCTCTATTACCTTATAGGGACCTTCCCATCCAGGAGCGAGTTTTCCGGCTGATTTATCTCTTCTGTTGTGAGAACCGAAATTCGCACTGTCGATTTTGATTAAGTAAAACGGAGGAAAGCTAAGTAAACCTAACTTTCCCTGAAGGTCCGGATTCTCTGCGACAACCAACGACAAGTGATCAAATAAATGCGGAAAGGCTTTATTGAGATTTGGGACTGGACCTTAAGGAAGGCTGCCTACGTACCCCTTTCGAGGATCAAGTCGGACGTAGTTCAGTTGGAAGGGTTTGAACAAGAGATCGAACTGCCTGGCGGAGTTCGTCTAGTACGAGCGTTAGTCATAGAAACGGGCATGTCGAGAATAATGCCTAGGGTTTCTATGTGCGGAACTCTAAGTAAAAGGATTGTTAGATCCTTCCGAGAGAGACAGGAGCTTGCGGATAAGATGAAAATAGAACGAGAGGCGGCCGGACGTTCTAGGTCCTACCTTGCTAGTCTACCGCCTAAATTCTAAGTTCTTAACCTAACAGGAGCTCTCTCTCTTAATGATTTTCGCTCTGCCTTTCCTCCTCTCCCAAAGCTCCTTTATATACTCCTTTTCATGACGGTCTATTCTCCTTTTGGGCCGCAAAGCGGGCTTTTTCCATTTTCGTCGGCCTTCATGTTTATCGGGAAACTTGACATTTATCTTCGGGAAACTTGACATTTATCCTTCTGGAAATTTAGCATTTATCTTGTTATGTGAAGATAAACGTAAATCGTCGTATCTATCTCAGACAATCGTAAGCGGACTGTCCGATCGCGTTTGGTCCCTTTCGGGCCGTTTCTAGGACTTCCGTTGTTTTCTACGATTTCTTCGGAAGATCTTCAATCCTTCGTAGAGTTGAGATGAGTGGTGTCTTAAGATAACCATCACTGTTTCGCACGAAGAATTTAAGATCTTCCTTCCCGTTGATATCTTACGAGTTTCCGAAGTGTTTCCGACGATCTTAGTTTGAAGTAAGAGCGGGAGTTTTGTACGCGGAATCTCAACGATTCGTTCCGCGAAAACTTGGGAAAGACGCAAAGTACAGACTTCTGACGGCCGGGGCCTAGAAATTATGCACGGAAGCTTGTCATCCGATGACCCGAGCCAGCACGGGGCTAGCCGCCCGGCGGCCATGGCCAGCACGGGCGCTAGCCGCTGGCGGCCACGGCCAGCACGGGGCTAGCCGCCCGGCGGCCACGGCCAGCACGGGCGCTAGCCGCTGGCGGCCACGGCCAGCACGGGGCTAGCCGCCCGGCGGCCATGGCCAGCACGGGCGCTAGCCGCCGGCGGCCACGGCAAGCGCGGGGCTAGCCGCCCGGCGATCACGGGCGCTAGCCGCCGGCGGCCACGGCCAGAACGGGGGCTAGCCGCCCGGCGGCTACGGACCAGCACGTGCGTCTCGACGAGGGCTTCGATTTGATATTTTGAT
The DNA here is from genome assembly GCA_019705995.1 of Raphanus raphanistrum x Raphanus sativus. Lineage (NCBI taxonomy): Eukaryota > Viridiplantae > Streptophyta > Magnoliopsida > Brassicales > Brassicaceae > Raphanus > Raphanus raphanistrum x Raphanus sativus. The sequence continues at coordinate 1,073,714 of JADEVD010000012.1, forward strand.
CGTTCTCTGGGTCCTCACGGTTTGAGAGAACGGGCTCTTTGAAGTTTCAAGGCGGATTTCTTGTCGTTCGGCCTATCCAAACTTAGATCACTTCCCGTTTCTTCCGTATACTTTCGTATGGTCGTGTCATCTCAGCTACGGACCTAATGTCTTTCGGTTCTTCTTGATTGTATCATCGAAGTTTTACGACTAAATCTGAGTTGGTTTTCTCGTAAAGTTTATCGTGTAAAACAAGAACGATCGACTTTAACATAGGTTTTTTAAGCTGTACGACTTGTTTTGCTTTCGACGCTTGTTTTATGGAAAGTCCGCGCATGATAAATATTTTTAGCCGTTGATTTCGAGATAACCGTTTTTGACCCCAACAGTTAGCCCCCCAGCCTGTAAGACGCGGAAACGATCTTGCGGGCGGAAGATTATGAGTTGAAAATCGAAATTTTTGGCTAAGAGTATTTCATTGCGGAAATCCACATCACCTTTGATTGGCGATCTCGAACGTGACGTCGGGAAGACCGTTAGTTCGTTGCTCAACTTCGACTCGATTCTTGCTGGTCTGAAATCCGTGTGCACCCTTGTCCTGCATTCGGAGGTTCGGAGGACCAGGACCACGCAGTCAAGGATCGCGAAGCCGGCGCATATGAGACATGCAGCGGTGGTGCGACCAATGGAGGCGACGGTGAGACCGTTCCTACTTTGGGTGAGTTTTGAGGATGAAGGTGATGCTCCGGGGAGCGTCTAGGTTTATCAATCCCTTTAGAGATTTTTATTTTGATTGTGTTTCGGCCGTTAAGAGGCCATGATGTGTATTTGCGGGACTGGCTGTTGGTGGCTTCGAATCCTGGCCTTTTTCAGGGCATCTGTTGAACTCTGCGGCTCAATCTTTATAAAATATTAATGTTGCGTTTTCAGAACTTCTGTCTATCGAAGTTAGAGGGACAGGGTGTGAGTTGTCGTCTCATTCCTGCCTCCCTGATGATCACCGTATCCGTCGTTTGTACAAAGCGAGATTTTCCAGCGGTTTACGATTTACGCGAAAATTCATGAAAACGTACATACTTGAGTGAAGAGACAAGTTTTGGGATCTCGCGTCGTTGACGCTTTGCCTATGAGATGTTAAGATACCATCAAGGCTGGGTTTAGGGCAAGACCTAGGTTTACTCTCAGACTGAGACTGTGCGATGACTAATCGGCTTTCGTTTTGCCTGTTTGTGATTTTAACCTGATTCGTACCGTTTTAAAATCCGCGAAGTGGTATCGGCTTATATGATTTGTCTGGGCACGAATCGAGCTACTTCCTTTACGAAGTGCTGAACCAAATTTGGATTTTTTGTATAGCGCGCTATGGGATCCTTGTCGGATGTAAAAGAGCCTACCCTTAGGTGGCTTGTCTGTTTAGGACGTTAGAGTTCGTTTGTTGTGATCAGCAACAACGATATGATGCCGTTTAGAAGGCGTATGAAGGTTTTAATCGAAAAACGAATGTTCAGGCACGAAGCGACGTCTCGCAGTGCTTTGAAGTTTGTTTTTCTTATGCCATAAAGGACTATGGGCTTTTAGAAATCGCGGAATGTTTCCGGGCGATAGTTTATGATTTATTTGGTGGATACTGGATCCATTGTTGAGGCCGTTTAGCGATTGGCGAGTTTGTTTGCGAAGAGTTTCGAAAATTCAGTTTCTGTGTTTGTAAAGAGTTTCGAAAATCCAGTTTCTTCAAAAAACGTGGGATTATACAAGCATACACATTTCAAATGTGTACGAGTTAATTTTCCCTTGTGCCGCATTTCAAATGTTCGCGGGCTTGGAGAAGTTTTGCGAATGTCCGTAGTCAGAAACTGTTGTTTCAGTTTGGACGTGCAAGTTATAAAATTTTGGTCAAGGAATTAGGACCAGGGATCGCGTATATTTGAACCAGGGAGAAGTGTCTACCTTCGCTTTGCTTCGCGAAGTGTTGGCCTTCCGGGATTTTAAGGACGACTCGTATAACTCTTGGAGCTTTGTCACGAGTGTTTCTTTTCATGCTTTGTTTACGGGGCGTATAGAACTTAATCAGTCGATGTTAAGTTCAAATTTTTCCGTTAACCGTATGGCTGTTAGGACTGATTTTATTACGAGAAATTTATCGCATGATTTCCGCTTTTGGGCTATGCGACAGAGTTGCTCGCGTAATGGTCACTTGGCGTTTTATGAAAAATCGTGGATTATCGTCTGGCCCTTAAGTGATTGGAGCGGCGATCGTTCAGCTGTTTTGTCTTGGCGTGAAGGCTGTGTTCAGCCGTTTAACCAAGGAGTTGGTAAACGATCAGACCGCGATCCTTTCGCATTAAGGTCATATTGGTTCACGATTGTCCTTAATGGTGATGCCGAATTCAGGTCCGGACTTTATGGAAAGACGTAGTTGGCCGAGGGCCGAATAGAGTTCGTCGAGATAGACATGCCAATCATAGAGGAGTTTTCCAAGTTATGGGTGATGGCTTTTCGAAACGATTTTCCACTTTAGGTTTCAGTTATACGATAGATGCTTCGTATAAAGTTTCCTTTGGTCGCATGAAAATTGTTTCATTTTATCCGAGGAAATAAAGTTTAAGGAATCGACGAAGAACACGTTCGGATTCAGTTTTGGGTTATTTCCCGCTTGGACGTAATTTGCCGTATTGCGATGTCGTTTTGCATGAGACCGATCTTGGTTTTCCTTATGCTGTTTTTGTGTAACATGTTTATACGAAAGTAATGGATGACCGGTTTCATGAAGATAGAAAATCGCAGATAGTCAAAGTAGTCTTGTTTCCGTGGTTTACACGGGAAATGTTTCCGCTTTGATTTCGTTTTTTGGCGAAAGTTGCTTCGGGTTACTCATGAAGTTTTACCGAAGGTTATTTCGTTAATTTTGTAGCTCACCGTCGTGCCATTAGTCTCATGGAAGCGGAAAGAGTATGCCAAGGATGCGCGGTGATCGTTTCTCGGTTTTTCGAGAGATTAGATCGGTTTGCGCGTTCTGCCTAGACAGTCAAGGAACAATAGAACGAAACTGGAAGAAAATGCCTAAGACTTATCTTGCTAGACTATCCACCTAGGTTCTAAGTTCCCTAAATTTTACGGCAGTTTACAAGACGTTCCCATTCCTTTCCTACGAAAAAATTAAAACCTTGATAAAATTTTCTAAGTCGGACGTACCTTAGTCTCATTGATTACTCGAGATTGTCTCATGTCCGTTCCTCTTTGTCTTCTACCGTTTCATTGTCAAAGGTCTTCGAAAAGTCTGATACTGAATCGAGAATCGATTTTCGATGAAACCTGAAGGAACAGTGCAGAATCGTTGCAGAATCGTTGAAGCAAAGGGAGGAGAAGTAGGCGAAACTCGAAGAAGGCTAAGGTGGGTAGACAAGTGAAAACGAATGGCAAGATGTCACTTGAGTGGGGCTTCTTATTTTGTCAAGGTATGAGTGAACTGGTCAGGTCAAGAAGCTTACGATCTTGTTATACTTCACGAATGATGTTTCGTAAAATATTGCCGAGCTTTTATTTAACGAGAGTTAATCAAAATGTTATCGAGTTAATTTTACGGAAATTGTTTCGTAAAATTAGTTTGTATAATATTTGGGTCAATCCTTACGAGGATTGGCCGTGCTTGACGAATGTTTTGTTTGCGGGATCTCGGAAAGTCGCAAAACACGGATTTCTGGCGACCCGGGGGCCTAGATCTTATGCACGAAGACTAACCGCCCGACGACCCGAGCTAGCACGGGGCTAGCCGCCCGGCGGCCACGGCCAGCACGGGCGCTAGCCGCCGGCGGCCACGGCCAGCACGGGGCTAGCCGCCCGGCGACCACGGACAGCACGGGCGCTAGCCGCCGGTGGCCACGGCAAGCACGGGGCTAGCCGCCCGGCGACCACGGCCAGCACGGGCGCTTGCCGCCGGCGGCCACGGCCAGCACGGGGCTAGCCGCCCGGCGACCACGGCCAGCACGGGCGCTAGCCGCCGCCGGCCACGGCCAGCACGGGGCTAGCCGCCCGGCGGCCATGGCCAGCACGGGCGCTAGCCGCCGGCGGCCACGGGCCAGCGCGGGGGCTAGCCGCCCGGCGGCCACGGCCGCGACCGGAGTCGGCTGCTCGGTTCCTTCGGCTTGTGCGTGTTTTTGCGTTCTTTTTACTTTTCCGTAGGTTTTTCCTCGTGTAGAAAATGTTTTGTTGCCCGGCGACCAGCGAAGCACGGGCGCGTTAGCCGCCCGGCGCCTAGAGGCAGCATGGGCGTGCTAGCCGCCCGGCGCCTAGGGACAGCACGGGCGTGCTAGCCGCCCGGCGCTTAGGGACAGCACGGGCGTGCTAGCCGCCCGGGACTGTGCTTCCTCGCGGGACCTGCCTGTTTTTCTCATTTTTTTTAAAGGTTTCTCGATCGACACTTACTCTCTCGAGGTTTCTTTAATTATTTTTCCGAGACTTTTGGACATTGATTTCACCATGATCCCAGCAAGGAATTGTTTCTTAGAACGTTGTTGACCTTTTATTTTACGAGAGTTATTTCACAAAATGTTGTCGAGTTAATTTTACGGAAACTGTTTTGTAAAATGTTGTCGAGTTTAATCATGCAAAAGCTGTCTCGTGAAATATTTTCGAGAATTTATTTTACGAAAGATGTTCCGTAAAATGTTATCGAATTTTAGCATTAGAAACGCTGATTGGTAACCCGATCAGTCGTGCTTTCTGTTTCATGAGTAATCGGGGGTTTCTCCGCGATTTCCAGGAGAACAAGTCTTTATTTTTCCGGGAAATTCTATAAAACATTTCCAGTCGAAACTCTACTCGGTAATCAGACCGTCATATCAGCCTTGGGCTCGATTCTACCTAAAATCGTATGTGGGTCGTTTAGCCGTGATTCGGGCCCCTTTTGGGCTGTCTTGGGACTTAGACGTTTTTACGATTTTTCTTTAGAAAAAGCCGTCGATGTGACGCTGGTTTAAGCTAACCATAGCCGTTTTATACGGCAGGCAGGAATCCGTCTCCACTACCAAGTCTTTTTATGAATTTTCCCGAAGTCTTTCTTCGATAATCCCAAACGAGGGGGGTTGTGTCCATGGACCCGAGGACCGTGTTGCAGGAACTTGGACGGGGGTGCATGGTTGATAGGACCCGAACTTGGTTGGGATGGTCCGTTCTCGGGACGTTTGTCCGGAATATGATAATCTTAGATAACTGTTTGCATAAGCGTTGGTCGTAGGAGCAGTCACTGCTGAAGTTGTTTTACTAGCGTCGATGTGAGCTGTGAGTTTGTCTTTCATATTTCCAGACATTGCTTTGATCAAGCGTTTTGCGGCCGTAAGAGTAAGAGTAATCCGTCTCCCCCTCCTTCTAGCGCCAAACTGTGGGAACCGAAATTCGCACTGTCGATTTTGATTAAGTAAAACGGAGGAAAGCTAAGTAAACCTAACTTTCCCTGAAGGTCCGGATTCTCTGCGACAACCAACGACAAGTGATCAAATAAATGCGGAAAGGCTTTATTGAGATTTGGGACTGGACCTTAAGGAAGGCTGCCTACGTACCCCTTTCGAGGATCAAGTCGGACGTAGTTCAGTTGGAAGGGTTTGAACAAGAGATCGAACTGCCTGGCGGAGTTCGTCTAGTACGAGCGTTAGTCATAGAAACGGGCATGTCGAGAATAATGCCTAGGGTTTCTATGTGCGGAACTCTAAGTAAAAGGATTGTTAGATCCTTCCGAGAGAGACAGGAGCTTGCGGACAAGATGAAAATAGAACGAGAGGCGGCCGGACGTTCTAGGTCCTACCTTGCTAGTCTACCGCCTAAATTCTAAGTTCTTAACCTAACAGGAGCTCTCTCTCTCTTAATGATTTTCGCTCTGCCTTTCCTCCTCTCCCAAAGCTCCTTTATATACTCCTTCTCATGACGGTCTATTCTCCTTTTGGGCCGCAATGCGGGCTTTTTCCATTTTCGTCGGCCTTCATGTTTATCGGGAAACTTGACATTTATCTTCGGGAAACTTGACATTTATCCTTCTGGAAATTTAGCATTTATCTTGTTATGTGAAGATAAACGTAAATCGTCGTATCTATCTCAGACAATCGTAAGCGGACTGTCCGATCGCGTTTGGTCCCTTTCGGGCCGTTTCTAGGACTTCCGTTGTTTTCTACGATTTCTTCGGAAGATCTTCAATCCTTCGTAGAGTTGAGATGAGTGGTGTCTTAAGATAACCATCACTGTTTCGCACGAAGAATTTAAGATCTTCCTTCCCGTTGATATCTTACGAGCTTCCGAAGTGTTTCCGACAATCTTAGTTTGGAGTAAGAGCGGGAGTTTTGTACGCGGAATCTCAACGATTCGTTCCGCGAAAACTTGGGAAAGACGCAAAGTACAGACTTCTGACGGCCGGGGCCTAGAAATTATTCACGGAAGCTTGTCATCCGACGACCCGAGCCAGCACGGGGCTAGCCGCCCGACGGCCATGGCCAGCACGGGCGCTAGCCGCTAACGGCCACGGCCAGCACGGGGCTAGCCGCCCGGCGGCCACGACCAGCACGGGCGCTAGCCGCCGGCGGCCACGGCCAGCACGGGGCTAGCCGCCCAGCGGCCACGGCCAGCACGGGCGCTAGCCGCCGGCGGCCACGGCAAGCGCGGGGCTAGCCGCCCGGCGGCCACAGCCAGCACGGGCGCTAGCCGCCGGCGGCCACGGCCAGCACGGGGGCTAGCCGCTCGGCGGTTATGGACCAGCACGTGCGTCTCGACGAGGGCTTCGATTTGATATGTTGATCGTTTTCTGGGTCCTCACGGTTTGAGAGAACGGGCTCTTTGAAGTTTCCCGACGGCCAGGACCAGTATGGGGGCTAGCCGCTCGGCGGCCAGGACCAGCACGGGGGCTAGCCGCCGGCGGCCAGGACCAGCAAGTGCGTCTCGACGAGGGCTTCGATTTGATATCTTGATCGTTCTCTGGGTCCTCACGGTTTGAGAGAACGGGCTCTTTGAAGTTTCAAGGCGGATTTCTTGTCGTTCGGCCTATCCAAACTTAGATCACTTCCCGTTTCTTCCGTATACTTTCGTATGGTCGTGTCATCTCAGCTACGGACCTAATGTCTCTCGGTTCTTCTTGATTGTATCATCGAAGTTTTACGACTAAATCTGAGTTGGTTTTCTCGTAAAGTTTATCTTGTAAAACAAGAACAATCGACTTTAACATAGGTTTTTTAAGCTGTACGACTTGTTTTGCTTTCGACGCTTGTTTTATGGAAAGTCCGCGCATGATAAATATTTTTAGCCGTTGATTTCGAGATAACCGTTTTTGACCCCAACATCTGTGGTTACAGACTCGCCTTAGGACCCAGTCCCCTTTCTGGAAGGTTCTGGATCTAACCTTTTTGTTGTAGCTCTAAGCGACTTTCAACTGGTAGGATGCATTTCTAAGGCGGGCCGCCTCCCTCTTTTCGTCGAGTAGGTCTAGACTCAGGGACATTAGCTCGTTATTCTCCTTCTGGGAAAGGAATTCAGAGACCGTGGTCCTTACGTGCACCTCTGTGGGTATCACCGAATCAGCACCATAGACAAGGGAGAAGCGAGTCTCCTGGGTAGCCGTCTTCGGAGTTGTCCGATAGGTCCAGAGTACTCCGTGTAGCTCTTCTACCCATCGCCCATGGGCGTCTTCCAGGCGCTTCTTGAGCATGTTCACCACTGTCTTGTTAGTGGATTCTGCTTGGCTGTTAGATTTGGGGTGTCGTGGTGCTGAGTAGGAGAGCTTGATGTTCCAGTCCTTGCAGAACTTTCGGAAGTTATAGCTCGTTAACTGGGGTCTGTTGTCTGTGATGATCTCATGAGGAGTTCCGAAGCGTGTGATCATGTTAGTCCACAGGAGATCCGTTATCTTGGCTAGTGCTTCAGCTTCCACCCGTTTGGTGAAATAGTCTGTCACGACTAGAAGAAAAATCTTTTGCCCCGGTGCCATAGGGAACTTTCCTACGATGTCCATGCCCCATTTTCGGAAGGGCCAAGGAGAACTTAGGGATTTGAGGTTCTCTGGTGGGAGGTTGGAGATTGGCGCTTGCTTCTGGCATTGGCTACAGAGCTTGGCTTGTTTGAGGGAGTCCCTCGCCATGGTTGGCCAATAGTATCCTGCTCTTCTAGCACTGAGTACCAGGCTCCGACCACTAGAGTGGGAACCACATTCTCCTTCATGCAGCTCTTCTAATATCCTGGCGGCTTCTCTAGGGGTGAGACATCGTAGATAGGGTCCTGAAAAGGATCTTCGGTATAGTTTCCCCTCGAAAAAGCAATACTTTGCATCTTGGCGCTTTATCTTCCGACTTTCGTCTCGATCTTCAGGTAAGGTGTCGTACCTTAGGTAGTTGGTGATGGGCGTCATCCAGGTCTCTCCTTCGTCTACCATGGATACTTCTTCAGGTTCCGTCTCCTTTTCGGTCGCGGGCCATGAAGTACCAGTAGTGGGATGCTCATATGACATGTAGTTTCTAGGGCGGACCCTAGGTTAGCTAGAGCGCCAGCCTGGGAATTGTGCTCCCTTGGAATCTGGGTGAGCTTACAATGTCGGAATCTGTCGAGTAGTCGCTTAGCCACGGATAGGTATCTGATCATACTCGGATCTTTCGCCTGATAGTCTCCTTGGACTTGGCTTATGATCAGTTGTGAATCGCTGAAGACCTGGATATCTTCCACCCCCATCTGTTTGGCGAGTGTCAGCCCTGCTATTACAGCTTCATACTCAGCTTCGTTGTTCGTTGCTTTGAAGTTGCAACGTATGGCCCTTGAGGCTGATTCCCCCGTGGGGGAAGTTAGGACCAGTCCCACGCCGGCGCCCCTTAAGTTACTAGACCCATCAACGTACAGTGTCCATTCGCCTTTCTCCCATTTGCTACCACGAAGCTTTACCTCTTGTTCCAGGGCTGGAAGCATGGCAGGAGAGAATTCAGCTACGAAATCTGCCAGGACTTGCGATTTGATGGCTGTTGCAGGCCGGAAGATCACGTTGTATTCCCCTAGCTCTATAGCCCATTTTGCTAGTCGTCCAGACACTTCTGGCTTATGCAGAACTGCCTTGATGGGGAAGGAGGTAACCACCACGATTTGATGAGCCTGGAAATAGGGGCATAGCTTTCGAGCAGCGTTAACTAAAGCAAGGGCCAGCTTCTCAAGGTGAATATAGCGGGTCTCCGCGTCTAGTAAAGATTTGCTCACGTAGTAGATAGGATGTTGTTTTCTTCCTTCTTCCCTTACTAGGACCGCACTGACTGCGTGTTCCGATACTGCCAGATAGAGCAACAGGACCTCTCCTTCCAAGGGTTTTTAGAGGAGAGGTGGAGTAGTGAGATAGGCCTTGAGATCGGATAGGGATTGCTCACATTTCTCGGTCCATTGGAAGTCCTTGGGGTCCTTCAGGATTTCGAAGAAGGCGTGCGACTTGTCGGATAGCCTGGAGATGAATCTGCTCAAGGCGGCCATCCTTCCTGTAAGCCTTTGCACCTCCTTGACGTTGCGAGGGGAAGGTATCACCTTGATCGCTCTCACATGCTCTGGGTTTGCTTCAATGCCCCTGTGGGTGACTATGTACCCTAGGAACTTTCCAGAGCTTACTCCGAACGAGCACTTTGAAGGGTTTAGCTTCAAGTTGTACCTCCTGAGAGTGGTGAAGGCTTGTTGAAGGTGTGAGATATGGTCTTCGGCGTCTAGGGACTTCACCAACATGTCATCAATGTAGACTTCCATGGTCTGCCCTATCTGATTGGCGAACATCATGTTGACAAGCCTTTGGTAGGTCGAGCCGGCGTTCTTCAATCCGAAAGGCATAACCTTGTAACAGTAGATACCCCTTGAGGTCATGAATGAGGTATTCTCTTGATCGTCAGGGGTGCATTAGGATCTGGTTATATCCAGAGAACGCATCCATGAAAATCATCAGCTCGTGACCAGCCGTTGCGTCGACCAGCTTGTCGATGTGAGGCAGAGGGAAAGGATCTTTAGACCAGGACTTATTAAGGTCCGTGAAATCGATACAGACTCCCCACTTCCCATTCTTCTTCCTAACGACCACCACATTGGCTAGCCATTCCGGGTATTGCAGCTCTCGTATGAACCCATCATATAGTAGGTTCTTGATTTCTTCGTTGATTATCTCGTCTCTTTCAGAAGCGAATTTTCTCCTCTTTTGTCTAACATGAGGATGCATTGGATCCACCTTGAGTTGATTCATGATAACATCGGGATTAATTCCAGGCATGTCTTCGTGAGACCAGGCAAAGCAATCGGAGTTGGATCTTAAGAAATCGACCAGTCTCCTTCTCAAGCTTTCCGGAAGCTTGGAGCCTATCTTTAAGTTTCGACTCGAGTTCCCTTCCGTGAGCGGGACCTCGTCCATTTCTTCCACTTCCGGCTCTTCGGTATGCGGGGCCGGAAGCTTCTTCTGTAATTGCTATAAGACCTGAGTTTTTCCCCTAAGGATAGTCTGATATCAAGACCTAGCATTCTCTTGATCCCCCTTGACCGCTCTGATGCCCCAAGGGGTTGGGAACTTGACCAGCTGGTGCAACGTCGAAGGTACGGCTCCCATGTCATGGATCCAAGGCCTTCCCAATATCACGTTGTATTATGAGGGGCAGTCGACGACCACGAATTTCGTAGCTTTGTTTACCCCTTCGGCATACACAGGAAGAAGGACCTCTCAGAAGGTTTGTTTGACTTCTCCACTGAAGCCTACGAGGGGAGTTGCCTTTCTGGTTAGAGCTGTAGGTTCCAAACCTAGGTCGGCGAAGGCAGAATAGAAGATTATGTTGTTGGAGCTCCCATTATCTACTAGTATCCGCTTGACCAAGAAGTTTGCTATGGTAAGTGAAATGACGACAGCGTCATGATGAGGGGTGAGGACCTTCTCCTGCTCCCTTGCAGTGAAACTGATCTCATCTGTTCCAAGGAGTAGGGGCTCGGGACCCTCGGCCTCTTGGCCGTTCCTGGCATTGCGAGTACTTTTCTTGGCTGCGGCACTGCTAATTCTGCTCACCTCTGATCCGCCTGTGATGACGTGGATCACCCGGTCTTGCTGTGGTGGCAATGCGGGAGCTGCCTCGATAGGGAGACCGAGACCTTCTTTATTTAGGAGGTTCTTGGCTTTATCCGAGAGGAACTCCCGTAGATAGCTTTTCTTGAGGAGCTCGGCGACTTCCATCTTTAGGGCTATGCAGTCCTCCGTAGTATGACCATGATCACTATGGAACTCGCACCATCCCTTAGGATTTCGATTAGCCTCCGCGGCCTTCATTTTAGGAGGCCACTTGACTTGAGGACCCATTTGTCGTAAGATGGGAGATGTCAGGCCAAGTAGACACCATCATCCCTTCGGATCTAGGCAAAGGTCGATGCTGATACCTGCCCTTATTCGGGTTACTAGTCTCCTTAGAGGACTTAGAGTGAGAAGGCTCGTCGCGGTCACTCCTTGTAGGCTTTGATGACTTCTGATCATACTTCAGACCGGCTTTAGCCCAACTAGCGACATCTTCTTCCCATCTTACTTGAGCCCAAGCACGAGACAGCACGTCTTCCATAATCCTGCACTTGTATTTGATCAGCTCCTTGTAAAGGTCTCTCTCTGGAAGTAGACCCCTCTTGAAGGCTGAGATAGCTGTATCAGCGTTGCACTCAGGAATAGCTACCTTCACTTGGTTGAAGCGAGCTATGTAAGAACGAAGGGGCTCATTCCTATGCTGGAGGATCTCATAGAGATCATCTGAGTTCTTCTCTAGGTCACGGCTGCTAGCGAACTGCTCCACGAATTTATCGCTGAGGGCTGCAAAGGATTTGATGGATTTGGTGGGCAGGTTGATATACCACTGAAGGGCAGGGCCGGTCAAGGTCGATCCGAATCCTTTGCACATGGTAGCTTCCCGTGCATCCCGAGGGATTGCTACTGCTAGCATGCGTTGCTTGTACTGAGCAATATGATTGTCGGGATCTCCAGTACCTTCGTACATCTTTATGCTTGGGAAAGAGAACTTTCGCGGCATCTCCACCGAAGCAATCTCTTCCACGAAAGGTGTATCAGATTAGGACCCCTGATTGCTTCTTCGAATAGGAGGAGCTGCCCCTGGGAGCCTTTCTACCATAGATTGAATGGTGTCGAACCTTTCGGAGACCACTCTTTCTAAGTAGGCTCTAGGGCCGGATCTGAGATCTCGGGATCATTGGGTGAATACTCCTCGTCCTCCGTATCGGAATCGCTATCTACTTGTACTCGGGTCCTATCGTTCGCGGTTCCTCGGCTTTCGGGTTCGTCTTCGGTTCAGGCAGGTCGACGAGGTACCTCTTCACTGTCGCGCGGAGTGTAGAGTGAAGCCATGGGTCGTACCTTAGTCCAGAACCGCTTTGCTTGTTGCTAGCTTCACCGAAGGTATGGTTTTCTTGTCAGAGGACAATATTCTCCGCCTCTATGGCGTCTAGCTTCTCGGCCCTTTGCTGTAGTTGCTTGGAGTTCTCTCCAAGTTGGTCTTTTAGGGTTTGAACTTCGAGGAGAAGTTCAGGACCTCCGGGTGTTGTCTCCCGAGCTTTGTGAAGATCGGTAACCTGACTCTGAAGAGAGTCGAGCTTGTTGAGGAGTTCGATCTCTCTCGGAGTCATCTCCGTCTGGTTAGCGTCGTCCTCTAATGCCATCGTCACGTAGTTGGATAACTCCCTTCCTTCTGGCGCCAAACTGTTAGGGTATTTTATGTAGGATCGTTTAAGTGCTACGGAACACTAGAGGATTTGTTTGTAAGAGTTGTAAATCGAGAACAAAGAGATGTTATTGATCGGGACTACAACGTTTGGTGGTGTATGAACCCTAGTTCTAGCCGCCTAAACTCTAATCTCTAAGTCTCGAATTGTCGATCCCTTATTCTAGGGTTTGGGCTCCCCTTTTATAGTTGTAGATGTCGGCTTCAAGTAATAGAACTCTTCCATAATCGGAAAAATGGAAGTTTCCCCTTAGGTAGAAAACTTCTATTTTGCTCCAAGGGATCGGTCCGATCTAGGGGTCGGACCCAAGGCAGGGGTTGGTTCCTGGTTTCTTCTTGAACAAGGGTCCAAAAGTCGAGAACCTGTCCGGAAGCTGGAGAAAACTCATGTCTGGATATTTTTCCCCAACAAACCCCTTCGTTCCTACATAGCACGTTTCAACCAAGAGAAGGTGGCTATCCCTGAGTGCAACGCTAATACGGCTATCTCAGCCTTCAAGCGGGGCCTACTCCCAGAGGGAGATCTCTACAAGGAGCTGATCAAATACAAGTGCAGGACTATGGAGGATGTATTGTCTCGTGCTTGGGCTCAAGTAAGGTGGGAAGACGATGTTGCTAGTAGGGCCAAAGCCTGTCCGAAGTACGATCATAAGTCCTCAAAGCCAACTAGGAATGATCGTGACGAGCCCTCTCATCCCAAGTCCACAAGGGAGACTAGCAACCCAAGCAGGGGTAAGAACCAACATCGACCTTTGCCTAGGTCCGAGGGGATGATGGTTGTGAGGGATTAAACTCACCTCCTGATTTTAGGTCAGGTTATAGTTTAGGAAAGGATTAGGGAAAGATAATCGTGGGCTGAATCCCGTAAGAACTTGTAGAATGAATGATGATTTGTATTGATAATGTGATAAAAGAATGGTTACAAAAGATGTTTCTCTTGATGATTACAAAGATAATAAACTGTTTAAAAGATGATGTCAATAATCGTCAATATGAATAAAAGTTGAATAGCCCCTCTTTCTTGATTTGCTTTCTCTTTAAATAGCCTCAGGTTCCGTCGGTTGCTACCAACAGGTTCCCGAGATCCTCTCCGTGATTTGAGGGATTTGTAACAGCTTCCCTTTGACCGGGTCCTGCGCCTATTTATTTGTCCACGAGCTACCTCTTTGACCGGGTCCTGCGCATGTTTACTTGTCAACGAGCTGCCTCTTTTCCTTGACCTCTCTGATGAACATCTCCAGCTCACAGCCTCCGGATCTGACTTAGCTGTTTTTGAAGATTGAATTCATGATGGGCCTTTCGCGGCCCGTTATCATTTCTTATTGTCTATTACTAGCTAGGGGGTCATATTTGGGCCCAACAGTTGCCCCCAGCTTTCGAGATAAGATTTCTTATCTCGGAAGCTAGACCTAGCCGGCGAGCATCAATCTTTTTGTTGAGATCTCGAGCAACAGTTATCTTTATTGAAGATTTCTTTTGCTTAATCTGATGGCTACGATTACGTATGAAAAGGCGCAAGTATCCGACTTCTCGGCCAGCAAGCTTCCCATTCCTCAATTCTCAGAGAGTTCAGGTACTTTCGAGATTAACATGTTTAATATATCTTTTTACGGAGAGTATGGTTCTAACTTAGGTTTGGTGGGCCCTGATTCAGCTCCAGTCGAGACGTCCCAGATGGGCGATGACAAGGAGGCAGATGAGGGAGATCCAGCCAAAGAAAGTGATCCAGTCGAGGGAGACAAGGATGTCGGGATGAGCTCCCGTGATAATGATGTCTAAGAGCTGCGGCTCTTTTTGAATTGTAATGTTGCTTTTCATGACTTTTGCCCAATGGGCTTTGTTTACGTTTCAGACTTATAGCCTGAGGAGGCTTTTAAACCTTAGGGTCTTCTGAACCCTCGTTAGCCTGGGGAGGCTTTTAAACCCTTTTATTCAAATTTCGGTTTTGTTTTTCGTATTAAGTCATTTGACTTGGTTTGATCGTTTCTTGGATGAGATTGACTTTTGTCAAGTGGAAGTTTCGGTTAGGACATGTATCGTGATTATTATATACAATGTCTAACGACTTATCAGGTCTCGAAGATTTCGAGTGTGTTCGATTATGAGGATCCTTAGAAGGAGTTCTTGAAATATTGAGATTAGCTCCGGGTTTTTAGGAACCTGAGCTACCCTGAAGACCTTAGGAGGGGGTTCATGGGAACCTGAATTCGTTTGTGGGATTTTAAGACCCATTGAAGTTTGCTTAGGATTTTAAGACCTTTATGATTTGATGAGGATTTTAAGACCTCGAAGATTTGATAAGGATTTTAAGACCTTGGAGAATTTGATGAGGATTTTAAGACCTCGAAGATTTGATAAGGATTTTAAGACCTTGGAGAATTTGATAAGGATTTTAAGACCTTGGAGATTTGATAAGGATTTTAAGACCTTAGATCCAGGTTCGTCGAGACCTGATACTGTCTGAAGGATTTTAAGACCTTTAGGTTCAGGTTCGTCGAGACCTGATATTGCTTTGAAGGATTTTAAGACCTTGGAGATTTGGTAAGGATTTTAAGACCTTAGGTCCAGGTTCGTCGAGACCTGGTATTGTCTGAAGGATTTTAAGACCTTTAGGACTGCTAAGGATTTTAAGACCTTAGGTTCAGGTTTGCAGGGACCTGTTTTGTTAAAAAATTGAGATATCGAAAATGATTTCTTTATTGATAGTTGGATACATGGTATCATAGTAATCATACAACTGCTGTATTATAACGATCATACATTTGCTGCGTGGGCTATGTGATTTTAATCAGACATATGCCCCCTTTGATTGTAGTGAACGAAGTGTTGAAATGAAGTTGGGGCGGCACTCATGACGGAGTTGCCTACGTACCCAGTCAAGGGATCAAGCCTAACGTAGTTCAGGAATTTTAGGTACCTAATGATAATACTTCTTCAGATTTGTGGCGTTCCACGATCTGATTTCAGGTACCCCGATTTGCACCTTTCGGAGCTTGTAAACGCCAGGTCGTACCACGTGGATGATCTGATAGGGACCTTCCCAGTTGGTTCCTAACTTTCCAGCATCTTGTTCTTTGGTTCCTTCGAAAACTTTCCTAAGTACTAGGTCACCTACAGCGAACTGTCGGAGCCTGACTTTGGAGTTGTACTGTCGTGCCATTGCTTGCTGATAGTTTTGAATGCGAATCAGGGCTCGGTCCCGTCCTTCCTCGATTAGGTCGAGGCTGTCCGTTAGGAGCTGACTGTTAGCTGCGGGATCAGACGTACAGAGCTCTTCGACGGAGGCTCCCAGTGGAGGTTTCCGCCGGAACGACATCTTCCTTTTCGTAGGCTAAAGAGAAAATGGGTTTCCTCTGTAGCCTTTCTAGGGGTGGTTCGTCATGCCCAAAGTACTTCAGGTATCTTTCAGACCAGGTTTTCTTGTTGGTTCCGAAGCGTTTCTTGAGGTTTGCTAATATCGACTTATTAGCAGCCTCCGCCCGACCGTTGCCTTGAGGTCGTCGAGGTGTTGAGAAGGTAGGGCGGATATTCCACTTGTCGCAAAATGCTTTGAAGTCGCGAGAAATGAACTGTCCTCTATTGTCGGTTACGATCTCATACGGGACGCCGTGGCGGCAGACAATGTCTTTGCACACAAATCCTTCGACTTCGAATCTAGTTATCTGTTGGAAAGTTTCAGCTTCTATCCACTTCGTGAAGTAGTCTGTCAAGACCAAGAGGAAGCGTAGCTTCTGCCTTCCTCTTCGTGACGTTATGAGTGGTTCTACGATGTCCATGGACCACCTCATGAACGGGTACTGAGCGGGTATTGAGGATAATTTTTCCGCAGGCTGATGTATAATCGGTGCATGCCTTTGGCATTTATCACATGAAGAGGAGTAAACCTCGCAGTCAGCTATAATGGTGGGCCAGAAATAACCCTGTCTTTTGATTCGGATAGCTAGAGCTCTTCCCCCAGAGTGGTTTCCTCAGGAGCATGCGTGCATTTATTTCATAAGATTGATAGCATCGAGGCCATGGACGCATTTTAGGTAAGGTCCGGAAATGCTTCGTTTATGGAGGGCTGACTCGATTATGCAGTATCTTGCGCTTAATGCTTTGAGTTTTCGGGCCTCCCACTTATTGAGGGGGAATCTTACCCTACAAGATGTACTGCATGATCGGTATTCTCCAATCCTCTCTCCCAATGATTTTGTCATGAAGAGATGAGGGCGGGTCTTGTTCAGGTCCCTGTGTGTCGTGACCTGATGTGTCTTGTTCAGGTCCCTGAGTGTCGTGACCTGATGTCTTATTGCCCCCGGAGATATTGGTCGGATTAGGCTCGAAGGAGTCTGAATTCTGAGGAATATCTCCAGTTCTGGTGTTGTTCTCTGGAGTCTGGGTCGTTTCTTCGGATACGCTTTCAAAAGCAGAACGACTCCTGGTCCTGGCTGCGTGGACAGGTGAATCCGAGGTCTGGATCTTGCCCCCGGAGGTATGCTTTTTAAAGCTACGAATTCTGGTTTTTGGGAACCAGTACGTTGTAAGAACTTGGGTTGCTACCGTCTGGGAGTAACTACCTTCCGTTTGCTCTTTCGGCTTGCTATCGATCTCAGCTTTGGTAGCTATGTCAATACTTGGCTTTTCGATTCCCTTTACGGGTATGATCCGTTTTACAAGGGGTCTTATGTTGACGCTAAAGCAGCCAGCGCGTCTGCTGAGGAGTTCACTCCTCGTGGGATCCTCGTTAGTTCAAATCTGTTGAATTGCTTAGTGAGGTTCCAGAAAACTTCTAGGTATGCCCCCATTCTTTCGTCCCTTGTTTCATACTCGCCGTGGAACTGGCTAGCTACTAGCTGTGAATCACTATAAGCGTTCAGCTCTCGAATTCCGAGGCTTAGGGCGAGTTTTAATCCTGCAATTAATGCTTCGTATTCAGCCTCGTTATTAGAAGCGCTGAATCCGAGCCTGTAGGATTTTTTGATGGTTTCTCCAGCTGAGGAAGTCAGCCTTAGACCGATGCCGGAACCTTGTCTTGGCGAGGCTCGTCAATGTACAGACTCCACTTCGGAGCTTCCGTTTCCAAGTCTAGTTGTTCGGAAGCTAGCTCGATTATGAAATCGGCAAGGACCTGAGCTTTTGCTGCTGCTCGAGGTCTATACTCTATTGCTCATTTAGCAAATCGTCATGATTGGCTAGGGCTGTGCAAAATTGTTCGCAATGGTTGTGAAGTCACTACGACGATTGAGTGCGATTGGAAATAAGGTCGCAATTTTCTGGCAGCTGTTACGACAGCTAGAGCTAGTTTTTCCATAGTAGGGTATCTAGTTTCGATGTCTATCAGACTTTTGATGGTATAATAGACAGGTCTTTACTCGTTTTGCTCTTCTCGTACCAGCACACCACTAACTGCAGCGGTTGACACAGCGAGGTACAGATACAGTGGTTCTCCCATTCTTGGTTTGGCCAAGATGGGAGGTTCAGAGAGGTAAGCTTTCAATTGCTTGAAGGCTTCCTCGCACTTCTCGTCCCATAAGAACTTCTTATTATTTTTTAGAAGTTTGTAGAATGGGAGGCACTTATCGGTGGACCTGGATATGAATCGATTTAATGCTGCGATTCGTCCAGTCAATCTATGTACCTCTCTGGTTGTCTTAGGTGACGGTATTTTCAGAAAGGTAGCTCTCTGTTTCGGGTTGGCTTCGATGCCTCTTTCGGTTACGAGGTAGCCGAGGAACTCGCTTGAAGGTACCCCGAAGATGCACTTAGCAGGGTTGAGCTTCATGTCGTATTTGTTGAGCATATCGAAGCATTCCCTTAGGTGGGAAATGTGGTTTTCTCCAATTGAGGATTTGACTAGCATATCATCAATATAGACCTCCATGGTTTTCCCGAGCTGGCCAGCGAACATTTTATTCACTAGCCTTTGATAGGTAGCTCCTGCATTTTTTAAACCGAATGGCATGACCTTATAGCAATAGGTCCCTCATTCAGTTATGAATGCAGTTTTCTCTTGATCGTCGGGATCCATCATGATTTGATTGTACCCTGAAAAGGCATCCATGAAGGACATGAGCTGGTGGTCAGCAGTGGCCTCGACCAAACGATCGATGTGAGGTAACGGGAAGCTATCTTTGGGGCAAGCTTTATTTAGGTCGGTGAAATCTACGCAGACTCCATTTCCCGTTCTTCTTTTCTACAACTACTGGATTAGCTAACCAGTCGGGGTAATGTACCTCTCGAATGGACCCGGCTTTCGTAAATCGGTCAACTTCGTCGTTAACAGCCTGAGCCTTTTCGAGGCCTAGCTTGCGACGCTTTTGTTTGATCGGTTTGAAAGTAGGGTCTACTTTTAGCTTATGGGTGGTGACGTTCGGATCTATGCTTTTCATGTCGCTGGTGGACCATGCAAAGGTTTTGACATTGCTTTTCAGAAAATCAATGAGCTCCTTTTTTGTCTCAGGAGGTAGCTCGGATCCGATGCTCACCTGTCTTTCAGGGTCTGAGTCGTCGATGCGAACTTTTTCAGTGAGGTTCTTGGGGGGACCTCGAATATTTTGTTGCATTTCGCGACCCTCCTGGATCTGTAATTGCTATTGGGGGGATTTTTTGAGGATTTCGAATCCTCACAAATAGCAGATCATGGATATCTTCTGGCTACCGTGTACGGTAGATATCCCTTCGGGTGTTGGGAATTTCACACATTGATGATACGTCGACGCTACTGCCTTCATTTTGTGAATCCAGGGTCTTCCCAGGATCGCATGGAACGGGGAAGGTCTGTCGATGACTACTAAGTTGGTCATTTTCATTATTCCACCAGCTATGACTGGGAGCTTGATAGTGCCCAATAAGGTAGCTGTTTCTCCGTAGAAGCCTACGAGATTAGCTTTCTGGCCAATAATTTCGTAGTCGTCTATTTCCATCCCTTTTACGTTGTTGTAGAAAATAAGGTTGACAGAGCTTCCTGTGTCTATCATGAGTTTAGGGACCTCGTATCCTGCGATGTTCAGGGTGACAATCAACGCATCATCGTGAGGTCTGTCAAGGTTTGAGGTCTCGCTTTCCCAGAAAGAGATCTTAGTATTGGACTCGGGGTTGGGAGGCTTAGGTCCAGTGTTAGACACAGCCTTCCGTACGTGATTCTTAATGGAGTTGACGGAGTCTTGACACATATCGGATCCTCCGAGGATGTAGTCTACCCTTGAGCTGGGGCTCGATTGAGGTAGCGGTTTGCTCAAGAGAGCTTCGACTTGTAAACTTTTTCCTTGGGGGAATTTTCTAAGAATCATATCGACTCTTTTCTTGGGAGCTGGAGGTGGCAAATCGGTCTCCTTCTCAGATGACCTATCGCGCTTTGGAGAGGTGTCTCCGGGACCTCTTTTCTGATAAGGTGGTGGCTTTTTAAGGTCCACTCCCTTTATTTCTCCAGCTGCGAATTTAGCTGCCAGTTGTCGTTGGAGGTCCCAACAGTCCTCAGTTGAGTGCCCTTTCCGATCGTGATAAGAGCAGTGTTTGTTCTCATCATATCCTTTTGACCAGGAGGTTTTGTTTGCTGCGGCGATAGGTTTTTCTTCCTTATCTTCCTCGATTGCATAGGAATGTTCTCCCTGGGTCTGATTGTTTCGAGAGTTCCCCTTTTTATGAGGTTCTTTTGCTTCTGAGGCTTCACCTTTCAGGTGATTCTGGGGTTTCTTGTGGAGCTTATCCAGTGCAGTTGTTTCCTCTTCCAAGGTGACGTATCTAGACGCTTTATGAAGAGCATCGTCGATAGTTGGGGGAGGATTGAGCGTTAGCTCCGACCAAATTTCCGATTTATACCAGAGACCTCTTCTGAGAGCCTCGCTGGTGACCTGGTCGTTGGGGTTTGAGAGCTTAGTTCTCACTGCTCTGAATTTTTCGATGTAGGCTCGTAGTGAGTCTCTCACTCCCTGCCTGATTTTCCAGAGGTCAGCCTCGGATGCTTGCTTCAGGATATGAGTCGAGTATTGCTTCATGAAAGCGTTGCTTAACTGGTCGAAGCTATCTATCGAATTTGGTTCGAGACCAGAGAACCATTCAAGGGCTGTTCCGACTAGATTTTCGGCGAATGTCCTGCAGTAACCTGCTTCGCATTCTTCTTTCGTAAAGTGAGCTTTCACGATAGCTAACCGGAAGGCTCTCAGGTAAGCCTTTGGGTCTGAGGTCCCGTCGTATTCAGGGATCCTAATTGTTCGTGTGTCTCTTATGTAAGAGTTGGCAATTCTGTCAGTGAATGGAGTTCCACAGGTCTCCTCGATCAAGCTCTCGATCTCGGGAGCTGAGCTCGTTGCCTTGTGGACTTGAGCACCCAGCTTTTGGAGAGCTGCGTGAGTCCGCTCCATATATCTACGAATAGCCTCAGGTCCCTCTAGAGGAAGGACAGTCGGGTCATCATTAGGTACCTGACGAACATGTACCTGGCGAACAGGTCCCTGATGGAATCGTGTTCGATCATTTTTTCCAACTGCTCGGTGGGCTGATTTGCTCACTGGCTATTGGGTTATTTTGACGAGTTAGGTTAGTGGGGCGAGCTGTAGGATCAGCATTCGTCCTTTGATGTTCGCCCGGATTCGTGTTTAGGTTTCTGGCCCGAAACGCCGGAGCTGACGTTCTGCCCCCGGACGGGTCGGATACTCCTTCTCCTGACCTAAGAATAGGTGGTGGAGGAGGTAAGCGAGCGCTCTGACCAGTAACCTGATCGGGAATAGAGCTAGTCGATGCTATGTTGCTTCCCATAGCACTGGTGAGGGGTTGACTGAACACGGGAGCTGTCCTAGCATGAGGCGTTTGGAAAGCTGGTCCATGTTCTCCCGATCCAGTGTTATCAAGGGAAAAGTCGAGACATCCTCGAGGGAACGAGGGGTCAGTTATTCGATCTCGGAAGGTCACTCCCAAGCCCTGACGTTGCGGTGGTTGGGTTGTTGCGGTTAGAGATCTAGTGACCTCTTCAAATCGTTGCTGCCGAGCGGCTAGCTGTTGCATTGTACGCTCACCTTCTTGAGCTTTTTCTACCAGCTGCATCATCATGCGACGGATCTCAGAGAGCTGAGCCTCCGTCTGGTTCGGAGCAGGTTGGTGCTGAGGGGTAACGAGGGCTGGGAGCCCTGGATCGATCCCACTGGAGGTTCTCGTGTTGGCTGCTCCAGCACTGTTCATCGAGATACTGTTCATCGGGATACTGTTCATCGAGATACTGTTCTTCCAGTACTGTTCATCCGAGTACTGTTCATCGGGATACTGTTCATCAGGATACTGTTCATCGGGATACTGTTCACCGAGATACTGTTCACCGAGATACTATTCTTCCAATACTGTTCATCCGAGTACTATTCATCGGGATACTGTTCATCGGGATACTGTTCATCGGGATACTGTTCACCGAGATACTGTTCACCGAGATATTGTTCTTCCAGTACTGTTCATCCGAGTACTGTTCATCGGGATACTGTTCATCGTTAGATGAATTTGTTGTCTGATCGACTGGATTCATCCTTAAGTTGGAGTAAGGGATTCCATTGTTTCTTCCCCACAGACGGCGCCAATTGTGAGGGATTAAACTCACCTCCTGATTTTAGGTCAGGTTAAAGTTTAGGAAAAGGTTAGGGAAAGATAACGTGGGCTGAATCCCGTAAGGACTTGTAGAATGAATGATGATTTGTATTGATAATGTGATAAAAGAATGGTTACAAAAGATGCTTCTCTTGATGATTACAAAGATAATAAACTGTTTAAAAGATGATGTCAATAATCGTCAATATGAATAAAAGTTCAATAGATCTTCTTTCTTGATTTGCTTTCTCTTTAAATAGCCTCAGGTTCCGTCGGTTGCTACCAACAGGTCCCCGAGATCCTCTCCGTGATTTGAGTAATTTGTAACAGCTTCCCTTTGACCGGGTCCTGCGCCTATTTATTTGTCCACGAGCTACCTCTTTGACCGGGTCCTGCGCATGTTTACTTGTCAACGAGCTGCCTGTTTTCCTTGACCTCTCTGATGAACATCTCCAGCTCACAGCCTCCGGATCTGACTTAGCTGTTTTTGAAGATTGAATTCATGATGGGCCTTTCGCGGCCTGTTATCATTTCTTATTGTCTATCACTAGTTAGGGGGTCATATTTGGGCCCAACAATGGTGTCCACTTGGCCTGATATCTCTCATCTTGTGATATCCAAACCGGAAAATGGGTCCACAAGTAAAGTGGCGTCCCAAGATGAAGGCTACATAAGCTAATCGAAACCTCAAGCGGTGGTGCGAGTTCCATAGCGACCATGGTCACACCACAGAAGATTGTATAGCCTTGAAGATGGAAGTCGCTGAGCTCCTCAAAAAAGGCTACCTAAGGGAGTTCCTCTCAGATAAAGCCAAGAACCTTCTAAACAAGGAAGGTCCCGGTCTCCCTACCGAAGAAGCTCCAGCATTGCCACCGCAGCAAGACTGGGTGATCCATGTCATCTCAGGCGGATCAGAGGTAAGCGGAATTAGTAGTTCTGCTGCCAAGAGAAGTACTCGCAACGCCAGGAACGGCCAAGAGGCCGAGGGTCCTAAGCGCCTACTCCTCGGAACGGATGAGATGAGCTTCACTGCAAGGGAGCAGGAGAAGGTCCTTGCTCCTCATCATGACGCCCTTGTCATTTCACTTACAATGGCAAACTGCTTGGTCAAGAGAATAATAGTAGACAATGGGAGCTCCAACAACATAATCTTCCATTCGACCTTCGCCGACCTAGGGTTGGAACCCACAGCCCTAACTAGAAAGGCGACTCCCCTTGTAGGCTTCAGCGGAGAGGTCAAGCAAACCTTAGGAGAGATCCTTCTCCTCGTGTATGCCGAGGGGATAAACCAGGCCACAAAATTCCTAATCGTCGACTGCCCTTCATCGTATAATGTGATACTAGGAAGGCCTTGAATCCACGACATGGGAGCCGTACCTTCGACTTTGCATCAGCTGGTCAAGTTCCCAACTCCCTGGGGCATCAAGGTGGTCATGGGAGATCAGGAGAATGCCAGGTCCTGCTACCAGACTACCTTGAAGGGAAAGACCCAAGTCTTATAGCAATTACAGAAGAAGCTTCCGGCCCCGCACACAGAAGAGCCGGAAGTGGAAGGAATGGATGAGGTTCCACTCACAGAAGGGAACTTGGGTCAAAATTTAAAGACAGGCTCCAAGCTACCAGAAGGTCTAAGAAAGAGATTGGTCGACTTCTTGAGATCTAACTCCGATTGCTTCGCCTGGTCCCACGAGGACATGCCTGGAATTGATCCCAACGTCATCATGCATCAACTCAAGGTGGATCCAATGCATCCTCCCGTCAGACAGAAGAGGAGGAAGTTCGCTCCTGAAAGAGACGAGATAATCAATGAAGAGGTCAAAAACCTACTGAATGTCGGATTCATACGAGAGGTTCGACCTATCAGAGGCTCGTCAACATGATGTTCGCCGATCAGATAGGGCAGACCATGGAGGTGTATATTGATGATATGCTGGTATAGTCCCTGGACGCTGAGGACCATATCTCGCACTTTCAACAAGCCTTCACCACTCTCAGGAGGTATAACATGAAGCTAAACCCTTCAAAGTGCTCGTTCGGGGTAAGCTCTGGGAAGTTCCTAGGGTATATAGTCACCCACAGGGGCATCGAAGCAAACCCAGAGCAGGTGGGAGCAATCCAGGTGATACCTTCCCCTCGCAATGTCAAGGAGGTGCAAAGACTGACAGGAAGGATGGCCGTCCTGAGCAGGTTCATCTCCAGGCATCCGACAAGTCGCATGCCTTCTTCGAAACCTTGAAGGACCCCAAGGACTTCCAATGGACCGATAAATGTGAGTAGGCCCTATCCGATCTCAAGGCCTATCTCACTACTCTACCTCTCCTCTCAAAACCCTTGGAAGGTGAGGTCTTATTGCTCTATCCGGCGGTATCAGAGCATGCAGTCAGTGCGGTCCTGGTGAGGGAAGAAGGAAGGAAACAGCATCCTATCTGCTACGTGAGCAAATCATTGCTAGACGCGGAAACCCGCTATAGTCACCTTGAGAAGCTGGCCTTCGCCTTGGTTAACTCTGCTCGAAAGCTACGCCCCTACTTCCAAGCTCATTAAATCGTGGTGGTCACCTCTTTCCCCATCAAAGAAGTCCTTCACAAGCCGGAAGTGTCCGGACGACTAGCAAAATGGGCTATAGAGCTGGGGGAGTACGACGTGACCTTCCGGCCAGCAACGGCTATCAAATCGCAAGTCCTAGCAGATATTTTAGCCGAATTCTCTCCTGTTATGCTTCCAGCCCTGGAACAAGAGGTAAATCTTAGTGATAGCGAAGGGGAAAAAGGCGAATGGACATTATACGTTGATGGGTCTAGTAACGTAAGGAGCGCAGGCGTGGGACTAGTCCTAACTCCCCTACGGGGAAATCAGCCTCAAGGGCCGTACGATGCAACTTCAAAGTAACGAACAACGAAGCTGAGTACGAAGCTCTAATAGCAGGGTTGACACTTGCCAAACAGATGGGAGTAGAGGACATCCAGGTCTTCAGCGACTCATAACTGATCATAAGTTAAGTCCAAGGAGACTACTGATGTCTTGCATATTTACATGTTTTTAGCATTCATATCTTGTGCATTTTGATCATATAAGTTAGGCATTAGGCACCTTTAGGTCTGTGGGAACCGAAATTCGCACCGTCAATATTTCGTATAAATAAGGAAACTAGGAAAAACCCTAATTTCCCAGAAGGTCCCGAATTTCTGAGAAACCACACGTCAAGCAATCAGAACACGACAATAACAGAAAATAAAAATAGAAATCGTAAAAAGAGAGCAAGAAGGATTTTATTCCGAATCTGCGTATGAGCGTGACAACAACAGGACAACGTGCTTCGGCTACGAGAGCTGTCAGCGAGATCCTAGTTCTAATACCCGAAGGTGGCTAAACCTAGTTGAGTCGCAGCTCGAAAAATAAAAACGGAAAGTTGCCTAAATTGCTCTAAGTGCTAAGTTGCTCTGGAAAAGTGATGCCTCTATGCCTCTCGCCTTGAACTCCTTATATACTCTCTCCAAGGTTGGTTTACGCTTCCCCCTTTTGCCCTTAAGCCGTCATAGTCGAAAAATGGGAATATTCCATTTTTTCAGATCTTCATGATTATCTGCGGAAAGTTTCCATTTTTTCCGCGGAAACTGATGCTTATACTCCAAGCATAAACCTTCATAAGGTTTATGGGTTTTTAAGAAATCGCAAGTGGGCTTCGAATCAAGTTTAGGACCTCTTTGGGTCGTATTTTTGATTTGAGACTTTTTTACGATTTCTCCGATAAGGTTAAGTTTTCCACGGTTTTATCGTAAACCAAACGGACAATTCCATTTGATCGAGAGATCAAGGAACTGATAGTCGTGAATTGCAGAGAACGGCTATACGGATAGTCGAGAATGCATAGTTTTACGTCATATCGTCGTTTCGGAAGACTTTGAACGTTTCAGAGAATGATCGATGCACGAACGCTCGATCGCTATAGCGACCGAACTTTGTCCGCAGCTCGGTCGCTATAGCGACCGAGATCTGTCTGCAACTCGGTCGCTATAGAGACCGAGCCGCACCCGAGGTTCGCTCGCTATAGCTACCGAGCTCTGTTCGGAGCTCGGTCGCTATAGCAACCGAGCTGTAATCGAAGCTCGGTCGCTGTAGCGACCGAGCGTTGTCTCGTGATCAGTTCGCTATAGCAACCGATCTCTTATCCGTGACCCGATCGCCATCGCGATCTGGTTTGTGCCGTGGATTATGGTCCGTTTTCCGAACGTTTGGAACCATTGCGAAGCTATGATTATCTTAGGATGCTTGTTTGCGGATGTTCGGACATTTGGTAACAATGTTCCGTTTGTTTTAGGAAATCGTTTTCTTTTTTAAGTCGTAAATTTCTCAAGCCGTTGATTAAGAAATCGCTAATATCTTAAGCTGTTGTTAAGAAATTGTTGATTTCTTATGTCGTTGATTAAGAAATCGTCTTTGTTAAGAAATTGTTGATTTCTTAAATGGTTGATTAAGAAATCGTCGTTTTAAAGAATCGTTCTCTTAAAACAAGATTTTTCCGTAAATTTTTCGTATAAGTTTTTCTTTTCCGAAAAACCGTAAAAAAATTCTAAGTAAATAATTTTTAATGGAAATTTGGATGCCAACTTTGCCTTGTCCGATTTCGACCCCAACAGTTAGCCTCCCAGTGCGGTAGAATCGTGGGCTAACGGGATTCTGTCATATAGTTTGGCGAGTTTAGGCGAGTTTTTAGGCCAAGTTAGTGTCCAAAAGTCCGAACTTGAATAGTAAATCCTGAAGTTTATAAAAGAGAGGGTAACTCTTTCATTTTTACTAACCCATCTTTCATAAGACTTTCTTTGAAGAATCCTCTCAAGAAATTTTTTTTTTTGAAAGAAAATCCTTCAACTAAATGTCAAAGTTGTTTAAGCGGAAATAAGTCTTCCAAGAAGAAGACTCCCGTGACTCCTTCTCCCGATTGCAATCAGGATGAAGAACTCCTCATTCCGAAGGCCGAGTTTGAGCTTCCTCCGAATGCGGCTGAACGTGATGCGTATTGGAGAGCAAGCAGTGATCGTATCAAACGTCCCGGAGAAGAAAAGTTTCCGATCTGCCGATCTCGGAAAGCAGGGGCCCACCTGCCGAGTAAGACCAGTGATCTTTTTCTCGAGACGCTTTGGAAGTTTGTCGGAGTCCCTAACGCGGTTGAGTTCCGGATTCCTAAGGTCGGAGAAAGCGCCGACCATCCTCCGGAAGGCTACTTCATGTGTTACGAGGCGGTTCTGACGCGCTGTCGTATCTGGTTTCCGATTCATGAGATCATTGTCCGTGTACTGGACCGTTTTCAGGTTTCGTTAAACCAGCTGAACCCTACGAGTTTAGAGATCCTTATCGGTCTCGTAATTCTGAGTTACGAGCGCGGAGTATCCCTCACTGCCGACCATTTTGAGGCACTTCTGGAGATTCAATAGAACAAGGAGTCGACCTCCTGGCGACTGACTCCTCGTACCATAATGCTGGTAGTAAGGGGAACCGACTCAATGTTGCGTCCGTCGCGGAGGAATTTATTGGATGTTCCGGACGGTTCCAAATCCCCTTCCACACATCAGCGTGGTCCATCCCTGGCCTAGGGACATTATGGAGGTGAGGGACATGCTTAGGAGCGGCGATCATTGGTGGACCGGTTTTACCCGTCAGAGGGTTCGGAAGGCGATCCGATTGGTTCACTCTGACTTCGAGGCGGAAGGTCAGATTGATTTTGCTCTTGTTGAGCATCTCCCGGAGCGTGTTCCGGTCGAGAGATCGCCTGAGTTGCCGCGGAAAAATAAAGACATCGAGGTCGAGGATCACGACTTTCCCGCCGACGATTCTCCGCTTTCGAGATGGGATCCGTCTCTAGGCTTTGGCGATGGGAGCGGTTCGAGCGATGCGCAAATTCCCAATTTTGACGACTTCTTTTCCGGTCTTCCTAATCATCCTAATCCGTTCCCCTTTGTGGAGGAAACGGAGAGGCCCGAAGTATTGGCGGAGACTTCTCGCGTGGTAAATGGGGTTAGTTTCTACTTCTTCCTACATTCTCTTTATTATCCGATCATATTTTTATTTTCGTAAAAAATAAAAATTCTATTTTCGAATTTCGCAGGCGATGAACCATCTCGGCTCGGCGTTGGTGGATAGCCAGAGAGAATCGAGGATCTGGCGCTTCAAAGCGAAGAAGAACGCGAATGACTTGGCGCACTTCAGGAGGAGACCTTAGAGCGAACTTAAGGGCGGCCGCCAATCATGCTAGAGAGATTCGCCGAGCGAGGAGGCAGGCCAAGCGGGAGATTGCCGCCGAGATGCAGAATCCGGCGACGCGTTTCCAGGAGGAGTATTACAATCTCCGGGCGGCCGATGCCGCGGTAGGTGCTTTTCGCGAGTGTCGCGGATCGGTTGGAGCCCTCACGAGGACTCAGCAGAGGGATTATGTTTACAAAGAGGAGTTGAGCCTCATGCAGGATGGCATGAAGGACAATGTTCACGCCAAGTCGCTTGTTCCCCCCATCGAGGAAAGGATCTGGGGACTCTAGGAGCCGATCCCTGTTTCTCTTGACACGGTGGAGGTCGCGACCGAAGCGGAGGGAGGTGAAGATGAGGTGACATATCCGACGGAGTTCGGAACTTCGTCGTTGGATAATTTTATCCTCTACTGAATTTGTCGGGAAAATGTTTTCCCTTATCTTTGTATTTCCGTGGCCAAGTGTGGGCGTTTTATCTGTTTATGCCGCGACCGTAGCAGGTTGCGTAATTTTATGTATTTCGGGACTGGCCTTTTAAGGCTTTGAATCCCTGCCGTCTTTGCGCGGCTTTTTATAAATATGAAGTAAGTTTTTCAATGATTTATGTTTTATGATCTGATTTAAACTTTCGCCAAGTGTAGAGGGCAGAATGCGAGTAGTCATTTCGTATTCTAACTCTTAATTCGTCGCTTGGTCCGTATGCTACTTTTTTTTAGCGAGTGTTTTAGGTATAAGCGATAAGAGACATGTTTTGGGATCTCGTATTTGATACTATGTCCGTGAGATGTTAAGTGCCAGCAGGACTGGGCTTAGGGCAAGACCTAGGTCTAGTCTCAGCTTCAAGGCTATGCGATGGCTGAACGGCTTCCGTTTTGCCTGTTTGTGATTTTGACCTGATTCGTACCGTTTTAAAATCCGCGAAATGTTACCGGCTTATGCGATTTGTCTGAGTACGAACCGAGCGACTTCCTTTACGAAGTTCTAGACAAAATTTCGATTTTCTTGTATAGCGCGCTATGGTATCCTGGTCGGATGTAAGAGGATCTCGTGAAAAGATCTGACTACGAATTGTTTAAATGAAACATTTCTTTATTTGCCCGTCGGGGCCAATCGACGGGTTTGTTTTCGTTTTTAAAGTCGCGGAGGGACTATTTTAATGGTTGTTTTAAAGTCGCGGGTGGACTATTTTGATTAAATGTTTAAAGTCGCGGATGGACTATTTTGACGGATGATACGAACTAAAAATCTTCAGTAAAACTGCGACGTCTCGCATTTTCTTGAGGATACATTTTTTGTTTTCTGGAATGTTTAAGAATCGATAGATTGAGAAAAAGAATTTTATTGAAAAAGTTTCGAAAATTTCGAATACAAGTGCAGGTAATTTTTTTTTTTGTCTTGTTGGAGTATACGAGTAAACGCACCCACTCCCCCGCCTTTTTGGCGAGGGGGATAGCTGAACTCGCCGGGTTTCAACGGGCTGCCTACGTACCTCTTTTGAGGATCAAGCCATCTCGTAGTTCTGTTTGTGCCGTGAGTGTGATTACTCGTCGGCTAGCTTTTCGTTGACCGCTTTAGTCGCGGGGTCGACATTTTCCTCGGGATTTTTCTCTTCCCGTTGAGTTGTGACATTGTCTTTGGAGTCGGGGACGGTTCCGATCTCTGAATCTGCTTCTGCAGAAGGCGTCGCTGTGCCCTTTGTCGGGGCATCTTCGGCGGAAGGTTGGGTTCGCTTGCGTTTAACCGTGGAGGTCGTCATTATCTGCCTTAACTTATGCTCCGCTAGGAAACAAAGTCGCGACTGTTTTTGACAACCCCAGATTGCGGCGACTCTAGTCCTGGTTGGGAATTTGACGTCCAAGTGATAAGTCGAGAGAACGGCCTTCATGGCGTTTAGCCATGGTGTTCCCATAATCGCGTTGTAAATAGCCGGGCTATCTACCACCGCAAAGTCAACTATCTTGGTGATGTTTTTTGCTATGACGGGTAGTTGGATGGATCCCAGGGTCATGGACGTTTGTCCGGAGAAACCCGTGAGCGGTTTTGGTACCGGAGTGACTTCTCCGAGTTCAACGCCCATCCTTCTTACGGTAACGCGGAAGATTAGGTTTACCGTGCTTCCGGTGTCGATAAGTATTCTTGTGACTTCGAGAGGGCTGGACCCTTGTAAGGGTTGATCCCTTGAATGGATATCAATGTCTAGGACCTGGATCATGTTAGTAAATTGAATGAATCCTGAAATGATTAGAAAAGCGTTTGACCTTGTAATCCATTATTAAAAACCTGAGTTTTAGATTTGGAATGAAAGATCCTTGATTGGAACCCTGGAGTTCTAGCTTGGTTTGAATTCTGAGGTTCTTGAGCCCTAGAACCCGGAAGTTCTTAAGGTCTTGAACCCTGGGGTCCCTTACTTAAGCCCAAAGGCCGTTTTATTGAACCCGAAGGTTTGCTCATTGAACTCTGAGATTTCTGAGTGTTGGGGTTTATTCTTTAGATCCGGGGACCGTGATTAAACCCTATGGATACCTCGAACCCGGAGGTTGATGCTTTTGAACCTTGAGGTTCTTGGCAAACCCGACGGTTGGTATTTGGATTCGAAGATCCTTGAACCCTGAGGTTCTTACTAGATCCGAAGATCAGTTAGACCCAAAAGTTCTTGATCGACCCTTACAGACCCGTAGGCTGCATTGAACCCTGAGGTTCTTTTATAGACCCCGAGGCCGTACTGAACCCGGAGGTTACTATATAGACCCTGAGGCCGTACTGAACCCGGAGGTTACTATATAGACCCTGAGGCCGTACTGAACCCGAAGGTTACTATATAGACCCTGAGGCCGTATTGAACCATGAGGTTCGTCATAGACACTGAGGCCGTATGCATTGTGGGAACCGAAATTCGCACTGTCTATTTTAGTTAAGTTTAAATGTAGGAAAACTAAGTTGACCTAGTTTTCCCCGAGGATCCCGGCTATCTGCTGGGCCACGCACGACAAAGTTAATATGAGTCTAATTTGGAATAAATACGTAAAATAAAGAGAGCAAAAAGAAAGAATCTTATTTCCGAATCTGCGGAGAGCGTTTAAACAACAGGTCGAGATCTCGGCCACAAGAGCTGTCGATCGTCGCTAGTCTCAAAACCTAGCTCAAACCTAGTTGAGTCGCAGCTCGCTAAAAAAGGAAATAAACGCCTAAGTTCTAAATTGCTCTAGAGTGGTTTCTTTCTTCTGATTTTCGGATCCCCCTTCCTCTGCTCCTAGCCTTGCTTATATACTCACATATGACGGTCTATTCTTGATGGGCTGAGTCTTCCGCGAGCTGGACTTTTTCCATTTTCGGCTTTCGTGTTTATCGGGAAAGTTGACATTTATCCTTTTGGAATTTTGACATTTATTTTTTCGGAAGTTTAACATTTATCTCGCTATGTGAAGATAATTGTAAACCGTCAGATCTATCTCTTAGAAAATCGTAAATGGGTCGTCCGATCGGGTTTGGTCCCTTTCGGGCCGTCTTTCGGACTTCCGCTGTTTTCTACGATTATTTTGAAAGAATGCTCCTACTTGGATATCGAGTCTTTCGGAAGATCTTTGATCCATTGCTGAGGCGAATGGTGTTCCAAGATAACCATCACCATTTTGTACGAAGTCTTTCTGTCCGTTGACGTCTTATGGGTTCTTCGAAATCTCAGAGCAGGAAAAGGAGTTTTGTTTACGGGATCTCGGAAAGTTGCAAAACACGGATTTTTGGCGACCCGGAGGCCTAGAACTTACGCACGAAGACTAGCCGCTCGACGACCCGAGCCATCATGGGGCTAGCCGCCCGGCGACCACGGCCATCACGGGCGCTAGCCGCCGGCGACCACGGCCAGCACGGGGCTAGCCGCCCGGCGACCACGGCCATCACGGGCTCTAGCCGCCGGCGACCACGGCCAGCACGGGGCTAGCCGCCCGGCGACCACGGTCAGCACGGGCGCTAGCCGCCGGCGACCACGGCCAGCACGGGGCTAGCCGCCCGGCGACCACGGCCAGCACGGGTGCTTGCCGCCGGCGGCCACGGCCAGCACGGGGCTAGCCGCCCGGCGACCACGGCCAGCACGGGCGCTAGCCGCCGACGGCCACGGCCAGCACGGGGCTAGCCGCCCGGCGACCACGGCCAGAACGGGCGCTAGCCGCCGGCGGCCACGGCCAGCACGGGGCTAGCCGCCCGGCGACCACGGCCGCGACCGGTTCCTTCGGCTTGTGCGTGTTTTTAGTTTTCCGTAGGTTTTTCCTTGTGTAGAAAATGTTTCTAGCCGTTGATTTTGAGATGATGAATCTCGAACTTAATATCTTCCTAAGGTTTCTCGATTAACAATTAGTCTCTCGAGGTTGCTTTAACATTTTTCATGTTTTTCCGAGACTTTCGGACATCGATTTCGTCTTGACCAATTTGACCCCAACAGTTAGCCCCCCAGCTAGCTAGGAGCCGTAGGGTTTGTAGGTCCTAGCTTGCGGTATGGTTCGTGAAGAAAGTATGGAGACGAAATCGTGTCGAAGGTCGGGGTGAATAGTCAAATCTTTGCCTATAAAGACTTGTGAATTCTTTACCATTCTTATTTCACCCAAGATTCTTAAGTTAATCTCTCTCTTGCAAATTCTCTCTCTTCCTTTAAGAAAATAATGACTTCAAGATCAAAATCCTCGAGGAGACAGTCTCACTCGTCTTCGGATAGTTTCCACGCCGAGGAGGAAGTTCCGAAACCCGAGGTTTCAGAGATTGACAGGAGCGCGTATCGTGACGCCGTCTTCGGTTCTGATGCTCCCCTTCCCGTGATCCCGATTCCCCGGCGACCTCTGAGGACGCGTAAGGAAATTGACTCCCCGAGCGAAGTATCCCCTGAATATCTCGGAATCCTTCGAGAGTTTTATGAGGTTCCGAAGGGAGTCATGTTTCGCATTCCTCGTGGGAATGAGAGTTCGGAGCATCCTCCGCAGGGTTAGTTTACTTGTTACGAGGCGTTCTTGACGCAATGCCGACTGTGGTGCCCAATCCCTGGGGTCATTGTTCAGGCCCTCGACCGTTTCGGAATCGCAATCAGCCAGCTGAACGTGCCGGCTTTGGAGAGCTGGCTTGGCGTTGTGATTTTGAGTTACGAGTTAGGGATGGACCTTAGCCCTGCTGACTTCGAAGGGTTGTGGAACTCCAAGACGACGAGCATCAATGGAGTATACTCCATGAAGGCGAGGACTAATTTTTCGGTAATCCATGGAGTTACCTCGCACGCTAAAGATCACGTTGATCGTTTCTTTTTCGTGAGGATAGATGGAGAGTCTGTCGAGGAAGGCTTTCTCCACCTATTCCTGACGGACTGGTTGTACCAACAAGGTAAGATTGTCGCATCCCCTTTCCTAGAATCCGAAAGGCGAGTACTGAACGTGTGTGTTTTTTGTTTTTTTTTTTTTTTTTTTTTTTTTAGAGAACAGGTGTCTCGCGCATGTTCCTTCCGATCTTTCGACCAAGAGAGACATTTTTAGGACAAGGCCTTGTTCTTGGAACTCCTTTACTCTTGACCGGATTCGAGGGGCGGTCGCGCTTCACCGATCGAGAGGCGGTACGAGGCCCTGTGTCAATGATAGATCCTACGTTTTTGCCCCTTCAAGGCAGAGGCGGAGACCTCGGAAGGATAAAGGGATTGCTGTCGAGACCTCGTCGGGAGACGGTGAGCTGCCGAGATACGATCCCGACTTCACCACAAAGAATCAGGGTGTTCCTCCCCCGGGTGACTTCTTTGATGAAATCCCTCCGGCGTTTTCTCGTGACGAGTCTTTGGACAACGAGGAGAGGGACAAGGTGACTGCGGAGGGTGCTCGTTTGGTCAACGAGGTTTGTTTTCGAAAATTGAATAAATCCCCTTTTTTTTTTATTTGACCTCGACTTCTTTGCAGGCCGTGAGAGTGTGGAATGCATCGATCGATGGAAGTTTCCGTACTGCCCGGCTGGCCCGCCAAGTATCGGTTGGAGGTGGAGGAGCAAAAACGTCGGCAAGCCGAGGTCCAGGCTCGAGCCCTCGTTCGTGCGGAAAGGAGCGGGCGAAGAAGAGCTGCCGCCGAGCTGAACCGAAGGGCCGAAATTTTCTCTACTGAATTCGAAGCGTACAAAGAGGCTCAGGACTTTGTAGGCGATTTTCGCGAGTGTCGCGTTTCGGTCGGTACTCTACACAAGATGCAGCGTGATGATTTCTCTCTTTCCAGCGAACTTGCCAAGATGGATGGCTCGATGAGAATTTGTGCTAACGCTGAATCCTTTGTTCCTCCGATCGAAGGGAGAATTCGAGAGTTGTGGAGTCCTATCCAAGTTTTGGAAGATACGGCGGATGTAGGCGCGGGTTCGAATGCAGGTGACGGGGGTGAAGAGGTCGACCAGCCCGACTCCTCGTTTGGAATATCTTTAACCGATTGTTATGCATTCGATTATAATTTGTGATAGGCCAAGTGTGGCTGTTTGTATGTATGTGTTGCGACCCTTAGGAGGTCGCGTGACTTTGTGTTTCTCGGGATTGGCCGTTGGTGGCTTTTGAATCCCTGCTATTATGCGTTTTGATTTATACTTTCGTCAAGTGTAGAGGGTTTGAATACGCGTAGTCACTTCGCATTCAATCTCTTTTTTTTGTCGCTAGATCCGTAGGTTACTTTGTAGAGAACGTTAGGTTTGTAAGCGATAAGAGGCAAATTTTGGAATCTCGTATTCTGGATACTTATGCCTATGAGATGTCTT
The DNA here is from genome assembly GCA_019705995.1 of Raphanus raphanistrum x Raphanus sativus. Classification (NCBI taxonomy): domain Eukaryota; kingdom Viridiplantae; phylum Streptophyta; class Magnoliopsida; order Brassicales; family Brassicaceae; genus Raphanus; species Raphanus raphanistrum x Raphanus sativus. The sequence continues at coordinate 1,108,956 of JADEVD010000012.1, forward strand.
AGATACCAGCAAGGCCGGGTTTAGGGCAAGACCTAGGTCTACTTTCGGACTGAAGCTGTGCGATGACAAATCGGCTTTCGTTTTGCCTGTTTGCGATTTCGACCTGACTCGTACCGTTTTAGAATCTGCGAAGTGCTTATCGGCTTATATGACTCGTTTGGATACGAGTCGAGCTACTTCCTTTACGAAGGGCTAACCAAAATTTGGATTTTTTGTATAGCGCGCTATGGTATCCTTGTCGGATGCAAGAGGACTTCGTTAGAAGCCAGACTACGAATTTGATTTTGTGAAACGTTTCTGTGTTTTTCCGTAGGGGCCAATCGACGGAAATGAATTTTATAGTCGCGGACAGACTGTTTGATAGAGTTTTTTAGAGTCACGGACGGACTGTTTGGTAGAGTTTTAGAGTCGCGATGGACTGTTTGGAGGAGAATGGAGAATCAAGACTTTTCGAGAACTAACGACGTCTCGCGTTCCTCAAAGATATGATTTTAGTTTTCCGTAATGTTTATGCGTTGAGTAGGCATTTGAATTAAAAAACTTTATAATGTAGGGTACATGTGAAAAGTATTTTTGCGGGAGTACAAGGATGTTTTTCCTCTTTCCCCCCCCCTTTTTGGTGAGGGGGATAGCTGAACTCGTCGGGTTGCGACGAGCTGCCTACGTACTTCATTGTTCGGAATTGACGGCGTAGTTATGTTCGCCTTGGACGTCTTCCCCTTCGTGGTGGACGTACTTGTCGTTACGAGAGGTTTTCTTCTTGCCGGACGCTTTCTGCGGTCCATGCTTTTGCGCTAGGACTTTCATCTCTTCTTCCATGATGATGAAATCCGTCGCCTTGTGGAGAGTGTCCTGGATGGTGTGTGGCCTCTCCAAAGAAATCCACTTTCGGAATTTCGATTTGTACCAGAGGTTTTTTCTCAGGGCGTCGATGGCGACTCTGTCGCTGAGGCCTGTTACCCTGGACATCACGAGTTTGAACCTCCTTATGTAGTCGCGGAGTGGTTCATCTTCCTTTTGGACTAGACTCCAAAGGTCTACGTCGGAAGTTTCCCTGTCCATGAACATGGAGAATTGCTTCAGAAAAGCTGAAGCAAGTTGGCGGAAACTTCCGATGGAGTTTCTTTTTAGGTGTGAGAACCACTCGAGCGCAGCACCTCTGAGGTTCTCGACGAATAGGAGACAGCAGCCGACGTCCTTTTCCCGCTCCGGAAGTTTAGACCTTGCCATCGCAATCTGGAAGGACTGCAGATGTGCCTTTGGATATGTGGTTCCGTCGTAGGTGGGAAGCTTTATTTTCCCGGGATCTGAGACTCGTGCGTCCGTGATTCGAGAGGTGAAGGGAGTCTTTCTCGATTCCTCGAGGAGCAGGTCGATCTCGGGGGCAGTACTGGTTGCGTGGTGAATCTGTGATTTTACTGCTTTCACCTCGGCTGCAGTTTTTGCGATGTATTCGCGCAAATCATGGATCTCGTCGGCGCCGTTCGCGCTTCTTTGTCTACGTTGGCTGCGATAGGCCCGAGTCTGGTCCTCAGCCAACCTTTCTCGTTCTGACCAGTAGAGGTCTTCTTCCTCTTCTGTCATGGGTTTTTCGAAGGCTGCCGCCAGTCGAGCTGACTGGCTTCGGGTCCTTCTGTGGTGGATGTCGGCGTCTTCGTCGGACGGATCCGATTGATCGCTGATATCCAGATTGATTCTTTCGACGTCGTCTCCTTCGTTGTCCCTTGCGGGAGGTGGGAGGTTACCCGTCGTTTTCTTCTGCCCCGTCGGAGTGGTATCGTCAGGGACGAGTTCCGGGGATTTTCTTGTAGCATCTTTTTCTTGGTCTCCGGAAGTTCCGAAGTCGAGCCTCCTGACACGCCTCACCTTGGTGGATCCACGCGGGAGTTTGCTTTTCGCTGTTAAGGTATCGACCTGTTTAGCGAGTGAAGCCATTAATTTCTCTTGTTCTTCCGACCGTTTCTGGGCGGTGGCGAACAGTTCCTTCACCTAGTTTTCCCCGAGGATCCCGGCTATCTGCTCGGCCACGCACGAAAAAGTTAATATGAGTCTAATTTGGAATAAATACGTAAAATAAAGAGAGCAAAAAGAAAGAATCTTATTTCCGAATCTGCGGAGAGCGTTTGAACAACAGGTCGAGATCTCGGCCACAAGAGCTGTCGATCGTCGCTAGTCTCAAAACCTAGATCTAACCTAGTTGAGTTGCAGCTCGCTAAAAAAGGAAATAAACGCCTAAGTTCTAAGTTGCTCTAGAGTGGTTTCTTTCTTCTGATTTTCGGATCCCCCTTCCTCTGCTCCTAGCCTTGCTTATATACTCCCATATGACGGTCTATTCTTGATGGGCTGAGTCTTCCGCGAGCTGGACTTTTTCCATTTTCGTCGGCTTTCGTGTTTATCGGGAAAGTTGACATTTATCCTTTCGGAATTTTGACATTTATCTTTTCGGAAGTTTAACATTTATCTCGCTATGTGAAGATAATTGTAAACCGTCACATCTATCTCTTAGAAAATCGTAAATGGGTCGTCCGATCGGGTGTGGTCCCTTTCGGGCCGTCTTCCGGACTTCCGCTGTTTTCTACGATTTCTTTGAAAGAATGCTCCTACTTGGATATCGAGTCTTTCAGAAGATCTTTGATCCATTGCTGAGGCGAATGGTGTTCCAAGATAACCATCACCGTTTTGTACGAAGTCTTCCTGTCCGTTGACGTCTTATGGGTGCTTCGAAATCTCGGAGCAGGAAAAGGAGTTTTGTTTACGGGATCTCGGAAAGTTGTTTACGGATCTCGGAGCAGGAAAATCGTAAAAGGAGTTTTGTTTACGCGACCCGGAGGCCTAGAACTTACGCACGAAGACTAGCCGCTCGACGACCCGAGCCAGCACGGGGCTAGCCGCCCGGTGACCGCGGCCATCACGGGCGCTAGCCGCCGGCGACCACGGCCATCACGGGCGCTAGCCGCCGGCGACCATGGCCAGCACGGGGCTAGCCGCCCAGCGACCACGGTCAGCACGGGCGCTAGCCGCCGGCGACCACGGCCAGCACGGGGCTAGCCGCCCGGCGACCACGGCCAGCACGGGCGCTATCCGCCGGCGGCCACGGCCAGCACGGGGCTAGCCGCCTGGCGACCACGGCCAGAAGGCGCTAGCCGCCGGTGGCCACGGCCAGCACGGGGCTAGCCGCCCGGCGACCACGGCCAGCATGGGCGCTAGCCGCCGGCGACCACGGCCAGCACGGGCGCTAGCCGCCGGCGGCCACGGCCAGCACGGGGCTAGCCGCCCGGCGACCACGGCCGCGACCGTTTCCTTCGGCTTGTGCGTGTTTTTAGTTTTACGTAGGTTTTTCCTTGTGTAGAAAATGTTTCTAGCCGTTGATTTTGAGATGATGAATCTCGAACTTAATATCTTCCTAAGGTTTCTCGATTAACAATTAGTCTCTCGATGTTGCTTTAACATTTTTCGTGTTTTTCCGAGACTTTCGGACATCGATTTCGTCTTGACCGATTTTGACCCCAACATGCATTATGGGAGGTTTGTGATCGTATTCTGCTCCCCATGGGGGAACCACGACCGATCTGTTATTGAGAAACCACACTCTACCACCCGGAGGTAGAGGCCACTCTCGTGAATCTCAATGCTGCAATCTACCTTTCTGCAGAAAAGGTCATGCTCAGACTAACTGTGGTCTGGCGTGGGCCTGCCCCGCGGAGCGACTTCACACCAGACACACTACTTTCCACATCTGGATAAGTATTAAATTTTGGTGCTAACCGGTATTTTCACACATTTGTTCCCTGCATATCAGCCGTCAGCATCTGATTACAGTACTTTGCAGTGTACGTCATGCCCCCTGCGTGTATTTAGCTCGTAGCGTCTTGAACACAGGGTTTGGGTAGCACTAGTATGGTGGTCCCCACATAAATTTTGGACTTATAGCCTTTACGCAGGGCCCGAGGTGCCGACAATGTAATAGGGTTGATCAGACCCGGTCCTTATATGTCGTACACCCATGTGAGTAGTCTCACTAGTATGTAGTACACCCATGTGAGTACGTCATGCCCCTTGCGAGTATTTAGCTCGTAACGTCTTTAACACAGGGTTTGGGTAGCACTAGTATGGTGGTCCCCACGTAACTTTTGGACTTATAGCCTTTACGCAGGGCCCGAGGTGCAGACAATGTAATAGGGTTGATCAGACCCGTTCCTTATATGTTGTACACCCATGTGAGTAGTCTCACTAGTATATATAGGGTTTGCTGAGATCTAAGATCCCTTAGGACCTGATCTAGCTAGTATGCCCCTTTAAGTACATTGGAGTTCCTATAACCCCTTTAGCCGTAACTAATAATGTATTTTATAAGCTTAGTCTGGAGATATTATCGCATACATAGGAGTTGGAAACCAGTGTACTTAAATATATCATAATAATAGTAGTAGTATATAAAGCCTGATCCGGGGATCTTACTTTAGAAGTGATAGAATTTGAGGTGCAAGGCATTCCAGCAGTTGGGTTGGACCTTGCCGTCGCTGTCTTCCAGCTTATAGGCTCCTGCCCCTTGCACCTCTATTACCTTATTGGGACCTTCCCATCCAGGAGCGAGTTTTCCGGCTGATTTGTCCCTTGTGTGGTCACAGACTCGCCTTAGGACCCAGTCCCCTTTCTGGAAAGTTATGGATCTGACCTTTTTGTTGTAGCTCTTGGCGACTTTCAACTGGTAGGACGCATTTCTAAGGCAGGCCGTCTCCCTCTTTTCGTCGAGTAGGTCTAGACTCATGGACATTAGCTCGTTATTCTCCTCCTGGGAAAGGAATTCAGAGACCGTGGTCCTTACGTGCACCTCTGTGGGTATCACCGCATCAGCACCATAGACAAGGGAGAAGGGAGTCTCCTGGGTAGCCGTCTTCGGGGTTGTCCGATAGGTCCAGAGTACTCCGTGTAGCTCTTCTGCCCATCGCCCGTGGGCGTCTTATAGCCGCTTCTTGAGCATGTTCACCACTGTCTTATTAGTGTATTCGGCTTGACCGTTAGATTGAGTGTGTCGTGGTGCTGAATAGGAAAGCTTAATGTTCCAGTCCTTGCAGAACTTTTGGAAGTTGTAGCTTGTGAACTGGGGTCCGTTGTCTGTGACGATCTCATGGGGAGTTCTGAAGCGTGTGATCACGTTAATCCACAGGAATTTCCTGATTTGGAGATCCATTATCTTGGCTAGTGCTTCAGCTTCCACCCACTTTGTGAAATAATCTGTCACGACTAGGACAAAGGTCTTTTGCCCCGGTGCCATAGGTAATTTCCCTACGATGTCCATGCCCCACTTTCGGAAGGGCCAAGGAGAACTTAATGATTTGAGGTTCTCTGGTGGAAGGTTGGAGATTGGCGCGGGCTTCTGACATTGGAAGAGCTTGGCTTGTTTGAGGGAGTCCCTCGCCATGGTTGGCCAATAGTATCCTGCCCTTCTAGCTCTGAGTAGCAGGCTCCGACAACTAGAATGGGAACCACATTCTCCTTCATGCAACTCTTCTAGTATCCTGGCGGCTTCTCTAGGGGTAAGACATCGTATATAGAGTCCTGAAAAGAATCTTCGGTATAGTTTCCCCTAAGAAAAGCAATTTCTAGGGCGGACCCTAGATTAGCTAGAGCATCAGCCTGGGAGTTGTGCTCCCTAGGGATCTGTGTGAGCTTACAATGTCGGAACCTGTCAAGTAGTCGCTTAGCCACAGATAGGTATCTGATCATACTCGGATCTTTCGCTTGATAGTCTCCTTAGACTTTGCTTATGATCAATTGTGAATCACTGAAGACCTGGATGTCTTCTACCCACATTTGTTTGGCGAGTGTCAGCCCTGCTATTAGAGCTTCATACTCAGCTTCGTTGTTCGTTGCTTTGAATTTGCAACGTACGGCCCTTGAGGCTGATTCCCCCGTGGGGGAAGTTAGGACTAGTCCCACGCCTGCGCCCCTTACGTTACTAAATCAATCAACATACAGTGTACATTCGCCTTTCTCCCCTTCGCTATCACGAAGCTTTATCTCTTGTTCTAGGGCTGGAAGCATGGCAGGAGAGAATTCAGCTACAAAATCTGTTAGGACTTGCGATTTGATGGCTGTTGCAGGTCGGAAGATCACGTCGTATTCCCCCAGCTCTATAGCCCATTTTGCTAGTCGTCCAGACACTTCCGGCTTATGAAGGACTGCCTTGATGGGGAAGGAGGTGACCACCACCAATTGATGAGCCTGGAAGTTGGGGCGTAGCTTTCGAGCGGCGTTAACTAAGGCAAGGGCCAGCTTCTCGAGGTGACTATAGCGGGTCTCCGCATCTAGTAAAGATTTGCTCACGTAGTAGATAGGATGTTGTTTCCCTCCTTCTTCCCTTACTAGGACCGCACTGACCGCATGTTCTGATACCGCCAAATAGAGCAATAGGACCTCACCTTCCAAGAGTTTTGAGAGGAGAGGTGGAGTAGTGAGATAGGCCTTGAGATCGGATAGGGCTTGCTCACATTTCTCGGTCCATTGGAACTCTTTTGGGTTCTTCAAGGTTTCGAAGAAGGCATGCGACTTGTCGGATAACCTGGAGATGAACCTACTCAAGGCGGCCATCCTTCTTGTCAGTCTTTGCACCTCCTTGACGTTGCGAAGGGAAGGTATCACCTGGATCGCTCTCACCTGCTCTGGGTTTGCTTCAATGCCCCTGTGGGTGACTATGTACCCTAGGAACTTTCCAGAGCTTACTCCAAACGAGCACTTAGAAGGGTTTATCTTCATGTTGTACCTCATGAGAGTGGTGAAGGCTTGTTGAAGGTGTGAGATATGGTCCTCGGCATCCAGGGACTTTACCAACATGTCATCAATATAGACTTCCATGGTCTACCCTATCTGATCGGCGAACATCATGTTGACAAGCTTTTGATAGGTCGAGCCGGCGTTCTTCAATCCGAAAGGCATAACCTTGTAACAGTAGATACCCCTTGAGGTCATGAATGAGGTCTTCTGTTGGTCGTCAGGATGCATTAGGATCTGGTTATATCCGGAGAACGCATCCATGAAACTCATCAGTTGATGACCAGCGGTTGCGTCGACTAGCTTGTCGATGTGAGGCAGAGGGAAGGGGTCTTTAGGACATGACTTATTAAGGTCCGTGAAGTCGATACAGACTCTCCACTTCCCGTTCTTCTTCCTAACAACCACTAAGTTAGCTAGCCATTCTGGGTATTGCACCTCTCGTATGAACCCGGCGTCTAGTAGGTTCTTGACCTCTTCGTTGATTATCTCGTCCCTTAAGGGTAGTCTGATAGCAGGACCTAGCATTCTCGGCTTCCGTTTTGCCTGTTTGTGATTTTGACCTGATTCGTACCGTTTTAAAATCCGCGAAATGTTATCGGCTTATACGATTTGTCTGGGTACGAACCGAGCGACTTCCTTTACGAAGTGCTAGACGAAATTTTGATTTTCTTGTATAGCGCGCAATGGTATCCTGGTCGGATGTAAGAGGATCTCGTGAAAAGATCTGACTACGAATTTGTTTAAGTGAACCGTTTCTTTATTTGCCCGTCGGGGCCAATCGATGGGTTTGTTTTCGTTTTTAAAGTCGCGGAGGGACTATTTTAATGGTTATTTTAAGGTCGTGGGCAGACTATTTTGATTAAATGTTTAAAGTCGCGGATGGACTATTTTGACGGATGATACGAACTAAATATCTTCAGTAAAACTGCGACGTCTCTCATTTTCTTGAGGATACGTTTTTTCGTTTTCTGGAATGTTTAAGAATCGATAGATTGAGAAAAAGAATTTTATTGAAAAAAGTTTCGAAAATTTCGAATACAAGTGTGGGTAATTTTTTTTTTATAGGTTTGGACAGGATCGGAGGTTCGGAGAGGTAAGCTTTCAATTGCTTGAAGGCTTCCTCACATTTCTCGTCCCATAAGAACTTCTTATTATTTTTTAGAAGTTTCTAGAATGGGAGGCACTTATCGGTGGACCTGGATATGAATCGATTTAATGCTGCGATTTGTCCAGTCAATCTATGTACCTCTCTGGTTGTCTTAGGTGACGTCATTTCCAGGAAGGTTGCTATCTGCTGCGGGTTGGCTTTAATGCCTCTTTCGGTTACGAGGTAGCCGAGGAACTCGCCTGAGGGTACCCCGAAGGTACATTTAGTGGGATTGAACTTCATATCGTACTTGTTTAGGATATCGAAGCATTCCCTTAAGTAGGAGATATGGTCTTCTCCAGCTGAGGATTTGACTAGCATATCGTCAATATAGACCTCCATGGTTTTTCCGAGTTGCCCAGCGAACATCTTATTTACTAGCCTCTGATAGGTAGCTCCTGCATTCTCTAACCCGAATGGCATAACCTTGTAACAATAGGTTCCTCGTTCGGTTATGAATGCAGTTTTTTCTTGATCCTCAGGGTCCATCATGATTTGATCGTTTATGTATCAGATCTTTAGCCTGAGGAGGCTTTTAAACCTTGACTTATTTTAGGGTCTTCGGAACCCTTGGTAGCCTGGGGAGGCTTTTAAACCCTTTTTATTTTAAACTTGGTTTTTATTTCCGTTTCAAGTCTTTTACTTGTTCTAGTCATTTTCAAATGAATTTGAACTTCGTTAAGGGTTTCGACAGGAAATGTATTGCGTTACTAACTAAGAGGTTTAGTGAATCCTCAGAATTAGATCTCGAATTTTATGATAAGTCTAGAAGACTTGGATTGTATTTGGTTCCTTAAGAGGAGTTCCTGAAATATCGAGATTAGCTCAAGGTTTTTAGGAACCTGAGTTTGGTTTGGAGACCATAGGTGGGGGTTCATAGGAACCTGAATTCGTTTGTGGGATTTTAAGATCCATTGAAACTTGCTTAGGATTTTAAGACCTTTCGAGATTTGATAAGGATTTTAAGACCTTTTGAGATTTGATAAGGATTTTAAGACCTTTCGAGATTTGATAAGGGTTTTAAGACCTTTGTATTTTGTTAAGGATTTCAAGACCTTAGGTTCAGATCCGTGGAGACCTGACTTTATTTGAAGGATTTTAAGACCTTGGTGGTTTCTAAGGATTTCGAGACCTTAAGTTTAGGTCCGTGGAGACCTGACTTTGTTTGAAGGATTTTAAGACCTTGGTGGTTTCTAAGGATTTTAAGACCTTAGGTTTAGGTTTATCAAATTTAATTTCGTTTGAAGGATTTTAAGACCTTCAAGATTATTAAGGATTTTAAGACCTTAGGTTTAGGTTCTTGGAGACCTGAGTTGATCCGAAGGGTTTTAACACCTTAGGCCCGTGTTTGTAGGGACCTGAATTGTTAAAGAGTCGAGATATCGAGGATAATTGCTTTATTGATAATAGAATACATGGTATCATAATAATCATACAATTGCTGCTTGGGCTATGTGATTTTAATCAGACATATGCCCCCTTTGGTCATGGTGAACAGAGTGTTGAAATGAGGTCGGGGCTGCACTCATGACGGAGTTGCCTACATACCCAGTCAAGGGATCAAGCCTAACAAAGTTCGAAAAATTTAGGTACCTAATGATAGTATCTTTTGAGATTCGTGGCATTCCACGATCTGATTTCAGGTATCCCGGTTCGCACCTTCTGGAGTTTGTAGACGCCAGGTCGTACCACATGGATAATCCGGTAAGAACCTTCCCAATTGGCTCCTAACTTCCCAGCATCTGACTCCTTGGTTCATTTGAAAACTTTCCTAAGTACTAGGTCTCCTACAGCGAACTGTCGGGGCCTGACTTTGGAGTTGTACTGTCGTGCCATTGCTTGCTGATAGTTTTGAATGCGAAGCAGAGCTCGGTCCCGTCTTTCCTCGATTAGATCGAGGCTGTCTGTCAGGAGCTGGTCGTTAGCTGCAGGATCAGACGTACAGAGTTACCGGCGGAGGCTACCAGCAATGGTTTCGGCTGGGACGACAGCTTCCATCCCGTAAGCTAAGGAGAAAGGGGTTTCCTCTGTAGCCTTTCGTGGGATGGTTCGACATGCCCATAGTACTTCAGGTAACTTTTCTGACCAGAGTTCTTTCTGGGTTCCGAGGCGTTTCTTGAGGTTTGCTAATACTGATTTATTAGCAGTCTCCGCCTGGCCGTTTCCTTGAGGGCGTCGAGGTGTTGAGAAGGTCAGGTGGATATTCCATTTGTCACAAAATATTTTGAAGTCGTGAGATATGAATTGCCCTCCACTGTCAGTCACGATTTCGTATGGGACGCCGTGTCTACACACGATATCTTTCCACACAAATCGTTCGACCTCGAATCTGGTTACCTGTTGGAAAGCTTTAGCCTCAATCCATTTCGTGAAGTAGTCTGTTAGGACTAAGAGGAAGCGTAGCTTCTTCTTTCCACTTCCTGACGCTACTAGTGGTCCTACGATGTCCATGGACCACCTCATAAACGGGTAAGGGGCGGATATGTTGGATAGCTTTTCCGCAGGTTGGTGTATAATTGGTGCATGCCTCTGGCATTTGTCGCATGAGGAAGAGTAGACCTCACAGTCTGCAATAATGGTAGGCCAGAAATAGCCATGTCTTTTGATTCGGATAGCTAGAGCTCTGCCTCCAGAGTGGTTCCCGCAGGAGCCGTCGTGCATTTCCTTCATGAGTTTCATAGCAACAAGGCCATGGACGCATTTTAGGTAAGGTCCGGAAACGCTTCGTTTGTGGAGGATGGAATTGATTATGCAGTATCTCGCGCTTAATGCTTTGAGTTTTCGAGCCTCCCATTTATTGGGTGGAGTCTTTCCCTCCAGGATGTATTGCATGATTGGTATTCTCCAGTCTTCTCTCCCTACAACTTTGTTATGAAGAGTCGAGGGAGGTTCTTGTTCGGGACCTAGAGTCGTGGTGCCCCCGGAGATATTCGTAGGATTAGGCTCCATGGAGTCTGAATTCTAAGGAATATCTCCAATTTCCTCGTTATTCTCTGGGGTCTGGATGGTGCCCCCAGATGAATTTTTTAGAGCTGAGCGACTTCTAGTCTTGACTCTGCAGACGAGTGGGTCTAGTCTTGACTCTGAAGACTATTGGGAAGAGAGAGCTTGGGAAATCTACTTGGAGAATGACAGATTTGCACCACAATCGATCGACAACAAATGCCCACCATCGATCGATTATCTACTTCATCCAGCAAAACGACATCGTCCATCGATCGACATTGCCAGTATAATATCGATCGATATTAACCCGGACGACTTAAAGGACACATGGGTATAAAAGGTTGACGACCCAAGTCACGAAAATTCAAGACTTTTCACCTTCTACCCAGCAGCTTCCAGCATTCAGAGATTCATCAATGGAAGACTGCAACAACATGTTCAATCGATCGAACAGTGCAGCTAGACGGGCACCATCGATCGCCACCACCACACACCCATCGATTGACACCTTCAATAGAGCTCAACCGAGATCTCATGAACCTTATGATATCAGGAATGTTTCACTAACACCTGATGAATTTGGAATTTTCAGGGACACAGATGGCTATGCAAGAGCTATGGATGGAAGAGTTCTGCACCTAACCAGAGAAGACATAGCAGACATCCTCCAAGTTGCCAATGGACCAGAAAACCTATTCACACAGCAACTTAGCCATCCAAACATCCTACAACATGTCCAGGACAACCACAACACCAACACAAGGGAGGATCCAGTTCCACAACACTTCGGTCCACCTCGACATTCACAATCGATCGATATCGTTTCAACACCGTCGATCGACAGCGGATATCCAGAATCGATCGACAGACCGAGAGTCCGATCGCCCGACAGACGACTGGAGTTTGGACGACGTGCCTTCACTACCGATTGATCCAGGAGATTCAAGTGGGAGGCTAAGGATGAATATGGTGTCTACAGAGATGAGTTTGGCTATGCTAGAGGAGTTGATGGTGAAATCATCCATGTTACCAAGGAGCAAGTAAAGAGACTTTTGGATAGAGCATCCCTTTTTCACAAAGGTTGCTTACAACTTCCAATACACACACGCCCTTCCCATGCATACACACCACCACCAGTGCCCTACAGTAGAGAGGAGGTGGATGATATGGTGACTGATGTATGGAGAGCTCAGGCGCACCATGAGGCAAACATGCGCACATTGGTGGAAGACACTTTCCATCCTTTGGATGTCAGTTACAAAGACTTCTAGAATGATATGGCTGAGATAAGAGTGGAGCTTGGAAACATATTAACCACGCTTGAGAAAGAGGCTACGCCACCAGTATCGACCGACAGAGTACCTGTACCATCGATCGACATCGGCAAGACTACATCCATGGACCGACCGGAATGTTCATCACCTAAGAAAGATGAATTGGATATTGCTTACATCAATACATGGATTGGAGACGTCTACAGCCCTCTCAACAACAATGTCGAATGGTTAAGCAAGAGGATCGATCTTCTACAGAAAGAGTTGGACACAATTCGCCAGAATGACAAAGCTAAGCTTGCCACTTTTTCATCGATCGACACATATACTTCATCATCGATCGACAAAAGGTTCGCAGAACTGGAAGATAGGATGAAAGCGTATGTAAGAAAACATGAACTCTTCAGTTCCCCTATCCTGCGATGCCAACACACAATGTCACGGCAGCTGGAAAAGTTAGAAAGAGACATGAGCATTGTTCAGGCTTATATTGATCTCCGTGACAGCTATGAAGCATCGATCGACAGGCCTCGACCAACGTCGATCGACACCGAACCACCACCAGCGAAGAGAGTATGCACTGCAGCAGAAGTTGATGATATCAAAGATCAGCTTTACGAAACCATGAATTCTATGGAGGAGAGACTCACAGAAAGAAGTGATCACATTGAGGAGACTCTCAATGCAAGAGTGACCAATCTTTGCAGAGCTCCTGGTCTCTTGATGAATGAGATACGCACTATGCAGAGCAATCTTGAGTACCAAGGCCAACGTTCAGAATCGATCGACAAATCTGACACGGAGTCGATCGACAGTGATCCCAGCGAAGCGACCGACATACCAATTGTGGCACCGATCGATACCACCGCCGTGGCCGACAAGGATCAACAAACTCAGGACCAACACGCAAAAGACCAACATGCCGAACTAAGTGCGCATTCAAGATTTGATTTCCACCAGCATCAGTTAGACACAGAAGATTTGGTCCGAAGGTTGCAAGTAATCAAAGCCGATTTAGCAAAGATATCTCCTAGATGGACAAGATCAGGTGATGCCACAAGAAGCTTCACTGCCGCTGAGTCCAAAGATGAGGAAAGTGTTTGCCCACCAGCGAACAAAAACCCTCACTGCACCCCATGAGTCACTCACCTACCACAGTCAAGCTAAATGACTTTAACCAAGCGCTGAGTGGGAGGCAACCCCCTATTAGGTTTTCTTTTTCTTTATTCTATTTTATTTTCTTTTTGCTTTTATTTTTTTTCGATTTTATTTTGCAGTTTTTATTTAAGATCCAAGTAGAATGATAATTGCATCGTCCGACATTCACCATTCATATCGCTCGACACCACACGACCATTACTAACGATCGACATAGACCACTACGAATCGATCGACATCTTGTCGATCAGGTTTATTCATTCTAACTTGTTATATTTATTATGTTTTATTTATTTACCTCACCACCGGATGTTACACTGGGACAGTTTAATTTAAGTCTGGGGGGGGGAGTTTACTAATATGTGTTTTTATTTTAGTTTTTATTAATATGTTTTTCAAAATTATTTTTCGCATAAGTATTAAATAGGAACATTGATATGGATTATTATTTGATTGTCTGACCACTCTTTAGCACCATTCTAGATTACTAATTGCAGATAGTACTAAAGATGCTAAAGTGGATCAACTTGCTATATATATTCACTAGCTAAGATTGTTTGTAGGAACCAAAGCTGACCTCCAACACTAATACTGACTTATTTGCTTGTCTTGGGGCTTGGATATCACTGGATCGGAATCCTCTTACAAGTCTGGAAGGTAAAAAGTCTGTGTGTTTCTGGTTCCCTTCCTTCGCTCTCTTCGGCATCTCAAGATCTAAGTTTATAAAGAAAAGATTGATATGATTTCTTGAGAAGCAGAGGGGTAGGAGTGTCTCCTGCGACCCCAATATTCTAAATCTCAAGGATGATCACACATTGTGGAAACGAGGGATAGGTAAATTACCAAAGACCCCATTATTCGCTACACTTTGTCAAAAATGTATGAGTTACAATGCAAATGTCAATGAGATGGACAAGATGGCCTATCTGACATCGAAACCTGTTGAAATTGAAACTAATAAGAGATTCAGTGAAGAGAGATGAGGGGAGAAGAGGAATCAGAGAAGACTACCTGTGTGTTCAGATACTTGTTTGAGTTGAATCCATGTGTTCTTTGATCGATACTCCCAAGGTAAAGCCTGCACTTTATTTTATGTTAAGAAATGAGGTTAGTAGAGGGGAATGTCAGATGAGAATTGCTAAGTTGTTGACTAGATGAGTCTAGTTGCTAAGCTAGGATAAGGCATGATGAACTTCTGTGATTAGGATTTTAGACATGAATTGCAAACCCATAGAGTGATGACTTCAATATATTGAATCCTTGAGTTCCTGCTAATTCCAAAACCTTTTCCAAAGACTATTGTTTTTGCTTGAGGACAAGCAAAGGAGTAAGTCTGGGGGAGTTGATATACCATGGATTTTACCCGTTTTTAACCATGGCATACTAGTATTTTATTATATATTTAATCTGTTTTCTAGCATGTTAGGTATGTTTTCAGGTTCAGGAGCATTTCGTGAGAAAGTGATGTTTTTGGAGCATTTTGGAATACAAGAGATGATACACCCGAGTTGACCATTCAAGACTAAGTCGGAAGTCAACATTGCGATTACAATCGATCGATACTCATCCTGAGTCATCGATCGATGCAGCTGAGAAGATCCGCGTACTAGAAGATTATAATCGATCGATACACATTCAGTGTTGTCGATCGATATCGAGGACGAAATGGTTTAGCCGACTACTTCACCAAGACTTCACCAAATTACGAGATTGCCCCTGACGAGTTTTTAACCTAATGGAAATGCTTAAATACTCCTGCAAAGTCTTTTTGACGGCAAGTTTTGAAACCCTTTGAAGCTTGAAGCTTTTCACAACCAAAGCAGAGAGTGTGAGAGAGAGACTAGAGTTTTATTTGTTCGAGAGAGATTGGAGAGATTTCACATCTCCTTTTGTATTTCTACTTTATTCTATCTATGCAATTCTTTCATCTATCTATTGTTATGAATTGTTTAGCTATGTCTGAGTAGTCTACTTGTTAGATCTAGGGTTTAAATAGGTTTGTGGGATTAGCCCCAAGCTATAATTGCTAAGTTGTGATACTCATCAAATGGATTGTACCCTATGCTTGTTTTAGAGTAGCTAACTAGAACAGAGATCACTAGGATCTTAGATTATCTTGAATTATCCATTTGAGCGATGCCTGTTTCCCGTTGAGAAGAACGACAGTTCCTCCTTGAGACCTCACGGTCATATTCGGTTCGCGCCTAGGCAGATCTAGAAGCCGTCGATCGATACCCTACTGGTAAATCGATCGGCGCCGCGAAAGGTGTATCGCTCGATATCTCAAAAGGATATCGACTGACTATTTTTCTGTGTCATCATGCGAAAGGTGTGGCCAGAGATCTAGATATTTTAACCAGTGATTCATTCACATATGTTAATCGGCTGAGATCTATAGTATCATGCAAGCAACTTATTAAAGCATTTATAGAGATTATAATCTCCATCCCTGAATAGAAACCCTATGTCTAGCACTCTTTATCCCATTTAAACAACCCTTCATATTGTTAGTTGGAGCAACTGCCTTGCTCATTTTAGGATTTGTTATTTTTATTTCTATCATATAAACCAACCTTGCCTAGGATTGATTAGTAGATTTTATTTAATTGGTTCCCTAGCTCCTCGTGATTCGATCCCTAAGTACTACAGCTGTACCTCTTATTTGAGAGAGTAAGCTCTACTGGGTAATTTGAGCACTATTAGTCATCAATTTAGACTTCCATGGTCTGCCCTATCTGGTCAGCGAACATCATGTTGACAAGCCTTTGGTAGGTCGAGCCGGCGTTCTTCAATCCGAAAGGCATAACCTTGTAACAGTAGATACCTCTTGAGGTCATGAATGAGGTCTTCTCTTGATCGTCAGGGTGCATTAGGATCTGGTTATATCCAGAGAACACATCCATGAAACTCATCAGCTCGTGACCAGCCGTTGCGTCGACCAGCTTGTCGATGTGAGGCAGAGCGAAGGGATCTTTAGGACATGACTTATTAAGGTCCGTGAAATCGATACAGACTCTCCACTTCCCATTCTTTTTCCTGACGACCACCACATTGGCTAGCCATTCCAGGTATTGCACCTCTCGTATGAATCCAGCATCTAGTAGGTTCTTGACCTCTTCGTTGATTATCTCATCCCTTTCAGGAGCGAATTTTCTCCTCTTCTGTCTGACAGGAGGATGCATTGGATCCACCTTGAGTTGATGCATGATAACATCGGGATCAATTCCAGGCATGTCTTCGTAATACCAGACAAAGCAATCGGAGTTGGATCTTAAGAAATCGACAAGTCTCCTTCTCAAGCTTTCCGGAAGCTTGGAGCCTATCTTTACGTTTCGACTCGAGTTCCCTTCCGTGAGCGCGACCTCATCCATTTCTTCCACTTCCGACTCTTCGGTATGTGGGGCCGGAAGCTTCTTGTGTAATTGCTATAAGACCTGACTCTTTCCCCTAAGGGTAGTCTGATAGTAAGACCTAGCATTCTCTTGATCCCCCTTGACCGCTCTGATGCCCCAAGGGGTTGGGAACTTGACCAGCTGGTGCAAAGTTGAAGGTACGGCTCCCATGTCATGGATCCAAGGCCTTCCGAATATCACGTTGCATGATGAGGGGTAGTCGACGACCAGGAACTTCGTGGCTTGGTTTACCCCTTCGGCATACACGGGAAGAAGGACCTCTCCCAAGGTTTGTTTGACTTCTCCACTGAAGCCTACGAGGGGAGTTGCCTTTCTGGTTAGAGCTGTAGGTTCCAAACCCAGGTCGGCGAAGGCCGAATAGAAGATTATGTTGCTGGAGCTCCCATTATCTATTAGTATCCGCTTGACGAAGCAGTTTGCTATGGTAAGGGAAATGACGAGAGCGTCATGATGAGGGGTGATGACCTTCTCCTGCTCCCTTGCAGTGAAACTTATCTCATCTGTTCCAAGGAGTAGGCGCTTGGGACCCTCGGCCTCTTGGCCGTTCCTGGCATTGCGAGTACTTTTCTTGGCTGCGGCACTGTTAATTCCGCTTACCTCTGATCCGCCTGTGATGACGTGGATCACCCGGTCTTGCTGTGGTGGCAATGCGGGAGCTGCCTCGATAGGGAGACCGGGACCTTCTTTATTTAGAAGGCTCTTGGCTTTATCCGAGAGGAACTCCCGTAGGTAGCCTTTCTTGAGGAGCTCGGCGACTTCCATCTTTTGGGCCATGCAATCTTCCGTAGTATGACCATGATCACTATGGAACTCGCACCAAAGCTTGGGATTTCGATTAGCCTCCGCTGCCTTCATCTTAGGAGGCCACTTGACTTGAGGACCCATTTGTCGTAAGACACCAATCAGCTCCGGTTTGGATATCGCAAGATGGGAGATGTCAGGCCAAGTAGACACCATCATCCCTTCGGATCTAGGCAAAGGTCGATGCTGATACCTGCCCCTATTCGGGTTACTAGTCTCCCTAGCGGACTTAGAGTGAGAAGGCTCGTCGCGGTCACTCCTTGTAGGCTTTGATGACTTCTGATCATACTTCGGACCGGCTTTAGCCCTACTAGCGACATCTTCTTTCCATCTTACTTGAGCCCAAGCACGAGACAGCACGTCTTCCATAATCCTGCACTTGTATTTGATCAGCTCCTTGTAAAAGTCTCCCTCTGGAAGTAGACCCCTCTTGAAGGCTGAGATAGCCGTATCAGTGTTGCACTCAGGAATAGCTACCTTCGCTTGGTTGAAGCGAACTATGTAAGAACGAAGGGGCTCATTCCTATGCTGGAGGATCTCATAGAGGTCATCCGATTTCTTCTTTAGGTCACGGCTGCTAGCGAACTGCTCCACGAACTTATCGCTAAGGGCTGCAAAGGATTTGATGGATTTGGTGGGAAGGTTGATATACCACTGAAGAGCGGGGCCGGTCAAGGTCGATCCAAATCCTTTGCACATGGTAGCTTCCCGTGCATCCCGAGGGATTGCTACTGCTAGCATGTGTTGCTTGTACTGAGCATTGTGATTGTCGGGATCCCCAGTACCTTCGCACATCTTTATGCTTGGGAAAGAGAACTTTCGCGGCATCTCCACCGAAGCAATATCTTCCACGAAAGGTGTATCAGAGTAGGACCCCTGATTGCTTCTTCGAATAGGAGGAGCTGCCCCTGGGAGCCTTTCTACCATAGATTGAATGGTGCCGAACCTTTCGGAGACCACTCTTTCTAAGTAGGCTGCTAGGGATGGATCAGAGATCTCGGGATCATTGGTTGAATACTCCTCGTCCTCCGTATCGGAATCGCTATCTACTTGCACTCGGGTCCTATCGTTCGAGGCTCCTCAGCTCTCGGGTTCGTCTTCGGTTGAGGAGGGTCGACGAGGTACCTCTTCACTGTCTTGCGGAGTGTAGAGTGAAGCCATGGGTCGTACCTTAGTCCGGAACCGCTTGCGCTTGTTGCTAGTTTCACCGAGGGTAGTTGCTTGGAGTGCTCTCCAAGTTAGTCTTTTAGGGTTTAAACTTCGAGGAGAATTTCAGGACCTCCGGGTGTTGTCTCCCGAGCTTTGTGAAGATCGGTGACCTGACTCTGAAGAGACTCAAGCTTGTTGAGGAGCTCGATCTCTCTCGGAGTCATCTCCGTCTGGCTAGCGTCGTCCTCTAAGGCCATCGTCAAGTAGTTGGATCACTCCCCTCCTTCTAGCGCCAAACTGTTAGGGTATTTTTGTGTAGGATCGTTTAAGTGCTACGGAACACTAGAGGATTTGAATGAAAACAAGAGATATCGTAAACTAGAAGATGTTATTAAGTGTTTTGATCGGGACTACAATGTTTGGGTGTATAAACCTTAATTCTAGTCGCCTAAACTCTAATCTTCTAGTCTCCGAAAATCGATCCCTTATTCTATGGTTTGGGCTCCCCTTTTTTAATTGTAGATGTTGGCTTCAAGTAATAGAACTCTTCCATAATCGGAAAAATGGAAGTTTCCCCTTAGGTAGAAAACTTCTATTTTGCTCCAAGGGGTCGGTCCGATCTAGGGGTCGGACCCAAGGCAGGGGTCGATTCCTGGTTTCCTCTTGAGCAAGGGTCCGGAAGTCGAGGACCTATCCTGAAGCTGGAGAAAACTCATGTCTGGATATTTTTCCCCAACAGATACCTCTTTTGTGGAAGAGATTGCTTCAGTGGAGATGTCACGCAAATTCTCTTTCCCAAGCATAAAGATGTATGAAGGTACAGGAGATCCTGATAATCACATTGCTCTGTACAAGCAACGCATGCTAGCCGTAGCAATCCCCTGGGATGCATGGGAAGCCACCATGTGCAAGGGATTCGGGTCGACCTTGACTGGCCCTGCTCTCCAATTGTATATCAATCTTCCCACCAAGTCCATCAAGTCCTTTGCAGTCCTGAGTGATAAGTTTGTGGAGCAATTCGCTAGTAGTCGTGACTTAGAGAAAAACTCAGACGACCTCTATGAAGTCCTCCAGCATAGGAACGAACCCCTTCGTTCTTACATAGCACGCTTCAATCAAGAGAAGTTGGCTATCCCCGAGTGCAACGCTGATACGGCTATCTCAGCCTTCAAGCGAGGACTACTCCCGAAAGGAGATCTCTACAAGGAGCTGATCAAATACAAATGCAGGACTATGGAGGATGTGTTGTCTCGTGCTTGGGCTCAAGTAAGGTGGGAAGAAGATGTTGCTAGTAGGGCCAAAGCCTGTCCGAAGTACGATCAGAAGTCCTCAAAGCAAACTAGGAATGATCGTGACGCGACCTCTCATCTCAAGTCTGCTAGGGAGCCTAGTAACTCGAGCAGGGGCATGTACCAACATCGACTTTTTCCCATATCCGAGGGGATGATGGTGTCCACTTGGCCCGACATCTCTCATCTTGCGATATCAAAACCGGAACTGATCGGTGTCCTACGACAAATGGGTCCTCAAGTCAATTGGCCTCCTAAGATGAAGGCCACAGAGGCTAATCGAAACCCCAAACGGTGGTGCGAGTTCCATAGTGATCATGGTCACACTACGGAAGATTGTATAGCCTTGAAGATGGAAGTCGCCGAGCTTCTCAAGAAAGGCTACCTAAGGGAGTTCCTCTCAGATAAGGTCAAGAACCTTCTAAATGAGGAAGGTCTCGGTCTTCCTACCGAAGAAGCTCCCGCATTGCCACCACAGCAAGACCGGGTGATCCATGTCATCTCTAGCGGATCTGAAGTAAGCGGAATCAGTAGTGCCGCTCCCAAGAGAAGTACTCGCAACGCCAGGAATGGCCAAGAGGCCGAGGGTCCTAAGCGCCTGCTCCTCAGAACAGATGAGATCAGCTTCACTGCAAGGAAGCAAGAGAAGGTCCTTGCTCCTCACCACGACGCTCTTATCTTTTCACTTACCATAGCAAACTGCTTGGTCAAGCGAATACTAGTAGACAATGGGAGCTCCAGCAACATTATCTTCCATTCGGCCTTTGCCGACCTAGGTTTGGAACCTACAGCCCTAACTAGAAAGGCGACTCCCCTTGTAGGCTTCAGTGGAGAGGTCAAGCAAACCTGTAGGAGAGGTTCTTCTCCCCGTGTATGCCGAGGGGATAAACCAAACCACGAAATTCCTAGTCGTCGATTGTCCTTCATCGTATAATGTGATACTAGGAAGGCCTTGGATCCACGACATGGGAGGCGTACCTTCGACTTTGCATCAGCTGGTCAAGTTTCCAACTCCGTGGGGCATTAAGGCGGTTAAGAGAGATCAGGAAAATGCCAGGTCCTGCTATCAGACTACCCTAAAGGGAAAGACCCAAGTCTTATAGCAATTACAGAAGAAGCTTCCTTCCCCGCATACTGAAGAGCCGGAAGTGGAAGAAATGGATGAGGTTCCACTCATAGAAGAGAACTTGGGTCGAAATTTAAAGATAGGCTCTAAGCTTCCAGAAGGCCTAAGAAGGAGATTGGTCGACTTCTTGAGATCCAACTCCGACTGCTTCGCCTGGACCCATGAGGACATGCCTGGAATTGATCCCGATGTCATCATGCATCAACTCAAAGTGGATCCAATGCATCCTCTTGTCAAACAGAAGAGGAGGAATTCGCCCCTGAAAGGGACGAGATAATCAACGAAGAGTTCAAGAACTTACTGGATGTTGGATTCATACGAGAGGTGCAATACCCGGAATGGCTAGCTAATGTAGTGGCCGTTAGGAAGAAGAATGGGAAGTGGAGAGTCTGTATCGACTTCACGGACCTTAATAAATCCTGTCCAAAAGATCCCTTCCCCTTGCTTCATATCGACAAGCTAGTCGATGCAACTGCTGGTCATCAGATGATGAGTTTCATGGATGCATTCTCCGGATATAATCAGATCCTAATGCATCCTGACGATCAAGAGAAGACCTCGTTCATGATCCTAATGCATTCTCATTCCAGTGGTCGGAGTTGGTACTCAGAGCCAGAAGGGCTAGATACTACTGGCCAACCATGGCGAGGGACTCCCTCAAACAAGCCAAACTCTGTAGCCAATGCCAGAAGCACGCGCCAGTCTCCAATCTTCCACCAGAGAACCTCAAATCCCTAAGCTCTCCTTGGCCCTTCCGAAAGTGAGGCATGGACATCGTGGGGAAATTCCCCATGGCACCGGGGCAAAATATCTTCCTCTTAGTCGTGACGATTACTTCACGAAGTGGGTAGAAGCTGAAGCACTAGCCAAGATAACGGATCTCCAGATCAGGAAATTCCTATGGACCAACGTGATCACACGCTTCGGAACCCCCCATGAGATCGTCACAGACAATGGACCCCAGTTCACGAGCTACAACTTCCGAAAGTTCTGCAAGGACTGGAACATCAAGCTTTCCTATTCAGCACCATGACATCCCCAATCGAACGGTCAAACCGAATCCACTAACAAGACAGTGGTGAATATGCTCAAGAATCGCCTAGAAGACGCCCATGGGCGATGGGCAGAAGAGCTACATGGAGTACTCTGGGCCTATCGGACCACTCCGAAGACGGCCACCCAGGAGACTCCCTTCTCGCATGTTTATGGTGCTGAAGCGGTAATACCCACAGAGGTGCACGTAAGGACCACGGTCTCTGAATTCCTCTCCCAAGAGGAGAACAACGAGTTAATGTCCCTGAGTCTAAACCTAATCGATGAAAAGAGAGAGGCGGCCCGCCTTAGAGATGCGTCATACCAGCTGAAAGTAGCCAAGAGCAATAACAAGAAGGTTAGATCCAAAACCTTACAGAAAGGGGATTGGGTCCTAAGGCGAGTCTGTGACCACACAAGGGACAAATCAACCGGAAAACTCGCTCCTGGATGGGAGGGTCCCTATAAGGTAATAGATGTGCAAGGGGCAGGAGCCTATAAGCTGGAAGACAGCGACGGTAAGGTCCAACCCAACTGCTAGAACGCCTTGCACCTCAAATTCTATCACTTCTAAAGTAAGGTCCCCGGATCAAGCTTTATATACTACTACTATTATTATGATATATTTAAGTACACTGGGTTTCCTACTCCTATGTATGCGATAACGTCTCCAGACTAAGCTTATAAAAATAAATTTTTAGTTACAGCTAAAGGGGTTACATGAACTCCAATGTACTTAAAGAGGCATACTAGCTAGGTCAGGCCCCTAAGGGACCTTAGTTCTTAGCAAACCCTATATACTAGTGAGATTACTCACATGGGTGTATGACATATAAGGAACATGTCTGATCAACCCTATTACATTGGCTGCACCTCGGGCCCTGCGTAAAGGCTATAAGTCCAAAAGTTACGTGGGGACCACCGTACTAGTGCTACCCAAACCCTGCGTTAAAGACTCTACGAGCTAAATACACGCAGGGGGCATGAAGTACACTACAAAGTACTGTAATCAGATGCTGACGGCTGATATGCAGGGAGCAAATGTGCGAAAATACCGGTTAGCACCAAAATTTAATACTTATCCAGACGTGGAAACTAGTGTGTCTGTTGTGAAGTCGCTCCGCGGGGCAGCCTCACGCCAGACCACAGTAAGTCTGAGTGTGACCTTTTCTGCAGAAAGGTTGAGTGCAGCATTGAGACTCACGAGAGTGGCCTATACCTCCGGGTGGCAGAGTGCGGTTTCTCAATAAACAGATCGGTAGTGGTTCCCCCATGGGGAGCA
This sequence comes from Raphanus raphanistrum x Raphanus sativus, assembly GCA_019705995.1. Classification (NCBI taxonomy): domain Eukaryota; kingdom Viridiplantae; phylum Streptophyta; class Magnoliopsida; order Brassicales; family Brassicaceae; genus Raphanus; species Raphanus raphanistrum x Raphanus sativus. The sequence goes on from JADEVD010000012.1 coordinate 1,132,347, forward strand.
GAATACGATCACCAACCTCCCATAACGCATACGGCCTCAGTATCTATGACAAACCTCCGGGTTCAGAACGGCCTCAGGGTCTACATAACAACTTCCGGGTTCAGTACGGCCTCAGGATCTATAAAAAACCCTCGGGGTTCAATACAGCCTCCGGGTCTATAAGGAGTCTCCGGATTCAAGATCACCTAAGGGTCAGTCAAGGGCCTTCGGGTCTAACTGATCTTCAGATCTAATAAGAACCTCGGGGTTCAAGGATCTTTGAATCCAAATACCAACCTTCGGGTTTGCCAAGAACCTCAGGGTTCAAAAGCATCAACCTCCGGGTTCAGGGTATCCATCGGGTTAAGTCACGGTCCGCGGATCTAGGGATTAAACCCCAACACTCAGAAACCTAAGGGTTCAATGAGCAAACCTTTGGGTTCAATAAAACGGCCTTCAAGTCTAGGTAAGGGACCTCAGGGTTCAAGGCCTTAAGAACTTCCGGGTTCTAGGGCTCAAGAACCCCAGGGTTCAAACCAAGCTAGAACTCTAGGGTTCTAAGCAAGGATCTTTCATTCCAAAACTAAAACTCAGGTTTTCTAATAATGGATTATAAGGTCTAACGCTTCTCTAATTATTTCAAGGCTCAGTCAGTTTACTAACAGGATCCAGATCCTAGACACTGATATTCCTTCCAGGAGGTCAACCCTTACAAGGGTCCGATCCTTACAAAGTTTCAGCCCTTCCAAGGGTCCATCCCTTCTTACAAGTCTACCTAGACGTCCTTACATTCTGGAGATACGAAGTTTGTTCGACAAGGCCTATACCCCTGGGCTGTCGGTGCAGCAACAGGATCCTAATCCTAGATCCTAAAATTCCGCCTAGGAAATTGTGCTCTTTCCGAAGTAACCTGTGCTCAAAGGTCCTACGTGTTGGGGAAAAATATCCAGACATAAGTTTTCTCCAGCTTCCGGATAGGTCCTCGACTTCCGGACCTTTGCTCAAAGAGAAACCAGGGACCGATCCCTACCTTAGGTTCGACCCCCTTGATCGGACCGACCCCTTCAAGCAAAATAAAAGTTTTCCGCCTAAGGGGAAACTTCCATTTTTCTGATTATGGAAGAGTTCTATTAATTGAAGCCAACATCTACAACTATAAAAGGGGAGCCCAAACCCTAGAATAAGGGATCGACTATTCGAGACTTAGAGATTAGAGTTTAGGAGACTAGAACTAGGGTTCATACACCACCAAAACGTTGTAGTCCCGATTAATAACTCAATAACATCTCTTTGCTCTCAATATACAACTCTGTCATATAAATTCTCTAGTGTTCCGTAGTACTAAAACGATCCTACACAAAAATACCCTAACAGTTTGGCGCTAGAAGGAGGGGAGTGATCCAACTACGTGACGATAACACAAGAGGACGATACTAACCAAGCAGAAATGACTCCAAGGGAGATCGAACTCCTTAACAAGCTCGAGTTTCTTCAGAGTCAGGTTACCGATCTCCACAAAGCTCGGGAGACTACACCCGGAGGTCCTGAACTTCTCCTCAAAGTTCGAACCCTAAAAGACCAACTTGGAGAACACTCCAAGCAGCTACAGCAGAGCGCCGAGAAGCTAAACGCCATAGAATTTGAGAATCTTGTCCTCCGACAAGAGTGCCAAACCCTCGGTGAAACTAGCAACAAGCGAAAGCGGTTCCGAACTAGGGTTCGACCCATGGCTTCGCTCAACACTCCACGCGATGGTGAAGGAGCACCTCATCGACCCGTCTCCGCCGACAATGAACCCTAAGGCCTAGAAGCTGCAAACGATGGAACCCGAGTGCAAGTGGATAGCGATTCCGATACGGAGGACGAAGAGTACTCACCCGATGATCCTGGGATCTCAGATCCGGCTCTAGCAGCCTACTTAGAAAGGGTGGTCTTCGAAAGGTTCGGCACCATTCAATCTATGGTAGAAAGGCTCTAAGGGGTAGCTCCTTCTATTCGAAGGAGTAATCAGAGGTCCTACTCTGATACACCTTTCGTAGAAGAGATTGCTTCGGTGGAGATGCCACGAAAGTTCTCTTTCCCGAGCATAAATATGTATGAAGGTACTGGGGATCCCGACAATCATATCGCCCAGTACAAGCAACGCATGCTACCATGTGCAATGGATTCGAATCAACTTTGACTGGCCCTGCTCTCCAATGGTACATCAACCTTCCCACCAAGTCCATCAAGTCCTTTGCAGCCCTTAGCGACAAGTTCGTGGAAATTTTTGCTAGTAGTCGCAACTTAGAGAAGAATTAAGACGACCTCTATGAAGTCCTCCAGCGTAGGAACGAACCCATTCGTCCTACATAGCACGCTTCAACCAAAAGAAGGTGGCTATCCCTGAGTGCAACGCTTATACGGCTATCTCAGCCTTCAAGCAGGGCCTACTCCCGGAAGGAGATCTCTACAAAGAGCTGATCAAGTACAAGTGCAGGACTATGGAGGACATATTGTCTCGTGCTTGGGCTCAAGTAAGGTGGGAAGAAGATGTTGCTAGTAGGGCCAAAGCCTGTCCGAAGTACGATCAGAACTCCTCAAAGCCAACTAGGAACGATCGTGACGAGCCCTCTCATCCCATGTCCGCTAGGGAGACTACTAACCCGAGCAGGGGCAGGTACCAACATCGACCTTTGCCTAGATCCGAGGGAATGATGGTGTCTACTTGGCCTGATATCTCTCATCTTGCGATATCCAAACAGGAACTGATCGGTGTCCTACGACAAATGGGTCCTCAAGTCAAGTGGCCTCCTAAGATGAAGGCCGCAGAGGCTAATCAAAACCCCAAGCGATGGTGCGAGTTCCATAGTGACCATGGTCACACTACGGAGGATTGCATAGCCCTGAAGATGGAAGTCGTCGAGCTCCTCAAGAAAGGCTACCTAAGGAAGTTCCTCTCGGATAAGGCGAAGAACCTTCTAAATAAGGAAGGTCCCGGTCTCCCTATCGAAGCTGCTCCCGCATTGCCACCACAGCAAGATCGGATGATCCATGTTATCACAGGCGGATCAGAGATAAGCGGAATTAGTAGTACCGCTGCCAAGAGAAGTACTCGCAACGCCAGGAACGGCCAAGAGGCCAAGGGTCTTAAGCGCCTACTCCTCGGAACAGATGAGATCAACTTCACTGCAAGGGAGAAGGAGAAGGTCATTGCTCCTCACCATGACGCTCTTGTCATTTCACTTACCATAACAAACTGCTTGGTCAAGCGAATACTAGTAGACAATGGAAGCTCCAGCAACATAATCTTCCATTCGGCCTTCGCCGACCTAGGGTTGGAACCTATAGCTCTAACTAGAAAGGGGACTCCCCTTGTAGGCTTCAGTGGAGAGGTCAAGCAAACCTTAGGAGAGGTCCTTCTCCCCGTGTACACCGAGGGGATTATCCAAGCCACGAAGTTCCTAGTCATCGATTGTCCTTCATCATACAACGTGATACTAGGAAGGCCTTGGATCCACGACATGGGAGCCGTACCTTCGACTTTGCATCAGCTGGTTAAGTTCCCAACTCCCTGGGGCATTAAGGCGGTCAAGGGAGATCAAGAAAATGCTAGGTCCTGCTATCAGACCACCCTAAAGGGAAAGACCCAAGTCTTATAGCAATTACAGAAGAGGCTTCCGGCCCCACATACCGAAGACCCGGAAGTGGAAGAAATGGATGAGGTTCCACTCACAGAAGGGAACTCGAGCCGAAACTTAAAGATAGGCTCCAAGCTTCAGGAAGGCCTGAGAAGGAGATTGGTCGACTTCCTAAGATCCAACACCGATTGCTTCGCCTGGTCTCAAGAGGACATTCCTGGGATTGACCCCGATGTCATCATGCATCAACTCAAAGTGGATCCAATGCATCCTCCCGTCAGATAGAAGAGGAGGAAGTTCGCTCCTGAAAGGGACTAGATAATCAACGAAGAGGTCAAGAACCTACTAGATGTCGGATTCATACGAGAGGTGCAATACGCGGAATGGCTAGCTAATGTAGTGGTCGTTAGGAAGAAGAACGGGAAGTGGAGATTCTGTATCGACTTCACGGATCTAAATAAGTCATGTCCTAAAGACCCCTGCCCCTTGCCTCACATCGACAAGCTAGTCGACGCGACTGCTGGTCATCAGCTGATGAGTTTCATGGATGCGTTCTCTGGATATAACCAGATCCTAATGCATCCTGACGACCAAGAGAAGACCTCATTCATGACCTCAAGGGGCATCTACTGTTACAAGGTCATGCCTTTCGGTTTGAAGAACGCAGGCTCGACCTATAAAAGGCTTGTCAACATGATGTTTGCCGATCAGATAGGGCGGACCATGGAGGTCTACATTGATGATATGCTGGTAAAGTCCCTGGACGCCGAGGACCATATCTTGCACAAGCCTTCACCACTCTCAGAAGGTACAACATGAAGCTGAACCCTTCAAAGTGCTCGTTTGGGGTAAGCTCTGGGAAGTTTCTAGGGTATATAGTCACCCACAGGGGCATTGAAGCAAACCCATAGCAGGTGAGAGCAATCCACGTGATCCCTTCCCCTCGCAACGTCAAGGAGGTGCAAAGACTGACAGGAAGGATGGCCCCCCTTAGCAGGTTCATCTCCAGGCTATCCGACAAGTCGTATGCCTTCTTCGAAACCTTGAAGGACCCCAAGGACTTCCAATGGACTGATAAATGTGAGCAATCCCTATCCGATCTCAAGGCCTATCTCACTACTGCACCTCTCCTTTCAAAACCCTTGGAAGGGGAAGTCCTATTGCTCTATCTAGGGGTTTCAGAGCATGCAGTCAGTGCGGTCCTGGTAAGGGAGGAAGGAAGGAAACATCATCCTATCTACTACGTGAGCAAATCATTGCTAGACGCGGAAACCCGTTGTAGTCACCTTCAGAAGCTGGCCCTCGCCTTAGTTAATGCGTCTCGAAAGCTACGCCCCTACTTCCAGGCTCATCAAATTGTGGTGGTCACCTTCTTCCCCATCAAAGCAGTCCTTCACAAGGCAGAAGTGTCCGGATGACTAGCAAAATGGGCTATAGATCTGGGGGAGTACGATGTGATCTTCCGGCCTGAAACATCCATCAAATCGGAAGTCCTAGCAGATTTCATAGCCGAATTCTCTCCTGCCATGCTTCCAGCCTTGGAACAAGAGGTAAAGTTTCGTGATAGCGAAGGAGAAAAAGGCGAATGGACACTATACGTTGATGGTGATATACCATGGATTTCACCCGTTTTCTACCATGGTATACTAGTATTTTATTATATAACTAATGTGTTTTATAGCCTGTTAGGTACGTTTTCAGGTTCAGGAGCGTTTCGTGATAAAGTGATGTTTTTGGAGCATTTTGGAGTACAAGAGATAATACACCCGAGTTGACCATTCAAGACCAAGTCGGAAGTCAACATTGTGATAAGAATCGATCGATACTCCCCTGAGTTGTCGACCGATGTAGCGGAGAAAATCCGCGTACTAGAAGATTATAATCGATCGATACACATCTATTTTTGTCGATCGATATCGAGGACGAAATGGTTTAGCCGACTACTTCACCAAGACTTCACCAAATTACGAGATTACCCCTGACGAGTTTTTAACCTAATGGAAATGCTTAAATATTCATGCTAAGTGTTTTTGACGGCAACTTCGAGAGAAGCAAGCTTTGAAGAGTCTAAGCTTTACACAAGTCTTGAGAGGCAAAGAAGAGAGTGTGAGAGAGAGACTAGAGTTTTACATGTTTTGAGAGATTGGAGAGATTTGTGAACTCCATTTGTTATTCTACTCTTTATCTATCTATGGAATTCTTTCATCTACCTATTGTTATGAATTGCTTAGCTATGTCTGAGTAGTATACTTGTTAGATATAGGGTTTAAATAAGTTTGTGGGATTAGCCCCAAAATATAATTGCTAAGTTGTGATATTCATCAAATAGATTGCACCCTAAGCTTGTTCTAGAGTAGCTAACTAGAGCATAGATCACTAGGATCTTTGATATCTTGAATTATCTGTTTGAACTAGTATCTCCTTGGAGAAGAGCTAACCGCCCTCCTTGAGATCTAGTGTTCATTATCGGCTCGCGCCTAGGCATATCTAGAAGCCGTTGATCGATATCCCGAAAGGTGAATCGATCGCCGAGCGAAAGGTGTATCGCTCGATATCTCTAAAGGATCTTGATCAACTATTTTTCTGTGTCAACATGCGACAGTTGAGGACAGAGATCTAGATTATTTAACCAGTGAGACATCACTGAGAGTTAAGCGACTGAGTTCTATAGTATAATGCAAGCAACTTGCTAGGCATTTATAGATATTATAATCTCCATTCCTGAATAAAAGCTCTAAGTCTAGCACTCTTCATTTCATCTAAACAACCATCATATTGTTAGTTAGAGCAACTACCTTGCTCCTTTTAGGAATTGTTATTTACATTTTCATCATTAAAACCAACTTCACCTAGGATTGATTAATTGATTAGATTTAATTAGTTCACTAGCTCCTCGTGATTTGATCCCTAAGTACTACTGCTGTACCTCTTATCTGAGAGAGTAAGCTCTACTGGGTAATTTGAGCACTATCAAATTTGGCGCCGTTGTCGGGGGAGCTTTGATCGCTATTAGATTTAATTTTATTAATCTTAGGTTTTTCTTTTCTTTACCCCCTTTCTGATTAAATTTTTTCTTGTCTTTTTAGGTACATGCCCAACAGTACAAGAAGCAATAAGGGAAATCAACTACTATTCTCAGAAGATCCTGCACACTTGGAACGTTCAATCCGCAAAGACCTATGCTCTGCATCGATCGACAGAACCGCAGTACCGTCGACAGATATTCACGTTCAACCGTCGACCGACACTCAGACAGCACCGTCGACCAATACCGTTCGCCGATCCACATCGTTCGATACTACTCACCATACATCGATCGATACTAACCCGCGAGGCATGTTTGCGATTGTTATTCTCACGCAGGACGAGAATGGAAACCTGTATGACCAAGATGGTCATCTGCGTAATGCAACAGGTCAGAAGCTAGATGCACAGGAAAACATAATCCCTGAGCCTGAAGCTGGGGCTAAAGGAGAAGCTCAAACACGATCGTTGGCAAACTACAATCGTCCAGACAAGTACTACATCAACATGTGCGTCGGTCGTTTTGCTGGGTGTTCTGTCGGTCGATCTAATGTTAACTGTGTCGATCGATTCTGAAGGTTGTCCTTGGTACTGTATAGCACGTATCTCGTTCTTCAGCTGTCGAGTAGCTCTGCATAGGATGTTTACTCGTTCGTTGACAGTGTCGTCAATGTTATCACTTCTCTCGTTGAGTCTCTCCTCCATAACATTCATAGCTTCGTATAGCTCATGTTTGATCTGATCAACTTCTGCTGCTGTGCATTCTCTCTTTGCTGGTGGTGGCTCGATGTCGATCGATATGGGTCTAGGCCTGTCGATCGATGTCGAGTTTCTGTCACGAAGACCAATATGATCTTGAACGATGCCGATTTCTTGTTGCAACTCGTTCAACTGTTGTGACAGTGTATCCATGTATTGCATGATAGGTGAACTGAAATGATTGTGCCTTTCCTCGTATGATTTCATCTTATCCTCCATTGCTGCGAACCTTGTGTCGATTGATGGTGAAGAGTTTGTGTCGATCGACGGAACAATAGCATTCTGAACTTGTCCTTTCTTGCGAATTGTTGCCAACTCTTTCTGTAGAAGATCAATCCTCTTGCTTAACCATTCGACATTGTTGTTGAGAGGGCTGTAGACGTCTCCAATTCGTGTATTGATGTAAGCAATCTCCCATTCATCTCTTTTAGGTGATGAACATTCTGGTTGGTCCTTGGATGTAGTCTTGCCGATGTCGATCGATGGTGCAGGTGCTGTGTCGATCGATACTTGTGGCGTAGCTTCCTTCTCAAGCATGGTTCTAATGCTCTCAATCTTCATTCTTAGCACTGCCATATCACTTTGGAGAGCTTCATAGCTGCTATCCAAAGGTTGGAAAGTATCTTCTACCAATGTGTGAAAATCTGCCTCAAGGTGTGCCTGACCTCTCCATACATAAGTCACCATATCATCTATCTCATCTCTACTGTAGGGTAATGGTGGTGGTCTGTATGCATGGTAAGGGCGTGTGTGTTCTGGAAGGCGTAAGCAACCCCTGTGAAAAAGAGATGCTCTCTCCAGGATACTCCTTATGTGCTCCTTGGTAACATGGATGATTTCACCATCAACTCCTCTAGCATGTCCAAACTCATCTCTGTGGACACCAAATTCATCATTTGCTTCCCATTTGAATCTTCTGGGTCCGTTGGAATCAAAGGCACGTCGCCCAAACTCCAAACATATGCCGGGGGATCTGACTTTTGCTCTGTCGATCGATCTAGGTAACTCGCCGTCGATTGATGATGATGAAACCATATCGATCGATGGTAATCTCCTAGGTTGACCGAAAATTTGACGAACTGTATCCTCTCTCATGGTGACGTGGTGGTTGTCTTGGACGTGAGTTAGGATGTCTGGATGGCCACGTTGCTGTGTAAACAGGGTTTCTGGTCCATTGGCAACTTGAATGATGTCTGCTATGTCTTCTCTGGTTATGTGCAGAACTTTTCCATCCATTGCTCTTGCAAAGCCATCTGTGTCCCTGAAAATACCAAATTCATCAGGTGTTAGTGAAACATTCCTGATATCATATGAATCATGAAATCGAAATTGAGCTCTCGTAAGGGCATCGATCGATGGTGCAGTGATGGTGGCGATCGATGGTGATCGTCTAGCTGCAGGGTTGGATCGATTGTTCTTGGTGTTGCAGTCCTCCATGGTTATGTTGCTAGTTGCTGGAAGCTGCTGGGTAAAAGTTGTTGAAGTTTGAAATTTCGTGGCTGGTGTTGACTGTTGGGCCCGAATATGGCCCGATAGCTGATTATCAAATAATAAAAGATGATGACGGGCCGCGACAGGCCCATCGCAAGTTCAATGCCTAAAGAGAGCTAAGCTAGAGCCGGAGGCTGAAAGCTAAGGATCCTAACTAAAGAGGTCACGACGAAGAGGAAGCTCACGTCATAACAAGAAGAAGCGCAGGACCCGGTCAAGGGGTAGCTGTTGCGGATTCCACCTCAAGCGGAGAAGATCTCGGAGATCAGTTGAAGACAACCTAAAGAAGTCCAAAGCTATTTAAAGAGAAGATGGAGGACTGAAAAGAGGATCCGACTTCATTCATATTTCACTCAACATTCATCAAAACATTCTTATTGTAATATTCATATAATCTTTGTATTCATCAAAGATCAACTTTTGTAACCATCCTATTTCTACTATATCAATACAAATCGAAGTTCATTCTACAATTTCTTACGGGATTCAGCCCGCGATTATCTTTCCCTAACCTTTCCTAAAAACATTAAACCTGATCTAAAATCTAATTGTGAGTTTTACCCCTCACAATTGGCGCCGTCTGTGGGGAAGAAACAATCGAATCCCTTACTCTAACTTGAGGATGAATCCTACCGATCAGACAACAAACCCGTCTGACTTTAACCTCCCGATTCAGAGCGATGGCTCACCGAACGACGGAGGCTCTAGTCCTGTAATCACATAGCCTCGACGTGGCGACCACCGATCTGGGCAACAGCTTCCGGCTGGCACTCGAACGAGCCAAACTACAACCGGGGGTACTAACCCGAGATCATCAGGTGGAACTACCTCCGGGCTCCCGATCACCGAGAATCCTCAGCAGCAAGCCATTCCGAATCAAACGGAGGCTCAGCTCTCTGAGATTCGCCAGATGATGATGCAGTTAGTGGACAGAGCTCAGGAAAGTGAGCGCACGATGCATCAGCTGACTGTTCGTCAGCAACGATTCGAAGAGATAACTAGATCTCTAAACGCAACAACCCAACCACCGCAACGTCAAGCTCCGGGGGCCATTTTTCATGATCGATTAACCGATCCCTCATTCCCCCGAGGATGTTTAAACTTTTCCCCTGATAGCACTGCTCCGGAAGGACGCAGATCTGTTTTCCAGACACCTCATACTGGGACAGCCCCCGTGTTTAATCCACCTAACACCAGTGCTATGGGAAGTAACATAGCGACAACTAGTTCCACACCCGGTCAGGTTGCTGACAGGAGTACTCGCTTACCTCCTTCGCCGCCTGATCTTAGGTCCGGAGCAGGAATATCCTTCCCATCTGGGGGCAGAGCGTCAGCTTCGGTTTATCAAGCCAGAAGCTCGATCCCGAATGGGGACAGTTATCAAAGGATAGATTCCGATAACCCTAGAGCTGGTGAGCGATCTAGCCCCCTAACCGCATGGGAGGATGAGCCAACTCGATTTCGTCAGGAACCTGCCCATCGGGTACCTGCTAACGACCCAAACATCCTTCCTTTAGAGGGACCTGAAGCTATCCGTAGATATATGGAACGAACTCACGCAGCTCTCCAAAAATTGGGAGCTCAAGTCCATAAAGCTACGAGCTCCGCTCCCGAAATCGATAGCTTGATCGACGAAACCCGTGGAACTCCATTCACGGACAGAATTGCCAGCTCTCACATAAGAGATACCCGAAAAATCAGAATTCCCGAGTATGATGGGACCTCCGACCCGAAGGCCTATTTGAGAGCTTTCCGATTGGCAATCGTTAAAGCCCATTTCACACAGGAAGAATGTGAAGCAGGTGACTGCGGGACATTCGCCGAAAATTTGGTCGGAACAGCCCTTGAGTGATTCTCCGGTCTCGAGCCAGCCTCGATAGACAGTTTCGATCAATTAACTAACGCCTTCATGAAGCAGTACTCAACCCATATCCTGAAGCAAGCCTCTGAGGCCGACCTTTGGAAGGTCAGTCAAGGAATGGGGGACTCACTACGAGTCTACATCGAGAAATTCAGGGCAATAAGAACTAAGCTCTCGAATCCTAACGACCTAGTCGCCATTGAGGCTCTTAGGAGAGGTCTGTTCTATAAATCGAAATTCTGGTCAGAGCTAACACTCAATACTCCTCCAACTATCGATGACGCTCTTCATAGAGCCACCAGATATATTACTCTGGAGGAGGAGACAGCTGCACTGGATAAACTCCACAAGAAACCTCAGAATCACTCAAAAGGTGAATCCTCTGACTCATGGAGAACATTCCTACGCAATCGAGGAAGACAAGGAAGAGAAACCTGTTGCAGCAGCAAACAAAACTCCCTGGTCAAAAGGCTTTGATAAAGGCAAACGTTGCTCTTATCACGATCGCGAAGGGCACTCAACCGAGGAATGTTGAGACCTCCAACGACAGCTTGCAGCTAAATTCGCAGCTGGAGAAATAAAGGGCGTGGACCTTAAAAAGCCATCACCTTATCAGAAAAGAGGTTCCAGGGACACTTCCCCGAAACGCGAGAGGTCACCTGAGAAGGAGACCGATTCGCCACCTCCAGCTCCCAAGAAAAGAATCGACATGATTCTTGGGAAATTCCCCCAAGGAAAAAGTTTACAAGTCGAAGCTCTCTTGAGCAAACCGTCCCCTCAATCGAGCCCCGACTCGAGGGTGGACTGTATCCTTGGAGGATCAGACATATGTCAAGACTCCGTCAATTCCATTAAGAATCACGTGCGGAAGGCTGTGTCTAACACTGGACCTAAGCCTCCTAACCCTGAATCCAATACTAAGATTTCTTTCTGGGAGAGCGAGACCTCAAACCTTGACAGACCTCACGATGATGCGTTGATTGTCACCCTGAACATCGCAGGATATGAGGTCCCTAAGCTCATGATAGACACAGGAAGCTCTCTCGACCTCATTTTTTATAACACCCTAAAAGGGATGGAAATAGACGACTACGAAATTATCGGCCAAAAAGCTAACCTCGTAGGGTTCTCCGGAGAAACAGCTACCTCATTGGGAACTATCAAGCTCCCAGTCATAGCTGGCGGAATAATGAAAATGACCAACTCAGTAGTCATCGACAGACCTTCCCCGTTCCATGCGATCCTGGGAAGACCCTGGATTCACAAAATGAAGGCAGTAGCCTCAACGTATCATCAATGCGTAAAATTCCCAACACCCGAAGGGATAGCTATCATACACGGTAGCCAGAAGATATCCAGGATCTGCTATTTGGGAGGATTCGAAATCCTCAAAAAATCCCCCCAATAGCAATTACAGATCCAGGAGGGTCGCGAAATGCAACAAAATATCCGAGGTCCCCCTAAGAACTTCAATGAAAAAGTTTGCATTGATGACTCAGATCCTGAAAGACAGGTGAGCATCGGATCCGAGCTACCTCCTGAAACAAAAAAAGGAGCTCATTGATTTTCTGAAAAGCAATGTCAAAACCTTTGCATGGTCCACCAGCGACATGAAAGGCATAGATCCGAACATCACCACCCATAAGCTAAAAGTAGACCCTACTTTCAAACCGATCAAACAAAAGCGTCGCAAGCTAGGCCTCGAGAAGGCTCAAGCTGTTAACGATGAAGTTGACCGACTTACGAAAGCTGGGTCCATTCGAGAAGTACACTACCCCGACTGGTTAGCTAACCCAGTAGTGGTAAAGAAGAAAAACGGGAAATGGAGAATCTGTATAGACTTCACAAACCTGAACAAAGCTTGTCCTAAAGACAGCTTCCCGTTACCTCACATCGACCGCCTGGTTGAAGCAACAGCTGGCCATCGACTCCTATCCTTTATGGATGCCTTCTCAGGATACAACCAAATCATGATGGATCCTGATGACCAGGAGAAAACTGCATTCATAACCGAACGAGGAACCTATTGTTACAAGGTTATGCCATTCGGATTAAAGAATGCGGGAGCTACCTACCAGAGGCTAGTAAATAAGATGTTTGCTGGGCAACTTGGAAAAACCATGGAGGTCTATATTGACGATATGCTAGTCAAGTCCTCAGCTGGAGAAGACCATATCGCCCATTTAAGAGAATGCTTCGATATCCTTAACAAGTACGATATGAAGCTCAATCCCACTAAATGTACCTTCGGGGTACCCTCGGGAGAGTTCCTAGGCTACCTCGTAACCGAAAGAGGCATTGAAGCCAATCCGCAGCAGATAGCAACCTTCCTAGAAATGCCGTCACCTAGGACAACTAGAGAGGTACAGAGATTGACTGGACGAATCGCGGCATTAAATCGATTCATATCCAAGTCCACCGATAAGTGTCTCCCGTTCTACAAGCTTCTAAGAAATAACAAGAAGTTCTTATGGGACGAGAAATGCGAGGAAGCCTTCAAGCAATTGAAAGCTTACCTCTCCGAACCTCCGATCCTATCTAAACCAGTAGTAGGAGAGCCATTGTACCTATACCTCGCTGTGTCGACTGCTGCAGTTAGCGGCGTTCTGGTACGAGAGGAACAAAACAAACAAAGACCTGTCTATTACACCAGTAAGAGTTTGATAGATGCCGAAACAAGGTACCCTGCAATGGAAAAACTAGCTCTAGCAGTCGTAACAGCTGCTAGAAAGCTGCGACCTTACTTCCAATCGCATTCAATCGTCGTAATGACCTCACAACCATTACGAATGATATTGCACAGCCCTAGCCAGTCCGGGCGATTGGCCAAATGGGCCATAGAGCTCAGTGAATACGATATTGAGTACAGACCTCGAGCAGCAGCGAAAGCTCAGGTCCTTGCCGACTTTGTCATTGAACTAGCATCCGAGCAATTAGACTCTGAAATGGAATCTCCGAAGTGGAGCCTGTATGTCGACGGAGCCTCGTCAAAACAGGGCTCCGGCGTCGGTCTAAGGCTAACTTCTTCAGCAGGAGAAACCATTGAGCAGTCATATAGGCTCGGATTCAGCGCCTCAAACAACGAAGCTGAATATGAAGCACTAATCGCAGGGTTGAAACTCGCCCTAAGTCTCGGAATTCGAGAACTAAATGCTTATAGTGATTCACAGCTAGTAGCTAGCCAGTTTCACGTAGAATATGAAACGAGGGACGAAAGAATGGGGGCATATCTCGAAGTCGTCCAGAACCTCACCAGACAGTTCGACAAATTCGAGCTAACAAGGATCCCACGAGGAGAGAACTCCTCAGCAGATGCGTTGGCTGCTTTAGCTTCCACATCAGACCCCCTCGTGAAACGGATCATACCCGTAGAAGGAATCGAAAAACCAAGCATCGACATAGCTACCTAAGATGAGAAAGAGAGCAAACTAACAGAGCAACCCGAGGGTACCTGCCCTGAAACGGTAGCTACCCAAGTTTTCACAACATTTTGGTTCCCAAAAACCAGAATATGCAGCTCTAAAAAGCGTACCTCCGGGAACACAATCCAAATCACAGAAGGTATTCCTCGAAATTCAGACTCCTTGGAGCCTGATCTCAAGAATACCCCCGGGGGCACCAACTCAGACCCACTCGTCTGCAGAGTTAAAACCAGAAGCCGTTCAGCTCTCCAAAATTCATCTGGAGGTATTCCTCGGAATTCAGACTACCTGGAGCCCAATCCTACAAATACCTCCGGGGGCACCACGACACCAGGTCCCGAACAGGAACCTCCCTCGTCTCTTCATAACAAAGTTGTAGGGAGAGAGGATTGGAGAATTCCAATCACGCAATACATCCTAGAAGGAAAGACTCCACCCAATAAATGGGAGGCTCGGAAGCTCAAAGCATTAAGCGCGAGATATTGCGTAACTGAATCTGTCCTCCTCAAACGAAGCGTTTCCGGACCTTACCTAAAATGCGTCCATGGCCTCGTTGCTATGAGACTCATGAAGGAAATGCACGATGGCTCCTGCGGAAACCACTCTGGAGGAAGAGCTCTAGCCATCAGAATCAAACGACAGGGATACTTCTGGCCTACCATTATCTCAGACTGTGAGGCCTATTCCTCTTCATGCGACAAGTGCCAGAAGCATGCACCAATTATTCACCAACCTGCGGAAAAACTGTCCAACATATCCGCTCCTTATCCATTTATGAGATGGTCCATGGACATCGTAGGACCACTAGTAGCATCAGGAAGTGGAAAGAAGAAGCTACGCTTCCTCTTAGTCCTAACAGACTACTTCACGAAATGGATAGAGGCTGAAGCTTTCCAACAGGTAACCAGAGTCGAGGTCGAACGATTTGTGTGGAAAGAAATCGTGTGTAGACACGGCGTCCCATACGAAATCGTAACTGACAATGGAGGACAATTCATATCCCACTATTTCAAAATATTTTGTGACAAGTGGAATATTCGCCTGACCTTCTCGTCACCTCGCCGACCTCAAGGAAACGGACAGGCGGAGGCTGCTAATAAATCAGTATTAGCAAACCTCAAGAAACGCCTCGGAACCCAGAAGGAACCCTGGTCAGAAAAGTTACTTCAAGTACTTTGGGCATGTCGAACCACCCCACGAAAAGCTACAGAAGAAACTCCTTTCTCTTTAGCATATGGGATGGAAGATGTCGTTCCAGCTGAAACCATTGCTGGTAGCCTCCGCCGGGAACTCTGTACGTCCAATCCCGCAGCTAATGATCAGCTCCTAACTGACAGCCTCGATCTAATCGAGGAAAGACGAGACCAAGCTCTGATTCGCATTCAGAACTATCAACAAGCAATGGCACGACAGTACAATTCCAAAGTCAGGCTCCGACAGTTCGCTGTAGGTGACCTAGTACTTAGGAAAGTTTTCGAAGGAACCAAGGAGCCAGATGCTGGGAAGTTAGGAACCAACTGGGAAGGTCCCTACCAGATCATCCACGTGGTACGACCTGGCAGTTACAAGCTCCGAAAGGTGCGAACCGGGGTACCTGAAATCAGATCGTGGAACGCCACGAATCTTAAGAGATATTATCATTAGGTACCTAAAATTACTGAACTACGTTAGGCTTGATCCCTTGACTGGGTACGTAGGCAACTCCGTCATGAGTGCAGCCCCAACCTCATTTCAACACTTCGTTCACCACAATCAAAGGGGGCATATGTCTGATTAGAATCACATAGCCCACGCAGCAAATGTATGATCATTATAATACAGCAATTGTATGATTACTATGATACCATGTATCCAATTATCAATAAAGAAATTATTCTCGATATCTCAATTCTTTAACAAAACAGGTCCCTGCAAACATGGACCTAGGGTCCTAAAAACCCTTTGGATTAGCTCAGGTCTCTACAAACCTGGACAAAAGGTCTTAAAATCCTTCAAGCAATATCAGGTCTCGACGAACCTGGACCTAAGGTCTTAAAATCCTTACCAAATCTCCAAGGTCTTAAAATCCTTATCAAATCTCCAAGGTCTTAAAATCCTTATCAAATCTCCAAGGTCTTAAAATCCTTATCAAATCTCCAAGGTCTTAAAATCCTCATCAAATCACAAAGGTCTTAAAATCCTTATCAAACCTCAGAAGGTCTTAAAATCCTAAGCAAGTCTCAACGGGTCTTAAAATCCCACAAACGAATTTAGGTTCCCAAGAACCCCCACCTATGGTGTCCGAGTTGAACTCAGGTTCCTAAAAACCTTAAGCTAACTTCGATACTTCAGGAACCCCTCTTAAGGGGCCAAAAACGACCCAAGTCTCCAAGACTTACCGCGAAATCAGGGACCTAATTCGGAGGATTCACTAAACCTCTTAATTAGTAACCAAGGCACAGTCTATATCGAAACTCTTAACCAAATTCGAGTTCATCCAAAAAAACTTAAAGTAAAACCGAAAACCAAGTTTTGATAGATAAAGGTTTAAAGGCCTCCTCAGGCCAACAAAGGTTCCAAGGACCTTAACATAAACAAAGGTTTAAAAGCCTCCTCAGGCTATAAGTCTTAGAAACAAATGAAACAAAGCCCACCGGGCAGAAATCCTAGAAAACATGAAAGAGCCTCAGCTCTTAAACTTCCTTGTCATCCGAGCTCTTCTCAGCTCCCTTACCAGCTGGATCTTCCTCCTCAGGAACCTCCTCCTCCATCTCCTTGTCGCTACCTCCAGAGACGGCTTCGACTGGGGCTGAGTAAGAACCCACCAATCCCAAATTAGAACCGAACTCTCCAGAAAAGGAGAGATTAAACATATTAACCTCAAAAGTACCTGAGCTCTCAGAGAGTTGGGGAAGAGGGAGCTTGCCGATCGAGAAATCCGAGACCTGAGCCTTCTCGTATGCCGCAACAGCCTCCGGCATTATTGCCACCAAGCGATCATACTCGTCTTGAGTACTCTTAATCTCGCCATCCAGCATGTCTTTCAGGAGCTCGGTGTTGGCTTGAATCTCTTGAGAATGAACCAGGAGGTCGACTTCGTCCTTCTTCTTGGAGAACTTCTCCTTGACAACAACCATAATTTTGTTGTAGGCTTCGGCTACCTCCTTCTTTCCTCTCTGGGCGGCTAGCCTGACCTCAGCTTCCTTGTTCTTCTGGCTGCTCTGAGATGAGGCAATCAGCTCCTTGACTTGATACTCGGCTATCTTCCGAGCAGCATCCAAATCCCCAATCTTCCTATTTTTCACCTGGAGGTCAATCAGCTGGCTCTCGATCGTCCCTTGCTGAGCATCACACTTGGAGCCAAGTCTCTTTACCTCAGCTTGGAGATCCGAGATCAAAGCCCGAGTCTGATTGAGCTCAGTCTTGTTGGCCTTGACCAATTCAGTGACCTGGGCTAATTCCTCAGCACTGGGGGCATTGTGTACAGCGTCCTCAAATTTAAACTGAGCCCTGTTGATAGCGCCAGCCAGCTACAGAAAACAGAGAACGGTTTAGCAAAAATCTTCCAAAGAAAAAGCAAAAAGATGAAATAGACTTCATACCTGACCCATGTGATGAGCAATATCAATGTACTCATCCTTGTGCGTGAGATTGGAGATCGAGGGGAGGGAACACCCGGGACTCTTCATATGCCTCATCAGAGTAGCCAAACCCCACGAATCATCCAAAACCGATCCAGGCTTCGAATGAGCAAAGTTCCAGCCAACGGTTCCTCCTCTAGAGGAGGAGGAGGAAGACCTCGAAGGTCTGTCAACCTGGTCAGTTCGGGACCTCTTGTTCCTCGGGGGCTCAAACTCCGGAGGATCCCTCACCATTTGAGGATCAGCTTCAGTCATCGGGACCTCGGAGGGAAGGCCAACTTCCTGAACCTTAGGCTCCGCAGAGCCAACACCTTTAGCAGGAGCAGAACCTCCTTCGTCAAGAGCCTCCTTCACAGAGTCAAGGAAGGATCCTCCCGGGTTCTTGTCACTCCCTCTAGAGGAGCTGGCAGCCTTGGTCGATCTACCCCTGGAACGAAAGGAAGGTTGAATAGGCATCTTCTGTGATTGAGTCTTCGAGGAAGTACTTGCTCCGGAGGAAACTTCAAAAACTGAATCACCCTCAGAAACTAAATCATGAAAAAGATTCATTAATCACATGAGACAAATTCAGATAGTAAAAATCATGAATTATGAATAAAAGGTTACCTTCTAAACCGGCAACCGTCACTGAATCAGGGAAGGACGCCTGGTATCGTTCAGGAAACCTAGCTGATCCAACTCTCGAAGTGGTGTAAGCTGCCCAAGTGTTAGGACTATGCTGTAGCTTCCTGTAGAGAGCTCTAGTGAGTTTACTAGACAACTTGACAGGATCTTTGATTTCTGCAAAAAGAGTCAAAAGACAATTAGCACGACATGATAAACAAAGATAAACATGTGAACATGTCCCTAAAATCCTAACCAGAAATATCAGACGATGAGTTCCTAAGGTCACGGCCTACAGGAACCGTCAAGGGGTCATCGTAACTGGCCGAGAACTTGAATACGCCTAGCCCTGAACGACAGGGGAGATAGTAGGTACCGCTCCCGCCATCCTTGGAAGTGCTCTCCTTTATCGAGAAAAGACTCATTAGCTCAGATAGCCCTACGATAACCCCTTCCTCCTTGGCTCTAGTGATGAACCCGTTTATCACTCGGATGACTGACGGGCAAAGTTGAGGAAGGGCTAGCTGGTAATGATCTAAGAGATCCAGCAAAAGGGTGGGAAGAGGAAATCTAAGATGGCACTTGGAGATATATTTCTCATGAACGCATAACCAACCCTCAGGAACGGTCTCGGGGGTTTCATCTTCAGCACAAGCTCTAACTAGATCGCTCTTGCCGTGAGCTTGAACGGCAAGATTAACGACGTCCTGACCCTTCAAGAGGGAAGGAAAGTGAGGACCAGAGGGGGCGCTCTTGCCGCCTTTCTTCTTCATCCTCTTAACTCTTGCTCCGATCGAGTCCTTAACCTTTTTCTTCTTGGCTTCCGTCATCTTCTCACCAGCTTCCCGTTTGACCTTCATAATACGGGCGCCGGAGGCTGAGATCTGAACTTCGCCGGAACCTTCTTTTCGACTCATGATAGTGAAAGGAAAGAAAAATAGAAACCAAAAGAAGAGAATCAATCTAAGGCAGAATCTCAGAGAGAAGTTCAAGATGGAGAACTAGATTGATCAAGAAGCGGATAAAAAAAATAATAACGAAAAACAGTAAAATAAAGGAAAGAGGTGAATTACCTTGGAAACCGTCGAGAGGCGTGGAGGAAGTGGAGAGACAAGCAGTTAATTCTCTCAGCTTTATATCCCATCACGTCTCGAAAGTCGGAAATCGAATTTCAAATTCGCTTTAATCTGAGCCGTCGATTTAATTAAAGAAAGATTACAGCCGTCCGATTAAGCAAGAATATATATGGTTGAGATAGCCAATAATCATTATCTCAACCGCAAGATCTAGGTTGGGCGGCTAGGTCTAGCTCTCGAGGATAACGAAACCTAATCTCAAGAGCTGGGGGCAACTGTTGGGCCCGAATATGGCCCAGTAGCTGATTATCAAATAATAAAAGATGATGACGGGCCGCGACAGGCCCATCGCAAGTTCAATGCCTAAAGAGAGCTAAGCTAAAGCCGGAGGCTGAAAGCTAAGGATCCTAACTAAAGGGGTCACGACGAAGAGGAAGCTCACGTCATAACAAGAAGAAGCGCAGGACCCGGTCAAGGGGTAGCTGTTGCGGATTCCACCTCAAGCGGAGAAGATCTCGGAGATCAGTTGAAGACAACCTAAAGAAGTCCAAAGCTATTTAAAGAGAAGATGGAGGACTGAAAAGAGGATCCGACTTCATTCATATTTCACTCAACATTCATCAAAACATTCTTATTGTAATATTCATATAATCTTTGTATTCATCAAAGATCACCTTTTGTAACCATCCTATTTCTACTATATCAATACAAATCGAAGTTCATTCTACAAGTTCTTACGGGATTCAGCCCGCGATTATCTTTCCCTAACCTTTCCTAAAAACATTAAACCTGATCTAAAATCTAATTGTGAGTTTTACCCCTCACATTGACAACCTTATATACCCATATGTTGTCCTAATCGATGAAATTCTGATTTTGTCCTTTAAGTCGTCTGGGTCAATATCGATCGATGTGATGCTGGCGATGTCGATCGATGGACGATGTCGTTTTAATGGATGAAGTAGGTAATCGATCGATGGTGGACAGTGGATGTCGATCCATTTGGGGAAACGATTTGCAAATCTATCATTCTCCATGTAGTTTTCGCAAGCTCTTTCTTCCCAATAATCTTCATCATGTTCTTCAATGTGGCTTCCACTACGGGAAGATCTGGCTATATCTATTGCAAAACTTTCATGAAATCCGCTATCTGCCCAACTTCTTACTGAATAATCATCTTCTTTTCTGTTGGGTGGGATGGCGAAATTTGGGTAGCAATGATCTGGTAAGTTGAGTTCATCATCTGGTGTGCTTCTGTCGATCGATGGTCCATGGTTGGTGTCAATCTCTTCTGACTCGCTTGTGTCGATGGACGATGTAGAGATGTTGTCGATCGATCCCGAGTACTCTGTCTCATACTATACTTCACAATGACAAACTGCAATGATACCAAGATCATCTTCTTTTTTCCACGGTTTTGGCTGGTGGTTTGCCAAGTTTGACCGGGTCGTAGTGGTTATTTGGATCTATCATAGTCAAGCACATCCTGTTGGTGTTCATGTCACATATAGCTCCTACTGTAGCCATAAATGCTCTTCCAAGTAAGAGGGAAGAGTTCCAATTTAACTTGATGTCTAGGACATGTGAAAATCCACAGGGACTATGGCATTACCAATCTGCACTTCCATGTCTCTGATCAAGCCTCCAGAAATTTTCTGAGTGTAATCCATAAATGTGAAGATCTCTGGTGAAGGTTCTACTTTCAGACCCAGATGGTCTGCCATAACCTTTGGTAAAATGCTGACTGATTTACCAGTGTCACATAGTGTATTAGGAAACTCAATCCCTTGTACTACACAGGGTATTGCAAACTTCCCAGGATCACTCTTCTTCTTCAATGTAATCCTTTTCCTCATATCTTCTCTGACATTTTCAAACTTTCTTCTAATGTCGTTTTCAGTCTCCCTTGTTTCTCTGAAGAACATCCACAATATACTTGTGAAGTAGACCTCCTCAAAAGGCTTCTCTAGTGGGATTCTGATAACTCTCTTAGTGAAACCATCAATCTCTTTCTCATTAGCTTCCCTCTTAAGGTTCTTAGGAGTTTTCTCCTTCCTACTCCTTAACCTTCTTCCTTCAGTTCCCTCTGATGTTGGTGTAGTGTCTGAAGGGTTACTAGTAGTTTCTGCAGGGTTAGCTTGTGGTTTCGATGTGGGTCGGAGTGCATTGATTTGGTTGCTGTCAATCGATGGTAGTTGCACTCGGTATGTGAGAGGTGCGTGTCAATCGATAGGTGGAGAAAAGGGTCGATCGATGCGTGTCTCATCTTTGTGTCGATCGATGAGTGGCTCGTCTCGTCGGTTGATATCTTCGTAAGTGGGGGTGGATGGATGAGGATGCGAAGCCGTGAATTTAGCGTGTGTCAAGATCCAAACCGCGTTGCAATCTGCAGTCGTATCTGGAAATGACATTGTTGGTGTCGATCGATGTGGACTAGTTCGTGTCGATCGACACCATGGTGATCCTCCGAAACTTAGTGAACTTTCCACTTCAAAGTCTCATTCTTGTAGCTTCTCATGCTTCACCACTTGCCTGAAATCATCATCTATAATGGCATTCACGTGGTGATTCATGCTTCCTTCTCCTACTTCCTTAGAAGTTCCAATTCTCCTGATAGAGTCTTCAGTTTGGACAATCTGTGTCTCAAGCTTCCTCACTTGAGTACAAATGGTGTATATCCTTGTGTTCAGATTGTTGAAGACAGAGTCAATCTTTCCATTGAAATCCACTCTATCAATCATGGCATCAAACTTACTCTCCTGGGTGGGTTGTGGTGGGTTTTGGTAAGCTGAGTTGCCATAGTTCCTGGTGTTGGTGAAGGGTTTCTGATACTGTGAACTCTGGTTGTAGTTACTCTTCTGATACTGTGAACTCTGGTTGTAGTTACTCCTCTGTATCATCTTCTCTAGCGTCTCCTTCTTCAGCTGAGCAGACTGGTTGCCCCAGAAATGCATGTAAAGCATATATCTTAGCTCTGACTTCATTCATATGGTTCTCCCCGATGGCTACAACCGATTTCTTCTTGTCAGAGTCAGTGTTCTTGGTTCTTCTGCTGTTGGCTAGGTTCTCAATAAGTCTCACAGCCTCTATTGGATTCCTGGTGTTGAAGTTCCCCTCGCTAGCAGTATCCAGAGCCATCTGATACCTCAAGGCGATACCTCTGTAGAAAGTGCTTAGCAGCTGCACTTCATTGAATCCATGGTGTGGACAGTCTCGCTGGAAGAACTTAAATATGATCCACGCGTCTTTATAAGTCTCACCAAACTTTTGCGCGAAAGTGGCGATTTTGCTCCTTAAGTCTTCAGCGCGTGCCTCATCAAAGAAATTACGCAGGAAGTCGTTTTTGATGTCGGCCCAGGATGTCAGTGATCCTTTAGGTAGCTGCTTGAGCCGGTGTAAAGCTTCTCCAATCAGTGAGTATTTGAAGAACTTGCAGAGTAGGTAGTCCTCAGGGACTCCATCCATACGAATAGCAGCTATAAGAACCTCGAACCTCTCCAGATGGTCGATAGGATGCTCGTGTGATAACCCAGAGTAAGGTATCTGTGACATGAGAGAGTAGTACTGAGGCTTGAGCTTGAAGTTTGGCTTCTGAATCTCTGGAAGTCGAATAGCTGATATGTTGGTGTAGTACTCATCTGGACGATTGTAGTCTGCCAACGATCGTGTTTGAACTTCTCCTGTAGCCTCAGCTTCAGACTCAGAGATTATGTTTCCCTGTGCATCTAGCTTCTGACATGTTGCATTACGCCGATGACCATCTTGGTCATACAGGTTTCCATTCTCGCCCTGCGTGAGAATAACAATCGCAACGATGCCTCGCGGGTTAGTATCGATCGATGTACGGTGAGTAGTGTCGAACGATGTGGATCGGCGAACGGTATCGGTCAACGGTGCTGTCTGAGTGTCGGTCGACGGTTGAACGTGAATATCAGTCGACGGTACTGTGGTTTTGTCGATCGATGCAGAGCGTAGGTCTTTGCAGATTGAACGTTCCAAGTGTGTAGGATCTTTTGAGAATAGTAGTTGATTTCCCTTATTGCTTCTGGTACTGCTGATCATGTACCTGAAAAGACAAGAAAAGTTTTAATCAGAAAGGGGGTAAAAAGAAAAACCTAGAATTAATAAATTAAATCAAATGGCGATCAAAGCTCCCCGGCAACGGCACCAAATTTGATAGTGCTCAAATTACCCTGTAAAGCTTACTCTCTCAAATAAGAGGTTCTGTAGTACTTAGGGATCAAATCACGAGGAGCTAGGGAACCAATTAAATCAAATCAATTAATCAATCCCAGGTGAAGTTGTAGGGGAAAAATATCCAGACATAAGTTTTCTCCAGCTTCCGGATAGGTCCTCGACATCCAGACCCTTGTTCAAAAGGAAACCAGGGACCGACCCCTGCCTTAGGTCCGACCCCTAGATCGGACCGACCCCTTGGAGCAAAAAAGAATTTTTCTACCTAAGGGGAAACTTCCATTTTTCTGATTATGCAAGAGTTCTATTACTTGAAGCCGACATCTACAACTATAAAATGGGAGCCCAAACCCTAGAATAAGGGATCCACAATTCGAGACTTATAGATTAGAGTTTAGGCGACTAGAACTAGGGTTCATACACCATCAAAATGTTGTAGTCCCGATCAATAACTCAATAACATCTCTTTGCTCTCGATTTACAACTCTTACAAACAAGTTCTCTAGTGTTCCGTAGTACTTAAACGATCCTACACAAAAATACCCTAACAGTTTGGCGCTAGAAGGAGGGGAGTGATCCAAATACGTGACGATGACGCTAGAGGACGATACTAACCAAACGGAGCTGCTTTTCTTAATTGACTTCCTCTTTAAATAGCCTCAGGCTCCATTTGATCGTCCCCAACTGGTTTCCGAGATCTCCTTTGTGATTTGAGGGATTTGCAACAGCTTCCCTTTGACCGGGTCCTGCCCCTATTCACACGTCCTCGAGCTGCCTCCTTTCCGTGACCTCTCTGTTGAACATCCTTAGTTCACAGCCTCCGGCTCTAGCTTAGCTGCTTTTGAAGATTGATTTTACGATGGGTCTGTCGCAGCCCGCTATCTTTTTCTCTTATTCATCGCTAGCTATCGGGCCATATTTGGGCCCAACATTGCACTCCTTTGCTTTGAAGTTCCTTCCTCTTCTACATTGGATCCACGCAGCCTAAAAACACAAACACAGAAACAAGACTCAGAAAAAATGACAATGAATAAAATTTAAATACATGAAACACAACCACATACAAGAATTAATGGCAAATACAAGAATTAGGCTAAAGTATTAATGGCAAAGACAAACACAACCACAGAAACGATTTTGATCGATGCAAATATGGATAAAATTTAAATACATGAAAAAATAACCTTTACCTTTGATCGAGGAGAGCCACCGTGAAAGAGCTCTGTCGCCACCGAGAGACAGCTTCATCGCCATGGAGGAGAGTTCCCTCGCCAAATCGAACCGAACAAACAAAAATAAAAACAAGAAATTTCGATCGGAACAAGTTGAACAATAATCAATCACATGCATCAAACAATAAGAACCAGATTACCTTTCGATTTGAGCCGAGCCACCACGGAAGAGTTCTGGCGCCGTCGAGGAGAACCACCGAGAGACAGATGACGAGAATCAACATGGAAGAGCTACGGCACCGTCGAGGCTCAATCACATGCATAATCGATCAAATCGCCTTCCAAATCGCCGATTAGAGAGCTTTCGAGAGAGAGAGAGAGAAAGACAAGTTTGAGACGCGGTTTACGCTTAACCGAACCGTCACCCTCTCGTTTGTTGACACGCGTCCACCAAGAGGCGTGCCTTCACCAGACAACAAAACCCACGTCTCTTGCTCTTTCTTCCTATTTTTTTATTTACTATTAATCACCAATTAACCAAGATACGGGTTTAGTTAACCCCGATAAACATGGTCTTAGGTGGGGGTTCATAGGAACCTGAATTCGTTTGTGGGATTTTAAGATCCATTGAAACTTGCTTAGGATTTTAAGACCTTTCAAGATTTGATAAGGATTTTAAGACCTTTCAAGATTTGATAAGGATTTTAAGACCTTTCGAGATTTGATAAGGATTTTAAGACCTTTGTATTTTGTTAAGGATTTCAAGACCTTAGGTTCAGGTCCGTGGAGACCTGACTTTATTTGAAGGATTTTAAGACCTTGGTGGTTTCTAAGGATTTCGAGACCATAGGTTTAGGTCCGTGGAGACCTGACTTTGTTTGAAGGATTTTAAGACCTTGGTGGTTTTTAAGGATTTTAAGACCTTAGGTTCAGGTTTATCAAATTTGATTTCGTTTGAAGGATTTTAAGACCTTCAAGATTATTAAGGATTTTAAGACCCCTTAGGTTTAGGTTCTTGGAGACCTGAGTTGATCCGAAGGGTTTTAAGACCTTAGGCCCGTGTTTGTAGGGACCTGAATTGTTAAAGAGTCGAGATATCGAAGATAATTGCTTTATTGATAATAGAATACATGGTATCATAATAATCATACAATTGCTGCTTGGGCTATGTGATTTTAATCAGACATATGCCCCCTTTGGTCATGGTGAACAGGGTGTTGAAATGAGGTCGGGGCTGCACTCATGACGGAGTTGCCTACGTACCCAGTCAAGGGATCAAGCCTAACGTAGTTTGAGAAATTTAGGTACCTAATGATAGTATCTTTTGAGATTCGTGGCATTCCACGATCTGATTTCAGGTACCCCGGTTCGCACCTTCTGGAGTTTGTAGACGCCAGGTCGTACTACATGGATAATCCGGTAAGGACCTTCCCAATTGGTTCCTAACTTCCCAGCATCTGGCTCCTTGGTTCCTTCGAAAACTTTCCTAAGTACTAGGTCTCCTACAGCGAACTGTCGGGGCCTGGATTTGGAGTTGTACTGTCGTGCCATTGCTTGCTGATAGTTTTGAATACGAAGCAGAGCTCGGTCCCGTATTTCCTCGATTAGATCGAGGCTGTCTGTCAGGAGCTGGTCGTTAGCTGCAGGATCGGACGTACAGAGTTCCCGGCAGAGGCTATCAGCAATGGTTTCGGCTGGGACGACAGCTTTCATCCCGTAGGCTAAGGAGAAAGGGGTTTCCTCTGTAGCCTTTCGTGGGGTGGTTCGACATGCCCATATTACATCAGGTAACTTTTCTGACAAGAGTTCTTTCTGGGTTCCGAGGCGTTTCTTGAGGTTTGCTAAACTGATTTATTAGCAGCCTCCGCCTGGCCGTTTCCTTGAGGGCGTCGAGGTGTTGAGAAGGTCAGGCGGATATTCCATTTGTCACAAAATATTTTGAAGTTGTGAGATATGAATTGCCCTCCATTGTCAGTCACGATTTCGTATGGGATGCCGTGTCTACACACGATATCTTTCCACACAAATCGTTCGACCTCGAATCTGGTTACCTGTTGGAAAGCTTCAGCCTCAATCCATTTCGTGAAGTAGTCTGTTAGGACTAAGAGGAAGCGTAGCTTCTTCTTTCCACTTCCTGACGCTACTAGTGGTCCTACGATGTCCATGGACCACCTCATAAATGGGTAAGGGGCGGATATGTGATAAGAGGACTTTTCAAGGGTCCAATTATGCAAATCAAAGTAGTACTTCAGATGTCAATCCATTCCTAGTTCATTTTAAAGCAAAGAGAATACAAGTCTAAACTTAATCTAAGTCTAATGATTGAGTGAATGGTTTTTATGCTAAGAACAATACTAAAAAGTAATAAAGATAGAAACTTTCTTTGATTATGAGAAGAAGAACTCATGGGATAAGGGATTTAGACCTTGGGTGATCAAACTTAATCTAAAGGTGTCAGTTTTCAATCAATCTATCTACCTTAGACCTAGACACAAGAGTAAACAAACTCTATCTCTAGATGAATGCTCATTCACTTCCAAAACTCAAGCATCAAATCTCTTTGGTTGAATGTTTAGGAAGCAATCATTAATGACAAGTCTAATAGCCATCTTAACACCTTTAACAACAAATCTCTTTGGTAGAGTATGTTAAAAGCTTAGGAGAGTTGGTTCAGACATTTCATCGAACACCTTGTGGGTGGGAAATGTCTAGAACTCAACTTTAGAGAGGCCAGCTCTAAAGAAGCATTAAAAACACTCTACTAGCAAGGATTAAGAAGGATCTACACCTAAACACCCTAAATCAAGCCTAATCACCCTTAATCTCCCTAACCCATGAGTCCAAAAGTGGATTACTCACTAATCACCATGATTACTCTTGAACCCATGAGGTTTCCAAGCTTAATCATGTTTAAGAAAGCAAGAAATGAAATTATAAACACTTAAGAACACAAGAACAAAATGGAAGAACTTTCACCCAAAAGAGGTTTTGTGATTCTTAAGAGAAAATAAGATAATCTCTCCAAAATGGAGATTACAAAGTATTTATACTTAGGTTTAGGGTAAAGAAAGATACATAGGATAAAAGACTAGAGTGCCCCTTGGATAAGGCTAATTAGAACCTCAAAATAGTGTTTAAAATGACCCAAGGTCGAATTGGGTCGAACCGAACCGGTTTGAGAAAACCAGCCTCAACCACTCTCTCACCCAAACTGCCTCACGCCCGGGTTGCGCATTCCGGTCCTGCACTCCGGTCTGAGCCTGCACGCCCGGCATGCTCACCACGGTCTGACCACTCCGGTCTCAGCCTCCACGCCCGGCATGCTCTCCCCGGTCCAGCCATTCCGGTCCATGGCTTTACGCCCGGGGTGTGCTTCCCGGTCTTCACAGTCCGGTCCTGCCTCTTCACGCCCGGGATGGTGATTCCGGTCTCGACATTCCGGTCTAGTCGAGTCTAAGAGAGTACTTGCTTGGCTGAGCTTCATTCTTCACCTCCTTTGGATCTTTGAACTCTTAAACACTTCACATCATCTCATAGTATGCTCCAACACCTGATAGGGACATATGTATGCAATATGGATCCTATAGACACTAAGCTCTAAGCTATATGATCAAAATGCATAAGATATGAAGGCTAAAAACATGTAAATATGCAAGATATCAACTCCCCCACACTAGTCCTTTACTTGTCCTCAAGTAAACTTTCAAGAACTAATGAGGAGAGGTTTGAATGAGGGGATTCATAACCAAAAGATGCTCTTCTTAGCTCTCATCCTAACAACCTTGCATAGTCATAACAACTAGCTAGAGCAAAACTTCCATTCTTCTCTAACTTCTCTAGGCCTATTCAACTCTTTTGATCTCTACACTCATCATCATGATTCCACAAACCCAAATTCAACAACTCTCTAACAATCATTAAGCAAACTCAATAGAAAATCTTGCAAATGGTCAAAAGGTCCAAGTCATTTGGTTTGGAAAGGAAATGTTTTTGTTCAATGATGAAATAAGAAGTTCAAAATAATCTTTAAGGGTGGTTTACTCTCAAAACAAAGTAGCTTTGGTAATGCACATAATATATCTAAGAAAGGGATCAACTCATGCATACAATGCTCAATCTCCATTGTTCTACCCTTCCCCATATATATACAAGTTCAAACTTCAAATTCAAATGCCCAAACCCAACTCTCATCACTCACCAAGATAACCCAAAGAACTCAAAACACTTCTTTAAATAGAACTCTTTTCTTTTATGGAGTCAATCAAGGGATTTTTTGTTTATTTACACCTTTAGATTCAACTTAGCTCTTTCTAAACTTTGCTAGCCCCCTTTTTCACATTTTTTTTATTTTTTTTTTTAATTATTTTTTTTTTTTTATTTGGGGGCCAAGACATTAATGCTTTGAGCTAAGGATCACAAATTATAATCCCTTGAGACAAGATAATCACTCTTAGAGTTCTAAAAGTTTAATCTTCTCTTTCTTAACCAAACCATACTCCCAAAGATAAAGTCAACAACACTCACCACCCAATCCTAAGTGCTAGACAAAGATGTGTCTAATCTAGCTAGAATGGAGACTAAGCATTGTCGATCCCGATACTCTCAACATTATGCACATGCAAAGCTTTCCAAAAAGACCTCATTCAACAAACAATGAAGGCTTGAAAGAAAACTTTGGGTTCAGGGTGCGGAGTGCCACTTGAAATTGTAAAAAAGATTAATGGACAAGAAGGATAAGACAATTCAAGTGTTTATAAGCCATGACTCAGCACACAAAGGACCATAAGAAAGAGACATTAAGTTTAAATAAGACAGGAGCATCTTCAAAGAGAGAGTTTCAAACAATCCAATGAGTTTTGAGAAGAGAATTCAAGGCACAAAGTCTACAAGCTATCAAGAGAATGCTCAATCTAATTGTCATGATTACAAAGGTTACCAAAATGAGAACTTAGCATGAGCATATTTACAAGGTAAAATCATCCCCTTATGCATGAATGCAACCTATATGAATGCTTCTAGACTCAATCCTAAAATGCAAATGATGCAACTAAATGCTTCTTTTTGTGTTTTTCAAATTTTTTTTTATATGCAAATAACTATCTACAATGCATGCTAATGACAAGAAACACAAGATCATCAGCAACTTGCACCTCCCCCACACTTAATTCACACAGTCTCTTGTGTGAAAAGTGGAGAGAGATGACCAAAACAAAGTCTAAATGCAAATGAAAATGGTATATACAAGAAAAGGTGAAGGAGTACCTCTATGGAGCGTGAGAAGAGGTATTGGTGTCTAAGGAGTAGAGTCTGGTCGCCTTCCTTCTTCCATGGGTCTTTAAATGAAAATCCAAAAGACATATGTACATGGATAGTCATGGGACTTCCTCCCAAGTGAGCTTGTTTTAAGTCTCTAGCTTGACTTTCCATCTTTTGGTTAGTGAGAAGGAGGGTCCTTCCCACCTTCAAGAGTGATGGTGAGGACCTGAGAAAGGAGTTCTTGAAGCTTGAGTGGATCATCTTGGAGCTGAGGGTTGATGATGGCTCTTGCAATTGAGAATGGCCTTGACTTGCCCTTACACCTGAGCTTGTACTCAATGACACCATCCTTGAGCTTCATTGGATGGAGAGTGAGAGTGTGTGAGATCATATCAAGAGATGGAGGATGAGTTTCTTGCAGCAACTTCTTCTTGCCATGAGTGGCCTTTGAGGTCCCACTCATTCCCTCCTTTTTAGCACTTTCCAAGTGCTCAACACACAACTCTTGAGAAGTCTCTCCATTGAGACCTTTTGTCTCACAAACAACAACTTCATCTTGGGGCTTCTTATCATCTTCTTGGCCAAAAGTGATTGTCCCACAATAGCCAGCATCCAATGGAGGTTGTAATGGGTAGGAGACAGTTTTGTTCACATTCATAAGAGTGACCTTCTTGTTGGGAAAGTCAATGCAAGCTCCAACTGTTGTGAGGAAAGGTGTGCCCAAGACCAAAGGAACTCTCTTCCCAGTCGCCATGTTAAGGACAGTGAGGTCAATGGGAATGGTGCATGCTCCAATCTTCAAAGGGAAGTCTTTAATGATACCAAGTGGGGTTGTAGAAGAGGAATCCCCAAACTGTAGTGAAGACTTGTCTGGTTCCATACTCTCAATCCCAATACTCTTCACCATCTCCATTG
Source organism: Raphanus raphanistrum x Raphanus sativus (assembly GCA_019705995.1). Classification (NCBI taxonomy): domain Eukaryota; kingdom Viridiplantae; phylum Streptophyta; class Magnoliopsida; order Brassicales; family Brassicaceae; genus Raphanus; species Raphanus raphanistrum x Raphanus sativus. The sequence continues at coordinate 1,163,339 of JADEVD010000012.1, forward strand.
AGATTACATTCACACTAGCACCAGAATCAACAAGAGCATCTTTAAGAGTGAGCTGACCAAGGGAGCAAGGTAAAGTGAACATCCCTTGGTGTCCAAGCTTAGGAAGAGACTTTGGAGGGACTGGTGGGTCAAGCTGCAGTGTTGAGATGTTCAGGAGCTCTGCTACTTCTTCTTTGTGAGTGAGAATGTCCTGGATGAGCAGCATTTGGACATGAGCCTCACGCATACCCGAGATCTCTGGAAGCTTGATGCCAACATCACTTAGGTTCTTCCTGAACTTGGAGATAACCTTCTTCTGAGCTTTGGTGAGGACCCTTTGTGGAAATGGGAGTGGGACCTCATATGGTGACAGCTCAACCTCAGTGGCTTCTTCTAGCTTAACCTCTTTCAGCTTGTTGTCAGCTCTCCTCTCAACTTGTTTCTCAGCCCTAGGCTCAGCTCTCTGCAGATTTGTTGCTTCAACTTTCCTTTCAACTTGCACCTGAACCCTTTCCATAACCTTATCCACCATATGTGCTTCAGCTGTTGCTACAATCTCTGTTCCATGCAAAAGTCTTTCAATCTCATCCACCTCTTTCTCATGATCACTCAGCTCAATCTTTGAAGAAGTAGTAGAGATGACAACATTGCAAGACTCCTTGGGATTCTTATCTGGTTTCCCTAGTAGTGATCCCATTGGGCTCTTGGAAGATGATGGCATAGAGGCGACCTGACTCTCCAAAGCATTAAAGCGAGAGGCAAGTAGTAGGAACTTGTTGTTCAGCTCGGTATAGCTAGTATCAATCTTGGAGTGCACGGTTTGGAACTCATGACCAATGTCCTTTGCTAATCTAGACTGAGCATCCATTATCTGCTTGAACATTGACTCCATACTTGAATCAGGAGCTGTAGCTTGAGAAGAGTTTCCTTGAGCTTGATTGGACTGATTGTTGTTGTTCCCAAAACTAGGAGGTGTGTTTTGCCTAGGCTGGTATTTGTTGTACTGAAAGTTAGGTTCCTTTTTGTACCATGTACCATTGTTGTTGATGAAGCAAAGCTCTTCTTGCCCTTCCAAACCATCAACCTCATTCACCTTAGGAGGAACCTCTTGACTAGGATCACCAACAAAGCTAACCTGCTCCTTCTTGGATTGGTTTGAAAGAACCAAGTCCAACTTGTCTTGCAAGGATTTGATATCCTTCTTTGTCTGCTGATCCTTACCTCTGCTGGCTCTATCATACTCCTCATTGTAAACTGAGTCACTCTTTGCCATGTTCTCCACCAGCTCCTCTGCATCCTGCTCAGTTCTGCCCAGGAAGAAACCATTGCTAGCTGTGTCAAGCCTGTTTCTGCAAGATGGGAGAACTCCCCTGTAGAAGGTACTAAGCAAGCTTTCCTTGGTGAAACCATGATGAGGACACTGAGCAATGTAGCTGTTGAATCGTTCCCATGCTTCACCAAAACCTTCAAGATTCCTTTGTTGAAATCCTGAAATCTCATTCCTAAGCTTTGCAGTTCTTGAGTTAGAGAAGAACTTGGTGAGGAAGGCTTCTTTGCACTCATCCCATGTCCGGATGCTATCTCTTGAGAGACCCTTCTCCCATGTGTGAGCTTTATCTCCCAAAGAGAATGGAAACAGCCTAAGCTTCAATGCATCTTCAGAAACACCATTGATCTTGATGGTGCCACACAGCCGATCAAAGTTGTCCAAGTGATCTAGAGGATCTTGCAAAGCAAGCCCATGGTACTTGTTGCTTTGGATCATGTTGATCAAGCTTGACTTGATCTCAAAGTTGTTGTTCTCCACAGCTGGTGCTCTAATGCCAGCCCTATTTCCATGGATGTTAGGCTGATCATGGGCACCAATTGCTCTAGCTTGGCGCTGTGGATGTCTTGGTCCAAGGTTGGCAGCTCCTTGACCATCTTCAGCAGCTCTATCTTGAGGCAGGTTCTCCATATCAAAACCCAACCTCTGAATGTGAGCCTGTTGCTCTTCTTCCCTTCTCCTTCTCACAATATCCCTCTCAAGTGCAGAAATGTCTTCAACAATGGAAACAAGGCTTGATGAACCTCTGCTCCTCAAGTTCATACACCTGAAAAGTCAAAGAAAGAAAGAAGGCAAGAAGCAATATCACAAACAACAATAATAAAAATGACTTAGTCTCAAGCAAGTGACCAAATCTCAATGTCAAAATCAAACTAGGATTGGCAACGGCGCCAATTTGATAAGAGGACTTTTCAAGGGTCCAATTATGCAAATCAAAGTAGTACTTCAGATGTCAATCCATTCCTAGTTCATTTTAAAGCAAAGAGAATACAAGTCTAAACTTAATCTAAGTCTAATGATTGAGTGAATGGTTTTTATGCTAAGAACAATACTAAAAAGTAATAAAGATAGAAACTTTCTTTGATTATGAGAAGAAGAACTCATGGGATAAGGGATTTAGACCTTGGGTGATCAAACTTAATCTAAAGGTGTCAGTTTTCAATCAATCTATCTACCTTAGACCTAGACACAAGAGTAAACAAACTCTATCTCTAGATGAATGCTCATTCACTTCCAAAACTCAAGCATCAAATCTCTTTGGTTGAATGTTTAGGAAGCAATCATTAATGACAAGTCTAATAGCCATCTTAACACCTTTAACAACAAATCTCTTTGGTAGAGTATGTTAAAAGCTTAGGAGAGTTGGTTCAGACATTTCATCGAACACCTTGTGGGTGGGAAATGTCTAGAACTCAACTTTAGAGAGGCCAGCTCTAAAGAAGCATTAAAAACACTCTACTAGCAAGGATTAAGAAGGATCTACACCTAAACACCCTAAATCAAGCCTAATCACCCTTAATCTCCCTAACCCATGAGTCCAAAAGTGGATTACTCACTAATCACCATGATTACTCTTGAACCCATGAGGTTTCCAAGCTTAATCATGTTTAAGAAAGCAAGAAATGAAATTATAAACACTTAAGAACACAAGAACAAAATGGAAGAACTTTCACCCAAAAGAGGTTTTGTGATTCTTAAGAGAAAATAAGATAATCTCTCCAAAATGGAGATTACAAAGTATTTATACTTAGGTTTAGGGTAAAGAAAGATACATAGGATAAAAGACTAGAGTGCCCCTTGGATAAGGCTAATTAGAACCTCAAAATAGTGTTTAAAATGACCCAAGGTCGAATTGGGTCGAACCGAACCGGTTTGAGAAAACCAGCCTCAACCACTCTCTCACCCAAACTGCCTCACGCCCGGGTTGCGCATTCCGGTCCTGCACTCCGGTCTGAGCCTGCACGCCCGGCATGCTCACCACGGTCTGACCACTCCGGTCTCAGCCTCCACGCCCGGCATGCTCTCCCCGGTCCAGCCATTCCGGTCCATGGCTTTACGCCCGGGGTGTGCTTCCCGGTCTTCACAGTCCGGTCCTGCCTCTTCACGCCCGGGATGGTGATTCCGGTCTCGACATTCCGGTCTAGTCGAGTCTAAGAGAGTACTTGCTTGGCTGAGCTTCATTCTTCACCTCCTTTGGATCTTTGAACTCTTAAACACTTCACATCATCTCATAGTATGCTCCAACACCTGATAGGGACATATGTATGCAATATGGATCCTATAGACACTAAGCTCTAAGCTATATGATCAAAATGCATAAGATATGAAGGCTAAAAACATGTAAATATGCAAGATATCAATATGTTGGATAGCTTTTCCGTAGGTTGGTGTATAATCGGTGCATGCCTCTGGCATTTGTCGCATGAGGAAGAGTAGACCTCACAGTCTGCAATAATAGTAGGCCAGAAATAGCCTTGTCTTTTGATTCGGATAGCTAGAGCTCTGCCTCCAGGGTGGTTCCCGCAGGAGCCGTCGTGCATTTCCTTTATGAGTTTCATAGCAACAAGGCCATGGACGCATTTTAGGTAAGGTCCAGAAACGCTTCGTTTGTGGAGGACGGAATTGATTATGCAGTATCTCGCGCTTAATGCTTTGAGTTTCCGAGCCTCTTATTTATTGGATGGAGTCTTTCCCTCCAGGATGTATTGCATGATTGGTATTCTCCAGTCTTCTCTCCCTACAACTTTGTTATGAAGAGTCGAGGGAGGTTCCTGTTCGGGACCTGGAGTCGTGGTGCCCCCGGAGGTATTCGTAGGATTTAGCTCCTGGAGTCTGAATTTCGGGGAATACCTTTATTTTTGTCGTTGTTCTCCGTGTTTTGGATCGTGTTCCCGGAGGTATGCTTTTTGAAGCTACGTATTTTGGCTTTTGGGAACCAGAAACTTGTGAGAACTTGGGTAGCTACCGTTTCAGGGTAGTTACCTTCGGTTTGCTCTTTTGGCTTGCTGTCTATCTCAGCTTTAGTAGCTATGTCGATACTTGGCTTTTCGATTCCTTCCACGGTTATGATCCATTTTACGAGGGGGTCTGATGTGGAGGCTAAAGCAGCCAGCGCATCTGCTGAGGAGTTCTCTCCTCGTAGGATCCTTGTTAGCTCGAACTTGTCGAAGTGCCTAGTGAGGTTCTGGACGACTTCGAGATATGCTCTCATTCTTTCGTCCCTCGTTTCATATTCTCCGTGAAACTGGCTAGCTACTAGCTGTGAATCGCTATAAGCGTTTAGCTCTCGAATTCCGAGGCTTAGGGCGAGTTTCAACCCTGAGATTAGTGCTTCATATTCAGCCTCGTTGTTTGAGGCGCTCAATCCGAGCCTATAGGACTGCTCGATGGTTTCTCCAGCTGAAGAAGTCAGCCTTAGCCCGACACCGGAGCCTTGTTTTGATGAGGCTCCGTCGACATACAGGCTCCACTTTGGAGCTTCCATTTCTGAGTCTAATTGCTCGGATGCAAGCTCGATGATAAAATCGGCAAGGACCTGAGCCTTTGCTGCTGCTCGAGGTCTGTACTCGATGTCGTATTCACTGAGCTCTATGGCCCATTTAGCCAATCGCCCTGACTGGCTGGGGCTGAGCAATATCATTCGTAATGGTTGCGAAGTCATTACGATGATCGAGTGCGATTGGAAGTAAGGTCGTAATTTCCTGGCAGCTGTTACGGCCGATAGTGCTAATTTTTCCATGGCAGGGTACCTTGTTTTGGCGTCTATCAGACTCTTGCTAGTGTAATAGACGGGTCTTTGTTCGTTTTGTTCCTCTCGTACCATCATGCCGCTGACTGCAGCAGTTGATACGGCGAGGTACAGATACAGTGGCTCTCCTACTATAGGTTTGGACAGGATCGGAGGTTCGGAGAGGCAAGCTTTCAATTGCTTGAAGGCTTCCTCACATTTCTCGTCCCATAAGAACTTCTTATTATTTTTTAGAATTTTGTAGAATGGGAGGCACTTATCGGTGGACCTGGATATGAATCGATTTAATGTTGTGATTCGTCCAGTCAATCTCTGTACCTCTCTTGTTGTCTTAGGTGACGGAATTTCCAGGAAGGTTGCTATCTGCTGCGGGTTGGCTTCAATACCTATTTCGGTTATGAGGTAGCCGAGGAACTCGCCTGAGGGTACCCGAAGGTACATTTAGTGGGATTGAGCTTCATATCGTACTTGTTGAGGATATCGAAGCATTCCCTTAAGTGGGAGATATGGTCTTCTCCAGCTGAGGATTTGACTAGCATAACGTCAATATTGACGTCCATGGTTTTTCCGAGTTTCCCAGCGAACATCTTATTTACTAGCCTCTGATAGGTAGCTCATGCATTCTTTAACCCGAATGGCATAACCTTGTAACAATAGGTTCCTCGTTCGGTTATGAATGCAGTTTTTTCTTGATCCTCAGGGTCCATCATGATTTGGTTGTACCCTGAGAAAGCGTCCATGAAGGACAGGAGTCGATGACCAGCTGTGGCTTCAACCAGGCGGTCGATGTGAGGTACCGAGAAACTGTCTTTAAGACAAGCCTTGTTTAGGTCAGTGAAGTCTACACAGATTCTCCATTTCCCGTTTTTCTTTTTTACAACTACCGGGTTAGCTAACCAGTCAGGGTAGTGTACCTCTCGAATGGACCCAGCTTTCGTAAGTCGGTCAACTTCGTCGTTAACAGCTTGAGTCTTTTCGAGGCCCAACTTGCGACGCTTTTGTTTGATCGGTTTGAAAGTGGGGACTACTTTCAGTTTATGGGTGGTGACGTTTGGATCTATACCTTTCATGTTGTGGGAACCGAAATTCGCATTGTCGATTTTAGTTAAATTTAAACGTAGGAAAACTAATTTCGCGGAGAGCGTTTGAACAACAGGTCGAGATCTCGGCCGCAAGAGCTGTCGATCGTAGCTAGTCTCAAAACCTAGATCTAACCTAGTTGAGTCGCAGCTCGCTAAAAAGGAAATAAAAGCCTAAGTTCTAAGTTGCTCTAAAGTGGTTTCTTTCTTCTGATTTTGGATCCCCCTTCCTCTGCTCCTAGACTTGCTTATATTCTCCCATATGACGGTCTATTCTTGACGGGCTGAGTCTGCCACGAGCTGGGCTTTTTCCATTTTCGTCGGCCTTCGTGTTTATCGGGAAAGTTGACATTTATCCTTTCGGAAATTTGACATTTATCCTTTCGGAAGTTTAACATTTTTCTTGTTATGTGAAGATAATTGTAAACCGTCGTATCTATCTTTTAGAAAATCGTAAATGGGTCGTCCGATCGGGTTTGGTCCCTTTCGGGCCGTCTTCCGGACTTCCGTTGTTTTCTATGATTTCTTTGAAAGAATGCTCCTACTTGGATGTCGAGTCTTTCGAAAGATCTTCGATCCATTGCTGAGGCGAATGGTGTTTTAAGATAACCATCACCGTTTTATACGAAGTCTTTCTGTCCGTTGACGTTTTATGGGTTCTCCGAAATCTTGGAGCAGGAAAAGGAGTTTTGTTCGCGGGATCTCGGAAAGTCGCAAAACACGGATTTCTGGCGACCCGGGGGCCTAGAACTTACGCACGAAGACTAGCCGCCCGACGACCCGAGCCAACACGGGGCTAGCCGCCCGGCGACCACGGCCGGCACGGGCGCTAGCCGCCGGCGGCCACGGCCAGCACGGGGGCTAGCCGCCCGGCGGCCACGGCCAGCACGGGCGCTAGCCGCCCGGCGACCACGGCCAGCACGGGCGCTAGCCGCCCGGCGACAACGGCCAGCACGGGCGCTAACCGCCGGCGGCCACGGCCAGCACGGGGGCTAGCAGCCCGGCGGCCACGGCCAGCACGGGCGCTAGCCGGCGGCGGCCACGGCCAGCACGGGGGCTAGCCGCCCGGCGGCAACGGCCGCGACCGGAGTCGGCTGCTCGGTTCCTTCGGCTTGTGCGTGTTTTTGCGTTCTTCTTAGTTTTCCGTAGGTTTTTCCTTGTGTAGAAAACGTTTCTAGCCGTTGATTTCGAGATGATTAATCTCGAAATTAATATTTTTCCAAGGTTTCTCGATTAACAATTAGTCTCTCGAGGTTGCTCTAATATCTTTCGTGTTTTTCCGAGACTTTCGGACATTGATTTCGTCTTGACCGATTTTGACCCCAACAGTTAGCCCCCCAGCTAGCTAGGAGCCGTAGGGTTTGTAGGTCCTAGCTTGCGGTATGGTTCGTGAGGAAAGTATGGAGACGAAATCGTGTCGAAGGTCGGGGTGAATAGTCAAATTCTTGCCTATAAAGACTTGTGAATTCTTTACCATTCTTATTTCACCCAAGAATCTTAAGTTAATCTCTCTCTTGCAAATTCTCTCTCTATCTTTAAGAAAAGAATGATTTCAAGATCAAAATCCTCGAGGAGGCAGTCTCACTTGTCTTCGGATAGTTTCCATGCCGAGGAGGAAGTTCCGAAACCCGAGGTTTCAGAGATTGACAGGAGCGCGTATTGCGACGCCGTCTTCGGTTCTGATGCTCCCCTTCCCGTGATCCCGATTCCCCGGCGACCTTTGAGGACGCGTAAGGAAACTGACTCGCCGAGCGAAGTATCCCCTGAATACCTCGGAACTCTTCGAGAGTTTTATGAGGTTCCGAAGGGAGTCATGTTTCGCATTCCTCGTGGGAATGAGAGTTCGGAGCATCCTCCGAAGGGTTACTTTACTTGCTACGAGGCGTTCCTGACGCAATGCTGAATGTGGTTCCCAATCCCTGGGGTCATTGTTCAGGCTCTCTACCGTTTCGGAATCGTAATCAGCCAGCTGAACGTGCCGGCTTTGGAAAGCTGGCTTGGCGTTGTGATTTTGAGTTACGAGTTAGGGATGGACCTTAGTCCTGCTGACTTTGAAGGGTTGTGGAACTCCAAGACGACGAGCATCAATGGAGTATACTCCATGAAGGCGAGGACCAATTTTTCGGTAATCCATGGAGTCACCTCGCACGCTAAGGATCACGTTGACCGTTTCTTTTTCGTGAGGATAGATGGAGAGTCTGTCGAGGAAGGCTTTCTCCACCTATTCCCGACAGACTGGTTGTACCAACGAGGTAAGATTGTCGCATCCCCTTTCCTAGAATCCGAAAAGCGAGTACTGAACGTGTGTGTTTTTTTTTTTTTAGAGAACAGGTGTCTCACGCATGTTCCTTCCGATCTTTCGACCAAGAGAGACATTTTTAGGACAAGGCCTTGTTCCTGGAACTCCTTTACTCTTGACCGGATTCGAGGGGCGGTCGCGCTTCACCGATCGCGAGGCGGTACGCGGCCCTGTGTCAATGATAGATCCTACGTTTTTGCCCCTTCAAGGCGGAGGCGGAGATCTCGGAAGGATAAAGGGATTGCTTTCCAGACCTCGTCGGAAGATGGTGAGCTGCCGAGATACGATCCTGACTTCACTACAGAGAATCAGGGTGTTCCTCCCCCGGGTGACTTCTTTGATGAACTCCCTCCGGCGTTTTCCCGTGACGAGTCTTTGGACAACGAGGAGAGGGACAAGGTGACTGCGGAGGGTGCTCGCTTGGTCAAAGAGGTTTGTTTTTGAAACTTGAGTAAATCCCCTTTTCTATTTATTTGACCTCGACTTCTTTGTAGGCCGTGAGGGTGTGGAATGCATCGATCGATGGAAGTTTCCGTACTGCCCGGCTGGCCCGTTTCAAAGCGGAGGAAACGGAAAGGGAATTCGCCAAGTATCGGTTGGAGGTGGAGGAGGAAAAATGCCGGCAAGCCGAGGTCCAGGCTCGAGCCCTCGTTCGTGCGGAAAGGAGCGGGCGGAGAAGAGCTGCCGCCGAACTGAACCGAAGGGCCGAAATTTTCTCTACCGAATTCGAAGCGTACAAAGAGGCTCAGGACTTTGTAGGCGATTTTCGCGAGTGTCGTGGTTCGGTCGGTACTCTACAGAAGATGCAGCGTGGGGGTTTCTCTCTTTCCGGCGAACTTGCCACGATGGATGGCTCGATGAGAATATGTGCTAACGCCGAATCCTTTGTTCCTCCGATCGAAGGGAGAATTCGAGAGTTGTGGAATCCTATCCAAGTCTCGGAAGATACGGCGGATGTAGGCGCGGGTTTGAATGCAGGCGACGGGGGTGAAGAGGTCGACCAGCCCGACTCCTCGTTTGGAATATCTCTAACCGATTGTTATGCATTCGATTATAATTTGTGATAGGCCAAGTGTGGCTGTTTGTATGTATGTGTTGCGACCCTTAGAAGGTCGCGTGACTTTGTGTTTCTCGGGATTGGTCGTTGGTGGCTTTTGAATCCCTGCTATGAATGCTTTTATGAATTCTGCGTTTTGATTTATACTTTCGTCAAGTGTAGAGGGTTTGAATACATGCAGTCACTTCGTATTCAATCTCTTTTTTTGTCGCTTGATCCGTAGGTTACTTTGTAGCGAACGTTAGGTTTGTAAGCGATAAGAAGCAAATTTTGGAATCTCGTATTCTTGATACTTATGCCTATGAGATGTCTTAGATACCAGCAAGGCCGGGTTTAGGGCAAGACCTAGGTCTACTTTTGGACTGAAGCTGTGCGATGACAAATTGGCTTTCGTTTTGCCTGTTTGCGATTTCGACCTGACTCGTACCGTTTTATAATCTGCGAAGTGCTTATCGGCTTATATCATTCGTTTGGATACGAGTCGAGCTACTTCCTTTACGAAGAGCTAACCAAAATTTGGATTTTTTTGTATAACGCGCTATGGTATCCTTGTCGGATGCAAGAGGACTTCGTTAGAAGCCAGACTACGAATTTGATTGAGTGAAACGTTTCTATGTTTTCCGTCGGGGCCAATCGACGGAAATGTACTTTAGAGTCGCGGACAGACTGTTTGATAGAGTTTTTTAGAGTCGCGGATGGACTGTTTGGAGGAGAATGGAGAATCAAGACTTTTCGGGAACTAACGACGTCTCGCGTCCCTCAAAGATATGATTTTCGTTTTCCGTAATGTTTATGCGTTGAGTAAGCATTTGAATTAAGGACTTTATAATGTAGAGTACATGTGAAAAATATTTTTGCGGGAGTACAAGGATGTTTGTCCCCATCTTCCCCCCCCTTTTTGGTGAGGGGGATAGCTGAACTCGTCGTGTTACGACGAGCTGCCTACGTACCTCTTGCGAGGATCAAGCCATCTCGTAGTTCTGTTTCTGTCGCGGTTGCTATTACTCCACGATTTCCGGCGCCTTGACTGTTTCAGCTAAGTCGGTGGTCGCGTTGGGAGTTAGGTCATCCGTTCTTTCGGCGATGGACTCGAGGATTTTCCCGCTATCCTGAGTTGTGGCCTGTTCGGACAAATCCGAGCTGTTCTTTGCTGAGTTCTCGGAGATACTCAGATGCTTCTTAGTTCGCTTCGGGTTAGCTACTGGGGCGTTCTGATTGCTGCGCAATTTATGTTCGGCCAGGAAGCAGAGTCGCGACTGTTTTTGGCTTCCCCAGATTACCGATGTTCCAGTCTATAAAAGAGCCTTAGGATTGATAGTGCTCAAATTACCCAGTAGAGCTTACTCTCTGAAATAATAGGTACAGCTGTAGTACTTAGGGATCGAATCACGAGGAGCTAGGGAACCAATTAAATAAAATCTATTAATCAATCCTAGGCAAGGTTGGTTTATATGATGGAAATAAAAGTTACAATTCCTAAAATGAGCAAGGTAGTTGCTCTAACTAACAATATGATGGGTTGTTTAAATGTGATAAAGAGTGCTAGACATAGGGTTTCTATTCAGGAATGGAGATTATAATCTCTATAAATGCTTTAACAAATTGCTTGCATGATACTATAGATCTCAGCCGCTTAACTCAAGTGAAGTATCACTGGTTAAATAATCTAGATCTCTGGCCTCAACTGTCGTAATGTTGGCGCAGAAAAAGAGTCGGTCGATATCCTTTTGAGATATAGAGCGATACACCTTTCGCAGCGCCGAGCAATTCACATGTCGAGATATCGATCGACGGCTTCTAGATCTGCCTAGGCGCGAGCCGAATATGAACACAAGGTCTCAAGGAGGAGCTGTCGCTCTTTTCAACGGGAGACAAGCAAGCTCAAATGGATAATTCAAGATAATCAAAGATCCTTGTGATCTATGTTCTAGTTAGCTAATCTAAAACAAGCATAGGGTGCAATCCATTTGATGAGTACCACAACTTAGCAATTATAGTTTGTGGCTAATCCCACAAACCTATTTGAACCCTAGATCTAACAAGTAGACTACTCAGACATAGCTAAGCAATTCATAACAATAGATAGATGAAATAATTGCATAGATAGAATAAAGTAGAAATACAAAAGGAGATGAGAAATCTTTCCAATCTCTCAAAACAAATAAAACTCTAGTCTCTCTCTCACACTCTCTGCTTTTCTCTTGAGGGTTGTCAAAAGCTTGCTTCTTTCGAAGGTTGCCGTCAAAAAACACTTAGCAGGAATATTTAAGCATTTCCATTAGGTTAAAAACTCGTCAGGGGCAACACTGGATGTGTATCGATCGATTATAATCTTCTAGTACGCGGATCTTCTCAGCTACATCGATTGACAACTCAGGATGAGTATCGATCGATTATAATCGCAATGTTGAGTTTCGACTTAGTCTTGAATGGTCAACTCGGGTGTATCATCTCTTGCACTCCAAAATGCTCCAAAACATCACTTTCTCACAAAATGCTCTTGAACCTGAAAACATACCTAACAGGCTAGAAAACAGATTAAATATATAATAAAATACTAGTATACCATGGTTAAAAATGGGTAAAATCCATGGTATTATCAGCAGAGTGCGGTTTCTCAATAACATATCGGTAGTGGTTCTCCCATGGGGAGCATAATACGATCACAAACCTCCCATAACGCATAGGGCCTCAGTGTCTATGACGAACCTCAGGGTTCAGTACGGCCTTTGGATCTATATAGTAACCTTCTGGTTCAGTACGGCCTCAGGGTCTATATAGTAACCTCCGGGTTCAGTACGGCCTCAGGGTCTATAAAAGAGCCTTAGGGTTCAATACAGCCGCCGGGTCTGTAAGGAATCTCCGGATTCAAGATCACCTAATGGTTGATTAAGAACCTTTGGGTCTAACTGATCTTCGGATCTGATAAGAACCTCAGGGTTCAAGGATCTTTGAATCCAAATACCAACCTTCGGGTTTGCCAAGAACCTCAGGGTTCAAAAGCATCAACCTCCGGGTTTGAGGTATCCATAGGGTTTAATCACGGTCCCCGGATCTAAGGATTAAACCCCAACACTTAGAAACCTAAGGGTTCAATGAGCAAACCTTCAGGTTCAATAAAACGGCCTTTGGGCCTAGGTAAGGGACCTCAGGGTTCAAGGCCTTAAAAACTTCCGGGTTCTAGGGCTCAAGAACCCCAGGGTTCAAACCAAGCTAGAACTCTAGGGTTTGACTAACAGGATCCAGGTCCTAGACATTGATATCCTTCCAAGGGGTCAACCCTTACAAGGGTCCGGCCCTCACAAGGGGTCAATTCCTAGGAGGGTCCGACCCCTATGAGGCTTAGCCCTTTCAAGGGTCCATCCCTCCCCACGAATCTACGCATCTACCTAGGTGTCCTTGCGTTCTGAAGATATATAATTGGTTCGATGAGATCTAAACCCCTAAGCTATCAATATGGTAACATGACTCAGGTCCTGATTCCTCTGAAATCCGAAATGGTGCGATCCCAAGGGTAGAATCGTCACCAACCCTTAAGATTTTGCACAGTCTGATTAAGGTTATGGTCGGCCTTCGGCCCATAATCCGTGATAGGGAATTCCCCTATCTTAGAAACGCAAGCAAGACTACGCTACTCAAGACTGAAGATGGACGCATAATAAAATAGATTAAAGTCTAAGGCCCTCATGAACCAGTACTTAAAAAGTTCTAAGGCACGAGGGCCTGAGGTTTACAAAACAAAGCCCCGAAGGGAAAAAAACAACAACAAAAGCCCAAAGGGCTTAAAAGACAAAGAGTTCAAGAGATAGGGAGATCAGGCGGTTGGAGAAGCAGCCGCGCCCTCAGATGGAGAAGGGGAAGCCTCCTTGGAAGCACCGGCTTCGGGGAGAGGTGGCTCATCATCAAACGAAGGAGGAGGCAATCCCTGCAGCTTAGCCTCGGCCTCCTTCACCAGCTTGTATCCCTGGAACTCCACAGCCAACTCCCACTTGTCGGTCTGCTCCGTGAGCCATTCCCTCGTCAGCTCCCAGCGAGCAGTCACCTTGGCTCCACTCACAGCCATCATCCTCTCGTCCTCAAAGGACTCCTTCTCCAGCTTCAGCCCGCAGAGCTCCTCCTGGGTCTCCTCCAACTGATGCGTCAGAGCGGTGTTCTCCGCAGCAGTAGCAGCCTCAGCCTCCTTCGAGTTCTTCAGCTTGAGCTGAAGGGATTTGATCTCCTTTCCCTGAGCCAGGACCTTGTTCCTCTCTTCCTTAAGCTGAGCATTCACGCTCTCCAGCTCTTTCTTGGATGACTGCTCGTTCACCATGTCCTCAAGATGGTGAATCTGAGACATAACCTGAAAATCAAACCACAATGATCACCAGTCCATATAACAAAGGAGAAAAAAGAAAGGTGCGAAGTCTTACCTGGAGGAGATCAAACTGAACGCTCTCAAAGGCCTTCGAGAGGTCCCTAGAAGGGAGAAAGCAGGCACTCCCAGGAAACGTTGAGGAAGAGAGATTAGCCACCACCTTTTCTAGGTCTACGCAAGGATTAAGAGAGGGCTCTGGAGTTGATGACTTTCGATTCGATCCCGAGGCCCGAGTTCTCCTCCTTGAGGCAGAGGGGGCTGAGCTAGTGGGTCCCTTGCGCTTGGTCCTCTTGAGGATGAAAACATCATCATCTCCCGAGGTAGTGGCCTTAGCAGCAGGCTTCTTGGCTGAGAGCTTCCTCGCGGCTTGCATAAACACCTCCATAGCTTTTTCTCCTATGGATCCCGACATGTTACCTGAAAAGGACGAAAGCAGTCAATAAACCAGCTCGCAAGACAAGATATAATGTGAAAAACTTACCCTAGATGTTGCACTCCCATAAGACTTCTTTGCTGGTAAGAAAGGAGGCCTGACGACGTGACGGAGGAAGATCGAGGACCTGATCAGCAACTTCCTTCCCATCAGGCACGGGTTTGCGAGACACCTCTGCAATCAGAAAAAACAAAGGCAAATTAATGTTGCAATCAAAGACTATTGAGAAGAATAGCAACCTACCCACTACATGCAAAATAGGAGAAAATCCAAGGAGGGTTACGAAGGCAAATCTCTCTGCCCATCTATTACTAAAGACTGGATAACGCTTCCTTGCGCCTTTCTCGATCTCTCGAACCAAAGCTTGGCTACTACGAGGGTGGAGGTAATACTTCCCCTTTGATCCAGGCAGATCAGTGACATAGTACGAGTAGAGTACCTCGTTCACTCCTTTCACCAAGCGCTCCAAGTCACCGAGGTTCTGGATCGCAATCAAGGTCCTCCAGGCTGGAGGAGTCAGCTTACCCGGAGAGATGTCCAAATGCTTCGAGATTTTTGCGATCAGAGAAGGAACGCGATCCCGAAAGCCCGCCTCTAAATACGCTTCGTAGATTGGGATATCATCGACTCCGAAATCTGAAATCCTGTCGGAAGGACCCGGAATTCGGACTTCCTCCTCCACTCTTCAACATCTCTCTTTCCGATTCTGGAAACCGGACCCACCAACAGAGATTCTTCGGCTTCATCGCCGGAAGAGACGTAATCGCGTCGCCAAGATAGGGACCCTCCGCATCAGCTATGGGTTCGGGGGATAGAGAAGAAGAGTTCATCGAACCTAGGGTTTCAGATTTAGCTCTACTATCTATGGGGGATTCTAGGGTTTTGCTAGGGGAATCGTCGGACATTATCAATCTAAGGAAGGAAAATAAAAGGGAAAAGACGGCTACCTGTCAAAGAGCGAGAGGAAATCTTCGAATTCACAAAATTTCGAGTCTTCTTTTTCATCTCCGATCACTCTATAATTTCCACAAGCGCAAATTCGACTCCGAGAGAGATCGAGCTCCTCAACAAGCTCGATTTCTTCAGAGTCAGGTGACTGATCTTCACAAAGCTCGGGAGACAACAACCGGAGGTCCTGAATTTCTCCTCGAAGTTCAAACCCTAAAAGACCAACTTGGAGAACACTCCAAGCAACTACAGTAAAGCGCCGAGAAGGTAGACGCCATAGATGCGGAGAATCTTGTCCTCCAACAAGAGAACCATACCCTCGGTGAAGCTAGCAACAAGCGAAAACGGTTCCAGACTAAGGTTCGACCCATGGCTTCACTCTACACTCCGCGCGACAGTGAAGAGGTACCTCGTCGACCCGCCTCAACCAAAGACGAACCCAAAAGTCGAGGAGCCGCGAACGATGGGACCCGAGTACAAGTGGATAGCGATTCCGATACGGAAGACGAAGAGTACTTACCTGATGATCTTGGGATCTCAGATCCGGCTCTAGCAGCCTACTTAGAAAGAGTGGTCTCCGAAAGGTTCGACACCATTCAATCTATGGTAGAAAGGCTCCCAGTGGTAGCTCCTCATATTCGAAGGAGTAATCAAGGGTCCTATTTGTGAGGGACTAAACTCACCTCCTGATTTTAGGTCAGGTTAAGATTAAAATGGGAAGATATTGTGGGCTGAATCCCGTAAGAACTTTAAAGGATGAAAGAATGATTTTATTGATTCTTGATAAGAATTGTTTACAAGGAATGTTTTTGGGATTACAAAGAGATAATAGTGTTTAAGAGCTAATGTGTATGAATCGTAGAGAATGCGGATCCTTTGATTATTGTTTGATGTCTTCTTTAAATAGCCTCAGGCCCCCTTTGGTCGCTACCAACTGGTTCCCGAGATCTCCTCCGTGATTTGAGGGATTTGTAACAGCTCCCCTTTGACCGGGTCCTGCGCCTATTTATTTGTCCACGAGCTACCTCTTTGACCGGGTCCTGCGCCTATTTATTTGTCCATGAGCTACCTCTTTTCCTCGACCTCTCTAATGAACATCTTCAGCTCACAGCCTCCGGCTCTGTCTTAGCTGCTTCTGAGGATTTAATCCATGATGGGCCTGTCGTGGCCCGTTATCATTTCTTGTTGTTTATTACTAGCTAGAGGGTCATATTTGGGCCCAACAGTTGCCCCCAGCTTTCGAGATAAGATTCCTTATCTCGGAAGCTAGACCTAGCCGCCGAGCATCAATCTTTTCGTTGAGATCTCGAGCAACAGTTATCTTTACTGAAGATTTCCTTCGCTTAATCTGACGGCTACGATTGCGTTTGGTAAGATCAACAGTTTAGATAATGAGATTTTTAAAAAGTTATCTCCGCATATCGAGACATGATGGGATATAAAGCTGCAGGTATTAACTGCTTCTCTCTCCACTTTCCCCTTATGAAGGATATGCTGGAGAATGAAATCCAGAGTGCTGAAGATGAGTATAATCGTTTGATGGCTTTGATGCCAGAGGCGACTGCTGCGTATGAAAAGGCGCAAGTATCCGACTTCTCGGTTAGCAAGCTTCCCATTCCTCAATTTTCAGAGAGTTTAGGTACTTTCGAGATTAACACGTTTAATCTATCCTTTTCCGGAGAGTATGGTTCTAACTTAGGTTTGGTGGGCCCTGATTCAGCTCCACTCGAGACGTCCCAGATGGGCGATGACAAGGAGGCAGATGAGGGAGATCCAACCAAAGAAAGTGAACCAGTTGAGGGAGACAAGGATGTCGGGATGAGCTCCCGTGATAATGATGTCTAAGAGCTGCGGCTCTTTTTAAATTGTAATGTTGCTTTCATGACTTCTGCCCAATGGGCTTTGTTTACGTTTCAGACTTATAGCCTGAGGAGGCTTTTAAACCTTGACTTGTTTTAGGGTCTTCTGAACCCTCGTTAGCCTGGGGAGGCTTTTAAACCCTTTTATTCAAATTTCGGTTTTATTTTTCGTATTAAGTCATTTGACTTGGTTTGATCGTTTCTTGGATGAGATTGACTTTTGTCAAGTGGTAGTTTCGGTTAGGACATGTATCGTGATTATTAGATACAATGTCCAATGACTTATCAGGTCTCAAAGATTTCGAGTATATTCGATTACGAGGATCCTTAGAAGGAGTTCCTGAAACATTGAGATTAGCTCCGGGTTTTTAGGAACATGAGCTTCTCTGAAGACCTTAGGAGGGGGTTCATGGGAACCTGAATTCGTTTGTGGGATTTTAAGACCCATTGAAGTTTGCTTAGGATTTTAAGAACTTTTGAGATTTGATAAGGATTTTAAGACCTTTTGAGATTTGATAAGGATTTTAAGACCTTTTGGGATTTGATAAGGATTTTAAGACCTTTAGTGGTTTCTAAGGATTTTTAAGACCTTAGATTTAGGTTTGTCGAAGTTTAATTTCGCCTGAAGGATTTTAAGACCTTCGAGGTTATTAAGGATTTTAAGACCTTAGGTCCAAGTTCGTGGAGACCTGAGTTTGTTGGAAGGATTTTAAGACCTTCGAGATTACTGAGGATTTTAAGACCTTAGGTTCAGGTTGACGGAGACCTGAATTTGTTCGAAGGGTTTTAAGACCTTAGGTTCAGATTCACGGAGACCTGAATTTATTCGAAGGGTTTTAAGACCTTAGGTTCAGGTTCATTGAGACCTGAATTTGTTCGAAAGTCAAGGTATCGAAGATAATTGCTTTATTGATAATAGGATACATGGTATCACAATAATCATACAATCGCTGTTTGGGCTATATGTTCTCAAACATATGCCCCCTTTTGCCATGGTGGAAAGAGTGTTAAAATGAGATTGGGGTTGCACTCATAACACAATTGCCTACGTACCCAGTCAAGGGGTCAAGCCTAACGTAATTCGAGGAATTTAAGTACCTAATGATAGTATTTCTTCAGATTTGTGGCATTCTACGATCTTATTTCAGGTACTCCGGTTCGCACCTTCAGGAGCTTATAGACGCCAGGTCGTACCACGTGGATAACCTGGTAAGGACCTTCCCAATTGGTTCCTAACTTCCCAGCATCTGGTTCCTTGGTTCTTTCGAAAACTTTCCTAAGTACCAGGTCACCTTGTCGAGGCCTGACTTTGGAATTATAATGTCGAGCCATTACCTGCCGATAGTTTTGAATCCGAAGCAAAGCTCGGTCTCGTCGTTCCTCGATTAAATTGAGGCTGTCTGATAAGAGCTGGTCGTTAGCTTCGGGATCAGACGTACAGAGCTCTCGATGGAGGCTCCCAGTGGAGGTTTCCGCCAGAACGACAGCTTCCATTCCGTAGGCTAAAGAGAAAGGGGTTTCCTCTGTAGCCTTTCTCGGGGTGGTTCGACATGCCCAAAGTACTTCAGGTATCTTTTCAGACCAGGTTTTCTTGTTGGTCCCGAGGCGTTTCTTGAGGTTTGCTAATATTGACTTATTAGCAGCCTCCGCCTGACCGTTACCTTGAGGTCGTCGAGGTGTTGAGAAGGTAAGGCGGATATTCCACTTGTCGCAAAATGCTTTGAAGTCGCGAGAAATGAACTGTCCTCCATTGTCGGTTACGATCTCATATGGGACGCCGTGGCGGAAGACAATGTCTTTCCACACAATTCCTTCGACTTCAAATCTAGTTATCTGTTGGAAAGCTTTAGCCTCTATCCACTTCGTGAAGTAGTCTGTCAAGACCAAGAGTGATAGAACCAAAATCGGGATCACTCTTTCGGTAAGGTTGATATGGACTCAGATCCGGAAGGATTGAGAACTGGTGGGATGAACGGTGACACAACGGGTTGCGGAAGGCCCGATGATACTACCAGACTTCAATTGTTGCCGGGTGTGACGCACCGGTCCAACAAAGGAAGGATCGAAACTTGGAGATAACCTCACCAAGAAACTAGAAATGTTCTAAGCAAAGAACAAAGAGTAAAAACTCAAAAAAAGAAAGGAAATTCGTTGATGTATTGCAATGACAAAGGGGATACATTTTATAGTGTTTCTAGTCAAAGAGAATAAAAGAAAAGTGCAGAAAACAATGCATAGAAAATATAAAATTGACCAAGACTAGTCAAAGTTCGGAAATTGAGGGAGATTTGGCGAGATTCATTGACTGTCCAGGTTCATGGAGTGTCCAGGTTCTTGAAGTGATGATCAGGTCGTGCACACCATGCTGGGAAGGATATGGACACACGCGGGACGATCCACACATGTCTGAATTCGCGAGAACCGAACATCAGCTGATTTGTACATGGCATAACTCCCTCATCTGAACTCGGTTTGATCTGATTCTTCTTCGAGGAGTTCCATAATTGAGTTGAGCACATTCTCCAAGTGGTTTAACGCGAAGAAACATCATGGTTTAGAAGATATGCTTCGAACAATCAATGTATCTCTGTGTTGCTTCTCGGGTGGTTTGGTGGTCTAACCAGCTCGGAAGATCGAACCAACTTGCTCAGCTCGTACGGGTGAGTGTTAGTCCAGCTCAGCTCGTACATTATAGTGTCACTCCAGCTCACTTGAGTATTCAGCTCATCCAAGATTGCATAGATGATAAGGGAATTGGCATAATCTGATGAGAAAACCTCGGCTATGTCTAGCTGGTCGACAAAGTCGCCACCTTGGGCCGTGTCCATGAACCAAACAGGTCGGTTCTCGATCCAGGGCATATCATACTCTCCCTCTTTAAAAGGATTTGTCCTCAAATCCATTTTACCTGAATCAAAAGAAAATGAATCAGACAAAAAAAATTTAAAAAACAAGCAAAATTCAATGAATGATAAATTTGGAGAGAAACTTCCTTGGAGTTTCGAACTTTTTCTCCTTAAGTACTTCCAGTTCCAAGTTCCAAGAACACTAGTGTTGTGCCGACCTCCTCTGCTTGCTTCCATCTTTGGTTCTTTGAGAATCAGCAGCTCCAACGGTTTCTCAAGTGATGAGCACTTTGCTGCCTTTGGTCTGGCCGGTTTTGGTGGAAGGATCATATCTTCATAATCCCAAGGCCATTCCTTCTGATTTTGATCTTTATGAGAAGCTGAGAGAACCATCTTGAATAATATGATCGGTTTTGGCTCAGGTCGTTCCCTTCTTGGGCATGAATCTCCTTTAAAAAACTTGTACTCGCGGATAGATGGACTGGAGAACCTCCGGTTTGAAAAATTCATATCTCCTTCATCCGCGAAGCTTTTCAAGTGATTCCAAGCCTCAGAGAATCCTTGGTGAGTTAGCTTTCCAGGAAAATTGGAGTCGAGACGAAAGACCTTCTGGAAGTCGAGATACCCTTCGTGGACTGAACCTCTGTCGCTGGCATCTCCAAGGTAGCCGGTTTGGACAACAATGCTTCTCCAAAACTCAGGCTGTTGGGCACGATCAATGCTTTCATTCAGAGGCTGAACCTGTCTTTCCTGGATACTCAAAAAAAAACACTAAAAGACCAGGATCATATGTGCAAGAGAGATACTTGTTCAAATCAAAAATCAAGATATATTTTCCAAGAACAAGTAGCACACATTTCATCCTTTCAAGATGCTCATCAAAATAGATGTTACAGACCAGAATTTTCTCAAGACATGCAAAAATATTAGACATTTTCAGAAAGTGCATATCCTGCTCAACATCTGAACACACAAGCTTAAGTTCAGATTGAGAAACATTTATCAAAGACTTAAGAGACTTATCAAAGAATGTGTTGTAAACCAAAATATCATCAAGGCTCAAAACAACACATTGATCACGAGATGATCTCAAAAGATGCCAAGTTTTATCAGTTTCAAAACACACAAGATCAGGCTGCAAAACATAATCACAAGAATCAAGATCACAAAAAACATTTTCAGTTCTAAGTGATTCATGTTCCAGCAACTTCTTAACCAAAATTCCGTCCAAAGCACAAGAGGATGCAAATAAATTATCAGTGATCAGTGCATGAATATAAGAACTCAGATCAAAGCCAATGCCTTTGAAAACAAATGAGTCAAACGGTTTTCTAGCATAGAAATCAGGCAGCTGCAAATCAAGCTCAAGAGTTTCTTCAAAATGATCAAAACATTTGCTATGTGTCAAGAACTGATCAAAGGTTAAGATAATTTCAGAGTTGATGCCTTTATCATTTTGAAAACAGTTATGATCAAAAAGTTCATCAGGTTTAAAGATTTTAAAAGAATTAATCATGTTTTCAAAAACAGACTTTGAAACACAAAATTCTTTCATCTTGTCAAGACCAAAACGAGTCACATCATGAGAACTGATCTTGACTAACATGACAGGCAGAGAATTAAACAAATCAGAGTTGTCACTGTGCTTTTGAAGATCAGGAGACAAAGGGAGAGGAGATGTGCCGGATTCAAAGCATAGATGACTCTCCATAGCTATGGGTGTGATGCTTGTTGCTTCCTCATCAAAGACTGGACCAGGGTCGTCCTCCTCATCAAAGATAGGACCTAGATCATCATCCAAAGGTGTCCTAGTGCCAGGAAGTCGTCCATGATGTGGATGGTTGAATGGTTCTTCCTCAAAAACCTGTGGAGACAAAACAAGACTACTCGGAAGCTCCGGTTGCAAAACAGTTAGTTCTACATTAGCTTTCTCATTCTCAAACACAAACTCAGGTTCAAGAGAAGGAAGATCATCACATTTATCCTCACAAGTGATCAAGCTTTCAATTAGCTCTTCATCAGATTTATCATAAATGGGTAAAGAATCTGAAAAATCTTTAAGCTTTTCAAAATGGTTTTCAGATTCACCTTGAGTTTTCTCACTGATGAACAAGGATGGCTCAGCTACAGGTGCACGTGTGGATGTGCTCTTCTTGTGGCTCTTGCTGACGTCCTTGAGGGCTTGCATCATTCCCTTCTCAAAGTTGTCACAGATCTCTTGGACATTAAACTGAAAGGATCGCCTCTTTGGATCAGCCACATCTTTAACCTTTTCTTTGCACCTTTGGTTTGGCTTTTCCTGCACACTAACAAACTCATCAAAATTGTTTAAAGAATATTTAAATGGAGTTTGAGAGACAGATGGTCGTGGGGAGTTCTTCTTGCTACTTTGCCTTAGAAGACCAAACATCTTAACCTGAAAATCTCAACACAAAAGTTAGATAAAAAATCTCACACTCTCAAGTGTTTGATCCTCACCCACACAAGTGTTTTCTCTCAGATTTTATGGTGATCACACAAGGTTTATACTCAAAGTTCTAAGAGAACAGATCAAAGAATCCCAATGAGCAAATCCAAGCAAGATCAAAGGTTTAAGATAGAAAGATAAGAGATTGTGATTTGGGAACCCGCTTTAACCAACTCAAAGGCCGGATTTCTCCTCGGCCAGCAGGCTTTCTCTTCCACCACCAATCCACAAATCAAACTTTGAAACTCCTTTTTTTTTATACTCTTTTTTTCTTTTTGTTTTTTTTAAATCGTAGATCTCCTTTTTTTTTCAAATGGTGGATGGTAATGAGTGGCCCGGGTTCAAGAAAGGTAGAAGAAGAAGTGTTTAAAGAAAATGGAAGATGAGAAAAATGGATAGAAATAGAGTTACCGGAAGAGTGGCTCTGATACCACTTGATAGAACCAAAATCGGGATCACTCTTTCGGTAAGGTTGATATGGACTCAGATCCGGAAGGATTGAGAACTGGTGGGATGAACGGTGACACAACGGGTTGCGGAAGGCCCGATGATACTACCAGACTTCAATTGTTGCCGGATGTGACGCACCGGTCCAACAAAGGAAGGATCGAAACTTGGAGATAACCTCACCAAGAAACTAGAAATGTTCTAAGCAAAGAACAAAGAGTAAAAACTCAAAAAAAGAAAGGAAATTCGTTGATGTATTGCAATGACAAAGGGGGTACATTTTATAGTGTTTCTAGTCAAAGAGAATAAAAGAAAAGTGCAGAAAACAATGCATAGAAAATATAAAATTGACCAAGACTAGTCAAAGTTCGGAAATTGAGGGAGACTTGGCGAGATTCATTGACTGTCCAGGTTCATGGAGTGTCCAGATTCTTGCAGTGATGATCAGGTCGTGCACACCATGCTGGGAAGGATATGGACACACGCGGGACGATCCACACATGTCTGAATTCGCGAGAACCGAACATCAGCTGATTTGTACATGGCATAACTCCCTCATCTGAACTCCGTTTGATATGATTCTTCTTTGAGGAGTTCCATAATTGAGTTGAGCACATTCTCCAAGTGGTTTCACGCGAATAAACATCATGGTTTAGAAGATATGCTTCGAACAATGAATGTATGTCTGTGTTGCTTCTCGGGTGGTTTGGTGGTCGAACCAGCTCGGAAGATCGAACCAACTTGCTCAGCTCGTCCGGGTGAGTGTTAGTCCAGCTCAGCTCGTACATTATAGTGTCACTCCAGCTCACTTGAGTATTCAGCTCATCCAAGATTGCATAGATGATAAGGGAATTGGCATAATCTGATGAGAAAACCTCGGCTATGTCTAGCTGGTCGACAAGGTCGCCACCTTGGGCCGTGTCCATGAACCAAACAGGTCGGTGCTCGATCCAGGGCATATCAAAGAGGAAGCGTAGCTTCTGCCTTCCCCTTCCTGATGTTATGAGTGGTCTTACGATGTTCATGGACCACCTCATGAACGGGTACGGAGCGGATATTGAGGATAGTTTTTTCGCATGCTGATGTATAATCGGTGCATGCCTTTGGCATTTATCACATGAAGAGGAGTAAACCTCGCAGTCAGTGATAATGGTGGGCCAGAAATAACCCTGTCTTTTGATTCGGATAGCTAGAGCTCTGCCCCCAGAATGGTTTCCACAGGAGCCGTCGTGCATTTCTTTTATACGATTGAAAGCATCGAGGCCATTGACGCATTTTAGGTCAGGTCCGGAAATGCTTCGTTTATGGAGGGCTGACTCGATTATGCAGTATCTTGCGCTTAATGCTTTGAGTTTTCGGGCCTCCCACTTATTGGGGGGAATCTTACCCTTCAAGATGTACTGCATGATTGGTATTCTCCAATCCTCTCTCCCAATGATTTTGTCATGAAGAGATGAGAGCGGGTCTTGTTCAGGTCCCTGAGTGTCGTGACCTGATGTGTCTTGTTCAGGTCCCTGAGTGTCGTGACCTGATATCATATTGCCCCCGGAGATATTGGTCGGATTAGGCTCGAAGGAGTCTGAATTCTGAGGAATATCTGCAGTTCTGGTGTTGTTCTCCGGAGTCTGGGTCGTTTCTTCGGATACGCTTTCAAAAGCAGAGCGACTCCTGGTCCTAGCTGCGCAGACAGGTGAATCCGAGGTCTGGATCTTGCCTCCGGAGGTATGCTTTTTAAAGCTACGAATTCTGGTTTTTGGGAACCAGTACGTGGTGAGAACTTGGGTTGCTACCGTCTGGGGGTAGCTACCTTCCGTTTGCTCTTTCGGCTTGCTATCGATCTCAGCTTTGGTAGCTATGGCGATACTTGGTTTTTCGATTCCTTCTACGGGTATGATCCGTTTTACGAGGGGGTCTGATGTGGAGGCTAAGGCGGCCAGCGCATCTGCTAAGGAGTTCTCTCCTCGTGGGATCCTTGTTAGTTCGAATTTGTCGAACTGCCTAGTGAGGTTCTGGACGACTTCGAGATATGCCCCCATTCTTTCGTCCCTCGTTTCGTATTCTCCGTGAAACTGGCTAGCTACTAGCTGTGAATCACTGTAAGCGTTTAGCTCTCGAATTCCGAGGCTTAGGGCGAGTTTCAACCCTGCGATTAGTGCTTCATATTCAGCTTCGTTGTTTGAGGCGCTGAATTCGAGCCTATAGGATTGCTCGATGGTTTCTCCTGCTGAAGAGGTCAGCCTTAGACCGATATCGGAGTCTTGTTTTGATGAGGCTCCGTCGACATACAGGCTCCATTTTGGAGATTCCATTTGGGAGTCTAATTGCTCGGATGCGAGCTTAATGACAAAGTCGGCAAGGACCTGAGCCTTCGCTGCTGCTCGAGGTCTGTACTCGATGTCGTATTCACTGAGCTCTATGGCCCATTTAGCCAATCGCCCTGACTGGCTGGGGCTGTGTAATATCATTCGTAATGGTTGTGAGGTCATCAAGACGATCGAGTGCGATTGGAAGTAAGGTCGTAATTTTCTGGCAGCTGTTTACGACTGCTAGCGCTAATTTTTCCATTGTAGTGTACCTAGTTTCGACGTCTATCAGACTCTTGCTAGTGTAATAGACAGGTCTTTGTTCGTTTTGTTCCTCTCGTACCAGCACGCCGCTGACTGCAGCAGTTGATAAAGCGAGGTACAGATACAGTGGCTCTCCTACTACAGGTTTGGACAGGATCGGAGGTTCGGAGAGGTAAGCTTTCAATTGTTTGAAGGCTTCCTCGCATTTCTCGTCCCATATGAACTTCTTATTATTTTTTAGAAGTTTATAGAATGGGAGGCACTTATCGGTTGACCTGGATATGAATCGATTTAATGCTGCGATTCGTCCAGTCAATCTTTGTACCTCTCTGGTTATCTTAGGTGACGGCATTTCCAGGAAGGTTGCTATCTGTTTTGGGTTAGCTTTGATGCCTCTTTCAGTTACGAGATAGCCTAGGAATTCGCCTGAAGGTACTCCGAAGGTACATTTAGTGGGATTGAGCTTCATATCGTACTTGTTAAGGATATCAAAGCATTCCCTTATGTGGGAGATATGGTCTCCTCCAGCTGAGGATTTGACTAGCATATCGTCAATATAGACCTCCATGGTTTTTCCGAGTTGCCCAGCAAACATCTTGTTTACTAGCCTTTGATAGGTAGCTCTTGCGTTCTTTAACCCGAATGGCATAACCTTGTAACAATAGGTTCCTCGTTCGGTTATGAACGCAGTTTTTTCCTGATCCTCAGGATCCATCATGATTTGGTTGTATCCTGAGAAGGCATCCATGAAGGATAGGAGTCGATGGCCAGCTTTTGCTTCAACCAGGCGGTCGATATGAGGTAGCGGGAAGCTGTCTTTAGGACAAGGCTTGTTTAGGTCGGTGAAGTCTACACAGATTCTCCATTTCCCGTTTTTCGTCTTTACAACTACCGGGTTAGCTAACCAGTCAGGGTAGTGTACCTCTCGAATGGACCCAGCTTTCGTAAGTCGGACAACTTCGTCGTTAACAGCTTGAGCTTTTTCGAGGCCTAGCTTGCGACGCTTTTGTTTGATCGGTTTGAAAGTGGGGTCTACTTTTAGTTTATGGGTGGTGACGTTCGGATCTATGCCTTTCATGTCATTGGTGGACCATGCAAAGGTTTTGACATTGCTTTTCAGGAAGTCAATGAGCTCCTTTTTTGTCTCAAGAGGTAGCTCAGATCCGATGCTCACTTGTCTTTCAGGATTCGAGTCGTCAATGCAAACTTTTTCGGTGAGGTGCTTAGGAGGACATCGAATATTTTGTTGCATTTCGCTACCTTCCTGGATCTGTAATGGCTATTGGGGGGATCTTTTGAGGATTTCGAATCCTCCCAAGTAACAGATCCTGGATATCTTCTGGCTACCGTGTACGGTAGTTATCCCTTCAGGTGTTGGGAATTTCACGCATTGATGATAAGTCGAGGCTACTGCCTTCATTTTGTGAATCCAGGGTCTTCCTAAGATCGCATGGAACGGGGAAGGTCTGTCGATGACTACTAAGTTGGTCATTTTCATTACTCCGCCAACTATGATTGGGAGCTTGATAGTCCCCAATGAGGTAGCTGTCTCTCCGGAGAAGCCTACGAGATTAGCTTTTTGGCCAATAATTTCGTAGTCGTCAATTTTCATCCCTTTCAGGGTATTGTAGAAAATAAGGTCAATAGAGCTTCCTGTATCTATCATGAGTTTAAGGACCTCGTATCCTGCGATGTTCAGGGTGACAATCAGCGCATCATCGTGAGGTCTGTCAAGGTTTGAGGTCTCGCTTTCCCAGAAAGAAATCTTGGTATTGGACTCGGTGTTAGCAGGCTTAGGTCCAGTATTAGACACAGCCTTCCGTACGTGATTCTTAATGGAGTTAATGGAGTCTTGACATATATCTGATCCTCCAAGGATACAGTCCACCCTCGAGTCGGGGCTTGATTGAGGGGACGGCTTGCTCAAGAGAGCTTCGACTTCTAGACTTTTTCCTTGGGGAAATTTTCCAAGAATCATATCGACTCTTTTCTTGGGAGCTGGAGGTGGCGAATCGGTCTCCTTATCAGGTGACCTCTCGCGCTTTGGAGAGGTGTCTCTGGAACCTCTTTTCTGATAAGGTGGTGGCTTTTTAAGGTCCACGCCCTTTATTTCTCAAGCTGCGAATTTAGCTGCCAGTTGTCGTTGGAGGTCCCAACATTCCTCAGTTGAGTGCCCTTCTCGATCGTGATGGGAGCAATGTTTGTTCTTATCAAAGCCTTTTGACCAGGGAGTTTTGTTTGCTGCGGCGACAGGTTTTTCTTCCTTGTCCACCTCGATTGCATAGGAATGTTCTCCCTGAGTCTGATTGTTTCGGAGGTTTTCCTTTTATGAGGTCCCTTTGCCTCTGAGGATTCACCTTTTGGGTGATTCTGAGGTTTCTTGTGGAGTATATCCAGTGCAGCTGTCTCCTCCTCCAAAGTAATATATCTAGTGGCTTTATGAAGAGCATCATCGATAGTTGGAGGAGTATTGAGTGTTAGCTCTGACAAGAACTCCGATTTATACCATAGACCTCTTCTAAGGGCCTCGATGGCGACTTGGTCGTTGGGATTCGAGAGCTTAGTTCTTACTGCTCTGAATTTTTCGATGTAGACTCGTAGCGAGTCCCCCATTCCTTGTCTGACCTTCCAGAGGTCGGCCTCAGAGGCTTGCTTCAGGATATGGGTTGAATACTGCTTCATGAAGGCATTAGTTAACTGATCGAAGCTGTCTATTGAGGCTGGTTCGAGACCAGAGAACCACTCAAGAGCTGTTCCAACCAGGTTTTCGGCGAATGTCCTGCAGTAACCTGCTTCACATTCTTCTTGTGTAAAATGGGCTTTCACGATAGCTAATCGGAAGGCTCTCAAATAGGCCTTTGGGTCAGAGGTTCCATCATACTCGGGAATTCTGATTTTTCGGGCATCTCTTATGTAAGAGCTGGCAATTCTGTCAGTGAATGGAGTCCCACGGGTTTCTTCAATCAAGTTATCGATTTCGGGAGCTGAGCTCGTTGCCTTGTGGACTTGAGCTCCCAACTTTTGGAGAGCTGCGTGAGTTCGTTCCATATACCTACGGATAGCTTCAGGTCCCTCTAGAGGAAGGACATTCAGGTCGTTATTAGGTACCCGACGGGCAGGTTCCTGACGGAATCGTATTGGCTCATCTTCCCATGCAGTTGGTCGGCTAAGTCGCTCACCAGCTCTTGGGTTATCGGAGTATACCCTTTGATACCCGTCTCCATTCGGGGTTGAGCTTCTGGTTTGATAAACCGAAGCTGATGTTCTGCCCCCAGATGGGAAGGATACCCCTGCTCCGGACCTAAAATCAGGCGGCGGAGGAGGTAAACGAGTGCTCCGGTCAGCAATCTGACTAGGTGTGGAGCTGGTTGTTGCTGCGTTACTTCCCATAGCACTGGTGACAGGTGGGTTAAACGCGGGAGCTGTCCCAGTATGAGGTGTCTGGAAAGCAGACCCCCGTCCTTCCGGAGCAGTGCTGTCGGGAGAAAAGTCTAAATGTCCTCGGGGGAACGAGGGATCGGTAAATCGATCTCGAAAAGTGACCCCCGGAGCTTGACGTTGCGGTGGTTGGGCTGTTGTGTTTAGAGATCTAGTTACCTCTTCAAATCGTTGATGCCGAACAGCTAGCTGATGCATTGTGCGCTCATTTTCCTGAGCTTTGTCTACCAATTGCATCATCATCTGACGAATCTCAGAGAGCTGAGCCTCCGTTTGATTCGGAATGACTTGCTGCTGAGGATTCTCGGTGATTGGAAGCCCGGGGGCAGTTCCACTTGATGATCTCGGGTTAGTAGCTCCGGATGCAGTTTGGCTCGTTCGAGCGCTGGCCGGAGGCTGTTGCCCAGATCGGTGGTCGCCACGTCGAGGCTCCGAGGTTATGAGACTAGAGCCTCCATCGTTCGGTGAGCCATCGCTCTGAATCGGGAGGTTAAGGTCAGACGGATTTGTTGTCTGATCGGTAGGATTCATCCTTAAGTTAGAGTAAGGGATTCGATTGTTTCTTCCCCACAGACGGCGCCAATTGTGAGGGACTAAACTCACCTCCTGATTTTAGGTCAGGTTAAGATTAAAATGGGAAGATATCGTGGGCTGAATCCCGTAAGAACTTTATAGGATGAAAGAATGATTTTATTGATTCTTGATAAGAATTGTTTACAAGGAATTTTTTTGAGATTACAAAGAGATAATAGTGTTTAAGAGCTAATGTGTATGAATCGTAGAGAATGCGGATCCTTTGATTATTGTTTGATGTCTTCTTTAAATAGCCTCAGGCCCCCTTTGGTCGCTACCAACTGGTTCCCGAGATCTCCTTCGTGATTTGAGGGATTTGTAACAGCTCCCCTTTGATCGGGTCTTGCGCCTATTTATTTGTCCACGAGCTACCTCTTTGACCGGGTCCTGCGCCTATTTATTTGTCCACGAGCTACCTCTTTGACCGGGTCTTGTGCCTATTTATTTGTCCACGAGCTGCATCTTTTCCTCGACCTCTCTAATGAACATCTTCAGCTCACAGCCTCCGGCTCTGTCTTAGCTGCTTCTGAGGATTTAATCCATGATGGGCCTGTCGCGGCCCGTTATCATTTCTTGTCGTTTATTACTAGCTAGAGGGTCATATTTGGGCCCGACACTACTCAGATACACCTTTCGTGGAGGAGATTGCTTCGGTGGAGATGCCACGAAAGTTCTCTTTCCCGAGCATAAAGATGTATGAAGGTACCGGGGATCCCAACAATCATATCGCCCAGTACAAGCTACGCATGCTAGCGGTAGCAATCCCTCGGGATGCACGGGAAGCTACCATCTGCAAAGGATTCGGATCAACCTTGACCGGTCCTGCTCTCCAGTGGTATATCAATCTGCATACCAAATCCATCAAATCCTTTGCAGCCCTTAGCGATAAATTCGTAGAACAGTTCGCCAGCAGCCGCAACCTAGAGAAGAACTCAGATGATCTCTACGACATCCTCCAGTATAGGAATGAGCCCCTTCGTTCCTACATAGCGCGCTTCAACCAAGCGAAGGTGGATATCCCTGAGTGCAACACTGATACGGCTATCACTGATACGGCTATCTCAGCCTTTAAGAGGGGTCTACTTCCGGAAGGAGATCTTTACAAGGAGCTATTCAAATACAAGTGCAGGATTATGGAAGACGTACTGTCTCGTGCTTGGGCTCAAGTAAGGTGGGAAGAATACGTTGCTAGTAGGGCCAAAGCCGGTCCAAAGTATGATTAGAAGTCATCAAAGCCTACCAGCAGTGATCGCGATGAGCCTTCTCACCTCCTAAACAAAGAAGGTCCCGGTCTCCCTATCGAGGCAGCTCCTGCATTGCCATCACAACAAGACCGGGTGATCCATGTCATCTCAGGCGGATCAGAGGGAAGCGGAATTAGCAGTGCCGCAACCAAGAGAAGTACTCGCAACGCCAGGAATGGCCAAAGGCCGAGGGTCCCAAGCCCTACTCCTTGGAACAGACGAGATCAGCTTCACTGCAAGGGAGCATGAGAAGGTCCTTGCCCCTCATCATGATGCTCTTGTCATTTCACTTTCCATTGCAAACTGCTTGGTCAAGCGAATACTAGTAGATAATGGGAGCTCCAGCAACATAATCTTCCATTCGGCCTTCGCCGACCTAGGGTTGGAACCTACAACTCTAACCAGAAAGGCGACTCCCTTTGTAGGCTTCAGTGGAGAAGTCAAACAAACTTTGGGAGAGGTCGTTTTTCCCGTGTACGCTGAAGAGGTAAACAAAGCCATGAAGTTCCTGGTCGTCGACTGCCCCTCATCATACAATGTGATATTGGGAAGGCCTTGGATCCACGACATGGGAGCTGTACCTTCAACTTTGCATCAGCTGGTCAAGTTCCCAACCCCTTGGGGCATCAAGGCGGTCAAGGGAGATCAAGAGAATGCTAGGTCCTGCTATCAGACTACCCTTAAGGGAAAAACTCAGGTCTAATAGCAATTATAGAAGAAGCTTCCGGCCCCACACACCGAAGAGCCGGAAGTGGAAGGAATGAATGAGGTCCCACTCACGGAAGGGAACTCGAGCCGAAACTTAAAGATAGGCTCCAAGCTTCCGGAAGGCTTGAGAAGGAGATTGGTCGATTTCCTAAGATCCAACTCCGATTGCTTTGCCTGGTCTCATGAAGACATGCCTGGAATTGACCCCGATGTCATCATACATCAACTCAAAGTGGATCCAATGCATCCTCCTATCATATAGAAGAGGAGGAAGTTCGCTCCTGAAAGGGACGAGATATTCAATGAAGAGGTTAAGAAACTACTAGACACCGGATTCATACGAGAGGTGCAATACCCAGAATGGCTAGCTAACGTAGTGGTCGTTAGGAAGAACGGGAAGTGGAGACTTTGTATCGACTTCACGGACCTTAATAAGTCCTGTCCTAAAGAGCCCTTCCTTCTGCCTCACATCGACAAGCTAGTCGACGCAACCGCTGGTCATCAACTGATGAGTTTCATGGATGCGTTCTCCGGATATAACCAGATCCTAATGCATCCTGACGACCAAGAGAAGACCTAATTCATGACCTCAAGGGGTACCTACTGTTACAAGGTTATGCCTTTCGGATTGAAGAGTGTCGGCTTGACCTATCAAAGGCTTGTCAACATGATGTTTGCCGATCAGATAGGGCTGACCATGGAAGTCTATATTGATGACATGTTGGTAAAGTCCCTGGATGCCGAGGACCATATCTCACACCTTCAACAAGCCTTCACCACTCTTCAAAGTGCTCGTTCGGAATAAGCTCTGGAAAGTTCCTAGGGTACTTAGTCACCCGCAGGGGCATTGAAGCAAACCCAGAGCAGTTGAGAGCGATCCAGGTGATACCTTCCCCTCGCAACGTCAAGGAGGTGCAAAGACTGACAGGAAGGATGGCCGCCTTGAGTATGTTAATTTCCAGGCTATCCGACAAGTCGCATGCCTTCTTCGAAACCTTAAAGGACCCCAAAGACTTCCAATGGACCGAGATGTGTGAGCAAGCCCTATCCGATCTCAATGCCTATCTCACTACTCCACCTCTCCTCTCAAAACCCTTGGAAGGTGAGGTTCTATTGCTCTATTTGGCGGTATCGGAACATGCGGTCAGTGCAGTCCTAATAAGGGAAGAAGGAAGGAAACAACATCCTATCTACTACGTGAGCAAATCTTTACTAGACGCGGAGACCCGCTATAGTCACCTCGAGAATCTGGCCCTTGCCTTAGTTAATGCCGCTCGAAAGCTACGCCCCCACTTCCAGGCTCATCAAATCGTGGTGGTCACCTCCTTCCCCATCAAGGCAGTCCTTCATAAGCCGGAAGTGTCTGGACGACTAGCAAAATGGGCTATAGAGCTGGGGGAATACGACGTGATCTTCCGACCTGCAACAGCCATCAAATCGCAAGTCTTAACAGATTTCGTAGCTGAATTCTCTCCTGTCATGCTTCCAGCCCTGGAACAAGAGGTAAAGCTTCATGATAGCGAAAGGGAGAAAAGCGAATGGACACTATACGTTGACGGATCTAGTAACGTAAGGGGCACAGGCGTGGGACTAGTCCTAACTTCCCCCATGGGGGAATCAGCCTCAAGAGCCGTACGTTGCAAATTCAAAGCAACGAACAACGAAGCTGAGTATGAAGCTATAATAGAAGGGCTGACACTCGCCAAACAAAAGGGGGTAGAAGACTTCCAGGTCTTCAGCGATTTACAATTGATCATAAGCCAAGTCCAAGGAGACTATCAGGCGAAAGATCCGAGTATGATCAGATACCTATCCGTGGCTAAGTGACTACTCGACAGGTTCCGACATTGTAAGCTCATCCAGATCCCTAGGGAGCACGACTCCCAGGCTGACGCTCTAGCTAATCTAGGGTCCGCCCTAGAAATTACAAGTCATATGAGCATCCCAGTACTAGTACTCCAATGGCCCGCGACCGAAAAGAAGACGGAGCCTGAAGAAGTATCTGTGGTAGACGAAGGAGAGACATGGATGACACCCATCATCAACTATCTAAGGTACGACACCTTGCCTGAAGATCGAGACGAAAGTCGGAAGATAAGGCGCCAAGCTGAAAGGTATTTCTTTTCTGAGGGGAAACTATACCAAAGATTCTTTTCAGGACCCTATCCACGATGTCTTACCCCTAGAAAAGCCGCCAGGATACTAGAAGAGCTGCATGAAGGAGAATGTAGTTCCCATTCTAGTGGCTGGAGCCTGGTACTCAGAGCCAGAAGGGCAGGATAATATTGGCCAACCATGGCGAGGGACTCCCTCAAACAAGCCAAACTCTGTAGCCAATGTCAGAAGCACGCGCTAATCTCAAACCTTCCACCAGAGAACCTCAAATCATTAAGTTCTCCTTGGCCCTTCCGAAAGTGGGGCATGGACATCGTAGGGAAATTCCCTATGGCAGCGGGGCAAAAGATCTTTCTCCTAGTCATGACAGATTATTTCACAAAGTGGGTGGAAGCTGAAGCACTAGCCAAGATAACGGATCTCTAAATCAGGAAATTTCTGTGGACTAATGTGATCACACGCTTCAGAACTCCCCATGAGATCGTCACAGACAACGGACCCCAGTTCACAAGCTACAACTTCCGAAAGTTCTGCAAGGACTGGAACATCAAGCTTTCCTATTCAGCACCACGATACCCTCAATCTAACGGTCAAGCCGAATCCACTAATAAGACAGTGGTGAACATGCTCAAGAAGCGCCTAGAAGACGCCCACGGACGATGGGCAGAAGAGCTACACGGAGTACTCTGGACCTATCGGACAACCCCGAAGACTGCTACCCAGGAGACTCCCTTCTCCCTTGTCTATGGTGCTGATGCGGTGATACCCACAGAGGTGCACATAAAGACCACAGTCTCTGAATTCCTTTCCCAGGAGGAGAATAACGAACTAATGTCCCTGAGTCTATACCTACTCGACGAAAATAGGGAGGCGGCCCGCCTCAGAAATGCATCCTACCAGTTGAAAGTCGCCAAGAGCTACAACAAAAAGGTCAGATCCAGAACTTTCCAGAAAGGGGACTGGGTCCTAAGGCGAGTCTGTGACCACACAAGGGACAAATCAGCCGGAAAACTCGCTCCTGGATGGGAAGGTCACTATAAGGTAATAGAGGTGTAAGGGGCAG
This sequence comes from Raphanus raphanistrum x Raphanus sativus, assembly GCA_019705995.1. Classification (NCBI taxonomy): domain Eukaryota; kingdom Viridiplantae; phylum Streptophyta; class Magnoliopsida; order Brassicales; family Brassicaceae; genus Raphanus; species Raphanus raphanistrum x Raphanus sativus. The sequence goes on from JADEVD010000012.1 coordinate 1,197,890, forward strand.
GAGCCTATAAGCTGGAAGACAGCGACGGAAAGGTCCAACCCAACTGTTGGAATGCCTTGCACCTCAAATTCTATCAGTTTTAAAGTAAGATCCCCGGATCAAGCTTTATATACTACTACTATTATTATGATATATTTAAGTACACTGGTTTCCTACTCCTATGTATGCGATAATGTCTCCGGACTAAGCTTATAAAATACATTATTAGTTACGGCTAAAGGGGTTATAGGAACTCCAATGTACTTAAAGGGGCATACTAGCTAGGTCAGGTCCTAAGGGATCTTAGATCTCAGCTAGCAAACCCTATATATACTAGTGAGACTACTCACATGGGTGTACGACATATAAGGAACGGGTCTGATCAATCCTATTACACTGTCTGCACCTCGGGCCCTGCGTAAAGGATATAAGTCCAAAAGTTACGTGGGGACCACCGTACTAGTGCTACCCAAACCTTGTGTTAAAGATGCTACGAGCTAAATACACGCATGGGGCATGACGTACACTGCAAAGTACTGTAATCAGATGCTGACGGCTGATATGCAGGGAGCAAATGTGCGAAAATACCGGTTAGCACCAAAATTTAATACTTATCCAGACGTGGAAAGTAGTGTGTCTGGTGTGAAGTCGCTCCGCGGGACAGGCCCACGCCAGACCACAGTAAGTCTGAGCGTGACCTTTTCTGCAGAAAGGTAGAGTGCAGCATTGAGATTCACGAGAGTGGCCTATACCTCCGGGTGGCAGAGTGCGGTTTCTCAATAACAGATCGGTAGTGGTTCCCCCATGGGGAGCAGAATACGATCGCCAACCTCCCATAACGCATACGGCCTCAGTGTCTATGACGAACCTCAGGGTTCAGTACGGCCTCAGGGTCTATATAGTAACCTCTGGGTTCAGTACGGCCTCATGGTCTATATAGTAACCTCCGGGTTCGGTACGGCCTCCGGGTCTATAAAAGAACCTCAACGTTCAATGCAGCCTCCGGGTCTGTAAGGAATCTCCGGATTCTAGATCACCTAAGGGTCGATAAAGTACCTTCGGGTCTAACTGATCTTCGAATCTAGTAAGAAACTCAGGGTTCAAGGATCTTCGAATCCAAATACCAACCTTCAGGTTTGCCAAGAACCTCAAGGTTCAAAAGCATCAACCTCCGGGTTCGAGGTATCCATAGGGTTTAATCACGGTCCCCGGATCTAAATATTAAACCCCAACACTCAGAAACCTCAGGGTTCAATGAGCAAACTTTTGGGTTCAATAAAACGGCCTTCGGGTCTAGGTAAGTGATAGAACCAAAATCGAGGACCGTCCTTTTTGGTTCATGGACACGATCCAAAGTGGCAATCTTATCAACCAGCTCGACTCAACCAAGGTTTCTCCACCAGTTCGTGCTGATCACACCGACCGAGCCGCATGTTCTGTCCACTGTATTGACCCGTGTACGTCCGGAATGGAGCTTCGGCTGGATCCACGACCAGGAGACCGAACTAACCGTACAAGAGCTTGTCTTTTCCGACCAACTCGACATTCTAAGACCCATGGTCGAGCCAGACTTAGCTTGGGTCATGAGGAAACTGAAGACGGACATGCATTCTCATCCGGACAGTCCCCCACGTGTCTTTATCTTTATCACGTGCTTCCATCTTGTTCGAATGCATCTAGACACTTGGACGAATCTTGACTGGTCAACATCAGAGTCCGCACTTTTGACCAGTCTTCATCAAAATCACCAAACTTGACCAAGACTACATCATTTTCTGCATATTTGACTCCCTTTAATAATTCTAGTCAAATGTTGTATTTCCTATGTATCTTTTTCCGCACTTTCTTTATTTTTTTCTTTGACTACAAACACTATAAATATGTAGTCTCATTCATGAATAAAATCAGTTCATTTTGGTTTTAATTTTTGTTTCTTTTTCTCTGAGTGAGAGAGAGTTCTTTAGCTAGTTCATCGGTTTTAACCAGCTTGTTGATTTGGTGGTCAGCCAATCATCTTTGTGTGTTATTTGGTGGTTAGCCAACGCACTAAATCTGCTCTTTTGTGGTTAGTCTTAGATCGTGGGTAAATCAAGAGCCATTCCGCACCTCTTGACGATCCTATCAATCCATCCCAGTTCCAGAAGTGCCTTCGCCTTCTCGGTTCATATCCAACACCCGGCCAAAGCCATCCTCACGATTTTGGGCGTATCATTTGGTATCAGAGCCACTTTGGCTGGTTTGTTTTCATTCTTCTTTTCATCTTCTCATCTATTCATAATTTTCTTTTCTTATTTCGTTTTGGATCCTGGCTGTTTCTTTACTCCATTGTGATCGCCAGTTAAATAAAAAGAAAAAAAAAGAAAAAAATCGATAAAAAAAAAAGAAAAAAAAGATAAAAAAGTAAAAGTTTTGGTTTGAATCACTTCTGAAGAGAAATCCAGGGGGAGTGGTGGAAGAGAAAGCCTGCTGGCCGAGGAGAAATCCGGCCTTAGGACAGTTAAGGCGGATCCACACAAAAAAAAAAGCTCTTCATCTTTCTTTCTTTTTTCTTTTTCCCACAAAGTTTGTTTTGGGTTTTGATTGCTGAATATTGACTGCCTATCATCCTTTGAACAAGTGAAAGAACTCTGAGTGACCATCTGATCGTGAGCTAAACACTTGAGAGTGTGAGGATTTATTTTTGCTAACTTTTGTTCAGTATTTTCAGGATATTTGGACTTCTCAAGAAATCAAAACCACAACAAGACGTCTACTTTCCTTTTAAAACTGTTTTTGAAAAGGAGCAATTGATTTTTGATAAGAAACAGTTTGCTTCTAATGGGTTTGATTTTGTGCAGAAACAATGAAAGAGACAAAACAGGTCCAATGATGATGAGAAGTGGGTCAGAAGTGGTGATCGTCTCTTCACCAAAACCAAGAGAAGCAGCCGTGATATGCTTCATCAGAAAGAGCTTCAGACTTATGCCAGCTTGGAGAAGATGTTGCATAAGGCAATTCATGCTATCCGGCAACTCAAAAAGAAGGGAAACCCCAATGCTTCCCCTGCACCAAAACAGCAAAGTAATCTTTCTTCTATTTCAAATTCAGATTTGAAAACTAATGTGTTGTCTTCTGATAAAAGCAAAGCTGTGAAACCCACAAGCAAGTTTCTTTCTGCCAGGTGCTTCAAATGCCATAAGGTCGGCCATTATGCTAACAAGTGCCACAAACATAACCGTTGGTGACCTTGAAAACCGAGCCAGAAAAGGAAGTATCTTTGTCCATTCAAAACTTGGACCACATTCATAATGAGCTTTGTGTTGATTATAATCCTTTTGCATATAATCCTTTTCCTTTTAATGATTCAGAATTGAGGACAAATCTTTTTGAAGAGGGAGAGTATGATAGAACCAAAATCGAGGACCATCCTTTTTGGTTAATGGACACGATCCAAAGTGGCGATCTTATCAACCAGCTCGACTCAACCAAGGTTTCTCCACCAATTCGTGCTGATCACACCGACCGAGCCGCATGTTCTGTCCACTATATTGACCCGTGTACGTCCGAAATGGAGCTTCGGCTGGAGCCACAACCAGGAGACCGAACTAACCGTACAAGAGCTCGTCTTTTACGACCATCTCGACATTCTAAGACCCATGGTCGAGCCAGACTTAGCTTGGGTCGTGAGGAAACCGAAGACGGACATGCATTCTCATCCGGACAGTCCCGCACGTGTCTTTATCTTTATCCCGTGCATCCATCTTGTTCGAATGCATCTAGACACTTGGACGAATCTTGACTGACCAACATCAGAGTCCGCACTTTTGACCAATCTTCATCAAAATCACCAACCTTGACCAAGACTACATCATTTTCTGCACATTTGACTCCTTTTAATAATTCTAGTCAAATGTTGTATCTTTTTCCGCACTTTCTTTATTTCTTTCTTTGACTACAAACACTATAAATATGTAGTCTCATTCATGAATAAAATCAGTTCATTTTGGTTTTAATTTTTGTTTCTTTTCTCTGAGTGAGTGAGAGAGAGTTCTTTAGCTAGTTCATCGGTTTGAACCGGCTAGTTGATTTGGTGGTCAGCCAATCATCTTTGTGTGTTATTTGGTGGTTAGCCACCGTACTACCTCCGCTCTTTGGTGGTTAGCCTTAGATCGTGGTTATATCAAGAGTCATTCCGCACCTCTTGACGATCCTATCAATCCATCCAGTTCCAGAAGTGCCTTCGCCTTCTCGGTTCATATCCAACACCCGGCCAAAGCCATCCTCCCGATTTTGGGCGTATCAGTAAGGGACCCCTGGGTTCAAGACCTTAAGAACTTCCGGGTTCTAGGGCTCAAGAACCTCAGGGTTCAAACCAAGCTAGAACTCTAGGGTTCCAAGCAAGGATTTTTCATTCCAAATCTAAAACTCAGGTTTTTAATAATGGATTACAAGGTCTAACGCTTTTCTAATCATTTCAGGATTCAGTCAATTTACTAACAGGATCCAAGTCCTAGATATTGATATCCATTCAAGGGGTCAACCCTCACAAGGGCCCAGCCCTAACAAGGGGTCCATCCCTCTTACGGTTTCAGCCTTTTCAAGGGTCCATCCCTTCCGACATGTGTACAAGCCTATCTAGACGTCCCCGTATTCTGAAGATATGAAGTATATTCGACAAGGGCTGTAACCCTGAGCTATTGGTGCCACAAGAGGATCCCGATCCTAGACCCTAAAACTTCGCCTAGGAGATTGTGCTCAAAATCCCTGCAAACCATTCCGATCGAAAGACGAACAAGGCAAAAGGCAACAAAAACAATAGATATTATTCAACAATAAAATTCAAGGGACCAGAAAAGCATGTGAAAAACATTGTTTTAGCAAGGACGGACCACGCAAGGCCGTTATTACAAAAAAATTGGGATATCCTCTAAGACCTGCCGCGCCTAGATGAAGGAATAGCTGGTTCATCTTCAAAGGAGGGAGGTTCAGTACCCTCGAATTCCTCTTCAGTCAGAACCACCGTTTTATACTAGGAGAACTCCTTGTGCAAGTTCCATTTCTGGGCTTTCCCTTTGAGCCACTCTCTCATTACTTCCCAACGGGCGATGATCCTCGCACCGTTCACAGCCATGGTCATCATATTTTTCAAAGTCTCCGCCTCCGTTCGAAGTTCAACGATAGTCTCCTCTAACTCCTGCTTCTCTCGGCTCAATTGAAGCGATTCAGCCGTAGCAATTTCTACTGAACCCTTGATGGCCCGAATCTTTGCTTGAAGGTCCCTCAGCTTCAGTTCCTTCGCAACACGCCTACTCTTCTCCTCAGACAATTGATGGGATAATTCCGAAACCTCGTCTCGATTCATTGACAAACCCTCCTCCACTATTCGGTCCTTCAGATGATGCAAATCAAAGAGGACCTACGTAGGAAAACAAGTCTTATAAACTGCGGACTCATAATACAAGGTCCTATCTATATCTCACCTGAAGAAGTTCGCCCTGAACTTGCTGAATAATCCCAGAGGAATCCTTGTCCGAGGGAAGAGCCTGCATCCTCGCGAATACGTTGGCATTCAAATCAGCCAGCACGTCACACAACCCTCCGGACGAGTATCCAATCAGCGATGGTCGCTGTGATCGCGTACTTACACCTTCCCTAGGCCTGCCGCCTTGTGATGGAGAGGAATCACTACCCCCTCCTTATCATCCTACGGTTGTTACCGACAGTCATGGCTCCATCACCCGAAGCATTCCTGCTGGATGAGTCCCTTCTTGCCGATATAGCATATGTGGCCTTCTTAAAAGCTACCATCGGATCTTTAGGATCTCCTTCTCTTTTGTCTTCTGAAAAGAGATATTCCGCAAGTTATTATACGAACAAGGAATACATGTAAGTCGCAAAGAGATAACTTACGCCATAGCTTGCTACGACGCAAGACCTCTGGACTGAGAAAGTGGGTTATGCGGCGTTGCTCAAGGAGAAGCTTCCGTGCCTGAAGAACATTGCATTCGCCCTCGATGGGAGCTGAGTGAGTTCCTTCTAGAAGAAAAAGGGAACGCAAATCAGATAGATTCTGTCATCGGAACTCGTAAAAAGAGCGTCTACTAAAATCTCTTACCTACGAAGTTTCATCGGTAATGGGATCCTGGGAGAGTCATGAAAACATATCTCTCTGGCAACTTCTTCACAAAAGCCAATCCCTTCCGATCAGTCTTGGGAAGCTAATCGACTATGGGAAGCCCCGATCTTGGACGGAGATGAAAATGCCCCTCGTGCCCATTGATTGGAGCTAGATGATAGGCAAAAAGTACTTCATTAACTACGAAAGCCATATCCTCTTCTACTCCGAGGTTTTGGATAGCTATGAGGATGCGCCAAGCTGGAGGATTAAGCTGAGATGGAGAAATATGGAAGTAGTTGCAGAGACTCGATATCAACGATGGTATATCGCCTCTGAAGCTCGATTCGAAGAAAGCCTCATAGATAGCAATCTCCTCAGGCATGCAACCGGAAGCACGCTCTGACAATCTGGGAATGCGAAGGACGATGGAAGAAGGAAGCAAATACTTTTTTCGCCAATCGCATAACTCGTCCTCTCTAACCGTTGATGCGGGACCCACTTGCGGAGATCCCGAAGAAACAAACGACAGGGGAGCTAGGGTCAAAGGATTTTGCACGTCTGTGTCACGACGTGACGGTGGGCTGCTGGATCCGGACGACAAGGAATTCGCTCTCTTCTCCGACTCTTTGATTTCTGCCATTGAAAAGCTTCGGGAGTTGGCACGAGAAATGGCAAGATTCGAGGTTAAGGAGACGTTACACGAAGATGAGAGTATCTATATGAAAAAGATAGAGAGCCGTTGGGAGTTCTTCTCGGAAAATCCGCCGATCTGAGATCTCGGAGTTCCCAAGACTGGGCTCGGAAAATTCAAATTCAAATGAACCCCGCTACCCAGATCTTCTGGAGTAAAGACACGATCTTCAGAAGGAAAGTGAGATCCAAGAATGAAGATTATAGCAGTTATGGACGATCCGAAGGATCTTTTAGCAATTGGGTCGAGAAACTTAAGACCTTCCTGAATCACAGCTTCCAGCTAGGGTCCTGGCCTGACCCACTGCAAGAAGATAAGGTACCCATGAGAAAACTACCAAGGCTTAAGAAGCACACGTTATCCCTTGATTTGCACGAGCAAATCAAGGAATAAGGGGCAAACTGTTGGGGAAAAATATCCAGACATAAATTTTTTCCAGCTTCCGGATAGGTCCTCGACTTCCAGACCCTTGTTCAAAAGGAAACCAGGGACCGACTCCTGCCTTAGATCCGACCCCAAGATCGGACCGACCCCTTGGAGCAAAATAGAAGTTTTCTACCTAAGGGGAAACTTCCATTTTTCTGATTATGGAAGAGTTCTATTACTTGAAGCCGACATCTACAACTATAAAAGGGGAGCCCAAACCCTAGAATAAGGGATCGACAATTCGAGACTTGGAGATTAGAGTTTAGGCGCTTAGAACTAGGGTTCATACACCATCAAAACGTTGTAGTCCCGATCAATAACTCAATAACATCTCTTTGCTCTCGATTTGCAACTCTTACAAACAAGTTCTCTAGTGTTCCGTAGTACTTAAACGATCCTACACAAAAATACCGTAACAGAAGTTGGTTTTAATGATGAAATGTAAATAACAATTCCTAAAATGAGCAAGGTAGTTGCTCTAACTAACAATATGATTGTTGTTTAAATGATAATGAAGAGTGCTAAACTTAGGGCTTTTATTCAGGAATGGAGATTATAATATCTATAAATGCTTAACAAGTTGCTTGCATGATACTATAAAACTCAGCCGCTTAACTCTCAGTGATGTCTCACTGGTTAAATAATCTAGATCTCTGGCCTCAACTATCGTATGTTGACACAGAAAAAGAATCAATTGATATCCTTTAGAGATATCGAGCGATACACCTTTCGTTCGGCGATCGATTCACCTGTCGGGATATCGATCGACGGCTTCTAGATATGCCTAGGCGGGAGCTGATAATGAACACTAGATCTCAAGGAGGACGGTTAGCTCTTCTCCAAGGAGACACTAGTTCAAACAGATAATTCAAGATATCGAAGATCCTAGTGATCTATGCTCTAGTTAGCTACTCTAGAACAAGCTTAGGGTGTAATATATTTGATGAATATCACAACTTAGCAATTATAGTTTGGGGCTAATCCCACAAACCTATTTAAACCCTAGATCTAACAAGTAGACTACTCAGACATAGCTAAGCAATTCATAATAATAGATAGATAAAAGAATTGCATAGTTAAGGAGTAGAAAACAAATTGAGTTCACAAATCTCTCCAATCTCTCAAAACATATAAAACTCTCTAGTCTCTCTCTCACACTCTCTGCTTTGCCTCTCAAGACTTGTGCTTCTTAGACTTGTCAAAAGCTTGCTTGCCGTAAAAAATACTTAGCAGGAATATTTAAGCATTTCCATTAGGTTAAAAACTCGTCAGGGGCAATCTCGTAATTTGGTGAAGTCTTGGTGAGGTAGTTGATATATGGTGTTTTTCACATCATTGTGTATATGTTTTCAATTGTTTCAAGTCACTAATTCGTGTCAGTCTAGTCCTTTTTGACCTTTTACAGGTCTGGAGTTAGCAGAAGAAAGAAGATAAGGTGCCTGATGAAAAGAAGTCCTTTTGGAGCATTCATGCGGAGAACACTCAAGAGAACAGTCCCGAGACTGTTCTCTCTCAAGCGGAACAAGCAGACGGAGTGATCCGGAGATTGTTCCAGACGAATATGGAAACTCCTATTTCGGGAATTAAAGCCCTGTTGCCCTAATCTCTTTCTTCTGATTGGCGCCTCCATATAAAACACCACCTATCTATTTTCTATTTTTTTCTTACGCTAGTTTTTACAAGAGAACACTGTGATTTGCGATCTGCAACTTGTAAGGGAGAAGAATCCATCCTCTCATAGAGAAGATCATCTGAACCCTATTGTTTTCTACTCTGTTCTTATGCAATTTTATTCAGGATTTATGTCTTTGATTCTTTGCATCATGATCGAGTAGTAGCCTTGCTCGCCTAGGGTTTTTAGGGTGTTGAGACATGAGCTAAACATAGATAAGCGATCCATAACTGTTCTTCATTCATACTGTTCTTACTGCTTTCATTAAACTGATCACTTGATGTTAGATCACTAGTTCATCACCTAGTTAACCGCTTAGGATGATAACTTGACATGTATTGAATGAGCTTAGTATCCCTAATCAGCGAAAGTAGATATTAGGGTGGTAAGTGAACTGATCGGACCTGTTCTCTAAAGCTTGCAATCGATCCTCATCCCAACGACAGTTAGGTGGTGAGATCGATCTGCAAAGCGATCACTACCATGACAGTGGAGTGTTCCAGCTGAGTGATCCGAGTTCTAGAAAGCACTTCATCGCGCTTGAATAATTGTTTGGCTCCGATTCAACACCCGATGAAATACCCTAGGCTAGCTCTTGTTTAATTGAATCAATCTCGTGTTTATTTTGCTTGTTAGCTATCGCCTATTTCAACCAAATCATTATCTTCTTCTTAGCTTGATTTCGGAACTCATAGAACTAGAGTGTAGACTGGTCCTCTGGATTTGAATCTCAAATACTACAATTGCAACTGTTAACTTGGCAGTAGCAAGGATTCATTTTTAGTGTATCAAGTTTTGGCGCCGTTGCGACGGGGACCAGATTTTTTACCTCTAATTTTCGGTTTCATATCTAGTCTAAGATATCTAACTCGTGTTATTTTCTTTGTTTCAACTGATGATCCAGGTGCATGACCAGTAGACATACTCGGAGCAACGCACAAGGGCCATTGCATCAGCTTTCTAACGAGGAACTAGCGAGATTGGAACGACAGAACCGTCAACAGCCGAGATCAACGAACACCAACATGGGTGATCATCCAGATGATCTCACTGCTGCGTTTGCACTCATGCAACAGCAGATGCAGCAGATGCAGCAGACGATCCAAGCGCAGCAAGCTGCTGCCGAGCAAGCTGCTCTGAATGCTGCGAACCAACAGGAGGAAGTGGTCCAGATCGGCCAGAGAAACTTACTGCGTAATCTGCCTGCTACGCGATCTGCCATAACCCCTCCACCGTGCACAAGGCAAGACTTCGAGATCAAGCCAGCCTTGATAAGTCTAGTGCAAAGGAAGATCTTCAACGGGCTTCCTGCTGAGATACCGATGGACCACATCGAGCACTTTGAGAAGATGTGTGGTTTCACTAAAGCGAATGGAGTACCACCCGATTACATCAAGTGTACTCTGTTCCCTTTCTCTCTTGATGGGAAAGCTGCTCGCTGGCTTGATTCACTACCCACCGGATCACTCACCACTTGGGAACAAGTCCGAGAGGCTTTCTTAAGCCACTTCTACACGAAATCGAAGACAGCAGCTCTGAGACAGAAGATCGTGACCTTCAAACAATTGGTGGACGAGCCGTTCTGTGATGCTTGGGAGCGATTCAATGTCTACCGCAGAGAGTGCCCACATCACGGTTTTGAGGAAAACTATCTGCTGGGAGTGTTCTACGATGGAGTAGGCTGGGAGTACAGGAACGCTTTGAACTCAGCCAGTAAGGGAGACTTCATGACTCAGTCCACTCAAGGTGCATTCGAGTTGATTGAGAACATGGCCTCAAGCTCAGCTGACAATAACCGCGAGACTGATCGCACTCAGAAGGTGAAGAGCATCGACAACAGCAAGATTGATGAGCTCTCTGCCAAAGTCGATCAGCTGATTAAGAGTAACCAGAACCAGGTCTTCATCATGGAAGAATCCCCACAGGATAAAGCTACCGCAGAAGGCACATCAGAGGCAGATCAGTCGGCTGAGGATCAGCATGAAGTGAGTTATGTGAATGGGCAAGGATGGCAGTTCAAGAACTATCACCCGAACCCTAACGTGAGGAACAATCCCCACCTGTTCAATGCCCCTAAACTAGACGATAAAGCTCAAGGGAACCAGGGTCAGAACAGTGGATACCAAAGGCCTTATGGCAATCAGGGAAGAACCTTTGTCCTTAACCCAGCTCAGAATGCTCAGTTCCACAGCCAGAAACAGCCGGTTAATCAGCAAGCTGCACAACCGACTCAGACTGCTCCGCATGATGACATGAAGAGCCTCGCCAATATGATGAGCCAGCTGCTCCAAGGACAGCAGATCCAAGGGAAAGCACTGAACCAGGTCACAAACGACATCAACACCAGGATGAATCATATGTTCAATGACCTGAGTGTGAAGTATGACAATGTCTCAAGCCATATGAGACAGATGGATATTCAGATTGCTCAGACTGCTGAGAACGTGAAGAGACAGCAAGGAACTCTCCCTGGGAAAACAGACAAGAACCCCAAGGAATGCAATGCAGTAGGTTTGAGGAGTGGAAAGCAACTGCCTGATCTAGACCCCAGGAGATTCACATCGGCTGAGAAAGGAAAGCAGAAGGAGTCAGATCAGCCACCTAAGGCTGTACGCACAGATGAGGAAGACGCAGAACAACCTACTGAGACTGTTCCGCTTGAAGCAGAGCGACCCGCTGGGGTTGTTTCACCGACTGCAGCACCTTCTCCTGCTCGTCAGTATGTACCGAAAGTGCCATACCCTGTTCCAGCTAAGGCTACACGCAAGGATAAGGAAGAGATGAAGTGCAGGAAGATGCTGGAAGACCTAACTGTCAAGCTCCCTCTGATGAGTGCGATCCAGATGATACCATCCATGCGTAGCTTTGTCAAGGGATTGATCTCTGGGAAGATATCTGATGACAGCGAATTCATGATTGTCTCTAAGGAGTGCAGTGCAGTGCTCCAGAACAGAAGGATCAAGAAGTTGGGTGATCCGGGAAAATTTGTTCTCTCGGTTCAGATTGACAGAACACTTTTCTCATGCTCACTAGTTGATCTAGGGTCAAGCATAAACCTCATGCCATACACTGTGGCTAAGCGCCTTGGATACACGGACTTCAAGCCTACCAGGATGTCACTAGTGTTTGCTGATCGATCTGTGAACTCTCCAGTTGGAATCCTTGAAGATCTTCAAGTTCTGCTTGGGAATACAATTGTTCCTGCCGATTTCGTTGTTCTGGAAGTCGAGGAAGACTCCAATGATCCCCTGATCCTAGGCAGACCATTCCTCTGCACTGTTGGAGCTATCATTGATGTCCGACAAGGGAAGATTGATCTCCACCTTGGAGATATAGTGATGAAGTTTGAGATGGATCAGATGCTCAAGAAGCCGATGCTGGATGGACAAACCTTCACTGTCCAAGAAGATGGTGATCCGCTAGAGCCGCATGAAGGAATGATCGAGGAGATTCTCACCGAGGATCCACTTGAACTCGCCTTAGTCAGAGCTGAAGCCGAGCAAAGCTTAGAGAGTGTTGATGCTGATGCCTATGCCAAATTCCTGGATTCGGCCAGGAGTATGGAGAGGATGGTGGCGAATCTAAGTCTTGGGGAGAACAGTGACTCCAGCACAGCGACTTGAACAACCGCGCCTCAGAACCCGACTGTTCCGGCAGCTCAAACCGATGACTCATGGAGCGAGCTGAAAGCTCTTAAGGTAGAACTCAAATCCCTTCCCAAGGGACTCAGATATGCGTTTCTTGGACCCAACTCCACATATCCTGTCATTGTGAATGCTGACCTGAACAATGCAGAGACTGCTCTGCTTTTGTGTGAGCTGAGAAAATATCGTAAGGCTTTAGGTTACTCTCTAGCTGACATACCTGGCATTTCACCTGATCTGTGCATGCATAGAATACACCTGGAAGATGAATCGATGACTTCTGTAGAACATTAGAGGAGGTTAAACCCGAATCTAAAAGATGTTGTAAAGAAAGAGATAATGAAACTTCTAGAAGCAGGTGTGATCTATGCGATCTCTGATAGTAAGTGGGTTAGTCCTGTGCATGTAGTACCTAAGAAAGGTGGGATCACTGTGATAACCAATGAAAAGAATGAATTGATCCCCACTAGAACAGTTACTGGTCATCGCATGTGCATTGATTTTCGTAAATTGAATGATGCGACTCGTAAGGATCATTTCCCACTTCCTTTTATTGATCAAATGCTTGAGAGATTGGCTAACCACCCTTACTATTGCTTTTTAGATGGTTATTCAGGTTTCTTTCAGATTCCCATCCACCCAGATGATCAGGAGAAGACGACGTTCACATGCCCTTATGGAACATATGCATACAGGAGGATGCCCTTCGGCTTGTGCAATGCTCCAGCGACCTTCCAGCGATGCATGATGTCGATTTTTACTGATCTGATCGAAGACATAATGAAGGTTTTCATGGACGATTTCAGCGTCTATGGAAGCTCCTTTCATGTCTGTTTGTCAAATTTGTGCAGGGTACTGAAGCGATGCGAGGAGAGGCATCTGGTGCTGAACTGGGAGAAATGCCACTTCATGGTGAGAGATGGGATTGTTCTGGGACACAAGATATCCGAGAAAGGCATTGAGGTGGACAAGGCAAAGATCGAGGTCATGATGAGTCTGCAACCACCAACTTCAGTGAAGGGAATCAGGAGTTTCTTGGGACATGCTGGTTTCTATAGGAGGTTCATCCAAGACTTCTCTAAAATCGCGAGACCACTCACTCGATTGCTCTGCAAGGAAGCTCCGTTTGCCTTTGACAGTGACTGCTTAGCCGCATTCCACACGATCAAAGGAGCTCTAGTCAGTGCACCAGTTGTCCAACCTCCAGACTGGGATCTCCCTTTTGAGATCATGACAGATGCAAGTGATTTTGCAGTGGGAGCAGTCCTTGGCCAGCGTAAAGACAAAAAGCTTCACGTGATCTACTATGCAAGCAGGACTTTGGATGAAGCTCAATGCCGATACGCAACCACAGAGAAGGAGCTCCTTGCCATCGTATTCGCTTTTGAGAAGTTCAGATCCTATCTGGTTGGATCAAAGGTGATTGTGCACACAGACCACGCGGCTCTCAAGTACCTACTCACGAAGAAGGATGCTAAACCGCGGCTCTTAAGGTGGATTCTTTTGCTCCAAGAATTTGATCTGGAGATAAGAGACAAGAAGGGGGTTGATAATGGAGTAGCAGATCATCTCTCCAGGATGAAAGTGTCAGATGAGACAGTTCTTGATGTGGAACAACCGATGGAGTACGTCAATGCGATTGGTCTGCGCAACATGGAGCAGTCGGCACCTGCCATCAAGGACTGTTCCCGCGTAGAAGGAGCATTCGTTGCAGTGATCCAGAAGGAGTACCCGAACCTTCCATGGTTTGCTGAGATTGCCAACTTCTTGGCAGCTGAGAAAGAGCCTTTGAGGTTCACTGGGAATGAGAAGAGAAAATTTCTAAGGGAGGCAAGGCACTACTTCTGGGATGAGCCGTATCTCTATCGGCAAGGCAAGGATGGGATCTTCAGAAGATGTGTTCCAGAGGCTGATATTCCAGGGATCCTTCACCACTGCCATGGTTCCTCTTATGCTGGTCACTTCGCCACCTTCAAGAATGTCTCCAAGATCCTCCAAGCCGGTTTCTGGTGGCCCACTATGTTCAGAGATGCTCACGCCTTCATATCTCGATGCAATTCATGCCAAAGGATGGGGAGTATAAGTAAGAGAAAGAGATGCCTCAGAACTACATCTTGGAAGTTGAAGTGTTCGATTGCTGGGGGATCGATTTCATGGGACCTTTCCCAGTCTCACACAAGAATGAATACATCCTAGTTGCTGTGGACTATGTCTCCAAGTGGGTAGAAGCGATTGCTAGTCCAACCAATGATGCGCGAGTTGTAACCAAGATGTTCACCTCCATCATCTTCCCAAGATTTGGAGTGCCTAGAGTGGTAATAAGCGATGGTGGAACACACTTTATCAACAAGTTGTTCCAAGGATTGCTGAGCAAGAATGGTGTGAAACACAAGGTTGCAACCGCCTACCATCCTCAAACAAGTGGTCAAGTGGAAGTTTCAAACAGAGAGATCAAGAACATCCTGCAGAAGACTGTCAACACCACCCGCAAGGATTGGTCCCTTAAGCTTGACGATGCTCTCTAGGCGTACAGAACAGCCTACAAGACCCCTTTAGGGACCACTCCCTATCATCTGGTCTATGGCAAGGCGTGCCACCTACCTGTTGAGCTAGAGTACAAGGCGGCTTGGGGTGTCAAACTACTCAACTTCGACATCAAACCTGCCAAGGAGAGGCGAACCATTCAGATCCACGAGTTGGAGGAGATCAGGCATCTGGCCTATGAGAGTTCTAAGATCTACAAGGAAAAGACCAAGGCGTTCCACGACAAGCGGATCATCAGCCGAAGCTTTGCTCCAAACGACCAGGTCTTACTCTTCAATTCACGGGTTAAGCTGTTCCTTGGAAAGCTTAAATCTAGATGGTCTGGACCTTTCACCATCAAGGAAGTTCGCCCTTATGGAGCTGTTGTGTTGCTGGACACAAGAGGAGGAGAATTTGTTGTCAATGGTCAGCGTCTCAAGCCATATCTTGCTGACACAACAATCGCTGAAGGTGTAGAGATACCCTTAAGCGATCCCCCTCAAGCCTAATCGGCTCACTGAAGTCAAGCTAGTGACAGAAAACAAGCGCTTGGTGGGAGGCAACCCACTGGTGAGTGTAAATATTGTTTTCTTTTTGTCTTTATCTTTCTAGGAACTAACTTGCAGGTTGAAAAATCAAGAAAATTCGAGATCACTCCAGGAGAGCACTCCAGCGGTTGTTCCGCCGATTGTTCCCAGGTAAGTTCTCGAAACAAAAAAAAAATAATAATAATAAAAATAAAAAATAAAAAAGAAAAAAAAAAAGAAAAGGGAAGGGGAAGCGGTTTTGATTGGCTTTTAAAAGCCCAAACATTCCACTCCCCCACTATCTCTCTCTCTCGCCGCAAATCAACCCACCCCTCTCAAGAACCCTAAATCGCAAACTCTCCCCCTTTTGATTCAATCTTCCCGATTTTTGGTTCTCACCTCTTGGGTTCTCGAGAGATTGGTTTGTTTTGTAGGAATCACCTCTCCACTCAAGGTAATCGGACAAGAACTCTCCCCCTCTTTGCGCATGCAAATCGCGATTTGGGAGAGATTTCTTGGATCCTCTTTTTCCTTTAGGCTTTGCGATTTACTCCTAGATTGTAGCTCTTGATAGTATACTTGCTACTAGGATCGAACTCATGATTGATTTTAAATGGAAGAGGAACCGATTTGTTGCTTGTGATTCTTGACCCTTGCGATTTCTACTGTTGAGATTGAGGCTTGTGTAGGTTGTCTAGTAATCGATGGACTTGGATAGAACAAGAAGATTGGATTGTTCCATCGTTTCTAGAACAACCAACGAACTGTGCTGATATTGGGATTTTGTTTTTGTCTTGCAGATGCCTCCAAAGATGCGGAACGCACGGTCCACCAAGAGCACAGCTTCTCCAGCCGCGAGTGCTCCGCCTGGTTACCCATGGCCGAACAAGACTGAGGGCGCGCCCATCGACCTCAATGATCCGATTCTCCTTGACTTCAACGTTGAGGGATGGGACAAGGAGTCGGCAGCGATATACAACAGGCTCCTCCTGGCAGAGATCTTGCCCACCCGATTCGTGCACCAGCCAACACTAGGCACTATAGGCCTTGATACTGAGGTGTTCGACACGATGCAAGCTATGGGAATCATGCCTCTCAGCTACCAGGCCCATGCTCTCTACCCAGACTTGGTCAGGCAAGTGCTCGCTACGTGCAAGATCACCTACCAGAACCCCAATGCGCCTACATACGACAACTGCTCCTTCTCCTTCATGGCTGATGGCAAGTTCTGCACCATCTCTCTCAACGATCTGAACACGCTGCTCGAGATTGCAGACACGCCGAAGGGGGTTTCAGTGGAAAAGAAGTTCAAGCCGGCAGACACCTTTTGGGATCTCATCGCAGCCGGCAAGTTCACCTCTCGCAAGGCCTATCAGTCGCAGATCCGGAACCCTGCTATCCGGATCATCGCCAAGATTGTGTCCAATGTCTTGTTCGCGAAGGAATACACCTCCAAGATCACGAATGGAGAGCTCCAGGTTCTCTACACGGGACTTGAGGATGAGATGCGCAGAGAGAACATCACCCCGATCCAGGAAGTCAAGACCAACCCAGGGTATCATCTCATCTCCATGTTCGCTGAACGCAGAGACACACTGGTTCGAACTGATGATAAGAAGGATCGTTGCGGCAGTCTGCTCACACCCTTGTTCCAGCACTTCAACATCAACCTCAGCTCTTACACGGTCGTCTCTGCGATTGAGTACATCGATACTCCTTACCTGATCGCATGCCACATCCTGCGCGACGAGACCACCTACAAGTTCCAGGACAAAGAAGGGAACCCTCTGTACTGCAAGCTCCCTATGCCTGGGTTCACAGACTTCTTATCCTTGGAGAACATTGTGTTCTCTCTCGCTGAAGAGCACCTCTGCGATGATCCGAAGGCACCGGTTCAGCACGATGATGAAGACATGGATGATGTGGAGCATTTGACCCCACCGGCTGATGGTGAGTATGACTTGGAGGACTTCACCGATGTGACTGATGATCACGCCTACAGACGCTGGATGGTTGATTCCCAGAAGAAGAACAACAGCCTCATGAAGAGGATACTCAGGGCGATCACAGGCGGCTGCATTGGAGCGCAGGAGGAGCGTACGCCGCAGAGAACAAGGCGCCCGGGCAAGGAACACGCGGGAACATCGACTGGAGCAGAGAGACTGCCGAGGAACAGGAGGACAGCTGGTCACTCCGGTAGCGGCGATTCAGACTGAGTCCGAAAGGACTATTTCTATCCCTTGTCTTATCCATCTGAACTATTTATTTTTCATGTTATTTGCTTCTGTTTGGTTTGTTTTAGCTTCCTCTGATTTATTTTCACAACCAGGGATGGTGTGAATTAAGTCTGGGGGAGCGATTGTACTATATTCGCTTGTGTGCTTTTTGAGTCAGTCCTTGTGTCATTTTTATGTTTTTAGGATCGAGTCAGTCAAAACTATTGTGGGAATCAGGACCTTATTTTGTGATGCTCTTTAACCACCTCGTGCTTTAACCTTCTTATTCAGTGACCTTAGCAGTGATGAAAGACCCACACATGGACCTGGAACACCCTGACTTATCTCATTTGACACTCCAGAAGTTCTATACCGATCAGGTTACACTGGGCAGACTTAACTCCACTTTATCTGAACCTAATCTGGACTTTAATTCTTGTTGTCATGGGCACTAGATCAGGGTAGAATGAGAACTACACTCAGGACTTCTTATCCGATTTTTATCCCTCTTGCTGTTCCTGAGTGGCTAGCTCACCTTTAGCTAGTTCCCACCTTGAACCCTGACCTTTAATTCCACCCTCATGCATTTGCTTTTCTAGTACTTTATGTGCAGATATGTGCAAAAAGGTCGGAGAGGAAAGGATCGACGCAGTTCTTACTCATCAATGCTCACACAGTAGAAGCAGGCAGAACAATCGGAGTGCTTGTTCCGACACGAAAGGGAACAACCGAGGTGCCTGTTCCAATACCATGGAGAACAACGAGAAGTAAGTGGCTAGAACAGACCAGAATGAATCACCAGTGGCATCATGTACATCACTTGTTACCTCCTTGCTCGTCACCCCAGCATTTTGTAATTCAGTACATATATAAAAAAAAAAAAAAAAAAATTAAATAAAATTTATGTTTTTGCTTTGATTTACTGGTGACGAGAAGGGGAAGAATCTATGATGCATGCCACTGGGGAAGTTGAGAAAGTAATGGTGGTTTCAGTGAAGTGTTCTGAAGGGGAAGTTGAATCGCGCAGAGCAGTCTTATGATCGATCTATCGGAGAGCAGTCCGATTAGCAGAGATGAGTAAGGACTGTGGACCTCAATGGAGCCGTCCTCTCACGACCATTTTGTGCGATATCCTGCACCCGCTCTTGGTAAACCCTAAACACTCTTGAACTCCACCATAAAAGTTAGCCTGTTCTATACCTAGCCCGTTCTCTCTGAGTAGAGCCTGTGACAAGAAGCTCACGCTGATCTTAATTGAACATAAGGAGTTTTGTCTCGAAAGTGTTGCCTTTTCAGGTTTGAGATGTAGAGTAAGGAGCCGATCTTCGAACAGTGATCAGGGGGTTCTCAGTAAGTGTGTGTGGTCCTAATCTACAGCTTGTATGGTTCAGAGATTTGTGGTAAGAGTATGGTTGCTGAGAATAAGCGAGTTCCCACGCTTTCAAACCTTTCTCCCTGTTCTTGGTACTTGCCTTGTTCGAGGACAAACAAGGATCTAAGTCTGGGGGAATTGATATATGGTGTTTTTCACATCATTGTGTATATGTTTTCAATAGTTTCAAGTCACTAATTCGTGTCAGTCTAGTCCTTTTTGACCTTTTACAGGTCTGGAGTTAGCAGAAGAAAGAAGAGAAGGTGCCTGATGAAAAGAAGTCCTTTTGGAGCATTCATGCGGAGAACACTCAGGAGAACAGTCCCGAGACTGTTCTCTCTCAAGCGGAACAAGCAGACGGAGTGATCCGGAGATTGTTCCAGACGAATATGGAAACTCCTATTTCGGGAATTAAAGCCCTGTTGCCCTAATCTCTTTCTTCTGATTGGCGCCTCCATATAAAACACCACCTATCTATTTTCTATTTTTTTCTTACGCTAGTTTTTACAAGAGAACACTGTGATTTGCGATCTGCAACTTGTAAGGGAGAAGAATCCATCCTCTCATAGAGAAGATCATCTGAACCCTATTGTTTTCTACTCTGTTCTTATGCAATTTTATTCAGGATTTATGTCTTTGATTCTTTGCATCATGATCGAGTAGTAGCCTTGCTCGCCTAGGGTTTTTAGGGTGTTGAGACATGAGCTAAACATAGATAAGCGATCCATAACTGTTCTTCATTCATACTGTTCTTACTGCGTTCATTAAACTGATCACTTGATGTTAGATCACTAGTTCATCACCTAGTTAACCGCTTAGGATGATAACTTGACATGTATTGAATGAGCTTAGTATCCCTAATCAGCGAAAGTAGATATTAGGGTGGTAAGTGAACTGATCGGACCTGTTCTCTAAAGCTTGCAATCGATCCTCATCCCAACGACAGTTAGGTGGTGAGATCGATCTGCAAAGCGATCACTACCATGACAGTGGAGTGTTCCAGCTGAGTGATCCGAGTTCTAGAAAGCACTTCATCGCGCTTGAATAATTGTTTGGCTCCGATTCAACACCCGATGAAATACCCTAGGCTAGCTCTTGTTTAATTGAATCAATCTCGTGTTTATTTTGCTTGTTAGCTATCGCCTATTTCAACCAAATCATTATCTTCTTCTTAGCTTGATTTCGGAACTCATAGAACTAGAGTGTAGACTGGTCCTCTGGATTTGAATCTCAAATACTACAATTGCAACTGTTAACTTGGCAGTAGCAAGGATTCATTTTTAGTGTATCAGTAGTCGGCTAAACCATTTCGTCCTCGATATCGATCGACAACACTAGATGTGTATCGATCCATTATAATCTTCTAGTACGCGGATCTTCTCAGCTACATCGATAGACAACTCTGGATGAGTATCGATCGATTCTTATCACAATGTTGACTTCCGACTTGTTCTTGAATGGTCAACTCGGGTGTATTATCTCTTGTACTCCAAAATGCTCCAAAAACATCACTTTATCATGAAACGCTCCTGAACCTAAAAACATACCTAACAGGCTAGAAAACACATTAGTTATATAATAAAATACTAGTATACCATGGTAGAAAATGGGTGAAATCCATGATATATCACTATCACGAAGCTTTACCTCTTGTTCCAGGGCTGGAAGCATGGCAGGAGAGAATTCGGCTACAAAATCTGCTAAGACTTGCTATTTGATAGTCGTTGCAGGTCGGAAGATCACATCGTATTCTCCCAGTTCTATGGCCCATTTTGCTAATCGTACGGACACTTCTGGCTTGTGAAGGACTGCCTTGATGGGGAAGGAGGTGACCACCACGATTTGATGAGCCTGGAAGTAGGGGCGTAGCTTTCGAGCCGCGTTAACTAAAGCGAGGGCCAGCTTCTCAAGATGACCATAGCAGGTCTCCACGTCTAGTAGAGACTTGCTCACGTAGTAGATAGGATGTTGTTTCCTTCCTTCTTCCCTTACCAGGACCGCGCTGACTGCATGCTCTGAGACCGCCAGATAAAGCAATAGGACTTCTCCTTCCAAGGGTTTTGAAAGGAGAGGTGGAGTAGTGAGGTAGGCCTTGAGATCGGATAGGGCTTGCTCACATTTATCTGTCCATTGGAAGTCCTTGGGGTCCTTCAAGGTTTCGAAGAAGGCATGCAACTTGTCGGACAGCCTGGAGATGAACCTGCTCAGGGCGGCCATCCTTCCTGTCAGTCTTTGCACCTCCTTGACGTTGTGAGGGAAAGGTATCACCTGGATTTCTCTCACCTGCTCTGGGTTTGCTTCAATGCCCCTGTGGGTGACTATATACCCCATGAACTTCCCAGAGCTTACCCCGAACGAGCACTTTGAAGGGTTCAGCTTCATGTTGTATCTCCTGAGAGTGGTGAAGGCTTGTTGAAGGTGTGAGATATGGTCGTCCTCAGCGTCTAGGGATTTTATCAGCATATCATCAATATAGACCTCCATGGTCTGCCCTATCTGACCGGCGAACATCATGTTGACAAGCCACTGATAGGTCAAACCTGCGTTCTTCAATCCAAAAGGCATGACCTTGTAACAGTAGATGCCCCTTGAGGTCATGAACGAGGTCTTCTCTTGATCGTCAGGATGCATTAGGATCTGGTTATATCCGGAGAATGCATCCATGAAACTCATCAGCTGATGACCAGCAGTTGCATCGACTAGCTTGTCGATGTGAGGCAAGGGGAATGGATCTTTAGGACAGGATTTATTAAGGTCCGTGAAGTCAATACAGACTCTCCATTTCCTATTCTTCTTCCTAACGACCACTACATTAGCTAGCCATTCCAGGTATTGCACCTCTCGTATGAATCCGGCATCCAGTAGGTTCTTGACCTCTTCGTTGATTATCTCGTCCCTTTCAGGGGCGAACTTCCTCCTCTTCTGTCTAACAGGAGGGTGCATTGGATCCACTTTGAGTTGATGCATGATGACGTCGGGATCAATTCCAGGCATGTCCTCAGGTGACCAGACGAAGAAATTTGAGTTGGATCTCAAGAAGTCGACCAATCTCCTTCTTAGGCCTTCTGGAAGCTTGGAGCCTATCTTTAAATTTCGACCCAAGTTCCCTTTTGTGAGTGGAAACTCATCCATTTCTTCCACTTCCGGCTCTTCGGTATGCGGGGCCGGAAGCTTCTTCTGTAATTCCTACAAGACTTAGGTTTTTCCCCTTAGGGTAGTCTGATAGCAGGACCTGGCATTTTTCTGATCTCCCTTAACCGCCTTAATGCCCCAGAGAGTTGGAAACTTCACCAGCTAATGCAAAGTCGAAGGTACGGCTCCCATGTCGTGGATCCAAGGCCTTCCTAGTATCATATTATACGATGAAGGACAATCAACGACTAGGAATTTTGTGGCCTGGTTTATCCCCTCGGCATACACGGGGAGAAGAACTTCTCCTAAGGTTTGCTTGACCTCTCCACTTAAGCCTACAAGAGGAGTTGCCTTTCTAGTTAGGACCGTAGGTTCCAACCCTAGGTCGGCGAAGGCTGAATGGAAGATAATGTTGCTGGAGCTCCCATTGTCTACTAGTATTCGCCTGACCAAGCAGTTTGATATGGTAAGTGAGATGACAAGAGCGTCGTGGTGAGGAGGAAGGACCTTCTCATGCTCCCTTGCAGTGAAACTGATCTCATCTGTTCTGAGGAGTAGGCGTTTAGGACCCTCGGCCTCCTTGCCATTCCTGGCATTGCGAGTACTTCTCTTGGCAGCGGCACTACTGATTCCGCTTACTTCCGATCCGCCTGAGATGACATGGATCACCCGGTCTTGCTATGGTGGCAATGCGGGAGCTGCTTCGGTAGGAAGACCGGGAACTTCCTTATTTAGAAGGTTCTTGGCCTTATCTGAGAGGAGCTCCCTTAGGTATCCTTTCTTGAGAAGCTCGGTGACTTCCATCTTCAAGGCTATACAATCTTCCGTAGTGTGACCATGATCACTATGGAACTCACACCACCGTTTGGGGTTTCGATTAGCCTCTGCGGCCTTCATCTTAGGAGGCCACTTGACTTGAGGACCCATTTGTCGCAGGACACCGATCAGTTCCGGTTTTGATATCGCAAGATGAGGGATGTCGGGCCAAGTGGACACCATCATCCCCTCAGATCTGGGCAAAGGTCGATGTTGGTACCTGCCCTGCTCGGGTTACTAGTCCCCCTAGCAGACTTGGGATGAGAGGGCTCGTCTCGATCATTCCTAGTTGGCTTTGAGGACTTCTGGTCCAAGCCACATCTTCTTCCCACCTTACTTGAGCCCAAGCACGAGACAACACATCCTCCATATTCCTGCATTTGTATTTGATCAGCTCATTTTAGAGATCTCCCTCCGGAAGTAGGCGCCGCTTGAAGGCTGAGATAGCCGTATCAGCGTTGCACTCAGGGATAGCCACCTTCTCTTGGTTGAAGCGTGCTATGTAGGAACGAAGGGGTTCGTTCCTATGCTGGAGGACTTCGTAGAGGTCGTCTGAGTTCTTCTCTAGGTTGCGACTACTGGCAAATTGCTCTACGAACTTGTCGCTAAGGGCTGCAATGGACTTGATGGACTTGGTAGGAAGATTGATGTTGTTAGGGTATTTTTGTGTAGGATCGTTTAAGTGCTACGAAACACTAGAGGATTTGTATGAAAGCAAGAGAAATCGTAAACTAGAAGATGTTATGGAGTGTTTTGATCGGGACTACAATGTTTGGGTGTATAAACCCTAATTCTAGTCGCCTAAACTCTAATCTTCTAGTCTCCGAAAGTCGATCCCTTATTCTAGGGTTTGGGCTCCCCTTTATAGTTGTAGATGTCGACTTCAAGTAATAGAACTCTTCTATAATCGGAAAATGGAAATTTCCCCTTAGGTAGAAAACTTCTATTTTGCTCCAAGGGGTCGGTCCGATCTAGAGGTCGGACCCAAGGCAGGAGTCGATTCCTGGTTTCCTCTTGAGTAAGGGTCCGGAAGTCGAGGACCTGTCCGGAAATCAAGGCATAACATGTGCTTCTTGAGCCTTGGTAGTTTTCTCTTGGGTACCTTATCTTCTTGCAGTGGGTCAGACCGGGACCCTTGATGAGGACTGAAGTAATTTTGCGGGGTTCGATCCATGCCATAACATGGATACCCTATCGTGAAAAAGGAAACAAGGAGAAACCCTAGCCGCTATGTCGATAGCCGTTGACGGCGAGATCTCCTTGACACGGTTTTGGAAATTTTCCGGAAGAGGAATATAGGAGGTTTTCCAATTTTTTCCATCCGTTCTTTTTTCTATCGATGAACATTTTTTTGTTGATTTTCCTTTCCCCTTCGGTGATTAAATGGAAAATCCTTCCAAGTATATATACGAATGTTCCGCCATCTTTCAACGACGTAGATCCGAGTTAGAACCACCACCCTTGCTTGAAAAGAATGTCGAACGATCAGATCCCCTTTGGAGCGATTCCAGCTTCCCATGTCGGTGGTCATGCTAGGCCTCGGTACCTGTTTGGCGATCCTTTCGCCTCGCCTATTGTTGTGGGCAAGGGTCAGACAGTCCGGAAATATTGAACTGAGGTTTAGTTCAATAGCTCGGATTGGTACCTGAAACAAGAGTAAACCTTTTTATGAGTTTTTATAAGTTTTATGATGCAAAACAGAAGCAAATATGAATATGGATTAGAATGATAATATGAATAAAAGCAAATAGAAAAGGGATAGAATGATGGAGATGGGATCTTTGTTGCTGGACTGAAGTCACTCTCAACAAGATCAGTGGATGGAAGATGGATAGATATGGGATTTGCTTGTTGGACTGAAGTCTCTCTCAAGGCAAATCAGTTGATGGAAATTATGGGGGATTGAGGACGCCACAAAGCTCTGTGAAAGGAGGCTTTGATAAGTCAGGTAGCTCAAGAGCTGCTTCTCACAACACTCAAAAGACTTAGATAATAGTTTTAAGAAAAACTAGAAAAACTGCATATGCATTCATAAAATTCAAAGGTGATTTACAATGAAGCAAAGACTAGAGCTTTATAGGCTCGACTACTGGGACTCTCTAACAGTCATAAAATGACATAAAGAAACTAATAAACTCGAAATAAAATGCATGGAAGCAAAGGCTTTGATAGTTTTATGAAAACTAGCCATTAGCTCGATTTGTGCCTTCAAATGGGGAAACTTGGATGATCTTGTATCTGGACAACTTCTGAATGATTCCACGGTTTAGGAGCCTTCCTGATATGCTCCTGAAGTGCTTTGATGAAGAATATGGCCGTTGGTCTTGGGCAAAGATCAGCTGAAACTCCTCCAAAGCATTTAGAGTAAATGCTGCCAAATATGGAAGGTTGGTGCAAATGAAGATCCTCCTGCTCTCCTGGGTGCTGGTGCAGATGAGGACGTCTTGGATGTCTTCTGTATGGATAATATGATCTCTTGGCTTCCATAGATAAGCTTGGTTTGGACCAAATCGAATTGGTTGAAAACTTTCCCAAATTAATGTCGGTTTGACCGGTTTTGGGAAATTGATTGTATCTTGGTATTCCCTGAACCAATTCGCCTGATTCTGGACTCTCTGGGTATATAATAAATCCCTCTTGAAGCCCATGATTGATTCTGGAAAAGGCCGCTTCATGGTTGGGCTGAAATCATTTTCTAAAGTCTGGTGCTCGCAGATGGACTAGCTGGAGAACCTCTGGTTAGTAAAATTCATAACGTCTTCCTCTGTGAAGCTTTTCTTGTAATTCCAAGCCTCAGTGAATCCTTGATGAGTTGGCTTTGTTAAGATATTCTCCTAGGACTGGACCTATGTTGCTGGTATCTCCGAAGTGGCCGATTTGGAAGGTTTGGTGAGACTCTGGTCGAACCATGGATTTTGTGACCACAACATCCCCTCCCTCTTGACAAGGTTTCGACCTCGAAACTTTATATACTGCACTAAGATAGAGCAAGTCAGCTTTCATTCTTTTTTGAGATTCTAGAACCTTACCGTGGTATTGTTTTGGTTTGGGGATGGGTTGTGCATCAGGTGGTTTTTCTTTCAGCAGATAGGATAGGATCACGCCTCTGCTATGAACTTTGGCATTGCATCTCTTCTGTGGTTGATGGAACTCCACACTTCTGGTGGCCTCAGTTCTATTCATCATTGGAGCTGATTCTAATGGCATTGATTTAGCATCTTGTAACTTCATGGATTGTGTCTCTTCTTTTTGGGCAGTGTACTCCCCCTTGGTTCCTGAAAATATTTCACATTCTCTTGGACAAGACAAGTGCATTAATCTCTTCATGGAAATATTAAGAACATGCTGATCAAAAACGAAACTTACCATAGGTTTTGGAATTTGAACAATCAATTGTTCAGATTTTGGTTTCCTCATGTGAGATGGTTCATGACTTACCTTATGGTCTGGTTCCTTAGTAAGCATATAGCTTTGATTTTTACTCCCTGTTCCAAGAACACACACATCAGTATTAGTATCTAAAGGTGATGTTAAACACTTACCTTGGTGTGATACTTCTAATACTGTTTTTGCTTCATTAAGCATCATGGACTGCTTTGTGTCTTGAACTATCTTCTGGTCCATCACAAGAGTCACGCCTGGTGGTTCATCTCCTTTGAATTCTTGCTCTTTAATACCTGTATTAATACTCTTGAACAAAGACAAGTGCATCATACAAGTGGTAGATGAATTATGAACCAAATTATCAAGTGTAGGACTTACCTTAGCCTTTACTTGCATACTATCTAGCATTGGTTTCGCTTTGGTTCTGATCAAAGTGTTTTTGCTGACACTTCTACTTATCTCCGTGGCCTTTGTGATGTCACTCTTCTGGTCTAAACAATGGACAATGGCGTGCCCCTGGTTTGGCTGAAAGTTGTCTTCCTGAAGCAAGCCTCTTTGACCTTCTTGTGCTACAACTTTCCTTGCTTCTTTGGAACCATGAGTTGGATACCTCCTTGGATATATTTCCTGGATCTCAGAACTCTTAAGCTCTGGTGCAAACTCATATCTCATGATTACCTTAAGATCTCTCCACGTTTTGATAGTTGGCTCCTTGTAAAACCACCTATAATCTACTTCTTGTACCCACCATTTAAAAGCTTCATCTTTTAGTTGATCAATGGCATAAGACAACCTCTCCTTTTTCTGGATGTTGTTGTAGTGAAACCACTCATCAAGGTTTCTTTCCCATCTAAGATAACCTCATTTCCTGAAATTTTAAAGAGTTCAACTTTATCAGCAAAAGAGTTATAATCAAACCGAGAATTAACTACATTATGGTTGTGGGTTTTAGAAATTGGAGTATGATTGATCCT
Source organism: Raphanus raphanistrum x Raphanus sativus (assembly GCA_019705995.1). Lineage (NCBI taxonomy): Eukaryota > Viridiplantae > Streptophyta > Magnoliopsida > Brassicales > Brassicaceae > Raphanus > Raphanus raphanistrum x Raphanus sativus. Next base: position 1,225,343 of record JADEVD010000012.1, read on the forward strand.
TTAAGGATCTGGTGGCTTGGGTTCGACATAGACATCCTCTGATGCATCTCCAAATCTTCTTTTTCCTGGCTGTGGACGTTGGCCTTGTGCCTTAGTTCTTTTCCTCAACTTAGCAATCCGATCATTGACCTCTTGCAAAGCTGTCAACTGTTGGCTCAGCTTGGCCATCTGACTTTGGCCGTGTGTTTCTCCTGCTATGGCTTCCTGAAAACACTCTCAAAGCTCAAGTGAAGTATAGGGAAATTCTGGTTGAACAAAAATAAATCAAATGCAATAATGATACTTAAACTAAACCGAGAAAATATGCAATTCTGAACCGAAATGAAATAACCTATGCAATATGATTTTCTTTTGGTTTTCTGTATGCAAGCTCGAAATAAATCACTATGGGATGCAATGAGAAACAAATGGAAAGAAAATATGGAAAACAAATTAATGCTGATTTTTTTTTGAATTTTCTTTTAAGATGCAACAATTAAAACCAAATATGCAAATGATATGAACTATGCCTTAAAACTTTTTATTTTTCTTTTCTGATGCAATCACAAAATAAAACAATATGAAATGATAATAAACACTATGGAAAGAAATATGAAATGCAAAGCTAACAATTTTTTTTTTTGAGTTTTACTTTAAAGAATGCAATAAACCAAGAAATATCAAATATGCAACAACTGAGATAAACTATTATGAATGATTTTTTTTTTGAATGCAAATAACAAACTTATGAAACAGATATGATATGCACGAAATTAAATGATATGCTTTTTTGGTTTTTTAAATACAAGATTCAAACAAGAAACAATTATGGAATGCAGATCTTTGACTTTTAAAAAAAAATGGAAACAAATAGCTAAATGAATGCAAACAAATTTTTCTTTTCTTTTTATGATTGAAATGAATCAACCTAAACAACTGGTCGTCTCCTACCTCAAACTTTTTATGGTTTTCAATTTTATGATGAACAAGAACACAAAATGCAAAAACTGTTTTTTTTTTTATTTAAGATGAAAACAAATGCAAGAAAATGAAATATGATGCAAGGATAGATATCACCTTAGTCAGGAGCTTGACCTCTGATACCAAAATGTTGTGGGAAAGGGTCAGGTAGTCCGGAAATATGGAACTGAGGTTTAGTTCAATAGCTCGGATTGGTACCAGAAACAAGAGTAAACCTTTTTATGAGTTTTTATAAGTTTTATGATGCAAAACAGAAGCAAATATGAATATGGATCAGAATGATAATATGAATAAAAGCAAATAGAAAAGGGATAGAATGATGGAGATGAGATCTTTGTTGCTGGACTGAAGTCACTCTCAACAAGATCAGTGGATGGAAGATGGATAGATATGGGATTTGCTTGCTGGACTGTGTTGATGTAAAATGTCAACCCTGAAGTAGTCGCTGACGTAGTTGCTGAAGGAGACGTCTTGTTGAGTCATGAAGACCATGTGGAGTCGAGATGCTGAGCTAGAGTCAACAGACTTGGAGAGCAAGAGAGTATCTTGGAGATATGGAAAGAGGAATAAACTTGAGAAGCAAGTTTATGACTTAAAGAAAGAGGAATAAGTGTATTCCAAGAAAAGGAAAGTTGCACTTATTGTTATGGAAGATGTCCATATTCATGTTGCTTTGAAAACTAGGTTTCAGGAACGTGGAGAATAATATAAAATAGCTATGGAGTCGTCTGTATGAAGATAGACACACAGATGCTGAGGTTAGAGAGAGAGAGAGAGAAGCTCTTGGAAGTGTTCCGAGTTGTGCTGAAGCAGTAGCTGAAGTACTTGACGGAGGAGATATATAAGCGGTGTAGCTTAGGAATCTTTCAGTAGCGTGTGTTAGGGTGTTAACATTAGACGTGTAAAAGCTGAATTAAGCAGATCTTGTAATAGATTGTTTAAAGAAGATTCTAATAAAGCATAGTGGTTGCTTATTTTGTTGTGTCTCTCGGTTTACTTTCTGCAGTACTATTGGGGTGCCCCTTTTGTTCCAACAAGTGGTATCAGAGCGGGTCACCTAAGTTACTGGTGAGGATCCCGAAGGCAAGAGGATAGAAGGGAAGATAGAGTACAGCAGAAAGCATGGTGGTTGAGTTTATGCTAGATCCAGAACAATATGGGCATTGGAAAGCAAAGATGAAGGCAAGCTTACAAAGTATTGATATGGATGTTTGGGCATCAGTAGAAGATGGCTATGAAGTTCCCAAGACAGTAGATAAAGATGGTGTTGTGGTCAACAAACCATTGGCTAAATGGACAAAGCTTAAGAAGGATATGTCAAGGCACAATGCAAAAGCTTTATTTGGTATTTTTACATCAGTCACAAAATAGGCGTGGGATATTCTGCAATTACACTTTGAAGGAACTGAGAAGGTTAAGAGCTTAAGGATGGATTTTCTCAAATCAAAATTTGAGAACTTGAAGATGAAAGAACAAGAATCTGTATCAGATTTTAGTTCTCAACTCAGTGGGTTAGCACAAGAGGCTCGTGTTCTGGGCATGGAATACAAGGACAAGAAACTGGTGAAGAAGTTTTTAAGGTGTCTACCAGAAAGATTCACAGCTTATAAGGCAGCAATGTTTGTGTCTCTTGACATAGATAAATTCAGATTTCATGAAGTTGTAGGGATGTTAAAAGCTCATGAGATGGAGCTTGATGACGTGGGGAATCATACTGAAGTGAATTTAGCAGTTGATGAAACAACAAGTCAAAAATCATAGAATGAAGATGAGGTGATCAAGATGATTCGCGTGCTTCACCAAGTACTACAGGAAATGATAAAGTGGCAAAGACATGAGAAAGTTGGTCTGAGAAAGCGAAGACATGAAGCTGGCAAGCAATGTGTCAATACAGATGTGCAATGTTACAAATGCAGAGGATATGGGCACTTCAAAAGGGAGTGTCCAACTTTCAAGAGACTAAGATTCAAAAGCTTTGAGGGTAATGAATTTGGTAATGCTCAGAAGAAATGTGAGAATTTATTGAAGCAAAAGAATAACAGTGACGTCAAGAATGAATCAGATATTGATTCAGATGATGATGAAGAGTTGAAGAACTTGGTGGCGTTTACAACTCTTGAATCTGGTTCTAAGACGAAATCTACGGCAGGATATGCATCAGCGTCTGTAACAGGGGCTTCATGTGGAAGTGATGATGATGATGGAGATTTTGATCTTGATGGGAATTATGGAAAGTTGTATGAGAATTGGCTCAAACAGGTTGAGACGAATTCAGAGTTGACTAAGCAGAAGGTCAAACTAGAAGCTCAAGTTGCTGAAGCACTTAAGTATGCTTCAGAGAAAGAAGAAGAAGCACGACAGGTTAATGCCCAACTTGCAGAGACTCAGAAGGGTTTGAGGATGCTAAATGGTGGGACGAAGCAGCTAGATCATCTTCTCAGTATTGGGAAAAGTGATCGATGTGGCCTTGGATATCAAGAAAAAAGTTATACAGCTGGAGGTATTTTTGTATCAGCAAGAAAAACTGGGGTTTTAGCTACGTCTGTTACAAGACCAGAGGTTAAGGTGTCTACAGAGAAGACATCCAATGGAAAGAGTACAGTGAAGACTGTAACTGATGTGAAGAACACGACTGCTACACGTACTACTACGGCAACTACTACGGTGACTGCTCCAAAGAGAGTTTCTGGATTGAAGAGTGCAACTCAACGAAAGTTTCGGCCTGTTTGTCATCATTGTGGTGTTGTTTGACACATTAGGCCTATGTGTCTCAAGTTGTTGAGGAAAAAGAATCAGATGGTGCAAACTTATGGTATGAGGAGTCATGGTCCTATATGTTATTCTTGTGGAGTTCAAGGGCATATTCGACGTGAGTGTTTCAAGTCTGTTCAAAGGGCTAATCATGGAGGATTTGGACTCAGGAATACGTGGTCTAGGAGATTTGATCACTATGGAGAAGGTAGAATGGGATTTCCTCTTTACTTTGGAGGATATAAATCTTCATATTAGTTTTTGACCATGATGTGACTCATAGGGGGAGAATGAAAACGTGGTTTTCTATCTAGAGGTGATGAGTTCACATACATAGTCAAAAAGGGGGAGATAAGTATTAGTTCGCGGAATACTACAGAAGGTAGTACGTAACATGTTGCATGAAGCTGGAGTTATATTAGAGTACGTGTGTTGATTGCCGGAGCTTGGAAAAGGAAAGAAGATACGTGCCTTATGAGAAAGATAGACCTCGTAGAATAAAGAGAGAGGTTTCCTTAGTGTGTGTTACTGCTTGGTGTCGAAGCAGTGTTTGAAGTAGTTCATAATGGAGTCCGATGTGGACTTAGTTTTATGGCATTGGAGTTGACGTTCTGTGTGGTGAAGTTAGCCATCGTGTGGAGCTCGTGGTGAGCGTGTGGTGCGTTGAAGATAACGTGCTCTTGGTGTCACTGGTGTGCGTTAGGTGCTGACGTACTTGGTGAAGTACTTCTGAGAAGTGGACAAGATTGAAGCATAGACTCATGGGGAGTTTGTCTATAAGGCTTGACATTTAAGCATCTGTGTTTTAGCTTAGTATGCAATCAAGCAGGGGGAGAATGGTGACGTTCTGGTACAAGGAGTGCATATCTCGTGAGGGAGAAGAGTATGGTGGATGACGTCCTAATGTAGATTGTGCTTATCTCATGGGGGAGAAAAGCATGGTGTGGTGCACATCTCGTGTGGGAGAAAAGCACAATTAGCATGGAAGCTTCCAGGTTGGAAACATGGTTGTTGAACCAGAACGGTATTGTGCTTGATTGGCACACAAAGCTAAAAGGGGGAGATTGTTGATGTAAAATGTCAACCCTGAAGTAGTCGCTGACGTAGTTGCTGAAGGAGACGTCTTGTTGAGTGATGAAGACCATGTGGAGTCGAGATGCTGAGCTGGAGTCAACAGACATGGAGAGAAAGAGAGTATCTTGGAGATATGGAAAGAGGAATAAACTTGAGAAGCAAGTTTATGACTTAAAGAAAGAGGAATAAGTGCATTCCAAGAAAAGGAAAGTTGCACTTATTGTTATGGAAGATGTTCATATTCATGTTGCCTTGGAAACTAGGTTTCAGGAACGTGGAGAATAATATAAAATAGCTATGGAGTCGTATGTATGAAGATAGACACACAGAGGCTGAGGTTATAGAGAGAGAGAGAAGCTCTTGGAAGTGTTCCGAGTTGTGCTGAAGCAGTAGCTGAAGTACTTGACGGAGGAGATATATAAGCGGTGTAGCTTAGGAATCTTTCAGTAGCATGTGTTAGGGTGTTAACATTACACGTGTAAGAATTAAGCAGATCTTGTAATCCACTGAAGTCTACGAGGGGAGTTGCCTTTCTGGTTAGAGCTGTAGGTTCCAAACCCAGGTCGGCGAAGGCCGAATAGAAGATTATGTTGCTGGAGGTCCCATTATCTACTAGTATCCGCTTGACCAAGCAGTTTGCTATGGTAAGTGAAATGACGAGAGCGTCATGCTGAGGGGTGAGGACCTTCTCTTGCTCCCTTGCAGTGAAACTGATCTCATCTGTTCCAAGGAGTAGGCGCTTGGGACACTCGGCATCTTGGCCGTTCCTGGCATTGCGAGTACTTTTCTTGGCTGCGGCACTGCAAATTCCGCTTACCTCTGATCCGCCTGTGATGACGTGGATCACCCGGTCTTGCTGTGGTGGCAATGCGGGAGCTGCCTCGATAGGGAGACCGGGACCTTCTTTATTTAGAAGGCTCTTGGCTTTATCCGAGAGGAACTCCCGTAGGTAGCCTTTCTTGAGGAGCTCTGCGACTTCCATCTTTAGGGCTATGCAATCCTCCGTAGTATGACCATGATCATTATGGAACTCGCACCATCGCTTGGGATTTCGATTAGCCTCTGCGGCCTTCATCTTAGGAGGCCACTTGACTTGAGGACCCATTTGTCATAAGACACCGATCAGCTCTGGTTTGGATATCGCAAGATAGGAGATGTCAGGCCAAGGAGACACCATCATCCCTTCGAATCTAGGCAAAGGTCGATGATGATACCTGCCCCTACTCGGGTTACTAGTCTCCCTAGCGGACTTAGAGTGCGAAGGCTCGTCGCGGTCACTCCTTGTAGGCTTTGATGACTTCTGATCATACTTCGGACCGGCTTTAGCCCTACTAGCGACATCTTCTTCCCATCTTACTTGAGCCCAAGCACGAGACAGCACGTCTTCCATAATCCTGCACTTGTATTTGATCAGCTCCTTGTAAAGGTCTCCCTCTGGAAGAAGACCCCTCTTGAAGGCTGAGATAGCCGTATCAGCATTGCACTCAGGAATAGCTACCTTCGCTTGGTTGAAGCGAGCTATGTAAGAACGAAGGGGCTCATTCCTATGCTGGAGGATCTCATAGAGGTCATCCGAGTTCTTCTCTAGGTCACGGCTGCTAGCGAACTGCTCCACGAACTTATCGCTAAAGGCTGCAAAGGATTTGATGGATTTGGTGGGCAGGTTGATATACCACTGAAGAGCGGGGCCGGTCAAGGTCGAGCCGAATCCTTTGCACATGGTAGCTTCCCGTGCATCCCGAGGAATTGCTACTACTAGCATGCGTTGCTTGTACTGAGCAATGTGATTGTCGGGATCCCCAGTACCTTCGTACATCTTTATGCTTGAGAAAGAGAACTTTTGCGGCATCTCCACCGAAGCAATCTCTTCCACGAAAGATGTATCGGAGTAGGACCCCTGATTGCTTCTTCGAATAGGAGGAGCTGCCCCTGGGAGCCTTTCTACCATAGATTGAATGGTGCAGAACCTTTCGGAGACCACTCTTTCTAAGTAGGCTGCTAGGGCTGTATCTGAGATCTCGGGATCATTTGTGAATACTCCTCGTCCTCCGTATCGGAATCGCTATCTACTTGTACTCGCGTCCTATCGTTCACGGCTCCTCGGCTCTCGGGTTCGTCTTCGGTTGAGGCGGGTCGACGAGGTACCTCTTCACTGTCTTGCGGAGTGTAGAATGAAGCCATGTGTCGTACCTTAGTCCGGAACCGCTTGCACTTGTTGCTAGCTTCACCGAGGGTATGGTTCTCTTGTCGGAGGACAAGATTCTCCGCCTCTATGGCGTCTAGCTTCTCGGCGCTTTGCTGTAGTTGCTTGGAGTGCTCTCCAAGTTGGTCTTTTAGGGTTTGAACTTCGAGGAGAAGTTCAGGACCTCTGGGTGTTATCTCCCGAGCTTTGTGAAGATCGGTGACCTGACTCTGAAGAGACTCAAGCTTGTTGAGGAGCTCAATATCTCTCGGAGTCATCTCCGTCTGGTTAGCGTCGTCCTCTAATGCCATCGTCACATAGTTGGATCACTCCCCTCCTTCAAGCGCCAAACTGTTAGGGTATTTTTGTGTAGGATCGTTTAAGTGCTACGGAACACTAGAGGATTTGTATGAAAGCAAGAGAAATCGTAAACTAGAAGATGTCATTGAGTATTTTGATCGGGACTACAATGTTTGGGTGTATAAACCCTAATTCTAGTCGCCTAAACTCTAATCTTCTAGTCTCCGAAATTTGATCCCTTATTCTAGGGTTTTGGCTCCCCTTTTATAGTTGTAGATGTCGGCTTCAAGTAATAGAACTCTTCCCTAATCGGAAATGGAAGTTTCCCCTTAGGTAGAAAACTTCTATTTTGCTCCAAGGGGTCAGTCCGATCTAGGGGTCGGACCCAAGGCAGGGTTCGATTCCTGGTTTCCTCTTGAGAAAGGGTCCGGAAGTCGAGGACCTATCCGGAAGCTGGAGAAAACTCATATCTGGATATTTTTCCCCAACAGATATACCATTGGAGAGCAGGGCCAGTCAAGGTTGATCTGAATCCCTTGCACATGGTAGCTTCCCGTGCATCCCGAGGGATTGCTACTGCTAGCATGCGTTGCTTGTACTGAGCGATGTGATTGTCAGGATCCCCAGTACCTTCGTACATCTTTATACTCGGGAAAGAGAACTTGCATGGCATCTCCACCGAGGCAATCTCTTCCACGAAAGGTGTATCGGAATAGGACCCTGGATTACTCCTCCGAATAGGGGGAGCTACCCCTCGGAGCCTTTCTACCATAGATTGGATGGTGCCAAACCTTTCGGAAACCACCTTTTTCTAGGTAGGCGGCTAGAGCCGGGTCCGAGATCCCAGGATCATCAGGTGAGTACTCTTCATCTTCTGTATCGGAATCACTAACCACTTGTACTCGGGTCGCGTCGTGAGCAGCTTCACGTTCTTCGGGTTCATCGTTAGCGGAGTTGGGTCGGTGAGGAGCTCTTTCACCATCGCGTGGAGTGTTGAGCGAAGTCATGGGTCGAACCCTAGTTCGAAACCGCTTTCACTTGTTGCTGGTTTCACAAAGGGTATGTTTCTCTTGTCGGAGGACAAGATTCTCCGCTTCTATGGCGTCTAGCTTCTCGGCGCTCTGCTGTAGTTGCTTGGAGTGTTCTCCAAGTTGGTCTTTTAGGGTTTGAACTTCGAGAAGAAGTTCATGACCTCCGGGTGTGGTCTCCCGAGCTTTATGAAGATCGATAACCTGACTTTGAAGGATCTCGAGCTTGTTGAAGAGTTGGATCTCCCCGGGGTCATCTTTGCTTGGTTGGAATCGTCCTCTAGTGCCATCGTCACGTAGTTGGATTACTCCCCTCCTTCTAGCGCCAAACTGTTAGGGTATTTTTGTGTAGGATCATTTTAGTACTATGGAACACTAGAAGAGATTTTGTGAAAGCAAGAGAAATCGTAAACTACAAGATGTTATTGAGTGTTTGATTTGGAACTACAATGTTTGGGTGTATAAACCCTAGTCTTTGTCGCCTAAACTCTAATCTTCTAGTCTAGAATCGTCGATCCCTTATTCTAGGGTTTGGGCTCCCCTTTTATAGTTGTAGATGTCGGCTTCAAGTAATAGAACTCTTCCATAATCGGAAAAATGGAAGTTTTCCCTTAGACGGAAAACTTCTATTTTGCTTCAAGGGTCGGTCTGATCAAGGGGGTCGGACCTATGGCAGGGGTCGGTCCCTGGTTTCTCCTTGAGCAAGGGTCCGGAAGTCGAGGACCTATCCGGAAGCTGGAGAAAACTTATGTCTGGATATTTTTCCCCAACAAGAGGTTCAGCTGTAGTACTTAGGGATCGAATCACGAGGAGATAGGGAACCAATTAAATCTAATCAATTAATCAATCCTTGGTGAATTTGGTTTTAATGATGAAATGTAAATGACAATCCTAAAATGAGCAAGGTAGTTGCTCTAACTAACAATATGATGGTCGTTTAAATGATAATGAAGAGTGCTAGACTTAGGGTGTTTATTCAGGAATGGAGATTATAATATCTATAAATGCCTAACAAGTTGCTTGCATGATACTAAAGAACTCAGCCGCTTAACACTCAGTGATGTCTCACTGGTTAAATAATCTAGATCTCCGATCTCAACTGTCTTCTGTTGACAAGAAATAGAGTCGATCGATATCCTTTAGAGATATCGAGCGATACACCTTTCGCAGCGCCAATCGATTCACCTGTCGGGATATCGATCAACGGCTTCTAGATATGCCTAGGCGCGAGCCGATAATGAACACTAGGTCTCAAGGAAGGCGGTTAGCTCTTCTCCAAGGAGACAACTAGTTCAAACAGATAATTCAAGATATCAAGGATCCTAGTGATATATGCTCTAGTTAGCTACTCTAGAACAAGCATATGGTGCAATCTATTTGATGAATATCACAACTTAGCAATTATAGTTTGGGGCTAATCCCACAAACCTATTTAAACCCTAGATCTAACAAGTAGACTTCTCAGACATAGCTAAGCAATTCATAACACAAGATAGGTAAAAGAATTGCATTAGATAGGGAATAGAAAACAAATGGAGTTCAATCACAAATCTCTCAATGATCTCTCCAATCTCTCAAAACATATAAAACTCTAGCTTTCTCTTAAACTCTCTGCTTGCTTCTGCCTTCAAAAGCTTTTCAAGACTTAAGACTTGTTGCCATAAAAAACACTTAGCAGTAATATTTAAGCATTTCCACTAGGTTAAAAACTCGTCAGGGGCAATCTCGTAATTTGGTGAAGTCCTGGTGAAGTAGTCGGCTAAACCATTTCGTCCTAGATATCGATCGACAACACTAGATGTGTATTGATCGATTATAATCTTCTAGTACGCGGATCTTCTCAGCTACATCGATCGACAACTCTGGATGAGTATCGATCGATTCTTATCACAATGTTTACTTCCGACTTGGTCTTGAATGGTCAACTCGGGTGTATTCTCTCTTGTACTCCAAAATTCTCCAAAAGCATCACTCTATCATGAAACGCTCCTGAACCTGAAAACATACCTAACAGGCTAGAAAACACATTAGTTATATAATAAAATACTATTATACCATTGTAGAAAATGAGTGAAATCCATGGTATATCAACTCCCCCAGACTTACTCCTTTGCTTGTCCTCAAGCAAAAACTAGTAGTCTTTGGAAAAGGTTTGAAAACAGTAGGGACTCAAAGATTCAAAATATTGAAGTCATCACTCTATGGGTTCGCAATTCATATCTAAACATCCTAATCACAGAAGTTCATTATGCCTTATCCTAGCTTAGCAACAAAATTCATCTAGTCCACAACTTAGCATCTGACATTCCCCTCTACTAACCTCATTTCTTAACATAAAATAAAAGTGCAGGCTTTACCTTGGGAGTAACGATCAAAGGACACATGGATTCAACTCAAACAAGTATCTGAACACACAAGTAGTCTTCTCTGACCCCTTTCTCCCCTCATCTCTCTTCTCTGAATCTCTTATTAGTTTCAATTTCAATAGGTTTTGATGCCACAAAGGTCATCTAGTCTATCTCATTGACATTTGCATTTGTAATTCATACATTTTGACAAAGTGTAGCGAATAATGGGGTCTCAGGTAATTTATCTATCTCTCGTTTCCACAATGTGTGATCATCCTTGAGATTTAGAATACTGGGGTCGCAGGAGACAGTCCTACCCCTCTTCCTCTCAAGAAATCATTTCAATCTTCTATAACATAAAACATAGATCTTTGAGATGCCGAAGAGAGAGAAGGAAGAGAACCAGAAACACACAGACTTTTTACCTTCCAGACTTGTAAGAGGATTCCGATCCAGTGATTACCAAGCCCCAAGACAAGCAAATAAAGTCAGTATTAGTGTTGGAGGTCAGCTTTGGTTCCTTCAAACAATCTTAGCTAGTGTATATAGGTGACATGTTGATCCACTTTTGCATCTTAAATAATATCTGCAATCAGTAAATCTAGAATGGTGCTAAAGAGTGGTTAGATAATCAAGTATAAATCTATATCAATGTCCCCTTTTAGTACTTATATGAAAAATAATTTTGAAAACATTTTTAATAAAAACCAAAATAAAAACACATATTAGTAAACTCCCCCCAGACTTAAATTACACTGTCCTAGTGTAACACAGCCAGAGTGAAGTAATAAATAAATCATAAGTACGCAATGTAACAAGATAGAACGACTAAACCTGACCGATATGGCGTCGATCGATACGTAAAGATGTACGTCGATCGTTAGTGATGGTCGTGTGGTGTCGAGCGATGTGAATGAATTGTGTCGGTCGACAGAATCATCATTCTACTTGGATCTTTAAAAATCTGCAAAAATAAATGCGAAAAATAAAAGTAAAAATGTAAAAATAACTTAAAAAGAAACTACAAGAAAACCTAATAGTGGGTTGTCTCCCACTCAGCGCTTTATTATAGTCATTTAGCTTAACTTTGGTGGTATGTGACTCAGTTGTGGTAGAAGCAGTTGTTTGCTGGTGGGAAAACGTCTCCTCAATCTTTGGACACAGTAGCAGTGAAACTTCTTGTGGCATCATCTGATCTTGTCCATCGTTGATGTATATTTGCTAAATTGGCTTTGATGACTTGTACCCTTCTGTCTAAATCTTCCATGTCGAACTGATATTGGTAGAAATCATTTGCTGAATGCTCGGACAGTTCTTCATGTTGTAATGTGTCATGCTGGTCATGAGTCTTCTGATCTCGGTCTACCAAGGACTCGGTGTCGATCGATGCTACAACGTGTGCGTCGGTCGTTTCGTAGGGAGTAATGTCGGTCGATCCAGTGGTAACTATGTCGATCGATTCTGAACGTTGTCCTTGGTACTGCATAGCACGTATCTCATTCTTCAGTAGACAAGTAGTTCTGCATAGGCTGTTCACTCTTTCGTTGAGAGTGTCGTCAATGTCATCACACCTCCCGTTGAGTCTCTCCTCCATAGCATTCATAGCTTTGTATAGCTCGTGTTTGATTTTTTCAACTTCTGCTGCTGTGCATGCTTTATGCGCTGGTGGTTGCTCGATGTCGATCGATATGGGTCTGAGCCTGTCGATCGATGTCACGTTTCTGTCACGAAGACCAAGATGGTCTTGAACTATGCCAATGTCTTGTTGCAATTCGTTCAACTGTTGTGACAGTGTATCCAAATATCGCATGATAGATGAACTGTAGTGATTGTGCCTTTCCTCATATGTTTTCATCATATCCTCCATTTCTGCGAACCTTGTGTCGATCGATGGTGAAGACTCTGTGTCGATCGACGGAATAGTAGCATTCTGAGTCTGACCTTTCTCGCGAATTGTTGCCAACTCTTTTTGTAGAAGATCAATCCTCTTGCTTAACCATTCAACATTATTGTTGAGAGCGTTGTAGACATCTCCAATCTGTGTATTGATGTAAGCAATCTCTCATTCATCTCTTTTAGGTGATGAACATTCTGGTTGGTCCTTGGATGTAGTCTTGCCGATGTCGATCGATGGTGTTGGTGCTTTGTCGATCGATACTGGTGGCGTAGCTTCTTTCTCAAGCATGGTTCTAATGCTCTCAATCTCCACTCTTAGCACTGCCATATCACTTTGGAGAGCTTCATATCTGCTATCCAAAGGCTGGAAAGTATCTTCCACCAATGTGCAAAATTCTTCCTCAAGGTGTGCCTGAGCTCCGCACACATCAGTCACCATATCATCTATCTCCTCTCTACTGTAGGGTATTGTTGCTGGTCTGTATGCATGTTAAGGGTGTGAATGTTCTGAAAGGCGTAAGCAAATCTTCTGAAAAAGAGATGCTCCCTCCAGGATTCTTCTTATGTGCTCTAGCATGTCCAAACTCATCTCTGTGGACACAAAATTTGTCCTTCTCTTCCCATTTGAATCTTCTGGATCCGGTGGAGTCAAAGGCACGTCGTCCAAACTCAATACATCTGTCGGTCGATCTGACTCTTGCGCTGTCGATCGATCTGGGTAACTCGCCGTCGATCGATCTGGGTAACTCGCCGTCGATCGATCGTGATGAAATGATATCGCTCGATGGTGAACTCCTATGTTGACCGAAACTTTAAGGAACTGTATCCTCCCTCATGGTGACGTGGTGGTTGTCTTGGATGTGAGCAGGATGTCTGGATGGCAACGTTGCTGTGTGAACATGTTTTCTGGTCCGTTGGCAACTTGAAGGATGTCTGCTATGTCTTCTCTGGATATGTGCAGAACTCTTCCATCCATGGATCTTGCAAAGCCATCTCTGTCCCTGAAAATACCAAATTCATCAGGTGTTAGAGAAACATTCCTGATATCATATGAATCATGAAATCGAGAACGATCTCTGGTAAAGGAATCGATCGATGGTGCAGGGGTGATGGCGATCGATGATGATCGTCTAGCTGCAGGGTTGGATCGATTGTTCTTGATGTTGCAGTCCTTCATGGTGATGTTTCTAGTTGTTGGAAGCTGTTGGGTAGGAGTTGTTGAAGTTTGAAATTTCGTGGCTGATGTTGACAACTTTATATACCCATATGTTGCCCTAATCGGTGAAATTCCGATTTTGTCCTTTAAGTCGTCTGAGTCAATATCGATCGATTTGAAGCTGGCGATGTCGATCGATGGACGATGTCGTTTTGCTGGGTGAAGTAGATAATCGATCGATGGTGGACGGTGGATGTCGATCGATTTTGGGAAACAATTTGCAAATCTATTATTCTCCATGTAGTTTTCCCAAGCTATTTCTTCCCAATAATCTTCATCATATTCTTCAATGTGTTTTCCACTGTGGGAAGATCTGGCTGTATCTACTGCAAAACTTTCATGAAATCCGCTATCTGCCCAACTTCTTACTGAGTAATCATCTTCTTTTATGTTGGGGTGGATGGCGAAATTTGGGTAGCAATCATCTGGTAAATCGAGTTCATCATCTGGTGTGCCTCTGTCGATCGATAATCCAAGATTGGTGTTGATCTCTTCTGACTCGTTGGTGTCGATCGATGATGTAGTGAGGTTTTCGATCGATCCCGAGTACTTTGTTTCGTATTCTACTTCACAATGACAAACTGCAATGATACCAAGATCATCTTCTTTTTCCACGGTTTTGGCTGGTGGTTTGCCAAGTTTGACAGGATCGTAGTGGATATATGGGTCTATCATGGTCAAGCACATCCTGTTGGTGTTCATGTCACATACAGCTCCTACTGTAGCCAAAAATGCTCTTCCAAGTAAGAGGGAAGAGTTCCAATTTGGCTTGATATCTAGGACATGAAAATCCACAGGGACAATTGCATTACCAATCTGCACTTCCAGGTCTCTGATCAAGCCTCCAGAATTTTTCTGAGTGTAGTCCACAAATGTGAAGATCTCTGGTGAAGGCTCTACTTTCAGACCAAGATGGTCTGCCATAACCTTTGGTAAGATGCTGACTGAAGAACCAGTGTCACAAAGTGCATGAGGAAACTCAATCCCCTTTACTACACAGGGTATTGCAAACTTTCCAGGATCACTCTTTTTCTTCAACGTGATCCTTTTCCTCATATCTTCTCTGACATTGTCAAACATTCTCCTAATGTCAGTTTCAACCTCCCTTGTTTTTCTGAAGAACAACCACAATTTACTTGTGAAATAAACCTCCTCAAAGGGTTTCTCTAGTGTGATTCTGATAACTCTCTTAGTGAAACCATCAATCTCCTTCTCATTAGTTTCCCTCTTAAGGTTCTTAGGAGTTTTCTCCTTCCTACTCCTTAACCTTCTTCCTTCAGTTCCCCCTGATGTTGGTGTAGTGTCTGAAAGGTTACTAGTAGTCTCTGCAGGGTCTGCTTGTGGTTTTGGTGTGGGTCGGAGTGCATTGATTCGGTTGCTGTCAATCGATGGTAGTTGTACACGGTATGTGAGACGCGCGTGTCGATCGATAGGTGGAGTAAAGGGTCGATCGATGCGTGTCTCATCTTTGTGTCGATCGATGAGCGGCTCGTCTCGTCGGTCGATATCTTCGTAGGTGGGGGTGGGTGGATGAGGATGCGAAGCCGTGAATTCAGCATGTGTCAAAATCCTAACCGCGTTGCAATCTGCAGTTGTATCTGGAAATGACGTCGTTTGTGTCGATCGATGTGGACAAGTTGGTGTCGATCGACACCATTGTGATCCTCCGAAACTTAGTGAACTTTCCACTTCGAAATCTCCTTCTTGAAGCTTCTCGTGCTTCACCACTTGCCAGAAATCATCATCTATAATGGCATTCACGTGGTGTTTCATGCTTTCTTCTCCTACTTCCTTAGAAGTTTCAATTCTCTTGATAGAGTCTTCAGTTTGGACAATTTGTGTCTCAAGCTTCCTAACTTGAGTACAAATGGTGTCTATCCTTGTGTTCAGATTGTTGAAGAGAGTCAATCTTTCCATTGAAATCTACTATAAGCTTATGCTGTCCTTCAAGAACTCTATCAATCATGGCATCAAACTTACTTTCCTGGGTGGGTGGTGGTGGGTTTTGGTAAGCTGAGTTGTCGTAGTTCCTGGTGTTTGTGAAAGGTTTCTGATACTGTGAACTCTGGTTGTAGTTACTCTTCTGACTACTGCCAAAAAAGTTTTTGTTTCCACTCTGGTTTCCATATTCCTGAAATCTAGTACCTCCAATGTAGTTCACATATTCTTCTATATCATCTTCTCTAGCCTCTCCTTCTTCAGCTGAGCAGACGGGCTTTCCCAGAAATGCATGTAAAACATCTATCTTAGCTCTGACTTCATTCATCTGGTCTTCCCCGATGGCTGCAACAGATTTCTTCTTATCAGAGTCAGTGTTCTGGGTGCTGCTGCTGTTGGCTAGGTTCTCAATAAGTCTCACAGCCTCTATTGGATTCTTGGTGTTGAAGTTCTCCTCGCTAGCAGTATCAAGAGCCATCTGATACCTGAAGGCGATACCTCTGTAGAAAGTGCTTAGCAGCTGCACTTCATTGAATCCATTGTGTGGACAGTCTCGCTGGAAGAATTTAAATCTGATCCATGCGTCTTCAAAAGTCTCACCAGGCTTTTGCGCGAAAGTGACGATTTTGCTCCTTAAGTCTTCAGCACGTGCCTCATCAAAGAAATTATGCATGAAGGTGTTTTTGATGTCCGCCCAGGATGTCAGTGATCCTGTAAGTAGCTGCTTGAGCCAGTGTGAAGCTTCTCCAATCAGTGAGTATTTGAAGAGCTTGCAAAGTAGGTAGTCCTCAGGGACTCCATCCATACAAATAGCAGGTATAAGATCCTCGAACCTCTCTAGATGGTCCATAGGATGCTCGTGTCATAACCCAGAGTAAGGTATCTGTGACACGAGAGAGTAGTACTGGGGCTTGAGCTCGAAGTTCGGCTTCTGAATCTCTGGAAGTCGAATAGCTGATCTATTGGTGTAGTACTTATCAGGACGATTGTAGTCTGCCAACGATCGTATCAGGGATTATGTTTCCATGTGCATCTAGCTTCTGACTTGTTGCATTACGCAGATGACCATCTTGGTCATACAGGTTTCCATTCTCGCCCTGCGTGAGATTGACAATCGCAACCATGCCTCGCGGGTTAGTATCGATCAATGTACGGTGGGTAGTGTCGAACGATGTAGATCAGCAAACGGTATCAGTCGACGGTGCTGTCTGAGTATCGGTCGACGATTGAACGTGAATATCAGTCGACGATACTGCGATTCTGTCAATCGATGCGGAGTGTAGGTCTTTGCGGATTGAACGTTCCAAGTGTGCAGGATCTTCTGAGAATAGTAGTTGATTTCCCTTATTGCTTCTGGTACTGCTGGACATGTACCTGAAAAGACAGCAAAAAGTTTAATCAGAAAGGGGTAAAGAAAAAGAAAAACCTAAAATTGATAAAATTAAATCTAATGGCGATCAAAGCTCCCCGGCAACGGTAGTTGCTCTAACTAACAATATGATGGAAATAAAAGTAACAATTCCTAAAATGAGCAAGGTAGTTGCTCTAACTAACAATATGATGGTTGTTTAAATGATAATGAAGAGTGCTAGACTTAGGGTTTTTATTCAGGAATGGAGATTATAATATCTATAAATGCCTAACAAGTTGCTTGCATGATACTAAAGAGCTCAGCCGCTTAACACTCAGCGATGTCTCATTGGTTAAATAATCTAGATCTCTGATCTCAACTGTCGTCTGTTGACCAGAAAAAGAGTCGATCGATATCCTTTAGAGATATCGAGCGATACACCTTTCGCAGCGCCGATCGATTCACCTGTCGGGATATCTGATATACCACGGATTTTACCCGTTTTTAACCATGGTATACTAGTATTTTATTATATATTTAATCTGTTTTCTAGCCTGTTATGTATGTTTTCAGGTTCAGGAGCATTTTGTGAGAAAGTGATGTTTTTGGAGCATGTTTGGAGTGCAAGAGATGATACACCCGAGTTGACCATTCAAGACTAAGTCGGAAGTCAACATTGCGATTATAATCGATCGATACTCATCCTGAGTTGTCGATCGATGTAGCTGAGAAGATCCGCGTACTAAAAGATTATAATCGATCGATACACATCCATTGTTGTCGATCGATATTGAAGACGAAATGGTTTAGCCGACTACTTCACCAATACTTCACCAAATTACGAGATTGCCCCTGACGAGTTTTTAACCTAATGGAAATGCTTAAATATTCCTGCTAAGTGTTTTTTACGGCAACCTTCAAAAGAAGCAAGCTTTTGACAACCCTCAAGAGAAATGCAGAGAGTGTGAGAGAGAGACTAGAGTTTTATTTGTTTTGAGAGATTGGAGAGATTTCTCATCTCCTTTTGTATCTCTACTTTATTCTATCTATGCAATTCTTTCATCTATCTATTGTTACGAATTACTTAGCTATGTCTGAGTAGTCTACTTGTTAGATCTAGGGTTCAAATAAATTTGTGGGATTAGCCCCAAACTATAATTGCTAAGTTGTGGTACTCATCAAATGGATTGCACTCTATGCTTGTTTTAGATTAGCTAACTAGTACATAGATCACTAGGATCTTTGATAATCTTGAATTATCCATTTGAACTTGCTTGTCTCCCGTTGAGAAGAGCGACAGCTCCTCCTTGAGACCTTGTGTTCATATTCGGCTCGCGCCTAGGCAGATCTAGAAACCGTCGATATCCCGACAGGTGAATCGATCGGCGCTGCGAAAGGTGTATCGCTCGATATCTCAAAAGGATATCGACCGACTCTTTTTCTGCGGCAACATTACGACAGTTGAGGCCATAGATCTAGATTATTTAACCAGTGATACTTCACTTGAGTTAAGCGGCTGAGATCTATAGTATCATGCAAGCAACTTGTTAAAGCATTTATAGAGATTATAATCTCCATTCCTGAATAGAAATCCTATGTCTAGCACTCTTTATCACATTTAAACAACATATCATATTGTTAGTTAGAGCAACTACCTTGCTCATTTTAGGAATTGTTACTTTTATTTCCATCATATAAACAACCTTGCCTAGGATTGATTAGTAGATTTTATTTAATTGGTTCCCTAGCTCCTCGTGATTCGATCCCTAAGTACTACAGCTGTACCTCTTATTTGAGAGAGAGTAAGCTCTACTGGGTAATTTGAGCACTATCAAATTTGGCGCCGTTGCCGGGGAGTTTTGATCGCCATTAGATTTAATCTTATTAATCTTAGGTTTTTCTTTTACCCTCCTTTCTGATTAAAATTTTTCTTGTCTTTTCAGGTACATGCCCAGCAGTACCAGAAGCAACAGGGGAAATCAACTATTATTCTCAGAAGATCCTGCACACTTGGAACGCTCAATCCGCAAAGACCTACGCTCCGCATCGATCGACAGAACCGCAGTACTGTCGACTGATACTCACGTTCAACAGTCGACCGACACTCAGACAACACCGTTGACCGATACCGTTCGCCGATCCACATCGTTCGATACTTCTAACCGTATATCGATCGACACTACTCCGCGAAGCATGGTCGCGATTGTTTTCTCACGCAGGGCGAGAATGGAAACCTGTATGACCAAGATGGTCATCTGCGTAATGCAACAGGTCATAAGCTAGATGCACAGGGAAACATAATCCCTGAGCCTGAAGTTGAGGCTACAGGAGAAGCTCAAACACGATCG
Organism: Raphanus raphanistrum x Raphanus sativus; assembly: GCA_019705995.1. NCBI lineage: Eukaryota > Viridiplantae > Streptophyta > Magnoliopsida > Brassicales > Brassicaceae > Raphanus > Raphanus raphanistrum x Raphanus sativus. Next base: position 1,244,735 of record JADEVD010000012.1, read on the forward strand.
TTGGCAGACTATAACCGTCCAGACGAGTACTACACCAATAGATCAGCTATTCGACTTCCAGAGATTCAGAAGCCGAACTTCGAGCTCAAGCCTCAGTACTACTCTCTCGTGTCTCAAATACCTTATTCTGGGCTATCACACGAGCATCCTATGGACCATCTTGAGAGGTTCGAGGATCTTATCTCTGCTATTCGTATGGATGGAGTCCCTGAGGACTACCTACTCTGCAAGCTCTTCAAATACTCACTGATTGGAGAAGCTTCGCACTGACTCAAGCAGCTACCTACAGGATCACTGACATCCTGGCCGACATCAAAAACGCATTTCTGCGTAATTTCTTTGATGAGGCACGCGCTGAAGACTTAAGGAGCAAAATCGCCACTTTCGCGCAAAAGCCTAGTGAGACTTTTAAAGACGCGTGGATCAGATTTAAGTTCTTCCAGCGAGACTGTCCACACAATGGATTCAATGAAGTGCAGCTGCTAAGCACTTTCTACAGAGGTATCGCCTTGAGGTATCAGATAGCTCTTGATACTGCTAGTGAGGGGAACTTCAACACTAGGAATCCAATAGAGGTTGTGAGACTTATTGAGAACCTAGCCAACAGCAGCAGCACCAAGAAAACTGACTCTGACAAGAAGAAATCGGTTGCAGCTATCGGGGAAAACCAGATGAATGAAGTCAGAGCCAAGATAGATGCTTTACATGCATTTCTGGGGCAGCTAGTCTGCTCAGCTGAAGAAGGAGAGGCTAGAGAAGATGATACAGAGGAAGATGTGAACTACATTGGAGGTACTGGATTTCAGAGATATGGAAACCAGAGTGGAAACATAAACTTTTTTGGCAGTGATCAGAAGAGTAACTACAACCAGAGTTCACAGTATCAGAAACCCTTCACCAACACAAGGAACTACGGCAACTCAGCTTACCAAAACCCACCGCCACCCACCCAGGAGAGTAAGTTTGATGCCATGATTGATAGAGTTCTGGAAGGTCAGCAGAAGCTTACAGTAGACTTCAATGGGAAGATTGATTCTGTCTTCAACAATCTGACCACAAGGATAGACACCATTTGCACTCAAATTAAGAAACTTGAGACACATATTGTCTAGACTGAAGACTCTATCAGGAGGATTGGAACTTCTAAGGAAGTAGGGGAAGGAAATAGGAAACAACACGTGAATGCTATCATAGATGATGATTTCTTGCAAGTGGTGAAACAGGAGAAGCTACAAGAAGGAGACTTTGAAGTGGAAAGTTCACTAAGTCTCGGTGGATCACAATGGTGTCGATCGACACCAACTAGTCCACATCGATCGACATCAACGATGTCATTTCCGGATACGACTGCAGATTGCAACGCGGTTAGGATATTGACACATGCTGAATTCACGGCTTCTCATCCATACCCACCCACCCACACCTACGAAGATATCGACCGACGAGACGAGCCACTCATCGATCGACACAAAGACGAGAAACATATCGATCGACCCTTTTCTCCACCTATCGATCAACACGCACCTCTCACATACCGAGTGCAACTACCATCGATAGACAACAACCGAATCAATGCACTCAGACCCACACCGAAACCACAAGCTAACCCTACAGAGATCACTGGTAACCCTTCAGACACTACACCTACATCAGAGGGAACTGAAGGAAGAAGGTTAAGGAGTAGGAAGGAGAAGATTCCTAAGAACCTTAAGAGGAAAGCTAATGAAAAGGAGATTGATGGTTTCACTAAGAGAGTTATCAGAATCCCACCAGAGAAACCTTTTGAGGAGGTTTACTTCACAAGCAGATTGTGGATGTTCTTCAGAGAAACAAGGGAGACTGAAACTGACATTAAGAGAAGGTTTGACAATGTCAGAGAAGATATGAGGAAAAGGATTACTTTGCAGAAGAAGAGTGATCCGGGGAAGTTTGCAATACCCTGTGTGGTACAAGGGATTGAATTTCCTCATGCACTATGTGACACTGGTTCATCAGTCAGCATCTTACCAAAGGTCATGGCAGACCATCTGGACCTGCAAGTAGAGCTTTCACCAGAGATCTTTACCTTCGTGGATTACTCTCAGAAAAACTCTGGAGGCTTCATCAGAGACCTGGAGGTACATATTGGTAATGCTATCGTCCCTGTGGATTTTCATGTTCTAGACATCAAGCTAAATTGGAACTCTTCCCTTTTACTTGGAAGAGCATTTATGGCTACAGTAGGAGCCATATGTGACATGAACACCAACAGGATGTGCTTGACTATGATAAATCCAGAGATCCACTAAGACCCTGTCAAGCTTGGCAAACCACCAACCAAATCAGTGGTAAAGGAAGATGATACTGGTATTATAGCAGTTTGTCATTGTGAAGTCGAGTATGAGACAGAGTACTCGGGATCGATCGACAGCACTTTAACATCATCGATCGACACTCGCAAGTCAGAGGAGATCGACAACAAATATAGATCATCAATCGACAGAGACCCACCAGATGATGAACTCAATCTACCAGATCATTGCTACCCGAATTTCGCCATCCCACCCAGCCAAAAGGAAAATGATTACTCAGTAAGGAGTTGGGCAGATAGCAGATTTCATGAGAGTTTTGCAGTAGACATAGTCACCTCTTCCCACAGTGGATACCACAGTGAAGAACACGATGCATACTATTGGGAAGAGAGAGTTTGGGAAAATTACTTGGAGAATGACAGATTTGCAAATCGATTCCCACAATCGATCGACATCAAATGCCCACCATCGATCGATTATCTACTTCATCCAGCAAAACAACATCGTCCATCGATCGACATCGCCAGTATCACATCGATCGATATTAACCCGGATGACTTAAAGGACAAAATCGGAATTTCACCGATTAGGGCAACACATGGGTATAAAAGGTCGACAACTCAAGCCATGAAAATTCAAAACTTTTCACCTTCTACCCAGCAGCTTCCAGCATTCAGAAACCTATCAATGGACGACTGCAACAACATGTACAATCGATCCAACCGTGCAGCTAGACGTGCACCATCGATCGCCACCAACACATTACCATCGATCGACGCCTTCAACAGAGCTCAACCTCGATCTCATGAACCTTATGATATCAGGAACGTTTCGCTAACACCTGATGAATTTGGAATTTTCAGGGACACAGATGGCTATGCAAGAGCAATGGATGGAAGAGTTCTGCACATAACCAGAGAAGACATAGCAGACATCCTCCAAGTTGCTAATGGACCAGAAAACCTGTTCACACAGCAACGTAGCCATCCAGACATCCTAGCTCACATCCAGGACAACCACAACACCAACACAAGGGAGGATACAAATTCTCAACGCTTCGTTCAATGTAGGAATTCACCATCGATTGACATCGTTTCAACACCATCGATCGACGTTGGATATCCCGGATCGATCGACAGACCAAGAGTCTGATCGCCCGACAGACGATTGGAGTTTGGACGACGTGCCTTCAATACTGATGGATCCAGGAGATTCAAATGGGAAGCTAAGGATGAATATGGTGTCTACAGAGATGAGTTTGGCTATGCTAGAGGAGTTGATGGTGAAATCTTCCATGTTACCAAGGAGCAAGTAAAAAGAATTCTGGATAGAGCATCCCTTTTTCACAGAGGTTGCTTACGCCTTCCAGTACACACACGCCCTTACCATGCATACATACCACCACCAGTACCCTACAGTAGAGAGGATATAGATGATATGGTGACTGATGTATGGAGAACTCATGCACACCTTGAGGCAAACATGCACACATTGGTGGAAGAAACTTTCCAGCCTTTGGATGTCAGTTACAAGGACTTCCAGAATGATATGGCTGAGATAAGAGTGGAGCTAGGAAACATATTGACCATGCTTGAGAAAGAGGCTACGCCACCAATATCGACCGACAGAGTACATGTATCATCGATCGACATCGGCAAGACTACATCCATGGACCGACCAGAATGTTCTTCACCTAAGAAAGATGAATGGGATGTTGCTTACATCAATACACAGATTGGAGACGTCTACAGCCCTCTCAACAACAATGTCGAATGGTTAAGCAAGAGGATCGATCTTCTACAGAAAGAGCTAGCATCAATTCGCAAGCAAGATCAAGCTAAGAATGCTACTTTTCCATCGATCGACACACAATCGTCATCGTCGATCGACACAAGATTCGCAGAACTGGAAGATAGGATAAAAGCATACGTGAAGAAGCATGAAAATTTCAGTTCACCTATCATGCGATTCCAGGACACACTGTCACAGCAGCTGAACGAGCTACAACAAGACTTGAGCATAGTTCAAGATCATCTTGGTCTTTGTGACAGAAACGCAACATCGATCGACAGGCGTAGACCAATATCGATCGACAGCGAGCCACCACCAGCGAAGAGAGCATGCACTATGGCAGAAGTTGATAAGATCAAAGATGAGCTGTACGAAGCTATGAATTCTATGGAGGAAAGACTCAACGAAAGAAGTGATGACATTGACGACACTCTCAACGAAAGAGTGACCAACCTTTGCAGAGCTACTGGTCTCTTGAAGAATGAGATACGCAGTATGCAGAGAAATCTTGAGTACCAAGGCGAACGTTCAGAATCGATCGACTTAGTTGATACTGAGTCCACCGACAGAGATCCCAGCGAAACGACCGACGCACAAGTTGTAGCATCGATCGACACCGAATCCTTGGCAGATCAAGATCAACAGATTCAAGACCAGCACGAAAAAGAACAACATGAAGAACTACTTGAGCATTCAAGATTTGATTTCTATCAGCATCAGTTAGACACGGAAGATTTGGTCAGAAGGTTGCAAGTCATCAAAGCAGATTTAGCAAAGATATATCCTACAAGGACAGGCTCAGATGATGCCACAAGAAGCTTCACTGCTGCTGAGTCCAAAGATGAGGGAAATGTTTGCCCACCAGCAAACAACAACCCCCACTGCACCCCATGAGTCACTCACCTACCACAATCAAGCTAAATGACTATAACAAAGCGCTGAGTGGGAGGCAACCCACTATTAGGTTTTCTTTTATTTTTCTTTACTTGATTTTATTTTTTATTTTTGCTTTTATTTTTTCGGATTTATTTTGCAGTTTTTATTAGATCCAAGTAGAATGATGATTCCATTGACCGACATTCACCATTCATATCGCTCGACACCACACGACCATTACTAACGATCGACGTACACCACTAGGTTTATTCATTCTAACTTGTTATATTTATTAATTATGCTTTATTTACCGCACCACCGCCTGTGTTACACTGGGACCCTGTAATTTAAGTCTGGGGGGAGTTTACTAATATGTGTTTTATTTTGGTTTTTATTCAAATTTATTTTTCAAAATTATTTTTCGCATAAGTATTAAATAGGAACATTGATATAGATTTATATTTGATTGTCTGACCACTCTTTAGCACCATTCTAGATTACTGATTGCAGATAGTACTAAAGATGCTAAAGTGGATCAACCTGTTGTTGGGCCCAAATATGGCCCGTTATCTGACGATAGAACCAAAACAAGTATTGGGCCGTGATAAAGCCCAACGCGTATCGGCGACCTTAGCTAAGGAGAAATACGAAGCCGGAGGCTGGAAGCTAAGGGCAATCTTCGAAAAGGTCACGGTGAAGAAGAAGCTCACATCCTAACAGAAGGAGTGCAGGACCCGGTCAAAGGGAAGCTGTTGCGGATTCCTCAACAAAAGGAGAAGATCTCGGAGATCAGTTGAAGATAATCAAGAGAAGTTAAAGGCTATTTAAAGAGAAGGTCGAGGACTAAAGAGGGGGATCCAGAATCAACCCATATTCAACCCATATTCGAGACGACACTCTGAAAACATTCTTATCTTTGTAACATTCTCATTGTCTTGGTAATCATCGAAGATCATCTTTTGTAATCACTTTTTTATCAAAATCATCAATACAAATCGAAGTTCATTCAACAAGTTATTACGGGATTCAGCCCACGTTATCTTTCCCTAACCTTTTCCTAAACTTTAACCTGACCTAAAAATCAGAAGGTGAGTTTAATCCCTCACAATTGGCGCCGACTGTGGGGAAGAAACAATCGAATCCCTTACTCTAACTTGAGGATGAATCCTACCGATCAGACAACGAATCCGTCTGACCTTAACCTCCCGATTCAGAGCGATGGCTCACCGAACGATGGAGGCTCTAGTCTCGTAACTTCGGAGCCTCGATGTGGCGATCACCGATCTGGGCAACAGCCTCCGGCTAGTGCTCGGACAAGCCAGATTGCCACCGGAGCTACTAACCCAAGATCATCAAGTGGAACCGCCCCCGGGCTTCCAGTCACCGAGAATCCTCAGCAGCAAGCCACTCCGAATCAAACGGAGGCTCAGCTCTCTGAGATTCGTCAGATGATGATGCAATTAGTAGACAAAGCTCAGGAGCGTACAATGCATCAGCTAGCTATTCGGCAGCAACGATTCGAAGAGATAACTAGATCTGTAAACGTAACAACCCAACCACCGCAGCGTCAAGCTCCGGGGGTCACTTTCCGAGATCGATTGACCGATCCCTCGTTCCCCCGAGGACGTTTAGACTTTTCTCCTGACAGCACTGTTCCGGATGGACGGGGATCTGCTTTCCAGACACCTCATACTGGGGCAGCTCCCGTATTTAACCCACCTATCACCAGTGCTATGGGAAGTAACATAGCGACAACCAGCTCCACACCCAGTCAGATTGCTGACCGGGGCACTCGCTTACCTCCTCCGCCGCCTGATTTTAGGTCCGGGGCAGGAGTATCCTTCCCATCCGGGGGCAGAACATCAGCTTCGGTTTATCAAACCAGAAGCTCAACCCCGAATGTGGACGGGTATCAAAGGGTAGACTCCGATAACCCAAGAGCTGGCAAGCGACTTAGCCCACCAACTGCATGGGAAGATGAACCAACACGATTCCGTCAGGAACCTGCCCGTCGGATACCTAATAACGACCCAAATGTCCTTTCCTTAGAGGGACCTGAAGCTATCCGTAGATATATGGAACGAACTCACGCAGCTCTCCAAAAATTGGGAGCTCAAGTTCACAAGGCAACAAGCTCAGCTCCCGAAATCGATAGCTTGATCGAAGAAACCCGTGGGACTCCATTCACTGACAGAATTGCCAGTTCTTGCATAAGAGATACCCGAAAAATTAGAATTCCCGAGTATGATGGGACTTCTGACCCAAAGGCCTATTTGAGAGCCTTCCGATTAGCTATCGTGAAAGTCCATTTTACGCAAGAAGAATGTGAAGCAGGTTACTGCAGGACATTCGCCGAAAACCTGGTCGGAACAGCCCTTGAGTGGTTCTCTGGTCTCGAACCAGCCTCGATAGATAGCTTCAATCAGTTAACTATTGCCTTCATGAAGCAGTACTCGACCCATATCCTGAAGCGAGCCTCTGAAGCCGACCTCTGGAAGGTCAGACAAGGAATGGGGGACTTGCTACGAGTCTACATCGAGAAATTCAGAGCAGTAAGAACTAAGCTCTCGAATCCCAACGACCAAGTCGCCATCGAGGCCCTTAGAAGAGGTCTGTGGTATAAATTGGAGTTCTGGTCGGAGCTAACACTCAATACTCCTCCAACTATCGATGATGCTCTTCATAAAGCCACTAGATATATTACTCTGGAGGAGGAGACAGCTGCACTGGATAAACTCCACAAGAAACCTCAGAATCACTCGAAAGGTGAATCCTCAGAGGCAAAGGGACCTCATAAAAGGGGGAACCTCCGAAATAATCAGACCCAGGGAGAGCATTCCTATGCAATCGAAGAGGACAAGGAAGAAAAACCTGTCGCCGCAGCAAACAAAACTCCTTGGTCAAAAGGCTTTGATAAGAACAAACATTGTTCCTATCACGATCGAGAAGGGCACTCAACTGAAGAATGTTGGAACCTCCAACGACAGCTGGCAGCTAAATTTGCAGCTGGAGAAATAAAGAGCGTGGACCTCAAAAAGCCACCGCCCTATCAGAAAAGAGGTCCCAGAGATACCTCTCCAAAACGCGAAAGGTAACCGGAGAAGGAGACATATTCGCCACCTCCAGCTCCCAAGAAGAGAGTCGACATGATTCTTGGAAAATTCCCCCAAGGAAAAAGCCTACAAATCGAGGCTCTCTTGAGCAAACCGTCACCTCAATCGAGTCCCGACTCGAGGGTGAACTGTATCCTTGGAGGATCAGATATATGTCAAGACTCCGTCAATTCCATTAAGAATCACGTACGGAAGGCTGTGTCTAACACTGGACCTAAGCCTCCCAACCCCGAATCCAATACTAAGATTTCTTTTTGGGAAAGCGAGACCTCAAACCTTGACACACCTCACGATGATGCTCTGATTGTCACCCTGAACATCGCAGGATACGAGGTGCCTAAACTCATGATAGACACAGGAAGCTCTGTTGACCTTATTTTCTACAACACCCTGAAAGGGATGGAAATAGACGACTACGAAATTATTGGCCAAAAAGCTAATCTCGTAGGTTTCTCAGGAGAAACAGCTACCTCATTGGGAACTATCAAGCTCCCGATCATAGCTGGCGGAGTAATGAAAATGACCAACTTAGTAGTCATCGACAGACCTTCCCCGTTCCATGTGATCCTAGGAAGACCCTGGATTCACAAGATGAAAGCAGTAGCCTCGACTTATCATCAATGCGTGAAATTCCCAACACCTGAAGGAATAACTACCGTACATGGTAGCCAGAAGATCTCCAGGATCTGCTACCTGGGAGGATTCGAAATCCTCAAAAAGCCCCCCCCCCCCAATAGAAATTACAGATCCAGGAGGGTCGCGAAATGCAACAAAATATTTGAGGTCCCCCTAAGAACCTCACCAAAAAAGTTTGCATCGACGACTCAAATCCTGAAAGACAGGTAAGCATCGGATCTGAGCTACCTCTTGAGACAAAAAAGGAGCTCATTGACTTCCTGAAAAGCAACGATAAAACCTTTGCATGGACCACCAATGACATGAAAGGTATAGATCCGAACGTCACCACCCATAAACTGAAAGTAGACCCCACTTTCAAACCGATCAAACAAAAGCATCGCAACCTAGGCCTCGAAAAGGCTCAAGCTATTAACGACGAAGTTGACCGACTTACGAAAGCTGGGTCCATTCGAGAGGTACACTACCCTGACTGGTTAGCTAACCCGGTAGTTGTAAAGAAGAAAAACGGGAAATGGAGAATCTGTGTAGACTTCACCGACCTAAACCAGGCTTGTCCTAAAGACAGCTTCCCGTTACCTCACATCGACCGCCTGGTTGAAGCAACAGCTGGCCATTGACTCCTATCCTTCATGGATGCCTTCTCAGGATACAACCAAATCATGATGGATCCTGAGGAAAAAGAAAAAAACTGCGTTCATAACCGAACGAGGAATCTATTGTTACAAGGTTATGCCATTCGGGTTAAAGAACGCATGAACTACCTATCAAAGGCTAGTAAATAAGATGTTTGCTGGGCAACTCGGAAAAACCATGGAGGTCTATATTGACGATATGCTAGTCAAATCCTCAGCTGGAGAAGACCATATCTCCCACTTAAGGGAATGCTTCGATATGCTTAACAAGTACGATATGAAGCTCAATCCTACTAAATGTACCTTCGGGGTACCTTCAGGCGAGTTCCTAGGCTATCTCGTAACCGAAAGAGGCATCGAAGCCAACCCGAAACAGATAGCGACCTTCCTGGAAATGCCGTCACTTAGGACAACCAGAGAGGTACAAAGATTGACTGGACGAATCACAACATTAAATCGATTCATATCCAGGTCAACCGATAAGTGCCTCCCATTCTATAAACTTCTAAAAAATAATAAGAAGTTCTTATGGGACGAGAAATGTGAAGAAGCCTTCAAACAATTGAAAGCTTACCTCTCCGAACCACCGATCCTATCCAAACATGTAGTAGGAGAGCCACTGTATCTGTACATCGCCGTATCAACTGCTGCAGTTAGCGGCGTTCTGTTACGAGAGGAACAAAACGAACAAACACCTGTCTATTACACTAGCAAGAGTCTGATAGACGCCGAAACTAGGTACCCTACAATGGAAAAATTAGCACTAGCAGTCGTAACAGACGCCAGGAAACTACGACCTTACTTCCAGTCGCACTCGATCATCGTAATGACTTCGCAACCATTACGAATGATATTGCACAGCCCCAGCCAGTCAGGGCGATTGGCTAAATGGGCCATAGAGCTCAGTGAATATGACATCAAATACAGACCTCGAGCAGCAGCAAAGGCTCAGGTCCTTGCCGATTTTATCATTGAGCTAGCATCCGAGCAATTAGACTCATAAATGGAGCCTCCAAAGTGGAGCATGTATGTCGACGGAGCCTCATCAAAACAAGGCTCCGGTGTCGGACTAAGGCTGACCACCTCAGCTGGAGAAACCATTGAGCAGTCCTACATGCTCGGATTCAGCGCCTCAAACAACGAGGCTGAATATGAAGCACTAATCGCAGGGCTAAAACTCGCCCTAAGCCTCGGAATTCGAGAGCTAAACGCTTATAGTGATTCACAGCTAGTAGCCAGCCAGTTCCACGGAGAATACGAAACGAGGGACGAAAGAATGGGGGCATGTCTCGAAGTCGTCCAGAACCTCACTAGGCAGTTCGACAAGTTCGAGCTAACAAGGATCCCACGAGGAGAAAACTCCTCAGCAGATGCGTTGGCTGCTTTAGCTTCCACATCAGATCCCCTCGTAAAACGAATCATACCCGTAGAGGGAATCGAAAAACCAAGCATCGACATAGCTACTAAAGCTGAGATAGACAGCAAGCCAAAAGAGCAAAACGAAGGTACCTGTCCTGAAACGGTAGCTACCCAAGTTCTCACAACATTCTGGTTCCCAAAAGCCAAAATACGTAGCCTTAAAAAACATACTTCCGGGAACACGATCCAAAACATGGTGAACGACGACAAAAATGAAGGTATTCCCCGGAATTCAAACTCCCAGGAGCTAAATCCTATGAATACCTCCGGGGGAACCATTCAGACCTCGGACCCAATCGTCTGCAGAGTCAAAACTAGAAGTCGCTCAGCTCTCAATAATTCATCTCAAGGCACCGTCCGGACCCCGGAGATTAACGAGGAAAATGGAGACATTCCTTAGAATTCAGACTCCTCGGAGCCTAATCCTACGAATATCCCCGGGGGCACCACGACACCAGGTCCCGAACAGGAACCTCCCTCGTCTCTTCATAACAAAGTTTTAGGAAGAGAAGACTGGAGAACACCAATCATGCAATATATCCTGGAGGGAAAGACTCCACCCAATAAATGGGAGGCTCAAAAACTCAAAGCATTAAGCGCAAGATACTGCATAATCAATTCTGCCCTCCATAAACGAAGCATTTCCGGACCTTACCTAAAATGTGTTCATGGCCTCGTTGCTATGAAACTCATGAAGGAAATGCACGACGGTTCCTGTGGAAACCACTCCGGTGGCAGAGCTCTAGCTATTTGAATCAAAAGACAAGGCTATTTCTGGCCTACCATTATCGCAGACTGTGAGGTCTACTCTTCCTCATGTGATAAATGCCAGAGGCACGCACCGATTATACACCAACCTGCGGAGAAGCTATCCAACATATCCGCCCCTTACCCATTTATGAGGTGGTCCATGGACATCGTAGGACCACTAGTAGCGTCAGGAAGTGGAAAGAAGAAGCTACGCTTCCTATAGTCCTAACAGATTACTTCACGAAATGGATAGAGGCTGAAGCTTTCCAACAGATAACTAGATTCGAAGTCGAAGGATTTGTGTGGAAAGACATTGTCTGCCGCCATGGCGTCCCGTATGAGATCGTAACCGACAGCGGAGGACAGTTCATTTCTCGCGACTTCAAAGCATTTTGCGACAAGTGGAATATCCGCCTTACCTTCTCAACACCTCGACGACCTCAAGGTAACGGTCAGGCGGAGGCTGCTAATAAGTCAATATTAGCAAACCTCAAGAAACGCCTCGGAACCCAGAAGGAACTCTGGTCATAGAAGTTACCTGAGGTACTTTGGGCATGTCGAACCACTCCACGAAAGGCGACAGAGGAAACCCCTTTCTCCCTAGCCTACGGGATGGAAGCTGTCGTCCCAGCCGAAACCATTGCTGGTAGCCTCCGCCGGGACCTCTGTACGTCCGATCCTATAGCTAATGACCAGCTCCTGACGGACAGCCTTGATCTAATCGAGGAAAGACGGGACCGAGCTCTGATTCGCATTCAAAACTACCAGCAAGCAATGGCACGACAGTACAACTCCAAAGTCAAGCCCCGACAGTTCGCTGTAGGTGACCTAGTACTTAGGAAAGTTTTCGAAGGAACCAAAGAACCAGACGCTGGGAAGTTAGGAACCAACTGGGAGGGTCCCAATCGGATCATCCATGTGGTACGACCTGGCGTTTACAAGCTCCAAAAGGTGCGAATCGGGGTACCTGAAATCAGATCGTGGAACGCCACAAATCTTAAGAGATACTATCATTAGGTACCTAAAATTCTCGAACTACGTTAGGCTTGATCCCTTGACTGGGTACGTAGGCAACTCCGTCATGAGTGCAGCCCCAACCTCATTTCAACACTCTGTTCACCATGACCAAAGGGGGCATATGTCTGATTAAAATCACATAGCCCAAGCAGCAATTGTATGATTACTATGATTCCATGTATTCTATTATCAATAAAGCAATTATCTTCGATACCTCGACTTTTTAACAATTCGGGTCCCCAAGAACCTGAACCTAAAATCTTCAGATCAACCCAGGTCACTAAGAACCTGGACCTAAGGTCTTAAAACCCTTAATGCTCTCGAAGGTCTTAAAATCCTGCAAACAAAATCAGATCTCCACAGATCTGAACCCAAGGTCTTAAAATCCTTCAAACAAATTCAGGTTCCACAAAGTCGGGACCTAAGCTCATCAAAGACTCCAAACGAACTCAGGATCCCGGAATCCTGAACCTAAGGTCCTAAAATCCTTAACAAAACCTAAGGTCTTAAAATCCTTAACAATACCTAAGGTCTTAAAAATCTTTAAGAAAAACTAAGGTCTTAAAATCCTTAACAAAAACAAGGTCTTAAAAATCCTTAACAAAAACTAAAGTCTTAAAATCCTTAACAAAAACTAAGGTCTTAAAAATCCTTAACAAAACTAAGGTTTTAAAATCCTTAACAGAGTCGAAGGTCCCTAAATCCTTCGAAGAAATTCGAAATTCAATAAAACAATTCGTTTCCTCACGAAGTCAGATCAGAAAAGATCTCACAAGCCTTCGAAATAATTCAGGTTCCTAAAAACCTCGAGCTAAGCAAAAACCCGATCATGATCAAATATCATATTTGGCGACTAAAGCAAAAGACAAATTTTAAAACAACCGATTTTAAAATTCAACAAGGGTTTAAAAGCCTCCCCATGCTAACGAAGGTTCAAGACATAAACAGATAAAGGTTTAAAAAGCCTTCTCAGGCTATAAGTCTTAAAAACAAAAGAGATAGAAGCCCATTGGGCAAAAGTCTTAAAACATAAAGAGCATCAGCTCTTAACCTTCCTCGGTTCCATGACCAGCTTCAGCATCCTTATCCTCCTCGATAGGATCACCCTCCTTGGCAAGAACCTCCACTTCAGCTTCCTGGTCGACACCTCCCGGGGTTGCTTCAACTGGGGCTAGATCAGGAGATACCGAACCCAAGTTAGAACCATATTCTCCGGAAAATGCCGGATTAAACATATTGATCTCGAAAGTACCTGAGCTCTCGGAGAATTGAGGAATGGGGAGCTTGCTGACTGAGAAATCAGAAACTTGGGCTTTCTCACACGCAGCAGCAGCTTCCGGAATCAAAGCCATCAAACGATCATACTCCTCTTCGGCATTCTCAATCTCTTTGGACAATAGATCCTTCAGAAGTTCGGTGTTTCCCTGAAGTTCCTGAGCATAGATCAGGGCATCGGTTTCGTCCTTCTTGTTGACAAACTTCTCTTTCACAGAGGTCAGGATCTTGTTGTAAGCATCAGCTACCTCCTTTTTACCTCTCCTAACAGCTAGCTTAACCTCAGCTTCTTTGTTCCTTTGGCTGACCTCAGATGAGACGATCATCTCTTGAACCTGATACTCAGCTATCCTGCGAGCAGCCTCCAACTCATTGATCTTCCTGTTCTTCACCTGAATGTCGATAACCTGACTTTCGATCTTCCCCTGCTGGGTATCAGCCTTCAGACCGAGCCTCCCGACCTCAGCTTCAAGTTCAGAGACCTGAGCACGAGCCAGGTCGAGCTCCATCTTGGTGGTCTTGGATAACTCAATAGCTTGAGCTAAATCTCCAGCACTAGGAGCACCACGCATGGTCTCCTCGAACCTCAGCTGAGCTCTGTTGATGGCTCCAGCTAGCTAAAAAAAAAAAAAACTAAAGTTCAAAAAGTATCAACTTTAAAAAAAAAGAAAACCAAGAAAAGCCAAAATTACGAACCTGACCCAGGTGATGAGCTATATCAACGTATTCCTCCTTGTTGGTCAAACCATTGATTGAAGGCATGGAGCATCCTACCATCTTCATATGCCTCATAATGGTTGCCAAACCCCAAGGATCATCTAAGATTGATCCCGACTTAGAATGGGTAAGGTTCCATCCAACGGTCCCTCCCCGCGAAGACGAGGAGGAGGACCTGGTAGGCATATCTCCCAAATCAGTCCGAGACCTCTTGTTTCTCGGAGGCTCGATCTCGAGGGGATCTCTAGCAGCTTGAGGGTTAACTTCAACCGGCGGGACCTCGGGACGAGGAGCAACATCTTGAACTCTGGTCTCGACCAGGTTAACATCCCTAACAGGAACGGAGGATCCATCATCAAGGACCTCTTTCAGCGAGCTAAGGAAGGCTCCTCCTTGAGTCTTGTCGCTGCCTCGCGAAGCACCGGCAGCTGCAGCAGGTTCGCTCCTGGTACGGAAAGAAGGCCTCATGTTGGGAGCTTGAGTCTTTTCGGTTTCAGAAGTGCTAGCTCCAGTCGAAATCTCTACCACGAAAGGACCTTCGGAAACTAAAAAAAGGAAAGCTTTTTAGCTATCTCCAGAAGCAAATTTAGATATGAAAACAGATAAGCAAAATCCGAAAACTACCTTCTAAATCTTTAGCTGGAATTGGGTCGAGGAACCTGGCGTTGTATCGCTCCGGGAACCTAGCTGATCCGATGCGAGAAATAGTAAAAGACGTCCAAGTATTGGCACTTTGATGTAGCTTCCGAAAAAGAGCTCTAGACAGCTTATCAGTAAGCTTAGGAGGATCCTCGATATCTGCATATGAAATCAAGGGTTCAGCAAACAACAATAATCTGAAATAAGCAAGGCACGTTCCTAAAAGTCCTAACCAGATATATCGGACCAAATAACCGAGAGAGCACGGCCCACTGGAACTGTCGAGGGGTCAATCTTGACGTAAAAATATTTTTTCCTCCAATCATCATCACTACCGGAGGACTTAAAAAGACCGAGCCTAGGACGACAAGGAAGGTAGTAGGTACCGCTGCCACCATCCTTACTAGAGCTCTCCTTGATCGTATAAAGGCTCATCAGTTCGGTCAGCCCAACAGCGACCCCCTCCTCCTTAGCCCTGGTGATGAAACCATTTATCACCCGGATAACCGAGGGACAAAGCTGAGAGAGGGACAGTTGATAATGGGCGGTTTCAGGGGTTTCATCGGAGGAACAAACCCTGGCCAACTCCTTCTGTCCGTGGGCTTGAACCATGAGGTTAACGACCTCTTGGCTCTTCAATAAAGAAGGCGAGTGAGGTCCCAAAGAGGTGCTCCCGCCAGAATCATCCTTCTTCTTCACCCGCTTAGAGACCCTCCCCGCAATTGAGTCTCCAGCTTCCTTCTTATCTCTTTTCATTTTCTCACTGATCTCCTGTTTAACCTTCATTAAACGTTTGTCGGAGGGAGAGATTCCGGTCTCGCCGGAACCTTCTTTCGGAGGATCCATTAAAAAGAAGGGTAAGGAAAATCGAAAGGGTTGTAAGGGGAAAGGGTGGAACAAGCTAATTAGATCTCTTAGGAACTAAGGATTCTAAGAAAATTGCAGAGGATCAATGGTGAAATCAAAGGATGAAAGTAAAAAAAAAAAAAAAGCAAACGTAGTAAAATAAAGGAGTGGAGGAGAAGTTACCTTGAAAACCGAGTGGAGGCGTGGAGAATATTGACAGTGGCAGTTAATGCTAGCCACTTTATATCTCATCATGTCTCGAGAATCGAAGCAAATATTTCAAAAACTTCTTTCATCCGAGCCGTTGATTTCATCAAAAGAAATCTCAACCGTCAATTCAAGCAAATAATATCTTCGATGAATATAGCTAGTAATCATTATCTCAACAGAAAAGATTGAGGTTCAGCGGCTAGGTTAAGCTTCCGAGTAAGAAGTCTTATCTCGAAAGCTGGGGGCAACTGTTGGGCCCAAATATGGCCCGTTAGCTGACGATAGAACCAAAACAAGTATTGGGCCGTGACAAAGCCCAACGCGTATCGGCGACCTTAGCTAAGGAGAAATACGAAGCCGGAGGCTGGAAGCTAAGGGCAATCTTCGAAGAGGTCACGGTGAAGAGGAAGCTCACATCCTAACAGAAGGAGCGAAGGACCCGGTCAAAGGGAAGCTGTTGCGGATTCCTCAACAAACAGAGAAGATCTCGGAGATCAGTTGGAGATAATCAAGAGAAGTCCAAGGCTATTTAAAGAGAAGGTCGAGGACTAAAGAGGGGGATCCAGAATCAACCCATATTCAACCCATATTCGAGACGACACTCTGAAAACATTCTTATCTTTGTAACATTCTCATTGTCTTGGTAATCATCGAATATCATCTTTTGTAATCACTTTTTTATCAAAATCATCAATACAAATCGAAGTTCATTCAGCAAGTTATTACGGGATTCAGCCCACGTTATCTTTCCCTAACCTATTCCTAAACTTTAACCTGACCTAAAATCAGGAGGTGAGTTTAATCCCTCACACCTGTCACCTATATTCACTAGCTAAGATTGTTTGAAGGAACCAAAGCTGACCTCCAACACTAATACTGACTTATTTGCTTGTCTTGGGGCTTGGAAATCACTGGATCGGAATCCTCCTACAAGTCTGGAAGGTAAAAAGTCTGTGTGTTTCTGGTTCCCTTCCTTCTCTCTCTTCAGCGTCTCGAGATCTAAGTTTATGTTATAAAAGATTGAAATGATTTCTTGAGAGGCAGAGGGGTAGGAGTGTCTCCTGCGACCCCAGTATTCTAAATCTCAAGGATGATCACACATTGTGGAAACGAGAGATAGGTTGAGCACCGAACCCCATTATTCGCTACACTTTGCCAAAAATGTATGAGTTACAATGCAAATGTCAATGAGATGGACTAGATGACCTATGTGGCATCGAAACCTGTTGAAATTGAAACTAATAAGAGATTCAGAGAAGAGAGAAGAGGGGAGAAAGAGACCAGAGAAGACTACATGTGTGTTCAGATACTTGTTTGAGTTGAATCCATGTGTCCTTTGATCGATACTCCCAAGGTAAAGCCTGCACTTTTATTTTATGTTAAGAAATGAGGTTAGTAGAGAGGAATGTCAGATGAGATTTGCTAAGTTGTTGACTAGATGAGTTTGGTTGCTAAGCTAGGATAAGGCATATTGAACTTCTGTGATTAGGATGTTTAGACATGAATTGCAAACCCATAGAGTGATGACTTCAATATTTTGAATATTTGAATTCCTGCTGTTTTCAAACCTTTTCCAAAGACTACTGTTTTTGCTTGAGGACAAGCAAAGGAGTAAGTCTGGGGGAGTTGATATACCACGGATTTTACCCGTTTTTAACCATGGTATACTAGTATTTTATTATATATTTAATCTGTTTTCTAACCTGTTAGGTATGTTTTCAGGTTCAGGAGCATTTTGTGAGAAAGTGATGTTTTTGAAGCATTTTGGAGTGCAAGAGATGATACACCCGAGTTGACCATTCAAGACTAAGTCAGAAGTCAACATTGCGATTATAATCGATCGATACTCATCATGAGTTGTCGATCGATGTAGCTGAGAAGATCCGCGTACTAAAAGATTATAATCGATCGATACACATCCATTGTTGTCGATCGATATCGAAGACGAAATGGTTTAGCCGACTACTTCACCAAGACTTCACCAAATTACGAGATTGCCCCTGACGAGTTTTTAACCTAATGGAAATGCTTAAATATTCTTGCTAAGTGTTTTTTGACGGCAACCTTCAAAAGAAGCAAGCTTTTGACAACCCTCAAGAGAAAAGCAGAGAGTGTGAGAGAGAGACTAGAGTTTTATTTGTTTTGAGAGATTGGAGAGATTTCTCATCTCCTTTTGTATTTCTACTTTATTCTATCTATGCAATTCTTTCATCTATCTATTGTTACGAATTACTTAGCTATGTCTGAGTAGTCTACTTGTTAGATCTAGGGTTCAAATAGGTTTGTGGGATTATCCCCAAACTATAATTGCTAAGTTGTGGTACTCAACAAATGGATTGCACCCTATGCTTGTTTTAGATTAGCTAACTAGAACATAGATCACTAGGATCTTTGATAATCTTGAATTATCCATTTGAACTTGCTTGTCTCCCGTTGAGAAGAGCGACAGCTCCTCCTTGAGACCTTGTGTTCATATTCGGCTCGCGCCAAGGCAGATCTAGAAGCCGTCGATCGATATCCCGACAGGTGAATCGATCGGCCCTACGAAAGGTGTATTGCTCGATATCTCAAAAGGATATCGACCGACTCTTTTTCTGCGCCAACATTACGACAGTTGAGGCCAGAGATCTAGATTATTTAACCAGTGATACTTCACTTGAGTTAAGCGGCTGAGATCTATAGTATCATGCAAGCAACTTGTTAAAGCATTTATAGAGATTATAATCTCCATTCCTGAATAGAAACCCTATGTCTAGCACTCTTTATCACATTTAAACAACCTATCATATTGTTAGTTAGAGCAACTACCTTGCTCATTTTAGGAATTGTTACTTTTATTTCCATCATATAAACCAACCTTGCCTAGGATTGATTAGTAGATTTTATTTAATTGGTTCCCTAGCTCCTCGTGATTCGATCCCTAAGTACTACATTTAAACAACCTATCATATTGTTAGTTAGAGTAAGCTCTACTGGGTAATTTGAGCACTATCAATATCGATCGACGGCTTCTAGATATGTCTAGGCGCGAGCCGATAATGAACACTAGGTCTCAAGGAGGGCGGTTAGCTTTTCTCCAAGGAGACAACTAGTTCAAACAGATAATTCAAGATATCAAGGATCCTAGTGATCTATGCTCTAGTTAGCTACTCTAGAACAAGCATAGGGTGCAATCTATTTGATGAATATCACAACTTAGCAATTATAATTTGGGGCTAATCCCACAAACCTATTTAAACCCTAGATCTAACAAGTAGACTACTCAGACATAGCTAAGCAATTCATAACACAAGATAGGTAAAAGAATTGCATTAGATAGGGAATAGAAAACAAATGGAGTTCAATCACAAATCTCTCAATGATCTCTCCAATCTCTCAAAACATATAAAACTCTAGATTTCTCTCACACTCTCTGCTTACTTCTGCCTTCAAAAGCTTTTCAAGACTTAAGACTTGTTGCCGTCAAAAACATTTAGCAGGAATATTTAAGCATTTCCATTAGGTTAAAAACTCGTCAGGGGCAATCTCGTAATTTGGTGAAGTCTTGGTGATGTAGTCGGCTAAACCATTTCGTCCTCGATATCGATCGACAACACTAGATGTGTATTAATCGATTATAATCTTCAAGTACGCGGATCTTCTCAGCTACATCGATCGATAACTCTGGATGAGTATCGATCGATTCTTATCACAGTGTTGACTTCCGACTTGGTCTTGAATGGTCAACTCGGATGTATTATCTCTTGTATTCCAAAATTCTCCAAAAGCATCACTTTATCATGAAACGCTCCTGAACCTGAAAATATACCTAACAAGCTAGAAAACACATTAGTTATATAATAAAATACTACTATACCATGGTAGAAAATGGGTGAAATCCATGGTATATCAATTTGAACCCTGGGGTTCTTGAGCCCTAGAACCCGAAAGTTCTTAAGGCCTTGAACCCTGAGGTCCCTTACCTAGGCCTGAAGGCCGTTTTATTGAACCCGAAAGTTTGCTCATTGAACCCTGAGGTTTCTGAGTGTTGGGGTTTAATCTTTAGATCTGGGGACCGTGATTAAACCCGATGAATACCTCGAACCCGGAGGTTGATGCTTTTGAACCCTTAGGTTCTTGGCAACCCGAAGGTTGGTATTTGGATTCAAAGATCCTTGAACCCTGAGGTTCTTTATTAGATCTGAAGATCAGTTAGGCCCAAAGGTCCTTGATCGACCCTTTGGTGATCTTGAATCCGGAGATTCCTTACAGACCTGGAAGTTGTATTGAAGCATGAGGCTCTTTTATAGACCATGAGGCCTTACTGAACTCGGAGGTTGTTATGTAGACCTTGAGGCTGTTCTGAACCCGGAGGTTCGTCATAGACACTGAAGGCCGTATGCGTTATGGGAGGTTTGTGATCGTTATGGGAGGCTGTTCTGAACAACTACTGATCTGTTTATTGAGAAACCGCACTCTGCCACCCGGAGGTATAGGTCACTCTCGTGAGTCTCAATGCTGCACTCTACCTTTCTGCAGAAAAGGTCACGCTCAGACTTACTGTGGTCTGGCGTGGGCCTACCCCGCGGAGCGACTTCACACCAGACACACTACTTTCCACGTCTGGATAAGTATTAAATTTTAGTGTTAACCGGTATTTTCGCACATTTGCTCCCTGCATATCAGCCGTCAGCATCTGATTACAGTACTTTGCAGTGTACGTCATGCCTCCTGCGTGTATTTAGCTCGTAGCGTCTGTAACGCAGGGTTTGGGTAGCACTAGTATGGTGGTCCCCATGTAACTTTTGGACTTATAGCCTTTACGCAGGGCCCGAGGTGCAGACAATGTAATAGGGTTGATCAGACCTGTTCCTTATATGTCGTACACTCATGTGAGTAATCTCACTAGTATATAGGGTTTGCTAAGATCTAAGGTCCCTTAGGGCATGACCTAGCTAGTATGCCCCTTTAAGTACATTGGAGTTCCTGTAACCCCTTTAGCCGTAACTAATAATGTATTTTATAATCTTAGTCCGGAGACGTTATCGCATACATAGGAGTAGGAAACCAGTGTACTTAAATATATCATCATAATAGTAGTACTATATAAAGCTTGATCCGGGGACCTTACTTTAGAAGTGATAGAATTTGAGGTGCAAGGCGTTCCAGCAGTTGGGTTTGGACCTTACCGTCGCTGTCTTCCAGCTTATAGGCTCATGCCCCTTACACCTCATTGGACCCTCCCATCCAGGAGTGAGTTTTCCGGCTGATTTGTCCCTTGTGTGGTCAAAGACTCGCCTTAGGACCCAATCCCCTTTCTGGAAGGTTCAGGATCTGACCTTCTTATTATAGCTCTTGGCTACTTTCAGCTGGTAGGACACATTTCTAAGGCGGGCCGCCTCTCTCTTTTCATCGAGTAGGTCTAGACTCAGGGACATTAGCTCATTGTTCTCCTCTTGGGAGAGGAATTCAGAGATTGTGGTCCTTACGTGCACCTCCGTGGGTATTACCGCTTCAGCACCATAAACAAGCGAGAAGGGAGTCTCTTGGGTGGCCGTCTTCGGAGTGGTCTGATAGGCCCAGAGTACTCCATGTAGCTCTTCTGCCCATCGCCCATGGGCGTCTTCTAGGCGCTTCTTGAGCATATTCACCACTGTCTTGTTAGTGGATTCGGCTTGACCGTTCGATTGGGGATGTCGTGGTGCTGAATAGGAAAGCTTGATGTTTCAGTCCTTGCAGAACTTTCGGAAGTTGTAGCTCGTGAACTGGGGTCCGTTGTCTGTGACGATCTCATGGGGGGTTCCGAAGCATGTAATCACGTTGGTCCATAGGAATTTCCTGATCTGGAGATCCGTTATCTTGGCTAGTGCTTCAGCTTCTACCCACTTTGTGAAGTAAACAGTCACGACTAGGAGGAAGATCTTTTGCCCTGGTGCCATGGGGAATTTCCCCACAATGACCATGCCCCACTTTCGGAAGGGCCAAGGAGAGCTTAGAGATTTGAGGTTCTCTGGTGGAAGATTGGAGACTGGCGCGTGCTTCTGGCATTGGCCAGTAGTATCCAGCCCTTCTGGCTCTGAGTACCAAGCTCCGACCACTGGAATGGGAACCACACTCTCCCTCGTGAAGTTCTTCTAGTATCCTGGCGGCTTCTCTAGGGGTAAGACATCGTAGATAGGGTCCTGAAAAGGATCTTCGGTATAGTTTCCCTTCGGAAAAGCAGTACCTGGCAGCTTGGCGCCTTATCTTCCGACTTTCGTCTCAGTCTTCAGGCAAGGTGTCGTACCTCAGATAGCTAATGATGGGAGTCATCCAGGTCTCTCCTTCGTCTACTACGGATACTGCTTCAGGCTCCGTCTCCTTTTCGGTCGCCGGCCATTGGAGTACAGGCAGTGGGATGCTCATATGATTCATGGTTTCTAGGGCGGAACCTAGATTAGCTAGAACATCGGCTTGGGAGTTGTGCTCCCTTGGGATCTAGGTGAGCTTATAGTGCCGGAACCTGTCGAGTAGTCGCTTAACCATGGATAAGTACCTGATCATACTCGGATCTTTCGCCAGGTAATCTCCTTGGACTTGGCTTATGATCAATTGTGAGTCGCTGAAGACCTGGATATCTTCTACTCCCATCTGTTTGGCAAGTGTCAGCCCTTTTATTAGAGCTTCGTACTCAGCCTCGTTATTCGTTGCTTTGAAGTTGCATCGTACGGCCCTTGAGATTGATTCCCCCGTAGGGGAAGTTAGGACTAGTCTCACGCCTGCACCCCTTACGTTACTAGACCCATCAACGTACAGTGTCCATTCGCCTTTCTCTCCTTCGCTATCACGAAGCTTTACCTCTTGCTCCAGGGCTGGAAGCATGGCAGGGGAGAATTCGGCAACGAAATCTGCCAGGACTTGCGATTTGATAGCCGTTGCAGGTCGGAAGATTACATCGTATTCTCCCAGTTCTACGGCCCATTTTGCTAGTCGTCCGGACACTTTCGGCTTGTGAAGGACTGCCTTGATGGGAAAGGAGGTGACCACCACGATTTGATGAGCCTGGAAATAGGGGCATAGCTTTCAAGCCGCGTTAACCAAGGCAAGGGCCAGCTTCTCGAGGTGACTATGGCGGGTCTCCGCGTCTAGTAGAGACTTGCTCACGTAGTAGATAAAATGTTTTTCCTTCCTTCTTCCCTTACCAGGACCGCGCTGACTGCATGCTCTGATACCGCCAGATAGAGCAATAGGACTTCTCCTTCCAAGGGTTTTTAGAGGAGAGGAGGAGTAGTGAGGTAGGCCTTGAGATCAGATAGGACTTGCTCACATTTATCTGTCAATTGGAAGTCCTTGGGGTCCTTCAAGGTTTCGAAGGAGGCATGCGACTTGTCGGACAGCCTGGAGATGAACCTGCTCAGGGCGGCCATCCTTCATGTCAGTCTTTGCACCTCCTTGACGTTGCGAGGGGAAGGTATCACCTGGACTGCTCTCACCTGCTCTTGGTTTTCTTCAATGCCCCTGTGGGTGACTATATACCCCGGGAACTTCCCAGAGCTTACCCAGAATGAGCACTTTGAAGGGTTCAGCTTCATGTTGTACCTCCTGAGAGTGGTGAAGGCTGGTTGAAGGTGTGAGATATGGTCCTCAGCGTCTAGGGATTTTACCAGCATATCATCAATATAGACCTCCATGGTCTGTCCTATCTGATCGGCGAACATTATGTTGACAAGCCTCTGATAGGTCGAACCTGCGTTCTTCAATCCGAAAGGCATGACCTTGTAAAAGTAGATGCCTCTTGAGGTCATGAACGAGGTCTTCTCTTGATCGTCAGGATGCATTAGGATCTGGTTATATCCGGAGAATGCATCCATGAAACTCATCAGCTGATGACCAGCAGTTGCATCGACTAGCTTGTCGATGTGAGGCAAGGGGAAGGGATCTTTAGGACAGGATTTATTAAGGTCCGTGAAGTCGAATACAGACTCTCCACTTTCCATTCTTCTTCCTAATGACCACTAATTAGCTAGCCATTCCGGGTATTGTACCTCTCGTATGAATCCGGCATCCAGTAGGTTCTTGACCTCTTCGTTGATTATCTCGTCCCTTTCAGGGGCGAACTTCCTCCTCTTCTGTCTGACAGGAAGGTGCATCTGATCCACTTTGAGTTGATGCATGATGACGTCGGGATCAATTTCAGGCATGTCCTCATGGGACCAGGTGAAGCAGTCGGAGTTGGATCTCAAGAAGTCGACAAATCTCCTTCTTAGTCCTTCTGGAAGCTTGGAGCCTATCCTTAAATTTCGACCCAAGTTCCCTTCTATGAGTGGAACCTGATCCATTTCTTCCACTTCCGGCTCTTTGGTTTGCGGGGCCGAAAGCTTCTTCTGTAATTGCTATAAGACTTGGGTCTTTCCCTTTATGGTAGTCTGATAGCAGGACCTGGCATTTTCCTGATCTCCCTTAACCGCCTTAATGCTCAGGGAGTTGGAAACTTGACCAGCTGATGCAAAGTCGAAGGTACGGCTCCCATGTCGTGGATCCAAGGCCTTCCTAGTATCACACTATACGATGAAGGACAATCGACGACTAGAAATTTTGTGGCCTGGTTTATCCCCGCGGCATACACGGGGAGAAGAACTTCTCCTAAGATTTGCTTGACCTCTCCACTGAAGCCTACAAGGGGAGTCGCCTTTCTAGTTAGGGCTGTAGGTTCCAACCCTAAGTCGGCGAAGGCCGAATGGAAGATAATGTTGCTGGAGATCCCATTGTGTACTAGTATTCGCTTGACCAAGCAGTTTGCTATGGTAAGTGAAATGACAAGAGCGTCGTGGTGAGGAGCAAGAACCTTCTCCTGCTCCCTTGCAGTGAAACTGATCTCATCTTTTTCGAGGAGAGGCGCTTAGGACCCTCGGCCTCTTGGTCGTTCCTGGCGCTGCAAGTACTTCTCTTGGCAGCGGCATTACTGATTCCGCTTACCTCCGATCCGCCTGAGATGACATGGATCACCCGATCTTCCTGTGGTGGCAATGCGGGAGCTGCTTCGGTAGGAAGACCGGGACCTTCCTTATTTAGAAGGTTCTTGGCCTTATCTGAGAGGAACTCCCTTAGGTATCCTTTCTTGAGAAGCTCGGCGACTTCCATCTTCAAGACTATACAATCTTTCGTAGTGTGACCATGATCACTATGGAACTCGCACCACCGTTTGGGGTTTCGATTAGCCTCTGCGGCCTTCATCTTAGGAGGCCACTTGACTTGGGACCCATTTGACGTAGGACACCGATCAGTTCCATTTTTGATATCGCAAGATGAGAGATGTCGGGCCAAGTGGACACCATCATTCCCTCGGATCTGGGCAAAGGTCGATGTTGGTACCTGCCCCTGCTCGGGTTACTAGTCTCCCTAGCGGTCTTGGGATGAGAGGGCTCGTCACGATCATTCCTAGTTAGCTTTGAGGACTTCTGATCGTACTTCGGACATGCTTTGGCCCTACTAGCAACATCTTCTTCCACCTTACTTGAGCCCAAGCACGAGACAACACATCCTCCATAGTCCTACATTTGTATTTGATCAGCTCCTTGTAGAGATCTCCTTCTGGAAGTAGTCTCCGCTTGAAGGCTGAGATAGCCGTATCAGCGTTGCACTCGGGGATAGCCACCTTCTCTTGATTGAAGCGTGCTATGTAGGAACGAAGGGGTTCGTTCCTATGCTGGAGGACTTCATAGAGGTCGTCTGAGTTTTTCTCTAAGTCACGACTACTAGCGAATTGCTACACAAACTTATCACTCAGGGCTGCAAAGGACTTGATGGACTTGGTGGGAAGATTGATATATAATTGGAGAGTGATATACCATGGATTTCACCCATTTTCTACCATGGTATACTAGTATTTTATTATATAACTAATGTGTTTTTAGTCTGTTAGGTATGTTTTCAGGTTCAGGAGCGTTTCATGATAAAGTGATGTTTTTGGAGCATTTTGGAGTACAAGAGATAATACACCCGAGTTGACCATTCAAGACCAAGTCGGAAGTCAACATTGTGATAAGAATCGATCGATACTCATCCTGAGTTGTCGATCGATGTAGTTGAGAAGATCTGTGTACTATAAGATTTTAATCGATCGATACACAACTAGTGTTGTCGATCGATATCGAGGACGAAATGGTTTAGCCGACTACTTCACCAAGACTTCACCAAATTACGAGATTGCCTCTGACGAGTTTTTAACCTAATGGAAATGCTTAAATATTCCTGCTAAGTGTTTTTGACGACAACTTCGAGAGAAGCAAGCTTTACACGAGTCTTGAGAGGCAAAGCAGAGAGTGTGAGAGAGAGACTAGAGTTTTATATGTTTTGAGAGATTGGAGAGATTTGTGAACTCCATTTGTTTTCTACTCCTTATCTATGCAATTCTTTTATCCATCTATTATTATGAATTGCTTAGCCATGTTTGAGTAGTCTACTTGTTAGATCTAGGGTTTAAATAGGTTTATGGGATTAGCCCCAAATTATAATTGCTAAGTTGTGATATTCATCAAATAGATTGCACCCTAAGCTTGTTCTAGAGTAGCTAACTAGAGCATAGATCACTAGGATCTTTGATATCTTGAATTATCTGTTTGAACTAGTATCTCCTTGGAGAAGAGCTAACCGCCCTCCTTGAGATCTAGTGTTCATTATCGGCTCGCGCCTAGGCATATCTAGAAGCCGTCGATCGATATCTCGACAGCTGAATCGATCGCCGAGCGAAAGGTGTATCGCTCGATATCTCTAAAGGATATCGATCGACTCTTTTTCTGTGTCAACATACGACAGTTGAGGCCAGAGATATAGATTATTTAACCAGTGAGTTCTATGGTATCATGCAAGCAACTTGTTAGGCATTTATAGATATTATAATCTCCATTCCTGAATAAAATCCCTAAGTCTAGCACTCTTCATTATCATTTAAACAACCATCATATTGTTAGTTAGAGCAACTAACTTGCTCATTTTAGGAATTTGTTATTTACATTTCATCATTAAAACCAACTTCACCTAGGATTGATTAATTGATTAGATTTAATTGGTTCCTTAGCTCCTCGTGATTCGATCCCTAAGTACTACAGCTGAACCTTTTATTTGAGAGAGTAAGCTCTACAGGGTAATTTGAGCACTATCAGAGAGCAGGGCCAGTCAAGGTCGACCCGAATCCCTTGCACATGGTGGCTTCCCGTGCATCCCGGGGGATTGCTACGGCTAGCATGCGTTACTTGTACTGAGCAATGTGATTATCAGGATCTCCTGTACCTTCGTACATCTTTATGCTTGGGAAAGAGAATTTACGTGGCATCTCCACTGAAGCAATCTCTTCCGCAAAAGGAGTATCGGAGTAGGACCCCTGATTACTCCTCCGAATAGGGGCAGCTACCCATGGGAGCCTTTTACCATAGATTTAATGGTGCTGAACCTTTCGGAGACCACCCTTTCTAAGTAGGCGGCTAGAGCCGGGTCTGAGATCCCGGGATCATCGGGTGAGTACTCTTCGTCTTCCGTATCAGAATCGCTATCCACTTGTACTCAGGTCGCGTCGTTTGCGGCTTCTCGGCCCTCGGGTTCGTCGTTATTGGAAACGGGTCGATGAGGCGCCTCTTCACCGTCGCGTGGAGTATTGAGCGAAGCCATGGGTCGAACCCTAGTTCGGTACCGCTTTCGCTTGTTGCTGGTTTCACCGAGGACGTGGGTCTCTTGTCAGAGGACAAGATTCTCCGCTTATATGGCGTCTAGCTTCTCGGCGCTCTGCTGCAGTAGCTTAGAGTGTTCTCCAAGTTGGTCTTTTAGGGTTTGAACTTCTAGGAGAAGTTCATGACCTCCGGGTGTGGTCTTCCGAGCTTTGTGAAGATCGGTAACCTGACTTTGAAGGATCTCAAGCCGATTGAGGAGTTCGATCTCCCTCGGGGTCATCTCTGCTTGGTTAGTATCGCCCTCTAGTGTCATCGTCACGTAGTTGGATTACTCCCCTTCTTCTAGCGCCAAACTGTTAAGGTATTTTTTGTAGGGTCGTTTGAGTACTACGAAACACTAGAAGATTTGTATGAAAGCAAGAGAATTCGACTAGAAGAGATCTTTATTGAGTTATTGATCGGGACTACAACGTTTTGGTGGTGTATGAACCTTAGTTCTAGCCGCCTAACCCTAATCTCTTAGTCTAGAAATCGATCCCATATTCTAGGGTTTGGGCTCCCCTTTTATAGTTGTAGATGTCTGCTTCAAGTAATAGAACTCTTCCATAATCGGAAAAATGAAAGTTTCCCCTTAGGCGGAAAACTTCTATTTTGCTTCAAGGGTCGGTCCGATCAAGGGGGTCGGACCTATGGCAGGGGTCGGTCCCTGGTTTTCTTCTTGAGCAAGGGTCCGGAAGTCGAGGGCCTATCCGGAAGCTGAGAAAACTTATGTCTGGATATTTTTCCCCAACACAACCGGCTCGAGATCCTTCAAAATCAGGTTACTGATCTTCACAAAGCTCGGGAAACCACACCCGGAGGTCATGAACTTCTTCTAGAAGTTCAAACTCTAAAAGACTAACTTGGAGAATGATATCACTCAAATTACCCTAAGGAGTGAATTACTCTCATCAAAAGAGGTCAAGTTATAGTACTTAGGGATCGAATCCACAATGAGCTAAGGCACACACTAGATCTAATAGTTATGAGATTAAGCTAGGCTAATAGTAAATAGATTATAAAGCAGTAAATAAAATAGAGAATATATTAAATTGCAAGGGCGAACAAGGTAGTTGTTCTAATGTAACCAAGAGTTGTTGATGGAAGGATGGTTGCTAGATCTAGGGTTTCTATTCAGGTATTGGAGATTATAATATCTATAAATGCCTAACAAGTTGCTTGCATGATATTATAGATCTCAGCCGCTTAACTCAAGTGAAGTATCACTGGTCAAATAATCTAGATCTCTGGCCTCAACTGTCGTAATGTTGGCGCAGAAAAAGAGTCGATCGATATCCTTTTGAGATATCGATCGATACACCTTTCGCAGCGCCGATCGATTCACCTGTCGGGACATCGATCGACGGCTTCTAGATATGCCTAGGCGCGAGCCGATAATGAACACTAGGTCTCAAGGAGGAGCTGTCGCTCTTCTCAACGGGAGACAAGCTAGCTCATATGGATAATTCAAGATAATCAAAGATCCTAGTGATCTATGTTCTAGTTAGCTAATCTAGAACAAGCATAGAGTTCAATCCATTTGATGAATATCACAACTTAGCAAGTATAGTTTAGGGCTAATCCCACAAACCTATCTGAACCATAGATCTAACAGGTGGATCTATTCAGACATGATAGTTGTCACAGAAATCATAGATGAATAGATGAAAATGCAATAGATAATATAAAACAAAAATCAAAGGAGTTCCAGGAGGACTCTCAAGGAGTTTCTCCCTTCTCTCCTAAGAGAAACAATGAAAGCGTAAAGAGCGTCTAAAGCGTCTCAAGCGTAGCCGTCAACAATGGCTTAGAAATAATATAAATAGGGTTTCTGGTCGTCAAGGGTATTTTGGTAACTTTGTGGTGACTCCTGGGCTTCAGTCGGTCATGAAATATACTCGGCCCACATTCTGATGTCCCTGTCGATTGACATGCACTCTGTTGCATCAATCAACATACAATCCTCTTCTCGACAGCTTCCTCTCGCGAGGCAGACTGACCACTCTTCAGTAACACAGGCATAACTCCTTTCACCGGTGGCATTGGAAATCTAACTCAATGCTCTATCTTGTATCAAAAGATGGGATAAATCCAATGGTGGGAAGGTCTCCATCGAGAGCTAAACATCTGAAGCGTCTGTGCAGTTCTGCACTGCGATATACTCCAAAATACACCAAAATCACCATATATCTCCAAATCGTCCCTGAACCTGTAAATACTCTAAATAGACTCCAATACATAATAAATAGTATATAAAACAGTTATATACCATGGGTAAAAATGGGTAAAATCCATGGTATATCAGAGAACACTCTAAGCAGCTGCAGCAGAGCGCTGAGAAGCTAGACGCCATGGAAGCGGAGAATCTTGTCCTCCGACAAGAAAACCAGACCCTCAGTGAAACCAGTAACAAGCGAAAGCGGTTCCGAACTAAGGTTCGACCTATGGCTTCGCTCAACACTCCACGCGACGGTGAAAGAGCGTCTCACCGACCCGTCTCCACTAACGATGAGCCCGAGAGACGAGAAGCCGCTCACGATGCGACGCGAATACAGGTGGATAGCGATTCCGATGCGGAAGACGAAGAGTACTCACCATATGATCCCGCGATCTCAGACCCGGCTCTAGCCGCCTATCTAGAAAGAGTGGTTTCCGAAAGGTTTGGCACCATTCAATCTATGGTAGAAAGGCTCCCAGGGGTAGCTCCCCCTATTCGAAGGAGTAATCCAGGATCCTACTCCGGAACACCTTTCATAGAGGAGATTGCCTCGGTGGAGATGCCTCGCAAGTTCTCCTTCCCAAGCATAAAGATGTACGAAGGAACAGGAGATCCTGACAATCACATTGCTCAGTACAAGCAACGTATGCTAGCCGTGTTAGGGTATTTTTGTGTAGGATCGTTTTAGTACTATGGAACACTAGAGAGTTT
Source organism: Raphanus raphanistrum x Raphanus sativus (assembly GCA_019705995.1). Lineage (NCBI taxonomy): Eukaryota > Viridiplantae > Streptophyta > Magnoliopsida > Brassicales > Brassicaceae > Raphanus > Raphanus raphanistrum x Raphanus sativus. The sequence continues at coordinate 1,275,539 of JADEVD010000012.1, forward strand.
GTATGAAAGCAAGAGAAATCGTAAACTAGAAGATGTTATTGAGTGTTTTTTTCGGGACTACAATGTTTGGGTGTATAAACCCTAGTCTTTGTCGCCTAAACTCTAATCTTCTAGTCTAGAATAGTCGATCCCTTATTCTAGGGTTTGGGCTCCCCTTTTATTGTTATAGATGTCGGCTTCAAGTAATAGAACTCTTCCATAATCGGAAAAATTGAAGTTTCCCTTTAGGCGGAAAACTTCTATTTTGCTTCAAGGGTCGGTCCGATCAAAGGGGTCGGACCTAAGGCAGGGGTCGGTCCCTGGTTTCTTATTGAGCAAGGGTCCGGAAGTCGAGGGCCTATCTGGAAGCTGGAGAAAACTTATGTCTGGATATTTTTCCCCAACAATTTGCCCCTTATTCCTTGATTTGCTCGTGGAAATCAAGGGATAACTTGTGCTTCTTGAATCTTGGTAGTTTTCTCTTAGGATGGAGTATTCCTTGAGCACCTTGTCTCCTTGCAGTGGGTCAGGCCGGGACCTTGATGAGGATTGAGATAATTTATTGAGGCCTTGAGTTTCCCGACCCGATTACTAAAAGGTCCTTCCGATCGTCCATGATCGCTCTAATCTTCCCTCTTGGATCTCACTATCCTTTTGAAGACCGCGTCTTAACTCTAAGAGATCTGGGGAGCGGGGTTCTTTTGAATTTGAATTTCCCGAGCCCAGTCATGGGAATTCTGAGATCTCAGATCGGCGGATTTCCCGAGAAAAATATCCAACGGCTCTCTTTTCTTTTATATATATATACTATTGTCTTCGTGTAACGTCTTCACATCTTTTACCCTCGGATTTTGCCATTTCGCGTGCCAATCCCCGAAGCTTTTCAATAGCAGAAGTAAGCAAGTCGGAGAAGAGAACAAACTCCTCGTTGTCCAGATCCAGCAGTACACCGTCACGCCACGGTAAAGAAGTGCAGAATCCTCTGACCCCAGCTCCCTTATCGTTTGTTTCTTCGGGATCCCTGCAAGTTGGTCCCGTATCTACGGTTAGAGAGGATGAGCTCTGCGATTGGCGAAAAAAGTATTCGCTTCCCTCTTCCGTTGTCCTTCGCATTCCTGGATTATCGGAACATGCTTCCGGTGGTATACCCGAGGAGATTGCTATTTACGAAGCTTTCTTCGAATCTGGCTTCAGGTGTGACGTACCGTTGTTGATAGTGAGTCTCTGCAACTATTTCCATATCTCTCCGTCTCAGCTTAATCCTCTATCCTGGCGCATCTTTATAGCCATCCAAAACCTCGGAGATGAAGAGGGCCTGGCTTTTGGAGTTAATGAAATACTCTTCGCTTATAATCTGGCTCCGATTAATGGACATGAGGGGTGGTTTCACCTTCGTCCAAGATCTGGGCTTCCCATAGTTGAGGAGCTTTCCAAGACTGATCGTAAGGGATTGGCTTTTGTGAAGAAATGGCCGGAAAGATACGTTTTTATGACTCTCTCAAGATCTCATTACCGATGGAACTTCGTAGGTAGATGGTTTTTACGGACGCTCCTTTTATGAGTTCCGATAGCAGAACTTATAGGTGAGGTACAAATGGGATCTTATATTGTGAATCCGTAGCTTATGAAACTGGTTTTCCTGCACAGGTCCTTTCTCATTTGCATCATCTGAAGGACCGAATAGTGGAGGAGGGTTCGTCTATGAATCGAGATGAGGTTTCAGAACTATCCTTTCAGTTATCTGAGGAGAAGAGTAGGCGTATCGCAAAGGAACTGGAGCTGAGGGACCTTCAAGCGAAGATCCGGGCCATCGAAAGTTCAATAGAAATTGCTTCAGCTGAATCGCTTCAATTGAGCCGAGAGAAGCAAGAGTTGGAGGAGACTATCGTTGAACTACGAACGCAGGCAGAGACTTCCAAAAACATGACGACTTTGGCTGTGAACGGTGCGATGATCGTCGCCCGTTGGGAAGTAATAAGAGAGTGGCTCAAAGGGCAGGCCCAGAGATGGAACTTGCACAAGGAGTTTCCCAGTACAAAAACGGTGGTTTTGGCTGAGGCGGAATTCTAGGGTACCGAACCTCCTTCCTTTGAGGACTGCCAGCTATTCCTTCATCGAGGCGTGGCAGGTCTTGAAGGATATTTTAACTTTTTCTTGTAATAGCGGCCCCGTGTGGTATGTCCTTGCTAAGACAGTGTTTTTCGTATGCTTTTCTGGTCCCTTGAATTTCGATGGTTTTATTGCCGAATAATATTAATTATTTTTGTCTCCTTCTGTCGTGTCGTCTCTTGACCGGAAGGATTCGTAGGACATTTGAGCGCGGGTTACTTCGGAAAGAGCACAATTTCCTAGGCGGAATTATAGGATCTAGGAGTAGGATCCTGTTGCTGCACTGACAGCCCGGGGGCATAGTCCTTGTCGAGAAAACTTCGTATCTTTTGAGTGCAAGGAGGTACTGGTAGACGCATAGATTCGTGGGAAGGAATGGACCCTTGAAAGAATTGACCCCCTGTGAGGACCGGACCCTTGTAAGGTTTGACCCCTTGGAAGGATATCAGTGTCTATGACCTGGATCCTATTAATAAATTGACTGATTCCTAAAATGATTAGAATAGCGTTAGACCTTGTAATCTATTATTAAAAACCTGAGTTATAGTTTAGAAATGAAAGATCCTTGCTTAGAACCCTAGAGTTCTAGCTTGGTTTGAACCCTGGGGTTCTTGAGCCCTAGAACCCGGAAGTTCTTAAGCCCTTGAACCCTGAGGTCCTTTACCTAGGCCCGAAGGCCGTTTTATTGAACCCGAAGGTTTGCTCATTGAACCCTGAGGTTTCTGAATGTTGGGGTTTAATCCTTAGATCCAGGGATCGTGACTAAACCCGATGGATACCTCGAACCCGGAGGTTGATGCTTTTGAACCCTGAGGTTCTTGGCAAACCCGAAGTTGGTATTTGGATTCAAAGATCCTTCAACCCTGAAGTTCTTATCTTATCCGAAGATCAGTTAGGCCCGAAGGTCTTTGATCAACCTGATAGTGCTCAAATTACTCAGTAGATCTTACTCTCTCAAATAAGAGGTACAGTTGTAGTACTTAGGGATCGAATCACGAGGAGCTAGGGAACCAATTAAATAAAATTTACTAATCAATCCTAGGCAAGGTTGGTTTATATGATGGAAATAAAAGTAACAATTCCTAAAATGAGCAAGGTAGTTGCTCTAACTAACGATATGATGGGTTGTTTAAATGTGATAAAGAGTGCTAGACATAGGGTTTCTATTCAGGAATGGAGATTATAATCTCTATAAATGTTTTTGTTTGCATGATACTATAGATCTCAGCCGCTTAACTCAAGTGAAGTATCACTGGTTAAATAATCTAGATCTCTGGCCTCAACTGTCGTAATGTTGGCGCAGAAAAAGAGTCGATCGATATCATTTTGAGATATCGAGCGATACACCTTTCGCAGCGCCGATCGATTCACCTGTCGGGATATCGATCGAGAGCTTCTAGATCTGCCTAGGCGCGAGCCGAATATGAACACAAGGTCTCAAGGAGGAGCTGTCGCTCTTCTCAACGGGAGACAGGCAAGTTCAAATGGATAATTCAAGATAATCAAAGATCCTAGTGATCTATGTTCTAGTTAGCTAATCTAAAACAAGCATAGGGTGCAATCCACTTGATGAGTACCACAACTTAGCAATTATAGTTTGGGGCTAATTCCACAAACCTATTTGAACCCTAGATCTAACAAGTAGACTACTCAGACATAACTAAGCAATTCATAACAATAGATAGATGAAAGAATTGCATAGATAGAATAAAGTAGAAATACAAAAGGAGATGAAAAATCTCTCCAATCTCTCAAAACAAATAAAAACTCTAGTCTCTCTCTCACACTCTCTGCTTTTCTCTTGAGGGTTGTCAAAAGCTTGCTTCTTTCGAAGGTTGCCGTCAAAAAACACTTAGCAGGAATATTTAAGAATTTCCATTAGGTTAAAAACTCGTCAGAGGCAATCTCGTAATTTGGTGGTCCTGGTGAAGTAGTCGGCTAAACCATTTCGTCTTCGATATCGATCGACAACACAGGATGTGTATCGATCGATTATAATCTTCTAGTACGCGGATCTTCTCAGCTACATCGATCGACAACTCAGGATGAGTATCGATCGATTATAATCGCAATGTTGACTTCCGACTTGGTCTTGAATGGTCAACTCGGGTGTATCATCTCTTGCACTCCAAAATGCTCCAAAACATCACTTTCTCACAAAATGCTCCTGAACCTGAAAACATACCTAACAGGCTAGAAAACAGATTAAATATATAATAAAATACTAATATACCATGGTTAAAAACGGGTGAAATCCATGGTATATAACCTCCCCCAGACTTACTCTTTTGCTTGTCCTCAAGCAAAAACAGTAGTCTTTGGAAAAGGTTTGAAAACAGCAGTAACTCAAAGATTCAAAATATTGAAGTCATCACTCTATGGGTTTGCAATTCATGTCTAAACATCCTAATCATAGAAGTTCATTATGCTTTATCCTAGCTTAGCAACCAAACTCATCTAGTCAACAACTTAGCAAATATCATCTGACATTCCCCTCTACTAACCTCATTTCTTAACATAAAATAAAAGTGCAGGTTTTACCTTGGGAGTATCGATCAAAGGACACATGGATTCAACTCAAACAAGTATCTGAACACACATGTAGTCTTCTCTGATCCATTTCTCCCCTCATCTCTCTTCTCTGAATCTCTTATTAGTTTCAATTTCAACAGGTTTCGATGCCACATAGGTCATCTAGTCCATCTCATTGACATTTGCATTGTAACTCATACATTTTTGGCAAAGTGTAGCGAATAATGGGGTTGGTACTCAACCTATCCCTCGTTTCCACAATGTGTGATCATCCTTGAGATTTATAATACTGGGGTCGCAGGAGACACTCCTACCCCTCTGCCTCTCAAGAAATCATTTCTATCTTTTATAACATAAACTTAGATCTTGAGACGCTGAAGAGAAAGAAGGAAGGGAACCAGAAACACACAGACTTTTTACCTTCCAGACTTGTAGGAGGATTCCGATCCAGTGATTTCCAAGCCCCAAGACAAGCAATTAAGTCAGTATTAGTGTTGGAGGTCAGCTTTGGTTCCTTCAAACAATCTTAGCTAGTGAATAATGGTGACAGGTTGATCCATTTTAGCATCTTTATACTATTTGCAATCAGTAATCTAGAATGGTGCTAAAGAGTGGTCAGACAATCAAATATAAATCTATATCAATGTTCCTATTTAATACTTATGCGAAAAATAATTTTGAAAAACAATTTGAATAAAAATCAAAATAAAAAACACATATTAGTAAACTCCCCCCCCCCCCCCCCCAGACTTAAATTACACTGTCCCAGTGTAACACAGCCGGTGGTGAAGTAAATAAAATAAAGCATAATTAATAAATATAACAAGTTAGAATGAATAAACCTGATCGACAAGGTGTCGATCGATTCGTAGTGGTATATGTCGATCGTTAGTAATGGTCGTGTGGTGTCGAGCGATATGAATGGTAAATGTCGGTCGACGGAATCATCATTCTACTTTGGATCTAATAAAAGCTGCAAAATAAATCCGAAAAAAATAAAAGCAAAAATGAAAATAAATAAAATAAAGAAAAATAAAAGAAAACCTAATAGTGGGTTGCCTCCCACTCAACGCTTTGTTATAGTCATTTAGCTTGACTGTGGTAGGTGAGTGACTCATGGGGTGCAGAAACTGCTGATTGCCGGACATCAATCATCAATCTTGTGTCTCCTACTGTCGAACCATGTGGCGACGAAGCTTCTTGTGGCATCATCCGCTCGTAGTTGTTTCTTATCTATCTTGAGGACTGTATCTTGAAGTTTCCTCACAGAATTCTCAATGTATTCGATGTTGCCAACCTTCCTGTCGATGGTCTGGTAGGTATGTACGGACAATTCTTTCAGCTCACTCTGTAATGCATCGATCCTGTCAAGAATAAACTGATCTCGGTCTGTTAAAGACTCGGTGTCGATCGATGCTACGAGATGCGCATCGGTCATTTCGCTGAGGGGTCTGTCGGTCGACTCAGAATCTATTGTGTCGATCGATTGTGAGCACTGTCCTTGGTACTGCAGAGCACGTATATTGCCCTTCATATGGCGAGTAGTTCTTCATAGACTGTTAACTCGTTCGTTAACAGTGTAGTCAATGGTATCACAGGTCCCGTTAAGTCTCTTCTCCATAGCATCCATAGCCTCGTACAGCTTATGTTTAAGTTCATCAACTTCTGTTGTAGTGCATGCTCTCCTCGCTGGTGGTGGCTCGCTGTCGATCTATATTGGTCTAGGCCTGTCGATCGATGTTGCATTTCTGTCACGAAGACCAAGATGCTCTTGAACTATGCTCAAGTCTTGTTGTAGCTCGTTCAGCTGCTGTGACAGTGTGTCTTGGAATCGCAGGATAGGTGAACTGAAATTTTCATGCTTCTTCACGTATGCTTTCATCCTATCTTCCAGTTCTGCGAACCTTGTGTCGATCGACGGTGAAGATTGTGTGTCGATCGAAGGAAAAGTAGCATTCTTAGCTTGATCTTTCTTGCGAATTGATGCTAGCTCATTCTATAGAAGATCGATCCTCTTGCTTAACCATTCCACATTGTTGTTGATAGGGCTGTAGACGTCTCCAATTCTTGTATTGATGTAAGCAACCTCCCATTTATCTTTCTTAGGCGATGAACATTCTGGTCGGTCTATGGATGTAGTCTTGTCGATGTCGATCGATGGTACAGGTACTCTGTCAGTCGATACTGGTGGCGTAGCCTCTTTCTCAAGCATGGTCAATATGTTTCCAATCTCCACTCTTATCTCAGCCATATCATTCTGGAAGTCCTTGTAACTGACATCCAAAGCCTGGAAAGTGTCTTCCACCAATGTGTGCATGTTTGCCTCAAGGTGTGCCTGAGCTCTCCATACATCAGTCACCATATCATCTATCTCCTCTCTACTGTAGGGTACTAGTGGTGGTATGTATGCATGGTAAGGGCGTGTGTGTACTGGAAGGCGTAAGCAACCTCTGTGAAAAAAGGATGCTCTATCCAGAATTCTCTTTACTTGCTCCTTGGTAACATGGATGATTTCACCATCAACTCCTCTAGCATAGCCAAACTTATCTCTGTAGACACCATATTCATCCTTTGCTTCCCATTTGAATCTTCTGGATCCATCAGTATTGAAGGCATGTCGTCCAAACTCCAATCGTCTGTCGGGCGATCTGACTTTAAGTCTGTCGATCAATCCGGGATATCCGCCGTCGATCGATGGTGTTGAAACGACGTCGATCGATGGTGAATTCCTAGGTTGACCGAAGTGTTGAGAAACTGTATCCTCCCTTGTGTTGGGGTTGTGGTTGTTCTGGACGTGAGCTAGGATGTCTGGATGGCTACGTTGATGTGTGAACAGGTTTTCTGGTCCATTAGCAACTTGGAGGATGTCTGCTATGTCTTCTCTGCTTATGTGCAGAAATCTTCCATCCATTGCTCTTGCATAGCCATCTATGTCCCTGAAAATTCCAAATTCATCAGGTGTTAGTGAAACGTTCCTGATATCATAAGGTACATGAGATCGAGGTTGAGCTCTGTTGAAGGCGTCGATCGATGGTGATGTGGTGGTGGCGATCGATGGTGCGCGTATAGCTGCACGGTTGGATCGAATGTTCATGTTGTTTCAGTCCTCCATTGATGAGTTTCTGAAAGCTGGAAGCTGCTGGGTAGAAGGTGAAAAGTTTTGAATTTTTGTGGCATGAGTTGTCAATCTTTTATACCCATGTGTTGTCCTAATCGGTGAAATTCCGATTTTGTCCTTTAAGTCGTCCGGGTTAATATCGATCGATGTGATACGGGCGATGTCGATCGATGGACGATGTCGTTTTGATGGATGAAGTAGATAATCGATCGATGGTGGGAGTTTGATGTCGATCGATTGTGGGAATCGATTTGCAAATCTGTCATTCTCAAAGTAATTTTCCCAAGCTCTATCTTCCCAATAGTCTGCATCATGTTCTTCACTGTGGTCTCCACTGTGGGAAGAGGTGGCTATGTCTACTGCAAAGCTCTAATGAAATCCGCTATCTGCCCAACTCCTTACTGAGTAATCATCTTTCTTTGGGCTGGGTGGGATGGCGAAATTCGGGTAGCAATGATCTGGTAGATCGAGTTCATCATCTGGTGGGTCTCTGTCGATCGATGATCTATATTTGTTGTCGATCTCCTCTGACTTGCGAGTGTCGATCGATGATGTTAGAGTGCTGTCGATCGATCCCGAGTACTCTTTCTCGTACTCGACTTCACAATGACAAACTACTATGATACCAGTATCATCTTCTTTTACCACTGATTTGGCTGGTAGTTTGCCAAGCTTGACAGGTTCGTAGTGGACGTCTGGATCTATCATAGTCAAACACATCCTGTTGGTGTTCATGTCACATGTGGCTCCTACTGTAGCCATAAATGCTCTTCCAAGTAAGAGGAAAGAGTTCCAATTTAGCTTGATGTCTATGACATGAAAATCCACAGGGACGATAGCATTACCAATATGTACCTCCAGATCTCTGATGAAGTTGATATACCATGGATTTTACCCGTTTTTAACCATGGTATACTGGTATTTTATTATATATTTAATCTGTTTTCTAGCCTGTTAGGTATGTTTTCAGGTTCAGGAGCATTTTGTGAGAAAGTGATGTTTTTGGAGCATTTTGGAGTACAAGAGATGATACACCCGAGTTGACCATTCAAGACTAAGTCGGAAGTCAACATTGCGATTACAATCGATCGATACTCATCCTGAGTTGTCGATCGATGTTGCTGACAAGATCCGCGTACTAGAAGATTATAATCGATCGATACACATTCAGTGTTGTCGATCGATATCGAGGACGAAATGGCTTAGCCGACTACTTCACTAAGACTTCACCAAATTACGAGATTGCCCCTGACGAGTTTTTAACCTAATGGAAATGCTTAAATACTCCTGCAAAGTCTTTTTGACGGCAAGTTTTGAAACCCTTTGAAGCTTGAAGCTTTTCACAACCAAAGCAGAGAGTGTGAGAGAGAGACTGGGAGTTTTATTTTTTTGAGAGAGATTGGAGAGATTTCTCATCTCCTTTTGTATTTCTACTTTGTTTTATCTATGCAATTCTTTCATCTATCTATTGTTATGAATTTTTTAGCTATGTCTGAGTAGTCTACTTGTTAGATCTAGGGTTTAAATAGGTTTCTGGGATTAGTCTCAAGCTATAATTGTTAAGTTGTGATACTCATCAAATGGATTGCACCCTATGCTTGTTTTAGAGTAGCTAACTAGAACATAGAACACTAGGATCTTAGATTATCTTGAATTATCCATTTGAGCGATGCCTGTTTCCCGTTGAGAAGAACGACAGTTCCTCCTTGAGACCTCGCGGTCATATTCGGTTCGCGCCTAGGCAGATCTAGAAGCCGTCGATCGATACCCTACTGGTAAATCGATCGGCGCCGCGAAAGGTGTATCGCTCGATATCTCAAAAGGATATCGACCGACTCTTTTTCTGTGTCATCATGCGAAAGGTGTGGCCAGAGATCTAGATATTTTAACTAGTGATTCATTCACATATGTTAAGCGGCTGAGATCTATAGTATCATGCAAGCAACTTATTAAAGCATTTATAGAGATTATAATCTCCATTCCTGAATATAAACCCTATGTCTAGCACTCTTTATCCCATTTAAACAACCCTTCATATTGTTAGTTAGAGCAACTACCTTGCTCATTTTAGGATTTGTTATTTTCATTTCTATCATATAAACCAACCTTGCCTAGGATTGATTAGTAGATTTTATTTAATTGGTTCCCTAGCTCCTCGTGATTCGATCCCTAAGTACTAATGTCAATGAGATGGACTAGATGACCTATGTGGCATCGAAACCTGTTGAAATTGAAACTAATAAGAGATTCAGAGAAGAGAGAAGAGGGGAGAAAGAGACCAGAGAAGACTACATGTGTGTTCAGATACTTGTTTGAGTTGAATCCATGTGTCCTTTGATCGATACTCCCAAGGTAAAGCCTGCACTTTTATTTTATGTTAAGAAATGAGGTTAGTAGAGAGGAATGTCAGATGAGATTTGCTAAGTTGTTGACTAGATGAGTTTGGTTGCTAAGCTAGGATAAGGCATATTGAACTTCTGTGATTAGGATGTTTAGACATGAATTGCAAACCCATAGAGTGATGACTTCAATATTTTGAATATTTGAATTCCTGCTGTTTTCAAACATTTTCCAAAGACTACTGTTTTTGCTTGAGGACAAGCAAAGGAGTAAGTCTGGGGGAGTTGATATACCACGGATTTTACCCGTTTTTAACCATGGTATACTAGTATTTTATTATATATTTAATCTGTTTTCTAACCTGTTAGGTATGTTTTCAGGTTCAGGAGCATTTTGTGAGAAAGTGATGTTTTTGAAGCATTTTGGAGTGCAAGAGATGATACACCCGAGTTGACCATTCAAGACTAAGTCAGAAGTCAACATTGCGATTATAATCGATCGATACTCATCATGAGTTGTCGATCGATGTAGCTGAGAAGATCCGCGTACTAAAAGATTATAATCGATCGATACACATCCATTGTTGTCGATCGATATCGAAGACGAAATGGTTTAACCGACTACTTCACCAAGACTTCACCAAATTACGAGATTGCCCCTGACGAGTTTTTAACCTAATGGAAATGCTTAAATATTCTTGCTAAGTGTTTTTTGACGGCAACCTTCAAAAGAAGCAAGCTTTTGACAACCCTCAAGAGAAAAGCAGAGAGTGTGAGAGAGAGACTAGAGTTTTATTTGTTTTGAGAGATTGGAGAGATTTCTCATCTCCTTTTGTATTTCTACTTTATTCTATCTATGCAATTCTTTCATCTATCTATTGTTACGAATTACTTAGCTATGTCTGAGTAGTCTACTTGTTAGATCTAGGGTTCAAATAGGTTTGTGGGATTATCCCCAAACTATAATTGCTAAGTTGTGGTACTCAACAAATGGATTGCACCCTATGCTTGTTTTAGATTAGCTAACTAGAACATAGATCACTAGGATCTTTGATAATCTTGAATTATCCATTTGAACTTGCTTGTCTCCCGTTGAGAAGAGCGACAGCTCCTCCTTGAGACCTTGTGTTAATATTCGGCTCGCGCCAAGGCAGATCTAGAAGCCGTCGATCGATATCCCGACAGGTGAATCGATCGGCCCTACGAAAGGTGTATTGCTCGATATCTCAAAAGGATATCGACCGACTCTTTTTCTGCGCCAACATTACGACAGTTGAGGCCAGAGATCTAGATTATTTAACCAGTGATACTTCACTTGAGTTAAGCGGCTGAGGTCTATAGTATCATGCAAGCAACTTGTTAAAGCATTTATAGAGATTATAATCTCCATTCCTGAATAGAAACCCTATGTCTAGCACTCTTTATCACATTTAAACAACCTATCATATTGTTAGTTAGAGCAACTACCTTGCTCATTTTAGGAATTGTTACTTTTATTTCCATCATATAAACCAACCTTGCCTAGGATTGATTAGTAGATTTTATTTAATTGGTTCCCTAGCTCCTCGTGATTCGATCCCTAAGTACTACATTTAAACAACCTATCATATTGTTAGTTAGAGTAAGCTCTACTGGGTAATTTGAGCACTATCAATATCGATCGACGGCTTCTAGATATGTCTAGGCGCGAGCCGATAATGAACACTAGGTCTCAAGGAGGGCGGTTAGCTTTTCTCCAAGGAGACAACTAGTTCAAACAGATAATTCAAGATATCAAGGATCCTAGTGATCTATGCTCTAGTTAGCTACTCTAGAACAAGCATAGGATGCAATCTGTTTGATGAATATCACAACTTAGCAATTATAATTTGGGGCTAATCCCACAAACCTATTTAAACCCTAGATCTAACAAGTAGACTACTCAGACATAGCTAAGCAATTCATAACACAAGATAGGTAAAAGAATTGCATTAGATAGGGAATAGAAAACAAATGGAGTTCAATCACAAATCTCTCAATGATCTCTCCAATCTCTCAAAACATATAAAACTCTAGATTTCTCTCACACTCTCTGCTTACTTCTGCCTTCAAAAGCTTTTCAAGACTTAAGACTTGTTGCCGTCAAAAACATTTAGCAGGAATATTTAAGCATTTCCATTAGGTTAAAAACTCGTCAGGGGCAATCTCGTAATTTGGTGAAGTCTTGGTGATGTAGTCGGCTAAACCATTTCGTCCTCGATATCGATCGACAACACTAGATGTGTATTAATCGATTATAATCTTCAAGTACGCGGATCTTCTCAGCTACATCGATCGATAACTCTGGATGAGTATCGATCGATTCTTATCACAGTGTTGACTTCCGACTTGGTCTTGAATGGTCAACTCGGATGTATTATCTCTTGTATTCCAAAATTCTCCAAAAGCATCACTTTATCATGAAACGCTCCTGAACCTGAAAATATACCTAACAAGCTAGAAAACACATTAGTTATATAATAAAATACTACTATACCATGGTAGAAAATGGGTGAAATCCATGGTATATCAATATGAACCCTGGGGTTCTTGAGCCCTAGAACCCGAAAGTTCTTAAGGCCTTGAACCCTGAGGTCCCTTACCTAGGCCTGAAGGCCGTTTTATTGAACCCGAAAGTTTGCTCATTGAACCCTGAGGTTTCTGAGTGTTGGGGTTTAATCTTTAGATCTGGGGACCGTGATTAAACCCGATGAATACCTCGAACCCGGAGGTTGATGCTTTTGAACCCTTAGGTTCTTGGCAACCCGAAGGTTGGTATTTGGATTCAAAGATCCTTGAACCCTGAGGTTCTTTATTAGATCTGAAGATCAGTTAGGCCCAAAGGTCCTTGATCGACCCTTTGGTGATCTTGAATCCGGAGATTCCTTACAGACCTGGAAGTTGTATTGAAGCCTGAGGCTCTTTTATAGACCCTGAGGCCTTACTGAACTCGGAGGTTGTTATGTAGACCTTGAGGCTGTTCTGAACCCGGAGGTTCGTCATAGACACTGAAGGCCGTATGCGTTATGGGAGGTTTGTGATCGTTATGGGAGGCTGTTCTGAACAACTACTGATCTGTTTATTGAGAAACCGCACTCTGCCACCCGGAGGTATAGGTCACTCTCGTGAGTCTCAATGCTGCACTCTACCTTTCTGCAGAAAAGGTCACGCTCAGACTTACTGTGGTCTGGCGTGGGCCTACCCCGCGGAGCGACTTCACACCAGACACACTACTTTCCACGTCTGGATAAGTATTAAATTTTAGTGTTAACCGGTATTTTCGCACATTTGCTCCCTGCATATCAGCCGTCAGCATCTGATTACAGTACTTTGCAGTGTACGTCATGCCTCCTGCGTGTATTTAGCTCGTAGCGTCTGTAACGCAGGGTTTGGGTAGCACTAGTATGGTGGTCCCCATGTAACTTTTGGACTTATAGCCTTTACGCAGGGCCCGAGGTGCAGACAATGTAATAGGGTTGATCAGACCTGTTCCTTATATGTCGTACACTCGTGTGAGTAATCTCACTAGTATATAGGGTTTGCTAAGATCTAAGGTCCCTTAGGGCATGACCTAGCTAGTATGCCCCTTTAAGTACATTGGAGTTCCTGTAACCCCTTTAGCCGTAACTAATAATGTATTTTATAATCAGTCCGGAGACGTTATCGCATACATAGGAGTAGGAAACCAGTGTACTTAAATATATCATCATAATAGTAGTACTATATAAAGCTTGATCCGGGGACCTTACTTTAGAAGTGATAGAATTTGAGGTGCAAGGCGTTCCAGCAGTTGGGTTTGGACCTTACCGTCGCTGTCTTCCAGCTTATAGGCTCATGCCCCTTACACCTCATTGGACCCTCCCATCCAGGAGTGAGTTTTCCGGCTGATTTGTCCCTTGTGTGGTCAAAGACTCGCCTTAGGACCCAATCCCCTTTCTGGAAGGTTCAGGATCTGACCTTCTTATTATAGCTCTTGGCTACTTTCAGCTGGTAGGACACATTTCTAAGGCGGGCCGCCTCTCTCTTTTCATCGAGTAGGTCTAGACTCAGGGACATTAGCTCATTGTTCTCCTCTTGGGAGAGGAATTCAGAGATTGTGGTCCTTACGTGCACCTCCGTGGGTATTACCGCTTCAGCACCATAAACAAGCGAGAAGGGAGTCTCTTGGGTGGCCGTCTTCGGAGTGGTCTGATAGGCCCAGAGTACTCCATGTAGCTCTTCTGCCCATCGCCCATGGGCGTCTTCTAGGCGCTTCTTGAGCATATTCACCACTGTCTTGTTAGTGGATTCGGCTTGACCGTTCGATTGGGGATGTCGTGGTGCTGAATAGGAAAGCTTGATGTTTCAGTCCTTGCAGAACTTTCGGAAGTTGTAGCTCGTGAACTGGGGTCCGTTGTCTGTGACGATCTCATGGGGGGTTCCGAAGCATGTAATCACGTTGGTCCATAGGAATTTCCTGATCTGGAGATCCGTTATCTTGGCTAGTGCTTCAGCTTCTACCCACTTTGTGAAGTAAACAGTCACGACTAGGAGGAAGATCTTTTGCCCTGGTGCCATGGGGAATTTCCCCACAATGACCATGCCCCACTTTCGGAAGGGCCAAGGAGAGCTTAGAGATTTGAGGTTCTCTGGTGGAAGATTGGAGACTGGCGCGTGCTTCTGGCATTGGCCAGTAGTATCCAGCCCTTCTGGCTCTGAGTACCAAGCTCCGACCACTGGAATGGGAACCACACTCTCCCTCGTGAAGTTCTTCTAGTATCCTGGCGGCTTCTCTAGGGGTAAGACATCGTAGATAGGGTCCTGAAAAGGATCTTCGGTATAGTTTCCCTTCGGAAAAGCAGTACCTGGCAGCTTGGCGCCTTATCTTCCGACTTTCGTCTCAGTCTTCAGGCAAGGTGTCGTACCTCAGATAGCTAATGATGGGAGTCATCCAGGTCTCTCCTTCGTCTACTACGGATACTGCTTCAGGCTCCGTCTCCTTTTCGGTCGCCGGCCATTGGAGTACAGGCAGTGGGATGCTCATATGATTCATGGTTTCTAGGGCGGAACCTAGATTAGCTAGAACATCGGCTTGGGAGTTGTGCTCCCTTGGGATCTAGGTGAGCTTATAGTGCCGGAACCTGTCGAGTAGTCGCTTAACCATGGATAAGTACCTGATCATACTCGGATCTTTCGCCTGGTAATCTCCTTGGACTTGGCTTATGATCAATTGTGAGTCGCTGAAGACCTGGATATCTTCTACTCCCATCTGTTTGGCAAGTGTCAGCCCTTTTATTAGAGCTTCGTACTCAGCCTCGTTATTCGTTGCTTTGAAGTTGCATCGTACGGCCCTTGAGATTGATTCCCCCGTAGGGGAAGTTAGGACTAGTCTCACGCCTGCACCCCTTACGTTACTAGACCCATCAACGTACAGTGTCCATTCGCCTTTCTCTCCTTCGCTATCACGAAGCTTTACCTCTTGCTCCAGGGCTGGAAGCATGGGAGGGGAGAATTCGGCAACGAAATCTGCCAGGACTTGCGATTTGATAGCCGTTGCAGGTCGGAAGATTACATCGTATTCTCCCAGTTCTACGGCCCATTTTGCTAGTCGTCCGGACACTTTCGGCTTGTGAAGGACTGCCTTGATGGGAAAGGAGGTGACCACCACGATTTGATGAGCCTGGAAATAGGGGCATAGCTTTCAAGCCGCGTTAACCAAGGCAAGGGCCAGCTTCTCGAGGTGACTATAGCGGGTCTCCGCGTCTAGTAGAGACTTGCTCACGTAGTAGATAAAATGTTTTTCCTTCCTTCTTCCCTTACCAGGACCGCGCTGACTGCATGCTCTGATACCGCCAGATAGAGCAATAGGACTTCTCCTTCCAAGGGTTTTTAGAGGAGAGGTGGAGTAGTGAGGTAGGCCTTGAGATCAGATAGGACTTGCTCACATTTATCTGTCAATTGGAAGTCCTTGGGGTCCTTCAAGGTTTCGAAGGAGGCATGCGACTTGTCGGACAGCCTGGAGATGAACCTGCTCAGGGCGGCCATCCTTCATGTCAGTCTTTGCACCTCCTTGACGTTGCGAGGGGAAGGTATCACCTGGACTGCTCTCACCTGCTCTTGGTTTTCTTCAATGCCCCTGTGGGTGACTATATACCTCGGGAACTTCCCAGAGCTTACCCAGAATGAGCACTTTGAAGGGTTCAGCTTCATGTTGTACCTCCTGAGAGTGGTGAAGGCTGGTTGAAGGTGTGAGATATGGTCCTCAGCGTCTAGGGATTTTACCAGCATATCATCAATATAGACCTCCATGGTCTGTCCTATCTGATCGGCGAACATTATGTTGACAAGCCTCTGATAGGTCGAACCTGCGTTCTTCAATCCGAAAGGCATGACCTTGTAAAAGTAGATGCCTCTTGAGGTCATGAACGAGGTCTTCTCTTGATCGTCAGGATGCATTAGGATCTGGTTATATCCGGAGAATGCATCCATGAAACTCATCAGCTGATGACCAGCAGTTGCATCGACTAGCTTGTCGATGTGAGGCAAGGGGAAGGGATCTTTAGGACAGGATTTATTAAGGTCCGTGAAGTCGATACAGACTCTCCACTTTCCATTCTTCTTCCTAATGACCACTAATTAGCTAGCCATTCCGGGTATTGTACCTCTCGTATGAATCCTGCATCCAGTAGGTTCTTGACCTCTTCGTTGATTATCTCGTCCCTTTCAGGGGCGAACTTCCTCCTCTTCTGTCTGACAGGAAGGTGCATCTGATCCACTTTGAGTTGATGCATGATGACGTCGGGATCAATTTCAGGCATGTCCTCATGGGACCAGGTGAAGCAGTCGGAGTTGGATCTCAAGAAGTCGACAAATCTCCTTCTTAGTCCTTCTGGAAGCTTGGAGCCTATCCTTAAATTTCGACCCAAGTTCCCTTCTATGAGTGGAACCTGATCCATTTCTTCCACTTCCGGCTCTTTGGTTTGCGGGGCCGAAAGCTTCTTCTGTAATTGCTATAAGACTTGGGTCTTTCCCTTTATGGTAGTCTGATAGCAGGACCTGGCATTTTCCTGATCTCCCTTAACCGCCTTAATGCTCAGGGAGTTGGAAACTTGACCAGCTGATGCAAAGTCGAAGGTACGGCTCCCATGTCGTGGATCCAAGGCCTTCCTAGTATCACACTATACGATGAAGGACAATCGACGACTAGAAATTTTGTGGCCTGGTTTATCCCCGCGGCATACACGGGGAGAAGAACTTCTCCTAATATTTGCTTGACCTCTCCACTGAAGCCTACAAGGGGAGTCGCCTTTCTAGTTAGGGCTGTAGGTTCCAACCCTAAGTCGGCGAAGGCCGAATGGAAGATAATGTTGCTGGAGATCCCATTGTGTACTAGTATTCGCTTGACCAAGCAGTTTGCTATGGTAAGTGAAATGACAAGAGCGTCGTGGTGAGGAGCAAGAACCTTCTCCTGCTCCCTTGCAGTGAAACTGATCTCATCTTTTTCGAGGAGAGGCGCTTAGGACCCTCGGCCTCTTGGTCGTTCCTGGCGCTGCAAGTACTTCTCTTGGCAGCGGCATTACTGATTCCGCTTACCTCCGATCCGCCTGAGATGACATGGATCACCCGATCTTCCTGTGGTGGCAATGCGGGAGCTGCTTCGGTAGGAAGACCGGGACCTTCCTTATTTAGAAGGTTCTTGGCCTTATCTGAGAGGAACTCCCTTAGGTATCCTTTCTTGAGAAGCTCGGCGACTTCCATCTTCAAGACTATACAATCTTTCGTAGTGTGACCATGATCACTATGGAACTCGCACCACCGTTTGGGGTTTCGATTAGCCTCTGCGGCCTTCATCTTAGGAGGCCACTTGACTTGGGACCCATTTGACGTAGAACACCGATCAGTTCCATTTTTGATATCGCAAGATGAGAGATGTCGGGCCAAGTGGACACCATCATTCCCTCGGATCTGGGCAAAGGTCGATGTTGGTACCTGCCCCTGCTCGGGTTACTAGTCTCCCTAGCGGTCTTGGGATGAGAGGGCTCGTCACGATCATTCCTAGTTAGCTTTGAGGACTTCTGATCGTACTTCGGACATGCTTTGGCCCTACTAGCAACATCTTCTTCCACCTTACTTGAGCCCAAGCACGAGACAACACATCCTCCATAGTCCTACATTTGTATTTGATCAGCTCCTTGTAGAGATCTCCTTCTGGAAGTAGTCTCCGCTTGAAGGCTGAGATAGCCGTATCAGCGTTGCACTCGGGGATAGCCACCTTCTCTTGATTGAAGCGTGCTATGTAGGAACGAAGGGGTTCGTTCCTATGCTGGAGGACTTCATAGAGGTCGTCTGAGTTTTTCTCTAAGTCACGACTACTAGCGAATTGCTACACAAACTTATCACTCAGGGCTGCAAAGGACTTGATGGACTTGGTGGGAAGATTGATATATAATTGGAGAGTGATATACCATGGATTTCACCCATTTTCTACCATGGTATACTAGTATTTTATTATATAACTAATGTGTTTTTAGTCTGTTAGGTATGTTTTCAGGTTCAGGAGCGTTTCATGATAAAGTGATGTTTTTGGAGCATTTTGGAGTACAAGAGATAATACACCCGAGTTGACCATTCAAGACCAAGTCGGAAGTCAACATTGTGATAAGAATCGATCGATACTCATCCTGAGTTGTCGATCGATGTAGTTGAGAAGATCTGTGTACTATAAGATTTTAATCGATCGATACACAACTAGTGTTGTCGATCGATATCGAGGACGAAATGGTTTAGCCGACTACTTCACCAAGACTTCACCAAATTACGAGATTGCCTCTGGCGAGTTTTTAACCTAATGGAAATGCTTAAATATTCCTGCTAAGTGTTTTTGACGACAACTTCGAGAGAAGCAAGCTTTACACGAGTCTTGAGAGGCAAAGCAGAGAGTGTGAGAGAGAGACTAGAGTTTTATATGTTTTGAGAGATTGGAGAGATTTGTGAACTCCATTTGTTTTCTACTCCTTATCTATGCAATTCTTTTATCCATCTATTATTATGAATTGCTTAGCCATGTTTGAGTAGTCTACTTGTTAGATCTAGGGTTTAAATAGGTTTATGGGATTAGCCCCAAATTATAATTGCTAAGTTGTGATATTCATCAAATAGATTGCACCCTAAGCTTGTTCTAGAGTAGCTAACTATAGCATAGATCACTAGGATCTTTGATATCTTGAATTATCTGTTTGAACTAGTATCTCCTTGGAGAAGAGCTAACCGCCCTCCTTGAGATCTAGTGTTCATTATCGGCTCGCGCCTAGGCATATCTAGAAGCCGTCGATCGATATCTCGACAGCTGAATCGATCGCCGAGCGAAAGGTGTATCGCTCGATATCTCTAAAGGATATCGATCGACTCTTTTTCTGTGTCAACATACGACAGTTGAGGCCAGAGATATAGATTATTTAACCAGTGAGTTCTATGGTATCATGCAAGCAACTTGTTAGGCATTTATAGATATTATAATCTCCATTCCTGAATAAAATCCCTAAGTCTAGCACTCTTCATTATCATTTAAACAACCATCATATTGTTAGTTAGAGCAACTAACTTGCTCATTTTAGGAATTTGTTATTTACATTTCATCATTAAAACCAACTTCACCTAGGATTGATTAATTGATTAGATTTAATTGGTTCCTTAGCTCCTCGTGATTCGATCCCTAAGTACTACAGCTGAACCTTTTATTTGAGAGAGTAAGCTCTACAGGGTAATTTGAGCACTATCAGAGAGCAGGGCCAGTCAAGGTCGACCCGAATCCCTTGCACATGGTGGCTTCCCGTGCATCCCGGGGGATTGCTACGGCTAGCATGCGTTACTTGTACTGAGCAATGTGATTATCTGGATCTCCTGTACCTTCGTACATCTTTATGCTTGGGAAAGAGAATTTACGTGGCATCTCCACTGAAGCAATCTCTTCCGCAAAAGGAGTATCGGAGTAGGACCCCTGATTACTCCTCCGAATA
Organism: Raphanus raphanistrum x Raphanus sativus; assembly: GCA_019705995.1. Taxonomy (NCBI): domain Eukaryota; kingdom Viridiplantae; phylum Streptophyta; class Magnoliopsida; order Brassicales; family Brassicaceae; genus Raphanus; species Raphanus raphanistrum x Raphanus sativus. Next base: position 1,295,629 of record JADEVD010000012.1, read on the forward strand.
GGGGCAGCTACCCATGGGAGCCTTTTACCATAGATTTAATGGTGCTGAACCTTTCGGAGACCACCCTTTCTAAGTAGGCGGCTAGAGCCGGGTCTGAGATCCCGGGATCATCGGGTGAGTACTCTTCGTCTTCCGTATCAGAATCGCTATCCACTTGTACTCAGGTCGCGTCGTTTGCGGCTTCTCGGCCCTCGGGTTCGTCGTTATTGGAAACGGGTCGATGAGGCGCCTCTTCACCGTCGCGTGGAGTATTGAGCGAAGCCATGGGTCGAACCCTAGTTCGGTACCGCTTTCGCTTGTTTCTGGTTTCACCGAGGACGTGGGTCTCTTGTCAGAGGACAAGATTCTCCGCTTATATGGCGTCTAGCTTCTCGGCGCTCTGCTGCAGTAGCTTGGAGTGTTCTCCAAGTTGGTCTTTTAGGGTTTGAACTTCTAGGAGAAGTTCATGACCTCCGGGTGTGGTCTTCCGAGCTTTGTGAAGATCGGTAACCTGACTTTGAAGGATCTCAAGCCGATTGAGGAGTTCGATCTCCCTCGGGGTCATCTCTGCTTGGTTAGTATCGCCCTCTAGTGTCATCGTCACGTAGTTGGATTACTCCCCTTCTTCTAGCGCCAAACTGTTAAGGTATTTTTTGTAGGGTCGTTTGAGTACTACGAAACACTAGAAGATTTGTATGAAAGCAAGAGAATTCGACTAGAAGAGATCTTTATTGAGTTATTGATCGGGACTACAACGTTTTGGTGGTGTATGAACCTTAGTTCTAGCCGCCTAACCCTAATCTCTTAGTCTAGAAATCGATCCCATATTCTAGGGTTTGGGCTCCCCTTTTATAGTTGTAGATGTCTGCTTCAAGTAATAGAACTCTTCCATAATCGGAAAAATGAAAGTTTCCCCTTAGGCGGAAAACTTCTATTTTGCTTCAAGGGTCGGTCCGATCAAGGGGGTCGGACCTATGGCAGGGGTCGGTCCCTGGTTTTCTTCTTGAGCAAGGGTCCGGAAGTCGAGGGCCTATCCGGAAGCTGAGAAAACTTATGTCTGGATATTTTTCCCCAACACAACCGGCTCGAGATCCTTCAAAATCAGGTTACTGATCTTCACAAAGCTCGGGAAACCACACCCGGAGGTCATGAACTTCTTCTAGAAGTTCAAACTCTAAAAGACTAACTTGGAGAATGATATCACTCAAATTACCCTAAGGAGTGAATTACTCTCATCAAAAGAGGTCAAGTTATAGTACTTAGGGATCGAATCCACAATGAGCTAAGGCACACACTAGATCTAATAGTTATGAGATTAAGCTAGGCTAATAGTAAATAGATTATAAAGCAGTAAATAAAATAGAGAATATATTAAATTGCAAGGGCGAACAAGGTAGTTGTTCTAATGTAACCAAGAGTTGTTGATGGAAGGATGGTTGCTAGATCTAGGGTTTCTATTCAGGTATTGGAGATTATAATATCTATAAATGCCTAACAAGTTGCTTGCATGATATTATAGATCTCAGCCGCTTAACTCAAGTGAAGTATCACTGGTCAAATAATCTAGATCTCTGGCCTCAACTGTCGTAATGTTGGCGCAGAAAAAGAGTCGATCGATATCCTTTTGAGATATCGATCGATACACCTTTCGCAGCGCCGATCGATTCACCTGTCGGGACATCGATCGACGGCTTCTAGATATGCCTAGGCGCGAGCCGATAATGAACACTAGGTCTCAAGGAGGAGCTGTCGCTCTTCTCAACGGGAGACAAGCTAGCTCATATGGATAATTCAAGATAATCAAAGATCCTAGTGATCTATGTTCTAGTTAGCTAATCTAGAACAAGCATAGAGTTCAATCCATTTGATGAATATCACAACTTAGCAAGTATAGTTTAGGGCTAATCCCACAAACCTATCTGAACCATAGATCTAACAGGTGGATCTATTCAGACATGATAGTTGTCACAGAAATCATAGATGAATAGATGAAAATGCAATAGATAATATAAAACAAAAATCAAAGGAGTTCCAGGAGGACTCTCAAGGAGTTTCTCCCTTCTCTCCTAAGAGAAACAATGAAAGCGTAAAGAGCGTCTAAAGCGTCTCAAGCGTAGCCGTCAACAATGGCTTAGAAATAATATAAATAGGGTTTCTGGTCGTCAAGGGTATTTTGGTAACTTTGTGGTGACTCCTGGGCTTCAGTCGGTCATGAAATATACTCGGCCCACATTCTGATGTCCCTGTCAATTGACATGCACTCTGTTGCATCGATCAACATACAATCCTCTTCTCGACAGCTTCCTCTCGCGAGGCAGACTGACCACTCTTCAGTAACACAGGCATAACTCCTTTCACCGGTGGCATTGGAAATCTAACTCAATGCTCTATCTTGTATCAAAAGATGGGATAAATCCAATGGTGGGAAGGTCTCCATCGAGAGCTAAACATCTGAAGCGTCTGTGCAGTTCTGCACTGCGATATACTCCAAAATACACCAAAATCACCATATATCTCCAAATCGTCCCTGAACCTGTAAATACTCTAAATAGACTCCAATACATAATAAATAGTATATAAAACAGTTATATACCATGGGTAAAAATGGGTAAAATCCATGGTATATCAGAGAACACTCTAAGCAGCTGCAGCAGAGCGCTGAGAAGCTAGACGCCATGGAAGCGGAGAATCTTGTCCTCCGACAAGAAAACCAGACCCTCAGTGAAACCAGTAACAAGCGAAAGCGGTTCCGAACTAAGGTTCGACCTATGGCTTCGCTCAACACTCCACGCGACGGTGAAAGAGCATCTCACCGACCCGTCTCCACTAACGATGAGCCCGAGAGACGAGAAGCTGCTCACGATGCGACGCGAATACAGGTGGATAGCGATTCCGATGCGGAAGACGAAGAGTACTCACCATATGATCCCGCGATCTCAGACCCGGCTCTAGCCGCCTATCTAGAAAGAGTGGTTTCCGAAAGGTTTGGCACCATTCAATCTATGGTAGAAAGGCTCCCAGGGGTAGCTCCCCCTATTCGAAGGAGTAATCCAGGATCCTACTCCGGAACACCTTTCATAGAGGAGATTGCCTCGGTGGAGATGCCTCGCAAGTTCTCCTTCCCAAGCATAAAGATGTACGAAGGAACAGGAGATCCTGACAATCACATTGCTCAGTACAAGCAACGTATGCTAGCCGTGTTAGGGTATTTTTGTGTAGGATCGTTTTAGTACTATGGAACACTAGAGAGTTTGTATGAAAGCAAGAGAAATCGTAAACTAGAAGATGTTATTGAGTGTTTTTTTCGGGACTACAATGTTTGGGTGTATAAACCCTAGTCTTTGTCGCCTAACTCTAATCTTCTAGTCTAGAATAGTCGATCCCTTATTCTAGGGTTTGGGCTCCCCTTTTATTGTTATAGATGTCGGCTTCAAGTAATAGAACTCTTCCATAATCGGAAAAATTGAAGTTTCCCTTTAGGCGGAAAACTTCTATTTTGCTTCAAGGGTCGGTCCGATCAAAGGGGTCGGACCTAAGGCAGGGGTCGGTCCCTGGTTTCTTATTGAGCAAGGGTCCGGAAGTCGAGGGCCTATCTGGAAGCTGGAGAAAACTTATGTCTGGATATTTTTCCCCAACAATTTGCCCCTTATTCCTTGATTTGCTCGTGGAAATCAAGGGATAACTTGTGCTTCTTGAATCTTGGTAGTTTTCTCTTAGGATGGAGTATTCCTTGAGCACCTTGTCTCCTTGCAGTGGGTCAGGCCGGGACCTTGATGAGGATTGAGATAATTTATTGAGGCCTTGAGTTTCCCGACCCGATTACTAAAAGGTCCTTCCGATCGTCCATGATCGCTCTAATCTTCCCTCTTGGATCTCACTATCCTTTTGAAGACCGCGTCTTAACTCTAAGAGATCTGGGGAGCGGGGTTCTTTTGAATTTGAATTTCCCGAGCCCAGTCATGGGAATTCTGAGATCTCAGATCGGCGGATTTCCCGAGAAAAATATCCAACGGCTCTCTTTTCTTTTATATATATATACTATTGTCTTCGTGTAACGTCTTCACATCTTTTACCCTCGGATTTTGCCATTTCGCGTGCCAATCCTCGAAGCTTTTCAATAGCAGAAGTAAGCAAGTCGGAGAAGAGAACAAACTCCTCGTTGTCCAGATCCAGCAGTACACCGTCACGCCACGGTAAAGAAGTGCAGAATCCTCTGACCCCAGCTCCCTTATCGTTTGTTTCTTCGGGATCCCTGCAAGTTGGTCCCGTATCTACGGTTAGAGAGGATGAGCTCTGCGATTGGCGAAAAAAGTATTCGCTTCCCTCTTCCGTTGTCCTTCGCATTCCTGGATTATCGGAACATGCTTCCGGTGGTATACCCGAGGAGATTGCTATTTACGAAGCTTTCTTCGAATCTGGCTTCAGGTGTGACGTACCGTTGTTGATAGTGAGTCTCTGCAACTATTTCCATATCTCTCCGTCTCAGCTTAATCCTCTATCCTGGCGCATCTTTATAGCCATCCAAAACCTCGGAGATGAAGAGGGCCTGGCTTTTGGAGTTAATGAAATACTCTTCGCTTATAATCTGGCTCCGATTAATGGACATGAGGGGTGGTTTCACCTTCGTCCAAGATCTGGGCTTCCCATAGTTGAGGAGCTTTCCAAGACTGATCGTAAGGGATTGGCTTTTGTGAAGAAATGGCCGGAAAGATACGTTTTTATGACTCTCTCAAGATCTCATTACCGATGGAACTTCGTAGGTAGATGGTTTTTACGGACGCTCCTTTTATGAGTTCCGATAGCAGAACTTATAGGTGAGGTACAAATGGGATCTTATATTGTGAATCCGTAGCTTATGAAACTGGTTTTCCTGCACAGGTCCTTTCTCATTTGCATCATCTGAAGGACCGAATAGTGGAGGAGGGTTCGTCTATGAATCGAGATGAGGTTTCAGAACTATCCTTTCAGTTATCTGAGGAGAAGAGTAGGCGTATCGCAAAGGAACTGGAGCTGAGGGACCTTCAAGCGAAGATCCGGGCCATCGAAAGTTCAATAGAAATTGCTTCAGCTGAATCGCTTCAATTGAGCCGAGAGAAGCAAGAGTTGGAGGAGACTATCGTTGAACTACGAACGGAGGCAGAGACTTCCAAAAACATGACGACTTTGGCTGTGAACGGTGCGATGATCGTCGCCCGTTGGGAAGTAATAAGAGAGTGGCTCAAAGGGCAGGCCCAAAGATGGAACTTGCACAAGGAGTTTCCCAGTACAAAAACGGTGGTTTTGGCTGAGGCGGAATTCTAGGGTACCGAACCTCCTTCCTTTGAGGACTGCCAGCTATTCCTTCATCGAGGCGTGGCAGGTCTTGAAGGATATTTTAACTTTTTCTTGTAATAGCGGCCCCGTGTGGTATGTCCTTGCTAAGACAGTGTTTTTCGTATGCTTTTCTGGTCCCTTGAATTTCGATGGTTTTATTGCCGAATAATATTAATTATTTTTGTCTCCTTCTGTCGTGTCGTCTCTTGACCGGAAGGATTCGTAGGACATTTGAGTGCGGGTTACTTCGGAAAGAGCACAATTTCCTAGGCGGAATTATAGGATCTAGGAGTAGGATCCTGTTGCTGCACTGACAGCCCGGGGGCATAGTCCTTGTCGAGAAAACTTCGTATCTTCTGAGTGCAAGGAGGTACTGGTAGACGCATAGATTCGTGGGAAGGAATGGACCCTTGAAAGAATTGACCCCCTGTGAGGACCGGACCCTTGTAAGGTTTGACCCCTTGGAAGGATATCAGTGTCTATGACCTGGATCCTATTAATAAATTGACTGATTCCTAAAATGATTAGAATAGCGTTAGACCTTGTAATCTATTATTAAAAACCTGAGTTATAGTTTAGAAATGAAAAATCCTTGCTTAGAACCCTAGAGTTCTAGCTTGGTTTGAACCCTGGGGTTCTTGAGCCCTAGAACCCGGAAGTTCTTAAGCCCTTGAACCCTGAGGTCCTTTACCTAGGCCCGAAGGCCGTTTTATTGAACCCGAAGGTTTGCTCATTGAACCCTGAGGTTTCTGAATGTTGGGGTTTAATCCTTAGATCCAGGGATCGTGACTAAACCCGATGGATACCTCGAACCCGGAGGTTGATGCTTTTGAACCCTGAGGTTCTTGGCAAACCCGAAGTTGGTATTTGGATTCAAAGATCCTTCAACCCTGAAGTTCTTATCTTATCCGAAGATCAGTTAGGCCCGAAGGTCTTTGATCAACCTGATAGTGCTCAAATTACTCAGTAGATCTTACTCTCTCAAATAAGAGGTACAGTTGTAGTACTTAGGGATCGAATCACGAGGAGCTAGGGAGCCAATTAAATAAAATTTACTAATCAATCCTAGGCAAGGTTGGTTTATATGATGGAAATAAAAGTAACAATTCCTAAAATGAGCAAGGTAGTTGCTCTAACTAACGATATGATGGGTTGTTTAAATGTGATAAGAGTGCTAGACATAGGGTTTCTATTCAGGAATGGAGATTATAATCTCTATAAATGTTTTTGTTTGCATGATACTATAGATCTCAGCCGCTTAACTCAAGTGAAGTATCACTGGTTAAATAATCTAGATCTCTGGCCTCAACTGTCGTAATGTTGGCGCAGAAAAAGAGTCGATCGATATCATTTTGAGATATCGAGCGATACACCTTTCGCAGCGCCGATCGATTCACCTGTCGGGATATCGATCGATAGCTTCTAGATCTGCCTAGGCGCGAGCCGAATATGAACACAAGGTCTCAAGGAGGAGCTGTCGCTCTTCTCAACGGGAGACAGGCAAGTTCAAATGGATAATTCAAGATAATCAAAGATCCTAGTGATCTATGTTCTAGTTAGCTAATCTAAAACAAGCATAGGGTGCAATCCACTTGATGAGTACCACAACTTAGCAATTATAGTTTGGGGCTAATTCCACAAACCTATTTGAACCCTAGATCTAACAAGTAGACTACTCAGACATAACTAAGCAATTCATAACAATAGATAGATGAAAGAATTGCATAGATAGAATAAAGTAGAAATACAAAAGGAGATGAAAAATCTCTCCAATCTCTCAAAACAAATAAAAACTCTAGTCTCTCTCTCACACTCTCTGCTTTTCTCTTGAGGGTTGTCAAAAGCTTGCTTCTTTCGAAGGTTGCCGTCAAAAAACACTTAGCAGGAATATTTAAGAATTTCCATTAGGTTAAAAACTCGTCAGAGGCAATCTCGTAATTTGGTGGTCCTGGTGAAGTAGTCGGCTAAACCATTTCGTCTTCGATATCGATCGACAACACAGGATGTGTATCGATCGATTATAATCTTCTAGTACGCGGATCTTCTCAGCTACATCGATCGACAACTCAGGATGAGTATCGATCGATTATAATCGCAATGTTGACTTCCGACTTGGTCTTGAATGGTCAACTCGGGTGTATCATCTCTTGCACTCCAAAATGCTCCAAAACATCACTTTCTCACAAAATGCTCCTGAACCTGAAAACATACCTAACAGGCTAGAAAACAGATTAAATATATAATAAAATACTAATATACCATGGTTAAAAACGGGTGAAATCCATGGTATATAACCTCCCCCAGACTTACTCTTTTGCTTGTCCTCAAGCAAAAACAGTAGTCTTTGGAAAAGGTTTGAAAACAGCAGTAACTCAAAGATTCAAAATATTGAAGTCATCACTCTATGGGTTTGCAATTCATGTCTAAACATCCTAATCATAGAAGTTCATTATGCTTTATCCTAGCTTAGCAACCAAACTCATCTAGTCAACAACTTAGCAAATATCATCTGACATTCCCCTCTACTAACCTCATTTCTTAACATAAAATAAAAGTGCAGGTTTTACCTTGGGAGTATCGATCAAAAGACACATGGATTCAACTCAAACAAGTATCTGAACACACATGTAGTCTTCTCTGATCCATTTCTCCCCTCATCTCTCTTCTCTGAATCTCTTATTAGTTTCAATTTCAACAGGTTTCGATGCCACATAGGTCATCTAGTCCATCTCATTGACATTTGCATTGTAACTCATACATTTTTGGCAAAGTGTAGCGAATAATGGGGTTGGTACTCAACCTATCCCTCGTTTCCACAATGTGTGATCATCCTTGAGATTTATAATACTGGGGTCGCAGGAGACACTCCTACCCCTCTGCCTCTCAAGAAATCATTTCTATCTTTTATAACATAAACTTAGATCTTGAGACGCTGAAGAGAAAGAAGGAAGGGAACCAGAAACACACAGACTTTTTACCTTCCAGACTTGTAGGAGGATTCCGATCCAGTGATTTCCAAGCCCCAAGACAAGCAAATAAGTCAGTATTAGTGTTGGAGGTCAGCTTTGGTTCCTTCAAACAATCTTAGCTAGTGAATAATGGTGACAGGTTGATCCATTTTAGCATCTTTATACTATTTGCAATCAGTAATCTAGAATGGTGCTAAAGAGTGGTCAGACAATCAAATATAAATCTATATCAATGTTCCTATTTAATACTTATGCGAAAAATAATTTTGAAAAACAATTTGAATAAAAATCAAAATAAAAAACACATATTAGTAAACTCCCCCCCCCCCAGACTTAAATTACACTGTCCCAGTGTAACACAGCCGGTGGTGAAGTAAATAAAATAAAGCATAATTAATAAATATAACAAGTTAGAATGAATAAACCTGATCGACAAGGTGTCGATCGATTCGTAGTGGTATATGTCGATCGTTAGTAATGGTCGTGTGGTGTCGAGCGATATGAATGGTAAATGTCTGTCGACGGAATCATCATTCTACTTTGGATCTAATAAAAGCTGCAAAATAAATCCGAAAAAAATAAAAGCAAAAATGAAAATAAATAAAATAAAGAAAAATAAAAGAAAACCTAATAGTGGGTTGCCTCCCACTCAACGCTTTGTTATAGTCATTTAGCTTGACTGTGGTAGGTGAGTGACTCATGGGGTGCAGAAACTGCTGATTGCCGGACATCAATCATCAATCTTGTGTCTCCTACTGTCGAACCATGTGGCGACGAAGCTTCTTGTGGCATCATCCGCTCGTAGTTGTTTCTTATCTATCTTGAGGACTGTATCTTGAAGTTTCCTCACAGAATTCTCAATGTATTCGATGTTGCCAACCTTCCTGTCGATGGTCTGGTAGGTATGTACGGACAATTCTTTCAGCTCACTCTGTAATGCATCGATCCTGTCAAGAATAAACTGATCTCGGTCTGTTAAAGACTCGGTGTCGATCGATGCTACGAGATGCGCATCGGTCATTTCGCTGAGGGGTCTGTCGGTCGACTCAGAATCTATTGTGTCGATCGATTGTGAGCACTGTCCTTGGTACTGCAGAGCACGTATATTGCCCTTCATATGGCGAGTAGTTCTTCATAGACTGTTAACTCGTTCGTTAACAGTGTAGTCAATGGTATCACAGGTCCCGTTAAGTCTCTTCTCCATAGCATCCATAGCCTCGTACAGCTTATGTTTAAGTTCATCAACTTCTGTTGTAGTGCATGCTCTCCTCGCTGGTGGTGGCTCGCTGTCGATCTATATTGGTCTAGGCCTGTCGATCGATGTTGCATTTCTGTCACGAAGACCAAGATGATCTTGAACTATGCTCAAGTCTTGTTGTAGCTCGTTCAGCTGCTGTGACAGTGTGTCTTGGAATCGCAGGATAGGTGAACTGAAATTTTCATGCTTCTTCACGTATGCTTTCATCCTATCTTCCAGTTCTGCGAACCTTGTGTCGATCGACGGTGAAGATTGTGTGTCGATCGAAGGAAAAGTAGCATTCTTAGCTTGATCTTTCTTGCGAATTGATGCTAGCTCATTCTATAGAAGATCGATCCTCTTGCTTAACCATTCCACATTGTTGTTGATAGGGCTGTAGACGTCTCCAATTCTTGTATTGATGTAAGCAACCTCCCATTTATCTTTCTTAGGCGATGAACATTCTGGTCGGTCTATGGATGTAGTCTTGTCGATGTCGATCGATGGTACAGGTACTCTGTCAGTCGATACTGGTGGCGTAGCCTCTTTCTCAAGCATGGTCAATATGTTTCCAATCTCCACTCTTATCTCAGCCATATCATTCTGGAAGTCCTTGTAACTGACATCCAAAGCCTGGAAAGTGTCTTCCACCAATGTGTGCATGTTTGCCTCAAGGTGTGCCTGAGCTCTCCATACATCAGTCACCATATCATCTATCTCCTCTCTACTGTAGGGTACTAGTGGTGGTATGTATGCATGGTAAGGGCGTGTGTGTACTGGAAGGCGTAAGCAACCTCTGTGAAAAAAGGATGCTCTATCCAGAATTCTCTTTACTTGCTCCTTGGTAACATGGATGATTTCACCATCAACTCCTCTAGCATAGCCAAACTTATCTCTGTAGACACCATATTCATCCTTTGCTTCCCATTTGAATCTTCTGGATCCATCAGTATTGAAGGCATGTCGTCCAAACTCCAATCGTCTGTCGGGCGATCTGACTTTAAGTCTGTCGATCGATCCGGGATATCCGCCGTCGATCGATGGTGTTGAACGACGTCGATCGATGGTGAATTCCTAGGTTGACCGAAGTGTTGAGGAAACTGTATCCTCCCTTGTGTTGGGGTTGTGGTTGTTCTGGACGTGAGCTAGGATGTCTGGATGGCTACGTTGATGTGTGAACAGGTTTTCTGGTCCATTAGCAACTTGGAGGATGTCTGCTATGTCTTCTCTGCTTATGTGCAGAAATCTTCCATCCATTGCTCTTGCATAGCCATCTATGTCCCTGAAAATTCCAAATTCATCAGGTGTTAGTGAAACGTTCCTGATATCATAAGGTACATGAGATCGAGGTTGAGCTCTGTTGAAGGCGTCGATCGATGGTGATGTGGTGGTGGCGATCGATGGTGCGCGTATAGCTGCACGGTTGGATCGAATGTTCATGTTGTTTCAGTCCTCCATTGATGAGTTTCTGAAAGCTGGAAGCTGCTGGGTAGAAGGTGAAAAGTTTTGAATTTTTGTGGCATGAGTTGTCAATCTTTTATACCCATGTGTTGTCCTAATCGGTGAAATTCCGATTTTGTCCTTTAAGTCGTCCGGGTTAATATCAATCGATGTGATACGGGCGATGTCGATCGATGGACGATGTCGTTTTGATGGATGAAGTAGATAATCGATCGATGGTGGGAGTTTGATGTCGATCGATTGTGGGAATCGATTTGCAAATCTGTCATTCTCAAAGTAATTTTCCCAAGCTCTATCTTCCCAATAGTCTGCATCATGTTCTTCACTGTGGTCTCCACTGTGGGAAGAGGTGGCTATGTCTACTGCAAAGCTCTAATGAAATCCGCTATCTGCCCAACTCCTTACTGAGTAATCATCTTTCTTTGGGCTGGGTGGGATGGCGAAATTCGGGTAGCAATGATCTGGTAGATCGAGTTCATCATCTGGTGGGTCTCTGTCGATCGATGATCTATATTTGTTGTCGATCTCCTCTGACTTGCGAGTGTCGATCGATGATGTTAGAGTGCTGTCGATCGATCCCGAGTACTCTTTCTCGTACTCGACTTCACAATGACAAACTACTATGATACCAGTATCATCTTCTTTTACCACTGATTTGGCTGGTAGTTTGCCAAGCTTGACAGGTTCGTAGTGGACGTCTGGATCTATCATAGTCAAACACATCCTGTTGGTGTTCATGTCACATGTGGCTCCTACTGTAGCCATAAATGCTCTTCCAAGTAAGAGGAAAGAGTTCCAATTTAGCTTGATGTCTATGACATGAAAATCCACAGGGACGATAGCATTACCAATATGTACCTCCAGATCTCTGATGAAGTTGATATACCATGGATTTTACCCGTTTTAACCATGGTATACTGGTATTTTATTATATATTTAATCTGTTTTCTAGCCTGTTAGGTATGTTTTCAGGTTCAGGAGCATTTTGTGAGAAAGTGATGTTTTTGGAGCATTTTGGAGTACAAGAGATGATACACCCGAGTTGACCATTCAAGACTAAGTCGGAAGTCAACATTGCGATTACAATCGATCGATACTCATCCTGAGTTGTCGATCGATGTTGCTGACAAGATCCGCGTACTAGAAGATTATAATCGATCGATACACATTCAGTGTTGTCGATCGATATCGAGGACGAAATGGCTTAGCCGACTACTTCACTAAGACTTCACCAAATTACGAGATTGCCCCTGACGAGTTTTTAACCTAATGGAAATGCTTAAATACTCCTGCAAAGTCTTTTTGACGGCAAGTTTTGAAACCCTTTGAAGCTTGAAGCTTTTCACAACCAAAGCAGAGAGTGTGAGAGAGAGACTGGGAGTTTTATTTTTTTGAGAGAGATTGGAGAGATTTCTCATCTCCTTTTGTATTTCTACTTTGTTTTATCTATGCAATTCTTTCATCTATCTATTGTTATGAATTTTTTAGCTATGTCTGAGTAGTCTACTTGTTAGATCTAGGGTTTAAATAGGTTTCTGGGATTAGTCTCAAGCTATAATTGTTAAGTTGTGATACTCATCAAATGGATTGCACCCTATGCTTGTTTTAGAGTAGCTAACTAGAACATAGAACACTAGGATCTTAGATTATCTTGAATTATCCATTTGAGCGATGCCTGTTTCCCGTTGAGAAGAACGACAGTTCCTCCTTGAGACCTCGCGGTCATATTCGGTTCGCGCCTAGGCAGATCTAGAAGCCGTCGATCGATACCCTACTGGTAAATCGATCGGCGCCGCGAAAGGTGTATCGCTCGATATCTCAAAAGGATATCGACCGACTCTTTTTCTGTGTCATCATGCGAAAGGTGTGGCCAGAGATCTAGATATTTTAACTAGTGATTCATTCACATATGTTAAGCGGCTGAGATCTATAGTATCATGCAAGCAACTTATTAAAGCATTTATAGAGATTATAATCTCCATTCCTGAATATAAACCCTATGTCTAGCACTCTTTATCCCATTTAAACAACCCTTCATATTGTTAGTTAGAGCAACTACCTTGCTCATTTTAGGATTTGTTATTTTCATTTCTATCATATAAACCAACCTTGCCTAGGATTGATTAGTAGATTTTATTTAATTGGTTCCCTAGCTCCTCGTGATTCGATCCCTAAGTACTAATGTCAATGAGATGGACTAGATGACCTATGTGGCATCGAAACCTGTTGAAATTGAAACTAATAAGAGATTCAGAGAAGAGAGAAGAGGGGAGAAAGAGACCAGAGAAGACTACATGTGTGTTCAGATACTTGTTTGAGTTGAATCCATGTGTCCTTTGATCGATACTCCCAAGGTTAAAGCCTGCACTTTTATTTTATGTTAAGAAATGAGGTTAGTAGAGAGGAATGTCAGATGAGATTTGCTAAGTTGTTGACTAGATGAGTTTGGTTGCTAAGCTAGGATAAGGCATATTGAACTTCTGTGATTAGGATGTTTAGACATGAATTGCAAACCCATAGAGTGATGACTTCAATATTTTGAATATTTGAATTCCTGCTGTTTTCAAACCTTTTCCAAAGACTACTGTTTTTGCTTGAGGACAAGCAAAGGAGTAAGTCTGGGGGAGTTGATATACCACGGATTTTACCCGTTTTTAACCATGGTATACTAGTATTTTATTATATATTTAATCTGTTTTCTAACCTGTTAGGTATGTTTTCAGGTTCAGGAGCATTTTGTGAGAAAGTGATGTTTTTGAAGCATTTTGGAGTGCAAGAGATGATACACCCGAGTTGACCATTCAAGACTAAGTCAGAAGTCAACATTGCGATTATAATCGATCGATACTCATCATGAGTTGTCGATCGATGTAGCTGAGAAGATCCGCGTACTAAAAGATTATAATCGATCGATACACATCCATTGTTGTCGATCGATATCGAAGACGAAATGGTTTAGCCGACTACTTCACCAAGACTTCACCAAATTACGAGATTGCCCCTGACGAGTTTTTTAACCTAATGGAAATGCTTAAATATTCTTGCTAAGTGTTTTTGACGGCAACCTTCAAAAGAAGCAAGCTTTTGACAACCCTCAAGAGAAAAGCAGAGAGTGTGAGAGAGAGACTAGAGTTTTATTTGTTTTGAGAGATTGGAGAGATTTCTCATCTCCTTTTGTATTTCTACTTTATTCTATCTATGCAATTCTTTCATCTATCTATTGTTACAAATTACTTAGCTATGTCTGAGTAGTCTACTTGTTAGATCTAGGGTTCAAATAGGTTTGTGGGATTATCCCAAACTATAATTGCTAAGTTGTGGTACTCAACAAATGGATTGCACCCCTATGCTTGTTTTAGATTAGCTAACTAGAACATAGATCACTAGGATCTTTGATAATCTTGAATTATCCATTTGAACTTGCTTGTCTCCCGTGAGAAGAGCGACAGCTCCTCCTTGGAGACCTTGTGTTAATATTCGGCTCGCGCCAAGGCAGATCTAGAAGCCGTCGATCGATATCCCGACAGGTGAATCGATCGGCCCTACGAAAGGTGTATTGCTCGATATCTCAAAAGGATATCGACCGACTCTTTTTCTGCGCCAACATTACGACAGTTGAGGCCAGAGATCTAGATTATTTAACCAGTGATACTTCACTTGAGTTAAGCGGCTGAGGTCTATAGTATCATGCAAGCAACTTGTTAAAGCATTTATAGAGATTATAATCTCCATTCCTGAATAGAAACCCTATGTCTAGCACTCTTTATCACATTTAAACAACCTATCATATTGTTAGTTAGAGCAACTACCTTGCTCATTTTAGGAATTGTTACTTTTATTTCCATCATATAAACCAACCTTGCCTAGGATTGATTAGTAGATTTTATTTAATTGGTTCCCTAGCTCCTCGTGATTCGATCCCTAAGTACTACATTTAAACAACCTATCATATTGTTAGTTAGAGTAAGCTCTACTGGGTAATTTGAGCACTATCAATATCGATCGACGGCTTCTAGATATGTCTAGGCGCGAGCCGATAATGAACACTAGGTCTCAAGGAGGGCGGTTAGCTTTTCTCCAAGGAGACAACTAGTTCAAACAGATAATTCAAGATATCAAGGATCCTAGTGATCTATGCTCTAGTTAGCTACTCTAGAACAAGCATAGGATGCAATCTATTTGATGAATATCACAACTTAGCAATTATAATTTGGGGCTAATCCCACAAACCTATTTAAACCCTAGATCTAACAAGTAGACTACTCAGACATAGCTAAGCAATTCATAACACAAGATAGGTAAAAGAATTGCATTAGATAGGGAATAGAAAACAAATGGAGTTCAATCACAAATCTCTCAATGATCTCTCCAATCTCTCAAAACATATAAAACTCTAGATTTCTCTCACACTCTCTGCTTACTTCTGCCTTCAAAAGCTTTTCAAGACTTAAGACTTGTTGCCGTCAAAAACATTTAGCAGGAATATTTAAGCATTTCCATTAGGTTAAAAACTCGTCAGGGGCAATCTCGTAATTTGGTGAAGTCTTGGTGATGTAGTCGGCTAAACCATTTCGTCCTCGATATCGATCGACAACACTAGATGTGTATTAATCGATTATAATCTTCAAGTACGCGGATCTTCTCAGCTACATCGATCGATAACTCTGGATGAGTATCGATCGATTCTTATCACAGTGTTGACTTCCGACTTGGTCTTGAATGGTCAACTCGGATGTATTATCTCTTGTATTCCAAAATTCTCCAAAAGCATCACTTTATCATGAAACGCTCCTGAACCTGAAAATATACCTAACAAGCTAGAAAACACATTAGTTATATAATAAAATACTACTATACCATGGTAGAAAATGGGTGAAATCCATGGTATATCAATTTGAACCCTGGGGTTCTTGAGCCCTAGAACCCGAAAGTTCTTAAGGCCTTGAACCCTGAGGTCCCTTACCTAGGCCTGAAGGCCGTTTTATTGAACCCGAAAGTTTGCTCATTGAACCCTGAGGTTTCTGAGTGTTGGGGTTTAATCTTTAGATCTGGGGACCGTGATTAAACCCGATGAATACCTCGAACCCGGAGGTTGATGCTTTTGAACCCTTAGGTTCTTGGCAACCCGAAGGTTGGTATTTGGATTCAAAGATCCTTGAACCCTGAGGTTCTTTTTAGATCTGAAGATCAGTTAGGCCCAAAGGTCCTTGATCGACCCTTTGGTGATCTTGAATCCGGAGATTCCTTACAGACCTGGAAGTTGTATTGAAGCCTGAGGCTCTTTTATAGACCCTGAGGCCTTACTGAACTCGGAGGTTGTTATGTAGACCTTGAGGCTGTTCTGAACCCGGAGGTTCGTCATAGACACTGAAGGCCGTATGCGTTATGGGAGGTTTGTGATCGTTATGGGAGGCTGTTCTGAACAACTACTGATCTGTTTATTGAGAAACCGCACTCTGCCACCCGGAGGTATAGGTCACTCTCGTGAGTCTCAATGCTGCACTCTACCTTTCTGCAGAAAAGGTCACGCTCAGACTTACTGTGGTCTGGCGTGGGCCTACCCCGCGGAGCGACTTCACACCAGACACACTACTTTCCACGTCTGGATAAGTATTAAATTTTAGTGTTAACCGGTATTTTCGCACATTTGCTCCCTGCATATCAGCCGTCAGCATCTGATTACAGTACTTTGCAGTGTACGTCATGCCTCCTGCGTGTATTTAGCTCGTAGCGTCTGTAACGCAGGGTTTGGGTAGCACTAGTATGGTGGTCCCCATGTAACTTTTGGACTTATAGCCTTTACGCAGGGCCCGAGGTGCAGACAATGTAATAGGGTTGATCAGACCTGTTCCTTATATGTCGTACACTCGTGTGAGTAATCTCACTAGTATATAGGGTTTGCTAAGATCTAAGGTCCCTTAGGGCATGACCTAGCTAGTATGCCCCTTTAAGTACATTGGAGTTCCTGTAACCCCTTTAGCCGTAACTAATAATGTATTTTATAATCAGTCCGGAGACGTTATCGCATACATAGGAGTAGGAAACCAGTGTACTTAAATATATCATCATAATAGTAGTACTATATAAAGCTTGATCCGGGGACCTTACTTTAGAAGTGATAGAATTTGAGGTGCAAGGCGTTCCAGCAGTTGGGTTTGGACCTTACCGTCGCTGTCTTCCAGCTTATAGGCTCATGCCCCTTACACCTCATTGGACCCTCCCATCCAGGAGTGAGTTTTCCGGCTGATTTGTCCCTTGTGTGGTCAAAGACTCGCCTTAGGACCCAATCCCCTTTCTGGAAGGTTCAGGATCTGACCTTCTTATTATAGCTCTTGGCTACTTTCAGCTGGTAGGACACATTTCTAAGGCGGGCCGCCTCTCTCTTTTCATCGAGTAGGTCTAGACTCAGGGACATTAGCTCATTGTTCTCCTCTTGGGAGAGGAATTCAGAGATTGTGGTCCTTACGTGCACCTCCGTGGGTATTACCGCTTCAGCACCATAAACAAGCGAGAAGGGAGTCTCTTGGGTGGCCGTCTTCGGAGTGGTCTGATAGGCCCAGAGTACTCCATGTAGCTCTTCTGCCCATCGCCCATGGGCGTCTTCTAGGCGCTTCTTGAGCATATTCACCACTGTCTTGTTAGTGGATTCGGCTTGACCGTTCGATTGGGGATGTCGTGGTGCTGAATAGGAAAGCTTGATGTTTCAGTCCTTGCAGAACTTTCGGAAGTTGTAGCTCGTGAACTGGGGTCCGTTGTCTGTGACGATCTCATGGGGGGTTCCGAAGCATGTAATCACGTTGGTCCATAGGAATTTCCTGATCTGGAGATCCGTTATCTTGGCTAGTGCTTCAGCTTCTACCCACTTTGTGAAGTAAACAGTCACGACTAGGAGGAAGATCTTTTGCCCTGGTGCCATGGGGAATTTCCCCACAATGACCATGCCCCACTTTCGGAAGGGCCAAGGAGAGCTTAGAGATTTGAGGTTCTCTGGTGGAAGATTGGAGACTGGCGCGTGCTTCTGGCATTGGCCAGTAGTATCCAGCCCTTCTGGCTCTGAGTACCAAGCTCCGACCACTGGAATGGGAACCACACTCTCCCTCGTGAAGTTCTTCTAGTATCCTGGCGGCTTCTCTAGGGGTAAGACATCGTAGATAGGGTCCTGAAAAGGATCTTCGGTATAGTTTCCCTTCGGAAAAGCAGTACCTGGCAGCTTGGCGCCTTATCTTCCAACTTTCGTCTCAGTCTTCAGGCAAGGTGTCGTACCTCAGATAGCTAATGATGGGAGTCATCCAGGTCTCTCCTTCGTCTACTACGGATACTGCTTCAGGCTCCGTCTCCTTTTCGGTCGCCGGCATTGGAGTACAGGCAGTGGGATGCTCATATGATTCATGGTTTCTAGGGCGGAACCTAGATTAGCTAGAACATCGGCTTGGGAGTTGTGCTCCCTTGGGATCTAGGTGAGCTTATAGTGCCGGAACCTGTCGAGTAGTCGCTTAACCATGGATAAGTACCTGATCATACTCGGATCTTTCGCCTGGTAATCTCCTTGGACTTGGCTTATGATCAATTGTGAGTCGCTGAAGACCTGGATATCTTCTACTCCCATCTGTTTGGCAAGTGTCAGCCCTTTTATTAGAGCTTCGTACTCAGCCTCGTTATTCGTTGCTTTGAAGTTGCATCGTACGGCCCTTGAGATTGATTCCCCGTAGGGGAAGTTAGGACTAGTCTCACGCCTGCACCCCTTACGTTACTAGACCCATCAACGTACAGTGTCCATTCGCCTTTCTCTCCTTCGCTATCACGAAGCTTTACCTCTTGCTCCAGGGCTGGAAGCATGGCAGGGGAGAATTCGGCAACAAAATCTGCCAGGACTTGCGATTTGATAGCCGTTGCAGGTCGGAAGATTACATCGTATTCTCCCAGTTCTACGGCCCATTTTGCTAGTCGTCCGGACACTTTCGGCTTGTGAAGGACTGCCTTGATGGGAAAGGAGGTGACCACCACGATTTGATGAGCCTGGAAATAGGGGCATAGCTTTCAAGCCGCGTTAACCAAGGCAAGGGCCAGCTTCTCGAGGTGACTATAGCGGGTCTCCGCGTCTAGTAGAGACTTGCTCACGTAGTAGATAAAATGTTTTTCCTTCCTTCTTCCCTTACCAGGACCGCGCTGACTGCATGCTCTGATACCGCCAGATAGAGCAATAGGACTTCTCCTTCCAAGGGTTTTTAGAGGAGAGGTGGAGTAGTGAGGTAGGCCTTGAGATCAGATAGGACTTGCTCACATTTATCTGTCAATTGGAAGTCCTTGGGGTCCTTCAAGGTTTCGAAGGAGGCATGCGACTTGTCGGACAGCCTGGAGATGAACCTGCTCAGGGCGGCCATCCTTCATGTCAGTCTTTGCACCTCCTTGACGTTGCGAGGGGAAGGTATCACCTGGACTGCTCTCACCTGCTCTTGGTTTTCTTCAATGCCCCTGTGGGTGACTATATACCTCGGGAACTTCCCAGAGCTTACCCAGAATGAGCACTTTGAAGGGTTCAGCTTCATGTTGTACCTCCTGAGAGTGGTGAAGGCTGGTTGAAGGTGTGAGATATGGTCCTCAGCGTCTAGGGATTTTACCAGCATATCATCAATATAGACCTCCATGGTCTGTCCTATCTGATCGGCGAACATTATGTTGACAAGCCTCTGATAGGTCGAACCTGCGTTCTTCAATCCGAAAGGCATGACCTTGTAAAAGTAGATGCCTCTTGAGGTCATGAACGAGGTCTTCTCTTGATCGTCAGGATGCATTAGGATCTGGTTATATCCGGAGAATGCATCCATGAAACTCATCAGCTGATGACCAGCAGTTGCATCGACTAGCTTGTCGATGTGAGGCAAGGGGAAGGGATCTTTAGGACAGGATTTATTAAGGTCCGTGAAGTCGATACAGACTCTCCACTTTCCATTCTTCTTCCTAATGACCACTAATTAGCTAGCCATTCCGGGTATTGTACCTCTCGTATGAATCCTGCATCCAGTAGGTTCTTGACCTCTTCGTTGATTATCTCGTCCCTTTCAGGGGCGAACTTCCTCCTCTTCTGTCTGACAGGAAGGTGCATCTGATCCACTTTGAGTTGATGCATGATGACGTCGGGATCAATTTCAGGCATGTCCTCATGGGACCAGGTGAAGCAGTCGGAGTTGGATCTCAAGAAGTCGACAAATCTCCTTCTTAGTCCTTCTGGAAGCTTGGAGCCTATCCTTAAATTTCGACCCAAGTTCCCTTCTATGAGTGGAACCTGATCCATTTCTTCCACTTCCGGCTCTTTGGTTTGCGGGGCCGAAAGCTTCTTCTGTAATTGCTATAAGACTTGGGTCTTTCCCTTTATGGTAGTCTGATAGCAGGACCTGGCATTTTCCTGATCTCCCTTAACCGCCTTAATGCTCAGGGAGTTGGAAACTTGACCAGCTGATGCAAAGTCGAAGGTACGGCTCCCATGTCGTGGATCCAAGGCCTTCCTAGTATCACACTATACGATGAAGGACAATCGACGACTAGAAATTTTGTGGCCTGGTTTATCCCCGCGGCATACACGGGGAGAAGAACTTCTCCTAATATTTGCTTGACCTCTCCACTGAAGCCTACAAGGGGAGTCGCCTTTCTAGTTAGGGCTGTAGGTTCCAACCCTAAGTCGGCGAAGGCCGAATGGAAGATAATGTTGCTGGAGATCCCATTGTGTACTAGTATTCGCTTGACCAAGCAGTTTGCTATGGTAAGTGAAATGACAAGAGCGTCGTGGTGAGGAGCAAGAACCTTCTCCTGCTCCCTTGCAGTGAAACTGATCTCATCTTTTTCGAGGAGAGGCGCTTAGGACCCTCGGCCTCTTGGTCGTTCCTGGCGCTGCAAGTACTTCTCTTGGCAGCGGCATTACTGATTCCGCTTACCTCCGATCCGCCTGAGATGACATGGATCACCCGATCTTCCTGTGGTGGCAATGCGGGAGCTGCTTCGGTAGGAAGACCGGGACCTTCCTTATTTAGAAGGTTCTTGGCCTTATCTGAGAGGAACTCCTTAGGTATCCTTTCTTGAGAAGCTCGGCGACTTCCATCTTCAAGACTATACAATCTTTCGTAGTGTGACCATGATCACTATGGAACTCGCACCACCGTTTGGGGTTTCGATTAGCCTCTGCGGCCTTCATCTTAGGAGGCCACTTGACTTGGGACCCATTTGACGTAGGACACCGATCAGTTCCATTTTGATATCGCAAGATGAGAGATGTCGGGCCAAGTGGACACCATCATTCCCTCGGATCTGGGCAAAGGTCGATGTTGGTACCTGCCCCTGCTCGGGTTACTAGTCTCCCTAGCGGTCTTGGGATGAGAGGGCTCGTCACGATCATTCCTAGTTAGCTTTGAGGACTTCTGATCGTACTTCGGACATGCTTTGGCCCTACTAGCAACATCTTCTTCCACCTTACTTGAGCCCAAGCACGAGACAACACATCCTCCATAGTCCTACATTTGTATTTGATCAGCTCCTTGTAGAGATCTCCTTCTGGAAGTAGTCTCCGCTTGAAGGCTGAGATAGCCGTATCAGCGTTGCACTCGGGGATAGCCACCTTCTCTTGATTGAAGCGTGCTATGTAGGAACGAAGGGGTTCGTTCCTATGCTGGAGGACTTCATAGAGGTCGTCTGAGTTTTTCTCTAAGTCACGACTACTAGCGAATTGCTACACAAACTTATCACTCAGGGCTGCAAAGGACTTGATGGACTTGGTGGGAAGATTGATATATAATTGGAGAGTGATATACCATGGATTTCACCCATTTTCTACCATGGTATACTAGTATTTTATTATAACTAATGTGTTTTTAGTCTGTTAGGTATGTTTTCAGGTTCAGGAGCGTTTCATGATAAAGTGATGTTTTTGGAGCATTTTGGAGTACAAGAGATAATACACCCGAGTTGACCATTCAAGACCAAGTCGGAAGTCAACATGTGATAAGAATCGATCGATACTCATCCTGAGTTGTCGATCGATGTAGTTGAGAAGATCTGTGTACTATAAGATTTTAATCGATCGATACACAACTAGTGTTGTCGATCGATATCGAGGACGAAATGGTTTAGCCGACTACTTCACCAAGACTTCACCAAATTACGAGATTGCCTCTGACGAGTTTTAACCTAATGGAAATGCTTAAATATTCCTGCTAAGTGTTTTTGACGACAACTTCGAGAGAAGCAAGCTTTACACGAGTCTTGAGAGGCAAAGCAGAGAGTGTGAGAGAGAGACTAGAGTTTTATATGTTTGAGAGATTGGAGAGATTTGTGAACTCCATTTGTTTTCTACTCCTTATCTATGCAATTCTTTTATCCATCTATTATTATGAATTGCTTAGCCATGTTTGAGTAGTCTACTTGTTAGATCTAGGGTTTAAATAGGTTTATGGGATTAGCCCCAAATTATAATTGCTAAGTTGTGATATTCATCAAATAGATTGCACCCTAAGCTTGTTCTAGAGTAGCTAACTAGAGCATAGATCACTAGGATCTTTGATATCTTGAATTATCTGTTTGAACTAGTATCTCCTTGGAGAAGAGCTAACCGCCCTCCTTGAGATCTAGTGTTCATTATCGGCTCGCGCCTAGGCATATCTAGAAGCCGTCGATCGATATCTCGACAGCTGAATCGATCGCCGAGCGAAAGGTGTATCGCTCGATATCTCTAAAGGATATCGATCGACTCTTTTTCTGTGTCAACATACGACAGTTGAGGCCAGAGATATAGATTATTTAACCAGTGAGTTCTATGGTATCATGCAAGCAACTTGTTAGGCATTTATAGATATTATAATCTCCATTCCTGAATAAAATCCCTAAGTCTAGCACTCTTCATTATCATTTAAACAACCATCATATTGTTAGTTAGAGCAACTAACTTGCTCATTTTAGGAATTTGTTATTTACATTTCATCATTAAAAACCAACTTCACCTAGGATTGATTAATTGATTAGATTTAATTGGTTCCTTAGCTCCTCGTGATTCGATCCCTAAGTACTACAGCTGAACCTTTTATTTGAGAGAGTAAGCTCTACAGGGTAATTTGAGCACTATCAGAGAGCAGGGCCAGTCAAGGTCGACCCGAATCCCTTGCACATGGTGGCTTCCCGTGCATCCCGGGGGATTGCTACGGCTAGCATGCGTTACTTGTACTGAGCAATGTGATTATCAGGATCTCCTGTACCTTCGTACATCTTTATGCTTGGGAAAGAGAATTTACGTGGCATCTCCACTGAAGCAATCTCTTCCGCAAAAGGAGTATCGGAGTAGGACCCCTGATTACTCCTCCGAATAGGGGCAGCTACCCATGGGAGCCTTTTACCATAGATTTAATGGTGCTGAACCTTCGGAGACCACCCTTTCTAAGTAGGCGGCTAGAGCCGGGTCTGAGATCCCGGGATCATCGGGTGAGTACTCTCTCTTCCGTATCAGAATCGCTATCCACTTGTACTCAGGTCGCGTCGTTTGCGGCTTCTCGGCCCTCGGGTTCGTCGTTATTGGAAACGGGTCGATGAGGCGCCTCTTCACCGTCGCGTGGAGTATTGAGCGAAGCCATGGGTCGAACCCTAGTTCGGTACCGCTTTCGCTTGTTTCTGGTTTCACCGAGGACGTGGGTCTCTTGTCAGAGGACAAGATTATCCGCTTATATGGCGTCTAGCTTCTCGGCGCTCTGCTGCAGTAGCTTGGAGTGTTCTCCAAGTTGGTCTTTTAGGGTTGAACTTCTAGGAGAAGTTCATGACCTCCGGGTGTGGTCTTCCGAGCTTTGTGAAGATCGGTAACCTGACTTTGAAGGATCTCAAGCCGATTGAGGAGTTCGATCTCCCTCGGGGTCATCTCTGCTTGGTTAGTATCGCCCTCTAGTGTCATCGTCACGTAGTTGGATTACTCCCCTTCTTCTAGCGCCAAACTGTTAAGGTATTTTTTGTAGGGTCGTTTGAGTACTACGAAACACTAGAAGATTTGTATGAAAGCAAGAGAATTCGACTAGAAGAGATCTTTATTGAGTTATTGATCGGGACTACAACGTTTTGGTGGTGTATGAACCTTAGTTCTAGCCGCCTAACCCTAATCTCTTAGTCTAGAAATCGATCCCATATTCTAGGGTTTGGGCTCCCCTTTTATAGTTGTAGATGTCTGCTTCAAGTAATAGAACTCTTCCATAATCGGAAAAAATGAAAGTTTCCCCTTAGGCGGAAAACTTCTATTTTGCTTCAAGGGTCGGTCGATCAAGGGGGTCGGACCTATGGCAGGGGTCGGTCCCTGGTTTTCTTCTGAGCAAGGGTCCGGAAGTCGAGGGCCTATCCGGAAGCTGAGAAAACTTATGTCTGGATATTTTTCCCCAACACAACCGGCTCGAGATCCTTCAAAATCAGGTTACTGATCTTCACAAAGCTCGGGAAACCACACCCGGAGGTCATGAACTTCTTCTAGAAGTTCAAACTCTAAAAGACTAACTTGGAGAATGATATCACTCAAATTACCCTAAGGAGTGAATTACTCTCATCAAAAGAGGTCAAGTTATAGTACTTAGGGATCGAATCCACAATGAGCTAAGGCACACACTAGATCTAATAGTTATGAGATTAAGCTAGGCTAATAGTAAATAGATTATAAAGCAGTAAATAAAATAGAGAATATATTAAATTGCAAGGCGAACAAGGTAGTTGTTCTAATGTAACCAAGAGTTGTTGATGGAAGGATGGTTGCTAGATCTAGGGTTTCTATTCAGGTATTGGAGATTATAATATCTATAAATGCCTAACAAGTTGCTTGCATGATATTATAGATCTCAGCCGCTTAACTCAAGTGAAGTATCACTGGTCAAATAATCTAGATCTCTGGCCTCAACTGTCGTAATGTTGGCGCAGAAAAAGAGTCGATCGATATCCTTTGAGATATCGATCGATACACCTTCGCAGCGCCGATCGATTCACCTGTCGGGACATC